>CM063448.1:33668907-36068907 GCA_032191425.1 Lymantria dispar
ACACCAGATTCGATGCAATCATCGTATACCATAAAAGGGATGGTCTTTACAGTAGTTTTTTGTTTTAGTCTTGGTGTTGTTCTTATGGTTGCTTCTATAATGATATATGCACTCTATAAGCGTCGATCTTTTGGTGAGTCTTCATATTATTATTAATATTAACTGACAGTCCTAAAAACCATACCTTTTCTGAGATACTCATATTACCAACTGTAATCGTCAAAATGAATCAATATTTGATTTTTTTTCTATCAACCCGTAGACTTCCATTGTTGGACATAGACCTCTCTACGTGAATGCCACCCAAAGGGACCACTTGCATCCAACAATTCCTTGCGATATTTAAAATGTCGTTAGTCTATCTAGCAGGCGGTCGTTCTGCGCGGAGTCCTACGTCTCGTGTTTGATACTCAATAATCTTTCTGTTCCCATGTGGGTTGGTTTGGAGGCAGTGGTGGTATGGTGCCAAATTCTCTACTTCTGAGCCAGATTTGGCTTCAGGAGGAGCGTTTGATGACTGCGGTCTTGCTGCGCCTGAAGGCTATGGTCGTGAAGGTAGTCACCGACTGAGGAGTACTGTTGGTGGTGTCGTTAGAGTTTGTCAACGCTTTCCACAGACTGCCATACACCTGTATCAGGGAGGTGCTGTAGTATCACAGGGTGCCCGTATACCTAAAGCGACTGGTGGCAGACCACTTGAATAAACGCGGTGGAAAGGCGATTCGGGCGACGTAGGCGCGAGTATCTACGTCTAATGTCGCCCTAGCCCTAGCCGTGTTTGACTGAACTGTGGAATAGTCCGTCACCCGCAGATAGGCTGACTGCGTGAGGACAACGCCCCGGGGTATACGGGAGGTACAGTACTCGAAAAGGTATCTCGCCGAGCTGGCATAGCCCACTAATCGCCTAAGCTTACTTATGAGGCCTACAAGTTTAGAGATCACGTTTCCGTGCCCTAAGTCATGATGGGTAACACATATTGGTCGTAGACCTGTGCTTTTTATACACTGAGGTATGAGGGGTGAGAATATCTTCTAAAGTTTTGCAAACGCTGACCTATCAAGTAGGATTCGTCGGCTGACCTCTTTCTCGAAGTATAATATATATATATATTGATTCAGTGTTAAAACAAAAAGTACGACTGAATAATTTATTAGAGCCTTAAGTACATAGCTTCGTTGGTCTCCTGATTGATTGTTGCTTGCCTGTAACTCACTGTATTTTTCATATATTGTTATTTTGTCTTTCACATGTGGTGTTTACCTTTATGTAATTGTCATGTTGTTACTAGCATTAAGAATTTTGTTTAGTGTTAAGCTTTAATGTGAACAATTGTTGGTAAACCTTAATAAAATAAATAAATAAAATAAATAAATAACCATTTTCTGAAGCCGGCTTGTTCAGACGACTGGAAGTAAAAAAGAAGCTGACGTGCGGGACGTCCGGGGCGTCTGGCGGCCGAGACGATCACGAGACCATATTTTTCTAGTACTATTTATTATTGTTCTTGAGGTATCCTAATTAGGCTATGAAAAATATTGCGAGGAAGCCCATCCATAGGTAATTCGTCATATTTAAAAATTGCAATATATTGAGTACTTTTGTTTCAGATTTATTCTCGCAACAAGAGAATGGGGTGATACCGCCTTGAAAAGACTAAATAGAAATATAATAAATGTTTTGTAATAACGTTGTCCTTTAATTTATTGTCGTAACAAAGGCACACAATCTACTGCATAGTAGATGTATATATATATATATGTATATGTATATATAGACTATATTCAAATTATATAAACACAGTTTAAACAGTTAAATATTGATATAAAAAATACCTCCTGATCAGAAACCTAACCCTACCACCACTACCTACTAACTAACTAACTAACTAACTACTAACTAACTACCAAATAACCTAGAAAATTCTAATTTTACATCTAGCTAGGCAAAAATATAGGACAAAAATCAGAAATAATTGAATTGGTAATCAGAAATAATTGAATTGGTAATAAATAAATAGGTTGAATTTTTTTAATCACTCGATTTTATTAAGAAATACCTAGCGGATTGCACAACACGATCAGTACTCGGCTCAATCTAAACGCTCGCAAAAGTTACATCGAGGAATAAAACTACTCAATTCGAAATATAACAAATGCGAGAGAACACTCAGCGAACGTAAATGCGTGTAGCTAATACGGGCGTTTTGTCGGTTGATGTTGCCAATTGACGTATATACAGGCTGTATCAGGTTATGGGGCAACTGTTCGAGTATATTGTAGTTTAACGGTCATAGATCCTAATTAAAATGTGTATTACACAAAAAACAATATAACATAAAAGTTAGGTATAATGATTTAAAAAATGTATGTCTAAGAGTCTATGCCTTAAATGTTACGTATTATGTAGGCATATACGGACAGGTCACAGGATACATGTAGGCACAGTAAGCTTCGACAGTATAATTTCATTAATTCATATCTAAAATTGCGCAAACGCTTCAATGATAGCATAGGTACAAATGCGGCTTGCCAACGGTCATCGGCCGATCAGCTGATTTAAAGCGAAGTTTGTCTTGCTTATGCGAACGTAATCATTGATTTATTCTATTTATAATGAATATTTAACAAAGTGCGAGTTTGTCGCAGATTAAGTATCACTGAATTTATACATTTCAATCAGAGATTCAAGGCAAAGTGATAACAAAATTGAAAACTTTACATGTCTCTAATTCATTAACGAATCAATATTTTTTCTTCAAATTTTTTTCATGGGTTCCTACCACCATTGCCTAACTCCGGTTGCCCCATAACCTGATACACTCTGTATAATTGCTACGATTATAATATTTATTTTTATATTAATAAACTAGCAGTACTCCGTTCCGCGTTAGAAATATTTTTGTCCCGGCCCGTTTGTTTCGCGTAATACTTCAGGTAAAAAGTTTGGTATAAATAAAAATTATGATGATTTTGGTTTTCCTACTTCGTAGACGTCATAGACCACGCTCCTTCCCCCACAGCCCTAGGACGCAATTCGCAATTGGATAGATACTGCCCCTATCGCCACGAAACGGCCAGGGCGGCGCGCACCGCACGTTTTTATTTTGCTAATGATTTGAAGATATTTGTTTAAACTGTATAAAGGCACAAATATTCTACATTAAATTTCCGTTCTAACAAACATATTTATAAAGATATAGATTAATACCATATGGGCTAAATAAGCTTCACAAAAATTAATTATTTTTAATCCACAATTTTAACAGTAAAAGCAGTTATTGTGAGTTATCCGTAGGAGATAGGCATATGCTACCCCAAACTTTTTTACAGATTTTGATACGTTTTTTAATATTGTAGTACATTGTTTTGTTCTATCCTCAATAGTTTTCACAGCGCACGCGATGACAGCAATTTTTTCACAACTTGAATTACATTATTCAAGTTTAAGTAACGATGCGTAATTAATTTTGGAAATTATTAGAGCCTATGATACTCCATAATAACGTAGCTTTCTACTGGTGAAATAATTTTGAAAATCGGTTCAGTAGATTCAGAGATTACCCCTTACGACGTACAAACTCACAAACGTTACCTCTTTATAATATTAGTATAGATAAAGATACAAACACTACAAAGTTTTAGTTTTTTTGGAAACTAAATATAAATCATATTTAGTTTCAAAAAACCTTAAATTTTACCTATACTAATAGGATAATGCAATGAATGATTATTTATTAATAAAATCTATTGATTATAAAATATATTTTATTCTTAGTAACAATCCTACTAATATTATAAACGTGAATGTTTGTATGTGAGGATGTTTGTTGTTCTTTCACGCAAAAACTACTGAATGGATTTTGATGAAATTTCACAATAATATAGCTTACATATCAGAATAACACATAGGCTATAATTTATCCCGATATTTCCACGGAAGGGGAACTATGCGGGTAAAACCGCAGGGACCTGCTAGTTATTAATATGTACATCAGAATTTTGTGTATGTCATTATTAGTATCATTATTTAATCCTATAAAAGTAACAATATATTAAATATTAATATAATATTATATAATACTAACCCCTGCACGCAGCTTCGCCCGCTTAAAAAGTAACTTGCCCATATAAAAGTTTATGCAAATCAGTGCAATATATTATGCTTGAGTAATAAAAAAAAGTAAAGTTGAACTATTATTTAGTGGTAGTAGGACCACACTGTAGACAGTCTTTTGTCTGCAGTCGCGGGCCGGTCCGTCCGGGGCAGTAGCACACTCTCGCAGAAGATCGACGTTTGAGTAGTAGCAATTTGCTGCTGCACTGTTCGGTGAGCGAGAGAGCCGGGAGCCCAACTTTCTGGGTGTGTTTGTGTGTGGCGGGTTTTGGTGAGGCCAGAAACCTGCGGTGGTGAGGTCTTGGTCGGGGTATTGAGCGTGAGGGGCTGGCATGGTGTACAGGGAGACCCGATGGGAATGGTCACCGCCGGCCACCTGCCGGTCAGCAGGGGACCCGAACCCAGGATCATCCTTCCTGGGAAGCTGTCGCACCAAACGGCGAAAATCCCGTTGAGTAGTCATCGTGCCGGTGTGGGAAACCGGAGTGGACTTCGGCGGCTACGCACGGGGGGGCATCGGGGGCCCTTCCGTGCTTCGTGTCAGCTCCTCACAAAACTCACTCCTCGACCATGCACTATGCCCCGCCTTTTTTTTTGGTATCACCGAACTCCGTTATACACATTCACACTCCCTTCCTCCTCTTCTTAAATTAAAAATCATGGCCAAGAAAGTTAAAAAGAGGCGATTTTCTACGGCGGTCCCCTTATCCACATTTGATGTGGATTTTTGCAATATCAGGGGTTTACATAGCAATCTCGACGCCGTCCACCATCACCTCGAGACGGCGTGGCCTGCCTTACTCTTTTTAACAGAGACGTAGATAGGTGCTCCGGAGGACATTTCGTACTTAAATTACCCCGGTTACGAGTTGGAGCATACCTTCCGTCGTAAAGCCGGAGTGTGCATATTCATCCGAGGTGACATCTGCTGTCGTCGCTTTCGGGCCCTCGTACATGGTGACTTGTCAATCCTGTGGCTACGCGTAGACTATGGAGGGCTTACCCGCATCTACGCATGCCTCTACAGGTCCCATGGCAGTGATCCGGGGTCAATTCAATTATTTGAGAACGTCCAATGAGGGATTGACGAAATATTGGAGCAGTGTCCATCAGCGGAGGTGGTGGTTCTTGGAGACTTCAACGCTCATCATAAAAAGTGGCTGGGATCCCGAACCACTGACCTCCAGGGTCGACATCTCTTCAATATGGTCTCGGCCTATGGTCTCTCACACCTGGTGACACAGCCCACCCGTATCCCAGATATTGAGAGCCATGAGTCTTCTTTACTGGATCTTCTGCAGACTACACACCAGCACGGATATCAGGTAGTGGTTGAAGCCCCTCTTGGGTCTTCTGACCACTGCTTGGTTCGTAGCAGCGCCCCTGTTGTAAGGCCTAGTCGTTCTAAGGCGACTGCGACTCGCAGAGTCTGGCAATATAAATCAGTAGATTGGGATGGATTGCGCGAGTTTTACGCATCCTACCCATGGAAGCGGCTTTTTTTCGCCTCTGGGGACCCTGGCATCTGTGCGGACTGCGTTACCGAAACGGTTATTACGTATTACGGGGATGGAATTATTCATCCCCAACACCAAAATACCCGTCAGTGGCCGCAGCCGACCCTGGTTTAACAAAACCTGCAGGACAGCTGCATGCCAGAAACAGTCCGCATATCAGGCCTGGTATAGGGCCAAAAATGCCAGGACCCGAACGCCAAAGAGGTGAAGCGGAAATTTAACGCTGCTTCCAGATCTAGTAAGAAAGCTATTGTCAGAGCCAAGGCGGAACATGTTGCCAGAATTGGCGAGCGATTGCAAAGCTATCCCGCTGGGAGTCGTGCATTTTGGTCGCTCGCCAAGACTGCCCAAGGCAACTTCTGCCAGACCAATCTCCCACCACTGCAGAAACATGATGGTAGTCTGGCCCACAGCGCAAAGGAGAAGGCCGATCTTCTAGGTCAATTCTTTGCCTGTAACTCGACTTTGGATGCCGGAGCTGCCACACCACCTACCATCCCACGGTGTGAAAGCTCACTGCCCGAAATCCGCATCACGCAGCGAGCGGTTAGGCGGGAGCTGCGGCTTTTAGACGTCCATAAGTCGAGTGGGCCGGATGGCATCCCTGCTCTGATACTAAAGACGTGCGCCCCTGAATCCCCACGCGCCATATCCCATCCTCACGCGCCTATACCGACTTTCCTACGCTACTAATAGGGTTCCGTCTTCGTGGATGGTAGCCCATGTCCACCCGATCCCTAAAAAAGGAGACCGGTCTGACCCATCGAATTACAGGTCAATTGCGATAACATCCTTGCTCTCCAAGATAATGGAGAAGGTTATAAACCGCCAGCTTCTGCAGTACTTTGAGGATCGCCAGCTTATCAGTGATCGCCAATACGGCTTTCGTCATGGTCGGTCGGCTGGTGATCTTCTTGTGTATCTCATCTCATCACACACCGTTGGGCAGAGGCCTTGAAGGGCAAGGGTGAGGCGCTGGCGTTCAGCCTAGATATCGCAAAGGCGTTCGATATGGTCTGGCACCAGGCACTTCTATCGAAGCTACCATCATACAGAATCCCCGAGGGACTCTGTAATTGGATCGCCAGCTTTTTGGATGGTCGGACTATAAAAGTCGTCATAGATGGCTCCTGCTCCGATACCATGACCATTAATGCTGGTGTACCACAAGGCTTGGTGCTCTCCCCGACGTTGTTTATCCTGCATATCAACGACATGCTCTCTATCGAGAGTATGCGTTGCTATGCGGATGACAGTACGGGTGATGAGCGGTACACTGAGCAACGGAATATCCCTCGCAGTACTCAGGAAAGAAGGGATCAACTTGTGTCTGAAGTCGAGCGCTCTCTGGGGCGGGCCTCGGAATGGGGTGAACGGAACCTAGTCTAGTTCAACCCCACAAAGACACAAGTTTGCGCGTTCACTGCAAAGAAGGACCCGTTTGTCATGGCGCCACAGTTCCAAGGAGTAACTCTCCCAATTTCTGAGAGTATTGGGATTCTCGGCATCAAAATATCGAGCAAAGTCCAGTTTGGAAGTCATTTGGAGGACAAAGCCAAATTGGCAAGCAAAAAGTTGGGCGTCCTGAACAGAGCCAGGCGGTACTTCACACCGAGACAGCGTCTTGTGCTATACAAAGCACAGGTTCGTACTCATGTGGAGTACTGCTCACATCTCTGGGCAGGTGCGCCCAAATATCAGCTAGACCCACTTGTCTCCCTGCAAAGACGGGCTGTTCGAATGGTCGGGGATCCCAATCTTACGGACAGATTGGAGTCGCTGGAGCAGCGGAGAAACTTTGGGTCACTCTGTGTACTCTACTGACTCTTTCACGGGGAATGCTCCGAGAAACTGTTTGACTTGGCACCACCGTTACCATTCTACCAACGTACCACTCGACATCGTAGCAGGGTTCATCCATTTCACCTGGAAACGTTATGGTCTTCAACTGTACGTTTCCAGCGATCATTTCTCCCACGTACGTGCAAGCTCTGGAATGAACTACCTGCTGCTGTGTTTCCCGAGCGCTATGACATGTCCTTCTTTAAACGAGGTTTAAGAAGAGTATTTCCTTCACGGTAGGCAGCGGCCTGGCTGTGCCCCTGGTATTGCAAAGGTCCATGTGCAGCAGTTTCACTTACCATCAGGTGTACTGCTTGCTCGTTTGCCACCGTTGGCAATAAAAAAAAAATAGAAATATTATCCCAAGGCAAATAATACATTACCGAAACAAAAGGTATCCTTAATCCTATCAATCAAACAATCAATTGATCATATCATTTTATTTGCGTTGAATGTATGTAAAATAATAGGGTCTTACAAAAAAATAGTTCCGTCTAGATACAGTGTCCACTGAGCATGCAAATTTTAAAAAGTCAATGCTGTTAATCAAGAACTCACTCTAAATTTAAATTATACAAAATAAGAATTTTATTAAATAAACTAGCTTTTGCCCGTGACTTTCCTCCGCGTAGAAATCATATGTGGCAAGGGCAATCACAGATAACTGTGTAGTGTATTCAGGGTTCTACAGGCCTAACGTGTTGCTCTTGATGGCAAGTTAGTGTAGAGAATCTTGATTCTTGCATCAACCAGCACCTTAGCGAGGTTGTCTGGATCAGACCAACTTTTTCTGGCAGACGACCGCAACCTTTCTATGCTTGTGGCCCGTCGTCATTAAGGCGCTCACTGGCGGAGAGGTGCTGTTGGCGGTGTATTTAGATGTCGTCAACTCATTTAATAGTTTACCAATCTGGTATATCAGGCAGGCGCTGTTATCAAGGGGTGCTTCTATACTTAAGCGGCTCATTCTAGATTATTTGAAGCGGCGCAGTGGCTGCTGCGTGAAGTACGCAGAGAATAGAATAAAATAGAATAGCATTTATTGTCACATAATAACTAATAATTCAAATACATGTTTTTAATTTATTTTGACAATAGGGGAATGCTCAGCATTGTGCTGCATAGAAATTATGCAGGGCTGGTTTTCAGAAAATTCCCTTTCCTCAAATATATAAGAAAGAAAAATAACAAAAAAAAAGAAAAGAAAAAAAATAGAAAAAGGAATAAAATAACTTACAATAAGAATGATAACAATATAAATAACATTAATGAATTGAATTATGAAGGATGTGCTTTTGTATGATGAGTTCGCTTTTCATTTTTGTGTGTATGAGTGTTGAGTGTTTGTTTGCGTGTGTGAATGTGTGTATGTGTGTATGTGTGTGCGTATGCGTGTATGTGAGCAGCGATTGACGTATGTATTTATTACAAATTTGTAGCTTATGTCATGTAATTATTCATCAGTTCGTTATACAAATGTCGCATCAAATATGGTTTTATTTCGGTATAATAGTAGTAGTTTAATTTTTTTTTTAAATCTGTTAAAACTTGTATTTTGTCCCAAAGGAGGAGGAATGTTATTCCATATTTTTGATGCACTATATTTGAAACAGCCTTTGAAACCACTAGTCTTGTGCATTGGTATTTGAAGAAGTATAAGATGAATTAGAGCGTATAGTTCTTGAGTGAATATCTCTAAGCCATGTAAGTTTTTCAAATAAGTATTCAGGGTTTTTATTCCATAATACTTTTTGGGTCGTACATGCGAGCTGGAGCTCTCTTCTTGATTTCATGTTTAAAATTTTATGTTTGATCATATATGGCGTTACATGTTCCCTTTTAGGTATATTAAAACAGAATCTCATGCATGCATTTTGTACTCTTTGTATGGCATTTTCAGTTTTAGTATATACTAAAACTGAAAATTATATATATATATATAATTTCCATAAATAGTAATAGGGGACCATAAATAGTGCTACAATAATCAAAAGAAGATAGAATAAGGAGGTCACATAATAAATTACGAGTTTCTTTTGACAAATGTTTCCTAATACCATATAGTATTTTCAATTTAATAAAAGCAGTTCTGATCTTTTCACTGATATGTTTTTCAAATCTCATTTCACTATCGAATATAAGACCCATATTTCTAGTTTTAGTCACAATAGGTATAGAGATATTATTTATTAGTAACTTTGGGTTTTGACATTCTACTTTTGTAATTTGTGAGACTTTGTGCTAACGCCTATTTTGTTCTGCTCCTAGCTGAGGTAGTTCGTGGGGGTGATTGTATGGTATATTAGCTGAGACTTCTTTTTTATGGGTAGGCTATGGTAAGCGTACACGCAGTCCCTTCCGTCCGGGGCGACAAAAGGACAGCGCGCGGGCCCATAAACCACCCGTATCCACGTCGCCTTCGTCGTTGGGCCGACCACCGGAGCACGGCGACTTGTCGTCAATGGTCGGCCCGACGGAATACCCTTTCGGCTACCCTCGCCTCCCGACGTCACTGTCCCGGGACGTCGGTCGCTGTCGCGATGTTAGCCTCTCTGTGAGTGCCGGACTAAAGTCCCCGGTTCGGTCACCCGCGTCCTCGCCTAGGGCGGCATCAGGTGCAGGTACTCGCGTCTGCGCCGCCCGAGACGCCGGCGACAGAACGTCTCACCGAAGAGGAGCTCCTCTCGCGCACGATTCGCCGCATTCTTCCGTGAGATGACGGCCTCACAGAAGGCGGCGACCAACCTGACGCTGTCGAGCATCTCCCTGGCGATGGTCAACAGCATCAGGTATATTAGCTGAGACTGGACTTACTTCAGTTTAGGCTTAATTTAAATAAGAGTAACATTTGGCCATACTTGGTATCGAGGTGGTGATTCAATGAGTCGGTCTATATAAGAGTAGGTCTATATAAAACGAATGATTTGTTGTTTCATAGACCTAGTAACTATACACTCGTCGGCACAGCAATCACTGCTAATTCGGTTCTACTGGATCGAGGATCAGATAAAATATTTGGACTTAGTAGTAGACTTGACGGGCGATGATGCTTTCAGGAGCATTTTTATCAAATCACTCCCCGGCTCGTTGACGCGGTGTTACATGTTGACATGGCTGTACACGAGACTGTTTCGATCAATGGCCCTGTACGGTGCACCTATGTGGGTGAGCTCTGACCACTTGTCTTAGAACTTTTTTATGGCATTCGCAGAAAGCCATGGTGCTTAGGGCTACACGCAGATACTGTACCGTATCGACCAAGGCAGCATGCGCTTTGGCCGGAACCCTCCCGTGAGATTTAAATGTGGAAATACACGGACTCATCCCAAAATTGTGGTCCCAGCAGGGCATACTTTTGAGATATGTTTTTTTTTATTTAATAGTTGTAAGACCATACTGTTACCAGTTGTCTGTCTAAAGCCGCGGGCGGGTCCGTCCTGGGCTATTACCACACTCTCGCAAAAATCTACATCCGAGTAGTAGCAATTTGTTACTTTGCTTCGTTCGGTGTGTGAGAGAACCAGCAGCGAAGCTTTCTGAAAGTGTTTGCGTGTGGTGGATTTTAGTGATGTCTTTAGTATCACCGAACTTTTTATTGCAAGCATTCACACTCCCTTAACTTTCTTCACGGTAGGCAGAGGCCTAACAAAGGTCTATGAGCGGCAGCAACACTTACCATCAGGTCTACTGTTAGCTGGTTAGCCACCATTTGCAATGAAAAAAAAAGATCGGTGTGGCCGGGGTAGAGCAGTGCCGTGAATTCATCGCCAGCATCACTGCCAAAGCTGCCGACCATCACTTAGACCATAGTCGATAGATCAAGAACTGTCGTATGAGGTCGCCATTTTCTGCTTGGCAGTTATCTCGCGTAAGAACTCGGCAGAGCGAGTCAGGAAGAAAAACTTCCAAGCTGACTTGTTCCACTGCTGTCGTGTCGGGTGGTGTCTAGCCCGAGTGCTTGCGCTTTACTATCTTTACGTGATAGAATCACACTCTCGACAGTCGTCCATCTAATATTGCGGATGTTTGCATATGGGGTTTTGGTGATACCTTTAGTATTACCAAACCTGCACTTTCTTCACGGTAGGCAGCGACCTGGCAAAAGTTCATGAGCAGTATCACTTACCATTAGGTGTGCTGCTTACTCGTATGCCAACAATGACCACGCGCGGGTGATACCACGACAGCGTAATTTGCTGTCTGGGGTCAAAAAAGGGTATTCGAGTGACCCTGCACAGCCTTCCTTTGTAAGGTGCCGTACCAAAAGGATAAAAATGGGAACTTAGGTAATAAAAATAAAATAAATATTTAACGGGGGCTCCCATTTTTTGCCTTATATTGCTCGATATCAGTAAATGGTAACAGGTGAAGGTTAAAATATAAAATTTTTGTGTACCTACTGTTGTTTACCTAGTCAATGGTAGGGAACCCTTCATGCGCGAGTTCGATTCACACTTGGCCGATTTTTATTCGTTATTCTACAAACTATGAATTTCGCGTTACACTCTCCACTGAGAAACCTCACAAACATCTAAGTGACAGACACAAATTAGACTCAGTTTAGTACTACCTAGTCTACTCTACCCAGCAACAATTCGTCGATCACACAAAAAATGTCCGGCGTTGGAATTGAACCCGTGACACTGGCATGGTAAGTTGTTATCTTAACCACTATGCTGGCAGTGCAGTTAATTAATCATTGAGGTGGTATAAATTTATTACTTGTGTATTAAAGTGAAAAATATCAAAGCAGAATTCATCCCCTATTTTACACCATTAAAAAGGATATATCCTCTGCGGGGTGGATTTTCAGAATAAATTTCGTTTATAATGAATCTTTTTATATCGACTTTCAATTAAGTAGGTTGTGTACTAAGCTGTATAAGTTACTACAGTTATTTACCTATCCCACGGGAACTCTTTAATTTTCTTGGATTAAAAATATCCTAAATGTTGACCGGGGATGTAAGGTACCACCATGCAAAATTTAATTTAAATCGGTCCAATAACTTCGAAAATTAGCCCGTACAAACAGACAAACAGAGAAACAAAAAATTTGAAAACAATCTAGGTGTGTTTTATTTCACTTCTAACACCCCCCTGACTCGGTTTTTCGCGTTTTTTTTCAATGTACAGAATTACTACCTCTACAGTTTTATTATATGTATAGATGTCATATTATTTAAGATTAAACAAATGTCACTATTCAATGTTAAATAAATGTCACATCATACAATAATTAATTAATAGGTATATAATCAGGTATATAATCAGGGTGGGCAAATACGAGCTCAGTTGGGAGCAGTACATAGGTCCTCTGAGCGCTTTACATAAAGACCACTGCGCCGCTCCAATTAGTCCAGAGTCAGCCGCCTTAGCTATAGAAACACCCCATGATAACAGCGTCTCCTTGATATACCAGATTAGCAAACTATTACCTGAATTGACTCCATTAAAATACACCGCCCACAGCACCCCTCCGCCAGTGACCGCTTCGATGACAACGGGCCACAGGCATAAAAAGACTGCGATCGTCTGCCAGAAAGAATTTGTCTGATCGACAACTCGCTAAGGTGCTGGCTGATGCGGCCAATCAGAATTTTCTACACTAGATTGCCTACATCATTCAAAGCAACAGTGAGCCTGTAAAACCCTGAACGCACTACACAGTCATCTGTGATTGCCTCTGCCACATATTATTTTTACACGGACGAAGTCTAGAAAGCTAGTTTACGTACATAACAATAGCAATTTCTACCAATCAATCTAGATTGGTAGAAAATTAATAGTTTAAATATAATTTTAAAAATACTTTAAATAAGAACTAACAAATTATATTATTCTCCAGGGTCCTGTTTTTGCAATGCCTACTGGTTGGTAATAAATTTGCCGAAGTTTGCACTTGCTGTGGTGTTGTTTACCGCTAACATAATATTCTGCAGAAAGAGGGTACTTGTAGAAGCACGAGGGTACAAGCAGAACACAATTTAGTAAAGTGCACTTTAAAGTTTTTAGATTCCAAATGTTTTAATTAAATTTAATTGTATAGTTTAAAAATTAATGTGACTCAGTGTTAGTGTATATACTGTATTGTGTCATGGGAAGATACTAGTGTCTGAGATACAGGCTCGGTCTAGTTTAGACGCTAGTATTCACAAAATAATTTGTAAGTACTTATCTGTATAGACTAGAAATTATCATTATTGTAGTACTGTTTGGAGTCAATTTTTTTTCTTTTTTTTTATTGCTAACGGTGGCATACGAGCAACAGTACACCTGATGGTAAGTGTTGCTGCTGCTCATGGACCTTTGCAAGACCGCTGCCTAACGTGAAGAAAGTGAAGGGAGTGTGAATGCGTGCATTGAGGCTTGGTGATACCAAAGGTACCACCAAAACTCTCTACACGCACACACTCTCAGAAAGTTCCAGCTCTCTCGCTCACCGAACGGAGCGCAGTAACAAATTGCTACTACTCAGACGTCGATTTTCTGCAAGAGTATGGTAGGTACTACCCCGGACGGACCTGTCGACAGTGTGGTCCTACCACTCCTAATAAAGTTGGCATTAAAAGTTAAAATACCTAAAAAGGTATTTTAACTTTTTTGATGAAATGAAAAAAGTAACCTTATTTATCAATCTCAGTCATAAAAATTAAAAAAATCATTGCAGAAAATCATTGAAGCTTTTTCACCTGTGGAAGCTCATTACACCCGCAAAGATACAAATCGTAAATATTTGGATGAATCCTTGTCGTTTCCTAAGATGTTTGACCTCTATAAAGAATGGTTTGATCCCGTTAACTATTTAAATGGCTAATGAATCACGCGGTAATCAATACCAAAAACTTAAAAATCCTAAAACAAGAATTTTAAAAGATGTAAACATTTTATCTTTGACACGGTCCCCTGTAAAATTGGAATTTTTCAGATGACTCACTATTCGTAGGAGCCATCGAAATGATGATAATGGTTGCCTACAAAATTATTCACCTTAGCTTCCTTGATAATGGCTGATCAAAAAAAAAATGACCACGCAGATAGCATCACAGGAAGAGAATGAAACTACAAAATATACTTATACTAACCCGTCTAACCAGGACTGATACAGTAGATGAAATTCCTTCCCACTCAGAGGGAAGCTTAAGTCCAGCAGCAGGACAAATATGAGCCGAGATGATGGCGATGATGTTGAGAGCGACCGCGCTTTGGCTGGCTTTAGCTTTATGAATGGGTCGGCAGCGAAGAGTTAAAATTATGTGTCTTAAAATTATTAAAATTATTATTATTATTATTACCTTCCATAAAGTGTGATGGTCATGACATGGTTCTTTCCAGAAAAGACTTTACACCGACTGTTAACTCCGGGCAACCATCTATACCGCCATAATAAAGGTTATAACAGCCTGAACACCGATACCCATGCAATATCCATACTCAAAATTATAACTATATAACTTAGGGTGGCCATTTTATTTAGGGATCTGCTGTTATTGCTCGTCTCGTCTCTCCCCTCTTAACTTTGTCATTTTGGCTCGACAAAATGACAGAGTCAAGAGGGGAGAGAGGTATCATTCAAGGTAGGTACCCCAGGTATCATTCAAGGTTAAATATCACTTATTTAACCTTTAAGTATGGACGTAATTTTTTCTCAACACTATTGTGGATATGTAGTCTCATAGACTGAAACATGCACACACGTTTTTGCCGAATTTGATATAAGATCGCTTTAAAACTGATTGAATATTAAAATTATAGGATTTAGTAATAAAATAGTGCACCTAAATAATAAAATTTAATAAAAAAATTAAAACAGGAAAGGCCTGGCACTGTACACTGTAACACTGCCTTGTTGCCGGGGCATCGAATTGAAATTAAAATTCAAATTTTAATCATTTATTATGCATAGACCCCGAGAGGGCACTTACATATTGTCAATTTTACAAAGTAAAATAAAATTATCCAAAAAAAATAAACTAACACCGGATCGGAACGCGACCGCTACTGAGAAGATCCGGCAAGAAACTAGCTTGTCTATAATTTAAAATTTTTTTTTTTCTTACTAGATATACAATTGTGTACATGTTTTGTAAGAACTGGCTCCAGTGTGATGCCCTTCGAACTGCAATATACTTAATATAATTCAAACGATTATGGCTGGATCAGATCCCAGAAGCGGCACCCGATCACGAGTTAACTACTAGAGCAGCCATCGCTCCCCTAGAAGAAGACGGTACACTACGGTACCATCACGGTACCAGTGTCAACCCAATGACGATGGTGAGGCAATATGGTACAGTACTCGGACAGATTGGGCGGGGTGTGCCCAGACCATAAACTACCACAAAAAGGTACAAGTATCATACTTGTATATAAAATTCAGGAAATAATAAAAATAATAAATTAGAGGATTTAATAAATAGTATTTATGCAATAAAAAGAAACCGTCTTCAAAAAAACACGGTGGAACTAATTTTCCAAAATGGTCCAGGCGTCTTCAAGTAAATGGTGAATATACATAAAAAATAAAAGGTTATGACGAATTGAACCACCTCCTTTTCCAAAGTCTATTAAAAAATGTACAACTCTAATGATTGATAACAGTGGGTTTTGAATAAAAATATGTTAATAAATATTCAACTCGTACATGTCCCGCTGTTGGGCTCCTGGGTTCGAGCCACCTTACCAATAGGAGGGAAATTAACATTCTATACTATGCTGATCAGACATATTGGTATAACCGCTAAACTTAGATAAAATCATTTTAATAGTAATTGACCCATTTTTTTTTTTTTTTTTTTTTTTTTTTTTTTTTTTTTTTTTTTTTTTTGGGTGGGTCGCGGTCGGCGCGCCTCCGCACCACTCCGTCCGGGGCGACAGAGGGGCTTAAGCACGCAACTCCCGCAACCCACCCGAAAACCACCTCGTCTTCGTCATTGGGCCGACCACCGGAGCAGGTTTACTTGTCGTCAGTGGTCGGCCCGACGGAATACCCCCCTACGCGGGGTACCCTCCCGTCGACCGACGTCCCCCCCTCGGGGAGGACGTCGGTCTTTCCTCACGCGGTCGGCCTCTCGGCGGGTGACGGACTAATCCCCGGTCACGTCACCCGCGGCCTCGGCTAGGGCGGCATGAGGCGCAGATAGTTGCGCCTGCGCCGCCCCAGTCGCCGGCGGCGGATCTCCTCATCGAGGCTGCGCTCCACGCGCAGACGATCCGCCGCCTCCTTCTGCGAGATCACTGTCTCGCAGAAGGCTGTGACCGCGTCCCAGTTCCTGACGCTGTCGACCATCGCCCTAGCGATGGCCGGCAGCGTCAGGTCGGCACCGATGATTGCGACGAGTTCACGGCGCTGCACTGCCCAAGCCGCGCAGGCCTCGAGCGTGTGGCGCGCCGTGTCCTCGTCGCAATCGCAGTGGTGGCAGGACGGTGTACTCTCCCTAGTAATTGACCCATAGTGCTTCCGCCTGTCGTCATACTACTGCCAGATGTGACATTTTGTGCAAGATGGCTGTGCCAATTGAGCGGATAAGGTTTTATTTAGAGTTTTTCTTCTCTTGCACAGATGTTATATTCATAATATATCCCTTAGTTGCGATATCTTATATCTTTAAACGAGCAATTCTTTTAAATATATATACACTCATTTGCAAAAAAAACGGGCACCTAAGCAATGAACCATTTCAAATGTTAATATTTCTTTGTTTGATAATTATAGGTAGTTTTATCCACACAATTTGCTAAATTAATAAGAAAATAATCGTTTTCATCAGTATTTCATAAAATTTAGATACAATTTATGGGAAATAATGCTAAACCTCGCTAGTAGTGTATATTCGCTAGTAGTGCATATGCTCATGAAGTAAAAATAAAAAAGTTTTTTTGTTTGTTTTTCTTTAATAAAGTAAAAGCAGATAAATGTTTAGTATCGAGTGTGACCCCCTCTAGCTAAAATCACAGCTTGAATTCGTCTGGGCATGCTAGCGAGTATATCCCGGATACTTGCTTGCGGAATACGTTCCCACTCCGCAGTAATCACATTCTTCAGCTCTCTGATGGTCTGCGGAGCCGGGTGTACTGATCTCACACGCCGTTTCAGAACGTCCCAGACATGCTCTATGGGATTGAGGTCGGGACTTCGAGCTGGCCAATCCAAACGACGAATGCCGACCTCTTGCACATACGCATTAACATCGCGGGATCGGTGGGCGCGAGCATTGTCGTCCATAAAAATCGAGTCTTCACCTAGAGCGGCCAATGCGGGTTGTGCATGAGAAATTAGAACTTCCGTTATGTATCGATGCCCAGTCAGTGAGCCGTTTTCAATGAAGACTAACTCTGTACGATCCATTGAATTTATTCCTGCCCAAAACATAACAGAGCCCCCACCATAAGGTGTGATTTCTTCGAAACATGCCTCTGCAAAGCGTTCTCCTTGTCTTCTTAGCACTCGCCGACGTCGATCTTCACCGAACAGAGATATCCTGGCTTCATCAGAGAACAAAACCCTATTCCAATCGTCTTGAGTCCATGATTCACAATTTCTAGCGAACCTAAGCCTGTGAACTCTATGCTCACGGAGTAATTTGGGGCCGCGGGCCGGGCGGTGACTGCGTATATTGGCAGCGAGAAGCCTCCTCCTGACCGTCCATAGACTAATATGCACATTTCTTACTTCTTGGAGGTTGTTCTTAAGATCCACATACGAAGATTTGCGATTTCTCAATGCGCGACTCACAAGAAAACGATCATCCCGTGGTTGGGTACATGGTTTTCTTCCAGAACCAGGCCTTCTCTCGACGGAACCAGTCTCCTGATATCGCTGCCAGGTCCTTTGGACTGTCGAGCGACTAACATTTAGCCTCCTAGCCACGAAACATTGGCTGCAACCCTCTTCAAGCAGCGCGATAATTTTGGTAGCTTTTACCACTTTATCTACCATTTTTGATACAGCCAAACAGCATTAAATAAAGCTTTGACAGTCAAGGATATGAAATTAATCGATAAAAATTGAATAAAAGTTATGAAAGTCGATGTTAACTTCTGAAACTTCGCGCCAAAAATGTAGGATAAAAAGGGGTTTTCTGTAAAAATGAACATCAAATGAAAAATTGAATTTAGAACGTACTTTTTTAAATACCACAGCATTTTTAAAACCGGCCAGTAACGTGTACAAACGATTGAAACCTTTTTGGTATTGTATCTTTTTAAATATGAATGAAAATCAAAACCGCCCGTTTTTTTTGCAAATGAGTTTATATTCAGGATCTCGGAAACGGCTCCAACGATTTTGTTGAAACTTGGCATACTAGAGGATTCGGGTCCAAAAAATCGATCTAGCTAGGTTTTATTTATAGAAAATGTTCTTTTGTCGGTATTTTTAGCTAAACATTACAATGACATAAGATTTTAAAAGAATATGAATTCAAATTTCAATATGAATGTCAAGAGTTACGGTAGCTTAGGTGGGGACATTGACCGCTTTAAATTTTAGTTTTTGTGGCTTCAAACAGCGTCGGTTCGAATCTCGGTGTTATTATTATTCTCTTTTCGGACGGAGCTCCCGCGTTTCCGCGGTGGGCTGTGGGTCGATTGGATCGGGACCTGTTGGCGGAGGCAGCCATCGTTCAGTCGTGGCTGTCCTCACCGCCCCAGGTGGACGGGGTTGATGCCGAGGCTGGCCGCATCCGCTGTGCGTTAACGCAGATCTGCGATGCGGCCATGCCCCGTGTGAGGCGTCTGCCCCCGAAGAGTGCGGTCCCCTGGTGGTCCCGAGAATTGGCAGACCTTCGGGCCGCGTGCATACGTGCCCGGAGGGCCTACACCCGCAGCCGAGCGCGTCACCGCGACGCTGAGCGGGAGGGCCAGCTGTACGAGGCTTACCGCAGTGCGCGGTCTGCCTTCAGGCTGGCCGTCCGTATTGCCAAGGACGTTAGTCGGCGGGAGATGCTGGACAGTCTCGAGCGTGACCCCTGGGGTCGCCCCTATCTCGCGGCGCTGAGCAAGCTCCGCGGGCGGGGCCCCCCCCTCACCGAGACTCTCCAGCCCAGCCTCCTCACCAGAGTTGTCGAGGACCTCTTTCCACGGCGGGCGGAACACACGCCCCCGGTCATGGCTTCGCCGGACAGCGACCGGGAGGCCGAAGATGAAAGTGCTCCGCCCATCACGGAGCCGGAAATGGGGGCGGCAGTGGCGCGTATGCGAGTGAAATCCACCGCCCCGGGGCCCGACGGTATTCCGAACCGTGCGCTGGCCCTGGTCCTCGAGCACCTGGGACCACGCCTCAGGGGACTGTTCGACGCCTGTTTGACGTCCGGGCAGTTCCCTGGATGCTGGAAAGAGGGGAGGCTGGTTCTCCTGCCGAAGCCGGGTCGGTCTCCCGAGTCGGCCTCGGCCTACAGGCCCATCGTGCTGCTCGATGATGCGGGCAAGCTGCTGGAGAGGGTGTTGGCTGCCCGCATCGAGCGGCACCTCGTCGGGGTCGGGCCCGATCTGTCGGACGCCCAGTTTGGTTTTCGGAGAGGGCGTTCGACGATCGCGGCCCTGCTTCGCCTGAAGGCCGTGGTAGCGGAGGCCGTCACCGGCGGAGGAGTCCTGTTGGCGGTGTCCCTGGACATCGCCAACGCCTTCAACAGTCTGCCATTCAGCTGCATCAGGGAGGGGCTGAGGTATCACGGGGTGCCCGTGTACCTCAGGCGGCTGGTGGCAGACTACTTGGAGGGGCGCAGCGTCCTCTACGTTGACCGAGTAGGGGACGTTGTGCGAACGCCCATGACATGCGGTGTCCCACAGGGGTCGGTTCTGGGTCCGACCCTGTGGAACATCGGCTACGACTGGGCGTTGAGAGGAAGCCTCCCACCCGGGCTGGGCGTAATTTGCTACGCCGACGATACACTCGTCACAGCCCGGGGTGGGACGCTAGAGGAGGCGGCACGCCTGGCAACTCTCGGCACCGAGGAGATTGTCAGGCGGATCGAAGCGCTGGGGTTGAGGGTAGCCCTGGAAAAGACGGAGGCCCTTTTGTTCCATGGCCTCCGTACTGCCGGGCCTCCCGCCGGCGCTTCGATCACCGTGAAGTCGGTCACCATCAGCATCCAGGCCCACATGAAGTACTTGGGCCTGGTGCTCGACGGGCATTTTTGGTTCCGGGAGCATCTCCATCGACTTGTTCCCCGGCTTGTCGGCGCGGCGTCCGCCCTTTCGCGGCTGATGCCGAATGTGGGCGGACCCAGCGCTACGTGCCGACAGCTGTACGTGGGGGTGATCCGGTCGATGGCCCTGTACGGCGCACCGGTGTGGGCGGGGTCCCTGACCGTTCGTCTTAGGGCCCTCCTGTGGCGACCACAGAGGGTCATGGCGATCAGGGCCATACGGGGTTACCGCACGGTGGTGACGGAGGCAGCGTGCCTCCTGGCCGGAACTCCCCCGTGGGACCTGGAGGCGGAGATGCTCGCCGAAATTTATCGGCGGGTGTCGGAGACGCGCGCCCGCGGCGGCATGGTCCCCATCAAAGAGATCACCGCCTGGCGGGTCGACGCCCGCCGAGAAGTCATTGCCCGTTGGGCAGTCCGGCTGGAGAGTCCTCGGTACGGTGTCAGGACCGTCGAGGCCTTCCGGCCGGTGCTGATGGAGTGGTTGGAGCGGACGCACGGGGTGCTTTCCTTCCGACTGGTGCAGGTGCTGACGGGGCACGGTTGCTTCGGGAAGTACCTGCACAAGATTGTCAGGAGGGAGAGCACACCGTCCTGCCACCACTGCAGTTGCGACGAGGACACGGCGCAGCACACGCTCGAGGAGTGTGCTGCATGGGAGGGGGATCGCCGTGAACTCGTCGCAATTATCGGTGCTGACCTGGCGCTGCCGACCATCGCCAGGGAGATGCTCGTCAGCGTCAGGAACTGGGACGCGGTCACCGCCTTCTGTGAGGCCGTAATCTCACGGAAGGAGGCGGCGGATCGTGTGCGAGTAGAGCTCCTATTCGGCGACACGTTCCGCCGCCGGCGACTCGGGCGGCGCAGGCGCGAGTATTTGCACCTAATGCCGCCCTAGCCGAGGCCGCGGGTGATTGGACCGGGGAATTGTCCGTCACCCGCAGAGAGGTTGACCGCGCGACGGCGACTGACGTCCCAGGACGTCGAGAGGTGAGGGTACCCGAAAGGGTATTCCGTCGGCCGGCCACTGACGACAAGTCACATCTGCTCCGGTGGTCGGCCCAACAACGAGGTGACGTGGGTACGGGTGGGTTATGGGCCCGCGCGCCGTCCTTTCATCGCCCCGGACGGACTGGACCGCGCGTGCGCTTACCGTAGCCCACCCATAAAAAAAAAAAAAATATATTATTCTCTTTTTGTAATTTTTTATATATTTTTCATTATTTATTTTTTATTTTTTATTAATATATATCTAAATAAATTCGATAAAAATATTCCGAGCGAAGCTCGGTCAACCAGATATTAATAATAATAATAGCGTAATTTATTTCAGATATCAAAGATCCATATTAGTGTTAGTAAATAAACTTAACCTATGTTAGAAGTAAGGTGAAAATACATAAAAATAGAAACAGAAACAACTGTATTCGAACACTGATAGAAGAGTCTCCTATGCCATCAGCGTCCGAATAGTGTCTGAAGAAAGGGCTATCCCACTTAAGCAGCTAAGGTCTTCAGGATGGTGTTGGTGCTCGCACAGACTCTGCACAGAAGCGATGCGCCTTTTTTCCGCATACACGCATGGAACCCGTCGGTGCGTGCTTCGGCAAACATACCAGACGCGCTATAGAACCGTGGGAGCCCCAACAGCATCCTAAAAGCATTATTATATTGGATACGAAGTGCGTTTACCGATTTTTGAGTGTACGTAGACCACAGGCCACTCGCGTAGAATGTTTAGCAAAAGGACTTAAAGTAATTTTAACCTCTCTTGAGCATCAATAGAACCTACGGACCAACATGTTAGCTCTCACGGTCAACGCTCTTCATTCGCTCTCTATGTCTAACTCATCACTCAGACTATCACAAACAATATGCCCTAGATATTTAAAATGAGTAACGCGTTTTAAAGCAGTCCCATATAACATAACGGGCGGTACCACTGCTAGGTTTTTGCCCCTAGGTGCAAACACCATGAACTCACTTTTTTAGCATTATAATGCAACCCACGATTTGCAGCATAGTTTTTACATCACTTTTCTCGTCTCACTTCGAGAGAAATTCAAAGAAATAAATATTCTAACTGTTATATCACAATATATATACGAAAATATATTATATGTCAAAAAAATATCGCTGACTTCAAAAGATATTGTGACATTCATGAAATGAATACTCGGAATAAGGACAAACTATTTGTACATACTACTCGTCTCCAAAAAATTAGCAAATCATTCATGGGGCAATGTATACGTTTCTACAATAGATTACCTAAAAATATCCGAGACCTGCCAACAAAAAAGTTTAAAAAATCTATCAAGAATAGACTTTGTAAGAAAGCTTATTATAAAATCTCGGATTATGTAGATGATAATACAGATTGGTTGTGAGCAGCTCCTCATTATGCGATTTCCTTGTTATTTTAAATAAACTCTTTTTTAATAACTCTAATATTGTAAAGCGTAGCGTGTTTTGCCTAACGAAATTTTGCATTTTAGTCGTTTGTAACATGTTTGTAACATATGGTCTTGGTCATGCTCACTGAAGGATCTACTTGCGGTAGCTGCGTGGAGCGGGTCTCTCCCTTCCCTCCATTGTGGTTGAGGGGAGTGATGGCTGCTCTAGTAGTTAACTCGTGATCGGGTGCCGCTTGTGGGATCTGGTCCAGCCATAATCATTTGAATTATATTAAGTATCTTGCAGTTCGAAGGGCATCACACTGGAGCTAGGTCTTACAAAACTTGTACACAAATTATATCTAGTAAGAAGAAAACAAAATGAAAATAATAGACAGGCCCGCTGAGTTTCTTGCCGGATCTTCTCAGTAGCGGTCGCGTTCCGATCCGGTGGTAGTTTATTTTTATTGGATAATTTAATTTTATTTTGTAAAATTGACAATATGTAAGTGCCCTCTCGGGGTCTATGCATAATAAATGATTTGAATTTGAACATACGGCCAACAATTTCCTGAGTGCACTGATATAAGGCGCCAGCAGCACCATATCGTCAGCATAACTAATATTATTAATACAAGTACCATCTACATAGCATCTGATCGGTTGTCTGCTGAGGACTTCTATCAGCTCGTTTATATACACGTTAAAGAGGTGTGGCGAGGATACCCCCTTGCCTCACACCACATTGCAATACATAAGGATTGGAAAGCACCCCAGACCATTTTACATTATTAACTTGATTGGATTGATATACACGGGCAAAATAGAGAGTGGTGAATTATTTGTTAATTGGATTACTTTTAAAATGTTTTTTATGTTTTCTATTATTTATAATAAATTAATAATTATAATTAAATATATTACTGTCATTAAAATTATATGAATATGGAGATCGATGTAACTAACCACTGACCTGTAACTATGTTATCAATAAAGAATACTATACTACTACTATGCTATACTATATTCTTACTCCGTCACCACACGGATAAAATAAATATAATTGTTATAGCATGTAGTATAGCATTAACTATTTCACTCTTACCCACCAATGTGTCTGACCAGTATGGTATACAAGGCCAATTTCCCTTCTATTGGAAAGGCGGCTCGAGCAGCAGTGGGACGTATATGAGCCGAGATGATGATGATTTGACTCTTAACTATTATTATTAGTGGCTAATTTAAGGTATTTACAATGAGCCCGTAAATTTCTTTCCGAAATGTAAAATTCTATAGGTAGGTTTGAGTGGCGTGTTAATGTACCTAAGTAATGCTAACAGTGTCGATAGATGTCAAAACCAGATAAATTAAAAGCAAAAAATATTTTTTAAAAAAGCTTTTATTTAAACGCCCTAAAAAGAAGAAAATAATTTTTCCTTAAAAATTTTAACTATCAACTTATAACCTCATTATATACAATTTATATGATAATAAAAGCTTGTCGCGCGATTTGTATATAAACTAGTACCAATTTAATTATGTAAATTGATCTGCTAAGTTTATTATATTTTCAATTTCAATTTAATTAACTACAGATATGTAATTAAACCTCGCGACAAACTTTTATTATCATATAAATTGTATATAATGAGGTTATAAGTTGATAGTTAAAATTTTAAGGAAAAATTATTTTCTTCTTTTTAGGGCGTTTAAATAAAAGCTTTTTTAAAAAATATTTTTTGCTTTTAATTTATTTTTTATTTTTTAGTTGTGCTGGCTAGGTTTCTCAGTCTAGTCATATCATTCAACGCATTATTGTTGCAACTCCGTTTGCCAGTTAATTTCGAACAGTCCAGGTCTTCAATAAGGAAACCTTCTAATATTTTTACCCTACTTAAGGCCACATATGCTTGATCAGCAGCAAAGAGCTTTGAGCCTAAGTAAATAATGGCGTAGTTGACAGTGCTACCTCGCATTTTGTGTACTGTAAACTACTGTACATGCCCTACATAATACAATTGGCAGCATTCTTCGTTCCGCGGTTCCGTGACTAGATTTAGCTGGAAATTGCACAGATTTCGGCTGAATTAGGTGAACGCGTTTATAAAGAATAAAGAGTGGTAGGACCACACTGTCGACAGTTATCTGTCTACAGCCGCGGGCCGGTCCGTCCAGGGTAGTACCACACTCTCGCAGAAAATCGACGTCTGAGTAGTAGCGATTTGTTACTGTTTTGGTGGTGCCCTTGGTATCACCGAGCCTCAATGCACGCATTCACACTCCCTTCATTTTCTTCGCGGTAGGCAGCGGCCTTGTAAAGGTCCATGAGCGGCAGCAACACTTACCATCAGGTGTACTGTTTGCTCGTTTGCCACCGTTTGCAATAAAAAAAAAAGAAAAGAAAAAGGTCGACACCGATGATTGCGACGAGTACGGCGCTGCTCAGCCCACGCGGCACACAACTCAACACAACACACAAAAGTCTATACGGACGGGTGGTATATCAGTATCAAACATTTGTGCTCTGCGGAAGCAGGGCCATATAATTTCTGTAATATGTCCAGTGGCACCATTCACCAGATCTTTGGAGACATCTGCATTGTAACGCAACATCACCTTGGCCCCAGTAAATATTTCTAGCTACTTAGGTAGCCCTCCTATCTTGTTTATATCGGATGGTATAATATTATTTACAACAGGGTTTGCCCACGTGCCTTAAGGTGGTACGTTCACGATATCATATTACACCCCATTGCCACTAAGTTCTTGGCACGGCCACACCTTGACTGGAGTGTTTAAGAGAATGCTCCACTTATTTCAGTTTGGAGCTTACTTGTGGCTGACGATACACAGTTCCGAGTTCAATTTTTTGAGTTGTCCTTCTCCTAGACAGGTTGCAGACCAATGGTGATGACGCCCATCTCGCCAAATTACACAAGTCAAACTTATTTCAGTTTGGAGCTTATTTGTGCGGGACGAAACACAGTCCCGAGTTTGATTTTGGAGTTGTCCTTGTCCTATACAGGTTGCAGATCAATGCTGATGACGCCCATCTCGCCAGATTACACCAGTCAAACTTATTTCAGCTCTCTTTTCAATTTACTCGCAATGAGCCCTTTCATTTGATACCCATATTGCAGAAGTGCATTATAAATAACTATTCCTCTATCTTGGATGATCCGCCATATTGGATTTACAATGACGTCATATTATTTTTCGAATTACTCTCGTCAATCGCTTTCATTTGATACCCATATTGTAGATATGCATTAAAAATATCTACGTCGCCATGTTGAATGGTCCGTCATATTAGAATTAGAATGACGCCAGATTATTTTTCGAGTTACTCTCAATAAGTCCTTTCATATGATACCCATATTGTAGAAATGCATTAAAAATATCCATTCCGCCATCTTGTATAGTCCGCCATATTGGATTTAGAATGACGTCACACACCATATCGTGTATTGTTATCTAAACTAAACGTGTATACAAAATTTCAGCTCAATCGGTTGAAGATATCTACTTACTT
Source organism: Lymantria dispar (assembly GCA_032191425.1). Taxonomy (NCBI): domain Eukaryota; kingdom Metazoa; phylum Arthropoda; class Insecta; order Lepidoptera; family Erebidae; genus Lymantria; species Lymantria dispar. The sequence continues at coordinate 33,695,459 of CM063448.1, forward strand.
CAAAATTGAGTTCAAAGATTCCACCCGAACATACATACTTACATACATACATACATTGCAAGTTAAATAAAAGCTTTTAATAAATGTAAAACGTTTCAATTTACAAATTTAAAATTAAACCAGTAATTTGAATATTCTAAAATAACAACTGTTTGTTCATTGTTTTAGTTTTTACTACTGTTGGCAGTCCTCATGCTTGGGTTTTCTTCCTAATTAATTTCATTATGTTTATTTTTTCCTCATTTGCTGTTTTTTTTTATATTTATGTATAAAAATGCGGTAGAGTATTTTAAAGTTTTACAATGGTAGGACCACACTGGCGACAGTCTTGTGTCTATAGCCGCGGGCCAGTCCCTCCGGGGTAGTACCACATTCTTTTTTTTTGGGGTGGGACGCGGTCGTCGCAGTCCTTGCACCACTCCATCCAGGGCGACAGAGGGGCACGCACACCCGCAACCCACCCGAACACCACGTCGCCTTCGTCGTTGGGCCGACCACCGGAGCAGGGTGAATTGTCGTCAGTGGTCAGCCGGACGAAATAGCCTCTAGTGGGGTACCCTCCAATCGACCGACGTCCCCCCCTCGGGGAAGATGTCGGTCTTTCCTCACGCGGTCGGCCTCTCGGCGGGTGACGGACTAATTCCCCGGTCACGTCACCCGCGGCCTCGGCTAGGGTCTCCCTAAAAATCTGATTAGTAGCAATTTACTACCGCACTTTGTTCGATGAGTTGTGCTGTGTGGTAGCGGCTTCGAATACTACCAACCCTTGCTTTGCTCGTGGGTGTCGTAAAAGACGACTAAGAGCCCTAGATTGACCCGGACCAACTCCATCTGGTACCATTTGGGTCAACGATTACATTCCCAAGGAGGGTTGACGTCAGGCAGGCGGCCGGTCATAAAAGTCATTGCCGAAACTTTTTGCAATATGTCAATACAGATGACATATTGCGTCGACCCCAAGTAATTGAGATAAGAGCAAGATGATGGTAACTTTGTTCGATGAGCGAGAAAGGTGGCAGCCTGACTTTCTGTGAATGTTTGCGTTTGGTGGGTTTTGGTAATACACTTACTATCAACGACCCTCATTGCACGCATTAATACTCCCCTCATTTTCTTTACAGTAGTTTATGAGCGCCAATACCACTTGTCATCAAGCGTGCCGTTTGCTCGTTTGCTACCAACAGTAGTAAAAGAATATGTACCGGTGCTCACAGCATATCAGTGTTGGTTACTTATAACCATTGATGTAACAAAAAACCCAAGATACTCAAACAGCGTCTCAAAAACGTCCCCATAAAAAGAGCGCCACAACAAGAATTTAGCATTCTTTTCAAGTGATTTGACCAATGAGAAGCGAGCTACGGTCGTAAAAATTTTATGGCTTATCGTACGTATTATTGTGAATACAACTATAAATTATGCTCATAAGGTTGAATTTTCATTAATGTACAATAATTATTTAGACTAGAAATACCTAAATACAATTTGGGACAGTTTTAAAAGAATTTTTGTATGAGATTGTGTATCTAGTTAATTTGTTACATCAATGCTTATAACCAACATATTGCTGACTTAGTACCGAGTTATGGTTTTTATTTGAAGGAAAGAAAATGCTTTTACTATCAGTCTCTTGAAAAATGCTTTTATTATCACAGTGTCGATACACAGAATCGGCTGTAACACTACTCAATACAATTTCTGCTAATATAACTAGTGGACAATTGCATGTGTACTGACTGTTTTAATGAGATGTATACTCAGCATAATGCTGTTTTTTGAAGACACAACACAGTACTTTTCAACCTCCAGTGACTCACAGAGTACAACTACATAGCTAACTACTCGTAGTAGTAGTTGTAGTACTTCTAATTATTGAACTTATACTTCTTTAAGAGCAGGAAAGAATGATTAGAGATACGCCCGCAAACCGTCACGAAAAACTGTCACCCTGAAGTTAGCCAGTAATATTTGTTATGATGTGCGTGCAGACCGTCGCAAATGGGCCGGCCAAGAAGGACAAGGAACTCGGTACCAGTGGTCGGCCCAACGGCGAAGGGAGGAGCCTAAAATTTTCAATGTATGAAATACCTTTTTAATACGCTTTTATTAGCTTCAGACGTATGTATGTTAGTATGTAACGGAATCTTTGAACATGATTTTGACCCCCTTCGAAACGTCGGATTAACTCGAAATTTGGCATACTTATTAAAGACCGATGATAATTCAACATTTTAAACAATTTGACCCGTTTTCCTTACTAGGATAATCAGGATGAGCGAAAATTCAACTAAAAATGAAAAAAAAATAAGAGTTCAAAAAAGCTAAAAAATATACGCTTTTAAAGAAAATTTTTAAAAAATTTAATTAAGAATATAAGAAAAAAATATTTTTTATTGTAAAAAAGCGTGGGGTGCTTTTTAAGATATTATCAAAATGATAATCCTTCTACTCATATCTGTTAATAAAATATTTATAACTATTGACAACATGCACCCCACGCTTTTTTTTACAATAAAACATATATTTTTTCTTAAATACACTATTCTTAATTCAAATTTAAAAAAAAAATCTATTTTTTTAGTTGGATTTTCTTTAAATGTGTATTTTTTACTTTTTTTGAACTATTATTTATTTCTATTATTAGTGTCGTTTTTCTAAAAACGTAGGATAACGCGAAGGATACAATTTTATTAAAAGACTAGCAACCCGCCCTCGCTTCGCTTCGGTTATAGGTTATAGTCGTTTTACCCGCGTAGTTCCCGTTCCCGTGGGAATACCGGGATAAAATATAGCCTAGTTTACGCCCTGATATTATAGCTTTCCATTGGTGAAAGAATTTTTGAAATCGGTCCAGCCGTTTTGAAGATTACCCGGAACAAACAGACAGACAGACAGACAGACAGACAGACAAAAATTTTTTAATTGCTATTTTAGGCATAGGTGTCGTGCAAATAACCGTGTGAGCATGAAAAAAGCCTATTATTTTGACATTACAAACAGACACTCCAATTTTATTTATTGGTATAGATTTTTAGAATAACATTATCTTGTTACGCCAAACAATTATAACTTCTTGCGTGTACACACTTATGTGTGTACACACACACACACACACACACACACCCACACATAAATACACAGTTTTATTTTAATAATTTATTTCTTAATATATTTTGTTGTAACATTTCTTTGCCTTACATATCTCAACTTCTCCGTGTACAGGACTATCGGTCCTGAATAAAAATATAATTTATTTTCCTACAAGTGTCGTAAGAAATTGTATATCCAGGCAATAGCACTGCCGTGATGCGTCATAATGGCGGTTACTTACAGATAATAGTCTTCTTTTGTGAGGCTAATGACATATAAGGAGGCTGTAGGAACGGCAAGTGAAGCAAGCACAGAGGCCGCGGGTGATTGGACCGGTGAGTTAGTCCGTCACCCGCTGAGAGGCCCACCGCGTGAGAAAAGACCGACGTCCTCTCCGAGAGAAGAACGTCGGTCGAGGAGAAGGTACTCCTCAAGGGGTACCTATTCCGTCGGGCTGACCACTGACGTCAAGTTACCCTGCTCCGGTGGTCGGCCCAATGACGAACGCGGCGTGTCACGGGTGGGGCGCAGGTGTGCGTTCTTACGCCCTTCTGTCGCCCCGGACGGAGGCTGGCAAGATACGCGTCGACCGCGACCCACCCCCCAAAAAAAAAGGTGAAGAAAGCACTCGCATTGAGGCACTCAGGAATGAAGAAAAGGTACGCAATTTTAAACGGTATGCCACTTTTCACCCGCTATGATGGTTGGAATTTCGGTATGGTTCGTATATCAACCATCGCAGAATCAGAGTTAGATGCATTGAAACTCGAATTCAAATTTGAACTTATAGTGATCTGTAATGAATCTCATGAGGTCACTAATGATTATTTAGATCGGCATCAGCACCATAGAATCTTGCATTTATCCGTATGGAAGCATTGAGAATTAAAACCGTATTTTTCACAGCGTGCTGTAAAAAAATTGGCCAAGTGCGAGTCGGCATCGCGCACGAAGGGTTCCGTACCATTGACTAGGTAAACAAATGCCTCCCTATGGCCATTATCGATATTGAGCAAAAAAATCAAGTTTGTTGTATGGGAGCCCTCCTTAAATATTTATTTTATTTTTAGTATTTGTTGTAATAGCGGCAATAGAAATACATCATCTGTGAAAATTTCAACTGTCTAGCTATCACCAATCTTGAGGTACAGCCTGGTGACAGACGGAAGGACGGACAGCGAAGTCTCAGTAATAGAGCCCCGTTTTTACCCTTTGGGCACGGAACCTTAAAAACTAAAACAATAGTAACAAAATACCATATTCAGATAAAACAATACTTCTCAAATTAAAACTACTCTTTTGGTAAACAAGACCCTTATAAGACTATCGATTTCAGTCATCCTGAAATAATTAACAGTTTTATTTTTATTAAAAAAACCCATATTATTTGAAACGGGTAAATTAATTTTGATAACGGTGGATTTTTCGGTCAAGTCATGTATGCCTATCAAACGTAGCTACGCTATATATACTAGGAGTTCGTAAAATGTTAGCCTATTTTGTCGACGACCTCCCAATTGGAGGCTACTGTTATATTCGAATTTTGGTTATGTTACATATGAATCAATCATGAAGTACTTCTATGTATTATTATTCATGGCGTTAGTGGTAAGTAATTTTATTGATTTCATTAACAATTAACTTATGCCCACGACTTCGTTCGCGTTGAACCTTACCTTGGGCTACTGCTAACTTTAACTTTTGACTTGGTTTATTTAGAAGGTGCAAATATTTTTAAATAATACAATTCTATCACACATGATGTTTGCGAAACCTAACCGTATATGTAGGGTACGCAGCGGAAGCTCTCAAAAGAAAAAAAAAAACGATTCTGAAACATTTTTCATTGTTGCTCCGCTCCTCTTGGTCTTAGCGTGATGATAAATAGCCTATAGCTGTCCTTGATAAATGAGTTATCGAACAATGAAAGAACATTTCAAATCGGCCAGTAGTTCATGAGATTAGCGTGTTCAAACAAAAACTCTTCCGCTTTATATCTTTATATATATATTTCTTGTGTGCGTGTGTGTCACTGAACTCCTCCTAGACGGCTGGACCGATTTTTATGAAATTTTTTGTGTGAGTTTAAGGGGATTCGAGGATGGTTTAGATTCACAATTGGACCCGGTAGGTGGCGCTACTGTGTGTATGTCACTGAACTCCTCCTAAACGACTACACCGATGTTAATGAAATTTTTTGTGTGTGTTCAAGGGGATTAGAGAATGGTTTAGATTTATAATTGGACCCGGTAGGTGGCGCTGCTGTCGATTTCAAGGAGAATTTCTTTTATTGTATTTGAACAGAACAACGTCTGTTGGGTCGTCTAGTATTAATATAGATTACTATTACCGTGCGATGATGGACTAAGAATACGATTCACCACCCATTTCTTGCCCATGGGTGTCGTATAAAACGACTAAAGGATCATTGCAAATGACATCTATGTAAGACAATCCATTTGACCAGCGTGGTATAGTAGGTCAATTTCTCACCCATAGTGGAGGAGGCTCAATCCCTGCAGCGGGACGTAGGTGAGCTGTGATGATGATGATGAACGATTACTAAGTGGATGTAATTTGTGTCCGTTAATAATATATTTGCAAAGTCCTCCCACAATTCATTCATTCCTTCATTTAGTAAACGCGTTTTCACCCGCGGCCTCGCCTAGCCTTAGGTTGGGATCGAGCCTCCTCCACAATGGGAGGGAAATTTACCGATTTTACTCGCTGGTCAGACATGTTGGTATAAGGTTTCAATATCAGGTTGACCGAGCTTCGCTCGGAGTATTTTTGTAGCATTTATTCAGTTATATATTAATAAAAATAAAAAAGAAATGAAAATTATATAAAAAATTACAAAAAGAGAATAATAATAGCACCGAGATTCGATCCGACACCGTTTGTCGCTGATGTCAAAAATAAAATGAAACCTGACTACTTCGACACTGAGCTATCGTAACTCATGACATTGACAGCAAAATTTGAATTCATATTCTTTTAAAATTTAATGTCATTATATTGTCTGCCAAAAACACTGACAAAACAACATTTTCTATACATAAAACCTAGCTAGATCGATTTTTTGGGCCCGAATCCTCTAGTATGCCAAGTTTCAACAAAATCGTTGGAGCCGTTTCCGAGATCCTGAATATATATATATATATATATATATATATATATATATATATATATATATATACAAGAATTGCTCGTTTAAAGATATAAGATTTCGAGTTCGCGTTCTCTTGCATACATATTATATGCATATTATATCCCTTAGTAGTCTTTTACTACACCCACAGACAAGAAAGTGGATGGTGAATTGTATTCTTACCCCGTCATCACAAAGTAAAAAAAAAATTGATAAATATGTATTCATTTAGTTAATGCGTTTTCGGATGGAATGTGATCAATAAATTCAAGTGCCTCAGATTAGGAATTTAACTTAAAGTTATATATACTTTTAAGTCCTTTAACCTTAGACTACTAATCATATTTTACAAACGCATATACTAATCATGAGTCATTTTGACTACACACGATATAAGTTCATAAATTGAACATCAAATGCTGTTTGTTGTATACATTCTTATTTAATACTAGCAACCCGCCCTCGCTTCGCTTCGGTTATAGTCGTTTTACCCGCGTAGTTCTTGTTCCCGTGGGAATACCGGGATAAAATATTGCCCAGTTTACGCCCTGATATTATAACTTTCCATTGGTGAAAGAATTTTTGAAATCGGTCCAGCCGTTTTGAAGATTACCCGGAACAAACAGACAGACAGACAAAAATTTTTTAATTGCTATTTTAGGCATAGCAAATAACCGTGTGAGCATGAAATAAGCCTATAATTTTGACATTACAAACAGACACTCCAATTTTATTTATTGGTATAGATAGGTATTAGCTATATTGACACAGGTATTAAAGAAAAAATAGTTTATATTTAGTAAACATTTATTACCTAAAAAAGTTTTATTCTCATAGGACATTTTTAAGACCATAATCACCAGTATTGCGAAAAAAAAAATAAAAAAATATAACAAAAATGATAAAATCTACTTCTTTTAAACTTTATTATGATAAAATAAGAACTAATCTACTATAAAAAAATCTTCTACCTCCAAATGGGAGGACCATTGACCAGTGTCACTGCCATCAGTTTTTCCATCGCTATCACTATTAATACTATCATCGTTTACGTATCTGACCAATTATTCATCCGTGAAGTAGCGCTTGGACCTGAAAAAGGCATTTTTAATCTAAAAACGTCTAAAATAGAAATGAAAAACATAAAATCACCTATGATGTTGCTGTATGCTCACTATCAAAAAGTAACACAAAGATTAATCATGTGTCATTTCGACTCTGTAATACATCGTATTTACAAAATGGTGGCATTTACCTACATAACGCTGTCGCTATCACAACCGTCAAACCGGCGACTGAGTTGGCATAAGGAGTCACGACGATCCAGACTTTCCTTAGAGAGAAATAGCAAAAATAATGCGCGGTGCGAGTCAAAATGACTCAGATTAGTAGTCTAGGGTTAAAAATGAATAGTATAAAAATTAAAAAAAAGCGTTTTCATAGAGGAGCTAACTAAATTTTTGTAGCGTATTAAATTATTTTTTAATTATGATTTTTTTGTTCAATTAATTGTTTGAAGCGCTATTGTTAGATTCATGTTTTATTTTCGGTCTGAATATGGTTCGTCCGTAAGCCATATAATCGTATCCGGTCGATGGCCCTGTACGGCGCACCGTTGTGGGCGGGATCCATGACCGCCCGACTTAGGGCCCTTCTGTGGCGTCCACAGAAGGTCATGGCGGTCAGGATCATCCGCGGGTACCGCACGGTGGCGACGGAGGCGGCGTGCCTATTGGCCGGGACTCCGCCGTGGGACCTGGAGGCGGAAATGCTCGCCGACTTGTATTGGCGGGTGGCGGGGGTGCGCGGGTTGGGGGCGGTGTTGTTTCCTTGAAGGAGCTCACCGCCTGGCGCGTCGACGCCCGCCGGGACGTCATCGCCCGTTGGGCAGACCGGCTGGAGAGGCCTCGATACGGTGTTTGGACCGTGGAGGCCTTCCGGCCGGTGCTGATGCAGTGGTTAGAAAGGCGGCACGGGGTGCTCTCCTTCCGACTCGTACAGGTCTTGACGGGGCATGGATGCTTCGGCAAGTACCTGTACAGGGTCGCTAGGAGGGAGAGAACTCCGTCCTGCCACCACTGCGATTGCGACGAGGACACGGCGCAGCACACGCTCGAGGTCTGTGCCGCTTGGGCAGAGCCGCGTCGTGAACTCGTCGCAATCATCGGTGCAGACCTGACGCTGCCGACCATCGCTAGGGAGATGCTCGGCAGCATCAGGAATTGGGACGCGGTCGCAGCCTTCTGCGAGGCAGTTATCTCGCAGAAGGAGGCGGCGGGTCGCGAGCGCGAGGAGCACAGCCTCGATGATGCGACCCGCCGCCGGCGACTGGGGCGGCGCAGGCGGGAGTACCTGCGTGCAATGCCGCCCTAGCCGAGGCCGCGGGTGACGTGACCGGGGATTAGTCCGTCACCAGCCGGGAGGCCGACCGCGTGAGGAAAGACCGACGTCCTCCCCGAGGGGGCGACGTCGGTCGATAGGAGTGTACCCTGGGTAGGGGGTATTCCGTCGGGCCGACCACTGATGACAAGTAACCCTGCTCCAGTGGTCGGCCCAACGACGAAGGCGACGTGGTGTTCGGGTGGGTTGCGGGAGTTGCGTGCTTAAGCCCCTCTGTCGCCCCGGACGGAGTGGTGCGGAGGCGCGCCGACCGCAGCCCACCCAAAAAAAAAAAAAAAAAAAAAGCCATATAATCGTCCGTGATGACGAAAGAGACGTGTACTCACTGCCATTTGGGCGGACCAATGTAATTGAATGATAATGTATCGAAAAATAACAACTGTTTTAGTTCTAAATTTTCACTTTTGTCTTTTTCACTTTTCATGACATTATGCTTTTCGTCTTTATTAACGCTACAGGTCGATACATAATATATTTCAGACTCCTTGGTTTGTGTCTGCTTTAGTCTAAGTACCACTCCTATGTAGTTTAATTTATCGTGAGTTTGAACCACAAGCAGGACAGCCCTTTGTATAATCGGCAAATAATTGTTTCCATTCGGCTTTGTTTGTGTTCGTTTATTGTGTATTTGTAAAGTCCACCACTACACAAATACGTGTTCCTTAGTACAGTTGTTATCAAGAAAGAAAGAAATAATAAATACAGTTATAAATTTACAAAAATTCATGCATCATTCATTAGATTGTCAAATATTGGGTGCTAACTATACCAAAAGTTTGCTATGTGATGGTGTCTACGAATACTACTAACCCTTAAATTACTGGGTGTAGTAAAAAATAATGAGACTTCTACGATCAGGATCGATCAAGGCTAACTCCACCTCATGGCGTTTGGTCCACATTCCTAAGAAGAGTTGACGTTAGGTAGACGGCCGGTCATAATACTTTTGCAATGTATATTATGGAAGTAGAGTATATGTTACGTTGACCCCAAAAAAATAATTGGTAGGACACGTCGCCTTCGTCGTTGGGCCGACCACCGGAGCAGGGTTACTTGTCATCAGTGGTCGTCCCGACGGAATACCCCCTACTTGGGGTACCCCCTCATCGACCGACGTTCCCCCCTCGGGGAGGACGTCGGTGTTTCCTCACGCGGTCGGCCTCTCGGCGGGTGACGGACTAACTCCCTGGTCACGTCACCAAGGCCTCGGCTAGGGCAGCATGACGCGCATAGCAGTACATTCTCGTAGGAAATTGACGTCTGAGTAGTAGCAATTTGTTACTGCGCTTTGTTCGGTGAGCGAGAGAGCCGGCAGCCAAACTTTCTGAGGGTGTTTACGTGTGATGGGTTTTAGTGATGCCTTTAGTAACGCCGAATCTTATTGCACGCATTCACATTCCCTTCACTTTCTTCACGGTAGGCAACGGCCTAGCAAAGCTCTATGAGCGGCAGCAATACTTACCACTGGGTGTACTATTTGGTCGTTGCCAGCGGTGGCAATAATAAAAAAAAATGTAATATAATCAATTTATTTAAAATCGATTTTTAACATACAGTGAAACTATTATTAAAATCGGCTATAAGAAAATATAACCGATAAATATAAAAATTGATTATTTTTTCACATCTCTGGCAGCAGTAATTCACAAGTTAGTGGCCGCGACCAGCACTAATTTAAGCACACATTATTCCACGCATCCACATTTAGACATTAAATTTGCTTACACTGTACCTCCAGGTGGCATCTCTCCACTCCATCAGGTGGGCTGTTTGCTCGTTTGCCGCCCTATGCATTAAAAAAATCGCCACAGTTGAAGTCCGGCAATTGTAGTTGGTGTTTAATTTCCCCAGGAGATAGCTGCTGTCTATTTTCTTAGTAATCCTGCAGCTGATCTTTAGTGGTGACATGATATATTTGTAAACCATCACTACACAAGGAAAACTATAACTGTAAACATGATTAGTTAAAACTTAATAATTTTGTAGGCTTAATTAACTAACAGGTGAATGCAGAAAAAAATATGTGTGCTTATAAAAATAAGTAAGGAAAAATTATTGTTTTTTATCAATTATCCTTATATAATACCATTTTTGTATTAATTAATAAAACTGATAACTAAGCTGTATATTGGTATTGCCGTTTTTAATATTAAATTATTTTGTAGTGTAATAATAACTACTTCGATTATTATTTATCGAATTACCATTGCCACAAATTATAGGAAAAACTATTTCCTGCATCGTATCTAACAAAGTTTATTAAAGTAATTTTTAACAAGGTCTTTAATATAATCAATACAAATACATTCTCAAGAAGGAATCAACTCGATAAACCTAATCTAATTCATAATCATCATCACCTTTCTCTTATCTCAATTATTAGAGTCGTTAATATGTTATCTTCTTTTATAATACCTATCTCGGCGCATTATTTACTTAAGTATACGTTAAATCTATAAAATTTTATAAAAACACAAAACATACCTACAAAATTAGCGGAATATAAAAGTTTAAATTTGTTTCCTACCGTAATTATCATCATCATCTCAGCCCACACACGTCCCACTGTTGGGCTCGGGCCTCCTCCATTATGGAAGGGAAATTGACCTACTATACCACGCTGGTCAGACGTGTTGGTATAGCGTTTTGTTTGGAATTTTCCTTCACTTACATAGATTTATAGATTTTATATAGATATTATATCCCTTAGTCGTCTTTTACGACACCCATAGACAGGAGAGGGGGTGGTGAATTGTATTCTTAGTCCATTACCACACGGAAAACCGTAATACGACCATTAATGGTTTCGTTTAGAACAGCAATCAAATTATTATCAAAAATTAAGGTTTTAGTAAAATATGCTAAATAAATAAAAAAATGTTTTACGCCCTTATAATTACGATCCTGCCATTTTTTATTTTATTGTTCATTATAGTATATTAAAAATCTACAGTACCTAATCAATTTAAGGACGCGGGTTAGGTTTTTAGCGTTTTTTGTTTATTGCTACAAATACATTTTCTCAGCCACGACATTTATCTAGGTACTAACAACCCGCCCTCGCTTCGCTTCGGTTTCAGTCGCCTTACTGGCTTAGTTCCTGTTCCCGTGAGAATACCGGACTAAAATATAGCCTATGTTACTCCCTGATATTTGAGCTTTCCATGGGTGAAAGAATTTTTGAAATCAGTTCTGTGGTTTAAGCGTGAAAGCGTAACAAACAAACAAACTTACTTTCACATTTATAATATTAGTAAGGATAATATGATATAGGGCCTAAATAAAACAGGTTTCAGCTTATTCGCAATATGGTTAAAGACCACTATTTGCCAGCAACCGTCGGATGGCAAACGACACTCGACGATATTTTTTGTCCCTTGCCAGGAGGCATGAACAATTCTAAGGATTAATTAATTCTCATAATCTTCATCTAACACTGTATCCATATAAATAAAAAAAATATACAACCAAAATTCATAAATTTAAAAGTGTAGGTATATTTAAGCTCTAGCTACTCAACCGATCGTCTTGTCATTTCGCATAGTCGTTATCAAGGATATAGAAAAAGCAATAGAAGAGTACCTTTTATCCCAAAAAAATATTTACCGTTTCTTAAATGTTGATGATATTTTATAAATAAAACTACGGCTTTTATCACGTTTGTATTTGATTTATGATTGCTCAACGTTTCGAATATTTTACAGCATTCGTGGTCACGGGCGGACTATTCGAATGCTGTATTTGTGTATGTCGGCGTTGCGCCAGGAATTTGGACGATGATAGTAAAATACTGAGTATGTAATCACTGTATTTATTAGGAGTTCTTGCCGGAGAAGTGAGTGAAGTAAAACTGTCCTCTATTCTAATCTTACAATGTTTTTATAACCTCCGCTTTACAATGAAACGGTCTAGTCTTAGCAACTACAATTACTTTTTATAACAAACCAATACAACAATATTGTTAACTATCTGAATATAGCTAAATAATAATGATAAATATTCTAATGCATTTAACATAATTCCAAATAGTCAATTTTACACAATTTACATTAATGTAATTAAAGGAAATATTGTTCTCATATATTGTTCAACAGACGGCGCTGTAACTAGAAATAAATTGCAATATTTATTGTGTAAAAACAACTAAATATGGTTACAAATAATTACATTAATTCTAATCGATTTTAATTTAATCAACTATATAAATATTTAAACAACTAAATCAAATATATCTAGAAATACATTCAAAAAGTGTCTTTTAAATATCATAGCATGATAAATAGCAGTGTTGTTACTACAAATAATTATTTAAATATTAGTTGCAAATATTTCAAACACGTTTATAACTATAATTGATAACACATACATCAACAATTTACAAATATTACCGATAGAGGGCGTTATGCGCCCATACGGCCATACTGACTCCAGCGCGTCCCTTGCGCTGTTAAGGCGTCACCCACCAAGGGATCTAGCCAACCACAAGGCATCACCACCACGGGATCTAGCCAACCATAAGGCATCACCCATACGGGATCTAGCCAACCATAAGGCATCACCCATACGGGATCTAGCCAACCATAAGGCATCACCCATACGGGATCTAGCCAACCATAAGGCATCACCCATACGGGATCTAGCCAACCATAAGGCATCATCCATCCTGGGATCTAGCCAACAAGACGAGGTTTAAGGATACGCATGGTGGCCAGCCAGCGCTTTAGGAAGGATGGTTTGGATAGGAAAAATAAAAAGCATTTGTTTCAAAATTAATATTCACCCGCCTATACGGCATTGCTGTGATCAAAAAAAAATCAGTCTTTGCAACAGGCGCTGGTCATAAAAGTCATGGCTAGCGATACTTGATTCACATCCGCGGAGATAATTATACTTCAACATGTATCGGTCATTAGGCAATACCTCCTAAAATGCCATGAGACCCTCGAAGAGAGTGCGTCGATCGTGACGATGCACGAGAACAAAATTGCCAAAAAATACATTTATTTTGGCTCTATCTTTGTCAAATCAATTAACTCGGCAAAGACCGCTCGTCCATCCTCATCGTACAGACGTTAAATCTTTTGTTCGTTCGTCGTAATTTACCTGCAAAATCTTAATAAGCGGCGGTCAATATTTTGCCAAACAATACTCCCAGTAATATTGCAGTTTATAGCCAACTGGAAATAGCAAATAGCACTGTGGCATGGTTTATCATGCTCAACTACAGACATTAATATCTTTGATAATTTTCACAACTAGTCCCACTTAACCATTTGCTCTACTAGTTCCCTTAGCCACAAGGTATATTCCATACCGTATTTATTCATTATTATAAGAAGAGACGAGTTCCAAATACAGTTACAACTTCACAAAAGACCTCATAGCCGATTGTGACGTCTTTAGTGTAAACTACTATAAAGACATTGCGTATTCTGGCTGATGACGTCCGCCATTAATGTAGCCTGTAATGTCAGCGAACACAGTATGAAAATTATATTGCAATTTTATAGATTGGAAGTAGATTGTTTTACGCCCGATTTCGGTTTTACGAATGTTAGCTAACACAATTCTTCACAAATTTTCGAACATATTCGGGTACCAATATTGTTCGCAACAAAAGTTGTGGTAGTCTCGCAATAGTCCTTATATTGCGGTGGAGGTTTACTTAACACAGATTAAGACTAATCTGTATTAACCAAGCAGTCACCCTTTCGATATTCTAAATTAAACTAAAAATTTTAAAGAAATGCTACCAGTTATGCACTCCTGGAGTGTGCTCTTTCTGCCTTGCCTTGAAACCTTAAGTGAATTTCAGTTACAACATAATCAGTTACCACTTTAAATAATTCACCTAAGTGACGAAAATGCTTAATAGCTTCAAACGAAGTCTAGCGTCTTCAGCTCACGAGCGGTATTTATTTCAACGCACACGGTTCGCATACTGAACTACACGGGGACTTTTGAACATTTAGTGATATTTAAAGTGAAGACAGCTTATCTCATTTTCATAGCGTTATAGAGGTGATAATCTATAGGGTCTGCGTTGAACTATTTAATCAGCCTTTTAGTTTTATTGTTAACGCACTGGTCTTTATTTGCGATACACAGTTGCAGAGTAGGAAACTAGATTTAAAGCTTGAGAACATCATGTAACTTAAAACAATATTGAGTCGTTTAGATTGAAGTTAAAATCAAAGTTATAGATAGCATGGAGGGTTCATTTATCAGCAGTTATAGTTTTCTATATTATACCCTCTTTAAGACTTACGGTAATACCAAACAGCACTAATAATGTCATAACCAATTCTACCTCGACACGTCATGGAAACTAACTTTGGTTGTAATACAAGTAACATCAACGATCTGGCGTTTGGCCGGAATCGAACCAGTAAACTTATTTCGGATCAGAGAACAATCAACACCAGTATGGAATAAGCTATTCAAAACTTTACCTTGTGATAATGCGATCTCTAGAAGTAAAAATAGTCCGATTGTTAGTTAACCATAAATTTTATCGATTTGCTTACGGAAATAATTATTTTCACTATGGTATTTTCTATAACAAAAACGATATTATAAACTTCGTCGTATTAGAGGGGTTATGAAAGTTATAAATCGAGAACTCTGCAAGCGTGATAAGTAGACGCTTCTATTTGCATCACAAAAAGGTCCTAGGTTATTACAGTTAACACAATTACTAGACAGTGTAAGCGACGCGAATTATTCAAAATAAGAACTATTTAATAATTGTAAATATGTAGTAGGCATTCTATTGTTGCTATGCAAGTGCGCGCGGGGTAACTGGCGCGCGGGGTAATGGGTCGCGCAGGGAGAGGTTCTCGCGCGCTGCCGCGCTCACGTCACCTGGACTTGAGCGCCTTTTACGTCACGAAAGGTGCCAAATACGGGCCTTATCATTTTTAAATGTCCCGTGCTGTTTACTATTATTATTAGTCAATATCTATACCAATAAATAAAAATGGAGTGTCTGTAATGTCAAAATGGCTTTTTTCATGCTCACGCGGTCACCTGCACGACACCTATGCCCAAAATACCGATTAAAAAATTTGTCTGTCTGTTTGTTCCGGGTAATCTTCAAAACGGCTGGACCGATTTCAGAAACTCTTTCACCAATGGAAAGCTATAATATCAGGGCGTAAACAAGGCTATATTTTATTCCGGTATTCCCACGAGAACGGGAACTACGCGAGTAAAACTACTAAAACAGAGGAGAAGCTAGGATGGTTTGCTAGTTATTCAACACATCAGTACTTTTTGGCGTCAATAGTCATTACATAACTCTTCACCGCCTGCACACCGGCGAAACCCCCGGCGTCGTCTCCAGACAGTTACAATTACTGTTAGACGGTAGTTTTCGCTAACGAAAAGTTAAAACAAACACGAGCCTAGACAAAATTTAGGCGTTTCGCAATAGCTCAGATCTTATTAATTCAAGATAAATACCTGTTATTACGGCGTCGATCACCTCAGAGTCCGTAGCCTCACGTCTCAAACGTTTGAGCAGAGCCCGGCCCGTTGTAGCGTAGTCTGCGTAACTGTCAGCTTGTTAAGAGGTGCAGCTGCGCCACCACTGGACGTAGCCAGCATACCGGAACTCCTTGCCGAAGGTTGTAACGATGTCATCTTCCACTTGTTGCCATGTAATTGATTGAAGCGCCCATGTGTCTGCCATACCGTTGAGTTCAAGAATAGCTTCCATTCTTGCTTCTTGCGGCTTATATGTTGAAAGCCATGATCGTCTCGTTAACATTTGCCCACCAGTCCGCGATGTCGATGATTATCGATGCGATCTCTCGTCGGGGTTGAACGGCGGTAGATAAAAATTTTGGTGCCGCCGTTACATTGTAGCCTCCGTAGAAAATGCGGCTCTCGCAGCTGTTGTTGCAGCAGTATTTTGTAATCGAGGTCAGGAGATCCATCATTTGCTCCATAGTGAAGGTCATCCGTAGATCTTGAAGAGTTTTGGGGCTGTGATCCCACCGCTGCTGTCGGCGTTGCGCCAGGAATTTGGACGATGATAGTAAAATACTGAGTATGTAATCACTGTATTTATTAGGAGTTCTTGCCGGAGAAGTGAGTGAAGTAAAACTGTCCTCTATTCTAATCTTACAATGTTTTTATAACCTCCGCTTTACAATGAAACGGTCTAGTCTTAGCAACTACAATTACTTTTTATAACAAACAAATAAAACAACTATTAAATAACTATCGGCATATAGCTAAATAATAATGATAAATATTCTAATGCATTTAACATAATTCCAAATAGTCAATTTTACACAATTTACATTAATGTAATTAAAGGAAATATTGTTCTCATATATTGTTCAACAGACGGCGCTGTAACTAGAAATAAATTGCAATATTTATTGTGTAAAAACAACTAAATATGGTTACAAATAATTACATTAATTCTAATCGATTTTAATTTAATCAACTATATAAATATTTAAACAACTAAATCAAATATATCTAGAAATACATTCAAAAAGTGTCTTTTAAATATCATAGCATGATAAATAGCAGTGTTGTTACTACAAATAATTATTTAAATATTAGTTGCAAATATTTCAAACACGTTTATAACTATAATTGATAACACATACATCAAAAATTTACAAATATTGCCGATAGAGGGCGTTATGCGCCCATATGTACTATTCGAATGCCGTACAGTACCTAAATTATTTTTATTATTTGTTTCAGGTTGTTCAAGGGACGGAATTACCTCCAGTAAATTATAAGTTCTCCACGGAATTGTGAGTATATAATAATAAAATTGAAATATCTTTATGTTCTTCATGTCCACCAGAATATTTAGACACAATATATATATATATATTAGGGCGATTCAAAAAAAAAAATTTTTTCACTCTCAAGTTCTCAAAAGTTTCGTTTTGATGCCAAAATAGTCCTCTGAAAATTTGAGCTCTTAATATTAATGTTAAGTATGTCCGCATCGCACTTTTCGATTTTCCATAAGAATTACATAAGAAAAATTTTATTTTTTATTCTAAATTTTATAACTAATGAACCGTAAATCGCTCTGCAATTCTCATTACATATATTTGTTCAGAATTAAACGCTCTACAAAAAGGTTTGATATAATTTTTTAATGAATCAACTCATTCAAAAGTTATTCAAGGTCAAAGTTAAGTACCTTTTTTAGTATTAAATTTAGTACAAAAAGTTCTTTGAGTTGAATTTACACATACATATATATACAGTTTAGCTAAAAAATGCAAAAAATCAAAAATTTGAATTTCGAAGCTGTATAACACATCAAATACTGAAAATAGACATTCAATTCAATAGAACATTTTATACTAAATTTAATCCTAAAGAAAGTATTTAACTTTGACCTTGAATAACTTTTGAATGAGTTGATTCATCGAAAAATGATATCAAACCTTTTTTGTAGAGCGTTTAATTCTCTACAAATATATGTAATGGGAATTGCAGAGCGATTTACGGTTCATTAGTTATAAAATTCAGAATAAAAAATAAAATTTTTCTTATGTAATTCTTATGGAAAATCGAAAAGTGCGATGCGGACATACTTAACATTAATATTAAGAGCTCAAATTTTCAGAGGACTATTTTGGCATCTAAACGAAACTTTTGAGCCTGGTTCAGAGAGAAAAAATTTTTTTTTTGAAACGCCCTAATATATATATAATATATATATATATATCTTGGCCTCTCCAGCAGCTAGATCTCCCTAGTCATCTCTGTCGTGCTCTTCACATTCATCCATCTTTTCTCGACTTCTTATGTCTTCCTTTGGTAACGGTTCTGTGACCTTTGTCCATTTACTGCAAACTATGAATTTCGCGTTACACCCTCCACTGCAAAACCTCATAAACATATAAGTGACAGACACAAATTAGACTCAATTTACTAATACCTAGTCTACCCAGCAATAATTTGTCGATCACACAAAAAATTGTCCGGCGTTGGAATTGAACCCGTGACACTGGCATGGTAAGTTGTTATCTTAACCACTATGCTGTCAATGCAGTTAATTAATCATTGAGTTGGTATGAATTTATTACTTGTGTATTAGAGTGAAAAATATCAAGGCATAATTCATCCCCTATTTTACATCACTACGAAAGGATATATCCTCTGCGGGGTGGATTTTTTAGAATAAATTTCGTTTATAATGAATCTTTTTATATCGATTTTCAATTAAGTAGGTTGTGTACTAAGCTGGATAAGTTACTACAGTTTTTTACCTATCCCACGGACACTCTTTAATTTTCCGGAATTAAAAATATCCTAAATGTTGACTGGGAATATAAGGTACCACCATGTAAAATTTTATTTAAATCGGTCCAATAACTTCGGAGATTAGCCCGTACAAACAGACAAACAGACAGAGAAACAAAAAATTTGAAAACAATCTGCATGTGTTCTATTTCACTGCTAATATCCCCCTGGCTCGGTTTTTAGCGTTTTTTTTTCAATGTACCGAATTTCGACCTCTACAGTTTTATTATGTGTATAGACATACAGAGAATCCCTTATGTAATTGAGTAATTGCATTATTTAGTATTTATAACAGACTAATCGCATCTATTATGGAAATCAAACTTGACGATGGTGATTTTTGCTTGTTTTCAGAAACATTACTTTATCTAAGGTGCCCGAATTTTGTGGATGCTTCGATACAAAAGACGTAAGTATAATTTCTGCACACGCACACACACACGCACACGCACACACACACACACACGCGCGCACGCGTACACATAGATACATATCAGCACCGGAGCGGACTCACACATACAGTGCTGGAAAAAAAAATATATAATACCCTTTATTTATATGTAATAACAAGCAACCCGCCCTCGCTTCGCTTCAGTTTTAGTCGTTTTACCCGCGTAGTTCCCGTTCCCGTAGGAATACCGGGATAAAATATAGCCTAGTTTACGCCCTGATATTATAGCTTTCCATTGGTGAAAGAATTTTTGAAATCGGTCCAGCCGTTTTGAAGATTACCCGGAACAAACAGACAGACAGACAAAAATTTTTTAATATGTATTTTAGGCATAGGTGTCGTGCAAATAACCATGTGAGTATGAAAAAAGCCTATTATTTTGACATTACAAACAGACACTCCAATTTTATTTATTGGTATAGATTATCCCCATTTTTTATTTTTTGGGGTGGGTTGCAGTTGGCGCGTTCCTCGCACCACTCCGTCCGGGGCGACAGAGGTGCGTAAGCACGCAACTCCCGCAACCCACCCACGATGCACGTCGCCTTCGTCGTTGGGCCGACCACCGGAGCAGGCTTACTTGACATCAGTGGTCGCCCCGACGGAAGACCCCCTACTTGGGATACCCTCCCATCGACCGACGTACCCCCCTCAGGGAGGACGTCGGTCTTTCCTCACGCGGTCGGCCTCTTGGCGGGTGACGGACTAATTCCCCGGTCACGTCACCCGCGGCCTCGGCTAGGGCGGCATGAGGCGCAGGTATTCGCGCCTACACCGCCCCAATCGCCGGCGGCGGATCGCCTCATCGAGGTTGCGCTCCTCTCGCAGGCGATCCGCCGACAAAAAAAAATCGCCTGATGTGATTGTCGAAGAGGGAGAAAGGGCCCTTAGGGAAAATTAAAACACCTACTGTGAGCGCCAACTTGCGCGACAATATTATCTCCACCAACTCTTCTCTTCCATTTTTACCAACCCCTATCTAACCCGTGGGTGTCGTGAAACACGACTAAGGGACATAATATCTGTGCGAGAGAAGTAAAACACGAAATAAAACCTATGGCAACAGGTCTGATCAGCGCAGTGTTGCAGGTATATTTTGCTCTTACTGTAGAGGACATCCCGGACAGCAGTGGTGCTGAGATGATGATGTCATCTCCTTTAGGGATGACTATTAGACATACCAATATTGGGTGTCGATCAACAGATGAATGGGATGCTGAATCATATACTACTAAAAGCTCCTGACTGAATAGATTTCCTTTTTGTTTCAGCCAAGAATACCATCAGTAGTATCGGAAAATTGTGAAAAATTACGAAAGTTTACGGAATTGTAAGTACATCCATGAATACAAATTTTATACCCTCATCACCGCCAGTGAAAGAATACAGTTCTCCACCATCCTTTCTTGGCCGTGGGCATCGCAACAGACGACTAACGAATCATCATTCGCCTGCCCTCGTCCCAGGCTAAGTGGGGTTGGCACAACATGTTTTTACCTCAAAAAGCATGCTGTAAAAAAGATACGGCTATTAATTTTATGGCCGGCCGCCCGCCTGACGCCAACCCTCCTCGGGAATTCACGTTTATGGGGAAAAAGATGGGACATGGTGGATGAATAAGGAAGAAAATGGGTTAAGGATACTACTGTCATGGGATATAGGAAAGAGGGACGACAGCAGCAGCTGGAGCAGTCCGGGATCGCGCGCCCGTAGTAACTCTAATCAGTTGACGGACAGACAACTGATAGTGACACCCTCTGAACCAACTAACGAATATAATATGCAAATAACATCTATGTAAGAGAAGGAAAAGTGGACAGAAAACCGTAAACCAACACCTCTAATAATAGAGGCGGCTTCATATATGCAAATTAGCTCTGCATACCCTATTCAAAATGGTTCAATAATACTGCACTAATTTTATTTCAAAATTAGGGTTTTCTTTTTTCACATATGATTTAGTATACTGAAATACGCGCCATCTGTTATAAATAAATAAACTACATAGATTGTACGAACAACCGCCATCTATCAAATAGTTGGGGCGGCATGAGGCGCGAATACGTGCGCCTTATGCCGCCCTAGCCGAAGCTGCGGTTTACGTAACCGGGGAATAAGTCTGTCACCCGCTGAGAGGCCAACCGCGTGAGGAAAGACCGACGTCCTCCCTGAGGGGGGGCCGTCGGTCCATGGGAGGGTACCCCAAATAGGGGGTATCTCGTCGGGCCGACCACTGACGTCAAGTCACCCTGCTCCGGTGGTCAGCCCAACGACGAAGGCGACGTGCATCGCGGGTGGGTTGCGGATGTGCGTGCTTACGCCCCTCTGTCACCCCGGACGGAGTGTTGCGAGGAGTGCACCGACTGCAACCCTCCCCACCAAAAAAAAACCTCTCAAATATTGATATTTGGAGCAAATTTATTAATACATGGCGTATACACTTCCGTATATTATAACCAGCAATGTCAATATAGTCTGTGGCCAGTAGTAGGTGTTAACGAAAAAAGCAAATATAATTTTACAGTGATTAAGTGTGGAGATTGTGCAAAATATGCACTTAATGTACAGATGGGACTGCCGTGGCGACATAGTATATCAGGTTTGTTTCTGAAGGCACGCATTAATATATTTGCCGTTATGAGCAACGTAAGAGTTGGTAGTATTTGCAGCCGCCAACGCACAGCTTTGCTATTACTTAACCAGTTAAGCAATTAGTTAAAACATACTCTTCGTTTCGCCACCAAGGGTTCTCTAGCAGTTTCCACTAAGTAGACGGTATGATAGGCTGACGGAGGTCGTGACTGTGTTTCTCATTAGCAGTAGAACAACCGACCATGGGATGAACTCAGCTCGCTCGCTTCCACTCATCTTCTTTGAACCAATGGCTTAAATCCTTTCCAGTATATGTAACGATGATCATTGTTTGAATTTCTATATTATACATAGAGATTGGAGGCGATTATACGGAGAAAAATGCTGGTGATCAGTGGCGGCTGGTGGGTCAACAAAGTAGTGGTGCACTTTACTTGCTCACTAAGTATTAATATCAGAAATTTGAATGGAACAAAAATTTATAAAAAAAATGTAATTTTTTATTAATTTCGAACTCATTACATTTTTTAGGTATACATGTGAAGAAACATGTGGTTTTATTTGCTCTTCACACTTCAAAAAATATATCTAAAAGAGTGCATACAAAAAATATTTTGATTTGCACTTTTTTATTAAATTTATCGAGGGCCTTGGCGGTCCCGCCAATTTTTTATCAACTTTATTTTGAAAAGTTTTATCATGCTAGGCTCATTTACACTCTCACCACACACGATACATGAAGTATAGAATAGAACTAAGACCTAAATAAAAAAATAATTACTTAATGTAAACAAACAATATTTAACACGTCACAGGATACATCGAAACTATCTGGGGGCACGGCAGCGAAGTCGAGCAAAAAAAAAAGTCGAGCAAAACGCAACACTGCTGTAACATACTTTTCTCGAAGCCATTTAGGCCATTTTCGACCCCCTATAACTTCGTTGTTAATAAAACTAGAAGCCTGAATTTTTAGTATCCTAGCAGGCATTCTATAAACATTGTGTATTTCAAATTTCATTTAATTTGAACCAATAGTTTAAGAATTATAACTAGTCAAAATTTCGTAATTTTGTCACTCACTGACTGACTGACCGATCATCAATATTAAAGAGGCACTTCTAGCAGACATAGAAGCTTCAAATTTAGAATACAATTAGTGTTTAGTATATGAATGAAGGAAAATTTATGAAACATTGTAATTTTCATCCAGTTTGCGAGATACACTAACTGCATAAATAATTTTGTAAACTCATATAAATATATAGGATTACAAAGTTACATTTGGTGCGAATCAAATAGAAAGAAAGAAGAAAGAAAGAAAAGTATTTATTTTGTGCCACAGAGTAGAGACGTTAGTAACACATAAAAAAAACCTTACAAAATGAAACACACAAAAAATCAATAAACTAAATAAAGAGACATAATAATTGTGATAGAATGAACGTCTCAGCTGCGGCATAAAAAAGGATAACTGCTCAGCAATTGTTGTGATGTTAATGTAACACCATAACGCTGATTTTCAGCAGTGTCCCTTTGTAATAATGTAACTTTGTAGAAAATAAGAATACATTTGTCGCCATTATTGCTTTCCTATGGCAATCGTAACAACCGGATAAACACTGCACAGATGGCGTAGTGGTTAAGATACCAACGTACTGTGCTAGTGTCGCGGATTCGAATCCCATGCAAGACAACACCTTGTACGATCCACAAATTGTTGTTCTGAGTCTGAATGTAATTTGTGTCGGTTAATTATATGTTCTTTCCGTGTGGTGACGAAGTAAGAATACAATTCACCACTCTCTATCTTGCCCGTGGATGTCGTATAAGACGACTTTGTGATATAATATACACAAACCATCTGTGTCAGAGAAGGAAAACTCGAAATGAAACCCTATATCAACAGGTCTGACCAGCATAGTATAGTGGGTCAAATTCCCTCCCATTGTGGAGGAGGCCCGAGCCCAAAAGTGGGACATATGAGGTCTGCGATGATGATGCGATGTTGAATTATATATTTGTAAAGTCCCCCACAATATAAGGATTATTATTTATATGTTCAAAGATAACTTGTAAAATGGTCAATCAACTTAATGAAAAAACAAGAGTGGGACATATCTTATGAAATTGTACCAAAATCTTCCAAAGTATTATGTAAACTAAATTGTCTGAAATTTACCTGAAAGAAAGAACGCCATCATTAGGCTCGATTACCATCAAAGCGGAAAGGAGACTAGAGGAGATGTGTTTCAAAAAACCAATCAAATTTCTTTATTTCCACATCGCCCCGCTTAGTTTAGGTAGAAGTGACTCAAATGGAAAGGAGAGAGGTCTCATTTTTCAGAGAGTGGGCTCTAAGATAATTCGTTGTTGGTATTCAAGACGTAGAAGGTACCGGAAAGGAAAATAAGTAGGTCTATCTACAAAAAGAAATAAGATACCACCAAAAACAAAACTTGTAAAAAATAAGGCAAGCCTCGCAACTGAGTTCTTCTACCATAAAAAGTTGTGAGATCTATATTATACTAAGTCGGTTAACTCATTCAGTCCCTGCTTAAGGGACCTTGCTTCTTAAGTTATTACGTAAATAGCTAACCTAACAACTTCTTATAGTGACTATATAAATATTAAAGATCTTTTATGTTTTAAATAAATAGATTGACTTGGCAATCGCACTATGTTTAGTACAATTTAATATAATATGTATTACTTGTGAGGTACATTGTGTTTTCATGCGATTGAGAGACTCATTTTTCGGTATATTTCTATGAACTATCTTCCGTCTCACGCGCCAGGCATTTTAACTCATAACTAATACAAGTTGTATTAGCAGTCCCCGTGCGCTCGCCTCAGCACACGAGATGTATTTTACAGGGAAGGAAAGTTATATATTTCTGTGTTTAAATAATAAATATTAATTTAAAATATAAAGATGAACTAACATTGTAATTAATAAATCTTTTGAATTGGTGGTTCAGCGCACGAGCGCACTTAAGGCATAGCCGCCACTGCTGTTGATAACTATATTTTTATTTACAAACGTTCTTTGTTACAGATATGAATGGACAAGAAATTTATGTCCGAATGTTGTCAAGTAAGTAGTTTTAATTTACATTTGTCATATTTTATTTCAGATAGAAAACCGATTTGGTTTCTTTTTCTAATGCATAGATTTGTCATCAAGGATTTTAAAGCCTCTAACTCATAATCCTATAAAGT
This sequence comes from Lymantria dispar, assembly GCA_032191425.1. Classification (NCBI taxonomy): domain Eukaryota; kingdom Metazoa; phylum Arthropoda; class Insecta; order Lepidoptera; family Erebidae; genus Lymantria; species Lymantria dispar. The sequence goes on from CM063448.1 coordinate 33,720,658, forward strand.
TATATTTAAACTAGATTTTTTTAAATAATATATCTCTTCGTGTATAACTTCCACTTGCATATGCAAGTACTCGATTAAGTTTTACTTAAATAACATTTACTTGAACAAGCTATTTAATTTGAGTTCTTTATCATTTAAGTTAGTTATAGGGAAAGTAGATCATATTTTTTCTTTCATTGCCTTTGATAACAAGTACCTAAGAAGCCTAAATCATGGTAAATTGTAACTGTCGCTAATGGCCATCTATAATACCGAAGGCAAAACAAGGTTGCACATACACGTTAACCGACCCGACAGTGGTAGGACCACACTCAAGCAAGCTCTGGAATGAACTACCTGCTGCTGTGTTTCCCGTGCTATGACATGTCCTTCTTTAAATGAGGTTTAAGAAGAGTATTTACTTCACGGTAGGCAACGGCCTGGCTGTGCCCCTGGTAATGCAAAGATCCATGTGCGGCAGTATCGCTTACCGTCAGGTGTGCTGCCTGCTCGTTCGCCATCACCGGCAATAAAAAAAAAACACTGTTGATAGTTGTCTCTCTACAGCCGCGGGCCGGTCCGTCTGGGGTAGTACCATACTCTCGCAGAAAACCGACGTCCGAATAATAGCAATTTATTACAGCGCTTCGTTCGGTAAGCGAGAGAGCCGTAAGTCCAACTTTCTGAGGGTGTTTGCGTTGGCGGGTTTTAGTGATGCTTTTAGTATCACCGAACCCCATTGCACGCATTCGCACTCCCTTAACTTTCTTCACGGAAAGCCTAGCTGTGCCCCTGCTATTGCAAAGGTCCATGAGCGGCAGCAACACTTGCCTTCAGGTGTACTGTTTGCACGTTTGTCATCGTTCGCAATAAAAAAAACCCCCATGGAAACCATTTGGGTCATACACATATGGGTGTTCGGATAAAATAACTTAAAAATTTGCGACAGTAACTGAAGACTTTTATTTTTTAGTTAAATTATAGTTACTTTTCTATTTAGTCATATTATTTCAAACCATGAAATTATATTTCTTTATTAAAAAAAAAAATCAAAATGTGTCAAAAGTCTCGTCATGTGGACTGTTCAGATTCGGGGTACGAGTGTTTGGATAGATGTAGTTTATTATTTTGTTACACATTTATCAAAACATTATTATCGCATTTACGTGGTATATTTTGAATATTATTTTTATTAGATAGTTGTTAATAATTGCACAAGATATATTTTTTTATTTTAAATAAACATGCTGTTATAGAGATTTCGATCTTTTAAGTGGACCTAAAAATCAACCAAATTTTAATTTCTATTAAAGCTACCATGTATCGAATATTATTTAAATTGACAACACTGAATAGCCGTCATTTGTTAGAGTTCTTGTCAGTACAGCTACGTGCAATTTTCTAATTTACGAAGTTTTAAAATAAAATTAAGTGTTTTTGCCAAAGTTCAGTGCGTCTTTCCTGCTTAGGTTGTAATTTGGTAAGTTATTATTTAATATTTTAGTAAATATTCCGCCGATATGCCTTATGAGGATTATTTTCAAAATTTCTTTTGTTGTGTTTCTAAGCTTAAAAACAAAATGGCTGCTTTGATTTTAGTTTGAAATATCTCTTCTGTGGACCTCTTTCCTGTGAAAATAAATGTCCACAGGAAAGATGTATGCCCACAAAAAAGAAAATTTTAATGGTTTTCCATGCTAACAAAGCTACAATGTTGGTTAAACAAACGGGCAGGCTGTGATAGCATGATTTAAATACTGCATTGTTGGTATCGGCACCCGAAAAAGGAGCTTGACTTATTTGTTGCCAAATGTGGGGTGCTTAGCATGCTTGGATTTGTTTCAGGTACAATGCCTCGATCAAGTTGGTCTAGAAACCAATTAACTGACGAAGAGAAGAAAATACGTCGTCGTGAACAGAAAAAACTTAGCATGCGAAGAGCTAGAGCTAAATTAGATGCTACAGCCATAGAAGAAAGACGTAGAAAAGACCGCGAAAGATATTATCTAAAGAAACAAAATGGGTTATTGAAGACAATTAAAGATTTTACACCCAGACAGCAGCGACAAATGCGAAAAATGTGGCGTGAAAAAGCCAAGTTAAGACGTGAAAGAGCTCGACTAAGAAAACGAACAGAAGAAATAGTAGGCGTGAATACACCGCTTTCTTCTCCCAGTTCTTCTCGCTCATTACAATCACGTGTAGAGGTGGGTAAAGCAATACGATTACGAAATCGCCAAATATTGAAGGCTCAAAATCAGTTTTTAATGGAAAAGTTAAATATTTTAGAACGGAAACTCTCTAAATATAGGATGCGAATAATAAGATTTAAAAAAACTAGAGGACAGGAGATTATCAAAAATATTGGCTTAAGAAAAAGGATACATGAATTTTTAATCAATGACGAAAATAGCAGACTAACAGCCGGTAAAAAGGAAACGATCACGCGCAGAAAAGTCAAAAAGCAAATACGTCTTTTAAATGATACACTTCTAAACCTTCATAAAAAATTTAATAATACGACTGGTTTGAATGCCTCATACGAAACATTCCACCGATATCGTCCATTCTGGGTAATATTCCCTAAAGCTGCGTCAAGGAATACTTGCCTGTATTCCATTCATACGAATAATGATTATATTGTTCGGGCCTTACACCAAACTAAGATATTAAATCATTATTCTGCCACCGATCTCGCAAAATTTCTTTGCTGTAATAATTCTTTTAGTGTTCCCTGCTTGGAACGAAAATGTTCACAATGTTTTGAGAGAGTTCCAAAGTACAGTTTGTTAAATGGCAACGATACAATAATTTACCAAAGATGGGTAACTAAGAGTTTTACTGTAATAATTAAAGGCAATGAGAAGATTTGCAAGAAAACTGTGAAAGAAAGCGTAAAGACATCGCATCAATCGCTTGTTAATATTGTAAATAAAAACCTACCTATATTTATGCAGCATCTTGCTAACATCACTAATCAGTATAAAGCTATTAAATTCATAAAACAAAGTCTGTCGCCATCTGAGGGGTTACTACATATAGACTTCTCAGAAAACTATTCTTGTAAGTACGGATCTGAAATTCAATCAGCCCATTTTGGAGGATCGAAATCGCAACTTTCATTACACACGTGCGTCTACTATTCTGTTAATTTCGAACCGCCACAAAATGTAGTAAAAACTACATCTTTCTGTTCGGTTTCTGAAAATTTGAGACACGATCCCATTCTTATTTGCGCACATCTGACACCTGTAATTGAAAAAATTTAAATTATCACGCCACATTTGAAGGAATTACATATTCTAAGCGATGGGCCTACAACACAATATCGGAACAAGTCTATGTTTCATTTAATTGTAAATTATGTGAGTAAAATCTCCAATGCAGAGAGGATCGTGTGGCATTTTAATGAAGCTGGTCACGGTAAAGGGGCACCTGATGGTGTTGGTGGCTGCGTAAAACGGACGTGTGACAATATTGTTGCCCATGGAAGAGATATCTCAAATATTGACAGTTTTGTTAATTGTTTGAAGGACAATTGTAAAGGAATCGAAATTGTTCCTGTTGATGATATCCATGTTCCTGAAATACAGAGAATAGCGGATGCAAGTAAATATCGTCCGTTTAAAGGTACCTTCCAAATTCACCAAGTTGTATGGAACGCTACTGAACCTAATTTACTTCACGCCAGGAGATTAAGCTGTATTTCATACGCCACTCATGTTCGTTGTCCACATTTTGAAATAGGACAAATTCATATTGAACGTGTCTCAGATCCTGTAGAAGATTCATCAGTAGGTTCTTCAAGGCCTTCGTCAAATATTTCTATGACTAATTCACCATCTTCTCATAGAACGGCATCTGTATCAACTATCACTGGGCCAAGAACTCCTTCACCATTGTTGTTAACACCTTCTCCAGAACTATTAGACAATGTGACTAGTCAACCATGTACTCCGCGAAAGAGAATTCTCTGTGAGAATAACTACTTAAACACACTACACTACCTAAAAAACCTAAAGTACGACCTTCGTTCTTTGAAAGTAATGATAGTGATGAAAACATTTTTTGAAAGCGTATTTTTATGTTAATTTTTTATTAGTTTGACGTTTTATTGATAAAAATATGAGGCTAAAATGAAAAATAATTAAAACATTTGCTATAATTTAAATTTTTGCACCCTTTGAAAAAAAACATTGTATTACTAATATTGTCAAAGAAAAAGTAAGATTTTTTTGTTTGTATTTTCCAAAGTACCTATAATTGGCTGGATATCTTTTGTTAATTATTACGAGTTTAAATGGCAAGATATTGTCAATATCAGAGTGATTAACCTCTCATCTGTGGAAAGGGATCTTTTCTGTGAACGTAAAAAAAAAAATAAAGTTAAATAACTTGCTGAAATCTGAATAACGATCTGGTTTTTAATTAATTTCTAATTACTTGTAACATTGCCTAATAAATGAGACTGATTTGAAAAACATACAAAGACTTTTTATTTCGTGTATTTTTATAACCCGTTTTGTGTATGACCCATTTCTATGTTACTAATCAAGATTTATTATATTTTATTGTTTTAATAGTGATGGTAATGAGAACTATAAAACTTTATTTGCAGACTAGTCGCGGAACAGTTGAAGGATTCGATTCAGGTAACTAGTTATCCTAATTATAGCAATCAGACAGTAAGTGGTCCACAAGTTACAAGTAATACTCGAAAGAGTAGTACTCTGATAACAAGTGATTTAGAAATAACAAGTAGAATTCCATAAAAAGTACTTTGACAACCACTGTTCTAACAATCAAAGTTGTCCTCCAAAGACTATTACTGAAACAGCAATAATCACTAAAATTAATTTTACTCCAATAACGATACCATTAATTACACCATGGTTTCTTCTATCCTTAGATTTTAATTAGGATTTATATAAAAGTCAGATGGTAAGATTTTTTGTTTTGACGCATAATGATATAACGGATAAGCACCAGGCCCAATTACTTCATATGGGCCCGGATTCTGATGGGAACGGATTTGACGGTGATCGAGGCGCTGGTAGGTGCACTGATGTAGGATCCATGTAACAATAGCCTTCGTCTTGTCCAGCGCTACCCTCAACCCCAGCACCTCGATGCGCCTGATAATCGATGCTGAAAGTTGGCTTTCAGCAGCCTAGTGTCCCTCCCCGGGCTGTGACAAGTGTATCGTCAATGTAGCAAATTACGCATAACTCTGCAGAGCGACCTAGCTGATGTTCCACAGGGTGGAGCCCTAGACGGAAAACAACATGACACGATCGTTCGTAGAGCATCCCCAGTCAGCTCATGTAGAGGAGGCCGCGCCCCTCCAAATTATTACCCGTTAACCTTGGATCAAATCTGCCATGTGCTCTGGGAACAGAGTTAAAGTAAAACTTTTTGGGCACACCAAGAGGAGAAAAATTTATCACTATCATAATTTTAAATCTAGGAAATGTAATTAAAATTTTACTTAAATTTGTGCATTTTTTAGTTCTAAATTTCGAACGAGTTATAGAGAATTTCTTTACCCTGCAAAAATAAGAAGAAAAACTCAATAATACATTTCTTATGGTTTAATATTCGAACGTTGTGAAATCACATACGAACAAAGCAATTTACAAACTCTTACGAAATATGTTTTGTATTTGATCGTATAATCGTGTTGGATCCTCGATTGATAAATTCAAGACTAGGTGGCAATTACCAATTCTGGTAAATGATTTCTAAAGACATGTATCAACAAAACTAAGCCTCTAAACATTGAATAGATCACCAGTGCATTATTATATTACAAGTCCCAAATTCTATTAATAATAGATAATATAGTTTCACAATTTTAAATGAATAATATTCCCGATAAGGTGTATATGTATATTATTAGTTGTGGGAGCAATTTTGTTTGCGTGGACTTAATGCACCAGCAACCTCGCCGTGTCGTGAAAAATTTACCTATTGTACCATGCTCGTCAGACGGCTTAATAAAGGATTTCATTTTAAGTTTTCCTTCTCTTATTGCATGATGTTGATTAAGTTATCTGCATTTATATGTCTTAGTTACCTTTTAGGACACTCACAGTAAAGAATGGGGTCGGTGAATGATATTCTTACTCCGACACCACAGACCCAAGGTCTTTTTTTATTCGTTTCAGGCTAATAATGGGACGGGCTCATCTCTAGTACATTTTGAACACTCCACGTCCTTGTGAGTATATAATCTGAATTAAATATCTAATTATGCCCGTATAATTGCCGATCAAATAATTTTTCCTTGATGGATGGATTTATTTTCATTTAAAGACAAAAACGTATAAGGGAAGAGAAGAAGTATAAGAGAAATTTATAGTGATAGGACCACGCTGTTGACAGTTGTCTGTCAACAGCCGCAGGCCGGTCCGTCCGGGGTAGTACCACACTCTCGCAAAAAATCGACGTCCTATTAGTAGAAATTTGTTACCGCGCTTCGTTCTGTTATAGATATGTTTTGTACCCTTTCTCGCACACAACACACTCTTTATTGCAGACTATGCATTTGTCCATCATAAACTATCCATTCCACGCCTTTCACACATCAATCTCATCCTGACATCCATGCTAGATAGCTGTCTTAACCAGATAACCTAATTTTATTTTTTAAAAACCATTTTTCTGGAAGCTCATAACAGTTCGGTGAGCGAGAGGGCTGGAAGCCCAACTTTCTGAGGGTGTTTCGGTGTGATGGGTTTTAGTGATGCCTTTAGTTTCACCGAACCTCATTGCACGCATTCACACTGACTTCACTTTCTTTACGGCAGACAGCGGCCTTGCAAAGGCTCATGAGCGGTAGCAACACTTACCATCAGGTGTACCGTTTGCTAGAAATAAAAAAAAATAAAGGGACGAAAATCATTCGCGGGGCATATTACTTTTATTTATTAAATATAAGGCATACCTAATATAATTTAATAAATTGAATTATTGAGTATCTCTAAGGGGATGTCTAAAAATCTAATCTATTATAGAGATAAAACTTGACGATGGTGATTTTTGCTTGGTTTCAGAGAAAATACTTTATTTAAGGTGCCCGAATTTTGTGCTTGCTTCGATACACAAGATGTAAGTATAACTTTTGCACACACACACACACACACAAATATCCACGTGGGCAAGCACCTCCGCTTACACGATAATTTCAGCGACCATGCGGACTGACATGAGTCGTGAATAAATGATATAATATATCCTTTATTTATATGTAACTAGCAACCCGCCCTCGCTTCGCTTCGGTTTCAGTCGCTTTACCCGCGGCGTAGTTCCCGTTCCTGTAGATATACCGGGATAAAATATAGCCTATGTTACTCCCTGATATTATAGCTTTCTATTGGTGAAAGAATTTTTGAAATTGGTTCGGTGGTTTAAGCGTGAAAACAAACAAACAAACAAACATCCTTACTTTCGCATTTATAATATTAGTATGGACTAGCTGACCCAACGTTGTTCTGTTCAAATAAGCGCCACCTACTGGGCCCAATTATGAAGTCCAAGTTATTGACATACGCACGTACACAAGAAATTTATATATAAAGATACATTATTACTAATAATTAGGCCTGTATGGTGTCAGGATAAAAATTCAATATGTAAATAATGATATATGTCTATAGTGCACACAATAGTGACTCAAACGAGAAAATTAAGGTCAATACCTTATTTTCTCGTGCGAGGTGTAAAAATAGCCGGATAGGATCATTGAGGAGGTAGAATGTGCCCTTTGGGCAAATTGTAACACCATCTGCGAGCACCCTTGCGCGACATGGTTATTTTCTTTGGGGTTGATTTCCTGGGGGATGTTAAACAGTCAATGTCAAAACAGTTATCAACAATGGGTGTCGATCGACAGATGCCTGGGAAGTCGAACTATGTATTTCTCAAAGAACCTAACTAAGTACATCTTATTCTGTTTCAGCCAAATGATAAATCAGAAACGGCAAATTGTAAAAAATTAAACGATTTCACGGAAGCGTAAGTACATCCATGACTATACTCTATACTTCCATCACTGCCAATAACAATTTAATTCACAACTATCCTTTCCTACTTGAGGGTATCGTAACAGACGACTAACGAATATGATATGCTGGTAACATCTATGTACAAGAAGGAAAAGTGGACATAAAACCGTAAATCAAGACGTCTTAACTTCTTCGTAACGTCGACGACGTCGTAACTTCATACATGCAAATCAGCTCTACTTGGCCTATTTAAAATTGTTCAATATTACCGCCCAAAACTCATTTCAAAATTAAGACGTTCACGACACGCCATCTATCATAAATAAATAAAGCATTTAGTTTATACGAGTATCCGCCTCCAATCAAATGTTGTTATTTTGAAGTAATTATGTTAATAGATGACCCACGAAATACGCAATCTGGAGCTGGAAGATGCAAAAAAACTAATTTACATACATTTATTAAAATAGCTATTATTGGTAGACCCACATTGTTGACAGTCGTCTGTCTACAGCCGCAGGCCGATCCGTCCGGGGTAGTACCACACTCTTGCAGAAATTCGTCGTCCGAGTAGTAGCAATTTGTTAATGCGCTTCATTCTGTGAGCAAGAGAGCCGGAAGCCCAACTTCCTGAGGATGTTTGTGTGTGGTGGGTTCTAGTGATGCCTTTAGTTTCACCGAACCTCATAGCACGCATACACATTTCCTTCACTTTTTTCACGGTAGGCAGTGGATTAATGCCATAATCATCACGCTTGGAGTTGAGTTTCTTCCAGGAGATAGTTGCTGTCTATTCTCCTGATGAGACGCTTAGCTGATTCTTGCGACTCTCAGGGTCAAGTAAAGAATGACGATAATTGTATTCTATCCCGTCGTCACAGAGTCTGCAGTGTCCGTAAACAAAACTTTACAAACAGTGTGTGTTATCAGCGATACGGAACTGAAGCCTGGTCTAAAAATGACAGCCTCATAAAAATTTTCAAATCACTCAACGTGTTATGGAGAGGGATATGCTCGGTATTTCTCTATGAGATATAATCTGGAGTACGGCAATACGTAGAAGAATGGGTGTCACCGACACAGTCCGCAGAATTATAACATTGAAATGGCAATGGGCTACATTGCTCATCGAACCGACTACCGATGGGGAAGAAAGGTTCTCGAGTGGCGATCACGCATCGTACGACGCAACGTAGGACGATCCTCTACTAGGTGGACTGACGTAATCATCCGGCGCACGGCCCCATAACCTACCGTAATTTCTCCCCATGCCCGTTGGGCCGACTACTGGTACGAATATGTGGAGTACGAGTTCCTTGACGTCCATAGCCTATTTTGAAAATATTCTAATATATTTTAGATATTAAATTAAATACTTATATTAACCTCGTCATATGAGGAGTGAAATGATAGTGATATATTTTACAACAACGTTCTTTGTTACAGATCTTCATGGACAAGTGATGTATGTCACAATATTGTCATGTAAGTGATTTTAATTTACATTTGCCATATTTCATTAAACATAGAAAACCGATTTCGCTTTATTTCAATACATAGACTTGTCATCAAAGATTGTAAAGCATAAAACTCATAGCCATAAAGTTTTATTCAAATGAGATTTCATAAATATTTATGTATTTATTTTCGTCTGTAACTGCTGATTGAAAATGTGGTACTCGATTTGGCTTTGTTCTTATAACGTTTGCTTGAACGAGCTCTTTCATTTGAGGTTTTAACCATTTAAATTAGTTGCAGGAAAACTTGTTGTAATCATTATTTTTTTCTTTTATTGCCTTTAATAAAATGAATGGTTGGAAAATAGTAATTGCCACTAAAGAACCTCTGTAATACCTAGTTATCACAAAGCTTTTGAAGCCAATTTCCGAAAAAGCTATGCTATTTATTATAGACCGCATATTTCGGCAGATTATGCAGAAGGCAAGAATAAAATCTGCATCTGTTTGTAGCGTTTGAAGACTTACTTTTTTTTTTTTTTATGGGTGGGCTATGGTAAGCGCACGCGCGGTCCAGTTCGTCCGGGGTGATGAAAGGACGGCGCGCGGGGCCATAACCCACCCGTACCCACGTCACCTCGTTGTTAGGCCGACCACTGGAGCAGATGTGACTTGTCGTCAGTGGTCGGCCCGACGGAATACCCTTTCGGGTAACCTCACCTCTCGACGTCCTGGGACGTCGATCGCCGTCGCGTGGTCAGCCTCTTTGCGGGTGACGGACAATTCCCCGGTCCGATCACCCGCGGCCACGGCTAGGGCGGCATTAGGCGCAGATACTCGCGCCTGCGCCGCCCGAGTCGCCGGCGGCGGAACGTGTCGCCGAATAGGAGCTTTACTCGCACACGATCCGCCGCCTCCTTACGTGAGATAACGGCCTCACAGAAGGCGGCGACCGCGTCCCAGTTCCTGACGCTGACGAGCATCTCCCTGGCGATGGTCGGCAGCGCCAGGTCGGCACCGATAATTGCGACGATTTCACGGCGATCCCCCTCCCATGGAGCACACTCCTCGAGCGTGTGCTGCGCCGTGTCCTCGTCAAAACTGAAGTGGTGGCAGGATGGTGTGCTCTCCCTCCTGACAATCTTGTGCAGGTACTTCCCAAAGCAACCGTGCCCCGTCAGCACCTGCACCAGTCGGAAGGAAAGCACCCTGTGCGTCCGCTGCAACCACTCCATCAGCACCGGCCGGAGGGCCTCGACGGTTCTGACACCATACCGAGGACTCTCCAGCCGGACTGCCCAATGGGCAATGACTTCTCGGCGGGCGTCGACCCGCCAGGCGGTGATCTCTTTGATGGAGACCATGCCGCGCGGGCGCGCGTCTCTGGCACCCGCCGATAAATGTCGGCGAGCATCTCCGCCTCCAGGTCCCACGGGGGAGTTCCGGCCAGGAGGCACGTTGCCTCCGTCGCCACCGTGCGGTAACCCCGTACGGCCCTGATCGCCATGACCCTCTGTAGTCCCCACAGGAGGGCCCTAAGACGGACGGTCAGGGACCCCGCCGCCACCGGTGCGCCGTACAGGGACATCGACCGGATCACCCCCACGTACAGCTGTCGGCACGTAGCACTAGGTCCGCCCACATTCAGCATCAGCCGCGAAAGGGCAGACGCCGCGTCGACAAGCCGGGGAACAAGTCGATGGAGATGCTCCCGGAACCAAAAATGCCCGTCGAGCACCAGGCCCAAGTACTTCATGTGGGCTTGGATGCTGATGGTGACCGACTTCACGATGATCGAAGCGCCGGCAGGAGGCCCGGCGGTACGGATGCCATGGAACAAAAGGACCTCCGTCTTTTCCAGGGCTACCCTCAACCCCAGCGCTTCGATCCGCCTGACAATCTCCTCGGTGCCGAGAGTTGCACAGGCGTGCCGCCTCCTCTAGCGTCCCACCTCGTGCTGTGACGAGTGTATCGTCGGCGTAGCAAATTACGCCCAGCCCGGGTGGGAGGCGTCCTCTCAACGCCCAGTCGTAGCCGATGTTCCACAGGGTCGGGCCCAGAACCAATCCCTGTGGGACACTGCACGTCATGGGCGTTCGCACAACGTCCCCTACTCGGTCAACGTAGAGGACGCTGCGCCCCTCCAAGTAGTCGGCCACCAGCCGCCTGAGGTACACGGGCACCCCGTGGTACTTCAGCCCCTCCCTGATGCAGCTGAATGGCATACTGTTGAAGGCGTTGGCGATATCCAGGGACACCGCCAACAGGACTCCTCCGCCGGTGACGGCCTCCGCTACCACGGCCTTCAGGCGCAGTAGGGCTGCGATCGTCGAACGCCCCCTCCGAAAACAAAACTGGGCGTCCGACAGATCGGGCCCGACCCCGACGAGGTGCCGCTCGATGCGGGCAGCCAACACCCTCTGCAGCAGTTTGCCTCACCTGTCACTGTCTCGCCCCAGCAGTTTGCCCGCGTCATCGAGGAGCACGATAGGCCTGTAGGCCGAGGCCGACTCGGGAGACCGTCCCGGCTTCGGCAGGAGAACCAGCCTCCCCTCTTTCCAGCACCCAGGGAACTGCCCGGACGTCAAACAGGCGTCGAACATTCCCCTGAGGCGTGGTCCCAGGTGCTCGAGGACCAGGGCCAGCACACGGTTTGGAATACCGTCGGGCCCGGGTGCGGTGGATTTCACTCGCATATGCGCCACCGCCGCCCCTATTTCCGGCTCCATGATGGGCGGAGCACTTTCATCGTCGGCCTCCCGGTCGCTGTCCGGCGAAGCCATGACCGGGGGCGTGTGCTCCGCCCGCCGTGGAAAGAGGTCCTCGACAACTCTGGTGAGGAGGCTGGGCTGGAGAGTCTCGGTGAGGGGGAGCCCCGCCTGCGGAGCTTGTTCAGCGCCACGAGGTAAGGGCGACCCCAGGGGTCACGCTCGAGACTGTTCAGCATCTCCCGCCGACTAACGTCCTTGGCGGTACGGACGGCCAGCCTGAAGGCAGACCGCGCACTGCGGTAAGCCTCGTACAGCTGGCCCTCCCGCTCAGCGTCGCGGTGACGCGCTCGGCTGCGGGTGTAGGCCCTCCGGGCATGTATGCACGCGGCCCGGAGATCCGCCCACTCTCGGTATCACCAGGGGACCGCTCTTTTCAGGGGTAGACGCCGCACACGGAGCATGACCGCATCGCAGATCTGCGTTAACGCACAGTGAATGCAGCCAGCCTTGAAATCCACCCCGTCCGCCTGGGGCGGTGAGGGCAGCCACGACTGAACAATGGCTGCCTCTGCCAATAGGTCCCAATCCAATCGACCCACAGCCCACTGCGGAAACGCGGTAGCCGCCGAGTGACCCCTGCTGGGCTGCAGGAGGGTCCGGGAGACCTCTATCCGGATGTATCTGTGGTCGGATAGAGTCTCGAGCTCTTCCTGGACGTACCAGCTCCTCACACGTGCTGCGACATTGGGGCTAGCGAACGACAAATCCACTATCGACCCGCCCCGCTGCCGCATGCATGTTTGCACCGAGCCCCTGTTCGGCAAACAGAGGCCCAGTGCTGCCGCCCACTCTTCGACCGCCCGTCCGCGGTGGTCCATCCTGGGCGTTGAAGTCCCCCAGAACGAAGACTTGGCACGGTCCCAGTCGCCGTATCGATGCCCCCAGTATGGTGAGGAAGGCCCTGAAATCTGTCGCGCTCCTGTTAGGGGAGAATTAAACACCAAATAGCGTAACCTCTTCCCATTCCGCCGCGACTTACCCATCGCCCCTGCCCTTGAGCAACAAGGGCGGGGAATGCCACGACGTGGAGGCGACGATTACCACAGAGCCGTAGTGCTGCCCAGCCAATTGGGCCGGTCAAGCACCGCGTACGGCTTCGCGGCTACAGCTACACTGATCAACCTCTCCGCCATGGCTTGCAGGAAAACGTCCTGCGCACCGGGGGAGTGGTTGAGGTTGGCCTGCATGAGGTGAATGGACTCGGTCGCCATTAGTGGGCTATATCCATCACCTCCTCCGCGCCCCTTTGGGGCCGAAGCCGGGGCTCTGCACTCCCTGCCCCCCATGCGGTGTTTGGCAGGCCTATTGCCCGCCGCACACGCGGGCAGTGGGAAGTGGCGGCGCACGATGCCGCCTTGGGCCTGAGTTGACCGCAGCGGAAACAAAGATCGCTGCAGTCAAAGCAGTTAGTGCATGTCGGTCGAGTGTGTCCGACCGCCATGTACTTGTAGCACCTCGCTGGCCGGAACTCCAGCACGGTCACCCGCGCCGAGTTCCAGTCCAAGAGGAGCCTACCTGAGCCTGCCAATTGCTTGGCCGACTCCACCGGGCACTGCACCCAGGCAGCACCGACGCCGCCCGGTCCAGGGCGGATGGCTCCAATTCGGACGGTGTCCACGGGACACCCGGTTTTCGAGACGATGGCCTCCAGGATGTCATCCACCGTCACGGAGTCATTCAGACCCGCAACGCACAGTTTTGCGCACTTTACGGGTCTGGCGATTTTGACGCCACCCTCCTCTGCGAACTCCTCCAGTTTGACCACCATGCTATCGGCCGTCTTGGCGCCCTCGGCCCCAGGGAACTTTAAAATCCGAACCCTTGTCCAGGCCTTGCGAGTGCTAGCTTCGACGCCTCCTAAATCGGAGATGTCAAGCTTCTGCCGGGCGCGACGTAAGACGGCCTCATAGCTGAGGCCGTTCTCGGCCGTCTCAGGCAGCACGGTGATCAGCACCGCGGCTGAGTTTGGCGGCCGGCGCCTTCTGCGCGACCTCTTATTTCCGGCTCCTGCCTTGGGAGCGGAGGTTTTGGCGGCGCTTTTGGCCTGCGCTCTCCTCTTCTGGTCGCGACGGAAGACGGCCGAGCCCAGCCTTAAAGGCTGGGCTCGGCCGTCTTCCAACCCTCTTCAGGCGCAGCAGGGGTGCCGGGCACAGCAGTCACGGCCGCGACTGCATTGGCACTGCCGGCGGTGCATATGCCGGCAGCGGTTGAGGTCCGCCTTGGCAGGAGCCGGTGCCACCTTCCTCTTTGCGGCGGACTCTTTAAGCCTCGGCCCAGCAACGGCTGCAATGTAGCTCCCTACGCGCCTGCCCTGGCAGGGTAGCGCGGCAGGGGCTGACGCCGTGGCCTTCGGCCTGTTTGCAGCAAGCGGTGGCCTAAAACGGGGCTCCGGAGGCAGTCTTGACTCCAGAGTTGCCATGCGCGCGTCGAGCATTCTGCCCACAACATCTACTATGGCGCGCATGGTCTGATCCAGCACGCCGTTCATTGCGGGCAGCGGGACCGCTTCGGCCGGCTGGACCCTCTGGGGACTTAAGTTAGGGCCGACGCCGGAGACTGCGATGACTCAGCGACGGTCTCAGCAGCCGATGTGCTGCCGCCCTCGGTGTCCGACAGCTCTGTGGCAGTACTGCCGCCCTCATCAGTGGTCGGAACGACATCAGCAGCCTCCTTAGCCAGCCGCTTCTGCCAGATCAACTCGCGCCTCTTGACACTCGAGGCCTTCTCCGTTCCCATGCTCGGGTACTTTTTCCGATTTTTCTTCTTTGGGGCCTGGCTCTTGGCTAAAATTGTGGCCTCAAGTGCCAGACTAGCAGCCGAGCTGCAGTCAGACGGGGCATCTCCTTCCTCTGTGCCAGTTTTCCGGCAGCTTGGCAAGGCTATCAAGTGAGAACTAGGCTCCTCGTTTCCTATGGTGGTAGTGAGCGTCTCACTCCTCCTATCTCTAGCGTCGTTGGGTAAAAGGGAATCCATAAAGTTCCCACGAGTATGGGAGAAAAAGAGGTCGACCCGGGCAGAGATCCCGTTATCCGGGCAAGCGTGCATTTGTATCCCAACACAGGGGGTCTGCCGGTACCCTGGCTGGGGGCGCGCTAACGACTGAACAACCCATCAGCCATGCATCCTCTCACCGCGCGCCAGAACTTAGGATTCTGGGTGATTGTTTTATAGAGGTTTTCTTCCTCGCGGTCCAGGCAGTTAAGCCAAGATCCTCGTTACTCCGTTACCACACGGTTACTCCGCCCGTAAACATACAAATGTGTTATACACCCTTAAATATTGGAAATCATTAGCAAATTGGTTTAATGTAAGTAAAGTGGTATCATTTTCCTCTAACTTTACTTTCCGAAAAGCAAATGTGTTAAACTAAATAATCAGGAAAAGGAATAATAATAAGAGGGAGAGTGAATAAATGGAATAGTGTGACAGCTTATTTATCTTGTATGTCTAATAAATAACAATTTACTTTTATTTGCAGGTCTGTCTACGTTGCACTTAGCCAGAAAATGCCCCTAAACTCTGCAGCCAAGCAGAAAATGGATAACAACCAAAACAAAAGTGATCCACCTACAGATGATAAAACAAAAGAGGTCAGTCAGAAAGTAACTTTATCAGTTATTTAATATTTTTTGTCTCTTAAGCACTTGCATAAAGAGCAAAATTATACTTTCTTTTTATGTGAAACTTAACATTCAGTACTTTTAGGTAAATATTAATTAAAGGTTAAGTTTTTCGCTCCAGTGTAATGAATTGCCTTTATAAGGCTTTCACATAAGTTTTATGATCAACTGCCTGCCTGATGTCAATCTACCTTCGAAATATAATTTTTGACCGGATGGCATTAGATGTAGTTGGCTAAAGTCAATTTACAACTTATGGTACCTGTGGTCCGTCTTTCAAGACTAAGGGAGGGAGCACGGCAGGTTATTTAGTGGGTGAAGGCCCCACACTACGTCGTTGTTACCCCTCACAGCGAAGTGTGCGTTTAGGTACATTTTTACTGTCAAAACCAAAAAATAAAGGAGAAAAGGTCAATTTATAGCTCTGGGTCATCTTTAATGAGATCTACAAGTAATGCAAGGGTTGGTAATATTTGTAATTGCTGCCACACAGCACACTACGAGATATAGAGTATAGTTACTTAAATTTGTTGAATCAAACTTTTTATGCATATTTACCAATTATTCGGAGACGCTTAGATCCATTTGGAAAATTATTTGCTCGATAGGGCTTACTTTCCAGGTCGTCCCTTGGTCAAGATCGAGAAGATGTGAGATCTTGGAAAATCGAGGGTATTATGCATATTTTAAATGCACACGAAGCTATTTAGTTATATATTTTGTAGTGTGTGTAAAAGAAAAATAAGTTATTTTTTAGTAAAAAGGATAACCGCCTTCAAAAATTACCAAGAAAAATGGCAAAAAATAATACCTTTTGAAGTCTGTCTCCTATACGAACTACTACTACCTAACCTATACGAACTTCTAGCTAAGGTACAATTATGTCAAATGATAAACAAAGATACAAGATACATATCGCACTCTGATTTTTTTCGCAGGTTTTAGGGTGTGAGATACCGTGATATATTCCGGGAGTACTAATGAAAGTTACTTCAGATTCTCTAAAAAATTGTAGAGACATCAAACATCATCAATTTCTGACCCAAAATCGAACAATAAGAAATACAAATCTATAGAATTTGACCTGTGTTCTTGATTTTAAATATTATTGACTGATATCAACACTATGTTTCTATTTAGATGTATGTGTAGTAGGCGTGTTTACGAAAAAGCTTTTGTACGTTGTATCGTTTACCGGTGAAACTTTATATGGACCTGACCAACAATAATAATCATAAGCAAAGTGAAATTATCCATATTGTAAGCGTTTCTTTTTGTTTTAGATGCCCGGAAAAGCGACTAACGACGCTCTATTGGATTTGTAAGTATATATCATATCATTCATCATCATCATTTCAGCCTATCGCCGTCCACTGCTGAACGTAGGCCTTCCTCATGTTACGCCACAAAATGCGGACCTGTGCCGCCTGCATCCAACGACGCCTAGCAAGTTTCACCAGGTCGTCGGTCCAAAATGAGCCCGTAGGGTACCGGAGCCGCCGTGACTGGGGCCATTTTTTCTTTGTACGCTATTTTTGAAATGGGATATTGTCGTAATCGCCACGCTTGGCAGGCGGGTTGGCGATCGCAGTGAGATGTTTTATATTTCCCAGGGGAGAGCTGCTGCCCACTCTCCTGGTGACCTATCAGCCGATTTTTACGACTCCCACGGGCAAGTAAGTGGTGACGACAGATGTATTCTTAACCCGTCGCCACACGGGAAGTCGTCCAAAGGGGCAGAATATATTATATAAGTAGTTATACACAAAACTAGATTTATAATGATTTTAGTGTATATCTACAAAGCAATGAATGCACGCATAGCCTGTAGAGCTGATACACGTTTGCTAGCGACCGTTAGGAATTGACTTGGAGGGGGAAAAACGATTAATTAATAATTGAATTTCTTTCTTTAAAATACATCTATTTGTAAAAAAATCGAATAATTATTTTAATTCACCGATTATTTTTATAATCGATTTTTCCTAACTATTCCTAATTTGTAAACAATAATAAAATTAGTTTAAAGTCGATAATAACTAAAACAACAATGTGTCGGATTTAAAAGTGAAAAACAAATGAAGTTTTTTTTATTGTAGCGAGAATCTGGAAGTTTTTTGTGGTGTTCTTATATTAATTCAATTCTTAGTGTTTTCATCCAATATCTTAATATTTTTTATATTCGTGTTTTAGCGTATAATGTTAAATAATTTTTATGTCATTTTATTTAATATGTGGTGGAGAAACTGCTGGGGTATTGTGAATATGATATAAAAATGCTTTACATACGTTTTCGTTTCCACCAAAAATCTCAGAAGACATCCTTATCAGTGGGCCAGAACACTATTAAAGGCGACAATTTTACTTACTGACGGCAAATGACTAATAAGAAGAAACTAATATTTGAAAAAAGAAAACTATAACTCGATACTGGGGAAAATGGTTCGTTATAGTAGCCAAGACAAAAAAAAGAAGAAGAAGATTTTTTCCAATTTAATGAGTTAAAAATATTGCTGCTCATTTTTAATATTATTTAACATTTTATTGTCACGTACATAAAATAAAACGATTAGTTTAAAATAACAAAATGACCATCTATTAGTCTCAGAACTAAAATTCAAAACAAGTTTTTATTTAAATGTTAAGTTTGAGCAATAAAAGTTCTAAAAAACTAATTATTATTACAGATGTCTTGTATTATTTATCATTTTACTAGAACATAAATAAAATTATACAATAATCACAAGAAATAAAGTAACCCTTTCCTTTGGTCACAAAACTAAAACACAAAAGAAAACTTTCTTTAAGTTTAAATAATAAAAAAACTATTATAGTACAACCTATTATCACAGATGTATCGCGTAATATTTGTTTAGAACGTAAGAAAATAAAACAGTAATTACAAAAAATAAAATGACTTTTTCCTTTGGTCTCAAAACTAAAATACAAAAGAAAACCATCTTACAGTTTAACCAAAAAATAATGTCAACATATATAATTAGTGGTAGGACCACCTTGTTGACAGCTGTCTGTCTGCAGTCGCGGGCCGGTCCGTCCGGGGTAGTACCACACTCTCGCAGAAAATTGACGTCCGAGTAGTAGCAATTTGATACAGCGCTTCATTCGATGAGCAAGAGTGCCGGAAGCCCAACATTCTGAAGGTGTTTGCCTGTGATGTTTGCCTTTGATGATGCTTTTAATATCACCGAACCTCATTGAACGCATTCACACTCTTTGTAGTTTCAGCGGTTTCCGTTGGGTTAATTTCAGACTCATTTGAAATAAGAGATTAATGATTATCATGTATTTTGCTTGATTTCAGAGACGACGATATTGTGCGTTCGGTGCAGCTAATTTGCGAGTGTGAACAAAATGAATGCGTAAGTTATTAATTTAAGGTCAGTCTACAAAACCTGACTATCTATTTATGGTTGGTTGAACAACATGCCAGTACTTCATCATTTTGGAAAGCCTTCATAGGTCTTTGATAAGGTAGACCCAAATACTGAGAAATCAAAATACAATGAAGACTCATATCATTAATCCTTTCCAGGCGGACATTCATTATCATCTTAGCTCATATACAGTACTGGTAAAAGATTGTACATATTGAACGAAACGATAGTGGTCACAGGTAACTAATAAAAACGTAAAAAGAAGACAATATTAATTAACAACATAGTAAACATCAACAATATTAGTGTCGCAAGACTCCCAAAAATATGGTCACCCTATAGACTAGAGGTATCGGATCGTATTCGAACTTAGTGTACAGATGGCGTAGTGGTTAAGATAGCGACTTATAACGCCGGTATCGGAAGTTCGAATCCCACGCGGGACAACACTTTATGTGATCCACAACTTGTTGTTCTGAGTCTGGATGTAATTTGTGTCCGTTAATTATTATAGTTTGTAAAGTTCCCAGCAATACAAGGATTATTTCCTTAGTGCATGGTGTTGTCTTAAAATTATTATTATAAATTATTATAGTCATTGATAAAGGTATCAATCACTTTTCCTTCATACTTTGATCCTACGTTCGTAACTAAATTTTTCAAAATAAATTATTAATTTATAATGTACTTAAATTGTATTAGAGGCAGTTGGTATAAATAAGGAGGTACCTTGGTGTTTCTGGCGTATTTAAAAAGTGGAATCATACCTATGTACAGTGATTAAATAATAAATCTATTTACAAATTACAATTACGCTAACCCAGCAATCAAAATTAACAAAATAATTGCTTACCTCTTCGCGTACGATAATGATCAACTTTAGTTACTAATATTGTTAATTCACAACGATTTAGTGAATATGAAATTAAAAATTCATATCACTATTCTATCACTTATTACAAATAGGGTTAAAAAAAGCGCGGGCGTGAACGTACGGGAGTAGAGCTACTAGTTTTATTAGCACTTGTCAAAGTCACGCACTTGCCTAATTTCTTTTTTATGCCGATTTTACTGCTAGAATTATTAAAAGTAGGTATAGGAATAATGTCATTAATCTACAAACAACCGTATGTTATGTTGGTTGTTTGTACGACGTCCAGCGTGGCGAGAGCGCCTATCTAAAAACAATACATATAACATACCTTTCTTTTTATACTTGGGATCCTTACGACCGACAACACAATAACACATTTACGTTGACTCTCACTTGATGCTTTTACGTTAAACAGTAATCACTGGCAAAACTCGCGGGACATAGTCCATTCACTAAAGTCTTGAACACGTTGAAAATGACATGCGTGTTTCATGCCACGTTTTGAAATGTTCCAAATAGTTTTGTGACGTAGATATGTACATTAAAACTTCGAGTAGCTTCTCTTGTGCTAGCTTGCAGTTCCTCTTGGAAGTACTGCAAGATATGTCCTTCAAGGCTTACTGGAAAAGCGGTTTCAGTCACGTCCTTGAGGGTGACGCAGAATATGAAATAGGCCATAGTCAAGTAACCGCCTGCAGTATTATAGCATTATCAGCACAAGATGCCATCAACCACTACATCGAAAATTGTTATTTACACAATATCAAAAAATAATAAACGTGGATAAAAGACAATCCGGCGAACGGAGCTACGCAAGGATTAGAAACACACTAGTACGATTAGGCAATCGCGGTCCACGGACAACTAATTGAAATTGATATTTTAAAATTTTTGAAGGATTCGCGTATGACGCGAGGGATAAATGGGGAGTGCGGTCTCATTGGCCCGAGAGGGCCTTGTCGGCATATCACCCAATAACTAGTTCAATATCGCTGTTACGTAAATTTTTAGTACAAGTGCGTTAACCTATACATAGATACCTATTATAGGTAGGTATATTATCATCTGTGTCCACGACTAAATATTTTTATAAGATAAATAGTTCAAAATTTAAGTACTATTTTTTTTTTATATATTCGGTATCAGAATCAAGTACCGAGTAGCCTCCTTCAATATGTACAATCTTTTACCAGTCACTCTGTATATACATCCCATCACTGGGTTCGAGCCTTATTTACGCTGGCTGGTTAGAACGGCATATTATTTAAAGTTTTCCTTCTTCTGTATCTCGTTATTCTCTGCAAATTATGACGGGCAAAATACTATAGGACTAACTAGTCAACGGGTCATTTTTTTTCAAAGATGAATATAATTTAAAATAAAAACAAAAGATCTTCCCCACATCTCTCATTGTTTTTTTATTACAGGCTAAGAAGACACTATGTCTCAATGATACAGACCATCGGGCATTGGAACAGTTAAAGCAAAATACGGCACTGTAAGTATTGTCATACTTATACCGATATTAAGTATGGAGTGTTACTTTATACTAGTTTTACTTGATAGCGCATTGGTGATGAAATTTGGTCAGCCCAACGCGATAGTATATGATGAAATGCATTCGATATATTTTAAACTAAAAATCGGTATGTATACAAAACATCTTAAGATCTTTGTATAAGTTAGTACATCAATTTCTCGCATGTTATGAAGATACTTTCAGTCCCTCATGGGTGAGATAAGGTGACCATGATGTACTATAAAGAATGAACTATAAAGATATTCATTAATGACTCAGGGTTATTCATCTATCAGCTTATTGATCTCCATTGTAGAAGCAATGTTGTTGTAATATTTCTAGGAATATGCTATCTTTTTCGTTTGGTGTGTTAGGAAAGTAGGTAAGGGGTGGTGGTGCCAAGGTGAGTATTGCCCTATCAGTCATGTTAGCGGGGTGTATTCGATGTGTAACAACGATCGATGTGTAACGGTTCCGTGTCTCATTCGAAATTATAAATTTAGCAGAAAAATGGAAATTTCTGTAGTGATTTTTAAATTTTTAGAAATTTTAGATTTTACTTCTCTCGGGTATGTAATTGGTGGTAATACATTCTATTTTTAACCTGACACCACCCATGAGCCGATACAATACTAATTAAAACATAACTGTCAAATGTAGTTAGTCACAAATGAAACTGCAAGTTAAATAGATACCTAATTAATTACTTCATTATAAATATTGTTATATTCGAGAGAAAATAGTTGGCTATGATATCATATATTTATTGATGTTTATTTATTTCAGATATTCACAAGCAAAGGCAAGCTGCATTTCGAGATTAAAGTAAGTGTTTTTGTTTTGCATCAACGTATACCCGGCATATACGCCAAAAAATAAATACATTTTGATTATTTGCTGGACGAGATGAGAAATTATGTCTATATATTAACTAACTAGCTACTCGCCCTCGCTTCGCTTCGGTTTCAGTGGCCTTACCCGCGTGGTTCCCAATCCCGTGGGAATACCGGGATAAAATATACCTAGCCTAAGTTACTCCCTGATATTATAGCTTTCCATTAGTGAAAGAATTTTTGAAATCGGTCCAGCCGTTTTGAAGACTACCCGGAACAAACAGACAGACAGACAAAAAATATAAAATTATTTTTAGGCATATGTATAGTGCAAATAACCGTGTGAACATGAAAAGAATCTATTATTTTGACATTATAAACAGACACTCCAATCTTATTTATTGGTATAGATGATTTCTGACGTTTAGGCGAGCATTACACATCTATACCAATAAATAAAATTGGAGTGTCTGTTTGTAATGTCAAAATAATA
Organism: Lymantria dispar; assembly: GCA_032191425.1. Taxonomy (NCBI): domain Eukaryota; kingdom Metazoa; phylum Arthropoda; class Insecta; order Lepidoptera; family Erebidae; genus Lymantria; species Lymantria dispar. The sequence goes on from CM063448.1 coordinate 33,743,605, forward strand.
GGCTTTTTTCATGCTCACACGGTTATTTGCACGACACCTATGCCTAAAATAGCAATTAAAAAATTTTTGTCTGTCTGTCTGTCTGTTTGTTCCGGGTAATCTTCAAAACGGCTGGACCGATTTCAAAAATTCTTTCACCAATGGAAAGCTATAATATCAGGGCGTAAACTAGGCTATATTTTATCCCGGTATTCCCACGGGAACGGGAACTACGCGGGTAAAACGACTATAACCTATAACCGAAGCGAAGCGAGGGCGGATTGCTAGTTATATAATAAAGTCAACAAAGTTATTCACATATACCCTCTGAACAGATCCAATTGTAAGGTAAAAGTCAATAATTACTTATTGAGAGGCCTTCTCATACGTAGAAACAGAATTTTATCGAAATATTGAATTAGCTGAACAACTTAAAATAATAACTACTAATCATCATCATCATCATCGCAGCCCACATACGTCCCGCTGTTGGGCTCGTGCCTACTCCACAGTGGGAGGGAATTAGACCTACTATACCATGCTGGTCAGACATGTTGATATAGGGTTTTATTTCGAGTTTTCCTTCTCTTGCGCAGATGTTATGTGCATATTATATCCCATAGTCGTCTTTTACGACATCCACGGGCAAGACAGGGAGTGGTGAATAGTATTCTTACTCCGTCACCACACGGATCAAAACTACTAATATTATATTAAAATAATTCTACTTATATATAACAGGAGGAGACCTCCAGAAACGTTTTTAGAAACCGTGACGTCAGCATGGCTGACGAATGTAAATACAATATGCAAACGCTACTATAAAAATACTATTATAGAAAGACAGTATAAAACTTATTGCTAATACTTAGTATCCAGCTCGTCCTGCTAGGCCGACCTCTCCAACAAAAGTGATTTTATTTGAATGCCTGCAAAGTCCACGAAGACCTCCGACCGTTCGAGCGCCATTGTGCTTTACGGAAGTTGTGGATTTTGCAGAGATTTTACAAGTTGATATGAGACATATGTATCTGGTTTGTTATGTAATTAAATGTTTATTTAATTAATGTAAATTACTATAAATTGTAACAGTTTACAGAACTTTATAAACCGGATGCATAAAGATGGCGACACTACGATTTCGCATTATTTCAAATAGTTAAATTACACAGAAATTAATCATTTAAAATCTAATTTCTTATTACAATATTAATTATTTATGAGAGGCAAATTATAATATTAAAAATTATTTAAAATGATGCGACCAAACCGCCGAAAGAACAAATACTCTAAAAGTCTAAACGCAGGAAATACTAATTGATTACCTTTAATGGCAGATGTCCTTTTATTATTTTGAAACAAACTACTAAATACCGATTGCTAATGAATTAGAATTAAAGACGATTATTATGAAATGTGTTTTAGCGTTTAAAAATTATTGAGTGACGTGATCGCGCCGACATATACATTCCCTCAAAACAGTACATAAAGTCACACACGCACACACACCCACACACCCAAAGATCCTCCTACAGTTGTACATTGGATGGCACAAGTATAAAATAAAAATGGTTAATATTTTGGTTTTGTATACTATCATATTTAACTCACTTATGAGAGGACTAACTACACTCCGAGATACAGGTGCACACCTAGTTCGGGTGTAAAAGTCATTATTATGTATTGCGTTTATAATCCAATATCTGATTACCTATTTTGTCAACTCTATAACATTTACTCTCTAACTATATACTATATAACTCTATACATACTTCTAATGTACCGATATTAACTTTAAGCTTTACTGTCAAATTATTGAGAATTAAATATTATTATTATTAAAAAAAAGCACTCTAGTGGCGCTGCTCGCTTTCAGCACCAGTCTTTTAGGTAAGTACCGTCCATTTTGAACACGTTTTAATAGTCTTATTTATCTATATTTTGTCCCACGGCATTTCCACGAATACTAATTTACAATTTGTTTATTCTAGAGAGCCAAGTGGAAACCATTCTCATGAATGGCCACGTATTGATTTAATTCATGTTAAATCAATACGGGGCTCAAAATAACGAAGCACGAAAGTAACGATAGGATCCCAAACTTGCCAGAGCGGGAGTGCTTTTTATGATGATCCGAACAGCAGTGTCATCTATGAATCGAGGACAAGACAAAAAAATAATGTATTTAGAAAGAGTGGCAATGATAATCGCGCAGAAGCAAATGGCGGCTAGCGGTTCCCTAATGATGGGTCAATCTCCGAGGAATTCATAACCTACCAGAATAACAGCGCCTTTCAAAGAGTGTCTGGTATGGTGTTTGGGTCATTGCGGGAACTAAATCATGATATCATTGAAAATCTGAATATATTAGAAGGAAGGGTAGGAACAGTAACTAAAGTCAAAATCATTTCGAATGGCACTCACTACAGGCTTATCTCAAAGCCGCAAGTAGCATACAAAGCATTTCATAGTGCGGAGAATCAAGGACACCCTATGAATCGTCTAATGTCTAACGGACAGCAGCTGAGTTTATTTCCTGATACACACACTCTGTGTGCTTTTGTATATTTTTTTTTCAGTGTTTGGTGTATACAATGTTTGTTAATATAAAACTCCCCTGATAGCCAGGATTTTTATTGAAGTTCTTATAGCAAGGTAGGTTGTCTATGATATGGAAGTATAAACCACGAGGTTTGCTAAGGATTTTGGTTAAACTGGAGAATTGTTGAATTAAACTAGTTGATTAAAGTTATCTTCCAATAGTAACATTGTTTCATTGACCACTTAATTAGATAGTTTTAGTTTCAACTATCCCAAAAAAGAGGGTTTTGTTTTGAAATCGTTTAGTGTAAGGACATAACTGTGTTAGCGCCTTGGTAATCATTTTATTCGCTAACTAGCTTGAACTTTATTTTTACCTGTTACATAATCAATAGATTATGTCGTATGTCAAGGACATGACTTAATTTTGTAAGAAAAGATTAAAAACATTAAATCATAATAATTAAAAATTATACTATTCCTTAACTTAACTGAAAAGTATATCGTTGATAGTCGATTATAATCAAACTAGCTTCACCAATTGGATCAATTAATCGTTAACTCAAGGTGCCTACAATCATTCATGACAAGTCTCTTATTTAAAGGTTAAAAAAATCGATTATCAGTTGCTACATTTGTAGGCACTCATTAGTCTCGATGCAATAACTGAGTCACTTTATGTACAAAACTGGTTATGGCATTTTTCTTAGTTAAAGTTACATTTATTGTACAGTCATAAGAAGTTCATACTTTCTAATCCGAAAATTAGACTTGTTTGGGTGTGACGTAACATGTAAAAAAAAATGTGTGACAGAATTCAAATGACACTGTTAGGTATTTATGATAAGTTGAACACTACTAATAGTTCAGCGTTTTTGGTTGGTCTGTACAAAACTAGTTGAATTATATAAGGCAAATACTTTTGTTTACCACATAAAACAAACGAGTAATAAAATGAGATTGTTTGAGTCACGAAGGTTATATACTTATTTTCTGGGGGCATGGACTACAACGTTTTTTTGCCACTTTTAGGTAAAACTTATAAACAAAAACAAGAACCGGTATCTTTGATATAATACTTGGAATTGATCAGGTTATAGTTTATAGTAACTTGTAATCTTGGGTAATTCTACTATCAATCCGTAGTATATTTTAGTAACCAGAGTAGAAAATAAATTGAGTGGCTTATTTTATCTCACGGGACCCACTTTATTCCCTCGGTTTTATGGCGCTTAAAATAATCAGCCCTGAGTATATGTACAAAGTAATCGTATCAGTTCATCAAAAAAATCACTAGTACGTGGAGGGGATAGTAACAGACGTTACTCATAAATGCGTCACCAGGTTGAGAGCCATTAGCGCTCAACCATAGTCCGGACTAAGCTGTGAAAGCCATCTAAGGCTGCTACACACACACACACACACACATACACACACACACAAAATAAAACAAAAACTCATAAATGCTAAAATTCCTGGCGGCAAGTTAGTCCGCTTTAACCCGCCGGCCGCCTCATACCTACATAACCTAAAACTCGACTACTTGCTTCATACTACGAGATCAACTAGCCATTATTCTCCAAAAATAAGTGAAGGTGCTCGTCTGTCAGGTGATACAATATTGTAATTAGTAACTACTTAGTAAGCATCTAGAAACCCTATAATAAACTCATAAAACAGTTCTATGGCCGAAAATTGTAGAGAATAACTTTTAAGAAGAGTAATCTTTCAGATAAATCGAAACTTTTTTATGGTGTAACATTTTAGAGAAAAAAGACTGTTAAATAGCCACAGCCGCTTCCGCACCGCTAAAGATAATAAAATGAATATCAACTGAGACCAGACACACGCACGTTTAGACGCATGTGACCTGTTTATTCACAAGCGCACAACTCTTGTCAAATGCACTTTTCTTTACTGAGGTATTATGGCACGGCATACCTATAGATCAAAATGCGTCTAAAAAAAGTTAAAACGTAAATAAATTCGTAGTAAATAAAATTTTCAACTTTAAGCGCGCTGCTTCGCAAATTATACTTGGCGTATACGCTTGGTTATTAAATCTGTGTATAATGAAGAACCCTGAACAAGTATTAATAAATTTATCCTGTATGTCAAATAAACAACAATTCAATTTTATTTGCAGGCCTATCTATGATGAGCTTTGTCAGAAAAAGTCCCTAAACCCTGCAGCAAACACAACAAACGATAACAACTCAATCAAAAGTGATCCACCTACCAATAACGATACCACAAAAAAGGTCAGTCAGAATATAACTTTATCAGAATATGCGTAGTTCTTAAGCTTTTGCATATTGAGCTAAATTATATGAAATTATAATTTCTTTTTTTTTTCAACTATACATATAATAGTTTTAGGTAAGTGTCAATTAAAGGTTAAGTTTGTAGCTCCCGTACAAAGACCTTCCATTTTAAGGTTACTGGCAAAGTATTATGGCTGGAATGTGGTGACGGAGTAAGAATACAATTCACCACTTCCTATCTTGCCCGTGGATGTCGTAAAAGACGATTAAGGGATATAATATGCACCGATGTGGCCGGGGTCCCTGACCGTCCGACTCGGGGCTCTTCTGTGGCGACCACAGAGGGCCATGGCGGTCAGGGCCATACGCGGATACCGCACGGTGGCGACGGAGGCAGCGTGCCTGTTGGCCAGGACTCCCCCGTGGGACCTGGAGGCGGAGATGCTTGCTGGTTTATATCGGCGGGTGACGGGGGTGCGAGCGGAGGGTGGTGTGGTCTCTGTGAGGGTGTTCACCGCCTGGCGCTTCGACGCCTGCTGAGACGTTATTGCCCGTTGGGCAGACCGGCTGGAGAGGCCTCGGTTCGGGGTGCGGATCGTGGAGGCCTTCCGGCCGGTACTGATGCAGTGGTTGAAATGGCGGCACGGGGTGCTCTCCTTCCGAGTGGTGGAGGTGTTGACGGGGCATGAATGTTTTGCCAAATACCTGCACAAGGTCGTTAGGAGGGAGAGTACACCGTCCTGCCACTTCCTGCCACGTTCCTGACGATGGTGGGCAGCGTTAGGAACTGGGACACGATCGCAGCCTTCTGCAAGGCAGTAGTCTCGCGGAAGAAGGCGGCGGATCGCTTGCGCAAAGAGCGCAACCTCGATGAGGCAATCCGCCGCCGGCGACTGAGGCGGCGTAGGCGCGAATACTTGCGCCTCATGCCGCCCTAGCCGAGGTCGCGAGTGACGTGACCGGGGAATTAGTCCATCACCCGCTGAGAGGCCAACCGCGTGAGGAAAGACTGACGTCCTTTCCGATGACATCGGTCGATGGGAGGGTACCCCAAATAGAGGGTATTCCGTCGGGCCAACTACTGATGTCAAGTCACCCTGCTCCGGTGGTCGGCCCAACGACGAAGGCAACGTGCATCGCGGGTGGGTTGCGGGAGTGCGTGCTTACGCCCCTCTGTCGCCCCGGACGGAGTGGTGCGAGGAGCATGCCGACCGCAACCCCAAAAAAAGGGATATAATATGCACTTAACATCGTGCAAGAGAAGGAAAACTCGAAATGAAACCCTATACCAATATGTCTAACCAGCATAGTATAGTAGGTCAAATTCGCTTACGAGATACGCGCCCGTGGGGGCCGCAATGCAGCAATAATCCTCGAGGTCACTCGAAAATCTGGGCATCTACAGGGCCCTTATATAAAGAAGCTCAGGGATGCAGCAGCCGAGATGCAAGCCATTATTGATACTCTGTGCTCAAAATCGGAGGCAGAAGAGACCCGTCGATTGAGAGCAGAGAATATCAGGCAATGAAAGGAAGTAGAAGCCCTCAAGGCGTAACTGAAAGCATACCGCCGGGAATTTTTAGAGATGAGGGCTACTGCCTCTTCGTCTTTGATGGAAGCAGACACCATTGAGGAACTGAAGTCCTCTATCGTGAGGTCGGTTGGGGAGATGGTGAACGCCCGACTTGCGGGATTAGAGAATCGCCTGCTCCCCGCCAAGGTGAATCGTCCGCCACTGGCTGTTGACAAACAGAAGAACGCAGCGTCTGTTATGGCCACATCCGCCGTCTGTACGGCTGCACCATCGTCTTCTATCCAGACAGTTGCTGGTACTCTGGCAGTCACTCCCCCGGTTCAGCCTGCGACTACGGATAGCTGGGCAACCGTAGTAAAGAAGGGGACAAAAAATCTGCTCCTCCTGCACAGTCTTGAAATTGCAGCTGGAGGCTGAAAAAAAGGGGGTTACATACGCCGACGCCATGCTTCGCGCTGAGCAGGGGGTCAACCTTCAGGACATGGGAGTTAAGGAGGGTCTCAAAGTAAGGCGCTCTGTGACCGGGGCCAGGGTTCTGCAACTGCACAAGTCCCAGTCAATGGAAGTTGCTGACCAGCTGGCCGCCAATTTACGAACGGCGTTGGCAGGTATGGCGGATGTCATCCGCCCCGTCAAATGTGCTGATATCCGCGTGACCGGAATGGATGACTCCGCCACCGAGGAGAAGGTGCGTGCGGCAGTAGCCCGCACATGTAGCTGTGACACCGCGGAAGTCCAGGTGGGACAAATCCAGCGTGGACCCCGTGGTATGGGCATGGTCAAGGTGCGCTGTCCTGTTGCCGCCGCTAAAATGCTCATTGATGCGGGAAGGCTTCTGGTCGGTTGGAGCTCGGCAGGTATTCAGGTGCTGGAGAGCCTCCCACTGAGGTGCTTCCGGTGTCTGGAACTGGGTCATACAGCCCCGCTATGCCCATCCACAGTAGAACGCTCCGAACTTTGCTTCCGTTGCGGCAGCAGCGGACACAAGTTGGCTACATGTGTGGCTGCCATACCACGCTGTGCGGTGTGCTTCGCCGCCGGTCGTCCAGCAGATCATACGATGGGGGGAAGACTTTGCAAAGCCCCCTCGTCGAAAGGCAAGGTGGCTTAAGGACCGCGAGCCACCACATTAAGCGGTAGTCGCAGAGCACAAGAGGAAGCCGAAATGTCCATCTAATGGGAGACAGAGTATGCTTCCTCCAAACAAATTTGAACCACTGCGCTGGGGCTCAGGATCTGCTGCTACAGTCCATGGCGGAGTGGAATATAGATTTAGCCGTAGCCAGTGAGCCCTACTTTGTCCCCCACTCACCCAATTGGGTGCGTCCTCTTGAGAGTCCCTCCCCTCTCTCCTCTTGAGAGGGACAATAGCTACGTTGTAGTGGGGTGGCGAGACTTCATCATTATTGGTATTTATTTCTCTCCCAACCGCAGCCTAGCAGAGTTTCAGTTATTCCTGGACTCTTCTCAGTGCCGCGGTTCGTCGTCAGTCGCCGAGGAAAATTGTGGTACTCGGCGACTTCAACGCGAAGTCTCGCGCATGGGGGAACCCCACCACAAACGTGAAGGGCGCAGCAACCGACGATTCGCGCCACACATTGGAAGTTTAGACCTGTCGTTGCCGACATTTTGTGAGGCCGTTATTTCAAGGAAGGAGGCTGCGGAGCGAGAACGCGAGGCGCTTGCCTCCGCTGACTCGCTCCGCGCGCGGCGACCCGGGAGGAGAAGGCGCCAATATGCTCAACTCCTTCCACCGCCCTGAATGACGATAGGACGTGGCCAGACGGCCATGTGTTGGGGTGTCGGGGATTGAATGTCATCAGACGATCTCTCCGGCGCCCCGTTAAAGCGCGGAAGGGGCCGCTGTGGTTTTAGTGGGTATTCCGGTCACATGGTGGCCGGCGAGCCCCACACACTCCTCCGTCTGTCACCGGCGGGGGACGGTGCGTAAATGCATTTCCACAGTGTGAAAAAAAAAAAAGGTCAAATTCGCTTTCGTTGTCGAGGAGGCCCGAACTCAACAGTGGGACGTATGTGAGCTGACATGATGACGATGATTATAACTGTCTGCCGTCTACCCTCCTTGGGATTATAATTTTTAACCAGATGGCATCAGATAGACTTGGCTCAGTTCAAATTAAAACTATCGGTCATCATATACGACCTCCACGAGTAATGTAAGGGTTGTTAATATTTATAACCGCTACCATACAACACTATTTATTAAGCAACTTCCAAGCAGGAGCAGGTTCTTGACTCGTTGACTTTGAAGTGTTCCTGGTTTTTGATGTTTACTATATTACCTAGGCTAGATTTCTATTTAGATGTGTGTAGTAGGCATCTTCGCGAAAACAAGCTTTTAAAACTTTTATTGTTTACCAGTGAAACTTAATATTGACGGGACCAACGATCATAAGCAAAGTGAGATTGTCCAAAATGTAAGCGTTTCTTTTTGTTTTAGATGCCCGGAGAAACAATTGCCGCAAGGGATTCGTATGTATATATTGTATACTTACACACAAAAATAGACTTATATTTACTGTAATCTATGTTTACAAAGTAATGCTGATACACCTAGCCTGTAGAGCTGGTACATGTCTGCTAACGACGGCGATTCACGAAGTGGTGACCGCGACACCCCTACAATGAGCATTTATAAGCGCACATTTTACGGCTACTTAGTTAATAGACGATAGTTTTGGGAGGATACGCCTCTCCAAACAGAAGCTAGAACTAAATGATCCAAGAGTTAAATGATTTAAAGATGTATGCAACTCTAGTCCACTAGCATCTTTATTTCATCATATGACCTCATTATTATTTTCTTCATCTCTTTATTTCACTTATATTTTTTTTTATATGTGAGGGGTACAGTGATTAATAGAAAGGCTAACAATAATCATTTCCCGATCACACAATGGATTATTACTCACAGAAACTGAATCCAAGACACCAAATATGGGAACCATCTGCGCAGTCTATATGCACAAAATAGATTAACTGTAAAGTCGAACTACTATCTATTTAGATACTGCAGTAAACCGCAGAAACTATAGATTATAAGATCATCTGATCTCATAGTTTGTAGTTGCTGCGATTTCTGCTGCAATTATTTCAGACACATTTGACGTAAGAGAATTAAAATTATTACGTATTTTGTTTCTTTTCAGAAACCAATTTGTGCGCTCGGTGAAGCTAATTTGCGAGTGTGAAGAAAATGAATGCGTAAGTTATTAATATAAATTCAGTCAACAAAAGCATAGTGTACAAAAGCGTAAAAAAGTGTATCTTGGTAATTCTAAGTGTACCTTACACTAATAATTCTTAGTGTAAGGTAGCATACCTTATATTCAGAATCAGCAAGCGCTACGTCTACGCTCCAATCTACACTTGTCCATTACCAGAACCTCTAAATCTTTCAACTCTAGCTACATAATCGCTTCCAATGGACAACAGGGTCGTGGAAACTGTCCAGGCAGTTGTATCTAAATTGGCAGATCTCCACATCGTCCCAATCCTTCGTAATAGAGGAGCGATATAGTAGAACTGTGGCTCGACAGTATTCTCATAAGACTCTCGAAGATGTCGATCATTATGTTTACCTTGGACAAACATTCCAGTTAGTTTACCTTGGACAAACATTCCAATTAGATAGAGCCAATTTCGAGAAAGAGGTCATCTGATAAATGCAACTTAATTGGGCTACATTCGGGAAACTTAAGACGATCCATCCACCATACCTCAGTGTCTGTAAGCACAGGTCTACGTCCTACACTGCGTCGTCCCATACGTGGTCGCCACTCGAGAAATATTCTTCCCCAGTGGTTGTCGGTTCGTCGAGCGATGTGGCCTGCCCATTGCCACTTCAGCCTGCTAATTCTTCGTGCTATGTCGGTTACACCCGTTCTTCTGCGGATTGCCGTATTTTGGATTCTATCTCGCAGAGAAATCCCGAGCATAGCCCGTTTCATAGCACGCTGAGCGAATTTGAGCCTTGTTAGGAGGCCTACATTTAGGGACCACATTTCTGTGTCGTAAGTCATCACTGGTAACACACACTGGTCGTAGACCTGTGTTTTCAGACACTGAGGTATGTTGGACGAGAAGATCCTCTTAAGTTTCCCGAACGCTGCCCAACCGAGTTGGGGATTTCTCTACGAGATAGAATCCGAAGCATGGAAAGCCTAAAGGAACTGGTGTGACCAATGTAATATGAAGAATTAACACCTTCAAGGGGCAATAGGCAGGTCACATCACTCGACGATCCGCCCACCGCAAAGGAAGAAAGTTTCTGGAGTGTCGAATATCGGACGATACAGTAGTAAGTCTTTCCCCCACAAGGTGGATCGATGACCTGGAGAAAGCTGCTGGGTGACGTTGGATGCAGGCGCACATGATCGCGTTTTGTAATAAAATATGAAGGAGGCCTACGTCCAGCAGTGGACGACAATAGGCTGACCGATGATGAATGATGATGACTAGAACAACCTGACTACGTATATTTATTGTTGGCTTAATAGCATCCTAGTATTTAATCATAATCAACCATAGTCTTGCGATAAGACAGACGCAAAAAATTGTAGTGAGAAATCCAAATACAAAGAAGTCTTATATCACTAACCCTTACGAGACAGGCATTCATCATCATTTTAGCTATATACAGCTCACCATTGGTTTCTAACCTCCTTTACAACAGGAGAGAAATTGACCAACTATACAACGCTGGTCAATTAAATTGGTTCAGGCTCTTATTTAAAGTTTTCCTTCTTCTGTATCTCGTTATTCTCTGCAAATTATAGTCCTTATCATCATGTAGAATACCAACGGGCAAGTTAGAAGTTGGTAAATTGTATTTTTATTCCGTCACCACACGGACCAGGTCGTCATAACAGGTCCATATTCTTCAAAGATGATAATAGTAAAAAAAAAGATCTTCACTACACCTGTCAGTGTTGTTTATATGTTTCAGGCTAAGAAGACGCTATGTGTCAGTGATACAGACCATCAGGCATTGGAACTGTTAAAGCAAAATAATACATTGTAAGTATGGCAACCAATATACACTCAATACTCAGTGTTACTTACCAATACTTGTTCTAAGCGCCTTTACTTAATAGCGCATTGGTGATGAAGTTTTGTCAGCCCAACGATATAGTATATGATGAAATGTATTCGATATATTTTAAACTAAAAATCGGTATGTATATATGTATATAAAACATCTTAAGATTATTTATCCTTGTACAAGTTAGTACATCAATTTCCCTCATGTTGTGAAGATACCTCCAGTGCCTCATGTGTGAGAAAAGGTGACCATGATGTGGAACTATATTCATTAATGAATCAGGTTTATTAAATACCTAATTAATAACTTCATTATAAGTATTGTAATATTTGAGAGAAAATAGTAGGCGATGATATCATATTATATTTATTTATTTCAGATATTCACAAGCAAAGGAAAGTTGCATTACGACATTAAAGTAAGTATTTTTATTTTGCATATACCGATACCCAGCAAATAAGCCAAACAACTAAGGCGCTTTATACACTGCTCCATGCTCCATTACCTGGCGCCGAGTGATAGATTTTAATATTGTATGCAAGTACATCAATTAGTATAGAAAACACACCAGGTCCAATACACCGAAAACGCGCCACGGCGCGGGAGCACGTCTCGCTAGCAAATTCTGTTGCCAGGCGTGAAGGCGCGGGATGGATCACAGTAGATCTGGATACGGATAGATTTATGTATATACGAAATTGAATGACTTCAGTATTGCCCATCGTAACGTAACTAACCACGACGACCAAATGGAAAGTAACCTTTAGTTTAGTGCGGGACGCGTACAAAGCCGTCAAGCGCGGCAGCGCGGTAAAATCTGCTCGAAGAGGAACATCTGTTCCTCCGCGCATGGGCGCGTCGTCAATGTGTGAATCGCCTTAATACATTTTGTTTATTTGCTGGACGAAATGAAAATTTTTTCTTTGTATTAACTAATCATCTCTGATGTTTACGCGAGACTGCTTCGACCAATGGCCCTGTTCGGTACACCCGTGTCAGTGAGTTCTGACCACTTGTCTTAAAACATTCTTCTGGCACTCGTAGAAAGCCATGTTGTTTAGAGCTACACGCGGATACCGCGTCATGTTGACCGAGTTAGCGTGTGCTTTGGCCAGAACACCCCCGTAGGACTTAAAGGTGGAAATACATGAAGCGCTCCCACAATTGTGGTTCCACAGCAGATATACTTATGAGGTCTGAGTTGTCTGGGTAGAGCAGCGCCATTAATTCATCGCAAGCATCACTGCCGAAGTCGACATTCATAATCGACAGGTCAGGAACTGGTATGAGGTCGCCATCTTCTGCTTGGCAGTTATCGCGCGTAAGAACTGGGCGGAGCGAGTCAGGAAGAAAATCTTCCAAGCTGACTCGTTCCACCACTGTGGCGTCGGATGGTGGCTAGCCCGAGTGCTTGGGCTTTACTATCTTTACGTGATAGAATCATACTTTCGACAATCGTCCATCTAATATTGCGGGCCGGTCCATCCAAAGCGAAAGAGCCAGAAGCCCAACTTTTTGAGGGTGTTTGCCTGTGGTGGGTTTTGGTGATGACTTTATAATAATCAAACCTCATTGCACGCATTCACACTCCCTTCATTTTCTTCACGGTAGGCAGCGACCTGACAAAAGGCCATGAGTAGTATCACTTACCATTAGGTGTGCAGTTTGCTCGTTTGACAACAACAGCAATAAAAAAACCAACCTAGTCAAAGATACAGACGGCTAAATCGGGGATTAGTCCTCCACCCGTAGAGAGACTGAACGCGCGAGGTCAATAAAGGGGTGTTCGAGTGATCCTGCACGACCTTTTTTTTCTATTCATTCTACAAACCATGAATTTTGCGCTACATCTTTCACTAAGGAACTTCACAAACTTAAATGACGGACACAAATTACACCCAGTCTCAGAGCAACAATTTGTCGATCACACAAAAAATTGTCCGGCGTAGGAATGGAACCCGTGACACTGGCATGGTAGGTTGGTATCTTAACCACTATGTGGCGTTGTATGAATGTATTACTTGTGTATTAGAGTAAAAAATATCAAAGCATAATTCATTTTATATTTTACACCCTTAGAAAAGAATATATTCTCTGAGGGTTGATTTTCAGAATAATTATCTTTTACAATGAGTCTTAGCTTACACAGCTTACTATAGTTACTTATACGTTACGTTAGTTACGTATACTACTTGGTTACTATAGTTTTTTAACTATCCCACGGAAGCTCTTTAATTTTTCGTGATTAAAAGTATCCTAAATGTTGACCGGGGTGTAAGGACCACCATGCAAAATTTCATATAAATCGGTCGAATGGCTTCTAAACCCGTTTAATTAGCACGTACAAATAGATAAAAAGATAGAGAAACAACAAAAATATTAAAGGTAACATGGCAGAATAAAGAAATTCAATTCGATAATCGCAGCGAAATTTTTAATAATCAAAACAAAGTCTGTCTGCCTTCAAATGCCTGTCGACTACGTACTTACCGCCCCCCTACTTTAAACTCTGAGTAGGGTATCCTTACTAATATTATAAATGCGAAAGTAAGGATGCTTGTTTGTTTGTTTGTTACGCTTTCACGCTTAAACCAACGAACCGATTTCAAAAATTCTTTCACCAATGGAAAGCTGCTGCAATGGAGTAACATAGGCTATATTTGATCCCGGTATTCCCACGGGAACGGGAACTACGCCGCGGGTAAGGCGACTGAAACCGAAGCGAAGCGAGGGCGGGTCGCTAGTCGTCAATAATAATAATTAGGAACTAATAGCAAAAATACAAAATTTCATTGAAATAATGCTTTGAATAAAAACTTTTAAACCTACTAAATTTGACCCCTCTTTTACCCCCTTGGGGATTAAATTCATAAAAAGGGATATTGGCAATAATCACTATTACGAACTTGTAACCCTAATACAACATTTTATAGAAATAACTTTAAAAATCAGAGAACTTTCATACTAATTTTGGACCTCCTTTTTATTCCCTTAAGGAATGATTTTCTACGGCGCACCGGTGTGGGTGGGGTCCATGACCGTCCGACTTAGGGCCCTTCTGTGGCGACCACAGAGGGTCATGGCGGTCAGGGCCATCCGCGGATACCGCACGGTGGCGACAGAGGCAGCGTGCCTATTGGCCGGGGCTCCCCCGTGGGACCTGGAGGCGGAGATGCTCGCCGGACTATATCGGTGGGTGACGGGGGTGCGAGCGGGGGGCGGTGTGGTCTCGTTAAGGGATCTCACCGCCTGGCGCGTCGACGCCCGCCGAGACGTCATTGCCCGTTGGGCAGTCCGGCTGGAGAGGCCTCGGTTCGGGGAGCGAACCGTGGAGGCCTTCCGGCCGGTGCTGATGCAGTGGTTGGAAAGGCGGCACGGGGTGCTCTCCTTCCGACTGGTGCGGGTTTTGACGGGGCATGGGTGCTTCGCAAAATACCTGCACAAGGTCGTTAGGAGGGAGAGACGACGACACGGCGCGCCATACGTTCGAGGCCTGCGGGGCTTGGGCAGGCAGTGCAGCGCTGTGAACTCGTCGCAATCATCGGTACGGACCTGACGCTGCCGGCTATCGCTAGGGCGATGGTCGACAGCGTCGGGAATCGGGACGCGGTCGCAGCCTTCTGCGAGACAGTGATCTCGCGGAAGGAGGCGGCGGATCGCCTGCGCGAGGAGCGCAGCCTCGATGAGGAGATCCGCCGCCGGCGACTGGGGCGGCGTAGGCGCAACTATCTGCGCCTCATGCCGCCCTAGCCGAGGCTGCGGGTGACGTGACCGGGGATTAGTCCATCACCCGCCGAGAGGCCGACCGCGTGAGGAAAGACCGACGTCCTCCCCGAGGGGGGACGTCGGTCGATGGGAGGGTACCCCAATAGGGGGTATTCCGTCGGGCCGACCACTGACGACAAGTTAACGCTGCTCCAGTGGTCGGCCCAACGACGAAGGCGACGTAGTTTTCGGGTGGGTCGCGGGAGTTGCGTGCTTAAGCCCCTCTGTTGCCCCGGACGGAGTGGTGCGGAGGCGCGCCGAAAAAAAAAAAAAGGAATGATTTTCGAAAATATATTTTACACGTTATTCATGATTTTTAATAAGGAACTTTCGTACTGAATTTCATTTCAATAACTTGAAAAACGGCAAAGTTTCATCATAATTTTGCACCCCCGTTTGACCCCCTTAGCGGGTGAATATTTAAAAATCCTTTCTTAGTGCTTCCTTACGTTATAAACGGAACCTCTGTGTAAAATTTCAAGTTTCTATCCCTTATAGTTTAGGCCCTGCGTTGATATGTCAGTCAGCTTCTCCTTTTATATATATATATATATAGATTATTGTTAACGCCCCCGCAACACCCCTTGTAGGTGGCATTTCGGCAAATCCGTTCTTAGTGGACTTCTACTCGACGAAAAGAATATTCCATAGGTAATGACCCAAGTATTATATATAAAATCAGCTTTTATACTATAACGTAAGTAGAATTACAATTTCATGAAGGTTAAGGGTGTCTTGCAAGGGGTTGCCACGATGTTAAGTGTCTGGCAATGAATAACGTGATTTTTAATAACGTTCTAAAGGTAATATCAAAAAATCACGCTTAATAATTTGACGAAAATAGATCGATATTTTACACACCTTTAGAACCTTTTATCTGCCAAAGCCACTGTAACCCAAACTTCATAATGGACCACCGTTCTTACCTGTGTTGGGAGCATGCGCTGACAAACTTTCAGCTTTAATAAAATAACGAAGGTCTGGGGTTAGCGGGTTCTTGTGTTATTAGCGGTGTCAAATTGACTGTCGTGATTTCGAAGCACTCAAGCATTTGTATAGGAACGCCTTATGTTAGTCCGCATCCCGGATAAGAGTGCTAAATTGAACGAATTATCAATAGGTGAGAGACATGGAGATATTATCTCTTCAAAACTGTTCAATAGTGAATTGGATAGCGTCTTTAAATTTTTAAACTGGTCTGGACTTAGCAGAAAACGTATAGTAGAGAATAGTAGCGCTTACGGTAGAAATCATTAGGAAACTGGTTTACTGTAAGTAAAACAGTATCATTCCTCTTTCCTTTATTTAATATGTGTATAACTGCAACCTATTCTTAAAGAAAATGTATATAGGTATGTCAAATAAATAACAATAACATTTTATTTGCAGGCCTATCTATGATGAACTTTGTCACAAGAGTTCTTTAAGCCCTACATCAATCCCTACACCACCAAGCCAAAGCAAAAGTGCTCCACCTATGCATAGCACAACAGAGGTCAGTTAAAATATAATTTTATTTAACTTGTTTTGTAATTGTTTTGTTTTATAGGTCTTACTTTTCAGGTGGTCCTACCATACTATTGGTAATCGGGCCATGATCTAATAATGATATCTTTTTTATTTCTTTTATTGCCAACGGTGGCAAACGAGCAAGCAGCACACCTGATGGTAAGTGATACTGCCGCACATGGCCTTTTGCAATACCAGGGGCACAGCCAGGCCGTTGCCTACCGTGAAGAAAATACTCTTCTTAAACCTCGTTTAAAGAAGGACATGTCATAGCGCTCGGGAAACACAGCAGCAGATAGTTCATTCCAGAGCTTGCACGTACGTGGGAGAAATGATCGTTGGAAACGTACAGTTGAGGACTTATATAATTTTTTCATATAGAATCATTTTCTTCTCACACTGGCAATAAATTTGTACTAAAATGTATGTCAAAATTTAATAAAATTATAACAAATTTTCTGTATCGGGTAGATAATTATAAATGTCTGTAATAATGATTACTTGTTGGACGTGAGACACCTTAGTCCGCCCGTGACCATGAATGCTGCAAAGTGTTCGAAACGTCGGGCAATCATAAATCAAATACAGAAATGTATTGTTTACCAGTGAAACTTTATAGAGACCTGACCAATGACGATGATGATAAGCAAAGTGAAATTATTCACACTGTAAGTTTTTTTTTTATTTTAGATGCCTGGCGAAGCGGCTGCCTTGGCCAAAATGAATTTGTAAGTATATAGCGTATAGTTGTACACAAATTGACAACCCTCCAACAAGCACTTATAAGCATACATTATGCGACATACTCACATTTGTACATGATGTTAAGTATGCGTACACCACATCTCCTCCTTGTTTTAGTATAGCTTTGTTATTTTAGTCAAATCCTAAATTAATATGCGAGTCTTTAAAATTTGTTTTTGTACATTCCTTTTGCCCCTGAAACCTATGTTTACGACCTTGAGTTAAATTTTTATTTGCTAAATAAAAAGCTGTTCCCCTTCAGTGTTATTTGAGGGTTGCAATATTTGCACCGATCTTTAATACGTACCAGTATGTGTTACCAGTGATGAATAACGGCACGGAAACGTGATCCATAAATGTAAGCCTTATAACTAACCTCAAAGTTGCTCAGCGAGCTATGGAACGGCCTATACACGGGATTTCCCTGCAAGATGGAATCCGAAATATGAAAATCCGCAGAAAAACAGGTGTAACCAACGTAGCACGTAGGGTTAGCAAGCTGAAGTGGCAATGTGCAGACCACATCGCTCGACGAACCGCCAACTGCTGGGTTATGAAGGTTCTCGAGTGGCGACTACGTATACGACGACGCACAGATCTTTAGTGCACATACTAGGTTAATAGACAATAGTTTTGGTAGGATACTCCTCTCCAAACAGAAGCTGGAAATAGATGATTCAAGAATTCAATCGTTTAAATTCGTCTGAAACTCTAGTCCTCTAGCATCTTTATTTCATAATAAGCCCTTCTTCTCTTTAATTTACTTGTAAGAAATTTCTTATTCCTTACTTCTTATTTTTTATGTGAGAGATGCATTAATCAATACATAGGCTAATTGTAATCATTTCTCGACCACACAATGGACTATTACTCACAGGGACCGACTCCAGGATATCAGATATGGGCAGTGATGGATAGACATGGATATCAGATATCAGATATGGACCTGTGCAGTCTTGACGCACCAAAGAGATTAATTGTAAAGTCGAACTGCTATCTATCTAGATACTGAAGAACTGCAGTAAACCACAGTAACTATAGAATATGAGATCATCGGGTCTCATAGTTTGTAGTTTCTGCAATTTCTGCTACAATTATTTCAGACACATTTGACGTAAGAGAATTAAAATTATTATATACTAGCAACCCGCCCTCGCTTCGCTTCGGTTTCAGTCCCTTTACCCGCGACGTAGTGCCCGTTCCTGTGGGAATACCGGGATAAAATATAGCCTATGTCACTCCCTGATATTATAGCTTTCCATTTGTGAAAGAATTTTTGAAATCGGTTCGGTGGTTTAAGCGTGAAAGCGTTACAAACAAACAAACAAATAAACAAACAAACATCCTTACTTTCGCATTTATAATTTTAGTATGGATTTTGTCTATTTTCAGAGACCAATTTGTGGGCTCGGTGAAGCTAATTTGCGAGTGTGAAGAAAGTAAATGCGTAAGTTATTAATATAAACTCAGTCAACAAAAGCATAGTGTACAAAAGCGTAGCTTGGTAATTCTAATGTTAAGCTAGCATACCTTATATTCCGAATCACCTAGCGTTACGTCTACGCTCCGATCTGCACTTGTCCATTACCAGAACCTCTAAATCTTTCAACTCGAACTACAAAATTGCTTCCGCTGAACAACAGGGTCGTGGAAACTGTCCAGGCCGTTGTATCGAAATTTCGAAAGCTCGTTGTACTAATCGACCCAAGAAACCTTTTGACCAGACTCTCTCAAGCTTACGGAGTGGCGAAAAGGAATTAACTGACAGATCTTCACATTTATTTATTTATTTAAGGAAACTCAACAGCTTTTTAATACACACACAGTTTCACATATACAAATATGCAAACAGACTCAGCTGTTTGTATTTACAATAAGCAGAGCCAATTACAGAGTTCCACGACAAGATAATTTGAGGTGATACATATAGCAATTTTTTAGTTATAATAATTATTCAAAAAATTCCAAATTAAAAAATTAAAAATCACTATTTAAAAAAGTAAGAAATAAACAAGATAAAAAAGATCATCGTCCCAATCCTACGTAATAAGCAGATATATAGTAGAAGTGTGGCTCGACAGTATTCTCATAAGACCTGTCTATTGAGCAGAATCAAATGACTATGCTGAAGACCGATGACAGCACTATCATTTCATCCCAGAATGTGGTCTTTGGCTCTCCCATCCCTCTCTCATTTTATCCCTAGGTCTGGAAGAGATCGAAAGGTTTTATGGGCAGTTATATAAATTATCCCGAAACTCTGTTATCGACTTGGTCCAAGTTCTCGGATCTAAACCAACTCGGTAGTATATCAAAGAAATCTCGGACATCAGCTTTCACCAGATCAGAATGATTCTCAACTAAGAAACTCTCCTGAAAGCAGGCGAAAAACAGGTCGTAAAGGGCCCTCCAGATGCTATTTAATTCCATTGTTCTCGGGGGTGACTTTCTAGAGACGTGGACGAGGAGTGTGGTGGTAGTGTATTAAGACGAGCAACAAAGCCCTTCTAAAGGACTGTAGGCTCATATCGCTCTTGATATATATCTTCACGCTTCAGCAGATTATCCAGAAGACCGAGAACTATTATTGACCTCTGTGCATAGGGTTTGTGGGTTATTAGAAAGCCTTTGATTCAGTCGAAAATAGGGCGAAGCAAGTTAGATTAGTTCAGGATCTTGTTCAAAGTTTACCTTCTTCTGTATCTCGTTATTCTCTGCAAATTATAGTCCTTATTATCTTGTAGAATACCAACGGGCAAGTTAGAAGTTGGTGAATTGTATTTTTATTCCGTCACCACACGGACCAGGTCATCATAACAGGTCCATATTCTTCAAAGATGATAATAGTTAAAAAAAAAAGAACTTCACTACACCTGTCAGTGTTGTTTATATGTTTCAGGCTAAGAAGACGCTATGTGTCAGTGATACAGACCATCAGGCATTGGAACTGTTAAAGCAAAATAATACATTGTAAGTATGGCAACCAATATACACTCAATACTCAGTGTTACTTACCAATACTTGTTTTAAGCGCCTTTACTTAATAGCGCATTGGCGATGAAGTTTTGTCAGCCCAACGAGATAGTATATGATGAAATGCATTCGATATATTTTAAACTAAAAATCGTTTGTGAAGATGTTGTGAAGTTACCTCTAGTGCCTCATGTGTGAGAAAAGGTGACCATGATGTGGAACTAAAAAGATATTCATTAATGACTCAGGGTTATTAAATACCTAATTATTATATTGTTAAATATCTAATTAATTACTTCGTTAGAAGTCTTGCAATATTTGAGAGAAAATAGTAGGCAATGATATCATATTATATTTATTTATTTCAGATATTCACAAGCAAAGGAAAATTGCATTGCGACATTTAAGTAAGTGTTTTTATTTTGCATATACCGATACCCGGCAAATAAGCCAAAAAATTAAGGCGCTTTACACATTGCTCCGTGTGCGTTTTCCGTGTGGTGACGGAGTAAGAATACAATTCACCACCCCCTATCTTACCCGTGGGTGATCGTACGAGACGACTAAGGGATATAAAACGCATATAACATCTATGCGAGAGAAGGAAAACTCGAAATAAAACCCTATACCAACACGTCTAACCAGCGTGGTATAGTAGGTCAATTACCCTTACATTATAGAGGAGGCCCGAGCCCAACAGTGGGACGTATATGGGCTGAGATGATGATGATGATGAAGACACATTGCTCCGCGCTCCGTCGCCTGGCGCGGAGTGGCAGATTTTAATATTGTATGCAAGTATATCAATTAGTATAGAAAACACACCAGGTCCAACACACCGAAAACGCGCCACGGCGCGAAAGCACGTCCCGCAAGCAAATTCTGCCGCCAGGTGTGGAGGCGCGGGGTGGACCGCAGCAGATCTGGGCACGGATAGATTTATGTGTATTACGTATACACATAAATCTATGAATGACTTCAGTATTGCCCATCGTAACGTAACTAACCACGACGACCAAATGGAAAATAACCTTTAGTTTACTGCGTGACGCGTACAAAGCCGTCAGGCACGGAGGCACGGTAAAATATGCTCGAAGAGGCAGATCTGTTCCTCCACACCTCCGCGCATGGGCGCGTCGTCAATGTGTGAATCGCCTTAATACATTTTGTTTATTTGCTGGACGAAATGAGAAATTTTGTCTATGTATTACTAATGATCTCTGTTGTTTACGCGAGTATTGCACATTGTAAATAAAACTGATTCTATCACGTTTGTATTGGACTTATGATTGCCCGACGTTTCGAACACTTTACTAGATTCATGGTCACGCAAGCTACACAATATAAAAAGCGTTTGCATAATGAATTTTGGCCCGATATACAAAGATTTAGTATATGTAGTTACGCAATATACCTAGACATATAAAATGCTTTGTCCTGAATAACTGACTAACTGACGGATCAACACACAGCTTAAACCGCTGTTCGTAGAGACCTGAAACTTGGAAGGTGTGATCTTTTTATAGCGGAGACATTCTATAAGAAAGGATTTTCCAAAGTTTTATCCTTAAGAGGGTGCAAAAGAGGGGCACAGTTTCCATAGGACAACGTCATTCCTTGGTCCAAATTACTTCAATTTTTTTCTAAATATTCGTTAACAGAATTTTTTGAGCTGTGTAGTGGCGGCTTCGAATACTACCAACCCTTGCTTTGCTCGTGGGTGTCGTAGAAGACGACTAAGATCCCTAGATTGACCTGGACCAACTCCATCTGGTACCTCTGGTTTGGGTCAACGATTACATTCCCAATTAGGGTTGACGTCAGGCATGCAGCCGGTCATAAAATTCATTGCCTAAACTTTTGTAATATGTCAAAGAATGAAATGAATGAAAGAATAAATTTAAAGAGTGGCAGAAAGAAGATAATGAAAGGTTGATGAAAATGAAAAAGTCTGAATACAAGGATTTTAAGAAAAAAGCTAAACAGGCAATAGCTACAGCGAGAGCTCAGGCCCAAGACAGAATTTATAACTCGTTAGATGGGCCTCGAGGGTAATAGGCGCTGTACCGTATTACCAAAGCCCGTGAGGATCGAGCGAGAGATGGAACTGGTAAAGTTTTAATAAAAGATGAGGGAATAAAGCAGCGTTGGAAGGAATATTTTGAAAGACTAATGAATGAAGAGAATATATGGAGTGGCGAGTTAAAAGATGTGCTTGAGTACGTCGGCCTAGTAAGAAAAATTACAATAGATGAGGTAAGAAAAACAGTGACAAGTATGGAAAATGGAAAGTCTGTAGGGCCGAACGGTATACCAGTAGAAGTATGGAACGTTTCGGGTGAGGATGGATATATGTGGCCGACTCTGTTCTTTAATAAGTTGCTGTATGATAAAGAAATTCCCAGTGAATGGTGCAGTAGTGCTATAGTGCCCATTTTTAAAAATAAAGGTGATGTTCTAGACTGCAACAGTTTTCGAGGAATAAAGCTCATATCACATAGTATGAAAGTGTGGGCAAAAGTGATTGAGAAGAGATTGCGAGAAGAAAGCGAGATCACCCGAATCCAGTTTGGTTTTGTGTCGGGCCGCGGGACAACGGATGCCATATTTGCACTGCGCTAACTGTGCGAAAAATGTCGTGGTGCACATATAAACCTGCACATGGTATTCGTTGACCTCGAGAAGGCCTATGACAGAATATCGAGAACAGTTTTGTGGTGGGTACTGAAAGAGAAAAGTGTGTCTGTGAAGTATATTAGGTTAATCTGTGCCATGTACCAACAATCTAGGTCGTACGTAAAATCAGCGGCTGGCGACTCCGACGGGTTCAGTGTGGGAGTGGGTCTGCACCAAGGGTCGGCGTTAAGTCCTTATCTCTTCCTGTTGATAATGGATGCATTAACATCAGAGATACAGGAAGAGGCACCCTGGTGCATGCTATTCGCTGATGACATTGTCCTCGTCGGGGAGGAGTGCCTTGAGGTACAGAGCATGCTGGAAAAATGGTGCTGTAAATTAGAGAATGTTGGCTTGAAAAATTAGCAGACCTAAAACAGAATACATGTTCTGCGATTTCGGCGGTCTCTCCAATTTTACACCCATATCCTTAGATGGAGCACCTATACCAGTATGCTCGGATTTCCGTTACCTAGGTTCTCTTATCCAAAGCGATGGCGACCTAGATCGTGCAGTGAAGCACAGAATCGATGCGGGATGGATGAAGTGGCGACAGGTCACGGGTACAACATGCGACCCCAGAGTACCCCTCAAATTAAAGGGTAAAATTTATAAAACCCTAATAAGATCTGCCGTACTGTATGGATCAGCATGTTGGGCGATAAAAGCAAAGGATGAGAGGCGACTGCACGCAGCGAAGATGCGAATGTTGAGATGGATTTGTGGTGTAACAAGAATGGATAAAGTGAAGAATGAGCACATTAGAGGAAGTTTGAAAGTTGCGCCAGTGACGGCAAAGTTAAAGAGTGAACGGCTGACATGGTATGGACATGTGATGAGGCGAGATGAAAGTAATGTTGTGAGGAAAGTTTTAGGTATGAATGTTGAAGGCTTTAGGGGTAAAGGAAGACAGAGTAAAAGATGGATGGACTGCGTGAGGCATGACATGGATAGCCTGGGAGTGACTGCAGAGATGACGTCTGATAGGACCGTATGGAAGAAGATGACATATTGCGTCGACCCCAAGTAATTGGGATAAGATCAAGATGATGATGATTCGTTAACAGAATTTTATTGAAATTCATTTCCCAACGGAAAATAAGGGATTTGAGGATATATAAAGGAGCTGGATGACTGATTCATTAATACTAAGCCAAAACTACTGAAGCTAGAAATTTTGACGACTGTGTCTTTTGGCACGTAGGTATCCACTAAGAAAGGATTCTGTAAAATTTGACCACCTCGGCAAAATTGGTATGGGGATTAAATAAAAAACAGATTGTTTTCAAATTAAACGCAATATTTTTTTTAATTATTGCCAACGGTGACAAACGAGAAAGCAGCACACCTGATGGGAAGTAATGCTGCCGCACATGGACCTTTGCAATACCAGGGGCACAGCCAGGCCGTTGCCTACCGTGAAGAAAATACTCTTCTTAAAACTCGTTTAAAGAAGGACATGTCATAGCGCTCGGGAAACACAGCAGCAGGTAGTTCATACCAGAGCTTGCACGTACGTGGGAGAAATGATCGCTGGAAACGTACAGTTGAAGACCATAACGATTCCAATTTCTTAGTGGGTTTCTACGCCACGAAAAGAAACCACTGTCAAAATTTCATGTTTCTGACTTCAATAGTTTCGGCTCCGTGATGAGTCAGTAAACTAACATCTTTTAACACTCTTAGAGGATGAAAATGGAGAAACGCTGAAACACGTGTTTATTTATTTTTATTGAAGAGTATTTGTTTTTAATTTGATGACAGTAGCTAAAGATTTTTTCTTTCCATACAGACTTTGACGTTGCGTTTCACCCCCTTAGGGCGGGAATTTCAAAAAATCTTTTCTTAGTGAGTGCCTACGTCATGAAATGAAACTACGGTCCAAATTTCATTTTTCTAGCTTCCGTAGCTTCGGCTCACCCTGTTCCTTTATATGTATACTAGCTTTTACCCGCGACTTCGTCCGCGTAGAAATCATGTGTGGTAGAGGCAATCACAGATAACTGTGTAGTGCGTTCAGGGTTCTAGACTCACTGTTGCTCTGAATGGTTTAATGCCAATCTGGTATATCAGGGAGGCGCTGTTATCAGGGGGTGCTTCTATACCTTATGCGGCTGACTCCAGACTAATTATAGCGTCGCAGTGGCCTCTACGTAAAGCGCGCAGAAGACTTTGTGCTAACACCTATGTTGTACTGCTTCCAGCTGACCTCGTACTTGCGGGTGATTGTATGATACATTAGCTGAGGCTGGACCCTCTACGGGCTGGGCTTCATTTAAATAAGCGATACGTTTGGCCACACTCGGTATAGAGGTGGTAATTCGATGAGTCACGATGCCGCCTAGAGTAGCCCTATATAAAACGAATCAGCTGCTGTTTCACGGACTTTGTAGCTATACACCCGTCGGTACAGCAATCACCGTTGATTCGGTTCCACTCGGTCGAGGACCAGATAAAATATTTGAGTTTGGTACTCGACGGGCGACGGTATTTCAGGAGATTTTTTATCAAATTACTCCCAGGCTCGTATAAACGTCAACATTTAAACGTGGTGTTAAATGTTGACGTTTATACGGGAGACTGGTTCGACCAATGGCCCTGTTCGGTACACCTGTGTCAACGAGACTTCTGACCACTTGTCATAAAATATTGTTCTGGCACTCGCAGAAAGCCATTTTGTTTAGAGCTACACGCGGATACCACGTCATGTCGCCATGAGTTAGCGTGTGCTTTAGCCAGAACACTCCCGTAGGACTTAAAGGTGGAAATACATGAAGCGCTCCCACAATTGTGGTTCCACAAAGCAGATATACTTAGGAGGTCTGAGTTGCCTGGGTAGTGCAGTGCCATTAATTCATCGCAAGCATCACTGCCGAAGTCGACAGTCATAATCGACAGGTCAGAAACTGGTATGAGGTCGCCATCTTCTGCTTGGCAGTTATCGCGCGTAAGAACTGGGCGGAGCGAGTCAGGAAGAAAATCTTCCAAGCTGACTCGTTCCATCGCTGTGGCGTCGGATGGTGGCTAGCCCTAGTGATTTACTATCTTTACGTGATAGAATCATACATTCGACAATCGTCCGTCTAATGTTGCGGGCCGGTCCATCCAAAGCGAGAGAGCCAGAAGCCCAACTTTTTGAGGGTGTTTGCCTGTGGTGGGTTTTGGTGATGACTTTAGAATAAACAAACCTCATTGCATGCATTCACACTCTCTTCATTTTCTTCACGGTAGGCAGCGACCAGACAAAAGGCCATGAGTAGTATCACTTACCATTAGGTGTGCACTTTGCTCGTTAACAACAACAGCGATAAAAAAAACCAACCTAGTCAAAGATACAGACGGCTGAAACCGCGAGGTCAATAAAGGGATGTTGGAGTGATCCTACACGACCATTTTTGTTCTATTCATTCTACAAACCATGAATATTGGGCTACACCCTTCACCAAGGAACTTCACAAACATAAGTAACGGACACAAAATACACCCAGTCTCAGAGCAACAATTTGTCGATCACACAAAAATTGTCCGGCGTTGGAATGGAACTCGTGACACTGGCATGGTAGGTTGGTATCTTAACCACTATGTGGCGTTTTATGAATGTATTACTTGTGTATTAGAGTAAAAATTATCAAAGCATAATTCATTTTATATTTTACACCCTTAGAAAAGAATATATTCTCTAAGGGTTGATTTTCAGAATAATTATCTTTTATTATGAGTCTAAGCTGTGTAAGTTACTATAGTTTTTTAACTATCCCACGGAAGCTCTTTAATTTTTCGTGATTAAAAGTATCCTAAATGTTGACCGGGGTGTAAGGACCACCATGCAAAATTTCATATAAATCGGTCGAATGGCTTCTAAACCCGTTTAATTAGCACGTACGAATAGATAAACAGAGAGAGAAACAAAAAAAATATTAAAGGTGGGTATCTAAACACATGGCAGAATAAAGAAATTCAATTCGATAATCGCAACAAAATTTTTAATAATCAAAACGACGTCTGCCTGCCTTCAAATGCCTGTTGACAACGTATGTCCCGCCCCCCTACTTTTAACTCTGAGTAGGGTATCGTCAATAATAATAATTAGGAACTAATAGCATAATTACAAAATTTCATTGAAATAATGTAGGTAAATACGAAAAAATTTATACCTACTAAATTTCCACCCCTCTTTTACCCCCTTTTTTATGGGTGGGCTATGGTAAGCGCACGCGCGGTCCTGTCCGTCCGGGGCGATGAAAGGACGGCGCGCGGGCCCATAACCCACCCGTACCCACGTCACCTCGTTGTTGGGCCGACTACCGGAGCAGATGTGACTTGTCATCAGTGGTCGGCCCGACGAAATACCCTTTCGGGTAACCTCTCACCTCTTGACGTACTGGGATGTCAGTTGCCATCGCGCGGTCAGCCTCTCTGCGGGTGACGGACAATTCCCCGGTCCGATCACCCGCGGCCTCGGCTAGGGCTGCATTAGGCGCAGATACTCGCGCCTGCGCCGCCCGAGTCGCCGGCGGCGGAACGTGTCGCCGAATAGGAGCTCTACTCGCACACGATCCGCCGCCTCCTTCTGTGAGATAACGGCCTCACAGAAGGCGGCGACCGCGTCCAACCCCCTCTTTTACCTCCTAGGGGATTGAATTCATAACTTTTTATGTTTTTTTTTTATTGGCAATAATCACTATTACGAACTTGTAACCCTAATACAACATTTTATAGAAATAACTTTAAAAATCAGAGAACTTTCATACTAATTTTGGACCTCCTTTTTATTTTTCTTCTTTTTATTAAGGAATGATTTTCGAAAAAATATTTTACACGTCGTTCATGATTTTTAATAAATAATTTTCGTACTGAATTTCATTTCAATAACTTGAAAAACGGCAAAGTTTCATACTAATTTTGCACCCCCGTTTGACCCCCTTAAGGGGTAAATTTTTAAAAATCCTTCCTTAGTGCTCCCCTACGTTATAAAAGGAACCTCTGTGCAAAATTTTAAGTTTCTATCCCTTATAGTTTAGGCCCTGCGTTGATATGTCAGTCAGCTTCTCCTTTTATATATATAATAAAATATATACATAGATTATTATTGTTGACGTCGCCACAACACCTCTGTTAGGTGGCATTTCGGCAAATCCGTTCTTAGTGGACCTCTACTTGACGAAAAGAATATTCCATAGGTAATGACCCAAGTATTATATATAAAATCAGCTTTTATACTATAACGTAAGTAGAATTATAATTTCATGAAGGTTAAGGGTGTCTTGCAAGGGGTTGCCACGATGTTAAGTGTCTGGCAATGAATAACGTGATTTTTAATAACGTTCTGGAAGTAATATCAAAAAATCACGCTTAATAATTTGACGAAAATAGATCGGTATTTTACACACTTTTAGAACCTTTTATCTGCCATTGCCACTGTAACCCAAACTTCATAATGGTCCACCGTTCTTACCTGTGTTGGGAGCATGCGCTGACAAACTTTCAGCTTTAATAAAATAACAAAGGTCTGGGGTTAGCGGGTTCTTGTGTGATTAGCGGTGACAAATTGACTGTCGTTTTTTCGAAGCACTCAAGCATTTGTATAGGAACGCCTTATGTTAGTCCGCATCCCGGATAAGAGTACTAAATTGAATGAATTATCAATAGGTGAGAGACATGGAGATATTATCTTTTCAAAACTGTTCAATAGTGAATTGGATAGCGTCTTTAAATTTTTAAACTGGTCTGGACTTAGCAGAAAACGTATAGTAGAGAATAGTAGCGCTTACGGTAGAAATCATTAGGAAACTGGTTTACTGTAAGTAAAACAGTATCATTCCTCTTTCCTTTATTTAATATGTGTATAACTTTAAGAATAGGTTGCACCTATTCTTAAAGAAAATGTATATAGGTATGTTAAATAAATAACAATAACATTTTATTTGCAGGCCTATCTATGATGAACTTTGTCAGAAGAGTTCTTTAAGCCCTACATCAATCCCTACACCACCAAGCCAAAGCAAAAGTGCTCCACCTATGCATAGCACAACAGAGGTCAGTTAAAATATAATTTTATTTAACTTGTTTTGTAATTGTTTTGCTTTATAGGTCTTACTTTTCAGGTGGTCCTACCATACTATTGGTAATCGGGCCATGATCTAATAATGATATCTTTTTTTATTTCTTTTATTGCCAACGGTGGCAAACGAGCAAGCAGCACACCTGATGGTAAGTGATGCTGCCGCACATGGACTTTTTTTGCAATACCAGGGGCACAGCCAGGCCGTTCCCTACCGTGAAGAAAATACTCTTCTTAAACCTCGTTTAAAGAAGGACATGTCATAGCTCTCGGGAAACACAGCAGCAGGTAGTTCAAAAGAGGAGCAGTCTGTCGTTTCGTTGAAATCTGTTTTCTTTATGTATGTTCACCGATTATCCGAAGACTTTTAGACCGATTGGTAATGTTTTGTTGCTCGATAGTCCTTACTTTTCAGGTGGCCTTATGGTAACCAGGTCATGATCTGATAATGATATCTTTTAAAAAGTAAAGCGTAACATACATATTTTATATGCACATGAAGTTATTGGATTGCATATTTTGTAGTGAACCATTGAAAAGAAAATTAAGTAAACCACCTTCGAAAAACACCGAGAGACGAAAAAAAAAAATAATACTTCTGAATTCGGTGCCGTCTACAAACTGATGCCTAATCAAACTTTATTACAATTACATGCCAAGGTCTATGGAATTTTAATCGTGTTCTTAATATTTGTTTAGCTTAATTTTTGTCTTGTTTAACTATAACCGAGACTAAATTTTTATTCAGATACTAGCAATGCCCCCTTGCTTCGCTTCGGTTTCAGTCTTTCCTGCGTAGTGCCCGTTCCCGTGGGAATAACGGGATAAAATATAGCCTAGGTTACTCCCTAATATTATAGCTTTCCATTTGTGAAAGAATTTTTGAAATCGGTCCAGCCATTTTGAAGATTACCCGGTACAAACAGACAGACAGACAGACAAAAATATAAAGTATATTTTAGGAAAATGTATAGTGCAAATAACCGTGTGAGCATGAAAAAAGTCTATTATTTTATCATTACAAACAGACACTCCAATTTTATTTATTGGTATAGATGTGTAGTAGGCATGGACACGAAAAAAACTTTTAAAGCTTGTATTGTTTACCAGTGAAACTTTATAGAGACCTGACCAATGATGATGATGATGAGCAAAGTGAAATTATACATACTGTAAGTTTTTTTATTTTAGATGCCTGGCAATGCGGCTACCGTGGCCCTAATGGATTCGTAAGTATATAGCGTAATACACAAATTGACAACCCTCCAACAAGCACTTATAAGCACACATTATGCGACATACTCACATTTGTACATGATGTTAAGTATGCGTACACCACATCTCCTCCTTGTTTTAGTATAGCTTTGTTATTTTAGTCAAATCCTAAATTAATATGCGAGTCTTTAAAATTTGTTTTTGTACATTCCTTTTGCCCCTGAAACCTATGTTTACGACCTTGAGTTAAATTTTTATTTGCTAAATAAAAAGCTGTTCCCCTTCAGTGTTATTTGATGGTTGCAATATTTGCACCGATCTTTAGTACATACCAGTATGTGTTACCAGTGATGACTAACGGCACGGAAACGTGATCCATAAATGTAAGCCTTATAACTAACCTCTAAGTTGCTCAGCGTGCTATGGAACGGGCTATACTCAGGATTTCCCTGCAAGATAGAATCCAAAATACGAAAATCCGCAGGAAAACAGGTGTAACCAACGTATCTCGTAGGGTTAGCAAGCTGAAATGGCAATGTGCAGACCACATCGCTCGACGAACCGCCAACTGCTGGGTTATGAAGGTTCTCGAGTGGCGACTACGTATACGACGACGCACAGATCTTTAGTGCACATACTAGGTTAATAGACAATAGTTTTGGTAGGATACTCCTCTCCAAACAGAAGCTGGAAATAGACGATCCAAGAATTCAATGGTTTAAATTCGTCTGAAACTCTAGTCCTCTAGCATGTTTACTTCATAATAAGCCCTTCTTCTCTTTAATTTACTTGTAAGAAATTTCTTATTTCTTACTTCTTATTTATTATGTGAGAGATGCATTAATCAATACATAGGCTAATAGTAATCATTTCTCGACCACACAATGGACTATTACTCACAGAGACTGACTCCAGGATATCAGATATGGGCAGTGATGGACAGATATGGATATCAAATTTTTTTTTTTTTTTTTTTTTGGGGTGGGTCGCGGTCGGCGCGCCTTCAGATATCAGATATGGACCTGTGCAGTCTTAACGCACCAAAGAGATTAATTGTAAAGTCGAACTATTTAGATACTGAAGAACTGCAGTAAACCACAGTAACTATAGAATATAAGATCATCGGGTCTCATAGTTTGTAGTTTCTGCAATTTCTGCTGCAATTATTTCAGACACATTTGACGTAAGAGAATTAAAATTATTATAACCCGCCCTCGCTTCGCTTCGGTTTCAGTCCCTTTACCCGTGGCGTAGTGCCCGTTCCTGTGGGAATACCGGGATAAAATGTAGCCTATGTCACTCCCTGATATTATAGCTTTCCATTGGTGAAAGAATCTTTGAAATCGGTTCGGTGGTTTAAGGGTGAAAGCGTTACAAACAAACAAATAAACAAACAAACAAACAAACAAACAAACATCCTTACTTTCGCATATTTAATATTAGTATGGATTTTGTCTATTTTCAGAGACCAATTTGTGCACTCGGTGAAGCTAATTTGCGAGTGTGAAGAAAGTAAATGCGTAAGTTATTAATATAAACTCAGTCAACAAAAGCATAGTGTACAAAAGCGTAGCTTGGTAATTCTAAGGTTAAGCTAGCATACCTTATATTCCGAATCACCTAGCGTTACGTCTACGCTCCGATCTGCACTTGTCCATTACCAGAACCTCTAAATCTTTCAATTCGAACTACAAATTTGCTTCCGCTGAACAACAGGGTCGTGGAAACTGTCCAGGCCGTTGTATCGAAATTTCGAAAGCTCGTTGTACTAATCGACCTAAGAAACCTTTTGACCAGACTCTCTCAAGCTTACGGAGTGGCGAAAAGGAATTAACTGGCAGATCTTCACATTTATTTATTTATTTAAGGAAACTCAACAGCTTTTTAATACACACACAGTTTCACATATACAAATATGTAAATAGACTCAGCTGTTTGTATTTACAATAAGCAGAGCCAATTACAGAGTTCCACGACAAGATAATTTGAGGTGATACATATAGCAATTTTTAGTTATAATAATTATTCAAAAAATTCCAAATTAAAAAATTAAAATTCACTATTTAAAAAAGTAAGCAATAAACAAGATCAAAAAGATCATCGTCCCAATCCTACGTAATAAGCAGAGCGATATAGTAGAAGTGTGGATATAGTAGAATAGTTTTATGTGTGTGTGTGTGATATAGTAGAATAGTTTTATGGACAGTTATATAAATTATCCCGAAACCCTGTTATCGACTTGGTCCAAGTTCTCGGATCTAAGCCAACTCGGTAGTATATCAAAGAAATCTCGGACATCAGCTTTCACCAGATCAGAATGATTCTCTAACAACTAAGAAACTCTCCTGAAAGCAGGCGAAAAACAGGTCGTAAAGGGCCCTCTAGATGCTATTTAATTCCATTGTTCTCGGGGGTGACTTTCTAGAGACGTGGACGAGGAGTGTGGTGGTAGTGTATTAAGACGAGCAACAAAAGCCCTTCTAAAGGACTGTAGGCTCATATCGCTCTTGATATATATCTTCATGCTTCAGCAGATTATCCAGAAGACCGAGAACTATTATTGACCTCTGTGCATAGGGTTTGTGGGTTATTAGAAAGCCTTTGATTCAGTCGAAAATAGGGCGAAGCAAGTTAGATTAGTTCAGGATCTTGTTCAAAGTTTACCTTCTTCTGTATCTCGTTATTTTCTGCAAATTATAGTCCTTATTATCTTGTAGAATACCAACGGGCAAGTTGGAAGTTGGTGAATTGTATTTTTATTCCGTCACCACACGCACCAGGTCATCATAACAGGTCCATTTTCTTCAAAGATGATAATATTTAAAAAAAAAAGATCTTCACTACACCTGTCAGTGTTGTTTATATGTTTCAGGCTAAGAAGACGCTATGTGTCAGTGATACAGACCATCAGGCATTGGAACTGTTAAAGCAAAATAATATATTGTAAGTATGGCAACCAATATATACCCAATACTCAGTGTTACTTACCAATACTTGTTCTAAGCGCCTTTACATAATAGCGCATTGGTGATGAAGTTTTGTCAGCCCAACGAGATAGTATATGATGAAATGCATTCGATATATTTCAAACTAAAAATCGTTTGTGAAGATGTTGTGAAGTTACCTCTAGTGCCTCATGTGTGAGAAAAGGTGACCATGATGTGGAACTAAAAAGATATTCATTAATGACTCAGGGTTATTAAATACCTAATTATTATATTGTTAAATACCTAATTAATTACTTCATTAGAAGTATTGTAATATTTGAGAGAAAATAGTAGGCGATGATATCATATTATATTTATTTATTTCAGATATTCACGAGCAAAGGAAAGTTGCATTGCGACATTTAAGTAAGTGTTTTTATTTTGCATATACCGATACCCGGCAAATAAGCCAAAAAATTAAGGCGCTTTACACATTGCTCCGTGTGCGTTTTCCGTGTGGTGACGGAGTAAGAATACAATTCACCACCCCCTATCTTACCCGTGGGTGATCGTACGAGACGACTAAGGTATATAAAACGCATATAACATCTATGCGAGAGAAGGAAAACTCGAAATAAAACCCTATACCAACACGTCTAACCAGCGTGGTATAGTAGGTCAATTACCCTTACATTATAGAGGAGGCCCGAGCCCAACAGTGGGACGTATATGGGCTGAGATGATGATGATGATCAAGACACATTGCTCCGCGCTCCGTCGCCTGGCGCGGAGTGGCAGATTTTAATATTGTATGCAAGTATATCAATTAGTATAGAAAACACACCAGGTCCAACACACCGAAAACGCGCCACGGTGCGAAAGCACGTCCCGCAAGCAAATTCTGCCGCCAGGTGTGGAGGCGCGGGGTGGACCGCAGCAGATCTGGGCACGGATAGATTTATGTATATACGTAATTGAATGACTTCAGTATTGCCCATCGTAACGTAACTAACCACGACGACCAAATGGAAAGTAACCTTTAGTTTAGTGCGTGACGCCTACAAAGCCGTCAGGCACGGAGGCACGGTAAAATATGCTCGAAGAGGCAGATCTGTTCCTCCACGCCTCCGCGCATGGGCGCGTCGTCAATGTGTGAATCGCCTTAATACATTTTGTTTATTTGCTGGACGAAATGAGAAATTTTGTCTATGTATTACTAATGATCTCTGTTGTTTACGCGAGTATTGCACATTGTAAATAAAACTGATTCTATCACGTTTGTATTGGACTTATGATTGCCCGACGTTTCGAACACTTTACAAGATTCATGGTCACGCAAGCTACACAATATAAAAAGCGTTTGCATAATGAATTTTGGCCCGATATACAAAGATTTAATATATGTAGTTACGCAATATACCTAGACATATAAAATGCTTTGTCTTGAATAACTGACTAACTGACGGATCAACACACAGCTTAAACCGCTGTTCGTAGAGACCTGAAACTTGGAAGGTGTGATCTTTTTATAGCGTAGACATTCTATAAGAAAGGATTTTCCAAAGTTTTATCCTTAAGAGGGTGCAAAAGAGGGGCACAATTTCCATAGGACAACGTCATTCCTTGGTCCAAATTACTTCAATTTTTTTCTAAATATTGGTTAACAGAATTTTTTGAGCTGTGTAGTGGCGGCTTCGAATACTACCAACCCTTGCTTTGCTCGTGGGTGTCGTAGAAGACGACTAAGATCCCTAGATTGACCTGGACCAACTCCATCTGGTACCATTTGGGTCAACGATTACATTCCCAAGGAGGGTTGACGTCAGGCATGCGGCCGGTCATGAAATTCATTGCAGAAACTTTTGTAATATGTCAAAGAATGAAATGAATGAGGACAGGGCTAGGGCGTACCCCGCAAGCGACGCGCAGGGGCAGCACCCGGTCTCTGTGGAAAATGGACAAGGGTTGTTGCATCCCGACCGGATGCGACGTAAGAAGCGAGCCCTTAGTGTGAAAGAGGTAAGACTGAGGTATGCAAGTTGGAATGTCGGTATGATGACTGGAAGGGGAAGGGAGTTAGCAGATGTGCTGAAAAGGAGAAGAATAAATGTTGCATTCCTGCAAGAAACGAAATGGAAGGGAACTAGAGCTAGAGAAATTGGTGAAGGATACAAGTTTTATTATAGTGGTAGTGATGGTAAAAGGAATGGTGTAGGAATAGTGTTACATAGATATTTGAAAGAATGTATGACGAACGTGACAAGGATGAATGATAGGTTAATAGTGGTGAAAATTGTTTGGGAGAGTGTGATTATGAATGTCATTAATGCGTATGCACCCCAAGCCAGATGTAAGGATGAAGGGAAAGAAAGGTTTTGGCAGGATTTTGATGTAGTTATGATTAATATTCCAGAAAGTGAGGAGATATGTATAGGAGGTGATTTTAATGGACACGTGGGAGCAGCGAATGATAGTTATGATAGAGTGCATGGAGGGTGGGGTTATGGAAAGCGGAATGCCGGTGGTGAGACACTGCTTCAAGCAGCCTCATCATTCCACCTGGCCATCGGTAACACGTGGTGTCAGAAAAACGAGGAGCACCTTCTTACCTACAAAAGAAGTAACCACTCTACGCAAATTGACTACTTCCTAGTCAAAAGAATCAAGTTGGGTTCTGTAAGGGTCTGTAAGGTGCTACCAGGTGAGGCTCTAGTATCACAACACAGGCTCCTAATACTTGAAATCAAGATAAGGATACGCAACATTAAGTACAAAAACCGACTCCCTCCTAAGGTAAGACGGAGTATGCTGGAAAGAAAAGAGTATGCAAGTCGATTTAAACAAAATATGATAGGTAAAGTGATTGAAATGAATGATATGAAGCATATATCTGTAAATGATTGTTGGAATGAAATAGCTGGTATTATTAGGAGTACGGGTAAAGTAATACTAGGAGAAATGAAAGGAAAAGGGATAATTGATAGGGAATATATGGTTGTGGAATGAAGATGTGCAAAAGATTTTGAAAGAAAAGAAGAATAAATTTAAAGAGTGGCAGAAAGAAGATAGGTAACGAAAGGTTGATGAAAATGAAAAAGTCTGAATACAAGGATTTTAAGAAAAAAGCTAAACAGGCAATAGCTATAGGGAGAGCTCAGGCCCAAGACAGAATTTATAACTCGTTAGATGGGCCTCGAAGGCAATAGGCGCTGTACCGTATTACCAAAGCCTGTGAGGATCGAGCGAGAGATATTAGGCATGTGAAGTGTATGAAAGATGGAACTGGTAAAGTTTTAATAAAAGATGAGGGAATAAAGCAGCGTTGGAAGGAATATTTTGAAAGACTAATGAATGAAGAGAATATATGGAGTGGCGAGTTAAAAGATGTGCTTGAGTACGTCGGCCTAGTAAGAAAAATTACAATAGATGAGGTAAGAAAAGCAGTGACAAGTATGGAAAATGGAAAGTCTGTAGGGCCGGACGGTATACCAGTAGAAGTATGGAACGTTTCGGGTGAGGATGGATATATGTGGCTGGTGAAGAAATTCCCAGTGAATGGTGCAGTAGTGCTATAGTGCCCATTTTTAAAAATAAAGGTGATGTTCTAGACTGCGGCAGTTATCGGGGAATAAAGCTCATATCACATAGTATGAAAGTGTGGGCAAAAGTGATTGAGAAGGGATTGCGAGAAGAAAGCGAGATCACCCGAAACCAGTTCGGTTTTGTGTCGGGCCGCGAGACAACGGATGCCTTATTTGCACTGCGCCAACTGTGCGAAAAATGTCGTGATGCACATAAAAACTTGCACATGGTATTCGTTGACCTCGAGAAGGCTTATGACAGAATACCGAGAACAGTTTTGTGGTGGGTACTGAAAGAGAAAAGTGTGTCTGTGAAGTATATTAGGTTAATCTGTGCCATGTACCAACAATCTAGGTCGTACGTAAAATCAGCGGCTGGCGACTCCGACGGGTTCAGTGTGGGAGTGGGTCTGCACCAAGGGTCGGCGTTAAGTCCTTATCTCTTCCTGTTGATAATGGATGCATTAACATCAGAGATACAGGAAGAAGCACCCTGGTGCATGCTATTCGCTGATGACATTGTCCTCGTCGGGGAGGAGGGCCTTGAGGTACAGAGCATGCTGGAAAAATGGTGCTGTAAATTGGAGAATGTTGGCTTGAAAATTAGCAGACCTAAAACAGAATACATGTTCTGCGATTTCGGCGGTCTCTCCAATTTTACACCCATATCCTTAGATGGAGCACCTATACCAGTATGCTCGGATTTCCGTTACCTAGGTTCTCTTATCCAAAGCGATGGCGACCTAGATCGTGCAGTGAAGCACAGAATCGATGCGGGATGGATGAAGTGGCGACAGGTCACGGGTACAACATGCGACCCCAGAGTACCCCTCAAATTAAAGGGTAAAATTTATAAAACCCTAATAAGACCTGCCATACTGTATGGATCAGCATGTTGGGCGACAAAAGCGAAGGATGAGAGGCGACTGCACGCAGCGGAGATGCGAATGTTGAGATGGATTTGTGGTGTAACAAGAATGGATAAA
The DNA here is from genome assembly GCA_032191425.1 of Lymantria dispar. NCBI lineage: Eukaryota > Metazoa > Arthropoda > Insecta > Lepidoptera > Erebidae > Lymantria > Lymantria dispar. The sequence goes on from CM063448.1 coordinate 33,781,425, forward strand.
GTGAAGAACATTAGAGGAAGTTTGAAAGTTGCGCCAGTGACGGCAAAGTTAAAGAGTGAACGGCTGACATGGTATGGACATGTGATGAGGCGGGATGAAAGTAATGTTGTGAGGAAAGTTTTAGGTATGAATGTTGAAGGCTTAACGGGTAAAGGAAGACAGAGTAAAAGATGGATGGACTGCGTGAGGCATGACATGGATAGCCTGGGAGTGACTGCAGAGATGACGTCTGATAGGACCGTATGGAAGAAGATGACATATTGCGTCGACCCCAAGTAATTGGGATAAGATCAAGATGATGATGATTCGTTAACAAAATTTTATTGAAATTTATTCCCCAACGGAAAATAAAGGATTTGGGGATATATAAAGGAGCTGGATGACTGATTCATTAATACCAAGCCAAAACTACTGAAGCTAGAAATTTTGACGACTGTGTCTTTTGGCACGTAGGTATCCACTAAGAAAGGATTCTGTAAAATTTGACCACCTTGGCAAAATTGGTATGGGGATTAAATAAAAAACAGATTGTTTTCAAATTAAACGCAATATTTTTTTTTAATTATTGCCAACGGTGACAAACGAGAAAGCAGCACACCTGATGGGAAGTAATGCTGCCGCACATGGACCTTTGCAATACCAGGGGCACAGCCAGGCCGTTGCCTACCGTGAAGAAAATACTCTTCTTAAAACTCGTTTAAAGAAGGACATGTCATAGCGCTCGGGAAACACAGCAGCAGGTAGTTCATACCAGAGCTTGCACGTACGTGGGAGAAATGATCGCTGGAAACGTACAGTTGAAGACCATAACGATTCCAATTTCTTAGTGAGTTTCTACGCCACGAAAAGAAACCACTGTCAAAATTTCATGTTTCTGACTTCAATAGTTTCGGCTCCGTGATGAGTCAGTAAACTAACATCTTTTAACACTCTTAGAGGATGAAAATGGAGAAACGCTGAAACACGTGTTTATTTATTTTTATTGAAGGGCGGGAATTTCAAAAAATCTTTTCTTAGTGAGTGCCTACGTCATGAAATGAAACTACGGTCCAAATTTCATTTTTCTAGCTTCCGTAGCTTCGGCTCACCCTGTTCCTTTATATGTATACTAGCTTTTACCCGCGACTTCGTCCGCGTAGAAATCATGTGTGGTAGAGGCAATCACAGATAACTGTGTAGTGCGTTCAGGGTTCTAGACTCACTGTTGCTCTGAATGGTTTAATGCCAATCTGGTATATCAGGGAGGCGCTGTTATCAGGGGGTGCTTCTATACCTTATGCGGCTGACTCCAGACTAATTATAGTGTCGCAGTGGCCTCTACGTAAAGTGCGCAGAAGACTTTGTGCTAACACCTATGTTGTACTGCTTCCAGCTGACCTCATACTTGCGGGTGATTGTATGATACATTAGCTGAGGCTGGACCCTCTACGGGCTGGGCTTCATTTAAATAAGCGATACGTTTGGCCACACTCGGTATAGAGGTGGTAATTCGATGAGTCACGATGCCGCCTAGAGTAGCCCTATATAAAACGAATCAGCTGCTGTTTCACGGACTTTGTAGCTATACACCCGTCGGTACAGCAATCACCGTTGATTCGGTTCCACTCGGTCGAGGACCAGATAAAATATTTGAGTTTGGTACTCGACGGGCGACGGTATTTCAGGAGATTTTTTATCAAATTACTCCCAGGCTCGTATAAACGTCAACATTTAAACGTGGTGTTAAATGTTGACGTTTATACGGGAGACTGGTTCGACCAATGGCCCTGTTCGGTACACCTGTGTCAACGAGACTTCTGACCACTTGTCATAAAATATTGTTCTGGCACTCGCAGAAAGCCATTTTGTTTAGAGCTACACGCGGATACCACGTCATGTCGCCATGAGTTAGCGTGTGCTTTAGCCAGAACACTCCCGTAGGACTTAAAGGTGGAAATACATGAAGCGCTCCCACAATTGTGGTTCCACAAAGCAGATATACTTAGGAGGTCTGAGTTGCCTGGGTAGTGCAGTGCCATTAATTCATCGCAAGCATCACTGCCGAAGTCGACAGTCATAATCGACAGGTCAGAAACTGGTATGAGGTCGCCATCTTCTGCTTGGCAGTTATCGCGCGTAAGAACTGGGCGGAGCGAGTCAGGAAGAAAATCTTCCAAGCTGACTCGTTCCATCGCTGTGGCGTCGGATGGTGGCTAGCCCTAGTGATTTACTATCTTTACGTGATAGAATCATACATTCGACAATCGTCCGTCTAATGTTGCGGGCCGGTCCATCCAAAGCGAGAGAGCCAGAAGCCCAACTTTTTGAGGGTGTTTGCCTGTGGTGGGTTTTGGTGATGACTTTAGAATAAACAAACCTCATTGCATGCATTCACACTCTCTTCATTTTCTTCACGGTAGGCAGCGACCAGACAAAAGGCCATGAGTAGTATCACTTACCATTAGGTGTGCACTTTGCTCGTTAACAACAACAGCGATAAAAAAAACCAACCTAGTCAAAGATACAGACGGCTGAAACCGCGAGGTCAATAAAGGGATGTTGGGAGTGATCCTACACGACCATTTTTGTTCTATTCATTCTACAAACCATGAATATTGGGCTACACCCTTCACCAAGGAACTTCACAAACATAAGTAACGGACACAAAATACACCCAGTCTCAGAGCAACAATTTGTCGATCACACAAAAATTGTCCGGCGTTGGAATGGAACTCGTGACACTGGCATGGTAGGTTGGTATCTTAACCACTATGTGGCGTTTTATGAATGTATTACTTGTGTATTAGAGTAAAAATTATCAAAGCATAATTCATTTTATATTTTACACCCTTAGAAAAGAATATATTCTCTAAGGGTTGATTTTCAGAATAATTATCTTTTATTATGAGTCTAAGCTGTGTAAGTTACTATAGTTTTTTAACTATCCCACGGAAGCTCTTTAATTTTTCGTGATTAAAAGTATCCTAAATGTTGACCGGGGTGTAAGGACCACCATGCAAAATTTCATATAAATCGGTCGAATGGCTTCTAAACCCGTTTAATTAGCACGTACGAATAGATAAACAGAGAGAGAAACAAAAAAAATATTAAAGGTGGGTATCTAAACACATGGCAGAATAAAGAAATTCAATTCGATAATCGCAACAAAATTTTTAATAATCAAAACGACGTCTGCCTGCCTTCAAATGCCTGTCGAGAACGTATGTCTCGCCCCCCTACTTTTAACTCTGAGTAGGGTATCGTCAATAATAATAATTAGGAACTAATAGCATAATTACAAAATTTCATTGAAATAATGTAGGTAAATACGAAAAACTTTTATACCTACTAAATTTCCACCCCTCTTTTACCCCCTTTTTTATGGGTGGGCTATGGTAAGCGCACGCGCGGTCCTGTCCGTCCGGGGCGATGAAAGGACGGCGCGCGGGCCCATAACCCACCCGTACCCACGTCACCTCGTTGTTGGGCCGACCACCGGAGCAGATGTGACTTGTCATCAGTGGTCGGCCCGACGAAATACCCTTTCGGGTAACCTCTCACCTCTTGACGTACTGGGATGTCAGTTGCCATCGCGCGGACAGCCTCTCTGCGGGTGACGGACAATTCCCCGGTCCGATCACCCGCGGCCTCGGCTAGGGCGGCATTAGGCGCAGATACTCGCGCCTGCGCCGCCCGAGTCGCCGGCGGCGGAACGTGTCGCCGAATAGGAGCTCTACTCGCACACGATCCGCCGCCTCCTTCTGTGAGATAACGGCCTCACAGAAGGCGGCGACCGCGTCCAACCCCCTCTTTTACCTCCTAGGGGATTGAATTCATAACTTTTTATGTTTTTTTTTTATTGGCAATAATCACTATTACGAACTTGTAACCCTAATACAACATTTTATAGAAATAACTTTAAAAATCAGAGAACTTTCATACTAATTTTGGACCTCCTTTTTATTCCCTTAAGGAATGATTTTCGAAAAAATATTTTACACGTCGTTCATGATTTTTAATAAATAATTTTCGTACTGAATTTCATTTCAATAACTTGAAAAACGGCAAAGTTTCATACTAATTTTGCACCCCCGTTTGACCGCCTTAGGGGGTAACTTTTTAAAAATCCTTCCTTAGTGCTCCCCTACGTTATAAAAGGAACCTCTGTGCAAAATTTTAAGTTTCTATCCCTTATAGTTTAGGCCCTGCGTTGATATGTCAGTCAGCTTCTCCTTTTATATATATAATAAAATAGATTATTATTGTTGACGCCGCCACAACACCTCTTTTAGGTGGCATTTCGGCAAATCCGTTCTTAGTGGACCTCTACTTGACGAAAAGAATATTCCATAGGTAATGACCCAAGTATTATATATAAAATCAATTTTTATACTATAACGTAAGTAGAGTTATAATTTCATGAAGGTTAAGGGTGTCTTGCAAGGGGTTGCCACGATGTTAAGTGTCTGGCAATGAATAACGTGATTTTTAATAACGTTCTGGAAGTAATATCAAAAAATCACGCTTAATAATTTGACGAAAATAGATCGGTATTTTACACACTTTTAGAACCTTTTATCTGCCATTGCCACTGTAACCCAAACTTCATAATGGTCCACCGTTCTTACCTGTGTTGGGAGCATGCGCTGACAAACTTTCAGCTTTAATAAAATAACGAAGGTCTGGGGTTAGCGGGTTCTTGTGTTATTAGCGGTATCAAATTGACTGTCGTTATTTCGAAGCACTCAAGCATTTGTATAGGAACGCCTTATGTTAGTCCGCATCCCGGATAAGAGTACTAAATTGAACGAATTATCAATAGGTGAGAGACATGGAGATTTTATCTCTTCAAAACTGTTCACTAGTGAATTGGATAGCGTCTTTGAATTTTTAAACTGGTCTGGACTTAGCAGAAAACGTATAGTAGAGAATAGTAGCGCTTACGGTAGAAATCATTAGGAAACTGGTTTACTGTAAGTAAAACAGTATCATTCCTCTTTCCATTATTTAATATGTGTATAACTGCAACCTATTCTTAAAGAAAATGTATATAGGTATGTCAAATAAATAACAATAACATTTTATTTGCAGGCCTATCTATGATGGACTTTGTCAGAAGAGTTCTTTAAGCCCTACATCAATCCCTACACCACCAAGCCAAAGCAAAAGTGCTCCACCTATGCATAGCACAACAGAGGTCAGTTAAAATATAATTTTATTTAACTTGTTTTGTAATTGTTTTGTTTTATAGGTCTTACTTTTCAGGTGGTCATAGTATGGTATACTATTGGTAATCGGGCCATGATCTAATAATGATATCTTTCTTTATTTCTGTAATTGCCAACGGTGGCAAACGAGCAAGCAGCACACCTGATGGTAAGTGATGCTGCTGCACATGGACTTTTGCAATACCAGGGGCACAGCCAGGCCGTTGCCTACCGTGAAGAAAATACTCTTCTTAAACCTCGTTTAAAGAAGGACATGTCATAGCGTTCGGGAAACACAGCAGCAGGTAGTTCATTCCAGAGCTTGCACGTACGTGGGAGAAATGATCGCTGGAAACGTACAGTTGAGGACCATATCGTTTCCAGGTGAAATGGATGAACCTTGCTGCGGTGTCGAGTGGTACGTTGGTAAAACGGTGACGGTGGTACCAAGTCAAACAGTTCCTCGGAGCACTCCCCGTGAAAGAGTCGGTAGAGTACACAGAGTGACCCAAAGTCTCTCCGCCGCTACAGCGGCTCTAATCTGTCCGTAAGATTGGGATCCCCGACGATTCAAACAGCCCGTCTTTGCAAAGTGGGTCTAGCTGATATTTGGGCGCACCTGCCCAGAGATGTGAGCAGTACTCCACATGAGGACGCCCAACTTTTAGCTTGCCAATTTGGCTTTGTCCTCCAAATGACTCCCAATCTGGATTTTGCTCGATATTTCGATGCCGAGAATCCCAATACTCTCAGAAATTGGGGGAGTTACTCCTTGGAACTGAGGCGCCATGACAAACGGGCCCTTCTTTGCAGCGAACGCGCAAACTTATCTTGTAAAAATAGAACGTATCATACATTTTTTAAATGCCCATGAAGCTATTTGGTTGCATATTTTACAGCCTGGTGTAACCACTAAATAGGAAATTAAGTATAAAATAAAGCCATCTTCAAAAAACACCGAGAGACGAATAAGCAAAAAATAATACTTTTGAAGTCGGTGCCTCCTATAATCTACTGCTTAACCTATACGAACTTCTACCGAAGGCAATATCATGCCAAATGGTTAAGAAAGATACAATCTACATATTGACTTACGATTTTTATTAACAAGTTGTAGGGGGTGAGACACTATCATATATTTCGACAGTATTAATGAAAATTTCTTCAATATCTCTAAGACAATTGTAGAGAAATCCAACAACATTATTTTCTGACCCAAATGAAACTTTATTAGAATTACATGCCAAGGTCTATAGAATTTTGACAGTGTTCTTGATTTTCAATATTTGTACCTATTACTGGGCTAGGTTTTTATTCAGAAATGTATTAATGATATCTGATGTTTACGCGAGCACTACACATTGTAAATAAAACTACTTTTACGGATTATATCGCGTTTGTATTTGATTTATGATTGCCTGACGTTTCGAACACTTTGCAGCATTCATGGTCACGGGCGGACTAAGGTGTCTCACGTCCAAAGTAATCGTTATTACAGACATTTATAATTATCTACCCGATACAGAAAATTAGTTATAAATTTATTAAATTTTGACCCACGTTTTAGTACAAATTTATTGCCAGTGTGAGAAGAAAATGTTTCTATATGAAAAAATTATATTGTTTATGGTTAGTTTTTAATTAATTTTCTTAATTAATTTAATTATTAAATTTGTAGCAATTATTGTTACAATTTGTTGATTTAAAACTAACAGATTTAAAACTGGTAGTAGTATATTAGTTTTTGTTAGTTTGTTAAAGAGATCACCACAAGACTGCATGATTCTGTGAGCACTTATTGTATAGATTTGACCCACAATAATAATAGTTAAAGATAATTTTATAAATCAAAAATCTTTTAGTAAGACAAAGTAAGCCGCATCTAAAATTAAAAATCAATATTAATTTAGCATCATGTCCCCTGAGTTTTCTTGCCGGATCTTTCTCAGTGTGGCCGCGTGCCGATCCGGTGGTAGTATATTAGTTTTTATTAGTTTTAAATCAACAAATTGTAACAATAATTGCTTAAAATTAATAATTAATAATTACTAACCATAAACAATATATTTTTTTCATATATAATCATTTTCTTCTTACACTGGCAATAAATTGTACTAAAATGTGGGTAACAAGCTGGCTCCTCCTCTATAATAGGAAGGCAATTAACCTTACTATACCATGCTGGTCAGACAGGTTGGTATAAAGTTTTGTTTAGAGTTTCCCATCTCTTGCATAGATTTGGTTGGTATAGGGTTTTATTTCGATTTATCCTTCTCTTGCATAGACGTTATATGCGTATCCCTTAATCGTTTTTTATGACATTCACGGGCATGATATGGAGTGGTTATTTTTATTCTTACATCGTCATCACACAGAAAAAAAATTAATTAATTGTTTTTGTTTAAAGTTTTTCTACTCTTATATAGCTATGTTATATGCATTTCAATTCCCTTAATTGTTTTTACAATATTTACGAGTAAAATAGGGGGTGATTAATTGTATTCTTGCCTCAGATGTGTGACTTTAGAAGAGAAATCTTATAAAACTTACGGTCTGTGATCAGGGCGATAACGATGTTACAATCGTAAACTACCGACCGATTAGCTATTTTCCCTCGAAGGCTTATTTCTGTTAGTTGAAGTTTGATAAATTAATAGATTTATTATATAATATTTTATATGGATTTCAGACGGAACGCGTTACTCCTGCTCCAATTGACGCCCATACTACTTTGTAAGTATAGTGCCGCATATAATTTTAAAAAGAAAATCCTCCACACTAGTAATGAAATCCTTGAAACATCAAACTTCTTCTCTTTAATTTACTTGTAAGAAATTTCTTATATGTGACAGATACATTAATCAGTACATAAACTAATAGTAATCATTTCTCGACCACACAATGGACTATTACTCACAGAGACCGACTCCAGGATATCAGATACATACATAGCTGTGCAGTCTTGACGCACCAAATAGATTAAGTCTAACTGCTATCTATTTAGATACTGAACAACTGCAGTAAACTACAGTAACTATAGAATATAAGATCACCGGGTCTCATAGTTTGTAGTTGCTGCAATAACTGCTGTAATTATTTGAGATACATTTGACGTAAGAGAACTAAAATTATTATATATTTTGTCTTTTTTCAGAGATCAACTTGTGCGCTCGATGAAGCTAATATGCGAGTGTGAAGAAAATAAATGTGTAAGTTATTAATTTAAAGTCATAAGCGTAGGACACAAAAGCGCAAAAAGCGTAGCTTGGTTAGTCTGAGTGTACGGAGTACTGAGTGTACCTTACTTGTTAGTAATTAATAGTATTTTTTTTTTTTTTTTTGTGGGTGGGTCGCGGTCGGCGCGCCTCCGCACCACTCCGTCCGGGGCGACAGAGGGGCTTAAGCACGCAACTCCCACGACCCACCCAAAAACCACGTCGCCTTCGTCGTTGGGCCGACCACTGGAGCAGCGTTAACTTGTCATCAGTGGTCGGCCCGACGGAATACCCCCTGTTGGGGTACCCTCCCCGTCCCCCCCTCGGGGAGGACGTCGATCTTTCCTCACGCGGTCGGCCTCTCAGCGGGTGACCGACTAGTCCCCGGTCACGTCACCCGCGGCCTCGGCTAGGGCGGCATGAGGCGCAGATAGTTGCGCCTGCGCCATCCCAGTCGCCGGCGGCGGATCTCCTCATCGAGGCTGCGCTCCTAGCGCAGGCGATCCGCCGCCTCCTTCCGCGAGATCACCGTCTCGCAGAAGGCTGCGACCGCGTCTCAATTCCCGACGCTGTCGACCATCGCCCTAGCAATAGCCGGTAGCGTCAGGTCCGTACCGATGATTGCGACGAGGTCACAGCGCTGCACAGCCCAAGCCGCGCAGGCCTCGAGCGTATGGCGCGCCGTGTCCTCGTTGCAATCGCAGTGGTGGCAGGACGGTGTACTCTCCCTCCTAACGACCTTGTGCAGGTATTTGGCGAAGCACCCATGCCCCGTCAAAACCTGCACCAGTCGGAAGGAGAGCACCCCGTGCCGCCTTTCCAAGCACTGCATCAGCACCGGCCGGAAGGCCTCCACGGTTCGCACCCCGAACCGAGGCCTCTCCAGCCGGACTGCCCAAAGGGCGATGACGTCTCGGCGGGCGTCGACGCGCCAGGCGGTGAGATCCCTTAACGAGACCACACCGCCCTCCGTTCGCACCCCCGTCACCCGCCGATACAATCCGGCGAGCATCTCCGCCTCCAGGTCCCACGGGGGAGTCCTGGCCAATAGGCACGCTGCCTCCGTCGTCACCGTGCGGTATCCGCGGATGGCCCTGACCGTCATGACCTTCTGTGGTCGCCACAGAAGGGCCCTAAGTCGGGCGGTCATGGACCCCGCCCACACTGGTGCGCTGCAGGGTGGGTCCGAGGACCGACCCCTGTGGGACACCGCACGTCATGGACGTTCGCACAACGTCCCCTGCTCGGTCGGTGCAGAGGACGCTGCGCCCCTCCAAATAGTCTGCCACTAGCCGCCTCAGATAAACTGGCACCCCGTGATACTGGAGCGCCTCCCTGATACAGCTGAATGGCAGACTATTGAATGCGTTGGCGATGTCTAGGGACACCACCAACAGCACTCGCCGCCCCGCCGGTGACGGCCTCAGTCGCCACGGCCCTCAGGCGCAACAGAGCCGCGATCGTCGAACGACCCCTCCTAAACCCAAACTGGGCGTCCGACAGATCGGGCCCCGTGTCGACGAGCAGTATGATAGGCCTGTAGGCCGAAGGCGACTCCAGAGACCGTCTCGGCTTCGGCAGGAGCACCAGCCTTCCCTCCTTCCAGCACCCAGGGAACCGACCGGACGCTAAACACGCGTCGAACCGCCCCCTGAGGCGGGGTCCCAGGTGTTCGAGGACCAGGGCCAGCACGCGGTTAGGAACACCGTCGGGCCCGGGAGCGGTAGACTTTGCACGCATGCGCGTCACCGCCACCCCCATCTCAGGTTCCGTGATGGGCGGAACACTGTCGTCATCGGCCTCCCGGTCACTGTCTGGCGGAGCCATGACCGGGGGCGCGAAGAGGGTAATCTCGCCCTAGTCCGCCGCGACGTATCCGACGCTCCTGTCCCTAAGGGTCAGAGATGACGAAGGCCACGACGTGGAGGCGACGATTGCCACGGTGCCATCGGTGCTACCCAACCAGTTAGTCCGGTCGGGCACCACGTACGGCTCCGCGGCTACGGCTACTCCTATCAACCACTCCGCCATGGCTTGCAGGAACACGTCCTGCGCACCGGCGGAGTGGTTAAGATTGGCCTGGAGGAGACGAATGGATACGGGGTCCATTAACGGTCCGTATCCATCGTCACCTCCTCCGCGCTAACGGGCGATCGGGCCGCGCTCGGAGCGGGGACTGGCCCGGTCGATGGGCCGCCCCGCCCCTTTGGGGCTGATGCCGGGGGTCTGCAGTCCCCAGAGCCCATGCGGTGCTTGGCAGGCTTATTGCCCGCCGCACACGCGGGGCAGTGGGGCACCGCAGAGCATGTCCTCCTCCCGGATGTCCTCCACCGCCACGGAGTCGTCCAGACCCGTGAGGCGCATATCTGCGCACTTGACGGGCCTGGCGATTCGGGCTCCATCCTCCGGCCCGAACAGCCCCCTCAGCATCGTGGCCAAACTATCGGCCGTCTTCGCGCCCTCGGCCCCAGGGAACTCGAGTATTCGAGCCCCTGTCCGGGCCTTGCGGGTCCTCGCCTCGACGCCCCCGATGTCGGAGACGTCCAGCTCCCGCCGGGCGCGTCTTAGGACGGCCTCATAGTTCAGGCCCCTCTCAACCGCCTCAGGCAGTACGGTGATTACCACCGCAGCCGTCTTCGGCGACTTGAGGCCCCTACGCGACCTTTTCTCCTTTCCGCCTGCTCCCGCCTGGGGAGCGGCGGCCACAGCGGCACTCTTGGCTGCCGCTCTCCGCTTTTGGCCGCGTGCCTTCCTGCTACGCTCAGCCACCTGCCAGCCCTGTTCGAGCCTGGCAGCAGCGCTGAGCGCAGCAGGCGCAGTCGCGGGTTCGCCGGCCGGCCTGGCCTTGGCGGGAGCCGGCGCCTTGCCGGCCTTCTTGGACCCTTTGGGTCCCGCCGCGGCCGCAGCGTAGCTCACCACGCGGCCACCCTGACAGGGCAGTGGGGTGGGAGCCGACGCTTGCGGCCGCCTCGTCCTATCCGCGGCGAGCGGCGGTCGGAGGGGCGGCTCAGGCGGGAGCCTGGCCGCTACGGCCTCGATACGCGCATCCATCATTACCCCTACTCGGGCTAGGATGACGCGTACCGACTCCGACACGCCATGCACCTCATCGGGCGGCGGCTCCTCCCCCTTCCGAGGTCTCCCGCGGCCACGAGCCGGCGGAGGGACCACGACGAGGGAAGGCAGCGGCGAAGCCGCGACGGGCGCAGCCGGCGCAGCAGCCGCGACGGGCGCAGCCGGCGCCACGGGCGCAGACGACGGGCCCGCCCTCACTGGCGCGGAAATTTGTGCCTCAAAGTACAATCGTTTCAATGTAATACCAAATGTATTTACGGTATGGATACGATGTAATGGTGGCGGCAAGTCGTTCCAGCACTTAGTAGCTGCGAACCTGAAACTGCCCCGGAAAGCTGTCGTTCGATGTTGTGGAAACTTTAACGCGTAAGCCGAAGCTCGAGTGGGGTACCGACTATTCTCCGAGAGCCATATTAATTTTGAGAACAGGTACATCGGCGTTTCGGTTTTGATAATTCCGAATAGTAGTTTGGCAAGGTGTAGCTGTCTCCTATACTGCATCTTTAAGATATTATTTGCGTTCAGGAAAGGAGTGATATGACTTCTAGGAGGTATATTGAAACAGAAACGCGTGCACGCGTTCTGTACCCTTTGAATGAGGTTAGAAGTCTTAGCCAAGATTCTGGGTCCATAAACAGCATCCACATAATTAAACTTTGATAAGATTAGTGATTCGACTAATTGAACACGCAATTCAGTACTAAGATGGCTTCTTAGTTTATACAGTATTTGTAGTCTATAAAAGGAATTTCTAGTAACTTCAGATACGGGTTTTTCAAATCTTAGATCCTCATCAATTAAAAGACCGAGATTTCTACTTTCACGAACTCTTTCAACTGGTGTATTATCTACAATAATCAGTGGATCTTGGCAAGTTAATAATTGAACCTGATTTTTAGAGCCTAGAATCATATAGTTTGTTTTAGAGCCATTAAGTACAAGTGAATTGTGCTGCGCCCAATCAGATATGTTATTAAGGTCTTCATTTATCATATTAACTTTTATGGACAGTTATGTGTAAATTATCCCAAAACACTGTTATCGAATGCGTGCGTGGTTGTCCTGGGTGGTTTAGGTTCTTATTTAAAGTTTTCCTTCTCCTGTGTCTCGTTATTCTCTGGAATAATATCCCTTATCATTTTGTAAGATACCCACGGGTAAGGTAAGAGCTGGTGAATTATATTTTTATTCTGTCACCACATGGACCAGGTGATCAACAGGTCGATTTTCTTCAAAGTTAAAGACAATTTGAAAAAGAAACCAAAAGAATTTCACTACAACTATCAATGTTCTTTTTTTTTTTGTTTCAGGCTAAGAAGACACTCTGTGTCAGCGATACAGACCATCAGTCATTGGAATTAATAAAGAAAGATAAGACATTGTAAGTATGACCACCAAAATTAAGTATTGAATGTTACTTACTTAATATTTGTTCTAAGCGCCTTTATTTATTAGCGCATTGGTGATAGTTTTGTTAGTCCAACGAGATAGGTATATGATAAAATGTATTCGATATATTTTAAACTAAAAATCGGTATGTATACAAAAAATCTTAAGATTCTCTCTCTCTCCGGTGGTATATGTAGATCAATTTCCCTTCTGTAGGTACCTCCAGTCCCTCATGTATGAGATAAGATGACGATGATGTACAACTATAAAGATATTCATTAATATCTCAGGGTTATACATTCATCAGCTTATTGATCTGTATTGTAGAACCGATGTTGTATAGGAGTTCTGGGCGAGAGCTGACTATCTTCCTTATTTGGTATGGTTTTAAGACTTCGATAAGAATATTGCCCTGTCAGTCATGTTGGCGAGTGTATTCGGTGTGTAACATTTCGGCGGTTCGGAGGTTCATTCGAGTGATTTTTAAATCAATTTTTACTTCCTAAAAATAACTAACTGTCAAATGGGGTTAGTCACAAATGAAACTGAAAGTAATATAATTAATTGCTTTATTAGCAGTATTCATATATTCAAGGGAAAATAGTAGGCGATGTTATCATATATTTATAAACATTTATTTATTTCAGATACTCGGAAGCAAAGAAAAGCTGCATTACACATTATAAGTAAGTGTTTTAGTTTGCTATTAGCGAATACCCGGCATTTAAGCTAAAAAACGAAATAAATTTTGTGTATTTGTTGGATAAAAATAAAAAAAAATGTTCATGTATTAACTTTTTTATCAGATTATATACAGTAATAGTATTTATTTTTGGCTGATAAAGATTATTTCGGGCAGGTTAAGTAGATTTGTAAAAAATAATTGCTCTGAGCGATACAAATAAAGCTACTAGGCGATCGTAAGTTGCAACGACTTGGACAACAAATAGAAATAAAATATTCTCTTCTCTATTCTACGCCTTTCGTCGTCCGTTCGTCGATCATTCATTCCCCATTCATTTTCATGCGCTTCATTCACACGTCTTGTATTCATCAAATCATACGTTTTACAATCATCATTCCCGCATTCGGTCGACTCACATGTACGTCCTCAGACTTGTCTCTTCACAACGCTACATCATGTCCCACTAATACTATAAACGTGAAAGTTTGTGAGTATGTATGTATGTTTGTTGCTCTTTTACGCAAAAACTACTGAATGGATTTTGATGAAATTTCACAATAATATAGCTTACATATCGGAATAACGCATAAACTATAATTCGATATGCCCCCGAGAAGAGGAACTTTGCGGGTAAAACCGCAGGACGCTGCTAGGTACATCATAAAAGTTACACAAAATGATAATCACTGACAAATTACATTATTATCTTAAAAGTATAAAGTTTATACAACAAAACATTTTCTTTTTAATCTAAATACATGGCGGGCTATGCTCAAACTTTTCTGCGAAATAGAATCTGAAGTACGGAAATCCGTGGAAGAACGGGGTAACCAGGGCAAGAAGATTTAGCACGGCAATGGGCAGACCATATTGCTGGAAAAACCGACAAGCACCTAGGAAAAAAGGTTCTTGAGTGGCAATCACGTATTAGTCGAAATATGAAGGAGGCCTAAGTCCTGCAGTGGACGGCGATAAGCTGAATAATGAGAATCTTAGGAGATATTCGAGATTTAAGATGAGGCGGCAAAGCGGTTGAAACCGAAGCGAAGCTTTGTCGCTAGTCTATACCAATAAATAAAATTGGAGTGTCCATTTGTAATTTAAAAAATAATAGGCTTTTTTCAAGCTCACACGGTTATTTGCACGACACCTATGCCTAAAATACAGATTAAAAAAATTTTTGTCTATCTGTCTGTTTGTTCCGAGTAATCTTCAAAACGGCTGGACCGATTTCAAAAGTTCTTTCACCAATGGAAAGCTATAATATCAGGGCGTAAACTAGGCTATATTTTATCCCGTTGTTCCCACGGGAACGGGAGCTACGCGGGTAAAACGACTAAAACCGAAGCGAAGCGAGGACGGGTTGCTAGTAATGAAATAAATTGAATTCATATCAACGGTTTTTATCTGTGAGAGTTTGAGAACAACTAATTAGGAGCGTACATTAGCGTGTTTCCTTCGTATGCCTTTGCCAATTAACAAGAATGCTATTCTATTTGCAGGTCTTTCTATGAAGGTATTTGTGAAAAAATGAATAATAACAATAATAACAACATGACTACAAGCCCAGATAAGGTCAGTCGGATTATAAATTTAGAATAACAGTAGAGATTAGATTTAAATTAAGAAATTATTTATACCAATAAATAAAATTGGAGTGTCTGTTTGTAATATCAAAATAATAGGCCTTTTTCATGCTCACATGTATATTTGCACTATACATATGCCTAAAAATCACTTTATATATTTTTTGTCTGTCTGTCTGTCTGTCTGTTTGTTCCGGGTAATCTTCAAAACGGCTAGACCGATTTAAAAAAGTCTTTCACCAATGGAAAGCTATAATATCAGGGAGTAAACTAGGCTATATTTTATCCTGGTATTCCCATGAGAACGGGCACTACAGGGGATAAGGCGACAGAGACCGAAGCGAAGCGAGGGCGGGTTGCTAGTCATAATATAAAAATTAATACCGACGACCGCTGGGGAAGAAAGGTTCTCGAGTGGCGACTACGTATCGGACGACGCAGTGTAGGACGCTCCCCACTAGGTGGACTGACGACCTGGTGAAGGTCGCTGGGCGTCGTTGGATGCAGGCGGCACAGGACCGCACTTTGTGGTGTAACCATGATCCACATGATCACGCGCCATGGCACGGTCACACGTATTAGTGTACCATCATTTCAGCCCAGATACGTCCCACTGTTGGGCTCCTCCTCTATAATAGGAAGGCAATTGACCTTACTATACCATACTGGTCGGACAGGTTGGTATAGAGTTTTGTTTCGATTTATCCTTCTCTTGCATAGACGTTATATGCGTATCCCTTAATCGTTTTTTATGACATTCACGGGCATGATAGGGAGTGGTGATTTTTATTCTTACATCGTCATCGCACAGAAAAAGAAATTAATTAATTATTTTTGTTTAAAGTTTTTCTACTCTTATATAGCTATGTTATATGCATTTCAATTCCCTTAATCGTTCTTACAACATTTACGAGTAAAATAGGGGGTGATTAATTGTATTTTTGCCTCAGATGTGTGACTTTAGAAGAGAAATCTTATAAAACTTACGGTCTGTGATCAGGGCGATAACGATGTTACAATCGTAAACTACCGACCGATTAGCTATTTTCCTTCGAAGGCTTATTTCTGTTAGTTGAAGTTTGATAAATTAATAGATTTATTATATAATATTTTATATGGATTTCAGACGGAACGCGTTACTCCTGCTCCAATTGACGCCCATACAACTTTGTAAGTATAGTGCCGCATATAATTTTAAAAAGAAAATCCTCCACATTAGTAATGAAATCCTTGAAACATCAAACTTTTTCTCTTTAATTAACTTGTAAGAAATTTCTTATATGTGAGAGATACATTAATCAGTACATAAACTAATAGTAATCATTTCTCGACCACACAATGGACTATTACTCACAGAGACCGACTCCAGGATATCAGATACATACATAGCTGTGCAGTCTTGACGCACCAAATAGATAAAGTCGAACTGCTATCTATTTAGATACTGAACAACT
Source organism: Lymantria dispar (assembly GCA_032191425.1). NCBI lineage: Eukaryota > Metazoa > Arthropoda > Insecta > Lepidoptera > Erebidae > Lymantria > Lymantria dispar. The sequence goes on from CM063448.1 coordinate 33,798,015, forward strand.
GCAGTAAACCACAGTAACTATAGAATATAAGATCACCGGGTCTCATAGTTTGTAGTTGCTGCAATTACTGCTGTAATTATTTCAGATACATTTGACGTAAGAGAACTAAATTATTATATATTTTGTCTTTTTTCAGAGATCAATTTGTGCGCTCGATGAAGCTAATATGCGAGTGTGAAGAAAATAAATGTGTAAGTTATTAATTTAAAGTCATAAGCGTAGGACACAAAAGCGCAAAAAAGCGTAGCTTGGTAAGTCTGAGTGTACGGTAGCGTACCTTAATTCTTAGTAACTAATAGTATACCTAAGAATTACCAAGAGCTACTTCTACCCTCCGACCTACACTTGTCCATTAACAGAACCTCTAAAGCTTTCAACTCGAGCTACACAATTGCTTCCTATGTCTACACGAGTGTAAATCTCCGAACGATATTAATAACAGGTTCGTGACAACGGTCCACACGGTTGGATTGAAATTTTTCAAGCTTCGCCTCGCTAATAGACCTAAAAAAAAAATTCCCCAGACCCTCAAGTTCACGGAGAAAGGAAGTGAGGATACAGTTTTCAGCCGATTAATTTGCTAAATTGACAGATATCCATATCGCCACAATATTCACCGATTTAATACACTTCGTAATAAAGAAGTGAAAGATTAGAACTGTGGCTCGAAAGTGTTCCCATAATATCTGTCAATTGAGCAGAGCCAAATGACTAAGCTGATGACCGATGATAGCCCTGTTATTTTATACGAGTGTGAGATCTTGGGCTCGCCCATGTCTATGCCATTTTATCCCATGAATATCATAGGATGAATGGCGAGGTCGAAAGGTTTTATGGACAGTTATGTAAATTATCCCATAACACTGTTATCGAATGCGTGCGTGGTTGACCTGGGTGGTTCAGGTTCTTATTTAAAGTTTTCCTTCTCCTGTGTCTCGTTATTCTCTGCAATAATATCCCTTATCATTTTGTAAGATACACACGGGTAAGGTAAGAGCTGGTGAATTATATTTTTATTCCGTCACCACATGGACCAGGTGATCAACAGGTCGATTTTCTTCAAAGTTAAAGACAATTTGAAAAAGAAAAACAAAAGAATTTCAGTACACCTGTCAATGTTGTTTTTTTTTTTGTTTCAGGCTAAGAAGACGCTATGTGTCAGCGATACAGACCATCAGTCATTGGAATTAATAAAGAAAGATAAGACATTGTAAGTATGACCACCAAAATTAAGTATTGAATGTTACTTACTTAATATTCGTTCTAAGCGCCTTTATTTATTAGCGCATTGGTGATAGTTTTGTTAGTCCAACGAGATAGGTATATGATAAAATGTATTCGATATATTTTAAACTAAAAATCGGTATGTATACAAAAAATCTTAAGACTCTCTCTCCGGTGGTATATGTAGATCAATTTCCCTTTTGTAGGTACCTCCAGTCCCTCATGTATGAGATAAGATGACGATGATGTACAACTATAAAGATATTCATTAATATCTCAGGGTTATACATTCATCAGCTTATTGATCTGTATTGTAGAACCGATGTTGTATAGGAGTTCTGGGAGAGAGCTGACTATCTTCCTTATTTGGTATGGTTTTAAGACTTCGATAAGAATATTGCCCTGTCAGTCATGTTGGCGAGTGTATTCGGTGTGTAACATTTCGGCGGTTCGGAGGTTCATTCGAGTGATTTTTAAATTAATTTTTACTTCCTAAAAATAACTAACTGTCAAATGGGGTTAGTCACAAATGAAACTGAAAGTAATATAATTAATTGCTTTATTAGCAGTATTCATATATTCAAGGGAAAATAGTAGGCGATGTTATCATATATTTATAAACATTTATTTATTTCAGATACTCGGAAGCAAAGAAAAGCTGCATTACACATTATAAGTAAGTGTTTTAGTTTGCTATTAGCGAATACCCGGCATTTAAGCTAAAAAACGAAATAAATTTTGTGTATTTGTTGGATAAAAATAAAAAAAAATGTTCATGTATTAACTTTTTTATCAGATTATATACAGTAATAGTATTTATTTTTGGCTGATAAAGATTATTTCGGGCAGGTTAAGTAGATTTGTAAAAAATAATTGCTCTGAGCGATACAAATAAAGCTACTAGGCGATCGTAAGTTGCAACGACTTGGACAACAAATAGAAATAAAATATTCTCTTCTCTATTCTACGCCTTTCGTCGTCCGTTCGTCGATCATTCATTCCCCATTCATTTTCATGCGCTTCATTCACACGTCTTGTATTCATCAAATCATACGTTTTACAATCATCATTCCCGCATTCGGTCGACTCACATGTACGTCCTCAGACTTGTCTCTTCACAACGCTACATCATGTCCCACTAATACTATAAACGTGAAAGTTTGTGAGTATGTATGTATGTTTGTTGCTCTTTTACGCAAAAACTACTGAATGGATTTTGATGAAATTTCACAATAATATAGCTTACATATCGGAATAACGCATAAACTATAATTCGATATGCCCCCGAGAAGAGGAACTTTGCGGGTAAAACCGCAGGACGCTGCTAGGTACATCATAAAAGTTACACAAAATGATAATCACTGACAAATTACATTATTATCTTAAAAGTATAAAGTTTATACAACAAAACATTTTCTTTTTAATCTAAATACATGGCGGGCTATGCTCAAACTTTTCTGCGAAATAGAATCTGAAGTACGGAAATCCGTGGAAGAACGGGGTAACCAGGGCAAGAAGATTTAGCACGGCAATGGGCAGACCATATTGCTGGAAAAACCGACAAGCACCTAGGAAAAAAGGTTCTTGAGTGGCAATCACGTATTAGTCGAAATATGAAGGAGGCCTAAGTCCTGCAGTGGACGGCGATAAGCTGAATAATGAGAATCTTAGGAGATATTCGAGATTTAAGATGAGGCGGCAAAGCGGTTGAAACCGAAGCGAAGCTTTGTCGCTAGTCTATACCAATAAATAAAATTGGAGTGTCCATTTGTAATTTAAAAAATAATAGGCTTTTTTCAAGCTCACACGGTTATTTGCACGACACCTATGCCTAAAATACAGATTAAAAAAATTTTTGTCTATCTGTCTGTTTGTTCCGAGTAATCTTCAAAACGGCTGGACCGATTTCAAAAGTTCTTTCACCAATGGAAAGCTATAATATCAGGGCGTAAACTAGGCTATATTTTATCCCGTTGTTCCCACGGGAACGGGAGCTACGCGGGTAAAACGACTAAAACCGAAGCGAAGCGAGGGCGGGTTGCTAGTAATGAAATAAATTGAATTCATATCAACGGTTTTTATCTGTGAGAGTTTGAGAACAACTAATTAGGAGCGTACATTAGCGTGTTTCCTTCGTATGCCTTTGCCAATTAACAAGAATGCTATTCTATTTGCAGGTCTTTCTATGAAGGTATTTGTGAAAAAATGAATAATAACAATAATAACAACATGACTACAAGCCCAGATAAGGTCAGTCGGATTATAAATTTAGAATAACAGTAGAGATTAGATTTAAATTAAGAAATTATTTATACCAATAAATAAAATTGGAGTGTCTGTTTGTAATATCAAAATAATAGGCCTTTTTCATGCTCACATGTATATTTGCACTATACATATGCCTAAAAATCACTTTATATATTTTTTGTCTGTCTGTCTGTCTGTCTGTCTGTTTGTTCCGGGTAATCTTCAAAACGGCTAGACCGATTTAAAAAAGTCTTTCACCAATGGAAAGCTATAATATCAGGGAGTAAACTAGGCTATATTTTATCCTGGTATTCCCATGAGAACGGGCACTACAGGGGATAAGGCGACAGAGACCGAAGCGAAGCGAGGGCGGGTTGCTAGTCATAATATAAAAATTAATACCGACGACCGCTGGGGAAGAAAGGTTCTCGAGTGGCGACTACGTATCGGACGACGCAGTGTAGGACGCTCCCCACTAGGTGGACTGACGACCTGGTGAAGGTCGCTGGGCGTCGTTGGATGCAGGCGGCACAGGACCGCACTTTGTGGTGTAACCATGATCCACATGATCACGCGCCATGGCACGGTCACACGTATTAGTGTACCATCATTTCAGCCCAGATACGTCCCACTGTTGGGCTCCTCCTCTATAATAGGAAGGCAATTGACCTTACTATACCATGCTGGTCAGACAGGTTGGTATAGAGTTTTGTTTCGATTGATCCTTCTCTTGCATAGACGTTATATGCGTATCCCTTAATCGTTTTTTATGACATTCACGGGCATGATAGGGAGTGGTGATTTTTATTCTTACATCGTCATCGCACAGAAAAAGAAATTAATTAATTATTTTTGTTTAAAGTTTTTCTACTCTTATATAGCTATGTTATATGCATTTCAATTCCCTTAATCGTTCTTACAACATTTACGAGTAAAATAGGGGGTGATTAATTGTATTTTTGCCTCAGATGTGTGACTTTAGAAGAGAAATCTTATAAAACTTACGGTCTGTGATCAGGGCGATAACGATGTTACAATCGTAAACTACCGACCGATTAGCTATTTTCCTTCGAAGGCTTATTTCTGTTAGTTGAAGTTTGATAAATTAATAGATTTATTATATAATATTTTATATGGATTTCAGACGGAACGCGTTACTCCTGCTCCAATTGACGCCCATACAACTTTGTAAGTATAGTGCCGCATATAATTTTAAAAAGAAAATCCTCCACATTAGTAATGAAATCCTTGAAACATCAAACTTTTTCTCTTTAATTAACTTGTAAGAAATTTCTTATATGTGAGAGATACATTAATCAGTACATAAACTAATAGTAATCATTTCTCGACCACACAATGGACTATTACTCACAGAGACCGACTCCAGGATATCAGATACATACATAGCTGTGCAGTCTTGACGCACCAAATAGATAAAGTCGAACTGCTATCTATTTAGATACTGAACAACTGCAGTAAACCACAGTAACTATAGAATATAAGATCACCGGGTCTCATAGTTTGTAGTTGCTGCAATTACTGCTGTAATTATTTCAGATACATTTGACGTAAGAGAACTAAATTATTATATATTTTGTCTTTTTTCAGAGATCAATTTGTGCGCTCGATGAAGCTAATATGCGAGTGTGAAGAAAATAAATGTGTAAGTTATTAATTTAAAGTCATAAGCGTAGGACACAAAAGCGCAAAAAAGCGTAGCTTGGTAAGTCTGAGTGTACGGTAGCGTACCTTAATTCTTAGTAACTAATAGTATACCTAAGAATTACCAAGAGCTACTTCTACCCTCCGACCTACACTTGTCCATTAACAGAACCTCTAAAGCTTTCAACTCGAGCTACACAATTGCTTCCTATGTCTACACGAGTGTAAATCTCCGAACGATATTAATAACAGGTTCGTGACAACGGTCCACACGGTTGGATTGAAATTTTTCAAGCTTCGCCTCGCTAATAGACCTAAAAAAAAAATTCCCCAGACCCTCAAGTTCACGGAGAAAGGAAGTGAGGATACAGTTTTCAGCCGATTAATTTGCTAAATTGACAGATATCCATATCGCCACAATATTCACCGATTTAATACACTTCGTAATAAAGAAGTGAAAGATTAGAACTGTGGCTCGAAAGTGTTCCCATAATATCTGTCAATTGAGCAGAGCCAAATGACTAAGCTGATGACCGATGATAGCCCTGTTATTTTATACGAGTGTGAGATCTTGGGCTCGCCCATGTCTATGCCATTTTATCCCATGAATATCATAGGATGAATGGCGAGGTCGAAAGGTTTTATGGACAGTTATGTAAATTATCCCATAACTCTGTTATCGAATGCGTGCGTGGTTGACCTGGGTGGTTCAGGTTCTTATTTAAAGTTTTCCTTCTCCTGTGTCTCGTTATTCTCTGCAATAATATCCCTTATCATTTTGTAAGATACACACGGGTAAGGTAAGAGCTGGTGAATTATATTTTTATTCCGTCACCACATGGACCAGGTGATCAACAGGTCGATTTTCTTCAAAGTTAAAGACAATTTGAAAAAGAAAAACAAAAGAATTTCAGTACACCTGTCAATGTTGTTTTTTTTTTTGTTTCAGGCTAAGAAGACGCTATGTGTCAGCGATACAGACCATCAGTCATTGGAATTAATAAAGAAAGATAAGACATTGTAAGTATGACCACCAAAATTAAGTATTGAATGTTACTTACTTAATATTCGTTCTAAGCGCCTTTATTTATTAGCGCATTGGTGATAGTTTTGTTAGTCCAACGAGATAGGTATATGATAAAATGTATTCGATATATTTTAAACTAAAAATCGGTATGTATACAAAAAATCTTAAGACTCTCTCTCCGGTGGTATATGTAGATCAATTTCCCTTTTGTAGGTACCTCCAGTCCCTCATGTATGAGATAAGATGACGATGATGTACAACTATAAAGATATTCATTAATATCTCAGGGTTATACATTCATCAGCTTATTGATCTGTATTGTAGAACCGATGTTGTATAGGAGTTCTGGGAGAGAGCTGACTATCTTCCTTATTTGGTATGGTTTTAAGACTTCGATAAGAATATTGCCCTGTCAGTCATGTTGGCGAGTGTATTCGGTGTGTAACATTTCGGCGGTTCGGAGGTTCATTCGAGTGATTTTTAAATCAATTTTTACTTCCTAAAAATAACTAACTGTCAAATGGGGTTAGTCACAAATGAAACTGAAAGTAATATAATTAATTGCTTTATTAGCAGTATTCATATATTCAAGGGAAAATAGTAGGCGATGTTATCATATATTTATAAACATTTATTTATTTCAGATACTCGGAAGCAAAGAAAAGCTGCATTACACATTATAAGTAAGTGTTTTAGTTTGCTATTAGCGAATACCCGGCATTTAAGCTAAAAAACTAAATAAATTTTGTGTATTTGTTGGATAAAAATAAAAAAAAATGTTCATGTATTAACTTTTTTATCAGATTATATACAGTAATAGTATTTATTTTTGGCTGATAAAGATTATTTCGGGCAGGTTAAGTAGATTTGTAAAAAATAATTGCTCTGAGCGATACAAATAAAGCTACTAGGCGATCGTAAGTTGCAACGACTTGGACAACAAATAGAAATAAAATATTCTCTTCTCTATTCTACGCCTTTCGTCGTCCGTTCGTCGATCATTCATTCCCCATTCATTTTCATGCGCTTCATTCACACGTCTTGTATTTATCAAATCATACGTTTTACAATCATCATTCCCGCATTCGGTCGACCTACATGTACGTCCTCAGACTTGTCTCTTCACAACGCTACATCAAGTCCCACTAATACTATAAACGTGAAAGATTGTGAGTATGTATGTATGTTTGTTGCTCTTTTACGCAAAAACTACTGAATGGATTTTGATGAAATTTCACAATAATATAGCTTACATATCGGAATAACGCATAAACTATAATTCGATATGCCCCCGAGAAGAGGAACTTTGCGGGTAAAACCGCAGGACGCTGCTAGTTACATCATAAAAGTTACACAAAATGATAATCACTGACAAATTACATTATTATCTTAAAAGTATAAAGTTTATACAACAAAACATTTTTTTTTAATCTAAATACATGGCGGGCTATGCTCAAACTTTTCTGCGAAATAGAATCTGAAGTACGGAAATCCGTGGAAGAACGGGGTAACCAGGGCAAGAAGATTTAGCACGGCAATGGGCAGACCATATTGCTGGAAAAACCGACAAGCACCTAGGAAAAAAGGTTCTTGAGTGGCAATCACGTATTAGTCGAAATATGAAGGAGGCCTAAGTCCTGCAGTGGACGGCGATAAGCTGAATAATGAGAATCTTAGGAGATATTCGAGATTTAAGATGAGGCGGCAAAGCGGTTGAAACCGAAGCGAAGCTTTGTCGCTAGTCTATACCAATAAATAAAATTGGAGTGTCCATTTGTAATTTAAAAAATAATAGGCTTTTTTCAAGCTCACACGGTTATTTGCACGACACCTATGCCTAAAATACAGATTAAAAAAAATTTTGTCTGTCTGTCTGCTTGTTCCGAGTAATCTTCAAAACGGCTGGACCGATTTCAAAAATTCTTTCACCAATGGAAAGCTATAATATCAGGGCGTAAACTAGGCTATATTTTATCCCGTTGTTCCCACGGGAACGGGAGCTACGCGGGTAAAACGACTAAAACCGAAGCGAAGCGAGGGCGGGTTGCTAGTAATGAAATAAATTGAATTCATATCAACGGTTTTTATCTGTGAGAGTTTGAGAACAACTAATTAGGAGCGTACATTAGCGTGTTTCCTTCGTATGCCTTTGCCAATTAACAAGAATGCTATTCTATTTGCAGGTCTTTCTATGAAGGTATTTGTGAAAAAATGAATAATAACAATAATAACAACATGACTACAAGCCCAGATAAGGTCAGTCGGATTATAAATTTAGAATAACAGTAGAGATTAGATTTAAATTAAGAAATTATTCATACCAATAAATAAAATTGGAGTGTCTGTTTGTAATGTCAAAATAATAGGCATTTTTCATGCTCACATGACTATTTGCACTATACATATGCCTAAAAATCACTTTATATATTTTTTGTCTGTCTGTCTGTCTGTCTGTCTGTTTGTTCCGGGTAATCTTCAAAACGGCTAGACCGATTTAAAAAAGTCTTTCACCAATGGAAAGCTATAATATCAGGGAGTAAACTAGGCTATATTTTATCCTGGTATTCCCATGAGAACGGGCACTACAGGGGATAAGGCGACAGAGACCGAAGCGAAGCGAGGGCGGGTTGCTAGTCATAATATAAAAATTAATACCGACGACCGCTGGGGAAGAAAGGTTCTCGAGTGGCGACTACGTATCGGACGACGCAGTGTAGGACGCCCCCCACTAGGTGGACTGACGACCTGGTGAAGGTCGCTGGGCGTCGTTGGATGCAGGCGGCACAGGACCGCACTTTGTGGTGTAACCATGATCCACATGATCACGCGCCATGGCACGGTCACACGTATTAGTGTACCATCATTTCAGCTCAGATACGTCCCACTGTTGGGCTCCTCCTCTATAATAGGAAGGCAATTGACCTTGCTATACTATGCTGGTCAGACAGGTTGGTATAGAGTTTTGTTTCGATTTATCCTTCTCTTGCATAGACGTTACATGCGTATCCCTTAATCGTTTTTTATGACATTCACGGGCATGATAGGGAGTGGTGATTTTTATTCTTACATCGTCATCGCACAGAAAAAGAAATTAATTAATTGTTTTTGTTTAAAGTTTTTCTACTCTTATATATCTATGTTATATGCATTTCAATTCCCTTAATCGTGTTTTCAACATTTACGAGTAAAATAGGGGGTGATTAATGATATTTTTGCCTCAGATGTGTGACTTTAGAAGAGAAATCTTATAAAACTTACGGTCTGTGATCAGGGCGATAACGATGTTACAATCGTAAACTACCGACCGATTAGCTATTTTCCTTCGAAAGCTTATTTCTGTTAGTTGAAGTTTGATAAATTAATAGATTTATTATATAATATTTTATATGGATTTCAGACGGAACTCGTTACTCCTGCTCCAATTGACGCCCATACTACTTTGTAAGTATAGTGCCGCATATAATTTTAAAAAGAAAATTCTCCACACTAGTAATGAAATCCTTGAAACATTAGACAGTAATTTATAAAACGTACAAATAATTGTCTAATTTAGGTATCGAATCCACGATACTTGATAGGAGAGGTCATAACTTATTTGCTGTGGCAGGGTCCCCATGAAGTATATAGCGTAAGGGTTGGGCAAATGAGATACCAGGAGGCTTCATCATGAACTACGTCAAAATCGGCTCCATCAACTATTTCGGTTTGACTCAATAAGTACTCTTTTTCATAGTCATTGCAAAAATTATTGGCAATGTTATTATGACCGACAGCCTATCTGACGTCAACCCTCATTGGGAATGCAATTGCTGACCAGACAGCATTCAATAGAGTTGACCCAAGTTTATTTAAAGGTCTTTGTCGTCTTTTAGGACCTCCACGTGTAACGTAAGTGGTGGTAGTATTACACAGCAAGATCTCTCGCTATAAAATTATTATAAACTTTATATTATTAAAAATGTATTATTATTGTTAATGATATAATATTCAACAATATTTATATAGAAAATAATACTAGTAGAGTATAATATATGTATGATAATAATACTAGTGGAGATGTTTCAATTTTTATTGTAAAGAAAACATCCTTTACCTAAGAAATATTTGGTGTGTTACGGCAAATTTTACAAACATGATTAACGCTCAAAAATTAGGTTCAGATGCAGAACGTGAGAATATGTGGATTACACAAAGTAATGTCTTCTCATGGTAGGTCTAAATGTTAACTGGAGTGTCGGGGATCGAACATTCATAGACAATTTCTCCGGCACACTGTAAAAGGGTGGAAGGGACCGCTTTCCGGTTGTACAGCTAGCTGGTGAGTTCCACAACCCGTGTGTCACCAGTGAGGGATAGTCCGTAAATGTATTACCACAGCGATAAAAAAAAGGTTTAAATCTAACCGTTACGCCATCTATGTTCATATATAACACTAGCTTTCACCCACGCCTTCGTCTGCGTAAAAGTCGAAACTGGTTCGAATAGGATTTTAGCAGTTTTTTATATATGTAAGCATTTTATATGTATAGATAATTACATATATAATAATTTACTTTCTTTTACAATACTTTATTGTTATTTTAAAAATTATATTTTTTTTTAATATGCCTGAAAGTCCTAGTCAAAACTTAAAAGTGATTATTAGATTCGCTATAAAGTTTTAAGTATATGCCTAATTATTTATTTTTTTTTTTCAAAAGGACGCCCATCGACAGCACTACAAGCAACGAAATACTGAGAATTACTACGAAAATACCAACAGTAAATACAAAAGCCCCTGAAGGCCGTAAGCCTGAAAAGAATGACACTGACCCTAATACAAGGCCAACAAATTATCAAGCATCAAAACCATTTACGGTCATTGAAATAGTGTGCGCTGTGGTCTTCTCTTTTGCTGGTGGCATAATTATTACAATTATTGTTAAAGTATACATGAAACGGTACGTATAGTTTGATTATATTTGGTAGATTAATATTTAAAGCATTCTTTGTTTTGACGGAGCGAGAATACAATTCATTTACATGAGAAATATAAAATGAACATAATACTAGGAAGTGCACGGAGTTAATAAAAAATTAAACTTAATGTACTAAACAAATTTAAAGACAAGTGGATACCTATATAATAATATACGACGAAGAAGTCCTTACTAATATTATAAATGCGAAAGTATGTTTGTTTATTTGTTTGTTTGTTACGCTTTCACGCTTAAACCACCGAACCGATTTCAAAAACTCTTTCACCAATGGAAAGCTATAATATCAGGGAATAACCTAGGTTATATTTTATCCCGGTATTCCTACGGGAACGGGAACTACGCAGGAAGACAGACTGACGACTGAAACCGAAGCGAAGCGAGAGCGGGTTGCTAGTCTATACCAATAAATAAAATTGGAGTGTCTGTTTGTAATGTCAAAGTAATAGGCTTTTTTCATGCTCACACGGTTATTTTTTTTTTTTTTTTTTATTGCCAACGGTGGCAAACGAGCAAGCAGCACACCTGATGGTAAGTGAAACTGCTGCACATGGACCATTGCAATACCAGGGGCACAGCCAGGCCGCTGCCTACCGTGAAGGAAATACTCTTCTTAAACCTCGTTTAAAGAAGGACATGTCATAGCGCTCGGGAAACACAGCAGCAGGTAGTTCATTCCAGACTCCATTTCAAACAGTTCCTCGGAGCACTCCCCGTGAAAGAGTCGGTAGAGTACACAGAGTGACCCAAAGTCTCTCCGCTGCTCCAGCGACTCCAATCTGTCCGTAAGATTGGGATCCCCGACGATTCGAACAGCCCGTCTTTGCAGGGAGTCAAGTGGGTCTAGCTGATATTTGGGCGCACCTGCCCAGAGATGTGAGCAGTACTCCACATGAGGACGAACTTGTGCTTTGTATAGCACAAGACGCTGTCTCGGTGTGAAGTACCGCCTGGCTCTGTTCAGGACGCCCAGCTTTTTGCTTGCCAATTTGGCTTTGTCCTCCAAATGACTCCCAAACTGGACTTTGCTCGATATTTTGACGCCGAGAATCCCAATACTCTCAGAAATTGGAAGAGTTACTCCTTGGAACTGAGGCGCCATGACAAATGGGTCCTTCTTTGCAGTGAACGCGCAAACTTGTGTCTTTGTGGGGTTGAACTGGACTAGGTTCCGTTCACCCCATTCCGAGGCCCGCCCCAGAGAGCGCTCGACTTCAGACACAAGTTGAACCCTTCTTTCCTGAATACTCCGAGGGATATTCCGTTGCTCAGTGTACCGCTCATCACCCGTACTGTCATCCGCATAGCAACGCATACTCTCGATAGAGAGCATGTCATTGATATGCAGGATAAACAACGTCGGGGAGAGCACCGAGCCTTGTGGTACACCAGCATTAATGGTCATGGTATCGGAGCAGGAGCCATCTACGACGACTTTTATACTCCGACCATCCAAAAAGCTGGCAATCCAATTACAGAGTCCCTCGGGGATTCCGTATGATGGTAGCTTCGATAGAAGTGCCCTGTGCCAGACCCTATCGAACGCCTTTGCGATATCTAGGCTGAACGCCAGCGCCTCACCCTTGCCCTCCAAGGCCTCTGCCCAACGGTGTGTGAGGTACACAAGAAGATCACCAGCCGACCGACCATGACGAAAGCCGTATTGGCGATCACTGATAAGCTGGCGATCCTCAAGGTACTGCAGAAGCTGGCGGTTTATAACCTTCTCCATTATCTTGGAGAGCAAGGATGTTATCGCAATTGGCCTGTAATTCGATGGGTCAGACCGGTCTCCCTTTTTAGGGATCGGGTGGACATGGGCTACCTTCCACGAATTTTATTTGCACGACACCTATGCCTAAAATAGCAATTAAAAAATTTTTGTCTGTCTGTCTGTTTGTTCCGGGTAATCTTCAAAACGGCTGGACCGATTTCAAACATTCTTTCACCAATGGAAAGCTATAATATCAGGGAGTAACTTAGGTTATATTTTATCCCGGTATTCCCACGGGAACGGGAACTACGCGGGTAAAACGACTATAACCTATAACCGAAGCGAAGCGAGGGCGGGTTGCTAGTCTAATATAAAACTGTTAAAAGATCTTTTTACATATTGTTTACTATTCTTATACAAGTTGCATTTGATAGACATGTCAGTCGCTTCAAAATAATTAGTAATTTTGATTTCTTTTGGTAGTTTATTATATAACTGAGCTCCTGCGTATAATAAATTTTTCTTACCATAAATTGTTCGTGGGGATAATAACTGTATATCATTACTATGTCTCATAAAACGTTTTCGACAGTTTGATTTTAGTAAAAATGTTATTCTCGTGTGGATATTTTTATGAAGTATTTTTCGCACTAGTAAACACGTATTGTATTTGTATTTTTGTGATAAGGACATTAATTCAGTTTCTTTATAAACTGTTGCCATTGAAGTTAAATAATGAAAATTGAACAATAATTTTCCGGGGCGACAGAGGGGCGTAAGCACGCACACCCACAACCCACCCACGTCGTTGGGCCGACCACCGAAGCAGGGTTACTTGTCATCAGTGCTCGGCCTGACGGAATACCCCCTATTTGGGGTACCCTCCCATCGACAGACGTCCCCCCCCTTGGGGAGGACGTCGGTCTTTCCTCACGCGGTCGGCCTCATATATTATGCATATAACAATTATGTAAAAGAAGGTAAACTCAAAATAAAACCCTACACCAACCCGTCTGACCAGCGTGTTATAGTAGGTAAATTTCCCTTCAAATATAGAGGAGACTCGAGCCCAGTAGTGGGACATATATGAGCTGTAATGATGGTGATGATTAAATCAGCACTTGAAATGATTTCCTGCGTGGTGACATGTATATTCTTCTGTTCGTGGGTTTGTAACTGAACTTCTTCTAAACAGCTGAACCGATTTTAATGTTTCTTTTTTGTGGCTGTTCCGATGGACATGAGAATGGTTTAGATAAATAATTGACACCGGGAGATGGCGCTACGATAGATTTCAAAGAGAATTTCTCTTACTATTTTCTAGATTTGCACAGAGCAACATCTATCGGGTCAACTAATATTATAAATGCGAAAGTAAGTTTGTTTGTTTATTTGTTTGTTACGCTTCCACGCTTAAACCGCCGAACCGATTTCAAAAATTCTTTCACCAGTGGGCAGCTATAATATCAGGGAGTAACATAGGCTATATTTTATCTCGGTATTCCCACGAGAACGGAATCTATGCAAGTAAGGCGACTGAAATCGAAGCAAAGCGAGGGCGGGTTGCTAGTATTTACATAAATATTACTACATATTTGAGTTACGCTGTATATTTAAGGGTCCCAATATGAGTGTTCCGAATAAGTTAGACGCAGAATATAACCCAATGGGTGGTGGCCCAGGAATTACCGAAAGAGAAACCTGCCAGTTGGATCATCGATTTCAAGCTATATCAGTCCAAATAGTGATAGAGAAGTAAAGCGACGGCTTATAGGGCTGCACGCTGTCCTTCGTCCCGAATGCTCTAGGCGAGGTAGACCCAGACAATTAACTGTTAAAAAAGAAAGAAAACGAGCAGAATATATATGCAAATAAAAGCTTTCGTGAAACCGTCATGACCATTATAAATAGTTAATGGATTAATTTCACTCCTATTGTGGATACTCTTGTCCAACAAATCTGTACGTGAGCATGTTTTAATTGTAATTGTCTTTGTTCCAGATGAACGTCAATGTCCAGATGAATGTCAAGAGTATTTGAATCCAGCTCTTAATAGCTATCATATGTAATTTAGTAAATATTAAAGTACTTTATAAATAATGTTCGTATTTTTTATTATTGATAATGGATGGTTTTATAAGTGAAACTAAAAACTTGGTAGACATTGTGGAGTAGAATAGCCACTTCATAATGTTTTTATTTCTCAAATAGCGGGTGTAAACGGAAGTTAACCAAAGTTTTCAAACTTTGGTTAACTTTCTGGTTAACCTGATAGTACCACCAAAATAAGATACTTAGAATATAATAGAAATAGTTAATTATTAACTATTATAATGCAATTTGCAGTGAATGTTGTGAGGCATATTAAAATTTAGTCTATGCTCCGAGTTACATTGATACAACACCAAAATTCTAAAAGTTTTAAATTCTAACTATATAATCGTTTGCAATGGCTAAATGAGTGCGAAAATTTTGACGAAATGAATAAATAATTTGTGGCGCCATTCACACGATCAGATCAAAACACTGACACCTTGAGAATACAATTTACTATACTTTTTATTCCCGCGTGAGTGTCGACTTATGCATATAATATCGATGGGATAATAGGAAAACTTGATATTGCAGTAAGATAATTTCACGCCGATTATGGAAAGGGTTCGGTCTAACAGTGGGACGTATATGAGCCGAGAAGATGATGATATGTAGAGTGTCGCGAGATAGTTTTCCAAACATTCAAGATCCTCAATAACGTTGAATAAGATTTGATGAACCATCATAGTTTCTTGAATTTCGTACTGAAACTGAAATGGAATGCTTAGGAATTATACTAAATCTACGGAACTCGAAATCTCTTTTTGTAGCATGTTAAAATAAATAATAATCCTTATCTATACCAATAAATAAAATTGGAGTGTCTGTTTGTAATGTCAAAATAATAGGCTTTTTTCATGCTCACACGGTTATTTGCACGACACCTATGCCTAAAATAGCGATTAAAAAATTTTTGTCTGTCTGTCTGTCTGTTTGTTCCGGGTAATCTTCAAAACGGCTGGATTGATTTCAAAAATTCTTTCACCAATGGAAAGCTATAATATCAGGGCGTAAACTAGGCTATATTTTCTCCCAGTATTCCCACGGGAACGGGGACTACGCGGGTAAAACGACTAAAACCGAAGCGAAGCGAGGGCGGATTGCTAGTTAATATTATAAATGTGAAAGTAAGCTCTTCCGTATCCGTGGTGCCGTACTGCTGCGCTATCGTAGCTGTACACCTTTTTACTTATTGGCTGACTAGTCATTTTGTTTTCCTGTCTCCCGCTTTGCCTAGGAGGGAAGTGGAATCTCTCTTTCCAACACCTCCTCTTAATCTTTTCTAATTAAATTTGTTGCGGGTCCCAAGACAATTAAAATCATATCTCGGGACTGCCTGAGGGTCAAACCTCGGTGTCATTTATGGAGAACATTGTGGATCCTGGCTTACAGGAGTTACAATGGTGGGAATGTGTGGTGGGATGAGTCCCATATAAAAATGTTACGCTTTCACACTTAAACCATTGAACCGATTTCAAAAATTTTTTCACCAATGGAAAGCAATAATATCAGGGAGTAACAGGCTATATTTTATGGGGCCGATATTTTTTTTATTGCTAACGGTGGCAAACGAGCAAGCAGCACACCTGATGGTAAGTGAAACTGCTGCACATGGACCTTTGCAATACCAGGGGCACAGCCAGGCCGTTGCCTACCGTGAAGGAAATACTCTTCTTAAACCTCGTTTAAAGAAGGACATGTCATAGCGCTCGGGAAACATAGCAGCAGGTAGTTCATTCCAGAGCTTGCACATACGTGGGAGAAATGATCGCTGGAAACGTATAGTTGAAGACTATAACGTTTCCAGGTGAAATGGATGAACCCTGCTACGATGTCGAGTGCTACGTTGGTATAATGGTGACGGTGGTACCAAGTGAAACAGTTCCTCGGAGCACTTCCCGTGAAAGAGTCGGTAGAGTACACAGAGTGACCCAAAGTCTCTCCGCTGCTCCAGCGACTCCAATCCGTCCGTAAGATTGGGATCCCCGACGATTCGAACAGCCCGTCTTTGCAGGGAGACAAGTGGGTCTAGCTGATATTTGGGCGCACCTGCCCAGAGATGTGAGCAGTACTGCACATGAGGATGAACCTGTGCTTTGTATAGCACAAGACGCTGTCTCAGTGTGAAGTACCGTCTGGCTCTGTTCAGGACGCCCAACTTTTTGCTTGCCAATTTGGCTTTGTCCTCCAAATGACTCCCAAACTGGACTTTGCTCGATATTTCGACGCCGAGAATCCCAATACGCTCAGATTTGGGAGAGTTACTCCTTGGAACTGTGGCGCCATGACAAACGGGTCCTTCTTTGCAGTGAACGCGCAAACTTGTGTCTTTGTGGGGTTGAACTGGACTAGGTTCCGTTCACCCCATTCCGAGGCCCGCCCCAGAGAGCGCTCGACTTCAAGTTGTACCCTTCTTTCCTGAGTAGTCCGAGGGATATTCCGTTACTCAGTGTACCGCTCATCACCCGTGCTGTCATCCGCATAGCAACGCATACTCTCGATAGAGAGCATGTCATTGATATGCAGGACAAACAACGTCGGGGAGAGCACCGAGCCTTGTGATACACCAGCATTAATGGTCATGGTATTGGAGCAGGAGCCATTTACGACGACTTTTATAGTCCGACCATCCAAAAAGCTGGCGATCCAATTACAGAGTCCATCGGGGATTTCGTATGATGGTAGCTTCAATAGAAGTGCCCTGTGCCAGACCCTATCGAACGCCTTTGCGATGTCTAGGCTGAACGCCAGCGCCTCATCCTTGCCCTCCAAGGCCTTTGCCCAACCGTATGTGAGGTACACAAGAAGATCACGAGCTGACCGACCATGACGAAAGCCGTATTGGCGATTACTGATAAGCTGGCGATCCTCAAGGTACTGCAGAAGCTGGCGGTTTATAACCTTCTCCATTATCTTGGAGAGCAAGGATGTTATCGCAATTGGCCTGTAATTCGATGGGTCAGACCAATCTGCCCTTTTAGGGATCGGGTGGACATGGGCTACCTTCCACGTAGACGGAACCCTATTAGTAGCGTAGGAAAGTCACGGGAGCGAAAACTATGCGGGTAAGGCGACTGAAACCGAAGCGAAGCGAGGGCGGGTTGTTAGTAATAGAATAAAGCTAATGATGTTCAATGAACGGTGAAAAGCTGAACAATAACGATGAACGCACTTCATCAATCAATGTGAAATCAAAACAATTACCCAAAATGCATTTATGAATAGTACATTGCTATAGCGCCTAGCAAATGAGGCATTGAAGGACGAACGTCTAAATGTGGGCCGAAGCGAAGCCGAGGCACACGTACACAAGTCCATCAATGCCTAGTTGTGGCCAAGGCTTGTACAGCACTTTTTTCAAAAATTGCGTAAAGTACTAAGTCAAACTTTTTATTTGAAAATACAGTTATTCAATGTACAATTATTGAAATGCAAAGTGGACTTTCTGGGGATTATGTTGGTCTGACATAATTCTAACGAGGTTCAAGTTTGTTGCATAGTAGCCTTATGTGATTTCAATATCAATGATGAAGAACTAACAACATTTTTCATGCGCCAAAGGGTTCAATTGTTTTTTTTTTCAGTATTAAACAAGTTGCTGTGTGGTAGCGGCTTCGAATACTACCAACCCTTGCTTTGCTCGTGGGTGTCGTAAAAGTCGACTAAGAGCCCTAGATTGACCCCGACCAACTCCATCTGGTACCATTTGGGTCAACGATTTACTTTCCCAAGGAGGGTTGACGTCAGGCAGGCGGCCGGTCATAAAAGTCATTGCCGAAACTTTTTGCAATATGTCAAAACAGATGACATATTGCGTCGACCCCAAGTAATTGGGATAAGAGCAAGATGATGATGAGTATCAAACAAGTTTCTTTTTCAAGCCAGTTCGAAATTTAAATTAAACTCTGATAAGTTGCCTCTTTGGTTGCTATGTTTTCAATTTAAAAAATTATTTTTTTTTTTTTTTTTTTTTTTTTATATATTCACGCCTTTTTCCCATAGGGGTAGGCAGAGTCCACTGCCCTCCACCTGCTACGATCTTTGACATATTCAGCGTAGCAAAGCGGTTCTCTGTGGGCCACTTTTCGCCCCCGACGGAAACGAGACGTGACGTGTCGCGAGCCACATCGCCGCCATTCGTACAGTTTTTTAATTTTTGAAACTCATTGCGTTTCCGCGAGAAATACATACACATATAATTAACGGACACAAATTACATCCAGACTCAGAACAACAATTTGTGGATCGCACAAAGTGTTGTCCTGCGTGGGATTCGAACCCCCGACACTGGCGCTGTAGGTCACTAGCATTAACCACTACGCATCTGTGCAGTAAAAAATTATTCCATTCTTAAAATACACGCTAGATATGAATTTACATGTCTATTTATTTGACCGCTAAAACACGACAGATATGGATTTTCTTACATTTTTGCCAGCCTCTGCTTGCATGTATATGGTCAGTACGGCAATTTCGATTTATCTCGAAGAAGGTTGTCAAAATAATGCTCAAATTTCCAAGCATGTTTGAGAAAAATTATTATACCGTTGAAATCTCCATAGCTGTTTGGATAGTTTTTAAAAAGGAAGACTGCACTGGCAAGAAACGATGGTAAATAGTAATAGATTACAGAAAACTAAATTATATCATCATCGGTGTAAATTACCCTATTTCGCAAATTAACAAAATTCTAGACCAACTAGGTCAAAGCAAGTATTTTACTATTTTAGATTTAGTTTCTGATTTCCACCACATTAAAATGACACAGATGTATCCAATGCAGCTTTCAGTTTTCCAAAAGATATTTGCAATTTAACCGAATCCCATTGGGTTTATAAAATGCAATCCGAATGTCAATTCCAACTCAACTTCAACCGTACAGTAAATTTTTTTTGAGCAAAGGGGGTTGCCTATTTAAGACGCGTGTTGATGGTTTCAAGCTTAACCTTGAAAAATAAAAACTGTCTTGCAATTTCCTGTACCAAAATGTATAAAATACATATATACAGGATGTATCAGGTTATGGGGCAACTGGTCAAAAGGGAGCTAGGCAATGGTGGTAGGAACCCATGAAAAAAAATTGAATGGAAAATATCGATTCGTTAAGGAATTAGAGACATGTAAAGTTTTCAATTTTGTCATCGCTGTTTCGTGTAAATCTGATTGAAATGTATAAAGTCAATGATACTTGGTACGCAACATATTCATACTTTGTTAAATGTACATTAGAAATTGAATAAATCAATGATTACATTCATACAAGCAAGACAAACTTCGCTTTAAAACAGCTGATCGGCCTATGACGGTTGACCGCTCGCCATTGTACCTACGATGTCATTGAAACGTTTGCGCAATTCTAGGTATGAATGAATGAAATTATACTGTCGAAGCTTTACATACCTACATGTATTCTATTTGTACATGCCTACATAATACGTAACATTTAAGGCATAGACTCTTAGACACATTTTTTTTAAATCACTATAACTTTTATGTTATATTGTTTTTTTTTTATAATGTACATTCTAACTATGATCTATGACCGTTAAACTAAAACATACTCGAACAGTTGCTCCATAACCTGATACACCCTGTATATCGTTCTCAGGTTTGATATCAATATAGAAGATTTATACATTGGTTGTTAAGATATGCAAAATCCCTTACAGCCATATTAAAAAAAGAATGTTCCTTTTGATTGGATTAACGCTCAACAACTATCATTTAAATACTTAAAAAAATCAATTAATAACCGCATCGCACGGAATCTCTCTGTGAAATAGAATTCGAAATACGGCAACCGGTAAAAGAACGGGTACAGCCAACATAGCCTGAATTAATTGCACCACAATTGTTTGACATAAATTACAACCAAATAAAACAAAACAATTTAGAATTTCGCCAGTATTATTCTGCGTGATACATAAAAATGTTATCAACTCGCACACTTCCGTTAATACATATAATATTAACCCAGTATATTATTATATTTAGGTATAAAATACTAGCTGAACCAACAGACGTTGTTCTGTTCAAATAAAATAAAAGGAATTCTTCAAATCGACACTTATATTCATAATTCATAATTCGACCTACCAGGTCCAATTATGAATCTAAACTATTCTCGAATTCCCTTGAACACACAAAAAATATCATTAACATCGGTCCAGCCGTTTAAGATGAGTTCAGTGACACACACGTACACAAGAAATATATATATCGCAGCGTCACTACCTCTGGCGCCATATCTTGATAGTTTTTAAGAATCAATCGATTACGGAAACGTCAATATACTTGGGTGTTTTTGATACAACGTTGGCAATGATTTTTGATGTTTGTCGTTTGACCGTTAACGTTTGAAATATTACCGAGCTTTCTTTATTGAGAGCGGTCCGTTGAATACTCAGTTGAGTGCGAGACACGAGAGCGATCGGTCGTTGTTGCTGCCGTGTTGTATCAAATTCGCCGCGTTTCCCTAACTTGTAAGTTAGCTGTCGGTATCCATGTAATTGTGGTTATGATAGAAAAGTGTTAACGCTAATTGTTGAATACAGTTTAAAAGTAGCCATCCGAAGTATTATTTTATCCCCTCGCCATGTGTGACCGACCTGATAGTGATGCACCACGGCACCTCCAACCTACGATATATATGACGTAGCAGGTAGCGCCGTGTTGTTTTTAAAAGCAATGACGTCAGTATAGCTAACGTCATCTACCTCAATACAATGTCGATTGTGTTCCATGATAAACGTAATGAATTCTAGTTTAAAATTAAATGGAGTCTAAGAGCTCCGCACTGTTCGGCTGCTAGCGATCGAATGAAATGAAATGAAATTTTTTTATTTGTGTGACTTAGTTGTTAGCCTCAGATGGCTGTGACAACTTTACCCGGACTGGTGGGTGAGCACTGAGGGCTCTCAACCCGTAATGAGTGACGTACCTTTTTTTTTTTTTTTTTTTTTTTTTTTGTGTGTACAGCTGTTGGCCGCAGATGGCCTTGACAGCTTGACGCGGACTATGGGTGAGCGCTGAGGGCTCTCAACCCGGAGAAAAGTATGCTAAGCGACATCGCCCAAGGGCTCCCCCTGTGGGGAACGGACCTCGGCTTGGGGCGTCGCTGGAGGCAAAGTGGGCGTGCCCACGTTTTTAGTAGTGACTTTTGCGCGGCGCGTTTTCGCACCTCGACGGCGAGGGCGGAACCGCGGATATTTATTTGTTAAGGCCTCGCGGGCTGTGTAGGCTCTTTGTTGAGCGAGTGTGATATTGTCGTCCTCTTCGTCGAGGACGTGACGAGGACGTCGGATGGAGATTTTGGAGGGTCTATAGGAAGCCGCCCCAACCACTAGTTGGTTGGGGTGTGTCATGGCAGAGTCAAAGTAGCTCTGAGAGCACCGTTTCATAAACTGCTTGATGGTCGGCAGTTCGAGGTCGATGTGGAGATCGACGTTTCGTATGAACCACGGTGCTCCCGTAGCTCGGCGCATGAAAAATGTCGTACCAGCAAATGGTCGTATTTATAGTAACGCCGAGAGCGGGGAACTCCCGATGACAATCTATAAAAACTGTTTTATGATAACATGTGTTGTACTATCTATCTTAAGTATGGGAACTAATTATTTTGAACTAAACCTAATCGTTTTAATTGTAATTATAATTCAAGTTTATAAAATAATCAATCGTGCGCCGATATATACATTTAAAGATGATGACGTAGTGGTTAGGATACCAATCACGCAGGACAATATTTTGTGCAATTCACAAATAGTTGGTCTTATCTTTTAACTGCACCAAGCATCTATAAGAAGTAGCTACATTTGTAAAATTCAAAATAGAATCGTTTGAAATAAATGACAACAGGAATAGAATTAAAGTTGTTTAAAAACATCTATACCTCGGCTTGAGGTATTTCGTAAAACTTACCCCACTTATTTTTAACTCTGAGCAAATAGTAAAACTGGCATACAATAAATTTGGTCCTGTTTTGCAGAAATGATTAATTGAAAAGAGCCTCTTTTCATTTGACTATTTGAGGGAATACTGTCATAATTCGCATTACTTAAGATACGCAATTATGAGTGTTTTACTATGTAGCTATATTGTTGTGGTTAGAATTAAACTAAAATTATAAATATGACATCATTCGCTAATATTATTTGATATTATAGCTAATATTATATATATATATATATATATATATATATAACATACATCACCTTTCCGTGTAGTGACGAAGTAAGAATACAATTCCTCACTCCCTATCTGGCCCATGGATGTCGTAAAAGACGACTAAGGGATACAATACGTATATAAAATCTATGCAAGAGAAGGCAAACTCGAAACAGAATCCTATATCAACTTGTCTGACCAACATGGTATATATGGGCGCATATCGCCCTCTATCGGCAATATTTGTAAATTGTTGATGTATGTGTTATCAATTATAGTTATAAACATGTTTGAAATATTTGCAACTAATATTTAAATAATTATTTGTAGTAACAACAGTGCTATTTACCATGCTATGATATTTAAGACACTTTTTGAATGTATTTCTAGAAATCTTTGATTTAATTGTTTAAATATTTATATAATTGATCAAATTAAAATCGATTAGAATTAATGTAATTATTTGTAACCATATTTAGTTGTTTTTACACAATAAAGATTGTAATTTATTTCTAGTTAGAGCGCCGTCTGTTGAACAATATATGAGAACAATATTTCCTTTAATTACACTAATGTAAATTGTGTAAAATTGACTATTTGGAATTATGTTAAATGCATTAGAATATTTATCATTATTATTTAGCTATATTCAGATAGTTAACAATATTGTTTTATTGGTTTGTTATAAAAAGTAATTGTAGTTACTAAGACTAGACCGTTTCATTGTAAAGCGGAGGTTATAAAAACATTGTAAAGATTAGAATAGAGGATAGTTTTACTTCACTCACTTCTCCGGTAAGAACTCCTAATAAATACAGTGATTACATACTCTGTATTTTACTATCATCGTCCAAATTCCTGGCGCAACGCCGACATATACTAAGGTCAATCTTGCTCCTATTGTGGAGAAGGCTCGAGCCCAATAGTGGGACGTATATGAGCTGAAATGAATGAATGAAGTCTCACTGCTGGACGCGAGCCTCGTCCAAAATAAGAGAAAATGACCACGCTGGTCAGACGTATTGATATAGGGTTTTATTTCGAGTTTTCCATCTATTGTTTAGATGTTATATGTATATCATATAGCTTAGTCGTCTTTTATAACACCCACGGGTATGGTAGGGGTAGTAATTACTGTTCTTACTCCGTCACCGTACCTATAATATGACATTATTGATTTTGAGTTTTAATTAATACTAGCAGAGCCTTGCGGTTTCACCTACAATTCCTCCTCCCGTAGGAGTATCGGGATAAATTATAGCCTATGTGTTATTCTGTAATTATTATTATATGTAAGCTATGTTATTGTGAAGTTTCATCAAAATCCATTCAGTAGTATTTGCATGAAAGAGCAACAAACATCTTCACGTCCTCACAAACTTTCGTATTTTTAATATTAGTAAGGATTATTATTGAATTCTGTTGACATATCTATACCAATAAATAAAATTGGAGTGTCTGTTTATAATGTCAAAATAATAGGCTTTTTTTCATGCTCACACGGTTATTTACACGACACCTATGCCTAAAATACAGATTAAAAATTTTTTGTCTGTCTGTCTGTCTGTTTGTTCCGGGTAATCTTCAAACCGGCTGGACCGATTTCAACAATTTTTTTCACCAATGGAAAGCTATAATATCAGGGCGTAAACTAGGCTATATTTTATCCCGGTATTCCCACGGGAACGGGAACTACGCGGGTAAAACGACTAAAACCTAAGCGAAGCGAGGGCGGGTTGCTAGTTTGTAATATATTTGCATGCTATTTGAATATGGCATAATGTGTCTTATGAATCTCTTATGTAACTTCAAATAAATAAATAAAATAACACCTTAAAATACTGATATATTGAATAAGACGACCACCGCACTTTCACGTTCCCGCGAAAGCTGCGTAATTATTGTGTTATCACCAAAACTACGGTTGTGGTGTCAGACACTGAAAAGTATAAAGACAATTTAACATTTATTGTGCAAGATTTAATTACAGACAGATAAACATAAATACATACATAGTGACGGGTGAAAATAAAAAAAAACCCCTGTAAAAAGAATTATATTTCGCAAATTATTTCAAATAGATAAATGATCTCAATACGATTGTAGTTTTTTGTTCGAATTCATTAGTAGTGTCAAGATATGGTTCTTATGGAATCGTTTATTTTTTTTAAGTTATAAATGCACCAAGGTTCACTGTAAACTTTTAGATTAATATTTATGAAAACTTAAAATACCAAAAATACTTCTATTGAACATTTTTAACTAATAAAAATATATTATAATATATCTCCTGTATGGTTACGGAGTAAGAAAACAATTAAGCACGCCATCTTTTGCCCGTGGATGTCGTAAAAAAGATTAAGATATATAAAGTACACATAACAACTGAGTTCATTTCGGCCCATATACTGCCCACTGTTGGGCTCGAGCCTCCTCCGTAATAGCAGGGAAATTGACCTTACTATACCATGCTGGTCAGATAGATTGGTATAGAGTTTGGTTCGAGATTGCCATCTCTTGCATAGATGTCATATGCGTAATATATCCCTTAGTCATCTTTTACGACACCCACGGGGGTGAGAGGGTGTGGTGAATTGTATTCCTCCTCTGTCACCACACGCAAAAGAAACAACTGTGTAGGAGAAGAAAAACTCGTAATGAAACTCGATTCCAACACGTTTTATCAGCGTGGAATAATAGGTCAATTCACCTCCTATGGAGGGGGAGGCTCCAGTCCAGCTATATATATATATATAGGCTGAGATGATTGAATGGTGGTTGTTCTTATGACAATAGGTATATGCAATCATAATGTAAGTTTAGGTATATTGTTTTATAATGATTTCTGATGTTTACGCGAGTATTATACATTTTAAATTAAAAAAACTACTTTACGGATTTTATCGCGTTTGTATTTGAAAAAACAATAAACAATATAATTAACAATACAATTAAACATAAACAATATAATTTTTTCATATAGAATCATTTTCTTCTTACACTGGCAATAAATTTTGTATCAAAATGTGGGTCAATATTTAATAACTAATTTCTGTATCGGGTAGATAATTATAAATTTTCTGCAGTAACGATGACTTGTTGGACGTGAGACATCTTAGTCCACCCGTGATCATGAACGCTGTAAAGTGTTCGAAACGTCGGGTAATCAAAAATCAAATACAAACGCGATAAAATCCGTAAAGTAGTTTTATTTAAAATATATTGTTTTAGTTCAAGCCGCACATTTTGATCGGTCAGTATACGCAAGTCTGCATAAGACGATAGATCTTATTCGTGTATGTTCTTAGGATACTTGTCATCGATTTTAGTGATAAGAAAACTGTATATATAGATTAATTAAAAACTTGTATGCAACCTGATTCAATTCTTTCTTAGTTCGGATATCAATCCCAGTTGTATTAAAAAATAAAATTTACACTTTAATTGTATTTGAATATGGAATGTGTAGCTTTGTTTATTCTTCGTGGTAGGTCATAACCAATATACGCATTATATTTCGTACTAATTTCATTAAAACCTGTATTTAATACCAATTTTATTAAATCCTCATCACAGCTCATATACGTCCCACTGTTGGGCTCGAGCCTCCTGCACAATGGGAGGGAAATTGACCTACTGTACCACGGTGGTCAGGCTGGTTGGCATAGGGTTTTATATTTAGTTTTCCTACTCTTGCATGGATGTTATATGCAAATTGTAATCCCCTTTCTTTTTTTATGGGCTATGGTAAGCGCACAAGCCTTACATTCCGTCCGGGGTGACGAAAGGACGGCGCGCGGGCCATATCCCACCGTAATGCCTCTTATTCGCCATTAGGTCGACCACCGGTGCCAAGTTCCTTGTCCTCAGTGGTCTGCCAGACGGGATACCCTTTCGGGTACTCTCACCTCTCGACCTCCCTGTCCCGGGAGGTCGGTCACCGTCGCGCGGTCAGCCTCTCTACGGGTGACGGACTGAATTGTAATCCCCTAGTGATCTTTAAAACACACACGAGCAAGAAAGTGGTTGATGAATTGTATTCTTACTCCGCCACACAAGGTGCATTGAATTAAATAGGTGTTTGGAATAATAATCGTTTTGTTTAATACAATAATCAACTCGTTTCGGACGTGACGTGCCGATGATAAATCAGAGGGCGGGGCATGAAGGATTGGTTTCAGAAAATAACCGCATTGCCTGCCTTTACATACATACATAAGCTCTATGTGCATATATTTCATTTGATTCCCGGACTCTAATGGTAAAGGTTGTGACGAATTTTCTGAATTGTGAAACATTTATAATGAATTCATTATGTGTAATTTTGTTCATGGTATTTGTGGTGAGTGAATTTATTTGAACTTGTTTGTGATTGAGATTAATTTATAATTCCCAATGCCTTTTTTAAATATTGATATTATTTATTCATATGTTTCATATTAGAAGTTTATGATATTTCTAATTTGATATGTATATTTTTTTCTCTAGTTATTTTATTTATTCGTGTGATAATGTATAATAATAATCACTACGCAATTCATTTCCATTAGTTGTTTATAAATTTTATGATAGACATTCGTAGGGTACCGCTGAAAATCAGCGTTGGGAATTGGTCATATAAACGTTTCGAACACAATACTTATCTGTTCAACCATTTAACATTAACAGTATTATTATGTAATGATTTCTGATGTTTACGCGAGTATTATACATTTTAAATAAAACTACTTTACGTATTTAATCGCGTTTGTATTTGATTTTTGATTACCCGACGTTTCGAACACTTTACAGCGTTCATGGTCACGGGTGGACTAAGATGTCTCACGTCCAACAAGTCATCGTTACTGCAGAAAATTTATAATTATCTACCCGATACAGAAATTAGTTATTAAATATTGACCCACATTTTGATACAAAATTTATTGCCAGTGTAAGAAGAAAATGATTCTATATGAAAAAATTATATTGTTTATGGTTAGTAATAATTAAACATTAAAATTAATAGTAATTATATTTAAAAAACTAACTAATAATCTAGTATACTACCACCGGATCGGAACACGGTCACACTAAGAAAGATCCGGCAAGAAAATTTAGGACGAGGATGATTTTTGCGAAAATTTAACCGTTTACGCAGCGGAAGCTCTCAAAAGGAAAAAAACCTCGATGTTGAAACATTCTTCATTGGTGCTCCGTTCCTGCTGGGCTTAGCGTGATGATAGCTATAGCCTTCGTCGACAAATGGGCTATCTAACACCGAGAACTTTTTAAATCAGACTTGTAGTTTCTGAGATTAGCGCATTCAGACAAACGAACTCTTCAGCTTTATATATTAGTATAGATATAGATATAGATGCGTCACAAGCCAAATGCTTAGGCCGATCGTGCGTCTTTATCGCCCGTTTCGCGTTCTCTCTTGCACGCTCAGCTCAGGCGGAACGTGACAATGCGTTATAAATAGTCACTGCAAGAGGATTTTATTATTGCCAACATTCGACTTATCTGAGATCATCTCAGCTCATCCACATCCTAGTGTTGGGCTTGAGTCTCCTCCACAATAGTAGAAATTGATCTTCCCTACCACGCTGGTTTGGAATAGGATTTTATTACAAATTTTCCTTCTTAGATGTTATATGTCCATCATAACACTGGTCGACCTTTACGAAAATCATAGACCAGGCAAGTCGAAAATACGGCCCGCGGGGCGTATCCGGCCCCGGGGCCGTATCAATAAGGCTAGCTTTTTTATAACTTTAATATGATTTTTAATAACCGTATATTATATAGGTACTATATACAACCGACAACCGTTGGGGAAGAAAGGTTCTTGAGTGGCGACCACGAATCGAACGGTGCAGTGTAGGACGACCCCTCGCTAGGTGGCCTGACGACATTCTCAAAGTCGCAGGGAACCGTTGGATGCAAGTGGCGCAGGACCGTTCCGAGTGGCATTCTCTTGGGTAGGCCTATGTCCAGCAGTGGACGTCTGTAGGCTGATGGATGGATGGATGGATATACTATATAATTTAATAAATAAAATGGTACAATAATTCAGTTCATTTTTTTATTTTCAATCTAGGCCACCTATGAATTCAAAATTTAATATATGGCCCTCTGAAAAATTGAGTTTGACACCTCAGTCATGAACAATCATAGAGGTTGATAAATTACATTCTTACTCCGTCATAACAAGGATAACTAACGGTCACTTCAGTCAGTTTATAATTATTTATAGATGCACGAATGACCCTATAAGGAACTCTAGCAATATATTGGTGGCGTTAAATTTATTTCTATGTAATAGTTTTTGGTTGTTTTCCGTGTGATAACGGAGTAGGAATACAATTCACCACCCCCCCTATCATACCCGTGGCGGTCGTAAATGGCGACTATGGGATGGGATTATGTATATAGCATTATAGAGGGAGCAAGAGAAGAAAATGTTGAAATGAAGCCCTCTATCAACCCGCCTCATCAGCGTGGTGTAGTGGGTCAATTTCTCTCCCATCGGGGAGAAGGCTCGAGCCCAGCAGTGGGACGTATATGAGCTGTGATGATGAGGAGTTTTTGCATGATGCATATACAAACAGACAAGCGATTAGAAAAAAATGTGGAAGAATTGGCTTCTGTTTCTCTAACAATTCGTTTTTTTTTATTTTCGTTATCTATAATAGTACAAATATCGACCTATTACTATTTTATTAAAAAAAAAAAAAAAAACGCGCCACCTACTGGGTCCAATTGTGAATCTAAACCATTCTCGAACCCCCTTAAATACGCACAAAGAATTTCATCAACATCGGTTCAGTAATTTAGGAGTTCAGTGACATACACACGTACACAAGAAATTTATATATTACTAAGCAACCCGCCCTCGCTTCGCTTCGGTTATAGTGGTTTCACCCGCGTAGTTCCTGTTCCCGTGGGAACACCGGGATTAAATATAGCCTAGTTTACGCCCTGATATTATAGCTTTCCATTGGTGAAAGAATTTTTAAAATCGGTCCAGCCGTTTTGAAGATTACCCGGAACAAACAGACAGACAGACAAAAATTTTTTAATCGCTATTTTAGGCATAGGTGTCGTGCAAATAACCGTGTGAGCATGAAAAAAGCCTATTATTTTGCCATCACAAACAGACACTCCAATTATATTTATTGGTATAGATGATATAGAATAGGTATAAAACTAAACACCTGAACATGGCCTGAATCGCTTTCATAGTATTAGCATTTATCTCAGCTAATAAGTTCCGTTGTGGGGCTGAAGTCTCGAAAATGAGAGGAGAGAATTTGACCTACTATACTACGCTGGCCAGATGGGTTGGCATACGATTATAGTTAGGTTTTTTTTCTATGGCGTCGATGTTTTTTTCTATGGCGTCGATGTTTTTTTCTATTGCGTTAATGTATTAAGTAAATGACGACTTAAGAGTATGTATTTTGGTAAGTCATCATTTGCAACACTCACGGGTAAGAAAGGGAGTGGTGTCGTATTCCTACCTAGTCACCACACAAAAAATTATTTAGTACATGCATTTTCATTATATTCAATAGCTTCATATAAAATCATGATATTTTGAAGGTCATGTCAGCGGTTTGATATCGTGTTCACAGAAATATTTATCGTCTGTTCTACGGTGGGAAATTTGATAAAACTAAATATAACATATGGTAAAATTATATATTTTTAACTAACTTCAAAGGAGGTTCATATGTTTATATTTTTGAAGTGAAATTTATTATAAGAGAATGTCGTTGTGAAAGACTTCCTCCTACGCACAGCCACCTACGCACAGCCACCTACGCACGATCCACTCTCTTCCAATACCTGAGGCTGTCGTCCTAGTCGTTGTCCTAGTGATGGTTGGCAAGGTCAGGTTCATGATCATCATCATCGCAGCCCACATACATCCCACTGTTGGGCTCGGGCCTCCTCCACAATGGGATGGACTTTGACCTACTATACCATGCTGGTCAGACATGTTGGTATACCGTTTCATTTCTAGTTTTCCTTCTCTTGCATAGTTGTTATATGCGTATTGTATCCCTTAGTCGTCTTTTACGACATCCACGGGCAAGATAGGGAGTGGTTAATTGTTTTCTTACTCTGTCACCACACGGAAAGGTCAGGTTGGCACTGATGATTGCAGCGAGTTCATGGCTGCGCACTACAATTTCGACAAGGACAGTTCCTTGTCGAAATTGTAGTGGTAGCAGGATGGTGTACTCTCCCTATCTCAGTAAGGTACTTGGCAATGCAACTGTATCCCGTCAATACCTGCACCAATTAGATAAAAAGCCTCTCTACTGCCAACCCAACAACTTTCAACACCAGTTGGAAGCCCTCAACGGTGCAAACACCGTACTGCGGTATGCCTTGCGACCTTCTCACCGAGCGCGATTAAATCGCCTCCACCACGTCGCCGATACTCACCGATAAAGTCCCATGTAGGAGTTTCGGCCTACAGACACGCTGCCTAAGTCGCCACCATGCGGTATCCGTGTATGAGCCGGATCGCGATAGCCCTCTGCTGTGGTCGCCACAAGAAAGTCCTAAAGCGGATGATTAAGGACCTCGTTGATACTAAAGGCATTACTAAAACCAACCACACGCAAACACCCCCAGAAAGTTGGGGTTCCGGCTCACCGAACGAAGCGCAGTAACAAATTGCTACTACTCAGACGATGATTTTCTGCGACAGTGTGGTACTACCTCGGACGGACCGGCCCGCTGCCGTAGACAGACAACTGTCAACAGTGTAGTCCTAACTCTGTAACATATATACCACGAATGAGCGATAGCTGTCTCCATTAGTAGTCTATGGTGAGATTTAGATAATAGTTCCATCATCATCATCATTTCAGCCTATTGCCGTCCATTGCTGGACGTAGGCCTTCCTCATGTTACGCCACAATGTGCGGTCCTGTGCCGCCTGCATCCAACGACGCCCAGCAACCTTCACTAGGTCATCGGTCCACCTAGTGGGGGCCGTCCTACACTGCGTCATCCGATACGTGGTCGCCACTCGAGAACTTTTCTTCTCCAACAGTTGTCGATTCGTCGAGCGATGTGGCCTGCCCATTGCCACTTCAGCGTGCTATTTCTTCGTGCTATGTCGGTTTTACACCTGTTCTTCTGCGGATTGCCGTATTCCGGATTCTATCTCGCAGAGAAATCCTGAGCATAGCCCGCTCCATAGCACGTTGAGCGACTTTGAGCCTTGTTATGAGGCCCATAACTAGGGACCACGTAGTAGTAATTCCATTTTGGGAATATTAATTTTCATGCGGGCGAAGCCGCGGCCAGAAGCTAACTAATACATAGTCAATTAAATGTTCGTATATAAACAAATTTCACATTTGCCGGGATTATGAAATTATGAACATTGTTCAATAAATAAATGATTAATTTGTTCTGAAAAACCTGTTCAAAAAGTAGGTAATAAAAAAACCTCGCTCAGCTAATATACCTGCTACAACTAGGATTTTTCCTCTCCTATAATAAGAAGGTAATTAACCTATTATACCAAACTAGTCAGATGGGATGAGGAAGAATTTTTTATAAATAAAACTATTTTTACAAATTATTTTTCATTTTTTTTATGTATGTTCACCATTATTATGATTACTCAAAGACGCCTGGACCGATTTGCAAAATTCTTTTTTTGTTTGATAGGAACTACGTGGGACGCAGGTGATCCCATAATCATCAGGTCAGGATCTGGTGCGGGTATCCTTGAGAAAGTGGTGGCATTCTTAAAATTTTATAGGCAATTTTAACGTTTTTAGTTTATTATTTGAAGTCGGATTTTTTTTGTTAAAAATTATAATTATATCGTATTTGTATTTAGTTTTTGATTACTTTACGTTCCGAACACTATAAGCGTTCATTTTCACGAGCGGCAATCAAAAATCAAATACAAACGTAAAAAAATCAGTAGGGCTTTTTGTTTTAAGTTTTCATTCTCTTATAAAAACGTTATCGGATAGACATAGTTTATTCATTTTTTATACCTAATACCCACAGACAAGAGATTGGTGAAGGGTATTTTTATTACGCCACTATGCAGCACTATCTATATATATATATATAAAAGGAGAAGCTGACTGACATATCAATGCAGGGCCTAAACTATAAGAATTAGAAATTTTAAATTTTGCACAGGGGATCCTTTTATAACGTAGGGGAGCACTAAGAAAGGATTTTTGAAAATTAACTCCCTAAGGGGGTCAAACGGGGGTTCAAAGGTAGTATGAAACTTTGCCGTTTTTGAAGTTATTCGAATAAAATTTAGTACAAAAGTTCTTCTTCTTAAATCAAAACCAACGCAACTAATCAAATCTATATAAAACTAAAATAAGGTACGGATAATAATATTTAATTAAAATGTCCAACTTAGGCTATTCAGATTAAAAATTAATATAATTTGTTAAAATAAGGATAATACCTATTATTAGATGTGTAGTAAACATTTAAGAGGAAAATCAAACCAATATTGATAAAACAGAATTTATCAATAATAATTCACTGGCTGTAGGCAAAATACACCGGAAAAGAGTTCAAGTTTATTTATTATTGCATAAAATTGCTTTATTCGGGGCTATGCATAATTAAGTTATGAATAAATGAAGAGATACGCCGTGATATTGTATTAAACAAAGTCATAAAACCATTTACAAAATTTGCTTGGTCGTTAACAATTCCATTTGGAAGATATATCAATATTTTAAGTAATAAATCTTCATATCGCGGAGGCCTTTTTTTTTTGGGGTGGGCTGCGGTCGGCGCGTCTCCGCACCACTCCGTCCGGGGCGACAGAGGGGCTTAAGCACGCAACTCCCGCAACTCACCCAAACACCACGTCGCCTTCGTCGTTGGGCCGACCACTGGAGCAGGGTTACTTGTCATCAGTGGTAGGCCCGACGGAATGCCCCCTACCTGGGGTACCCTCCTATCGACCGACGTCCCCCCCTTGGGGAGGACGTCGGTCTTTCCTCACGCGGTCGGCCTCTCGGCGGGTGACGGACTAATCCCCGGTCACATCACCCGCGGCCTCGGCTAGGGCGGCATTGCACGCAGGTACTCCCGCCTGCGCCGCCCCAGTCGCCGGCGGCGGGTCGCATCATCGAGGCTGTGCTCCTCGCGCTCGCGACCCGCCACCTCCTTCTACGAGATAACTGCCTCGCAGAAGGCTGCGACCGTGTCCCAATTCCTGATGCTGCCGATCATCTCCCTAGCGATGGTCGGCAGCGTCAAGTCTGCACCGATGATTGCGACTCATATCGCGGAGGACTTAACAAATAATTAATGAACTGACGCAAATAACACCCAACCAGAATAGAAATAATAGCCATATAGAAATAATAGTCATACATATAATAATGTAGACGATGAAATACTCAGAAACTGTATTACTATTAATTTCAGGATGTCATAGCTACCCAGAGTGAGGTGAAATTAAATGTTATACTTCAAGATAACACCGGTTTGTAAGTATACAATACTTTTTTTTTATGGGTGGGCTATGGTAAGCACACGCGCGGTCCAGTTCATCCGGGGCGATGAAAGGACGGCGCGCGGGGACGTCACCTCGTTGTTGGGCCGACCACCGGAGCAGATGTGACTTGTCGTCAGTGGTCGGCCCGACGGAATACCCTTTCGGGTAACCTCACCTCTCGACGTCCTGGGACGTCGGTCGCCGTCGCGCGGTCAGCCTCTCTGCGGATGACGGACAATTCCCCGGTCCGATTACCTGCGGCCTCGGCTAGGGCGGCATTAGGCGCAGATATTCGCGCCTGCACCGCCCGAGTCGCCAGCGGCGGAACGTGTCGCCGAATAGGAGCTCTACTCGCACACGATCCGCCGCCTCCTTCCGTGAGATAACGGCCTCACAGAAGGCGACCGCGTCCCAGTTCCTGACGCTAACGAGCATCTCCCTGGCAATGGTCGACAGCGCCAGGTCGGCACCGATAATTGTGACGAGTTCACGGCGATCCCCCTCCCATGCAGCACACTCCTCGAGCGTGTGCTGCGCCGTGTCCTCGTCGCAACGACAGTGGTGGCAGGACGGTGTGCTCTCCCTCCTGACAATCTTGTGCAGGTACTTTCCGAAGCAACCGTGTCCCGTCAGTACTTACACCAGTCGGAAGGAAAGCACCCCGTGCGTCCGCTCCAACCACTCCATCAGCACCGGCCGGAAGGCCTCGACGGTCCTAACACCGTACCGAGGACTCTCCAGCCGGACTGCCCAACGGGCAATGTCTCCACGGCGGGCGTCGACCCGCCAGGCAGTGATCTCTTGCAGGGAGACCATAACGCCGCGGGCGCGCGTCTCTAACACCCGCCGATAATTATCGGCGAGCATCTCCGCCTGGGACCCCCCCGTGGGACCTGGGTCCCACGGGGGAGTTCCGGCCAAGAGGCACGCTGCCTCCGTCGACACCGTGCGGTAACCGCGTATGGCCCTGACCGCCATGACCCTCTGTGGGCGCCTCAGAAGGGCCCTCAGCCGGACGGTCAGGGACCCCGCCCACACCAGTGCGCCGTAAAGAGCCATCGACCGGATCACCCCCGTGTACAGCTGTCGGCACGTAGCGCTGGGTCCGCCCATATTCGGCATCAGCCGCGAAAGGGCGGACGCCGCGCCGACAAGCCGGGGAACAAGTCGATGGAGATGCTCCCGGAACCAAAAATGTCCGTCGAGCACCAGGCCTAAGTACTTCATGTGAGCCTGGATGCTGATGGTGACCGACTTCACGGTGATCGAAGCGCCGGCGGGAGGCCCGGCGGTACGGAGGCCATGGAACAAAAGGGCCTCCGTCTTTTCCAGGGCTACCCTCAACCCCAGCGCTTCGATCCGCCTGACAATCTCCTCAGTGCCGAGAGTTGCCAGGCGTGCCGCCTCCTCTAGCGTCCTACCCCGGGCTGTGACGAGCGTGTCGTCGGCGTAACAAATCACGCCCAGCCCGGGTGGGAGGCTCCCCCGCAACGCCCAGTCGTAGCCGATGTTCCACAGGGTGAGTCCGAGGACCGATCCCTGTGGAACACGGCACGTCATGGGCGTTCGCACAACGTCCCCTACTCAGTTGACGTAGAGGACGCTGCGCCCCTCCAAATCCGGTATCCGTCTAGCGACTATCCATGTGGTGATGGAGTAAGAATATTGAATTTACCACCTCCTCTCTTTCCCGTGTCGTAAAAAGACAACTAAGAGATATAATATGCATATAATATCTATGCAAGAGAAGAAAAACTCGAAACAAAACCCTATACCAACACGCCAAAAACCTCCGCGTGGTGTACCCTGGGCACGAGCGACAATTTCTTGGACTGCTCTCTGGAATTGTCGCTCGTGGCAAATATCTGGCCCGAGGGGGGGCCCAGTTTGTGGGATGCCCCAAATTCGCTCCATGCCCTCTAATTATAGAGGATATTGGACGCGAAAATTCGACGGGCTCAGTCACTCATTCGTTTGAGGACTGGGCAGGTATTTGCCAACCGCGACAAATCGTAGACCTGATTCTTGCTTCGGGACATTTGTCTTGAGGCCTAGATTCAGGAGCGAGGGTCTTGGCTTAACCGCCTGGACCGCGAGGAAGAAAACCTCTATAAAACAATCACCCAGAATCCTAAGTTCTGGCGCGCAGCGAGAGGATGCATGGCTGATGGGTTATTCAGTCGTTAGCGCGCCCCCAGCCAGGGTACCTGCGGACCCCCTGTGTTGGGATACAAATGTACGCTTGCCCGGATATCGGGATCTCTGCCCGGTTCGACCTTTATTTCTCCCACACTCGTGGGAACCGTATGGATTCTTCGTACAATTTGGATGTAGATAGGAGGGGTGAGACGCCCAAAACCACCGACAGCGGGGAGCCTACTAGTTCCCACACTACAGCCCGGCCAAGCTACGGTAAAACTGGCCCAGAGGAGAGGGATGTCTCGTCGGACTGCAGTTCCGTACTGGAGGCATCCAAATCAGCCGAGAGCCCGGCGAAAACAGAGGCCCGAAGGAAGAAGCGAGGGGGGAAAAGCCACACCTGCCACGGAACGTGCCAGGCGACGCGCCGCGAAGCTGCGGCGGGCGGAGCTGGAGGCACTGCGTGCTGCCGACGTTCCGCCCAGTGATGCTAGCGTATCTGACGCAGGCAGCAACATAACGGCGGAGACCGACGGGGCTGCAGAGCAATCGATGGACGAGGGCGGCAATGCCGCAGGGCCGTCCGAGGGGATGGAGTGCCATTCTGCGGCGTCGTCACTGTCGGCAGCCCTGACTGTCAGGAACGAGGCCCTACCCTCGAAGGTGCGGAAGCGCCCCCTGCATAAGGATAGCAGCACCGTATCCGAATCGGAGGGGAGTGGCGATATCATGCGTCCTCCCAAGGTGGCGACCTCAAGTAGAGGGCGCAGG
The DNA here is from genome assembly GCA_032191425.1 of Lymantria dispar. Taxonomy (NCBI): domain Eukaryota; kingdom Metazoa; phylum Arthropoda; class Insecta; order Lepidoptera; family Erebidae; genus Lymantria; species Lymantria dispar. The sequence continues at coordinate 33,835,535 of CM063448.1, forward strand.
GGGCGTGGAGCAACGGTGGCAGCGAGGGCCGCAACTTCGTCCCCAGTAAGCCAGGTGCAGAAGGACGAGGCTCGCAAGCGGGCTAACTAGGCGGCGGCCGCGAGAATGATGAGGGTGTTGCAAGACATCCCTCCCAATGGTACGACGGCTGATGAGTCCGCTGCAGATAACCCCCCGGCCACTGAAATGGCGGTCCTGCAGACCGAAAATGCCTGCCTTAGTGGTGAGGTATCAGACCTGCAGGAGAAAAATATGGCCCTGGAGAAGGAGTTGTCGACGGTTCAGAGGGCGAACTGCGAGTTGGCCAAACAAATGGCTGACTTGCGGCGCCAGGTCGCGCAGCTGGCGCGGACTACAACAAGCGCTGGCATTGCCGCTGCCCCCACCGCTCCCATTGTGCCGACTCGCGCTGCGGCGAGTCCCAACGAGCTCCAGCCGGCAACACCAATTCCGCTGCCTGTAGTGGACGGCGTGCCGGACAAGGATATGCGCGCCATAATTGAGGTCGTCGCCAAGGTGCTCGATGCGCGCATGGCAGCTCTGGAAGCGAGACTGCCTCCGGAGCCCCGTCTCCGGCCGCCGCTTGCAGCGAACAGGCCGAAGGCCGCGGCGTCAGCTCCTGCTGCGCTACCCTGCCTAGGCGGGCGCGTAGGGAGCTACGCTGCGGCCGTTGCTGGGCCGAAGCCTAAGGGGCCCGCCGCGAAGAGGAAGGTGGTACCGGCTCCTGCCAAGGCCGGACCTCAGCCGCTGCCAGCAAATCCACCGCCGGCGGTGGCCAAGACAGCCGTGGCCGTGACTGCTGTGCCCGGCACCCCTGCTACGCCTGAAGAGGATTGGCAGACGGCCGAGCGCAGCCGTAAAAGTTGCGGCCAGAAGAGGAGAGCGGAGGCCAAAAGCGCCGCCTCCGCTCCCAAGGCGGGAGCCGGAAATAAGAGGTCGCGAAGGAGGCTCCGGCAGCCAAAGTCAGCCGCGGTGGTGATCACCGTGCTGTCTGAGGCGGCCGAGAACGGCCTCAGCTATGAGGTCGTCTTACGTCGCGCCCGGCGGGAGCTTGACGTCTCCGATTTAGGAGGCGTCGAAGCCAGGACCCGCAAGGGCCGGACAGGGGCTCGGATTTTAGAGTTCCCTGGGGCCGAGGGCGCCAAGACGGCCGATAGCATGGCGGCCAAGTTGAGGGGTCTGTTCGCAGAGGAGGCTGGTGTCAAAATCGCCAGACCCGTAAAGTGCGCAGAACTAGGCGTCGCGGGTCTGGACGACTCGGTGACGGTGGATGACATCCGGGAGGCCATCGTCTCGAAAACCGGGTGTCCCGTGGACACCGTCCGACTTGGCGCCATCCGCCCTGGTCCGGGCGGCGTCGGTGCTGCCTGGGTGCAGTGCCCGGTGGATTCGGCCAAGCAATTGGCCGGATCAGGCAGGCTCCTCGTGGGCTGGAGCTCGGCGCGGGTGACCGTGCTGGAGTCCCGGCCTGCGAGGTGCTACAAGTGCATGGCGGTCGGACACACTCGGCCAACATGCACTAATTGCTTTGACTGCAGCGATCTCTGCTTCCGCTGCGGTCAACCCGGGCATAAGGCGGCATCGTGCGCCGCCACTCCCCACTGCCCCGCGTGTGCGGCGGGCAATAGGCCTGCCAAACACCGCATGGGGGGCAAGGAGTGCAGACCCCCGGCTTCGGCCCCAAAGGGGCGGAGTGGCCCGACGACCCCGGCCGCTCCCGCCCCTAGCGCGACCCGATCGCCCGCCAGCGTGGAGGTGATGGATACGGCCCACTAATGGCGACCGAATCCTACCACCTCATGCAGGCCAACCTCAACCACGCAGGACGTTTTCCTGCAAGCCATGGCGGAGTGGTTGATCGGTGCAGCCGTAGCCGCGGAGCCGTACGTGGTGCCTGACCGGCCCAATTGGTTGGGCAGCAGTGACGGCTCTGTGGCAATCGTCGCCTCCACATGGCGTGGCATTCCCCGCCCTTGTTACTCAAGGACAGGGGCGATGGGTATGTCGCGGCGGAATGGGGAGAGGTTACGCTATTTGGTGTTTACTTCTCCCCTAACAGGAGCGCGACAGATTTCGGGCCCTTCCTCACCATCCTGGAGGCCTCGATACGGCGACTGGCACCGCGCCAATACTTCGTTCTGGGGGACTACAACGCCAAGTCCACGGTGTGGGGGTCCTTCAGGACGAATGACCGCGGGCGGGCGGTCGAAGAGTGGGCGGTGGCACTGGGCCTCTGTTTGCTGAACAGGGGCTCGGTGCAAACGTGCGTGCGGCAGCAGGGCGGGTCGATAGTGGACTTGTCGTTCGCTAGCCCTAATGTCGCAGCACGTGTGAGGAGCTGGTGCGTCCAGGAGGAGGTCGAGACCCTATCTGACCACCGATACATCCGGATAGAGGTCTCCCGGACCCTCCTGCAGCCCAGCAGGCGTCACACGGCGGACGGAGCTCCCGCGTTTCCGCGGTGGGCTGTGGGTCGATTGGATCGGGACCTGTTGGCGGAGGCAGCCATCGTTCAGTCGTGGCTGTCCTCACCGCCCCAGGCGGACGGGGTGGATGCCGAGGCTGGCCGCATCCGCTGTGCGTTAACGCAGATCTGCGATGCGGCCATGCCCCGTGTGTGGCGTCTACCCCCAAAGAGTGCGGTCCCCTGGTGGTCCCGAGAATTGGCGGACCTTTGGGCCGCGTGCATACGTGCCCGAAGGGCCTACACCCGCAGCCGAGCGCGTCACCGCGACGCTGAGCGGGAGGGCCAGCTGTACGAGGCTTACCGCAGTGCGCGGTCTGCCTTCAGGCTGGCCGTCCGTACCGCCAATGACGTCAGTCGGCGGGAGATGCTGGACAGTCTCGAGCGTGACCCCTGGGGTCTCCCCTACCTTGCGGAGCTAAAGAAGCTCCGCAGGCGGGTCCCCCCCTCACCGAGACTCTCCAGCCCAGCCTCCTCACCAGAGTTGTCGAGGACCTCTTTCCACGGCGGGCGGAACACACGCCCCCGGTCATGGCTTCGCTGGACAGCGACCGAGAGGCCGACGACGAGAGTGTTCCGCCCATCATGGAGCCGGAGATGGGGGTGGCGGTGGCGCGTATGCGAGCCAAATCCACCGCCCCCGGGCCCGACGGTATACCAAACCGTGTGCTGGCTCTGGTCCTAGAGCACCTGGGACCACGCCTCAGGGGACTGTTTGACACTTGTTTGGCGTCCGGGCAGTTCCCTGGGTGCTGGAAAGAGGGGAGGCTGGTTCTCCTGCCGAAGCCGGGACGGTCTCCCGAGTCGGCCTCGGCCTATAGGCCCATTGTGCTGCTCGATGATACGGGCATACTTCTGGAGAGGGTGTTGGCTGCCCGCATCGAGCGGCACCTCGTCGGGGTCGGGACCGATCTGTCGGACGCCCAGTTTGGTTTTCGGAGAGGGCGTTCGACGATCACGGCCCTGCTGCGCCTGAAGGCCGTGGTAGCGGAGGCCGTCACCGGCGGAGGAGTCCTGTTGGCGGTGTCCCTGGACATCGCCAACGCCTTCAACAGTCTGCCATTCAGCTGCATCAGGGAGGGGCTGAGGTATCACAGGGTGCCCGTGTACCTCAGGCGGCTGGTGGCAGACTACTTGGAGGGGCGCAGCGTCCTCTACGTTGACCGAGTAGGGGACGTTGTGCGAACGCCCATAATGAGCGGTGTCCCACAGGGGTCGGTTCTGGGTCTGACCCTGTGGAACGTCGGCTACGACTGGGCGTTGAGAGGAAGCCTTCCACCCGGGCTGGGCGTAATTTGCTATGCCGACGATACACTCGTCACAGCCCGGGGTGCGACGCTAGAGGAGGCGGCACGCCTGGCAACTCTCGGCACCGAGGAGATTGTCAGGCGGATCGAAGCGCTGGGGTTGAGGGTAGCCCTGGAAAAGACGGAGGCCCTTTTGTTCCATGGCCTCCGTACCGCCGGGCCTCCCGCCGGCGCTTCGATCACCGTGAAGTCGGTCACCATCAGCATCCAGGCCCACATGAAGTACTTGGACTTGGTGCTCGACGGGCATTTTTGGTTCCGGGAGCATCTCCATCGACTTGTTCCCCGGCTTGTCGGCGCGGCGTCCGCCCTTTCGTGGTTGATGCCGAATGTGGGCGGACCCAGTGCTACGTGCCGACAGCTGTATGCGGGGGTGATCCGGTCGATGGCCCTGTATGGCGCACCGGTGTGGGCCGGGTCCCTGACCGTCTGTCTTAGGGCCCTCCTGTGGCGACTACAGAGGGTCATGGCGATCAGGGCCATACGGGGTTACCGCACGGTGGCAACGGAAGCAGCGTGCCTCCTGGCCGGAAGTCCCCCGTGGGACCTGGAGGCGGAGATGCTCGCCGACATTTATCGGCGGGTGTTAGAGACGCGCGCCCGCGGCGGTATGGTCTCTATCAAAGAGATCACCGCCTGGCGGATCGACGCCCGCCGAGAAGTCATTGCCCGTTGGGCTACGAAGGGGCTACGAATGGTGGTCTCCCGCCTTGGATTCCACGAGAAAGGAGACCAACAAGTTGCGAAAGGAATGGCAGAGTTCCAGAAAAAGAGGTCCGGGGCATCTAGAAGAGATTGCAAGATTAAGGTACCATGAATGCCGCAGGAAATATAGAGCTATGATGAGACGGGCGCAAACCGTCTTTTTCAGGAGCATCGCAAACACTGGCAACGAAGACCCGTGGGGTGTGGCACATAGGCTAGCCTTGGTGAAGATACGACCCCCTCCAAATGTTGTAAGTGGTTCTCGGCTCGTAGAGGGATACGTAAGCACAACTCAAGAATCGATTTCTGCATTAATCGGCGCGCTTTGTCCCGATGACGATCCCCAAAGAGATGTCCCTTATCATCGCCAGGTACGGACCATGGCGGCATGCGCCCATCTGGACGGGATGCGCCCCCTCCATCTAGACAGGTTATTGAGGGTATTGTTAGTCGCCTACCGAACTCGGCTCTAGGAATCGACGGAGTAACCGCCCGCATGCTCAAACATGCGTGGCGCGTAGCTGGCTCCGAGCTGACGCGTTTATTCGGCAAGTGTATTGAGGAAGGTACTTTTCCCGATGTGTGGAAGGACGGGCGGCTGATTGTTATCCCCAAAGGTAATAGTCGACCGCTGTCTAATCCCAAAGCATATCGCCCGATCACACTTCTCTCGGTTTTGGGTAAGGTTTTGGAGAGAATATTGCTACACTGTGCTCCCAACATCTCGCGCAGCATCTCCTCCTGTCAGCACGGGCTCAAACGCGGACATTCCACCGTCACGGCTATTCGGTCCCTTCTGGACACCGTGGCTCATAGCAACTGCAAATATGTGCAGGCAGTTCTTTTGGATATTTCGGGTGCCTTTGACAACGCGTGGTGGCCCATGATTCTGCTGAAGGCCAAGAATGGGGGTTGCCCGCCGAACATCTATAGGATGCTGGTGTCCTATTTTTGCGGCCGGCGTGCCGGTTTCTTTGCTGGAGGTGAAATCGTGTGGAAACAATTAACCATGGGATGCCCGCAGGGCTCTGTATTGGGGCCCTCTCTGTGGAATCTCCTGATGGACGATCTATTTCAACTCCCTTTACCAGAGGGAGTCAAACTGATTGCGTACGCGGATGACGTAATGGTCACCATCGAGTCGAACTCTCGTGAGGGATTAGAGGCTTTGGCCTCCACGGCACTCGGACTTGTCACAGCCTGGGGATTTCGTAACAGACTGTCCTTTTCCCCTATGAAGTCATGTTCCATAACCCTAAAAGGGAAGCTGAGTGGAAGACCGCCCACTGTTAGGCTCCAAGCGTCCAATCAGCTACTGTCCTGGGTGTCGTAATTGATTCTAACTTGAGCTTCCGGCTCCACGCGCAGTCCATTGGAGAGCGTGCTGCAACAGCGTTCGGAAAGTGGTCGCGTGTCTCCGCCTCATCCTGGGGCATACGGTACGTGCGCCTTCGAATACTGTACCAGGCTATATTCGTTGGCATCATCACTTATGCGGCGGGATGTTGGTGGAGACGCACGTCCACTTACATGGTAAGGAGCGCGTTGTTAAGGACCCAGCAGCAGGCCCTTATACTAATCACAAAGGCTTACCGCTCAGTTAGTTCGGCAGCATTACCAGTTTTGGCAGGGGTTTTTCCTGCGGACTTAGAGGTAATCCGTGCTGGTAGGATAGACGATGTAAGGTTTTCTGGCCGGGACTGCCCTAGGACGGAGAGAAGCCAAATTTCGGAGGAGCTCATTGCTGAGTGGCAGCGAAGATGGGACGGTGAGGAGAAGGGTAGGGAGCTCCATCGGTTCTTCCACGATGTTCGTGTTCGACTCAGATCCCCCTGGGTTGAGCCCGACTACCAGTGCTCTCAAATTTTGACAGGTCATGGCTGTTTTAGAAGGAGACTTTATGAGATGAAGTTATGTCAGAACAGCCTGTGTTACTGCGGAGAGGAGGATGAATGTCTGGATCATGTGCTATGGCGATGCCCACTGTACGATGAAATCCGCATGAAGATGTTGGACGGGATTCAACGGGTCAATCCTGGACCCATACACTATTGCGATCTTGTTAACTCCGAAGCCAACTTTCGACGGTTGAGAGACTTTTCGCACCATTGGCATAACATCAGGAGCGGGCTCGAGCTAGCGGAGAAAGGACAGGGTCCATGACGCAGTCGCCATCGTCGTGTCGTCCGTCGCAATAGCGACACCCACGCGGAACAAGCCGCCCCAGAAAGGGGAGAGGGCTCGGGCAGACAATTTGTAGGGAGTCAAGAAAGTGCACGCCTGAAAGAGCACACGCAAGTAAGGCGTGCATCTCCCGTGATTCGGTCCATATAGCCAGGATGGCTGGAGGGACCATGGGCTGGTGGAGGGGTCTGCCCGTTGGGCAGTCCGGCTGGAGAATCCTCGGTACGGTGTCAGGACCGTCGAGGCCCTCCGGCCGGTGCTGATGGAGTGGTTGGAGCGGACGCACGGGGTGCTTTCCTTCCGACTGGTGCAGGTGCTGACGGGGCACGGATGCTTCGGGAAGTACCTGCACAAGATTGTCAGGAGGGAGAGCACACCGTCCTGCCACCAATGCAGTTGCGACGAGGACACGGCGCAGCACACGTTCGAGAAGTGTGCTGCATGGGAGGGGGAGCGCCGTGAACTCGTCGCGATTATCGGTGCCGACCTGGCGCTGCCGACCATCGCCAAGGAGCTGAACGTCAGCGTCAGGAACTGGGACGCGGTCGCCGCCTTCTGTGAGGCCGTAATCTCACGGAAGGAGGCGGCGGATCGTGAGCGGGTAGAGCTCCTATTCGGCGACACGTTCCGCCGCCGGCGACTCGGGCGGCGCAGGCGCGAGTATCTGCGCCTAATGCCGCCCTAGCCGAGGCTGCGGGTGATCGGACCGGGAATTGTCCGTCGCCCGCAGAGAAGCTGACCGCGCGATGGCGACCGACGTCCCAGTACGTCGAGAGGTGAGAGGTTACCTGAAAGGGTATTCCGTCGGGCCGACCACTGATGACAAGTCACATCTGCTCCGGTGGTCGGCCCAACAACGAGGTGATGTGGGTACGGGTGGGTTATGGGCCCGTGCACCGTCCTTTCATCGCCCCGGACAGACTGGACCGCGCGTGCGCTTACCATAGCCCACCCATAAAAAAAAAAAAAAAAAAAAATACCAACACGCCTGAGCAAGGTAATATAGTGTCGATTTCCCTCCCATAGTGGAGCAGGCTCGAGCTCAATAGTGGGACGTGTATGGGCTGTGATGATGACGAATGACTTATGCCGTATAGCTTTATATGGAGGAAGCCTCAGTCTAACATTAGATACAGAAAGACTGAGTAGTAGAACAGCTAGACTTCGATTTAAATATGGAATTACTATATGATTTTTCTGTTGGTGATAGGTTAATAATACAATTATAGTCTCTCCCGTTATTGATCACGAAAATAAAGAAAATAAAGATGAAATTATAATTTGTGTGGTCACAGAGTGAGAATACAATTCACCACCCCTTTTCTTGGCTGTGGGTGCCCTTTTTTATCACCCTAAATGGAACGGACGGCGTGTGTGCTTATCATAAACCGTCCGAAAAAAAGGGGAAAAAATGCCTTTACTCGTATTTTCTACTGGTGGTGAAGGAATTAAAAATATATAGGTTACCAGTAGAGATAGAGAAAGCTCTTTCTATACCTATTTGTAACTTCGCATTTTGTTTGTTTACAGGAGGATGACTCTAAAATCTGCGCAAGACATTTGCTCCTGTTATGACCAAGCTAATGTAAGTTATAGCGTAGTGATCTATACACAGATTTTCTAGTGTCATGGCGTCGATTCCCATGAAGTTCTTATCCCAATAGGGATGTTGATTCACTTTTATAACATTTCATTTTTATATACATACTCTCTTGTCCGTGTGTGACGGAACTCCTAAGCGGCTGGACCGATTTTAATGATTTTTTGTGTGTTCTAGTGAATTCGAGAGTAATTTAATAATAGGACCCCGGTGACGCTGCGATTGATTTCAAGGAGCATTCCTTTTCTTTTTTTAGATTTGAGCAGACCAGCGTCTGTTGTATCTAGGGTTGCAACTATCAAAACCGAGAACATCGATGCATCGATACATCGATGTATCGAACGTCGATATTTTTCAAAGATCTATAAGGTATCAGATACTTTCCTTGCAGGATTGCGATGACCTTTTTTACATGAAGTACCAACGTTTGCGTGATGAGCTTTTTTTAAGTTATTTAGAAACTAAGCAACTAACCTGTCACGCAAGCTCCGCTAAAAGTACGATACATTTTAAATCATGTAGGCAAAAACATCGTATAAAATAACATTGATACATCAATGTTTAACAATAGTGAGCATCAATGTTTCAGAATCGTTTCCAACTAGGGAAGTTGGGTCAGCTAGTTTTTATATTATTCTTGTTTATATTAAAACATCCTAAACGACTGGACCGACTTTAATGAATTTATTTATATATTAAGGTGGATTCAAGAATGGTCTAGACTAGACCAACAATTAGTCTAGACAAACAGTAGATGGCACTAAATTCGATTTAGAGGGCTTTTATTTTTTTTTTCGTTTGTACGGAACGACTAATAAAGTTTAAAAGATTAAAACTCAGTTATTGAGACTTAGCATTTCACGGCAGTTTGAATGAATTTCTAATAGGTTTTCTGATAGGCTTCAAATAATACGTGTGGTAATCATTTATCACTCCCATTTTTTTTATTAATAAACTAAAACTATAATGCCCATGTCATTCCTGTACCGGTCCTCGTTGAGAATGTGATTCTCGAAGTTGTCCATCACTATGTTTATCTAGGACAAGCAGTCCAGTTAAGTAGATCCAATTTCGAAAGAGAGGTCAGCCGATTAATCCAACTCGGCTGTGCAGTGTTCGGGAAACTTAAGAGGATTTTCTCGTCCAATATTCCGCAGTGTCTGAAAACAAAGGTTTATAACCAGTGTGTTACCAGCGATGACTTACGGCACTAAAACGTGGTCTCTAAATGTCGGCCTCATAAAAAAGCTCAAAGTCGCTCAGCGTGCTATGGCTATGCTCGGTTTTTCTCTACGTGATAAAATCCGGAACACGGAAATCCGTAGAAGAACGGGTGCAACCTACATAGCCCGCAAAATTAGCGCGTTGAAATGGCAATGGGCAGGCCACATCGCTCGTCGAACCGACAATCGTTGGGGAAGAAAGGTTCTTGAATGGCGACCACGAATGGGAGGACGCAGCGTAGGAAGACCCTACGTGGACTGATGACCTCTTAAAATTCGCAGAGAACCGTTGGATGCAATATGCGTTCCGAGTGGCATTCTCGTGGGGAGACCTATGTCCAGCAGTGGACGTCTGTAGGCTGATGGATGAATGGATGAAAAACTATAAAGATTTATGAAAACAATTATAAAATTTGTACATTTTTAAAACACTAGTTGACCCAACAGACGTTGTTCTTTTGTCGTTGTTTATTTTACTTGAAGTAAAATAAAAGGAATTCTCCATGAAATCGCCAGCAGTGCCACCTACTGGGTCTAATTGTAAATCTAAACCATTCTCGAATCCCCTTGAATACACACAAAAAATTTTATCAACATCGGTCCGGCCGTTTAGAAGGAGTTCAGTGACAACAGTGGTAGGACCACACTGTCGACAGTCATTTGTCTACAGCCGCGGGTCGGTCCGTCCGAGGTAGTACCACATTCTCGCAGAAAATCGATGTCTAAATAGTAGCAATTTGTTACTGCGCTTCGTTCGGTGAGCGAGAAAGCCGGAAGCCCATCTTTCTGAGGGTGTTTGCTTGTGGAGGGTTTTGGTGGCGCTTTTGGTATTACCGATCCTCTATGCACACATTCACACTCCCTTCACTTTCTTCGCGGTAGGCAGTGGCCTTGTAAAGGTCCATGAGCGGCAGCAACACTTACCATCAGATGTACTGTTTGCTCGTTTGCCACCATTTGCAATAAAAAAAAACGTGTGTGTTTTTTACGTACACAAGAAATTTATATATAAAGATATAAAGATTATGCAATGCAATTCTCTGTATGGTGATGGAGTAAAAATACAATTCACCACCCACTCTTTTATCCGTGGGTGTCGTAAAAGACGACTAAGGTATTATAATATGCTTACAGCATCTATGCAAGAGAAGCATACATACACGCTGGTCAGACGGGTCGTTCTAACTGTATTTTAAAAAGGAAAATAATAACGCAGTGTAAGACGCAAACTAGGTGGACCGACGACCTGGTGAAAGTTGCTGGGCATCGTTGAATACAGGCGGCATAGGAACGCACTGTGTGGCGTAACATGAGGGAGGCCTACGTTCAGCAGTAGACGGTGATAGATAGATAAGGATGATATTTTAAAATCCCAAAATCAGTTATTCCAAAATTACAAAATGAGTAATACAAAAATTACTATTTAATACGAAACAATTTTTTGAAGTGCAACTTCTTTGCGCGCATGAGGGTAAATTTTTTAAGGATCATGAAACGTAATTTAGCGTCACGAAGATGTGCAGCGTTTTTGTCGAAGAAGAGGGAGAGAGCGATTGAGACTGATTGAGAGAGAGTGAGAAAGGGCGAACATAGCACGAAGCACGGCCATGGGGCGATAGTAGGGAGTAAGCAAGTGAGAAAGATCGACAGATTTTTTTTTTAATACTGATAAAAATCACATGGAACCAAAGAAGCTTTACTTCTGATATGCGTACTTAGTACTCACGGTATTTTTTTTTCTTTCTCAGGACAACGATTCTCCAGAAACTATTAAATTTTGTACAGAGTTAATAAAAAATAGAAAATTGTGAGTATAACAAATAAAAATTAGTTACCTTACGTTTCATTTATATTCAACTATTAAGTAAATAATGATTTCTGATGTTTACGCGAGCATTACATATCTATATCTATACCAATAAATAAAATTGGAGTGTCTGTTTGTAATGTCAAAATAATAGGATTTTTTCATGCTGACACGGTTATTTGCACTATACACATGCCTAAAAATCACTTTATATTTTTTTTGTCTGTCTGTTTGTTTGTTTCGGGTAATCTTCAAAACGGCTGGACCGATTTCAGTAATTCTTTCACCAATGGAAAGCTATAATATCAGGGCGTAAACTAGCGTCACGTCCAATAGTCATCGTTATTATAGAGATTTATAATTATTTACCCAAAGATCAAAGCGTCCGTTACGTCGGGCAATCAAAAATCAAACATAAACGCGATAAAATCCGTAATTTCCTTGTGGTGACGTAATAAGAATACAGTTCACCACTCCCTATTTTTCCCGTGGATGTCGTAAAAGACGACTAAGGGATATAATATGCATATCACATCTATGCAAGAGAAGGAAAACTCGAAATAAAACCCTATACCAGCATGGTATAGTAGGTCAATTTCCCTCCTATTGTGAAGGAGGCTCGAGGAGCCTAGCAGTGGGACGTGTATGAGCTGAAACGAAGACGAAGTTTTATTTACAATGTTTATACTCGCGTAAACATTAGAAATCATTAAGGTTAAGTTCAGTTAGGTGGTAGGTCCTTAAAACGATTGCCATAAGTATTGCAACATGTAAGCAAGAAAAGAAGTACATATTTCCTTGATCCGAATTAATTGTGATAAGAGCAAGACGTTGTAGGACTGAATAAGAATAAAGTATCTTAACACTTCTTGATTATTCCTGAGTGGTAAAAACCAATTGGTGATGATCACTAAAAGAATGGATAGCATCCCACTTCTGTGAAACTCATAACACCAATTATGATTACCGATCCGCTTGCAAAGCATAGTTATTGATATTATTATTGCCGCTTGAAGAGACCCATGTCTAATAAGACCAGGAGGAGATAAGGTAAGCGCTTCAAAATGAATTATACCATTAAAAAGTAAGTATTATCTTATCACCAACGTCTACATAATTTTAAATAAAACATAATGCGATATAAATTAGATGTAAATTTCATGTATGTATCCAACTCGGTTCGCCAGCGTTCGGGAAACTTAAGACCATTTTCTCGTCCAACATAAATAAACGAAAATGTGGTCTCTAAATGTAGGTCTCATAACGAAGCTCAAATTCGCTCAACGTGCTGTGGAGCGCGCTATGATCGGGATTTCTCTGTGAGATAGAATCTGAAATACGGGAATCCGCAGACGAACGGGTATAACCCACATAGCACCAAAAATTAGCACGCTGAAGTGGCAATGGGCAGGCTAAATCGCTCGACGAACCGACAAGCACTGGGGAAGAAAGGTTCTCGAGTGGCGACCACGTATCGGACGACGCAGTGTAGGACGCTCCCCACTAGGTTGACCGACGACCTGGTGAAAGTTGCTGGGCATCGTTGGATGCAGGCGGCACAAGACCGCACTTTGTGGCGTAATATGAGAGAGGCCTACGTCCAACAGTAGACAGAGATAAACATAGAAAATGATGAAGTTTTTTTTATGTTAAATAAGATTAAAATTTTATAGAACACCTAGTTATGTAAATAACACCAGTTTTACGTATTATTTAGATTCCGTTGGTAAGAAGGAAATTACTCATTCAAACATTATTTAGTATAACCAATACACAAACTAACATCTTACCGTCTAGATTAGTAAACACTAAACTAACTTTACTCCCTGTGGTGATGAAGTAAGAATACAATTCACCACTTTCTTGCCCGCGGGTGTCGTATAAGACGACTAAGTGATATAGTATGCATATAACATCTATGCAAGAGAAGGAAAACTCGAAGTGAAACCCTATACCAACATGTCTGACTAGCATGGTATAGTACCTAGGTTGAATTCCCTCCCACTGCGGAGGGGCCTAAGCCCAACAGTGGGACATATATTAGCTGATGATGATAGTTATGATGACGATGATGATGGTGGTGATGATTATGATGATGATGATGGTGGCGGTGATGACGATGATGATGGTGATGACGACGATGATGATGATTTATTGTCTTAATAAATTTTAATGGTGTTGTTCTATTATTCATTAGTGTAAAGAGGATGAAGACTCCATTCATCCGCTATATTGTTACTAGTCCTCTCATGTAAAATTTAAATCTTATTTGTTTCAGATACTCTAAGTTAGGCGATATTTGCAATTATATTTTAAAGTAAGTAAACATTAATTTTAATTAAATGACAAATTGTTTAGTAAATTTTCATCCATTTTTTTAACCTATTGTGGTAAATATAGAAACAAACCACCTAATATTAAGCGATATCTCTGAAATTTAGTAATATCATTCATACAAGGTACTGCTGTAGTTCCAATTGGTTTCAAGATATTTATTCTAAAAAACGTTAATTCAAATTCAAATCATTTATTACGTATAAACCCGGCAGGGGCACTTACATATTGTCATTCTTTTACATTTTCACTTAAATTACTACCGGATCGGAACGCGACCACACTGAGAAGAGCCAGCAAGAAACTCAGTGGGATTGCCTTCTTTTTAATTCATTTACCAGGTTTTTTTTTAAATAAAATTACAAATAACAACATGTCTATTAATAGCTCCAGTGTGATGCGTTTCGAACCATGATATAGTTATTAGATATAATGAAAAAGTGCCATGGCTGGCCCAGATCCCGCAAGCGGCACCCGATCACATTAGTTAGTTAGTTAACCACTAGAGCAGCCATCACTCCCCTCAACCACAATGAAGGGAAGAGAGTGACCCGCCCTTCGTAGATACCGCAAGCAGATCCTTCAGTGAGCAAGACCAATACCATTTGCCACAAACATAAAACACAGATCAAATAACAAATTCGTTAGGTAAAATACGTTACGCTTTACAATTATAATAGCTACAACAAAATAAACATATGTGTAATACCTTTTATTGAACTAATGAGAAAATGCCTGAATGAGGTGCTACTCATAACCAATCTGTATTATCATAAAGATAATCCGAGATTTTGTAAAAACCTTTTTTACAGAATCTACTCTTGATTGCTTTTTTGAACTTATTCACTGGCATATCTCGAATATTAATAGGTAGGTAATTTGTTGTAGAAGCGTACACACATTGCCCCATTAAAGATCTGTTAACTCGTTGAAGACGAGTACTATGTACAACTATTTGATCCTTATTCCGAGTATTTACATGATGATAGTTATCACTAAGCAATAATTAAATCGCATGAATTTTAACCTTAACACAGTAAACACCCAAATTATGGGCAATAATTTATGTATTGCAAAAAGAACGGCCCTTTGTAGGAATAGAAAAAGTCTGCTAGCCAGTAACGAAATTAAAAGTGTCTTCTAAATCATATTTTATATAAAAATCTTTAAATTATCTTCTTTTTTATTCTGTTTGCAATCAATATTCCACACATTGGAAATCACGAAGCAATCCAGCTGAAATGTCACGTGTGGCTCCCGTGATAATTCAATTGCCCATTGGGTCATGTTCCTTCACTTTATAAATGATTTAGAAAAAACTTATCTATTTTCTTTGTTGTTGTCACTTTATTTAATAAACACATTTCTACTATTATTTGTAGCCCTACAATTGAACAATTGAACATAAAACAAGATAAGAAAACTGAAACTACGACGAATCTCACCACGGAAACAACTCATAATAACAATTTCGAATCAAAGGGTGCCACTATTGCTATTATACAGAATATTGGCATTGATAATGATACTATGATGAGTCCAAGCATACAAACAACTGCATATGAAGGTTTTCCCACAAAGGATGCAACTACAACAACCACAAAAAATAATGCAAAAGATAGTAAAACTATTATGAGTGATGACAGAAAAACAACTGCAAATAAAGATTTTCACACAACGGATGCAACTACTACAACCACTAAAAATAATGCAAAAGATAGTAAAACTAGTATGAGTGATGACAGGAAAACAACTGCAAATAAAGATTTTCACACAACGGATGCAACTACTACAACCACCAAAAATAATGCAAAAGATAGTAAAACTACTGTGAGTGATAACAGGAAAACAACTGCAAATAAAGATTTTCACACAACGGATGCAGTTACTAGAACCACAAAAAATAATATAAAAGATAGTAAAACTACTATGAGTGATCACAGGACAACAACTGTAAATAAAAATTTTCACATAACGGATACAGCTACTGACATCATAAAAAATAAAGATAGCACAACTACGATGATTCCTATCATGAAAAAAAATATTAATAAAGATTCAAAGAATGCTAAGAAAACAATTACTACTGAGAAAAACCAAGGCGTTACAAGTATTGAAACAAGCACAAGTTCTTCTCCAAACATTAACGTTAAAGGCAATGCGCTACTTATAAATAATGAGAAAAAGCAAAGATCTAGTGCAGAACCCTCAAAATTTAGTGTCCTTAAATTAGTATTGACAGTGATATTTTCTTTTACTGGTGGTGTTCTTGTTGCAATTGCTGCGATGATGCTCTACAAGAGCTACAAATCACGAACTCGCCGTAAGTTGAAATTATGTTATAATAATAATATGTTTTCTATGTTACAAAGTAGATTGATCAAAGTAGATAAAAAAACTATAATATATTTCTGATTACGTGCAATCAGAAATATATTATATTTTTTTAGTATTTATAAACTGGCTAATCTTCTTTCTCAGATTTGAATCGTCACTAAGCACAAATATATGGATGCAATTTTCGTTTAGAGAAGCAAAATTTCTTTTGTAAAATTTAAGTAATATAATATACTCTCATTTTTATAAGTGTTTAATATAACAAGCCTACCGCAGATTGTGCTAGAATTAATTTAAAACAAACTTCGCTACTAGAATTCGTACTCTTATTCGAAAATATATTTCTATTTCATTAATGCGCATGCATAAATACTAAAGATCTTAGTACATATTTATAAAAGCAACAATAGAAATTCTAGTTACCATACTTGTAACGACATAATAAACAACATAGCATTTCAAATATAATATTTTTTAAACTGATGAAAGTATAATTATACATATTTCAAACTTGGTAAAAGATATCCTTTCCTTTCCGTTTGATGACTGAGTAAAAATAAAATCATCGGCTTACCCATGAGTGTTATAAAAGACGACTAAGGGATTAAATATGCATTTGTATGCATATTTAATCGTTGAATGAAATCCTATACCAACAAGTCTAACCAGCATGGTATAGTAGGTCATTTTCTTTCCCTACTGTAGGAGAGGCTCGAGCTCAATATGAGGACATGTATGAGCTGAAATAATGATGATGAAAAGGTAAGGTATATATAGATATAAAAATATTTCATATCATGCATTATTCACGCAACATCAAGTTTCATAGAGATATGTTAATTTATCGCCCATGGGTGTCGTAACAGACGACTTGGAAATATATCTAGTGATATCGATAAAGGTGAAGGAAAGCAAAATATAAAACTCTATGTTAATCCCTAACTGATGACATGATAAATTCGTAACACTATAAAGGGCATGTTACAGGCTACTATTTTTAACTCGTTTTTGTTATGACAATCAACTTAGTTGTTTTAAAATTGTCTTGATAGTCAACCATCGGTATGTAATGGAAAACACTTTAATAAACAAAATCCACTTTTTTTATAAAGTATCAAAAATTCAACACATTTACAAATAGTGGTATTTTCCAGCCAGCCTATCTTTTACCAATTGATTGGTATGAAATTCTTATTTTACAATTAGTTGACCTCATTTTTTTTTAATCAAATTCTATTCTAGAAAGATGTAAAAATGGTTAATTTTTACATCTTTCTCACATCACAGTGGGCCATCGAAGTCTAATAGTGAGGGCATATTGAGATGACATATTTCACATCTTAATAAGTTACCTAATAATTTTTGTATTTTTCTGGCAATAAGGCTGATTCGAAAAAAAATCCGCACTAAAGTTGATTGTCAGAATATTTTTCTCAGATACAATCCGCCTATATATTTGATTTGCATAAAACTCACATAAAATAAAAAAAAAATGTTTATTTATTTTCATTATTTATTTCAGAACAAAAAATTCAAAGGAAATCAAATTGCGACGCCTCATCTTCTATGATCACCAATGCTAAACCATTGTCTACAGTTACAATAATGAATCCATTAAACAACGATACATTAGATACTCATCATGAAACTATTGGGCTACGTAATGATGATGATGTGACCAATAGCAGCAAAATGTAACAAACGCTCTTTAAAACTACGTCCAATAATTTTGACTCTACTAATGTAAATAAAATAAATAATGCCGACACAATGACGTAATATTGTCATATCCAATTCACTAAGTGAATATTTAGCCAATATTTATTGGTTAACCGATGGAATAACAAAACAATAAAGTATAAATGGAATGAAATTATTTTATTATATCTGTACAACACGGAAATAACAAAATCAACTAACGATTTGATCGATAATGGCGCAACTGATTCTATGCATTCATTATGGTACATCCATACTAATATTATAAATGCGAAAGTAAGGATGTTTGTTTGTTTGTAACGCTTTCACGCCTAAACCACCGAACCGAGATCAAAAATTCTTTCACCAATGGAAAGCTATAATATCAGGGAGTAACATAGGCTATATTTTATCCCGGTATTCCCACAGGAACGGGTACTACGCCGCGGGTAAAGCGACTGAAACCGAAGCGAAGCGAGGGCGGGTTGCTAGTTATACCATAAAGGAGATATGCTTAAAACAATTGTTTATTTTATTAGTAGTGTTGTCAGTACAGTTGTATGCACTGTATAAGAGTCAATCTGTCGATAAGTGAACATATAGCTCTTAATAATATTTTACCAGTTCATGCACCCGGTGGTGACGAGTAAAAAATAAATGTATCAACACACGTTACTTTTTCAGTGGGAGTCGTAAACTCAGGTTGAGCAGCACTCCTTAGTACTAATAGTTCCAAATGAAATCGTTAAAAATTAACAAGAATATGATGCAAATTTAGTCTTTTTTAGTTTCACAAATTCGTTGTTGGTCAACCGATGGATATAAACAAGTATAAAATATACAGCAATAACCGAGTATAAAATATTTAAAATATCTTAAGTCTTAGGTCCTGGTGTTTAGTTATGCTATTTGATATCATGGTAAAGTGTGCAGCTTATGGGAATTAAATCTCGGTGAAAAATGGCGCAATTTGCTCCAATATTTAATTCTCAAACAAGTATCATTTTGCCTTTTTTTTTTTTTGCCAGAGACAACGCAATTGAATAACAACTGGACAACTGTCCAAATTGCAAGAAAAAGATGTCTAAAGACAATAATAGTTATACCCCAGTAAAATAACTAAATGGTGAGCCAAGCAGCTCCTATATTTCATCATTTGATCAAATATCTGTACTTGGATCACCTGATGAACATAGTAACCATATGGAGGCCGGCGTTCTACCATCCCTCCGTAAAGAAATCAAATTGTTTAGGTAAGAACTGCAAGAAGTCAAGAATGGGTTGAGGGAGTTACGTCAAAATGGCTGTCCTAGGCGAAATGGCTGTCTTAGAAGCCAGGATGCAGGCACTGCAGAGTAAGCAGGTCATTATTTCAGCACTCAATGCATCAATAACTCAACTCCAATGCACAGAGGCATGAAGTTCTGGTTTGGAGATTTCTTATTACGTCCAAGCCCAGGATAGCAGGGAATATAGTGTTTGCGCATGGGTTTCCTCGTGGAGCTAGAGTCTGCAAAAGTAGCGAGTACGCCGAGACCAAGTCGCATCGTAGTGACGGCTAGCACGACGCGCTTTCAAAGGCAAAGAACCATGCTATAGGGAGCGCGTGTACGTCGCGGCACGACCACCGTGGATCTGGGCCAGCCCACCCATTAGTGTTTCCATTTTTATGTCAACGAGAGGCTCACACAGACAAATAAGCGCTTATTCAACCGCGTTCGTGAGATTCCTGGGCATCTGGGGCGAAAATACAGTTGGATTAAATATAGCCAAACACTGACCAAACAGAGTACCTAATAGCAAACAAACTTATTGCATTCCTTTGAAGAGGATTAACAGAGTATTATTGGACTTGAAATTATTAGAGATAAGAATCACAAACGTATTTTATATTTAATGGATATCTATATACACTTTGTAATATTCTTAATGTTATATTACAGTATATCTTGCAAGATAACTATTTTGTGTTAACTATCAATGACAGCCTAGTCACCTGCATACTTTTTTATTATTCAATCTTAATTTTTTACTTCATTAACGATCGGTAAATTTTATACACAGTTTTATTTGCTGTTATTAAATTATTATAAACCACTTTATATATGATAGTTTTCAATTATATAAAACCTTTTAAGAATTTACTATACATTTATTATTAAATACGATACAAACTCACATAATTATAGTAAAACTATTCATATACGTTACACTAGTAATCATGCCTAAAACGAAAACCCTAATAATTGGACTATTTAACGAGGGGTCGTTCGGTACCACTCATAAAGAATTTGTCACAGCTGTAAAAAATTTAAGAATAGATTAGTGATTAACAAGACTTGGCTTCTAACGTGCGAGGAGGCGCGAGCGCCTTCATTGACTGACTAGACTTCTGAACGTGCCTCAAGCTTCTTAATGTACAGAAATTTGATGGATTTTAAGCCCAACTATACATGTTGGCCGAGTCTAGGCAACGCGAGCGTCCGCAAATAGGTACAAAGAAAGTGCTAGTGTCCACACGTTGGAAGTTCGTTGAACGCCAATACAAGTGGCCAATGTTGACGAGTATTTGTAGAGTTGCCCACATGTTGGCCGCTGTCAGTGCTCATTGTGCACTGAAACACTATGGACGTTGACACTGACGTTGCTGCAGCTTCGGCTATTTATTTCACGAGCGTATATAACTATTATCTCAGGTTATACCGCAGTAAATCGTCGATTCCCTCCTATTGTGGAGGAGGCTCGAGCCCAACAGTGGGACGTATATGAGCTGAAATGATGATTAATGATGAAAATACTTTTTGTTACTATAGGTAAGTACATATAGAGTGGCTGGGATCTAATTATTTACTATGCATATCTAAAAGTAGTGGTGTAAATTTGAAATATCATCATTCGTAGTGAGCGACATTATCACATTAAAAGCGTTTGATAGCAATGGATGTCAAACGTGTAATGGCGAGCAGACAACCGTGTGGACGCTATTGGCCAAGCGCTGACGAGCGCTTTTAATTTGTGCATAAAAACCGTCAACGATCCGAAGTGAGGCAAGTGATCACGAGCGGCGGCGAGTGAAGACAATTCGCGTCAAATCAGCTGTACACATGTTGGCGCTTGTATTCATTCGGCCAAATAGGAGAGCGACACCGAGCGTTGGCCGTGCAAGGCAAATAGGGTGTACACATCAGGGATGTTATGGATATGATATTTCGGTTCCGGATACGGATACGGATATAGGAATAGAATTATATCGGTTACGGTTACGGATATGTAATTATTTCGGATTATTCGTTAGTTTCGGATAGTTTCGGTTACGGATATTAGATTGAAGTAAAATATAAACAAAATTACTACGAAATTCAGGAGTGGTAGGACCATACTGTCAACAGTTATCTGTCTACAGCCGCGGGCCGGTCCGTCCGGGGCAGTACCATGCTCTCGCAGAAAATCGACGTCTGAGTAGTAGCAATTTGTTACTGCGCTTCGTTCTGTTATGAGCCTCGAGCAAAAAGGATTTTTAAAAAATAAAAGTTTATTATTTGGTTAAGACAGCCGTCTAACGTGGATGTCAGGATGAGACTGAGGTGTGAAGGGAACGGAGTGGATAGCTTATGGTTGACAAATGCATAGTATGCAATAAAGAGTGTGTAGTATGCGAGAAAGGGTGCAAGATATATCTATAACACCTCCCCGCGGTAGACTATACTCGTTCCAACCATTTATTTTACTTTTGGCAGGTCGAATTCTGATCAATTAGTGTTGTACCAATGTATTACGGATACTATGTTTTGTAATAATCGATTTTAGTCAGGAAGAATTTTTAATCGATTTAACACGGATATTTTATTTTTGCTTAAATACATATTTCATATTATTTAAAAACTTCACTTCTGTAAATATATTTGTTATTTGGGCACATTAATTTTTGCATACCCACTAATTCAGTCCTCCCAAAATATTTTACTTTGTACTTTGCAAAATAAAAAATAACTACTTTATGAAGCATTTTTCCATTAAGCGGGGTCCGCTGCTCCAAACTTTACTTAGAGACAATGGTGCCCTCGTCTGCAGTAGTAAATCACTAATTTTCTCATCCAGCCTACCTCTTTTTTTTTAAGCCGAATTGGCAACACTGAACGGCGCGCCGGCGACGCCATTTTGTTGTGTTGTCTGTCACTCGCAACAAGACTCCCGTGCTAGTCACATTTCTGTTCGCTGAGTGCTCTTTCATATTTTTCATACGCAGTGTTGAGTATTTATATTCCACCGTATTGATTTCATTGTTCTTACTTTGATTGAGTTGAGCGTATCGTTCTTCCCAGTAAGATTTTACTTGCAAAATGTCGAAAGGTATGGTGCTTAAAGGACAATCCAGAGAGTTAGTGCTGCGGCTTCGTGAATTTTTTGAAAAGGAAAGCCGCAATGGCGGATTCCTTATACCAGTAACCCAAGTTAGAGACCGTGTTGCAGCAGCATTAGGTATTAGTGCTCCAACGGTGGCGAAAATCACTAAAGAAGCCTATGGTAGTAGTGGTATTGAACAGAACAAGCTATCTACGCCTAAGAAAAAACGTCAGCCCCGTAAAGTGACAGCAATTGACAGTTTTGATACTGATGCTATTCGTCGTCATATATACAATTATTACACAAGCAAAGAGATTCCTACTTTGAAAAAATTAGTTATTTCTCTACGAAATTGTGGCTTGTTTCGTGGTCAAAAATCTTCTTTGTCAAAGTTGCTGCACCAAATCGGGTTCTTGTATAAGAAATCCGACAAAAGAAAAATTTTAATGGAACGTCGTGATATAGCCTTGTCTCGCTGTGAATTTTTAAGACAAGCGAAGAAAATAGAAGACTGGTCGAATGTCGTTTTCACAGATGAAACTTGGCTCAATGCCAATCATTCCATACCAAAAGGTTGGACTGACGATCCTGCTGCTTCTACTTCTGCAGTGCCAATGGGGAAAGGTGAACGCCTCATCATTTGCCATGCGGGAACTACAAAGGGATTTGTACCAGACGCTCTGTTAGCGTTCAAATAAAAAAAAAAATATTGGTTGCCTGTAAAGTCGGTATACGGGCGAAAGTTTTACGTGACAACGACTTTGAGTGGTAAAATAATTTTAATGTGAATATTCATTCGTATAGTAGGAAGAAGGATGAAATAATAGTAACAATTTAAAACATTTATTTATACAAAGAATTATATTTAAAACATTAATTTATACAAAGAATCTCGCACTGAATTTCATATTAACAAAATTTTATTTTTACCTTTACACATACATACGTATTTATATACAAATATACAATTTTTATGTCTGTCTCTCGACCTCTTAGGCGGGCTAACCATGCCCGAGTGGAAGGGACGCGTGCCTCTCACTCGCTCTCATTGTGAGCGCATAACGTGAGCGGAGCGTAACGCAGTTTCTTGAAGTGTCACCCGGCAAACCAATTTATAAGACGTTGTCACGTCAAAAACAGGAGACTATCATGAGGAGATGAATGCGGACGTGTATGAAAAGTGGTTCAGAGAAATGCTTACATCACTTGAAGAGCCATCAACAATATTTATTGATAATGCACCCTATCACTCTCGCCAATTTAATAAAATGCCAACACAGGCCAACAAAAAACACGAGATTATAAACTGGCTTCGTGATAATGGGAAAGATGTGGACGAATCCCTACTAAAAGTAGAATTACTTAAAATATTAAAAAGTAAAAAGCAGCCAAAACGATATGTCATCGACGAAATGGCAGCAGAATATGGGCATGTTGTAATCAGAATTCCTCCGTACCACTGTCAATATAATCCAATTGAAATGATCTGGGCACAAGTCAAAGGACACGCCGCAAGAAACAATACAACTCCTCTTTTCACAGCAAATAAAATGCTTGAACTTTTAAAAAACGCATGTGCTAGTGCGACGCCTGAAAACTGGGCGAGTGTCGTCAACAAGACAAAAAATATAATATTCTCTGATTGGGATCGGGAAATTGAATTTGACAACATACCTACACAAGAGTTAATAATAAACACTGCAGATGATTCAAGCGACGATTCCAGTTCGTATGAAGAATCCGACGATTCGTTATAATAAAATAATATTAAAATATTTTGGTTGTTTTATTTCATGTTATAGGTATGATGAGAAGATTTTTATATCTTCCTGATACAATTTTAACGTGTTGTCTATTACAACAATTCAAAACTCAGTTGTCAGCTGACTTAACTGCAAATAAGTGTAATCGATTATTTGCGATTCATTAGTTTGCACCGAATACTTTTGATCCTGTCACTAGATGCGATAGAACGTAACTTTTTTTATAAAGGAAATGAATTATCACTTAAATTTTATGAATAGAGCTATTTACGGCATATTAATGTATTTAGTGGGTAATAATTAAGATATATAAATATTATTGGGCAGTTTATATATTTCTCTGTTCACTCGTTTCAAAGTTAATAATTGCGTATAATGGAACAGTTACGTCCTAAAGCATGTGTCAAAAGTAAAATAAATGGTTGGAACGAGTATAAACATCGGGTTGATATTTCGATGTTTAGGAAGGAAATCCTGGCAATTTAAACATTTCGCCTAATGTTAGGCGATGAGAGGTTTTCTACTTCGGAACGGCGTTTATTAATTTTTATAGGGATCACTGGTTCGGGTTCTAATGTTTGATCTAAGTGTATGTTGACGGGAACTTATCGAGAAAATTTAGGGAAGTATTGTGCAAGACGGCTGTGCGATTTGATACATAAAAACGATTTAAAATATAGTAAGATTATACAAACAATTATGATAATTAAAATCGAGTAATGAGTCTCATATTTTATTATATGATGTTCATTCAGAATTTTATCAGCGTTTTCAGACATATGTTTTAATTTTGATTTTGTTTCCAATGTAAAGATATCTAAGTCAATATTTTGTAATTTCAAGGGAGGCTCATTACTTGTTACCTTTCAAAACTTATCTATGGTGCAACATGAGTCATTTATTATATTAAAATCTGGGCGAGTGACAGTAATATTAATTTTTAAGTTATTATATCTAGGTAACAATCTTGTACTTTTGCAGTACGCGATACAATTATTCAGTATATATAAAATTCCTGTGCCAATGATATTTATTTCGGTAATTTTCTGGTTAGGGCACTCTATGTAAAGTTTGTTGTTTTGGGATTGTATATATATCCAGTTATTATTGTAGAGTGGTTTCCATAAGTCTATATGGCCGTGAATAAAGTCCGTTTGACACTGCACTGGTAAAACACTTATCACATTTGACATTAATTCACTTTCACAACTAGGGTTGGCACTTGTCGGGAACACTGTCATGACGTCACAGATGTATTCGCGCGAGCTTATCGCTCTGCATTCTTTTAATGAGTCAAGGTTACAATATTCTGTTTTATCTTTGGTCATTGCTATGTATTTGAAGCTAGGAATTACGAAACTAAATGAGTTTGGTTTTACATTGTTATGCGGTGTGGGCAAAGCTATGTTATGGAACAAATTGTACTCTTTAGGAGACACTAATGGTATTCTTAAAATGAAGACAATCTTATTATTGAGACTATAACATATTACACTAGATATATTCATTAGAGTATGAATATTACTTAACGCTAAACTTATAGGTAACTTAAGATCTATAGGTAGGTATCTATAGTTATCGACAATTTCTTGGTATAATTGTATAGGAGATAATACGGCCGGGTGTAGAATGTTTTGGCTTCATAATATGATAGCATTCGTTATGTCTTCTATCTGGAATGATATGGTGAGAATGGATGCTTCTAAACTATTTAAGATATAGTTAATGTTTGCTCTTATGTTCAATTCATCGGATATGATGGTAATGTTTTTAAATTTTACGTAGAAATCGTCGATAGCTTGATTAAGGCTGGCCTCATTAATTTTTATTCCATGTAATATTTCGTTAATTTTTGCCAAAACTGATGAAGTTATTAAAATATTTTCTTTAATTAATGAGCCCAGTCTTTTGCCGTTATCTTGAAGATTTGGGAGGGCGTTGTCATATTTAACGGCGTCATCCTCGTCTAAGGTTCCAAATATCGTTTTGGAGAGAGTGCCAATGCCTCCTATCCATGCCCCTCTTTTAAGCCTTCTGTTCACTAAATGAGAAATAGCCGAATACTCAGAAACGATATCTCGGTATCTTACTGATAAGGGTTTTAATATGTTATGGCATTCTAAATTATTTGAGGTTTCAATGTGAATTTGGTTACATATGAAACGTATTGTGCCTAATACGGAGTTAATGTTTTTAATGTGGGGTTCAATGTACGAGATATCTAACGGGGTAACTATATCTAAGTAGCTCGCACGAATTTTGAGTTCACCAATTGGATCAAAATATATGCCGGGGCTTGTGTTGATTTGTTGAATGAATTCCGGGTGAGCATGGACCAGTATGCTGTAATGAAACGAGGCATTGAGATAATATTGTATTAAGTGCTATGCTGTATGTAGCTATGGGTACCAATATGTAAATATATGTAATGTATATAACCCTACCTTTTATACTTATTATCTATTAATTAAAAAAAAATATAAAGTGTATATAAATTGAGAAAAAAAAATGTAAAACTAAATTATAAAAGGTGTATAGTGTACTTATCTAAAAATATGTAAACTTAATATAACTATGGGTAAAAATGTGTATGTGTTTATACACGCATGTAAATGGTTTCATTGCACGTCTACGTGTTTAACCTCATCGAAATAATGTTCCACATGACGCCTATTTATGAGTAGTGATAAGGTGTGGTTACCGTGGACCTTGACTACTTTATAAGGGCCTTTCCATACGGGTGATAAGGCTTTACGTAGCCTGAGATGGTTTTTTAGTAATACGTAGTCGCCAACTTTGTATGTTGTGGGGCGAGTATGGGAATCGTAATAATTTTTGGAGTTGAGTTTGGATTGTTGTATAAACTCTCTGGCTTTGTCACGTGTGTGTTTCATTTTATGTTGCAACATCCTTACCTATTCCGGATAAGTAGTAGTACTTGAGTTATCTTCGTAAATTGAGTCTGGAATATGGGACTTGTGTCCAAATAGTAACTCGAATGGTGAGTAATGTGTAGTCGTGTGTACGGTGGAGTTGTACGCCAACATGGCGGTATATACATACCGCGGCCAGTTGTCTTGGTTTTCGTTGACGTATGACTTTAGGTATTCTTAAAGAGTGGAATGAGATCTCTCTAGAGCACCTTGAGTTTGCGGATGGTAAGGGCTGCTCCATAACTGTTTAACTTTTAAGAAGTCGCATGTTGTTTTAAATAAATCTGCGGTAAAGTTTGTGCCTTGATCGGTGAGTATATGTTTAGGTATACCAAATAACGAAATGAAATGAAGGAGGCACTCACACGATTCTTCGGCAGTAATACTACGGATAGGATATGCTAAAGAGAATTTCGTTAGGTCATCTTGCATAGTTAGGATGAACTTAAGTTTAGCTGTGCCCGATTCCGGTAAAGGACCTACAATATCTAATGAGAGTCTCTCGAAGGGAAAGGTCGAGGTGGATGTGATAACCATTGGAGCTTTATTGATTTTGCGTAAAGCTTTATTAGCTTGGCACAACGAACATTTCTTTATGTAAGTTTCGATGTCAGTGCGCATGTTCTTCCAGTAAAATCTTTCTTTAACACGGTTTAGCATTCTAATAGACCCTAGGTGTCCTGCGATTGGGATATCGTGATTTTCTTTGAGAATCTTTGGGATTTCACTTAGTGCGGGGTAAATAATATTATTATGCTATATGTGGATTTTTACGTTGGTTCCGTCGAATAGGTAACTGAACATGTTATAAATTTTTATAAAAGAGTGTTTATCGAATGGATTTTTGAAATCTGATGTACTCACTTCGTTTTCTGTGGGATAGTCATCATTATTTCGTCCCTCGTATATTTCAAAGACTTAAATATATCTGGATATGAACAATCGTCGAAGTGATGCACTTTTGTAAATAAGAAAAGGTAAGTTTTATTATTGACTTTAAGAGGTAGGAAGGTGTGAAGAGATCTTTCTTTTCTTGAAAACTCCTCACGCTCAGGTGTCGGGCAATTGTCGAGGACTTCTGTGACATACGGTATGGATTCATCCATGTCTATTGATGTAGGTATAATTACTAAGTTTTGACTCCCCTTAAGGAGGTTTTCATTATGTTCCGATATACATGTATCAAAGGTTCTCGCAGGCGATTTTAAGAACTGACTATAAGTGTCGTCGGGCAAAGGTAAGTTTGCCGTGGTTGCCGAAGTTCTTGGAAGAGCTTCTAGGCTAGGTTGGTTGTCGACAGGATAGGTTTCAGGATTATAACGACTAGTGGATGGTTAAGGCTCTAGCTCCATTCCTGGAGGCGTTCCATCGGGAACTGAATTTAGATAATCCATAATATCGTTTTCAATCTCGGGATTTATAAGATCTACCTCAAGACTAGATGGTGGGGATACTAAAAGACCTTCTAATTCGTCACTGGGTTCGTTACGTAGGCTCAATGGTTGTGGTACATTCTCGGTTTCAGTGTCATTCGTGGGATTCGGTTTTATAAGATCGGTATTCTCTGGAAAAATGGGATTCACTGGGTATCAAGACAGAGCGTCTGCGGCAGAGTTCAATTTGCCTTTACGATAGACTATCTCATAATCGAACTCTTCTAATTTTAGTCTCCATCGTTGGAGTTTACTACTAGGATCTTTGTGGTTAAATAGCCACTTTAAAGGCCTATGGTCGGTGATGATGCTAAATTTACGACCATAGAGATAAGGACGGAAGGTTTTGCATCCGTATAAGATAGCTAACAGCTCCTTTTCGATTGTACTGTAATTTACTTCACTCTTGTTTAGTGTGCGTGAAGCAAATGCTACGGGTTGGTCTTTTCCTACAGTCCCTTGGGATAGGACGGCGCCAATAGCGTAGTTTGACGCGTCGCAGGTGAGTATAAATGGTTGAGAATAATCGGGATAGATAAGAAGCGGTGCAGTTGTTAGTTTATGTTTTAATAAATCAAAGGCTAGTTGTTGTTGATTTTCCCATTTGAATGGTACATCATTTTTCAATAAACTGGTAAGAGCCTTAGCGGTCTTAGAGAAATCAGGAATAAAGCGACGGTAGTACGAAACAAGGCCTAGGAAGGATTTTATGTCTTTGGGCGTCTTTGGAGTTGGGAAAGCTGTGACGGCCTTGATCTTTTCTGGGTTTGGTTTAACACCTTGTTCTGTAATTATATGCCCAAGATAACAGACTTCACGTCGAAGGAACTCGCATTTATCAGGCTGTAGTTTTAGGTTAAAGTCTCGAATTCTCTGGAAGACCGTGAATAAGTGAAGAATGCTGGATTTAAGGTCATCTCCGTAACAGACGATGTCATCCAGGTATACGAAGCACGGGATACCCTGGAGACCCGACAGGACAGAATTCATAAGTCTCTGGAACGTAGAAGGCGCATTTTTGAGCCCGAATGGCATTCTATTGAATTGAAAGTGTCCTTCAGGAATTGTGAAGGCTGTTTTAGGTTTATCCGGGTCTTTTAACCGGATCTGGTGAAATCCGGATGCCAGGTCTAATGTGGAGAAATACTTGCTGTTTCCGAGTTGATCGAGGATTTCTGTGATTTGAGGAATAGGATATGTATCGCCGATCGTGATATCATTTAATTTGCGGTAGTCAATGACTACTCGCCACTTCTGTACGTTGGAAGCGTCAAGCTTTTTTGGTACAACCCATATAGGTGATGACCACGGGGAATCCGAAGGTTCTATGATATTTTGTTCTAACATTTTACCAATTTGTTTCCGGACTTCGGCTTTGTGTATTTCTGGGAATCTAAGATTTAGTATGTATTGCAACATCTGTGCTAGTCTTAATTTCGTGCTGAAGAGCGTTGGTGTGTGTAAGGTTTTCTCCAGGAAGGTGGAAAATGTCGGCGAAATCTGAACATAATTGTAGGAGTGCTTTGCGTTCCTCATAATTAAGGTGTGAAATGCGTAGTTGCTCTAAAACTTCTTTAGTACGTTGGACGCTATTGGAGGATACATTTATGTTATTAATTAGGTTATACGATTGGGTTTCGAATCGAACATTATCGATGGGATTAAGTTTTAAGTTTAGATTAGATTTTAACGAACCAATTAGGTTCTTCGGATGTATTCACTACGGATATATTTATTCGCTTATTTTCTTTGATCTGGACTAGACAATTAGCGACTAATAAATTTTCTGAGAGTTTCTGATCAAGGATCAATCCTTCTTTCATTTCGGGGTTTGAGACAGAGCATTCAATAATGGTTTCAGTTCTAAGAGGAATTATATAGGCAGGCTCGTTAAAATGTAATTTTAAAGATGATTTTTCAAATAGTAGTAGGTTATCGTTATAGTTAATGGTGCAGTTAAATCTATTAAGCATGTCGGATCCTATGATACCATCATAGGGTAGATGTATTTCATCAATGACATGAAATTGATGTGTTATTTTGGTTTTAGGGAGTTGTACATTCAAGTGGAAGTAGCCTCGGGTATGAATAGGTTCTGTTAAATCAATACCTTTTAATTGAATGGTTTCTTTTATGAGTTTAGGATGTGTTTCTATGCACGAGTGTTTTAGTAGACTTACAGAGGAACCTGAGTCGACTAGTAGGGATAGTGGCGTAGTCGATATCGAAGATTTCACGAGCACATGAGGTAAGAGTGTTTTCGCGAGATTATTTGTTATTTCATAAACGTTGGATGCATAGGGTTTCGGCATGTCAACCTCATTATGTCGCTGCGCGGATACAGATCGATTTGGCAGGTCAACTTTGTGTTGCTGCACGGATACAGAGCGATTTAGCAGATCAACTTCGTGTTTCTGCACGGATACAGAGCGATTTGGCAGACCAACTTTGTGTTGCTGCACGGATATAGTAGATTTCGATTTGTTTAAGTTCGCGGTGCCGGTCTTTTGATTGTGAGGTCCCGTACGACACCAGGTCGAGACGGCTACTCGTTTTTTGGAACGGTATCGTAATCCTCGGTTGGTTCGGGGAGACATTCGTCGTTATGAGGTTCTTGAGTTCCATCGCAAACAAAGTGAACACGTTGTGGCGTTTGCGATTGCTTTAAGTTGAAGCGGTTATTATTAAATTCTCTCTTACGACATTGCTCTAGGGTATGACCTGAGGTTTTGCAATATCTACAAAACACATTTGGGTTATTGAGGTTGTTATAAGGTCGATTAAAGCTGGTATTGGGTTTTGTGTTAAATCCCGTCTTTGATGGGTGTTGGTAGCTTTGATAACGGGATGCTGGTTGAATGTTAGGTTTTGGCGTGTACGACCTATCTGGTCGTGGGTGTTGGATGCTAGACGGTCCTGGTCCTTGTTTATACAAGGATTGCTGGATCTTTTCTTCTGAGATGGCTATATTGATAGCTTCGTTTAAGGTTTTAATAGGCTTACATCTAACTTGGAGATACGGGGTGTCAATCCCATTTGGAAGTGATGGAGGGCAAGTTCCTCCATGGCTGCTGTTCTGCCTATCATTTCTCTACTTTTATGGCCGTGTGTAATGGATATCTCTGTTAATAATTGCGATAGACATGTTTCGATTCTTAAAGCATACTGAGTTACGTTCTCGTTTAATTTTTGTTTGCATTCTTGAAGGTCAGTGAGGAGATGTGCATAATGTTTTCTCTCACTGAATTGGGTTTTGAGGAAGTCTTTGAGTTGTTGCCAATTAGTAAACTCTTTAATTGAGCAGGCTGTCTCTGCTTTGCCTTGTAGTTGACAAAGAATATATTTGAAGAGAATATCTTTTTGGCTATCGGAAGCTAGTTCATAGGCGTTGTTGCAATTAACTAAGAAGGAGTTGAGTTTTTCCCTACAGCCGTCGTATGGCTTGATAAATTTTAGTAATGTCGATAAATCGGTTTCTGGTCTCATTGTTATTGGTTTTTTCTTTGATTTAGTTGAAGGCCCAGAGGGTGGAGGATAAGGGTTTTGGCCTTCTTCCTCGGTATCTGTGACGGCTATTTCGGGCCTTTCAAATTTTGGACTTTGAAATCTTTCGGCCATGATTAGTTAATGTTTAACAAATTAAAACAGGATAAAATTATAGAGATAATAACATATAACATACAAAACACGTTTTAAATTGGTATGTAAAATTACAATAGAATTAGCAATGACCAAATGTATATAAAATCACTTACTGGAATGCGGATAGCGCGATAAGACGGATCATGATGTCGTAATGCACGTGTCGATGAGCCACGGGTCGTCGTGTCGTCGAAGAGAATATACCGGTCACAGCACTAAGTTAGGTATGACAATGGGCATATATTGTGATGCTTGTAGCGAAGACCGGCTGCAGTACGGACAGTATGCAGCAGGGGGTCTTCGGGAGCTTCTTCAAGATCACTGGCGTCCTGAGGGGCCGGGCCGGAACTCGGTGCAATAATATATGCACAGTGGAGATGGCGCTTACACTCGAACACACACACTCGCGTTGGATATGATTTTTATAACTAGGAGACGTACCGGGGACTTTTACAATCCCTTTGAGCTGCCACCAAATGTTATGAGCCTCGAGCAAAAAGGATTTTTAAAAAATAAAAGTTTATTATTTGGTTAAGACAGCCGTCTAGCGTGGATGTCAGGATGAGACTGAGGTGTGAAGGGAACGGAGTGGATAGCTTACGGTGGACAAATGCATAGTATGCAATAAAGAGTGTGTAGTATGCGAGAAAGGGTGCAAGATATATCTATAACAGTTCGGTGAGCGAGAGAGCCGGAAGCCCAACTTTCTGAGGGTGATTGCGTGTGGAGAGTTTTGGTGGTGCCCTTGGTATCACCGAGCCTCAATGCACGCATTCAGACTCCCTTCGCTTTCTTCGCGGTAGGCAACGGCCTTGTAAAGGTCCATGAGCGGCAGCAACACTTACCATCAGGTGTACTGTTTGCTCATTTGCCACCGTTTGCAATAAAAAAAAATAATTTAGTTTTATTTAGTATAACAAATAATAAACAAACTACAAAATAGGGATGATCGATATGCATTAGCTAAAAATATCAGTGTTTTAACTTCGATAACATCGATACATCGAAGAAAAAAGAAAAAAACATTGAATAGTCAATAATTCTTTAGAGTGTCATTAGAAACACCTGTTGAAATTAATTTTTTGCAGTGTGCATAAACGACACTAAGACTGCTGATTTTTCCCCTTATTTTTATTTCAAACATTTTTATTTTTAATAGAAACACATTTCATAAAAAATAACATTAAACTTTCATTTGATTGTTACCAAAAAGATCGATGTTTTCTTTTGTTTCGTGTAAAAATAAGTAAAACTCCATTTTATAAATGATACAAATTTTAGACAGTTTTATTTGTATGTTGTCAAAAATATAGATGTTTACTTTTGTTTCAAAACACAAATAAAACCACATTTCATAAAAATGTTTTGATTGTTTTATTGGTCGGTTACCAAATATGTCAATGTTTACTTATGTTACATATAAAAGTCGTCGTAGATGGCTCCTGCTCCGATATCATGATCATTAATGCTGGTATACCACAAGGCTCGCTGCTCTCCCCGACGTTGTTTATCCTGCATATTAACGACATGCTCTCTATCGAGAGTATGCGTTGCTATGCTGATGACAGCACGGGTGACGAGCGGTACACCGAGCAACGGAATATCCCTGGGAGTACACAGGCAAGAAGGGTTCAACTTGTGTCTGAAGACGAGCGCTCTCTGGGGTGGGCCTCGGAATGGGGTGAACATAACAAGTTTGCGCATTCACTGCAAAGAAAGACCCATTTGTCATGGCCCTTCAGTTCCAAGGAGTAACTCTTCCAATTTCTGAGAGTATTAGGATTCTCGCCGTCGAAATATCGAGCAGAGTCTAGTTTAGGAGTCATTTGAAGGACACAGCCAAATTGGCAAGCAAAAAGTTGGGCGTCCTGAAGTACCGCCTGGCTCTGCAGGCGGTACTTCACACCGAGACAGCGTCTTGTGCTATACAAAGCACAAGTTCGTCCTCATGTAGAGTACTGCTCAAATCTCTGGGCAGATGTGCCCAAATATCAGCTCGACCCACTGACTCCCTGCAAAGGCGTGCTGTTCGAATCGTCGGGGATCCCAATCTTACGGACGGATTGGAGCCGCTGGAGCAGCGGAGGCACTTTGGGTGACTTTGTGTACTCCACCAACTCTTTCACGGGAAGTGCTCCGAGGAACTGTTTGACTTGGTACCACCGTCACTATTCTACTGACGTACCACTCGACATCGTAGCAGGGTTCATCTATTTCACCTGGAAACGCTATGGACTTAAAAACTGTACGTTTCCAGGATCATTTCTCCCACGTACGTGCAAGCTTTGGAATAAACTACCTGCTGCTGTGTTTCCCGAGTGCTATGACATGTCCTTCTTTAAACGAGGTTTAAGAAGAATATTTTCTCCACGGTAGGCAACGGCCTGGCTGTGCCCCTGGTATTTTAAAAGTCTATGTGCGCCAGAATCACTTACTATCAGGTGTGCTTCTTGCTCGTTTGTCATCGTTGGCAATAAAATAAATAAATATACAAAAACTCATTTCCTAAAAAAATTTATGTGTTTATCTATTTGTTACCAAAACATCAAACATTTCTTTTATTTCATCTAAAAATAAATAAAATCACACTTCATTAGAAAATTAGACAGTTTTATTTATTTTGTTACCAAAATATCGATGTTTTTAATACATCGATGTTTTGTAATCGATATATGTTGTGCATTGATACTTTGGATTCGATGTTGACATCCATATAAACATCGACGTTTTTCTAATATCGATCGTCCCTACTACAAGATTCACAAGGAGTGCAAGCGCGGCGAAACAAAACCTGTGTAAACATGTTTTATTTAGACTCCACCCTTATTCGAAATTATCCGAAACTTTTGAATCGGTTACGGTTACGGATATATATTTATTTCGGATATCCGATAGTTTCGGTTACGGATACGGAGCTCCATAACATCCCTAGTACACATGTAGGCGTTGCCAATCGCTCGGCAACGCTCGGCGAACATGTATTACAAACAACTTTTAAATAAAGGAAAAAAGAGGGTTGGATAATTACTAAACGTTTCCAAAAGAATATAATAGTTAGTTGAAAGTAGAAATAAGACAATGTGAGGTTACATTATAAATCTTATATTTCAATTTGTAATTACTAATTTGCTAACTAAAGGACTAGAGTAACAAGAACAGTAAACAGTATATATATATATTTATATATACATATATTTTTATATATATATATATTCAGGATCTCGGCAACGGCTCCAACGATTTTGTTGAAACTTGGCATACTAGAGGTTTCGGGTCCAAAAAATCGATCTAGCTAGGTTTTATATATAGAAAATGTTGTTTTGTCCATGTTTTTAGTAAAACAGTATAAGGACATTAAATTTTAAAAGAATATGACTTCAAATTTCGTTGTCAACGTCATGAGTTACGATAGCTCAGTTGGGGAGACGGCCGGTTCCAATTTTAGTTTTATTGGCTTTCAAACAGCGTCGGTTCGAATCTCGGTGTTATTATTATTCTCTTTTTGTAATTTTTTATATAATTTTCATTATTTATTTTTTATTAATATATATCTAAATAACTTCGACAAAAATATTCCGAGCGAAGCTCGGTCAACCTGATACTTACTATCTATCAGAGAACGACAGCCATAGTACCATAGCCACGCTAACAGTACCTTACATAAATATTATACTTTGAAGCATAGGTACTACTTACACAAGGAGTATTGTTAACACTAAGTACTAAATTTTATACAAGGTATACACTTACTAGTTTATGAAAATCTCTTATTCTAGGCGGCATTGTCGCCGTTTTCCTTTTCTCAGTAAGGGACGATAACAATGGTCAGCCGCCTTAAATTGTCTAGATTCCCTGAATAGAATAGTCTAAATCTAAGCATTGCACATCTCAATACAGATTTATTAAAGAACAAAATAACTAGAATTTTAATTAACAGAATCATACATCATTTTCGTCAGTCCATTCGCCTGGCCATAGCATTAGTTTATCTAGCCACAGTGTTATTTCTAAGATTGTCCCACTGAGAGCATATATATTATTTAGCAGAATAATGATCATAAAAACCTAAGAGAAAGTTTATTATGACTCATATGGTTTTGATTTACATATATATACTACGTTACCAACTTCAAAAATCTTATCGTCGCGCCTTACTGTTTCAAATTGAGCTTTGAATTAGTATTTGCTTTCATAGCACAAATTGGCGTATTTGCTTGACGTTTTTGACGTTGACGATTTCATCAACAAAAATAAAATATTTTTTAATATTTATGATATTTTTTTTTTTTAGTATGGGCTGCGGTCGGCGCGCTCCTCGCACCACTCTGTCCCAGGCGACAGTGGGGCGTAAGCACGCACACCCGCAACCCACCAGAACACCACGTCGCCTTCGTCGTTGGGCCGACCACCGGAGCAGGGTTACTTGCCATCGGGGCCCGACGGAATACCCCCTATTCGGGGTACCCTACCATCGACCGACGTCCCCCCCTCGGGGAGGACGTCGGTCTTTCCTCACACGGTCGACCTCTCGGTGGGTAACGGACTATCTCCCCGGTCAAGTCACCCGCGGCCTCGGCTAGGGCGGCATGGCACGCAGGTAGTCGCGCCTGCGCCGCCCCAGGCGCCGGCGGCGGGTCGCTTCGTCGAGACCCGCCGCCTATATTTATGACTAGCAACCCGCCCTCGCTTCGCTTCGATTTTAGCCGTTTTACCCGCGTAGTTCCCGTTCCTGTGGGAATACCGGGATAAAATATAGCCTAGTTTACGCGCTGATATTATAGCTTTCCATTAGCGAAAGAATTTTTGAAATTGGTCCAGCCGTTTTGAAGATTACCCGGAACAAACAGACAGACAAACAGACAAAATTTTTTTAATCTCTATTTCAGGCATAGAAGTCGTGCAAATAACCGTGTGAGTATGAAAAAAGCTTATTATTTTGACATTACAAACAGACACTCCAATTTTATTTATTGGTATAGATAAACATGGCATATAATGTTGGGACAGTTTTGTCGAGATAGTACAAACCCTCCCATTCCAACCATTAGCTGAATTTTGCTCAATTGAATTGATTACATTCACTTAAAACGCAATTTTTGTCGTATTTTCCCATTTCAGGAATTTGCAATTCCTGAAATTGTACTAACACTGGTCGTATTAAACACTTGTTTAGGCACAATTTGGCAATGCAATTCTCGAAGTTGTCGATCACTATGTTTACCTAG
Organism: Lymantria dispar; assembly: GCA_032191425.1. Classification (NCBI taxonomy): domain Eukaryota; kingdom Metazoa; phylum Arthropoda; class Insecta; order Lepidoptera; family Erebidae; genus Lymantria; species Lymantria dispar. Next base: position 33,872,534 of record CM063448.1, read on the forward strand.
GACCAACGTTCCAGCAGTGGCGAACAAAGCCCGTCAGAGGCCCGGGGCGGCATAGCTGAATGAGGCCCCCCAACTTTAAAAAAAAAATAGATTTACAAGCTTTTTTTCAGTTCATATTTGTATGTATAAAAAGTATTTGTTTATTTTGTTAAAATCTGGCAAGTGAAATTTAAATGAGACTTAAATTATTTAGGCTAAATAAACATAACATACAATATGCAATGGATACGGGTGAGGAAAATAAAATACGAATCGACCAACAAAAAATCTCGTAAAAGAGAAAAAAATCGAATCTTCACGATAATTGGTATTCCGGGGTTTTTTAGGTCGCTGATTACCATTCTGCCATTAAAATTTGAATATTCAAGATGGCGGATCCGATATGGCCAAACGAAAATCCAAAAACTTATTTGAATCGGGTGAAATTGGGCACTCGGGGATTTTCGAGGTCGCTGATTACGAAACTGCACTCAAGATTTGTAGGTTCAAGATTATTGATCCAATATGGGCGACCAGAAATCCAAAATCTTATTTGAATAGAATAAGACCATATTATTCATTTCAAAATTTTCGTGTTTTGATGATGAGAATTTGCCTTAAAATGATGAAGAAAAATACGATTCGCGGTCGTTAATGGGTTAAGTTTCGAAAAACTCCTCTCGCGTGATGCAACCGAGATGCAAATAGTCAAAAAATATTCAAGTATAAGCGATGTAGTGAATGTAAATGTAGGCCTACAGGAGTGAATTATTTGCACTTCATTCATTCAGGGATTCCTGTGCAAGTACCCGCTACAAGGACGGAAATTCCCGCAGCGTATTGGATACGTTCAGCAAAGTTAAAAATATATTAGTACGGCGTAAAAAGTCTAGATGGCTGTAGTGCTTTGATCTTGATGAAGTTATGAAGATACTAAGCACATTTTTAAAATCTGGTTTATGACTTGACAGGGAAACGCGGAGGCATTTGGGGCCCCCCCAAGACCGGAGGCCCGGGGTGGTCCGCCCCTTCCGCCCCCCTGTTAGTCCGCCACTGCAGTCCAGTTAGGTAGATCCAATTTCGAGAAAGAGATCAGCCGACGAATCCAACTCAGTTGGGCAGCGTTCGGGAAACTTAAGAGGATCTTCTCGTCCAAAATACCTCAGTGTCTGAAAACACAGGTCTACGACCAGTGTGTGTTACCAGTGATGACCTACGGCACGGAAACGTGGTCCCTAAATGTAGGCCTCATATCAAGGCTTAAAGTCGCTCAGTGTGCTATGGAGTAGGCTATACTCGGGATTTCTCTGCGAGATAGAATCCGGAATACGGAAATCCGCAGAAAAACGGGTGTAATCGACATAGCACGAAGAATTAGCACGCTGAAGTGGCAATGGGTAGGCCACATCGCTTGACGAACCGACAACCGCTAGGGAAGAAAGGTTCTCGAGTGGCGACCACGTATCGGACGACGCAGTGTAGGAAGCCCCCCACTAGGTGGACCGATGACCTAGTGAAAGTTGCTGGGCGTCGTTGGATGCAGGCAGCACAGGACCGCACATTGTGGTGCAACATGAGGGAGGCCTACGTTCAGCAATGGACGACAATAGGCTGAAATGACGATGATTAGGCACAATTGTTAGGAGTGGTAGGACCACACAGTCGACAGTTATCTGTCTACAGCCGCGGGCCGGTCCGTTCGGGGTAGTACCACACTCTCGCAGAAAATCGACGTCTGAGTAGTAGCAATTAGTTACTGCGCCTCGTTCGGTGAGTGAGAGAGCCGGGAGCCCAACTTTCTGAGGGTGTTTGCGTGTGGAGGGTTTTGGTGGTGCCCTTGGTGTCACCGAGCCTCGATGCACGCATTTGCACTCCCTTCACTTTCTTCGCGGTAGGCAGCGGCCTTGTAAGAGTCCATGAGGCGCAGCAACACTTACCATCAGGTGTACTGTTTGCTCGTTTGCCATCGTTGGCAATAAAAAAAAAAATTGTGGAATGTCTTTAGTGAAACCTTAATATTTTCTGTAATTTTGGTATATTTGAATTAACTCTCATAAATTACAGCGACGAGGATATATGAAAAAGTTGTAATACTGATATCGGATATGCCTTACAATGTAATGTAAAAATGAAAAAATATGTGGCCGCAATTTAGGTATATGCTAGAATAAAAAAAGAAGGTAAACATCAATTAATTTATTCAATTATAAAACATTATGTTTACAAAATAAAACTACTAATTTTACTAGATTTTGTTTTTCTTTTCATTATCCGGACATTTCAAATAATTTGAAGCAGTCATAGTGAATATAGCCAGTAAGATATTTGTGTTTTAATCAATATTATCACAAAGCATCACAGACGAAGATAACGAATCACCGGTTTCTTTCTTGCCTGTGCACTCATAGGCAAGAAAAATTATTGAGGAGAATTACAGAACGTGAATTACAATAATAGAATATATGCTACTCACAATTTTTTTTTTGTGAATAGTGTATACACAGATAACGTCTATGGAAGAAAAGGAAAACTGGAAATAAACCCTAATATCAACTTCTGATAAGCGTGGTATAGTAGCTTACGTTGCCTTCTGTTGTGGCGAAGACATATTTTAGACTTGCTTACCAGCAGAAGAAGAAAACTGACATATTATATTCACATAAATATCATCATCATCGCAGCTCACACGCGTCCCACTGTTGGGCTCGAGCCTCCTCCATAATGGGCGGGAATATGACCTACTATACCATGCTAGTCAGACATATTGGTATAGGGTTTCAGTTCGAGTTTTCCTCTCATTCGAGTTTCTCTCTCTTGCACAGATGTTATGTGCATATTATATCCCATAGTCGTCTTATACGACATCCATGGGCAAGATGGGAAGTGGTGAATTGTATTCTTACTCCGTCACCACACGGAAAAATCCCATAAATATGAAAAAACATTATTATTGTATTCAATATCGCCATCTATCTATAGCGGCAGGCTTGTTGACAGTTTTTGCTTGCAGCCATATAAGCACACTGTCCTACAAAATCAATCTCTGAGCAGTAGCCGTTTCAGACTGCGCTTAGGTCTGTGATTGAGAGATCTGGAAGCCCAAATGTAGCTTACGGTAGACAATAACTTAGCAATGCTCTTGATATACCTTTGTTATAAAAACGGTTTATGAGCGGCGATTAAGTATTACTTACCTTCAGGTGGCCATACTAGCAGAGTATGTTACCAAAGGCATTTAAAAATAATGTAATTAATTCAGCTTTAATGCATTTTTTTTTGTTACAGAGGCACGTTACGATATTAGAAGGATTTACTTATAAAGTTCGTTGTTACTTTACAAATATACAAATGTATATATATATATAAAAGAAAGTTAGTTACACTATTTATAACTCAAGAAAGGCTGTACAGGTTTGGCTGAAAATTGGTGGGGAGGTAGCTTAGAACCAGGAGACGGACATAGGATACTTTTTATCCCGTTTGACCGCGATGCCGTGTGACGGGACATGAAAGAGAATACACGTCATTATAAAACGTAGTATAACAAAAACGCATCTGACATGTAATAACAAAACTCAAATGACAGCTAAATATCAGTTGGCTTATGCGTAGTGCAAGTCAATTTTACAATCTGTAGAGAAGATGGTAGACTTTTGACGCGAATGTCAAAATGTCACGTAGCGCTTTTATGTTTTTTTCATTATTTTAGTGTTTTGAAGTGTTATATTGAATAATTTTGCTGATATTTTATGTAATATAATGCAGATAAAATTCTGAAATGTAGTGAATATGATATAACAATGAATTGCGTGCATTTTGACATTCTGGCAAAATTCCCAGAGAAGGCATGACTTGGATATCATCACCAAGTCATGCTAACGACTGACTGAAAGACTAAGACTAAAGACGTGAATATATAATAAATATAATATTAATAACGACATTGGCACCAATAGCTCATATAATTGTAGCTCATTGCCATTAAATAAGAAGAAGAAGAGAAGATGCTGGAGAGACTCGAACGAGACCTCTGGCGCCACCCCTATCGCACGGCGCTAAGTGAGATTCGTGCGCGGCATAATCCGAGACTAGATTTTCAGAAATTTATAAACTATATTTACGACAAAAATTATGGTGATACGAAGTTCGCCGGGTCAGGTAGTTGAAAATATTATTAGTTCAAAATATTTCATATTAGAATTCATTATGAAATTGTCTAATTAATAGAGAGTTCCATGTGATGATAGGTAAGGTAAATAAGCTCATAATACGTCTTTTGTACCATCTTTCCAACGGATCTTGTATAAAAGGAATGAGGACGATAAGTGATATGACCATTAGGCAGTGGCGTAGCAAGGGGGGGGGGGGGGGGGGCGGAGGGGCGGACCGCCCCGGGCGACACTATGAGAAGGGCGGCAAAATTGCAAAATATTTTGATGGCGGGCCCATTTTGGTGGCGGGCTCGGTAGTGGTAGAGCGGGGGGTGCAAAGAATCTGCGGCAGCGAACAAAACGACCCTTGGCCCTGGTAACACACAACATTCGGACACTCAGGACTGACAAGAGGTCATTGAGCAAAATCCGCTGGGACATTGTAGGATTATCAGAAGTCCGAAGAGAGGGTGAGGGCACAATAATCCTCCGGTCCGGAAACTTGTTCTTCTACTGGGAGGGCAATCACCCATCCCAAGAAGCTATAGGGTTTATCGTTCGCAAGTCGCTCGTAGACAACGTGGAGAGGATTGAGTGTGTCGATAAGGCTAGCGTACCCTATACTCCGAATTACCAAGAGCCAGAGGTATTCGTTGAAGGTCATTCAGGTATACGCACCAACCTCGGCATACTCCGACGACGAGGTGGAGGCATTTTACGAGGACATCTCGAAAGCCATACACGCGTCCAAATCTCACGGTCTTTATGGGAGACTTTAACTAGGCAAAGGGAGCGACGGCGTGTTGAGAGTGGGGAAACATGGATATGGACAGAGAAAACAGAGGGGCCAGAAACTGGCTGATTTTCTGGAGAAGGCTTTTCCTTCTTCAGGAAGTAGCCACAAAGGAAGTGGAACTGGGTTAGCCCCGATAGTTCAACAAAAAACGAGATAAACTGTATCTTGTCAGACAAACGACAAATATTCAATGTCTCGGTGATCAGCAGGATTAAAACTGGGAGCGATCACCGGATGGCACGAGGCACATTGAATATCCATACAAAAGTCGAGCAGTCACGCTTGATGAAGTCTACACTCCAACCTACATCTGTCCAATTCCAGAACCTCGAAAGCTTTCAACTCAAACTACACAATCGCTTCCAATGTCTGGACGAGTGCTAATCCCCGAACGATATGAACAACAGGTTCGTAGAAACTTTCCACGCGGTTGGGTCGAAATTAACCGCATTAATAGACCTAAAAAACTTGCCAACCAGACTCTCGAGCTCATGAAGCGGAGAAAAGAAATGACGGTGCAGTCTTCAGCCGATTGGTCCGAACATAGGCAGCTGAATAGGCAGATCTCCAGGTCTGTCGCAATATTCGCCGATTTAATACGCTTCGTTTTAAAGAAGCGATAGAGCGGAATCGTGGCTCAAAAGTGTTCGCACAAAATCTGTCTATTGGGCAAAGCCAAATGACTAAGCTGAAGACCGATGACGGCACTATCATTTCATCCCAAAGTGAGATCTTGGGAGAGGTCGAAAGGTTCTATGGAGAGTTATATAAATCATCCCGAAATCCTGTTGTTGGCTTGGCCCAAGATCCCAGATCTAAGCTAACTCGACACTATACCGAAGAAATTCCGGACATCAGCGTGTACGAGATCAGAATGGCTCTCAAACAGCTACGTAACGGTAAGGCACCGGGAGATGACGGAATTACGGCAGAGCTTCTGAAGGCAGGCGGTAAGCCGGTCTTAAAAGCCCTTCAGAAGCTGTTTAATTTCGTTATCCTCGGGGGCGACGTTCCAGAGTCGTGAACCAGGAGTGTGGTGGTGCTGTTCTTCAAGAAGGGTGACAAGGCTCTTCTAAAGAACTACAGATCCATCTCACTCCTGAGCCACGTTTATAAGTTGTTCTCGAGGGTCATTACCATTCGACTCACGTGCAAGCTTGATGACTTCCAGCCGCCCGAACAAGCCGGCTTCCGAAAAGGCTATAGCACCATAGACTATATCCTCACGCTTCGGCAGATTATACAAAAGACCGAGGAGTATAATCGGCTTCTGTGTATAGCGTTTGTGGACTATGAGAAAACCTTTGATTCAATCGAAACTTGGGCGGTGCTGCAGTCCCATCAGCGGTGCCAAATCGACCATCGCTACATCGAAGTGTTAAAGTGTTTTTATAGGAACGCCACAATGTCGGTCCGTATCCGGGATAAGAGTACGAAACCGATCCAGTTGCAGAAAGGCGTGAGACAGGGAGATGTCATCTCTGCGAAACTGTTCACCACTGCACTGGAAGATGTCTTCAAATGCTTAGACTGGACCAGACTCGGCATCAATACCAACGGCAAATACATCACTCACCTTCGATTTGCAGACGATATCGTCGTTATGGCAGAATCCATGGAGGACCTTGGCACCATGCTCAACGATCTCAGCAGGGTATCCCAACTAGTGGGTTTACGAATGAACATGGACAAGACGAAAGTCATATCAAATGCCCATGTCATTCCTGTACCGGTCCTAGTTGGCAATGCGATTCTCGAAGTTGTCTATCATTAGGTTTACCTAGGAAAAACAGTCCAGTTAGGTAGATCCAATTTCGAGAAAGAGGTCAGCCGACGGATCCAATTCGGTTGGGCAGCGTTCGGGAAAATGTACATGGTTTGGAAATAAATATTTTTCACTCAATTCTTTAATTTCGTTACGTTTTTCTTACCATCACTAACAATTATTATTTTTACGACGTCAAAAGGGCGGCAAATTATGACTCCGCCCCGGGCGACAGTGACTCACGCTACGCCACTACCATTAGGTCATATCGGAGATTAATTCATCACTCATACAAAGGCCGACCATTTGAGAGCAATGTTATGGCACTTGGTCGCTGAGACGTCAATGAGGATAGTTATTCCAAGGTTAACCTATTTCATGTCAACTTATTTCAGCAACGGAATATAAAGTACATCAATTCCCTCTTATTATGGAGAAGGTTTGTGTCCATTAGTTGGATCTTTGTGTATTTAAGAATCTTCTTTATTATATCAAGTAGAAGACAGGATAAGTATATGTATATACTATACACGGTGACTTTTTTATCGTCTTACAAAAAAAAAACCATAAAAGTATCCGACCTAAGAAACATATCTAACATATTTAAATGTTCAATAGTGGTAGTTATAAAAAAATAATAAAATAAAATAAACTAAAGTTAATATTTTGTAACAGCCTGTTTATTGTGTTTACATTTTAAACAAACAAATCCTGCGGAATTTCGTTAGCCAATCATAGCTAGGAAGTCCACGTGGACAGCTATTACAAAGCGTAATCCCGGACCCCATTGGCTGCCTTTTTGTTTTAGTATCCGCCGGTGGGCGAAAGTTGAAGGTCGTGCGCATGAAATTACAATTTCCCTACAAGTAATTACATATTTCGCGACATCGTTGTGTGTTTGTGTTGTTACGAAATGTCTAATAGACATTATCAATACTCGAATATCGTACCTGTACGTAGTACAAATAGTGCACAAATGGTGGTTTATGCATAGACAAAAAAAAATGATGAGTAATTTGAACAGTTCTTTCAATATCGGTAGAACGATATTCTTGTTACTTTGTTCGCAATTATTTGTAAATAGCTGATTCCATTTTATCGAAATACCTCTGAACCAATTTACTTTATTGAAATAATGACCTACTAGTAGACTAGTAGATACCAAGTCTCTAACACTTTAAATAATTGTTCCTGACGGTCCTAAGTGCGTAGAAAGTATTAAGGAAAAAATTGGACTTCGCACGTACTGAATATGTAGTGGTATTTCTGAAAAGGACGTAGGTTATGATTATGGTACAATTTTACGAGTTGACAATCGAACTTTTTCTAAGGTATAAAGTGAATGACTGCGCGGGCGGCGAGGTAACAGCTGTGTTAAGTACCAACATACGCGCTCGCCGCGCTCACTACATGATGTTTCCTTACTATTTTAACTTGTAATTATTTATAATCATTTTTATTAAAAAATATTCTAGTAAATCTTTTTTTAAACCTTTAATTGTACGAATGTATTGTAGATACTGGATACTTTAATTGGCCTGCTTTTGTAAGACGACATAAATGTCACCGTGTATATTAGGGTGTCTCAGACTATAAGGGCAAAATATTTTTTTACAGATTGAGACACGCATACCCTCTTATTTTGTTCCATTTGACCTTAATAAGTGAAATAATAAATATTATTGAAATCAGATAGCGATAACCCATGCCGACTTGATGTCAAACTATGAATATAAAAGTTTGTATGGAAACTATAGGGGAATATTTTAAATTTATATTTATTTTGTAAATAAAACAATGATACTTTGATTATGTATTATATTTATAATTTATTACGCATATTCATTATTTAAAAGACATTATTCATTAAATTTTCTTTTTAATGTTTGTTTGTTACAGTCAGGATATACCTTTCTGTGTTCTTGTACGCAACGTAATAAATATTGTTTTTGTTCTTCGTCCACTGTGACTAAGCCATGAAAGTCTTGCATCAACTTAACAGCTCTTTCAGCCGTATCATTAACTAATTTCAGTAATTGCACTTTCATTTTAGCATGTTAAAATGAAGCATTAACAGGCCACGAAGTAGGACACTCCATGAGAAAACTGTCATCGATTTTGAGTAGCCTGAAAAAAGATCTGCTGTTTATGGAGACAAAGTCATCGATGTTTTTTTCAAAAAGAGACCCGCTAAGTTCTTCTCTCGATGGAATGTAGCGGTTATTGTGGATCGATGGATTTTCTTTGGCCAAATTAGCAACTATTTTCACCTTACTTTCTTGGTTAATAGCATCGTTAAATAGAGACAAGATAGACACTTCGTGTGCCAAATACCACAAATGCTTTTTTTTTTTTTTATGGGTGGGCTATGGTAAGCGCACGCGCGGTCCAGTCCGTCCGGGGCGATGAAAGGACGCCGCGCGAGCCCATAACCCACCCGTACCCACGTCACCTCGTTGTTGGGCCGACCACCGGAGCAGATGTGACTTGTCATCAGTGGTGGGCCCGACGGAATATGGTAACCTCTCACATCTCGACGTACTGGGACGTCGGTCGCCATCGCGCGGTCAGCCTCTCTGCGGGTGACGGACAATTCCCCGGTCCGATCACCCGCGGCCTCGGCTAGGGCGGCATTAGGCGCAGATACTTGCGCCTGCGCCGCCCGAGTCGCCGGCGGCGGAACGTGTCGCCGAATAGGAGCTCTACTCGCACACGATCCGTCGCCTCCTTCCGTGAGATTACGGCCTCACAGAAGGCGGCGACCGCGTCCCAGTTCCTGACGCTGACGAGCATCTCCCTGGCGATGGTCGGCAGTGCCAGGTCGGCACCGATAATCGCGACGAGTTCACGGCGCTCCCCCTCCCATGCAGCACACTCCTCGAACGTGTGCTGCGCCGTGTCCTCGTCGCAACTGCAGTGGTGGCAGGACGGAGTGCTCTCCCTCCTGACAATCTTGTGCAGGTACTTCCCGAAGCAACCGTGCCCCGTCAGCACCTGCACCAGTCGGAAGGAAAGCCCCCGTGCGTCCACTCCAACCACTCCATCAGCACCGGCCGGAGGGCCTCGACGGTCCTGACACCGTACCGAGGACTCTCCAGCTGGACTGCCCAACGGGCAATGACTTCTCGGCGGGCGTCGACCCGCCAGGCGGTGATCTCTTTGATGGAGACCATACCGCCGCGGGCGCGCGTCTCCGACACCCGCCGATAAATATCGGCGAGCATCTCCGCCTCCAGGTCCCACGGGGGACTTCCGGCCAGGAGGCACGCTGCCTCCGTTGCTACCGTGCGGTAACCCTGTATGGCCCTGATCGCCATGACCCTCTGTGGTCGCCACAGGAGGGCCCTAAGACGGACGGTCAGGGACCCCGCCCACACCGGTGCGCCATACAGGGCCATCGACCGGATCACCCCCGCATACAGCTGTCGGCACGTAGCACTGGGTCCGCCCACATTCGGCATCAACCACGAAAGGGCGGACGCCGCGTCGACAAGCCGGGGAACAAGTCGATGGAGATGCTCCCGGAACCAAAAATGCCCGTCGAGCACCAGGCCCAAGTACTTCATGTGGGCCTGGATGCTGATGGTGACCGACTTCACGGTGATCAAAGCGCCGGCGGGAGGCCCGGCGGTACGGAGGCCATGGTACAAAAGGGCCTCCGTCTTTTCCACGGCTACCCTCAACCCCAGCGCTTCGATCCGCCTGACAATCTCCTCGGTGCCGAGAGTTGCCAGGCGTGCCGCCTCCTCTAGCGTCCCACCCCGGGCTGTGACGAGTGTATCGTCGGCGTAGCAAATTACCGCACGTCATGGGCGTTCGCACAACGTCCCCTACTCGGTTAACGTAGAGGACGCTGCGCCCCTCCAAGTAGTCTGCCAACAGCCGCCTGAGGTACACGGGCACCCCGTGATACCTCAGCCCCTCCCTGATGCAGCTGAATGGCAGACTGTTGAAGGCGTTGGCGATGTCCAGGGACACCGTCAACAGGACTCCTCCGCCAGTGACGGCCTCCGCTACCACGGCCTTCAGGCGCAGCAGGGCCGCGATCGTCGAACGCCCTTCCCGAAAACCAAACTGGGCGTCCGACAGATCGGGCCCGACCCCGACGAGGTGCCGCTCGATGCGGGCAGCCAACACCCTCTCCAGAAGCTTGCCCGTATCATCGAGCAGCACAATGGGCCTATAGGCCGAGGCCAACTCGAGAGACCGTACCGGCTTCGGCAGGAGAACCAGCCTCCCCTCATTCCACCACCCAGGAAACTGCCCGGACGGCAAACAAGTGTCAAACAGTCCCCTGAGACGTGGTCCCAGGTGCTCGAGGACCAGGGCCAGCACACGGTTGGGTATACCGTCGGGCCCGGGGGCGGTGGATTTGGCTTGCATACGCGCCACCGCCACCCCCATCTCCTGCTCTGTGATGGGCGGAACACTCTCGTCGTCGGCCTCCCGGTCGCTGTTCAGCGATGCCATGACCGGGGGCGTGTGCTCCGCCCGCCGTGGAAAGAGGTCCTCGACAACTCCGGTGAGGAGGCTGGGCTGGAGAGTCTCGGTGAGGGGGAGGGCCCACCCGCGGAGCTTCTTTAGCGCCGCAAGGTAGGGGCGACCCCAGGGGTCACGCTCGAGACTGTCCAGCATCTCCCGCCGACTGACGTCTTTGGCGGTACGGACGGCCAGCCTGAAGGCAGACCGCGCACTACTGTAAGCCTCGTACAGCTGGCCCTCCCGCTCAGCGTCGCGGTGACGCGTTCGGCTGCGGGTGTAGGCCCTCCGGGCACGTATGCACGCGGCCCAAAGGTCCGCCAATTCTCGGGACCACCAAGGGACCGCACTCTTCGGGGGCAGACGCCGCACACGGGGCATGGCCGCATCGCAGATCTGCGTTAACGCACAGCGGATGCGGCCAGCCTCGGCATCCACCCCGTCCGCCTGGGGCGGTGAGGACAGCCACGACTGAACGATGGCTGCCTCCGCCAATAGGTGCCGATCCAATCGACCCACAGCCCACCGCGGAAACGCGGGAGCTTCGTCCGCCGTGTGACCCCTGCTGGGCTGCAGGAGGGTCCGGGAGACCTCTATCCGGATGTATCGGTGGTCGGATAGGGTCTCGACCTCTTCCTGGACGCACCAGCTCCTCACACGTGCTGCGACATTAGGGCTAGCGAACGACAAGTCCACTATCGACCCGCCCTGCTGCCGCAAGCACGTTTGCACCGAGCCCCTGTTCAGCAAACAGAGGCCCAGTGCCGCCGCCCACTCTTCGACCGCTCGCCCGCGGTCATTCGTCCTGGGGGACCCCCACCCCGTGGACTTGGCGTTTTAGTCCCCCAGAACGAAGACTTGGCGCGGTGCCAGTCGCCGTATCGAGGCCCCCAGGATGGTGAGGAAGGTCCCGAAATCTGTCGCGCTCCTGTTAGGGGAGAAGTAAACATCAAATAGCGTAACCTCTCCCCATTCCGCCGCGACATACCCATCACCCCTGTCCTTGAGCAACAAGGGCGGGGAATGCCACGACGTGGAGGCGACGATTGCCACAGAGCCGTCACTGCTGCCCAACCAATTGGGCCGGTCAGGTACCGCGTACGGCGCCGCGGCTACGGCTGCACCGATCAACCACTCCGCCATGGCTTGCAGGAAAACGTCCTGCGCACCGGCGGAGTGGTTGATGTTGGCCTGCAGGAAGTGGTAGGATTCGGTCGCCATTAGTGGGCCGTATCCATCACCTCCACGCTGGCGGGCGATCGGGTCGCGCTAGGGGCGGGAGCGGCCGGGGTCGTCGGGCCGCTCCGCTCCTTTGGGGCCGAAGTCGGGGGTCTGCACTCCTTGCCCCCCATGCGGTGTTTGGCAGGCCTATTGCCCGCCGCACACGCGGGGCAGTGGGGAGTGGCGGCGCACGATGCCGCCTTATGCCCGGGTTGACCGCAGCGGAAGCAGAGATCGCTGCAGTCAAAGCAATTAGTGCATGTTGGCCGAGTGTGTCCGACCGCCATGCACTTGTAGCACCTCGCAGGCCGGGACTCCAGCACGGTCACCCGCGCCGAGCTCCAGCTCACGAGGAGCCTGCCTGAGCCGGCCAATTGCTTGGCCGACTCCACCGGGCACTGCACCCAGGCAGCACCGACGCCGCCCGGACCAGGGCGGATGGCGCCAATTCGGACGGTGTCCATGGGACACCCGGTTTTCGAGACGATGGCCTCCCGGATGTCATCCACTGTCACCGAGTCGTCCAGACCCGCGACGCGTAGTTCTGCGCACTTTACGGGTCTGGCGATTTTGACGCCAGCCTCCTCTGCGAACAGACCCCTCAACTTGGCCGCCATGCCATCGGCCGTCTTGGCGCCCTCGGCCCCAGGGAACTCTAAAATCCGAGCCCCTGTCCGGCCCTTGCGGGTCCTGGCTTCGACGCCTCCTAAATCGGAGACGTCAAGCTCCCACCGGGCGCGACGTAAGACGGCCTCATAGCTGAGCCGTCACGTTGCTGCCTGCGTCAGATACGCTAGCATCACTGGGCGGAACGTCGGCAGCACGCAGTGCCTCCAGCTCCGCCCGCCGCAGCTTCGCGGCGCGTCGCCTGGCGCGTTCCGTGGCAGGTGTGGCTTTTCCCCCTCGCTTCTTCCTTCGGGCCTCTGTTTTCGCCGGGCTCTCGGCTGATTTGGATGCCTCCAGTACGGAACTGCAGTCCGACAAGACATCCCTCTCCTCTGGGCCAGTTTTACCGTAGCTTGACCGGGCTGTAGTGTGGGAACTAGTAGGCTCCCCGCTGTCGGTGGTTTTGGGCGTCTCACCCCTCCTATCTACATCCAAATTGTACGAAGAATCCATTCGGTTCCCACGAGTATGGGAGAAATAAAGGTCGACCCGGGCAGAGATCCCGATACCTGGGCAAGCGTACATTTGTATCCCAACACAGGGGGTCCGCAGGTACCCTGGCTGGGGGTGCGCTAACGACTGAACAACCCATCAGCCATGCATCCTCTCGCCGCGCGCCAGAATTTAGGATTCTGGGTGATTGTTTTATAGAGGTTTTCTTCCTCGCGGTCCAGGCGGTTAAGCCAAGACTCTCGCTCCTGAATCTAGGCCTCAAGACAAATGTCCCGAAGCAAGAATCAGGTCTACGATTTGTCGCGTTTGGCAAATGCCTGCCCAGTCCTCAAACGAATGAGTGACTGAGCCCGTCGAATTTTCGCGTCCAATACCCTCTATAATTAGAGGGCATGGAGCGAATTTGGGGCATCCCACAAACTGGGCCCCACAATACCACAAATACCACAAATGCTGGCAAAACTTTTCTATAGCCGCTTTTGATATAGTTTTGTCGACCATTTCGTAAGCCTTCACAGCCTTCAAAGCACAGGTTCTGGTAGGGCGCTTTTACCGCTAAAGTGCATTGCAGCCAAGGCTTGACATAGTATGTCACGATAAACAGGCAGACGTCTAATAGAGCTGTTTGTCCTTATTTGCCATTTTGAATTAAGAACTAAATAACGATATTTTTAATGAATAAATAGCTCTCGCCATCCATCTTGCTTGGTGCATGGCGCCTGGTGGTCGAATTTTAAATTTATTAACTGTATCGCCGCTAAGAAATATTATGCAGAGCTCTATTAACTCTCGATAGTCATCTCTTACAATTTCTTTGGTCAATTCTGTTCTATAATACGCCAAAAGTTCATCAATTTTGGAATCGTTCAGGCGTTATAGTATTTCTTTGTGGCTTTGTATCTTCTCTACATTGATATTTTTCCAATTTGATCGAAAATTTTTAAATAAAGGTATATTGGGACTTGTAATGACTTGGCTGATTTTGGCCTCGAACACAGCTTTTAGTATGTAGATGTGATGGCGGCAAGCAAAAATCAACATTTCTCTGTTCAATTTCTGTTCGAGAAGCACACACGCACCATTAATTCGGCCTGTGTTAGAAGCAGTGGTATCACAACAGAGGATCTGTGCTCAATCTTCAAGATTCCAGTCAACAATAGCATTCCAAACTGTTTGTGCCTTTTCGCTTCCCGATGAGTTTTCTAATTTTGGTACAGCAATAAGTTGTTCTTTACTATCATATGACATAACGATTGGTAGACGTTCCTCTTTACATTTGCGTATATCTAAAGCCGGCAACAGTTTTCCATCCCAGTGAACAGTTACAGTATCTGGTACATCGTTTTGAAAATTAAGTTTTATAGCTTCTGCGCGCTGTTTTCGTTTTTCTGTACGAATTCTTTGGATGGAGGAACTTGCTTATAGGAAATTCGTCAAGGTTGTGGCCAAGTGCTTCAATAGTTGCTTCAATAATAAAGACAGAATCTCTCACACTTAACTGACATCTGTCTAATGCCGCCACCAGTTTCGGAGTAACGAAATTTTTATTAATGATTTCTGATGTTTACGCGAGTATTATACATTTTAAATAAAACTACTTTACGGATTTTATCGCGTTTGTATTTGATTTTTGATTACCCGACGTTTTGAACACTTTACAGCGTTCATGGTCACGGGTGGACTAAGATGTCTCACGTCCAACAAGTCATCGTTACTGCAGAAAATTTATAATTATCTACCCGATACAGAAATTAGTTATTAAATATTGACCCACATTTTGATACAAAATTTATTGCCAGTGTAAGAAGAAAATGATTCTATATGAAAAAATTATATTGTTTATGGTTAGTAATAATTAAACATTAAAATTAATAGTAATTATATTTAAAAACTAACTAATAATCTAGTATACTACCACCGGATCGGAACACGGTCACACTGAGAAAGATCCGGCAAGAAAACTCCGGTAACATTATGCTAAATTAAAGTTAATTTTGAAGGCGGCTTACTTTATGTTACTAAAAGGTTTTAATTTGTAAAATTATCTAATAATAATAATAACTAAAGATAATATATATATGTGCTGTGTGGTAGCGGCTTCGAATACTACCAACCCTTGCTTTGCTCGTGGGTGTCGTAAAAGACGACTAAGAGCCCTAGATTGACCCGGACCAACTCCATCTGGTACCATTTGGGTCAACGATTACATTCCCAAGGAGGGTTAACATCAGGCAGGCGGCCGGTCGTAAAAGTCATTGCCGAAACTTTTTGCAATATGTCAAAACAGATGACATATTGCGTCGACCCCAAGTAATTGGGATAAGAGCAAGATGAAGATGATATATATATATATATATATATATATATATATATATATATATATATATATATATATATATATATATATATATTAGTGATGTAACGAATATTCGCATTCGCGAATATTCGCATATTTTTTGCATATTCGCATTCGCACTCGCATTCGCGAAATTATTGCGAATGTTTTTGCGAATATTTTTGCGTGTATAATTTTTTTAAGTAGGTAATAATAGTGGTTAATATAAGAAAATCCAATTTCATTAACTTCTTTTGTTTTTAATGCAATAAAAATAACCTCGTAACCACATTATCGGTCTTCACTTTATCAATTGGTATCATTTTTTATTTAACTTTAGGCAATGAAACTTAACAATCAAACTTATAACAATTTAAAAAACAAAACTAAATACTAAATGGCCTAAATGCAATGTAATCAAACAAAAATAATCTTCTATGAATTTTTACCAAAGTTTAATGTTATAATTATCTTCTTGAACAAAACTAAAAATAATAATCTACAAATACTTCTACAATTAATATTTATTTAACTTTGGGCAATGAAGCCTACCAATCAAATTGTCATAAGAATTCAACAAACAAAACTAAATAGTAAATGGCCTAAATGCAATGTAAACAAACAAAAATAATCTTCTATGATTTTTTTATTATAATTAAAATCAAATAAAAGCTTAATATGAATTGCTGTTATCATAATCACAGTGTTTATAATATATCTATATTATATAGTTTATAGTATTTATAGTATAAATATAATAATTTTACATAAGAGTTAATAGTTAACACTTTAAGCAAACAAGAATAAAATTGTCTTTTACTTTAATAAAGCTAAAAAATTGAATTGTTATTAGAACTTGTGACACAAAATTTTAATGCAATGAAACTAATAAAATTAAATTCTTCTATTAAACTTTTCTCAATCTTTAGATATATTTTTAATATTTAAATTATCAAGATTGCGAGATAGGTACAAATGAGATCGTGACGGCAATAAAGTATATGAAGTTGCGGGATATGATAGGGTATCGGTCGAAATGCTGAGGGCTGGCGAGGGGGTAGTGGTAAGTCAGTTGCACCACCTTTTCAGCTTGTGTTGGAGAAAGGGTCGAGTATCAGAAGACTGGAGCAAGACTGTAATCGTGCCCTTATACAAGGAACAAGGGTCGCAACAAGACTGCGCCAATTACCGCGGCATAAGCCTTCTCAGCGTCGTTGGCAAACTGTATGCTAAGGTACTGATAGGGAGAGTTATAAAGAGACGGATGAAAGAATCTGGGATGTGCAAGCAGGATTGAGAAAGGGAATGCGATGTACGGATCAGGTCTTTTCCTTATGTTACATAGCCGAAAAATTCTTGGCTAAAAACCAGAAGGTCTATTGTGCTTTCGTGGCTTTGGAAAAGGCCTATGATAGAGTGGTTAGGAATGAATTGTGGTCAGCATTGTCTTTGCATGGAGTGAACGGCAACCTGATACGGGTACTGCAGTCTCTCTATGAGAACTCCAGTGCCTGTGTCAGAATAGAGGGAGCATACACTGAATGGTTTAGCATCCAAAAGGGTGTTAGACCAGGATGTGTAGCGTCACCATGGCTGTTCAACCTATTCATGGACAACTGCTTGACTGATTTAAAAGAGAGTGAATATGGACTGAGAATGAATGGGTTACTTATCAAATGTCTTCACTACGCTGACGATCAAGTTCTACTTACTTCGTCGGTGAATGAGTTACAAGGAAAATTAATGTAAAGAAGACGAAAGTTATGGTATTTGAAAGGGAAGAAGTTATGACGGACTGCAAGATACGTATAGAAGAGGAAATATTAGAACAAGTGCAAGAGTTTGTATATCTGGAATCTACATTTGCGAGAGATGGTAAATGTGAAAGTGATATTGAAAGAAGAGTGTGTAAGGGAAATATGGTCAATGGTGCTTTGCGCACCTTTATGGGCAGCCAAAGCCTGTCTAAGAAGGCTCGCTTAGCTGTGCATAGGGGAGTGCTTGTACCAACTCTAATGTATGGAAGTCAGAGCTGGGTATGGCAGAAGAAGCACGAAAGTAGAATAAATGCTGTGGAAATGAGAGTGCTGAGGAGCATGATTGGCGTGAAATTAAGTGATATAATTAAAAACAAAGTGATTAGGGAACGTTGTGGAATGAATGTAGATGTAGTGACAAATATTGAGAAAGGTATGTTAAGTTGGTTCGGCCATGTAGAGAAAATGAATAAAAAGAGACTAACAAGGAGAATTTATAAGGCGAATGTGAACAGAAGTGTTGGAAGGGGAAGACCAAGGCGGACGTTCCACAATCAAATCGGGGACGTTCTTAAGAAAGGCTAGGATAGGAGTACCCTGAACCGAAGAACATGTATGAGGAGATTAATGAATGTGAACGAGGCGAAAGTGGTATGTCAAGGTCGTAGCAAGTGGAAAGAAGTGGTCTCTGCCTACCCCTATGGGAAAAAGGCGTTATTATATGTATGTATGTTTGTAAATTATCAAACAAAAATTATATTCTTCTACAATAGACCATTAAATAGTCTAACTCTAAACAAACTAAAAAATAGATTCTCAAACAAAAATACTTCTCTCCCTTAAAAAAATAACAATTCATTATATATATTTTTCATATTAATAATTGAATCTCAGTAGGGGCATATTAAACTTTAAAAATAGTAGTTTTGATGCCTTGTTTGCTTCAAGTCTGTTTCCTTGTGGCGTATAAATAAGTCCAGCACCACTAAATATGCGCTCGCTGGGGACACTCGTTGGTGGTGTAACTAAATAATGCCGAACTACAGGAAGCAGAAGAACGTATCTTTCTTTGTTCACTTTCCACCAAGTTTAAGGGTCAACGTCATTTGCCACACGTTTATACTGAATATTCGCATTTGCATTGGCATTCGCGAATGTTGGCAGCAGATATTCGCATTGACATTCACATTCGCGAATGTCCAAAATAAGACATTCGTTACATCACTAATATATTATTAACTTAATAACTTTTAAATTTGTTATAAATGAAACTAAAAGTTAAACGGTGAGTAAAGTATAATTTATTATATTCAACGGAAAATAGCAAACTATGATATCATAGGTACATTTATTTTTAGATACAAGCAAAGGAAAATTGCTAAAAGTGTTTTAAGTTTAAAGCAAATATTTTTATTAATCGAATATTTATTTCGAATTACATTTCGAATGTTATGAGTATATGTAGATAAGAGAGAAAGATGTGATTTCTTGACTTCGGTGGGTTAGAAGGTTATTTTTGGGTTCTTATAGCACAAAGGCTATTTTCCTTTTACGTTATAGTTTCATTATAATCATTTCAGCTAAATAAAAATGATGAAATAATGAAAAATTTAAAAAATAGCATAATAATAATACTGAGAACCAATCTCAGGCTGTTTGAATGCGACTCGAAAACTTACCGTCACGACGACGGCTAAATTTACATTCTATGTAATGTCTCTATTCTAATGACAATTTATTGATTAGCTGAAAACATCAACAAGAATTGTTTGCAAATAAAACCTAGCTAGATTGATTTATCACCCCTGAAACCTCTTGAATACGAAATTTCATGTGTCGTTACCGAGGTTCTGAAAGTATAGAAATATATATGTATAAATGTACAAGAATTGCTCGTTTAAGATATAAATATTAATTAATCCATATATGTGTATATTATTTAGACC
Source organism: Lymantria dispar (assembly GCA_032191425.1). NCBI lineage: Eukaryota > Metazoa > Arthropoda > Insecta > Lepidoptera > Erebidae > Lymantria > Lymantria dispar. Next base: position 33,892,082 of record CM063448.1, read on the forward strand.
TTTGCGGCTAAATTAATTAATAGTCTTTAGTAGAATACTGAATTTGTACGAAATTTACTTCAACCAACCTTGGCCCAAATCATTGTTTCCCAGGGTATACTAATTTACTAACATACTAAATCAAATATCTAGTTCAAAGACGTTAGAAATAAACCTTGAACGCTAGTGAGAAAAATAAGGGTGAAAGAAATATCGATTTTTGCAAAACTTTCATAATTAAATCACATTTGATAAAGAGAAAAACAATTTTAACTGCTAATTTTCTAAAGTATTCCTATTCCCTCATTCCTACATCATGATTCATAACAAAATTATGATGCTTTTAAAGTATTAAATAGCTATAGTATTTACTTAAATGACTTTTATTTTCCTAATCAAAACTAAATTTGATTTCACATGTATATTCTCATTACGATGAATTCGGGGAAAAGCAATACTGATAAAATTTAAAATTGAATATATTGTTCATATTAATAACTATATTAACGTACTTACATGTATTCCATGGACATACATTGCATTTGATTCCTGGATTCGAACGGAAGAAGTTGTGACGGGGAATTATCGTGTGACAAATTTGCAATGAATTTATTTTGCGTATTTTTATTCATTGCTTTTGGGGTAAGTGTCTTTATTAAACTAATTAGTGATTGAGAATAATTTATAATTTACAACGCTTTTTTTAATATTGATAATATTGATACTACATTTAAGTCATTATGACTATAGAAGGTTATGGTATTTCTGATATGTGTATTTTATATGACTAGCCGGTTTATCTAACTGTGTAATAATGATTAATAATCACTACCTAAATTCTTTTGCATTCATTGTTTATCAGTTAAATAGTAGAGACTCGTGGGCTACAACTGAAAATCAACGTTATAGTTTGGTTAAATAACCAACTAGAATAAGATCTGTTCAACTACTTGACACTAACACGTTGTGTATAATTTTCTTAGTAATACTTCCTCTAGAGAGAAAACTTGAAATAAAAAATCTATTTACTTTTAACAAGCTTCTGTTATTTGAATTATAGCAATGTAACGGAATTTTTTATTTGAATTTGCAATAATTACCTTCAAGAGGTTCCATTTATTTGAAAATTAGTTTACGTATAGTGTTTGTCACTATATATAGTATGATCGCATTTTTTATAATTTTTATATTATAATAATTAATATTTCTGTATAACCATACTATATAATAATGTGACTCACTACACCCTTTATTGTCCATGAGTTCCGGGGGATGTAAAATATGAATAAGGTAGTTTATGAGACTGTTATCGATTATGGGGCCGTGCGCTATCCTTTCGTCCTCTTGGCAGTAATACATAGTGTACGTATAAGGCGTAGTTAACACCAAGAGAACGAGGAGTAGTCTTCTCTATAACACCACACTTCTTCGCAGATCACAATCGCCATTATTATTTATTGTACTTAAAATGAAACATTGTTGAAGTCGAAATACAACGAACTGGACTTTAATCTCATAGTTGTTAGTCTGTATCTTTTTCTTTTTGATATACAATAGTGTAATCGTATCTCATCCAAAACATCTCAGACGTCAGGAAAGTGATTTGCAACTCTCCTGCCATAATAACCCTCACCGCCGATTTAGCAGACCATCGAAACTGATTCTGTAATCTTTGTGGCTTACTTGGACCTTCTATTTTTATTATATGTACAAAAAAAAATGGCATAAATATTTTATCTCTAATATAGAGCTAATGTTCTCTTACTGTTTTCTATTATGCACTTTTAATTTTCCGCTATGCTCTTATGGTTTTGGCTATGTTCATATTATTTGGCTATGGTTTTAGTTAATACTCTCCCTCTCTTTAACATTGACCCTCTTAGAGAAAGCAATCTTTGAGCAGATGTCACTAGTTAGAATTGACTCAAATCGGTATAGAGTCTCTATACCGATTTGAGTCTCCATACCGATTAGATAGCTTTTACAACACTTACAAGAGAAAAGTTTGGGTTGTAGCAGTCATTGGTGTTACTAGACACTATAGACGATTAACCTTTTTTCTTTTCTACATTTACCTCTATTTATCTGTCTACAAGGAGCAAACCTCCTTACTCCATTAACGGGAATATGACCTATTTTTATTTTTCTTGTCTTTTAATTACTTATATATTCCTATTTTAAGTGTTCCAAAGCATAGGAATAAGAAACTATAATCTTTTTTATAGTCTATGTAACAAACTTTTGGTCGATCGATATCCACTGTTAAATTTAGGCTTGCCCAAATGGGGAATAATAATCCTCAAGATTAGCAGTTGTAACCTATTCAAAACGAATAACCTCAAAATGGTCTCAACCGTTTTAATGGCTAACGCAGTTTCATTACAGATGACTGATTCATTCTGTCCAACTTTCGTACCGTCTTTTCGAACCATTCGTTCGTAACCTACGTAGGATAATTATTTGTGCAATCTACTAAAGATTATCCCAAGCCTGAGTACATTTTTATATTCTGTGTGGTGACAGAGTAAAAATATAATTTATCACTGCCATTCTTACCCATTGATATCGTAAAAGACATCTAAGAGATAATCATCTAAGAGGTCGGGGAAATGATCATTTTGCATAAAGTCTGTATTATTTTTTAATAAAATCTCTTTGATTGTACTAGTTGCATCTGGCTGGTTTTGATACCATTAAAAAGATTATATTTCCAAAACAATTTAGCAAAATGTTATTTCCCGCAATTTTTATTTATTTTCTTTCTGTCAAAATGAGTGAATCTAATGAAGAAAGTCGATACATTTTAAAATGTTATTACAAAAAATAAAATGCATCGCAAACCGCGAAAAAATTTGACATGGATATGGATGTAATACAGTTACATTAAAGTTACCACAAAGTTGGTTTAAACGTTTTCAATCCGAAAGTTTTGATATCAAAGATGCACCTAGCTCTGATCGCCCGGTCTCTGATAAAAAGGATGCAATTTGAAAAAGTGGCTTAAGGTTTACACACTGTGGTAAAACGCGGGAATACTCGCAGTAAGGTGATGCTGTGTGTATGGTGGGATTCGAAGGGTATTTATTGTCCATTATGAACTTTTACCGCCAGGTAGAACCATCATTTCGAATCTCTACTGCCACCAACTGCTGAGATTAAAACATGAAATTGAAAGAAAGATGCCGACATTGTAGTCTTTCATCACTATGACTAGGCCATACATATCTTTAGTCACTCAGCCCAAATTAAGAGAGTTTGGCTAGGAGGTGTTAATGTATTCGCCATATAGCCCTGACTTTGTACCTTCAAATTACCACCTGTTTCGGTCTCTTTAAAATTCTTTAGATAGTATCAGGTTATCACCAAGAGAGGTACCAGGTAAGAGAGCAGCAGATCTCTCCTGGTAAAAATTATAACACCTCATTGCGACCGCTAATCCACCTCCAAACCTGGCGATTACAACATTAACCCCCTCATATTACCGACAAAATTGCTCGGCGTCGTTGGATGCAGGCGGTATAGGATCACACTTTGTGGCGAAACATGAGGGAGGCCTACGTACAGCAGTGGAAGGCGAAAGACTGATTGATGATGATAATGATTCTATATAATACTATACTTTAAGTCAGACCTCTTCCAATAAATTGTTGGAAACTGCCTGCGATTATATTGTAGTTTTTACGTGATGAACGCATGAACAAACATTGACCTTAGTCGTCTTTCACAACATCCATGGGCCAGAAAAGGACAACTGCACAGATGACGTAGTGGCTAAGTCACCAACTTACCGTACCAGTGTCATGACTTCAAATCCCATATAGGACCTCAATGTGCGATCCACAAATTTTTGTTTGAGTGTTGATATAATTTGTGTTCGTTAGTTACATGTAAAGTCTTCCGCAATACAAGGATTAGTGTTGCCCAAAAAAGTCTTGGTCTTGCGGTCTTGGTCTTGGTCTTGCGAGAAATGCGAGACCGAGACCAAGACCAAGACCGCTTAATTTTTGCAAGACCAAGACCAAGACTGTCCCTGCAAGACTTGAGCAAGACCAAGACTGGGCCTGCAAGAGTCTCGCGGTCTTGCATTTAATTTAAATCACCATTTCAGCTTATATACGGTTGAGCTCGTGTCTTCTACATAACAGGAGGAGAATCGGCCGTGGCCGGAGGGGAATCGCCACGGTGAACCGCCGTGTTGTTACAGGTCATATATGTCAAGTTTTCCTTCTCTTGCACCGATGTTATATATTATAGCCCTTAGTCGTGGGTTCGCAGTCACGGGTAAAATAGGGGGTGATGAATTATATTCTTACTCCGTCACTACACGGCAAGTCAAATCAGTCTTGAGATATCCATCTATTGGCCAATCGATTCCCAATGTTGGTGTTGGCTTTTCAGAATTACTCTTCGGAAAGGCTTAAGGACAAAAATACCGTAATCACGAGAGTACTCTTGCCCATTATACATATTTATATATCCGTTTATTCATTAGCCCAACGACGTTCACTGTTGGACATAGAAATATGCCTACAATTAATCTATATAAATGTCCATGTAGGGACAGAGTACGATCACCATCAGGCAGTACATGAAGCGTTACTCCCAGCGCTATTTTGCTTCTGCCACGACTCACCCCAATCCACTAGTGGTTGGGGCGGTAAACTACGTCCCCTCAAAAATATCCGCGGTCCGACGTCCTCGTCATCTTCTTGAAGAAGAAGATGACGCTATTATGATCGCCCAAGAAAGGACCTACACAGCTCGCGCAACGATAACAGATAAAACTCCGCGGTATCGGCCTCGCCGTCGAGGTCGAAAACCGCGCCGCGTAAAAGTCATTAACCTAAACTTGGCCACGCCCACTTTGCTCTCAGCGACGCCCCGAGCCGAGGTCCGTTCCCCACAGGGGGGAGCCCTCGGGCGATGTTCGCTTAACTTACTTACCGGGTTGAGAGCCATCAGCGCTCACTCATTGACCGCGTTAAGCTGTCAAGGTCATCTGCGACCAACAGCTACACACACACAAAAAAAAAGACAGAGTACGAATATAATTCACCACTCTCTTACCCGTGGATGTCGTATCAAATCGGATCGGGCAATGGTGTTAGGAACCCATGAAAAAAAATTGAAATAAAAATATCGATTCGTTAATGAATTGAGAGACATGTAAGTTCTCAATTTTGTCATCGTTTTTTCGTGTAAATTGATTAAAATGTATAAAGGAATGATGCTTAATCTACAACATATTCGTATTTTGTTAAATGTTCATTAGAATTTGAATAAATCAATGATTACGTTTGCATAAGCAAGACAAACTTCGCTTTAACATAAATCAGCTGATCGGCCGATGACCGTTGATGAGTCACCTTTGTACCTACGTAACCATTGAAAGGTTCGCGCAAATCTAATACCTATTTATACTGTCGAAATTTTACATGCTTACATATATCCTGTCTGCACATACCTACATAATGCATAAAATTTAAGGCATAAACTCTTAGACACAGATTTTTGTAATCACTATAACTTTTACGTTATATTGTTTTTGTGTAATATACATTCTAATTATGATCTATGACTGTTGAACTACAACTTACATGAACAGTTGTCCCATAAACTGATACACCCTGTGTATATAACATGTGCAAGAGAAGTGAAACTAGAAAGAAAACCCTGTACCAACATGTCTGACCAGCGTGGTATAGTAGATCAATTTTCCTCTTACTGGAAGGAAGCTTAAGCCCAGCAGTGGCACTTTTATGAGCTGTGACGATGACGACGAATATCATACATTTTACAAGTATTAAAACCATATAATTTTAAAGCAGTTTTATATGTTCTTGAATAAATAGTATATTAAGAGCTACATAGATCCAGCGGCCAAAGTATTTATATAGGCAATAGAGCAACAGGTTTTTTCAAGCATCCAGAGTATCAGTAACTAAACTGGAAATACAATAGATACATACCACTTAACTTGAAGGGGAATATAAACAATCGCATTAATTGTAAAATATCGCATTGATTATAAAATGACATAAAATTTATTGTATCAACTGCCTCGTGTGGTGACGTCTTAAGAAAATAGGGTCGAAAGTCCTGTCATAAGAGTAGTAACGCTGTCTAATAGAACGCCAGGGGAATAGAAGAGTAATTTTCTCCAGTGGTAAGTATTGTATTCAATAGTGAACTATAGGCTAGCAGATGGATAGATAGGATAGGATATTTGATTAATTTAGTTGGATTTTTCATTGCCATGATAAATTACTGTTACGTTATTCTAACTGCAAAACTTTGCGAGACTCTTGCTGCAATACCAAGACTCAGGTGCGCAAGACCAAGACCAAGACCAAGACTCGGGTGTGCAAGACCAAGACGAGACCAGGTGTGATGTTGCAAGACCAAGACCAAGACCGGTCCAAGTCTCGTCTTGGTCTTGCATTTGGGCAACACTAACAAGGATTATTTCCCTAGTGCAGGGTGTGGTCTTAAATAAAAAGGAAGTGGTGCATTTTATTATTAGTTTGTGACCATAGGGGAAATATATAGTTTATGCCGTTTCGTTGTATTTAATAGTGTCATGAAATAATTATTCACGACATTTTGAAGGTCATTCCAACTGTTCGATATCGTGTTCGCGGAAACATTTATCGTTTGTTCTGCGGTGGCAAATGAGGTAAAACTAAATATAACCCGTTTTCCTGTCACATTTTTGTACATAACTGTTTAAATCATAACTATTTTTAACTAACGTCAGTACAAGAGATTTGCAATTCGTATGTCTATAGTTTTACCACTGCTGTAAAAAGAGGGGGTGTTATAAGTTTGACTTCGATTTACGACTAGTTGTAGTGTGTGTGTGTGTGTGTGTGTGTGTGTTTGTGTCTGTCTGTCTCTGGCATCGTAGCTCTCAAACGAATGAACCGATTTTGATGCGGTTTTTCATTCGAAAGCCAGTTTCCTTGCGGTGATTGTTAGCTATGTTTGGTTAATATCGGTCCAGCAGTGTAAGAGAACCCTGGCGACTCTCTGGCCATGGCAATCAGGGCCATCCGTGAATATTGCACGGTGGCGACGGAGGCGGCGTGCCTCTTGGCCGGGACTCCCCTGTGGGACCTGGAAGCTGAAATGCTCGCCGATTTGTATCGGCGGGTGTCGGGGGTGCGAGCGGAGGGCGGTATGGTCTCTTTGAAGGAGCTCACCGCCTGGCGCGTCGACGTCCGCCGAGACGTCATTACCCGTTGAGCAGTCCGGCTGGAGAGGCCTCGATACGGTGTCTGGACCGTGGAGGCCTTCCGGCCGGTGCTGATGCAGTGGCTAAAACGGCGGCACGGGGTGCTTTCCTTTCGACTGGTGCAGGTCTTGACAGGCCATGGATGCTTCAGTAAGTACCTGTACACGGTCGCTAGGAGGGAGAGTACACCGTCCTGTCATCACTGCGATTGCGACGAGGACACGGCGCAGCATACGCTCGAGGTTTGTGCCGCCTGGGCAGAGCAGCGTCGTGAACTCGTCGCAATCATCGGTGCCGACCTGACGCTGCCTGGAACTGCTGAGGAACTGGGACGCGAGCGCAGCCTTCTGCGAGGCAGTAATCTCGCAGAAATAGGCGGCCGCCAACCCGCCGCCAGCAACTGGGGCAGCGTAGGCGTGACTACCTGCGCGTCATGCCGCCCTAGCCGAGGCCGCGGGTGACGTGACCGGGGAATTAGTCCATCACCCGCCGAGAGGCCGACCGCGTGAGTAAAGTTGACTGATGACAAGTTACCCTGCTCCGGTAGTCGGCCCAACGACGAAGGCGACGTGGTGTTCGGCTGGGTTGCGGGTGTGCGTGCTTACGACCCTCTGTCGCCCCGGATGAAGTGGTGCGTGGAGTGCGCCGACCGCAGCCCACCCCAAAAAAAAAATTCTATGTAAAAGGTTCAGCTCACTTTTTCTAAATGATTTAATGGCATACGATTAATCTATTAATGCTTCATGGTGTCATTATAATCGTTAAATGAATATCAATTAATAATTCCCGTTGAAGAGAACATAATGCTTTTTTTTAATCGGGTGTTATTAAATTTTTCAATTTTACTTATTGAAATAAACTTTTCATAAAAGGTTTTAAAAATTCGCATCCGCAGCCTTTTTGTACTACCAAAATTTGTTGGAGGAGCACTGTGCTATAGAGAATAGTACCAGTGTCTCGCATACTTTCACTGAGTTGAGAGCCCTCAGCGCTCACCCATAGTCCGCGTCAAGCTAACAGCTGTACACAGAAAAAAAAGATTTTAACATAAAGCAAATCGACCACATCAGATTTGTGCTACATTTAAATAGAATTATAATGACATGAATCCTTTTCCAATAAAAAAAGGACTTTGAAATCTGATTGTACATAACATAGTTATAGCTAAACATATAAAAGAAACCAACAGAGTTTGTCGTAAAGACCCAGATAAGAAGGCAACCTTTTGTATTACAGGATAACATCTTAATTTTTCCACAATCATTTTCAATAGACTATGTTTTTCTTACCCGTTAACCTTTTCCTACCCGGAAATTTCGTACAAGACGACCGAGGGATATAATATGCACATAACATCTATGTAAAAGGCTTATTACACTACACGATATTCAGGGCCCTAACTTAGTAGGGGTGCTCTACACCAGCTAAATTGTGAAACCTGTTTTGGTTTTAGCGAAATAACAGTTTCAGAAAACTGTTCCAAAATAACAGCCTGTTGTGCTGTAATACGAGAAAAAAGGGGAAATAACCATTCTTTAGGAATAATGTTTAGAAGTGGTTTCAGTGTTTGTTCCTAAAATGAAAACTTTTTTTTTTTGATTTATGTATATATATATATTTTTTTTTTCTTCTTGTATTACAGCACAACAAGCCGTTATTTTGGAACAGTTTTCTGAAACTGTTATTTCGCTAAAACTGAAACAGGTGAATCAGGTTTCACAATTTAGCTGTTATAGAGCACCCCTACTAAGTTAGGGCCCTGAATATCGTGTAGAGTAATAAGCCTTTACGAGAAGGCAAAGTTGTCATAAAACCCTATACATGTGACCAGCGTGGTGTAGTAGATCAATTTCCCTCCTATTATGGCAGAGCTGCAGTGTCAGCAGCACGACCTATATATAAGCTGAAAGGATTATCGTCCCACTCTATGTGACACAGTGCTTCTCCCAAATTATCGTCATACAAAAAGGTTAAATATCATCATCACTTCAATTCATATACCTACGTCCCGCTGTTGAGCTCGAGCCTCCTCCACAATATGAGGGATATTGACCGATTATATCCTGCAGGTCAGACATGTTGGTATAGAGTTTCGAGTTTTCCTTCTCCTTTTGATGTTATATGCATATTTAATCCCTTAGTCCATCTTATAAGACGAGGGTAGTGAATTGTATTCTTACTCAATCACCATACAGGAACAAAAACAAATAAGTACGGACATAAAAAGACTAGCTTTTGCCCGCGACTTCGTCCGCGTAAAAATCATGTGTGGCAGAGGCAATCACAGATAACTGTGTAGTGCGTTCATAGTTCTACAGGTTCACTGTTGCTCTGAATGATTTATTGCCAATCTGGTATATCAGAGAGGCGCTGTTATCAGGGAGTGCTACTCGGTATCGAGGTAGTGATTCGATAAGTCACGATGACGCTTAGAGTAGCCCTATATAAAAAGAATGATTTGATGTTTCATAGACCCTGTAGCTATACACAGGTTGGCGCAGCAATCACCGTTGATTCGATTCCACTTGGTCGAGGATCAGATAAAATATTTGGGTTTAGTACTCGACGGGCGACGGTATTTCAGGAGCATTTTTATCAAATTACTCCCCGGCTCGTTAAAGCGGTGTTAAATGTTGACGTCTGAAAGGGAGACTGGTTCGATCATTGCCCTGTACGGTACACCTGTGTGAGCAAATGTTAACCACTTATATTACAACTTACTTCTCGCATTCGCAGAAAACCATGGTGTTTAGAACTACACGCAGATACCGCGCCATATCCCTCAATTGTGGTCCCAGCTAGGACACAGCAGACATACTTAAGAGGTCTGTGTTGTCTAGGTAGAGCAGCGCCGTGAATTTATCGCAAGCATCACTGCCGAAGCTGCCGACCATCACTTAGATCATAGTCGCCAGGTCAGGAACTGGTATGAGGTCGCCACCTTCTGCTTAGCAGTTATCTCACGTAAGAACTCAGTGGTGGCTAGCCTAGCTAGGTGGCTAGCCTAGCTACTAAATTTAATTTTAGGAACTTCAAAAACGACAAAGTTTAATACAAATTTTGCACCCCGTTTGACCCCTTAGGGGGTGAATTTTCAAAAATCCTTTCTTAGTGCTCCCCTACGTTATAAAAGGAACCTCTGTGCAAAATTTCAAGTTTCTAACCTTTATAGTTTAGGCCCTGCGTTGTTATGTCAGTCAGCTTCTCCTTTTATATATATAGATAGCCTATTTGAATTTGAACAGCCTGCCATTAAAGGTTTTATGTGAAAAATATGAACATAGGCATTGCGAACTTCCTGTTCTGAATTTAGTTAAAAATAGGTATGATTTAAACAGTCGCCTCCAAAAATGTGACAGGAAAACAGTTATATTTAGTTTTTAACTAATTTGCTACCGCAGAACAAACGATGAATATTACCGCGAATAAGATATCAAACTATTGGTATGACCTTCAAAATATCATGAATAATTATTATATAACACTATTAAATATAAAGAAACTTCATAAACTATGTATAGGGTAGACTGGTTACAGTTAGGGACACCGTCGTCCCCGACGAACAAAATCGTAATAGGAAAATGACAAATTTACAGGAGCAAATAAAAACTGAATATCTTGAAAACTATCAAGACTAAAAAGGAGATTCTTTTATCAAAAATAGGAAATATTTTTTTACACTAGATTTTTACTAAATTTTTATTATAAATGTTCTTTATCAGTAAGAAAATTAAAGTAGTAGTAGTGTTCGACTGAAATCACAAATCGGTGTTGCTATAGTAATCGTTCATTATGATATTGCTCCACGGTAAATATGAATATACTTTCTATTCTAGACAATCGTATTCAATGATATAACTGACTTTAATATTACGGTAAACATAAATTACATGCATATTCGATGATCATTTTTAGGTGCTATGAAAGGTAAGCAGCAAAATTACCCGAACGATATTGTGTTACCGCTTACCGGGAACGGCTCTGTCATTTTCTCTCGAACAATATGGTAATAGCCGCTTACTCTAAAATATTGACTTTTGAGATTTGGTAATAGGTTTTTGCGTTATTGATCGTGTAAATTTTTCACTTATGTTATTCGTTGAACAAAAACATAAACATCATTATTGAATGGATAAATCCAAAAGTATTCATCGCCCGATCATAAAAATAAAAAAAAAACTTAATAATTGTAATAGAGTGTGTAGATAACGAATCTATACCAATAAATAAAATTGGAGGGTCTGTTTGTAATGTCAAAATAATAGGCTTTTTTCATGCTCACACGGTTATTTGCAAGACACATATGCCTAAAAAACAGATTAAAAAATTTTTGTCTGTCTGTCTGTTTGTTCCGGGTAATCTTCAAAACGGCTGGACCGATTTCAAAAATTCTTTCACCAATAGAAAGCTATAATGTCAGGGCGTAAACTAGGCTATATTTTATCCCGGTATTCCCACGGGAACGGAAACTACGCGGGTAAAACGACTAAAACCGAAGCGAAGCGAGGGCGGGTTGCTAGTCTTTAATAAACCCGATTCTATTGTAATAGCGATTACCATAGTGTTTGTCGGCGTTGCGCCAGGAATTCGGACGATGATAGTAAAATACCGTGTATGTAATCACTGTATTTATTACAAGTTATTGCCGGAGAAGTGAGTGAAGTAAAACTGTCCTCTATTCTAATCTTACAATGTTTTTATAACCTCCGCTTTACAATGAAACGGTCTAGTCTTAGTAACTACAATTACTTTTTATAACAAACAAATAATACAACTACTTTTACTATCGGCATATAGCTAAATAATAATGATAAATATTCTAATACATTTAACATAATTCCAAATAGTCAATTTTACACAATTTACATTAATGTAATTAAAGGAAATATTGTTCTCATATATTGTTCAACAGACGGCGCTCTAACTAGAAATAAATTAGAATCTTTATTGTGTAAAAAGAACTAAATATGGTTACAAATAATTACATTAATTCTAATCGATTTTAATTTGATCAATTATATAAATATTTATAACAATTAAATCAAAGATTTCTAGAAATACATTCAAAAAGTGTCTTAAATATCATAGCATGGTAAATAGCAGTGTTGTTACTACAAATAATTATTTAAATATTAGTTGCAAATATTTCAAACATGTTTATAACTATATTTGATAACACATACATCAACAATTTACAAATATTGCCGATAGAGGGCGATATGCGCCCATATGTTCGTTGGGGACGGTGAGTCACGAAAAAAGTATTGATACTTTTAGATGTTGAGTACTTTTTTTCGGATACTTTTGTACTTGATACTTTGTATTCGATACTTATGTGTACTTTTTGACAGGTATGGAAAACTGACAAATGAGTTAAAAACTAAATATAACGGTTTTCCTGTCACATTTTTGTAGACGACTGTTTAAATCATACCAATATTGTAAACGCGAAAGTTTGTTAGTATGTGAGGATGTGAAGATGTTTGTTGCTCTTTCACGCAAAAACTACTAAATGGATTTTGATGAAACTTCACAGTAATATAGCTTATATATCATAATAATACATAGGCTACAATTTATCCCGATATTCCCACAGAATAAGAAACTGCAGGTGAAACCGCAGGGCGCAGCTAGTCATAACAATTTTTTACTAAATTCAGAACAAGAAGTTCGCAGTTTCCTACGTTTATATATTTCAAATAAAACCTTTAATGGCACGTTTTTCAAATTCAAATAGGCAACCTTTTTGTATCTGTGTTTGTTTGTTTTTGATCCTGTATGCCGTATGATGACCGAGTAAGAATACAATTTACTCCCCACTCTATTGCCCGCGGGTGTCTTATAAGACAACTAAGGGATTAAATAAGCATATAACATCAAAAAGAGAAGTAAATCTTGAAATGAAACCCTATACCAACACATCTGACTAACGTGATATATTCGATCATTTTCTGAAGGGAAAAATAAGAGAGGGAGGGAGAGAGGAAAGGGATAGGAATATTGTGGAGGAAGCTCGAGCCCAATAGTGTGAATTGAATGTTGATGATGATCAACCTTATTTGGGAGACGCGCTGTGTCATATAGAGTAGGACCAGGGTGTCGCTTGCTCTCGGATATCGCAGAACAGTGAGACTCTCATTGTTCTCACATTCATAATGTTATGTAAATAAAACTGCATTGCACAGATGGCTTAGTGGTTAAGATACTGACCTATCGTGCCAGTGTCATGCGTTCGATTCCCACGTAGGACAATACTTTGTTGATTTTGAATCTTAGGTGTAATTTGTATCAAGGTTTATTTCCTTAGAGGGACATGACTATTTAAAAAAAAATGTATATAAAACAATGATAACAATTTCAGCTTATATATAGGTCGCGCTGCAGCTCTTCCATAATAGGAGGAAAATTTATCTATTATACCACGCTGGTCGCACGTGTTGGTATAGGATTTTATTGCGAGTTTTCCTTCTCTTACATGGATGTTATATGCGTATTATATCCCTCAGTCGGCTCGTACTATATTTATGAGTAAAAATATGTTAACGGGTGAGGAAAACATAGTGCTGTGGGTAGCGGCTTAGAATACTACCAACCCTTGCTTTGCTCGTGGGTGTCGTAAAAGACGACTAAGAGCCCTAGATTGACCCTGACCAACTCCATCTGGTACCATTTGGGTCAACGAATACATTCCCAAGGAGGGTTGACGTCAGGCAGGCGGCCGGTCATAAAAGTCATTGCCGAAACTTTTTGCAATATGTCAAAACAGATGACATATTGCGTCGACCCCAAGTAATTGGGACAAGAGCAAGATGATGATGATGGGTGAGGAAAACATAGTCTGTTCAAAATAATTGAGGAAAAATTAAGATGTTACCTTATAATACAAAAGTTTTCCTTCTAATCTGTGCTTTTATGGCAAACTCTGTTGATTTATTTTATACTAGCAACCCGCCCTCGCTTCGCTTCGGTTTTAATCGTTTTACCCGCGTAGTTCCCGTTCCCGTGGGAATATCGGGATAAAATATAGCCTAGTTAACTCCCTGATATTATAGCTTTCCATTGGTGAAAGAATTTTTGAAATCGGTCCAGCCGTTTTGAACATTACCCGGAACAAACAGACAAACAGACAGATATACAGACAGATAGGCAGACAGACAAAAAAAAATCTGTATTTTAGGCATAGGTGTCGTGCAAATAACCGTGTGAGCATAAAAAAAGCCTATTATTTTGACATTACAAACAGACACTCCAATTTTATTTATTGGTATAGATGTTTATCTAAAATTCTTTTTTTTATTATTTGAAAGGGATTCATTTCATTGTAATTCTATTAAAATGTATTGCAAATCTGATGTGGTCGGTTTTCTTAGTGTTAAAAAACGTTTATTGATACGTGATAATAAATATATCAATAGATATTTATAATGCCTAAATGTGGAGCATGTGGTAAATTCTTGTCAGGTGGTGCTGTATGTACATCATGTAAGTACGTATTTCATAAACACTGCGTAAATTTGAATACAAGATCTACTCCAAAGAAGTGGATATGTCCCTGTTGTATTCCTAGTATACCTCGATCTAACTCAAATACGCCCCGTAAGCAAATTTCCATAGAGTCTCCTCAAGATTGTGGGGATAAATCAATGTCTAATATTATCGAGAACGAGCAGAAACAGCTTCTTGATGAGATTCGAGCTCTCAGAAATGAGATGAGTGGGTTCCGAAAAGAACTTGGGTGCCTTCGTGAGGAATTTCACGAAGAAATAAATGTTTTACGAATCCAATATCAGGAATGCATCAACAAAATTAATGATCTTTCTAATCGATTAGACAAACAAGAGTCACGGCTTACACAAATTGAGACTTCATATCAAGAGAATGACAATCTGAAAATACAATTACATAATCTCAAGGAAGAAATTAAAATTAAAGATCAGCTAAGTCTTCAATATGACATAGAAATAACTGGAATAACAGAGAATAAGGGCGAAAGTGTTATGCATTTAACTGGAATTATTATGAACGAAATAGGTGCGAAAGTAGACGAGCGTGACATTGTAGACGCTCGTAGGATAGGTTCTATTCATACCAATCAGGGCGACAAGCAGCTGCCGCGTTCGATTGTGGTACGAGTGACTCAGCGCACGGTACACGAGGAAATATTACGCAGTGCGCGTATCAGACGTAACATTACAACAAAAAATCTTGGTCTGACCGGAACAACACATCAAATTTACATTAACGAGCGACTTACTAAAGAAAACCGACAGCTCTTGCATAAGACTCGCCTACTAGCCAAAAAGCACAAATAGAAATATATTTGGACTAACCAAGGCAGAGTGTTAACCAGAGAACGTGACGGTAAAACTGCATTTCGTATTCGTTGCGAGAGTGATCTGGACAGAATTTTTAAGTAACAAGTATGAAATTATTTTTCATAACATAATTTCTTATATAAACATATACAATTACCTACTATTATTTTCTTTAGAGCTTTATGTTGGTGAGTCTGTGAATTATTTGTATATCTATATTTTGAATAATTATGTTGTGATTCTTTATTTAATTATTAATTTAATTTCTCTATTCCATTACTATAAATACTTAGTATAATACTTTTAAATGCAAAAGCAAATGTATATATATATCCTAATTCTTTTTCGTCTATAAGACAGTGCTTCTACATAATTCGTACATTCATATTTCATCCATACATTCTTCTACTCACAATACTAAGGTACATATCATATAACTCTGAGTCTATTCAATTTGCCCCTTTTATTACTACATTTTTACGAATATTTTTTAAATATTACTTTATATATCTCTTAATTATAACACCCATTAATGTCACCAATCAACTACTACAGTTACTAAGTGCACCCAAGAACTTTGAATATTTACATTTAACAATTAATATAATTACATCATATAATATCCATTATTATAGAGCGTTTATAAGAACTTACCTCTCTACGGGTTATAAAATAAATAAGATAGTGCTAAGATATGAAAGTTTACGATTAATAAATGGCTAATACAAATAAAATTTGTTTGAGAATAGGTCTACTTAACGTTAGATCATTAAATACTGGAAGAAATGAGTTAGAAGCTACTATAGTCACCTACAATCCGGATATACTAGCACTGAATGAAACATGGATTAAAGAAGGTCAAGAGATGTTAGCTCCTTCGTTACGAGGATATATTTTTAAACACAAGGCACGCAAAAATAATAAAAGGGGTGGAGGGGGTTGGTTTTTATATTACAAAAATCTTAAAAATTAGAATGTGCCCTATTCCTGATTCAGAGCTAGAGCAATTGTGGTTAGAATTGAGATTAGAAGGGACAAAAATGGCTATAGGAACCATCTACAGACCAGAAAGTGTAACGGTGAAGTCAGCTTTAGATTCTCTGAACGAATCAATAACTGTAAATTCCAATTGCGATTATGTATGTATTCTAACCGATTTTAATGTAGACCTACTTATGTCAAATAATCCCAAGGTCAAAGAACTACTTAATTTCTGTTCAGAACTAGGTCTTGAACAGATTGTTAAAGAACCAACTAGGTGGACAAATCAATCAAAAAGTTTAATAGATCTAATAATCACTGATATTCCAGAGAGATGTAAAAAGATATCAATTATACCTAATCAAAATTTGAGTGATCACTCTTTAGTAATGAGTGAGTTTAATATTAAAAAACCAAAGGTGAAATCTATTTTAATCGAAAAAAGAGCAATTAGAGACATAAACGAAGAGAATTTCTCTAATGATCTTTGCTCTATTCCGTGGAACTTTATTTCAAGCATCTCAGATCCAGATTTAATGATACTAAAATTTAATGAAAACTTTATTGAGCTTTTCGACAGACATGCTCCTCTGAAATAAAAAAGAATACAAGAGTCCCCTAAGCCATGGATCACTAAGACAATCCGATTTATGATGTCTCTTAGAGATAAAGCTTTAAAAAAGGCACGCAAAAAAATACGACGTCAGCCAAAGAGTATTATAAAAGCCTAAAAAGCTTAGTGGCAGGTGCCTTAGAAAGAGAAAAAAGAGCCTTTTTCACTCACTATATTAATAAAAATATTAAAAAACCACAAAAGATGTGGCATTACTTTAGAAATATTAAATTACTACACAATGATACTGTAAAAATTCCTTACAACTTAAATAATCCTAATTTAATTAATCAACACTTTTTATTAATTCCTAGTAATGGAAATGATGATAATCATGTTATAGAATTTTTTAAATCTCATAAAGCTACCGAAAACATTTTTAATATAGAACCTATATCTCCGGAGACAGTTAGCAAAATAATTTTTGGCATACACACAAATACCAAAGGTTATGATGGAATTAACATTGATCTAATTAAACTCACTTTTACTGGATCACTTCATACTATAACAGACATTATTAATCGCTCAATAGAATCAAATACCTTCCCGGAATATTGGAAGCTAGCACTTGTTCGACCAATACCAAAATCACAATCTATACTACTCGTACAAATAAAGAATGGGATTATAAATGGCGGCTCATTTTGCCGGTACTGTCAGCATATACGCTATGATAATCTGCTAATTAAATATTGTTT
This sequence comes from Lymantria dispar, assembly GCA_032191425.1. Lineage (NCBI taxonomy): Eukaryota > Metazoa > Arthropoda > Insecta > Lepidoptera > Erebidae > Lymantria > Lymantria dispar. The sequence goes on from CM063448.1 coordinate 33,909,905, forward strand.
TAATATAACGTTATAGGGATATATATAGATTTATTATTATTAATGTTATATTAAAATATATTATTATTAATGCATTGTCATCTAATTAAATTATCAATGCGGAAGTAGGTACATGAATATTTATATTTATTGAAGGAAAATTCGAAATAAAACCCTATATCAACCTGTTTGATTAGCATGGTATAATAAGGTCAATTTCACTCCTATTATGCAGACGGCTCGAGTACAGCAGTTAGCCTTATATAAGCTGAAATGGTGAAATTAATAGACCATATAGTAAAAAGTGTATAATTAGTTATATTGACGTAACAATTAAATTCTGTTACTTGGACCTTCACCGGGATCGTCTGACCATCAACTTCATTATAATCATCGGAGACATAGCTATCGCTTTCGCTCTCGCTGTTCAGTCCAATACTACTAATAAAATTCTCAATATCCTCTTCATTTGTAACTTCCCTCTTCCAATATTCATTTTCTAGTTTTTTTATATGATTTATTTATTTCTGCCAATCCTCAACCGTAATCGAGGCTATGGCTGCACGCGTCAAATCTTCTATTTTTTTTCTAGCTGATCCACATTCTTTTCTGTCACTCGTTGTTTCACGAGATTCCACACATACTCTATTGGATTTAGATCACAGTTGTATGGTATTCTCAATGTTTCGTGGCCGTGATCAGCTAGCAAGTTATCTATAAGGTAATCTTTTTCCGGCTTGTGTTTTTTCAACAATTGTAATAGCTCAGATTTGGTCCATGACTCGTCACAGTGTATTTCATGTTCAGGTAGCCAATTTTGTATCTCAGCCTTTCGATTACCTGCTGATGGAGGTTTATTAATTTGCATGCTGTGATAGGGCGCATTGTCCATCACTACGATGCTGTTAGGAGGAATGTTGGGTATTAATTTTTCTTTTACATATTTTATAGAAAATTGCCCATTCATCTCATTATGGTAATCACCTTTTTTAGATTTGGCCTTAAAAATCAGGTCAGCACCATTCACAAATCCGTTTTCTGAACCTGAATGCACAATTACCCATCTCTGTTCTGGACTGTCATTTTTGCGGACTCCTTTATCGATCTCCGATTGCCAACATTTGGATACCGTGTAGTGTGCATGTATCCATGTCTCATCCAAAAAAATTACTGGCTTTTTGTTAGAACCTAAAGCGTCATTGTGGCAGATTCGGCGAAGATACTTTGCTCTCCAAACTTTAATATTGCTTCGTTCCAGTAAAAATAATCGATTTTTTCGAATTTTTTTAAATGTGAAACCTCGTTTACTTTTTATAATTGATCTCAGTGTCATTTATGATCCCGAGAAGTTGAGGTCTTTTTTTGCCACGGCCAATATTTTATTTAATGTGGGAACTTCCTTTCGCAGATCATAGAGGAGATTATGCCCCGTAAAGCAACCAGTGTAAAACTATCTACGGGAACTCTTGTATTATTACGTCCTCTTTGGCCTTTTGTTGGAGTTTTTATTTGCGATTGATTTTGGTGTGCTAGATCACCTGAAATAAGTAAATTATGTTAAACGAATTAAGTCTATATTAAAAAAAAAATGAACGTGTGTACAAAGTACGCATAGCAGAAGTGAAACTTCTTTATCCTTTGTCCCTTTGTCCCGTTGTTCCGTTGTCTCTTCGTCCCTTTATCCCCTTATCCCTTTATCCCTTTATGTCCGCTTAAACGACATGCTATCCCTACTCCACTGGAGAAAGTACTCTTTATTCGAATCGACCGTGGTGGGGACGAGAAAAAGATGGCGCGTAACGAATAAAATGTGACGCGTAACCGAAAAATGTGAAGGTAAATTTTTTTCCAACGCCGATAAAGAAGTTTCACTTCAAAAAATCTAATATTTAGCTACTTTATAACTAAACTAAGTATATACCTTCTTTCTTAATTCGAGTGATAGTATTCTTTGACAATCCTGTTGCCATTCCCGCTCTTGCATTACTATATTCCAATGGGTGATAACGTGCCATATTTTTCTCCTCCTCAAAATACTTAATTACATTATAAACTATTTTACGTCCATCACTATGTAAAATTTTCCCACGTTTATGTTCCATAGTGTACAGTGTAATGGTGAACAATGGAAAAACGCCAAGATAACTAACAACACTTAACAATATAATAACAATATTTTAGTAACAGTAACAATTCTTTAATAATAATATTAACAACAAATAACATCAACAATTATGAAGAAACTTAAAACGCGTCTGGATCACAGATAAGCGAAACTGGACTGTTAAGAATACAAAAGACGGTCAATCATAACGGTATTTTTTATTGTTGTCCGTACCAGCGAGTGTGAGTATAGATAGCAATGGTGTGTGAGCGAGAAGCGAACAGTAGCGACGCCATTTTCAATCCCATTCTTTAATTGTACGAGTAGTAGATCAGTTTAAAGATTTAAGACCTATTAGTATATTGCCTGTTTTGTCAAAAGTACTGGAGAAAGTGGTATTAATTCAACTAGAAAATTTTATTTGCAAAGAAAATTTTATCCCTAAATTTCAATCAGGTTTCAGAAGGAAACATGGAACAGAAACAGCACTTTTAAATGTCGCTGACGACCTACTTACAGCTTCAGATTCTGGGCTCAGTAGTATCCTCGTCTTACTGGATTTTTCTCGGGCTTTTGACTCTTTGAGCCCTGACGTGCTGATAGCAAAACTATCGTATTACGGCTTTTCTAATGATGCATGCCAGTGGTTTAGATCTTATTTATCAAAAAGAAAACAGTTTGTAGTAACTGAATCTTATGATGGTTCCAAATCATTCACTAATGTTGGTACTTTAAATCGCGGAGTGCCACAAGGATCCATATTAAGTCCAATTTTATTTTCAATTTTTACAGCTGATCTCCCTAGTCATATAAAGAAATGTAAATATCATTTATATGCTGATGATACGCAAATATACTAATCCTTTAAAGCCGACAATACATTAGAAGCTGTACGTATGATTAACGAAGACCTATATGATATTTATAAATGGGCTAATTATAATTCATTAACACTAAATCCTACAAAATCTAAAATTTTAATATTAGGAACTAAATCACAAATTACAAAAGTAGATTGTCAAAACCCAAAGTTACTAATAAATAATATCTCTATACCTATTGTGACTGAAACTAGAAATTTGGGTCTTATATTTGATAGTGAAATGAGATTTGAAAAACATATCAGTGAAAAGATCAGAACTGCTTTTTTTAAATTGAATATACTATATGGTATTAGGAAACATTTGTCAAAAGAAACTCGTAATTTATTATGTGACCTCCTTATTCTATCTTCTTTTGATTATTGTAGCACTGTTTATGGTCCTCGATTATATACTAAAACTAAAAATGCCATACAAAGAGTACAAAATGCATGCATGAGATTCTGTTTTAATATATCTAAAAGGGAACATGTAACGCCATATATGATCAAACATAAAATTTTAAACATGAAATCAAGAAGAGAGCTCCAGCTCGCATATATGACGCAAAAAGAATTATGGAATAAAAACCCTGAATACTTATTTGAAAAACTTACATGGCTTAGAGTTATTCACTCAAGAACTATACGCTCTAATTCATCTTATACTCTTCAAATACCAATGCACAAGAGTAGTGGTTTCCAAGGCTGTTTCAAATATAGTGCATCAAAAATATGGAATAACATTCCTCCTCCTTTAAGACAAAATACAAGTTTTAACAGCTTTAAAAAAAAATAAACTACTACTATTATACCGAAATAAAACCATATTTGATGCGACATTTGTATAACGAACTGATGAATAATTACATGACATAACCTACAAAGTTGCAACAAATAGATACGTCAATCGTTGCCCACATACACGCATACGCACACACATACACACATTCACACACGCAAACAAACACTCAACACTCATACACACAAAAATGGAAAAGCGAACTCATCATACAAAAGCACATCTTTCATAATTCAATTCATTAATGTTATTTATATTGTTATCATTGTTATTGTAAGTTATTTTTATTCCTTTTCTTTTTGTTATTTTTTCTTTCTTATATGTTTGAGGAACGGGGTTTGCTGAAAACCAGCCCTGCATAATTTCTATGCAGCACAATGCTGAGCATTCCCCTATTGTCAAAATTAATTAAAAACATGTATTATAATTATTAGTTATTATGTGACAATAAATGCTATTCTATTCTATTCTATTGTATAGCCGTATTAATTGATATCAAAAAGGAAAATTAAAAATTAACATTTAATTCATTTATTATTTAAAATGGGAAACTTAAGAGGATCTTCTCGTCCAACATACCTCAGTGTCTGAAAACACAGGTCTACGACCAGAGTGTGTTACCAGTGATGACTTGAAACGTGGTCCCTAAATGTAGGCCTCATATCAAGGCTCAAAGTCGCTCAGCGTGCTATGGAGCGGGCTATGCTCGGGATTCCTCTGCAAGATAGAATCCGGAATACGGAAATCCGCAGAAGAACGGGTATAATCGACATAGCACGAAGAATTAGCACGCTGAAGTGGCAATGGGCAGGCCACATCGCTCGACGAACAGGCAACCGCTGGGAAAGAAACGTTCTCGAGTGGCGACCACGTATCGGACGACGCAGTGTAGGACGCCCCCCCACTAGGTGGACCGATGACCTAGTAAAAGTTGCTGGGCGTCGTTGGATGCAGGCGCGTCACTGCGTCGTCCGATACGTAGTCGTCCCTCGAGAAACTTTCTTCCCCACTATCTTTATTAGTTTAAAATGTAACATATTAGCGGGGATCTGTCATTAGCTGTCTGATGTAAAGTGTTATAATGTTTTTGTGTTACTGTTGGTCTTTCAATTAAAAATAAATAAATCATAAAATAAGATAACATACTCAAAAGCTGTATTTCTATTATTTTCAGGCTGTGACGGCTACCCAGGATGACGGGAAGTTAAATGTTACACTTGAGGATAATAATAAGTTGTAAGTATACAATATTACACTATAAGTATCTTCATCTCAGCCCATATAAGCCCCAGTGTTGGGCTCGAGCTTCATTCATAATGAGTGGGAAACTTACTCAAAACTCAACTCAAAACCTGTTGGTCAGACGTGCAGGCATAGGTACTAATGTGGAGTTACCTGAATAATTTATCCCTTAGTCGTCTTTTACGACATACATTTGCAAGATAGGGAGTAGTAAGTTGTATTAACTCTATCACCACACGGAAAATATACATCATAATTCATCATTTCAGCTCATATACGTCCCACTGTGGGGGCTCGAACCTCCTCCACAATAGGAGGGATTTGACTTACTATTCCATGCGGATCAGACAGGTTGGTATAGGGATTTATTTCGAGATTTCCGTCTCTTGCATAGATGTTATATGCGTATTACATTATTTCGTCTTTACGACATTGGCGGCTAAAATAAGGAGTGGTGAATTCTATTCTTATTCCGTCACCACACGGGAAATTATACTACATAAGATGAAGTTGCCCGTATAGTAATATAATAAGGATATAGTTGTCGCCAACCCTTATTTGACCTCTAGAATGGCAAATATCATCTTTTTTTTCTTTACGGTCGGCGCACTCATCACCAGGTTCCGTCCGGGGCGACAGAGGGGCGTAAGCGCGCATACCCATAACCCACCCGTGACCCGTCGCCTTCGTCGTTGGACCGACCACCGGAGCAGGGTGATGGACTAACTCCCCAGTCCAGTCACCCGCGGCCTTGGCTAGGGATGGTAAATATCACCTGAGGGATCACTAGGTATGGACAATAGTGGAGTGCAGACTTGAGACTGAATGAGATATCTGACTATCATTGTCTTAAAACAAACAAAATATAAAATATTATAATATCTACAACGACAAAACACTGACGCACTGAGATTGATTACGTCGACCCGGGTTTCGAGCACATATTATTATGTACAATGCTCATAATCAGGGCGAGTGTGCAGCGGTGTCTGGGAGGCCCTGTCGGGTACTACACATTTTGCCGTTGTAGATAATATCATCATCATCATTTCACCCTATCGCCGTCCACTGCTGGACGTAGGCCTCCCTCATGTTACGCCACAATGTACGGTCCTGTGCCGCCTGCATCCAACATCGCCCAGCAACTTTCACCAGGTTCGTCGGTCCTTTCCCAGCGGTTGTCGGTTCGTCGAGCGATGTGGCCTGCCCATTGCCACTTCAGCGTGCTAATTCTTCGTGCTATGTCGGTTATACCCATTCTTCTACGGATTTCCGTATTTCGGATTCTATCTCGCAGAGAAGTCCCGAGCACAGGCCGTTCCATAGCACGCAGAGCAACTTTGAGCCTTGTGGTAAATAATATAATATGTATCAATCTCACGATAATTTCGATACTAAATAATAGAAATTTATATTTTTAAAAACTAAGAAACACGCTTACAAGCTGATAGCCCGAATCATAGAAGTTTCGAATTTCGCGCATGTGTAGTTCGCATTCTAGCTCTATCTCTCTTGCTCTTATGCAAAGGATATGATTAGAAATTTCTAAATCCTGGCGAATCTAATCAGGATATTCGGCTATTTTGATCGAATTATTTCATTGCCATGGGCCTTTGAGGTGTGTGCAAAGTTTAAATAAAATCTGTTCATTCATAGTGGGGCAAAATGACGTTCAAAGATTCCGTTACATACATACATAGATACATACATACGGGTGAAATTAATAAAAGCGTGTTAAAAAACACAAAATATGCCAAAAAATAACGCTTACGAACCTATTGCAATGTCAATAAGCGTATCACGAAACAAGTTTAAGCATTTTCAATTCAGTAATTTCGGTATCAAATATGAACCTCGTACGATTAGTACTAGCTATTACGAATATAGACGTAGCCGTTAAAAAAGATTCATTCCCTCAAACATTCATTCCACGTGGTGACGGAGTAAGAATACAATTTGCCACCCCGCTCTCTTGCCCGTGGGTGTTATAAAAGGCGACTAAGGGATTAAGAAAGCATATAACATTTGTGTAAGAGAAAAAAACTCGAAATAAAACCCTATTTTTTTTTTTGGGGGGGGTTGTGTGGGTTGCGGTCGGCGCGCTCCTCGCACCACTCCGTCCTGGGCGACAGAGAGTCAAGCCCCACAAGGAGACGTGTGTTAATGAGTGACAGAGAGAGAGTATTTTTATTTCTTTAGATACACCTATACTCATATCTTTTTCGTGTGACAAAATAAACAATATACTGATCACCAAGGAGAGAAAAAGAGCTCTTTCTGTACCTATTTGTAACTTCGCATTTTATTTTTTTACAGGAAGATGACTATAGAGTCTGCGAAAGAAATTTGCTCCTGTTACACTGCTGATGTAAGTTATACTTCAATACATTTGACTGCAAAAATGGTGTAGTATTCTATATACTGACGTTTCATGGCGAGTGTTGCGGACTCGATGCCCATGCAGGAGACCATAGGAATATTGACAATTTTTTATCCCATACTAGCAACCCGCTTCGCTTCAGTTTCAGTCGCCTTACCCACGTAATACCCGTTCCCGTAAATACCGGAATAAAATATAGCCTAAGTTACTCCTTATATAGCTACCTGGTAGTCAAATACCAACAAAATTGGTCCAGTCTGTTTTGAAGATTACCTCAAACAAACGACAGACACAAAATTTTTAAACTGTATTTTAGGCATTAGTGTCGTTCAAATAACCGTGTGGGCATGAAAAAAGCCCAATATTTTGACATTCCGTCGGGTCGACCACTGAAGGCAAGGAACTCGACTCCGGTAGTCGGCCCAACGATGAAAGCGACGTGCTATGGGTGGGTTACGGGACCGCGCGGCGCCCCTCTGTCGCCCTGGACTGAGCCAGGCGGCGGGGCGCTGCCACTTTGGGGTGCGCTGACGTAGCCCATCCCAAAAAACAAAGTATTTTGACATTACACACAGACACTTAAATTTTATTTATTTGGATAGACTAGCTAGCTACCCGCCTTCGCTTCGCTTTGGTTTCAGTCGCCTTATCCGCTTAGTGCCCGTCCCTATAGAAATACCGGAACAAAATATAGCCTATGTTACTCCCTGATATTATAGCTTTCCATTGGTGAAAGAATTTTTGAAATCGGTTTAGTGGTTTAAGCGTGAAAGCGTAACAAAAAAACAAACTTACTTTCGCATTAAGTAAGGATATTATTAAGAACTAGCAAACCGCCCTCGCTTCGCTTCAGTTATAGTCTGTTTGTTCCGGGTAATCTTCAAAACGGCTGGACCGATTTCAAAAATTCTTTCACCAATGGAAAGCTATAATATCAGGGCGTAAACTAGGCTATATTTTATCCCGGTATTCCCACGGGAACGGGAACTACGCGGGTAAAACGACTATAACCTATTACGGTGTTTTATATTCAACGAATACTTCTTTGTATTAGTACAGTTTAAGCACAGGCATTAATTATTTGCAGCCTTCTGCGAGGCAGTAGTCTCGCGGAAGGAGGCGGCGGAGCGCCTGCGCGAGAAGCGTCTCCTCGACGACGCGAACCACCGCCGGCGACTGGGGTGCGCCTGATGCCGCCCTAGCCTAGGCCGCGGGTGACTGGACCGGGGAATTAGTCCGTCACCCGCCGAGAGGCCAACCGCGTGAGGAATACGTCCTCCCCGAGGGGGGAACGTCGGTTGATGGGAGGGTACCCCCTCAAGGGGGTATTCCGTCAGGCCAACCACTGACGTCAAGTCACCCTGCTCCGGTGGTCGGCCCAACGATGAAGGTGACGTGTCGCGCGGGTGGGTTACGAGTGTGTGAGTGTGTGCTTACGCCCTACTGTCACCCCGGGCGGAGTGGTGCGAGAAGTGCGCCGACCGTAACCCACCACCCCAAAAAAAAGGCATTAATTATCTTAAATAATATAGTATTCTACTACGGCTGCAATTGGTTCATTGCTAGACATGATGAAATAACAGAAATGGTTCCTTGGAGCACTTTTATTTATAACCAATAATCCCAAATATGACAGATAATCAGTATTAACAGAATCACATATGAATATTAATGTCGAACATTTCTTTTTCTCAGCCCAAAGATCCACCACCCAATACGGAAGTTTGTACACAGTTAGAAAATAATAAAAAAATGTAAGTACAAAAGATATTGTTTTTAGAAGGAAGAGAATGAGTTGGCCAAAAAAAAAATACCACTGACAAGTAATTGCTACCAGTAGTCTGTCCAATTGCGATTGGGAGTGAATACGGTAGGTTATGAAGGCATCGGGCCGACCACGGGGGACAAGGAACTCGATATTCGGTGGTCGGCCCAACGATGAAGGCGACGAGCTACGGCTGACCGTTTAACCCATTATGGGGCCATTGCACAGATGTTATATGGGCATTTTCATAAAAATGTACAAGGACGTTTTCAGGCCTGTCCCTCTAAAACATTACCTTTTTTAAACAATTAATTCTATTTGAAACTAGCACAAAATTTTACATTAGGTTTATTGTACATTTAAGTAATATTTTATAATATTATTTAAGCCAATTATAGTATAATTTTTCGATTAAAAAATAATATAACAACAGATTGCTATCATTTTATCGTGTCCCTTTGTAGCCAGACGATATTTCAACACTGAATTTACATATTAATTGTAATAATTTGCTCAGTGCCGTATTTTATTTTTCTGGTAGATGGTGTAGGGTCAATTTATTAAAAATATATAAATATACTAGCAGACCCGACCACGCGTTGCTGTGGCTAATGTTTTTGTTATATTACATTTTATTAAACTATTTAAGTGGAACTGTAGGAGAGACATCTGTCACGGGGACCACCATGCTTTTTTACATAGATGCCATACTTTAGCCTCAACAACACGTGGTGGTTATGCTATTGAATTGTAGACACGTTTGTAGGTTTGACATAGCAACGCCATCTATTAATTACTTACTCAATCCAGTCAACAGATATCGCTATCTGTTAAAATCATTTGGAGTTAACAGATAATTGTGAATGTCAAATAACAGACAAATAATTTGCAATAAAATAATATTGCGACTATAAATTAAGATGTAAGCTATCCTATCTTTCAAGTTGGATCAAACTGCACACGGTGTGCAAATTTAGGAGTCCATCGCGGACAAACAACGTGACACGTAATTTATATATACTAAGATAAGATATATAAATATATATTAGGGCGTTTCAAAAAAAAATTTTTTTTTTCACTCGGAACCAGGCTCAAAAGTTTCGTTTAGATACCAAAATAGGCCTCTGAAAATATGGGCTCTTAATATTAATGTTAAGTATGTCCGCATCGCACTTTTCGATTTTCCATAAGAATTGCATAGGAAATTTTTTAATTTTTATTCTGATTTTTGTAACTAATGAACCATACATTGCTCTGCAATTCCCATTTATTTGTAGAAAATTAAACCTTCTACAAAAAAGGTCTGATAACATTTTTCGATGAATCAACTCATTCAAAAGTTATTCAAGGTCAAAGTTAAGTACCTTTTTTAGTATTAAATTTAGTACAATAAGTTCTTTGAGTTGAATTTACACATACATATTTATACAGTTTAGCTAAAAAATGCAAAAAATAAAAAAATTGAACTTCGAAGCTGTATAACAAATCAAATACTGAAAATAGACATTTAACATAAGCCCTTAAGGCTTATATTTTCAGAGGCCTATTTTGGCATCTAAACGAAACTTTTGAGCCTGGTTCCGAGAGAATAAACAATTTTTTTTTGAAACGCCCTAATATGTATAACGAGCAATTCTTGTATATATATATATATATATATATATAAACGAGCAATTCTTGTATATATATATACAAGAATTGCTCGTTTAAAGATATAAGATAATAATAATAATAATCGGATTTGTTTAACTCCATATTTTGTTTGTATCAATAAAAATTTTAAATACTAGCGTTAAATCAAAAATCATTGACCGTCCAATTCTAAGGGTGTCTATTTAACTGCATGAAGACGTACCCAACGCCTCAAGATTGGTGATTCCTTATCAGCCAAACCCTTTATTATTTTATTGGAGCTGGCGCGTATGGGGCGTAATAGACTAGGCGAATAAGAGTTCTCTCACATTAATGTAAAATCTTATTTGTTTCAGATTACCTAATTTACCAGATATTTGTACTTATATTTTAAAGTAAGTAAGCCTGAATTTTATGTCAATGATATATTCTTAGAAGTATTTTTATGTAAAATGGCAAACGTAGAAGCAAACCACCTGATAGCTGGTCCGTCATTTGCGGCCTTTAGTTTTATCAGTCACTTCACTTGTGTGTTCAGTTTACAATCAATATTGCATTCGCTTCCACTGAAGTTGAGCGTGTAGATCATAGAAATAGAAAATACTAACAGTATGTACCATCGAGGTAGTTCAAAACTAATTAATCTATTACTAAAATTTGGCAACAGCAGAAAAAGACAAATTTACTTGCAATTAAAATTGTTTTGAATCTATTTTATTATTCAAAATAAGTCGTGAAATGGTAGTAATACCAAATATTATCTTACATAGTCATTTATTAAACATGTTGATATTTGAATAGTAACTAATAGCGAAATGTAAATGGAGCCATTTTCTTTTGGGAAATTTTTCTAAGATTATTGTAACGTTACTTAATTACACATTTGTTTCATTTTCTATAGCCCTGTAATTGAGCAAATAAAGACTGCTATGAGTACCGTCAAGGAAACACCTGATAAGACGACAACACCTCCTGTACCTAGTAACGATATTAAGAATACCACCAAGGAAACACCTGATAAGACGACAACAGCTACTGAACCTAGTGCCGATATCAAGCCTACCACCAAGGAAACACCTGATAAAATAACATCTGCTGTACCCAGCGCCGATATCAAGAATACCACCAAGGAAACACCTGATAAGACGACAACACCTCCTGTATCTAGTAACGATATTAAGAATACCACCAAGGAAACACCTGATAAGACGACAACAGCTACTGAACCTAGTGCCGATATCAAGCCTACCACCAAGAAAACACCTGATAAAATAACATCTGCTGTACCCAGCGCCGATATCAAGAATACCACCAAGGAAACACCTGATAAGACGACAACACCTCCTGTACCTAGTAACGATATTAAGAATACCACCAAGGAAACACCTGATAAGACGACAACAGCTACCGAACCTAGTGCCGATATCAAGCCTACCACCAAGGAAACACCTGATAAAATAACATCTGCTGTACCCAGCGCCGATATCAAGAATACCACCAAGGAAACACCTGATAAGACGACAACACCTCCTGTACCTAGTAACGATATTAAGAATACCACCAAGGAAACACCTGATAAGACGACAACAGCTACTGAACCTAGTGCCGATATCAAGCCTACCACCAAGGAAACACCTGATAAAATAACATCTGCTGTACCCAGCGTCGATATCAAAAATACCACCAAGGAAACACCTGATAAGACGACAACACCTCCTGTACCTAGTAACGATATTAAGAATACCACCAAGGAAACACCTGATAAGACGACAACAGCTACTGAACCTAGTGCCGATATCAAGCCTACCGCCAAGGAAACACCTGATAAAATAACATCTGCTGTACCCAGCGCCGATATCAAGAATACCACCAAGGAAACACCTGATAAGACGACAACATCTACTGAACCTAGTGCCGATATCAAGACCACCAAGGAAACACCTGATAACAAGACAACATCTGCTGTACCTAGTGCCGATATCAAGAATACCACCAAGGAAACACCTGATAACAAGACAACATTTGCTGTACATAGTGCCGATATAAAGACTACCACTATGGGCTCTGTTAAGAAAGATACTCATACTACAATAGCAACTACGGAGAAAGATCGGGACGATAAGAATATTGCGGCACTTAAAAATAATGTAAAAAATCAAAGCTCTAGCGAAGCGTCCCCAACATTTAGTGTTCTTGAAATAGTATGTACGGTGATATTTTCTTTTGCTGGTGGTGTTCTTGTAGCGATTGCTGCGAAGATGTTCTATAACCGTTACAGATCACGAACTTATGGTAAGTTGTAATTGTAGTATTATAAAGGTTATCCATGTTTCAAAGTAGATTTGCTCGTAATCACAAAATTTAGTATTTATAAGGCCACGTTATGTCTCGTTACTTTGTTTTATACTACCAGTAAACTAAGTATTTTTGATTCCATTTCTACGTATAGATTGAATAGATTTACTACTACTACTTTAGTAACATATTTCAATTCAATTTTTATTATTCAACTTTATTACGTGTGGCTATATAATTCCATTCATCATTCATAGGCTAACGATTGACACAAATTACATCATCATCATCTTAGCCCATAACGTCCCTGATGGATTCGAGCTTTCTCCGAGTAGGAGGGCAATAAACTTACTATACCACGCTGATCAGATGGGCTGGGGTTATAAGGTGTTATTTCAAGTTTTACTTCAATTGCATGTATGTTATATGCATATACGTTATATTTATACTCCGTCACAACAGAACATTACATATAGGTATAATTCAATATTTTCTATATAAATCTTTATATATATATATATTTCTTGTGTACCGATGTTGATGAAATTTTTTGTGTCTGTTCAAGGCCATTCGAGAATGGTTTAGATTTACAATTGGACCCGGTAGGTGGCGCTCCTGTCGATTTCAAGGCGAATTCCTTTTATTTTATTTGAACTGAACAACCTCTATTGGATCAGCTAGTATAATATAAGAATAAATTTTTCTATGTTTTCTAATGGATAAGGTTATTTCTGAAAATCAAGTTAAGCTGATGAAAAAAATAAACCTACACTAATGTAGTTTGTTAGTATATTCTCCTTGGACGTAATCCTACACATTTGATTTGCACAACTAATAACTAAATATTTTTCTTTCAGCGATACCACCAGAACAAAATATTCAAATATAAACAAATGCCGAACGCCTGTTTATAATAAATATTATTTAATATGTCTTGTGTTATTTTATCTTCACTCAAAGACATAGACTTATTTTTTAATTGTATCGATATGAAACTTTACAAGAATATGTAATTATAACCTGTGTTAATAAAAAAAAGAATCTAAAAGGGCGGTTAGACCGTCAGCAATGGACGGAGTGGACGCTGTGTGTGCTGGCCATAGCCTGCCCAAAAGAAAAGACCGTCAGCAAAACAGTCTCGTCAGAAATTGCTACCAAAAGCAAAAATATTACTAAAATTGTTATAAAAAAAGTGAGACGGCGCTCAGGACGCCTGCCAGATTTGAAATATCGAAATTATTTTGTACAGGTATATATGCATAAAAGAACAGATTACGACAGGAAATAATATGGCACAATGTATAAATAAAATATTACGATCTATATTTATATTATTATTTAAAAGTATTACACAACAATCATAATCAATTTATCGCACAGTCACTTAAGCACAAAATCGCGTAGCTCCATCTTACACACACACTACTACGTATAAACCACGTATAGTACATATATTCCACGCGTGGCGTTACGTCGCCAGCCTGTTAACGCCACGCCAACGATCAGGTTTACTCTTGCCTATAGAAGTTTCACATGAAAAGGTTAATTATCATATTTATTGATCAGTGATGACTCGGCTGGGCAGCGTTCGGGAAACTTAAGAGGATCTTCTCGTCCAATATTCTGCAGTGTTTGAAAACAAAGGTTTATAACTAGTGTGTGTTACCAGTGATGCCTTACGGCCCTGAAACGTGGTCTCTAAATTTCGGCCTTATAAAAAGCTCAAAGTCGCTCAGCTCAAAGGTTCTTGAGTGGCGACCACGAATCGGATGGCGCAGCGTAGGACGACCCCCCACTGGGTGGCATGACGACATTCTCAAAGTCGCAGGGAACCGTTGGATGCAAGTGGTGCAGGACCGTTCCGAGTGGCATTTTTGTGGGGAGGCCTATGTCCAGCAGTGGATGTCTGTAGGCTGATGGATGGATAGCTTGAAAGATCCGGTACTGTATTTTTTTTTTGTATTATATTTTGAAGAAGAAAGTGATATATCCTGATCGATTGCATTACATTAGAGCTACTTACTAAACTCGTTACTTCCTAAACGTATTTTATAATTTTTACTTAAATTATTGAGAAAGTATCTACAGAGTCACAAATGTGGAATGTGTGTACTGAGTAGTATTATTTATAATTCCTTAGTGAAATCTCATCTAGAATACTTAATTAAAATATGGGGTTCAGCTGCTGCATCTAACTCCTTTAGTCGTATAACGACGGCAATCCGATTGTAACGCCGCGCCATGCGAAATACAATCATTTTAACCGCATTTTTTAATATGCGCTATCTGGTTTTAATTACTAATGATTTTTATTTGATTTGTTATTAATAGTGTAAATAACTATCAGTAGATGGCACAAATTAATATACATATACATATTTTGAATACAATAAATTAAATAGCCAATGCCCATGTGGCAACGGGTTGAGAATACATTTGTCGCCACCCCTTACTTGCTCGTGGGAGTCCTAAAAATCGGGTGAAGATTCAACAGGAGAGTGGGCAGCAGCTCTCTCCTGGGAAATATATAAGATCTTACTGCGATCGCCAACCCGCCTGCAAAGCGTGGCGACTACGGCAATATCCCCACGAGAAATGACGAGCAAAATAAAAATGGCCCCCAGTCACAGCAGCGCCGGTACCCTGAAGTCATAACACAAGAGAGCCCGCAAACCCCAGACCTTCGTGATTTTATTAAAGCTGAAAGTTTGTGAGCGCATGCTCCCAACACAGGTAAGAACGGTGGCCCATTATGAAGTTTGCGTTACAGTGACTTCGGCAGATAAAAGGTACTAAAGGTGTGTAAAATATCGATCTATTTTCGTCAAATTATTAAGCGTGATTTTTTGATATTATCTTCAGAACGTTATTAAAAATCACGTTATTTATTGCCAGACACTTAACATAGTGGCAACCCCTTGCCAGACACCCTTAACGTTCATGAAATTATAATTCTACTTACGTTATAGTATAAAAGCTGATTTTATTTATAATACTTGGGTCATTGCCCATAGAATATTTTTTTCGTCGAGTAGGGGTCCACTAAAAACGGATTTGCCGAAATGCCACCTATAAGAGGTGTTGCGGGGGCGTTAACAATAATACATATATATACATATAAAGGAACAGGGTGAGCCGAAGCTACTGAAGCTAGAAAAATGAAATTTGGACCGTAGTTTCATTTCATGACGTAGGCACCCACTAAGAAAAGATTTTTTGAAATTCTTCTCCACCCTTAAGGGGGTGAAACGCAACGTCAAAGTCTGTATGGAAAGAAAAAAATCTTTAGCTACTATTTTCACATTAAGCACAAATACTCTTCAATAAAAATAAATAAACACGTGTTTCAGCGTTTCTCCATTTTCATCCTCTAAGAGTGTAGAATAGGTAGAAAGATGTTAGTTTACTGACTCATCACGGAGCCGAAACTATGGAAGTCAGAAACATGCAATTTTGACAGTAGTTTCTTTTCGTGGCGTAAAAACCCACTAAGCAAGGATTTTTTTGACATTCAACCCCTAAAGAGGTAAACCGCAATAGCAAAAATTGTAAAACAATAAAAAAAAATTTCATCGTTTTTCATTAAATTGTAAACAAATACGATGTAATAAAAATTAATAAACACGTGTTTCAGCATATTTTAATTTTCACCCTCTAAGGGTATAATCTACACCAATATTATAAAGAGAAAATGTTGTATGTTTGTTACGAACAAACTCAAAAACTACTGGACGGATTTCGATAATTCTTTCATCATTAGAATGTTACAGTATACCTGAGTAACATAGGCTATATTTTATTCCGATATGCCAACGGGAACTACGCGGGTAAGGCGTCTGAAACCGAAGCGAAGCGAGGGTGGGTTGCTAGTATTATATATAAAATCAGCTATTACATTATAACGTAAGTAATAGTATTAATAATATTGTTCTTATAATTAATAATGAATATTAAATTAATAATATTTGATGATAACATATAATATTATTTTAACTGCTATAAGCATGTACTAAACACTAAAGAATATAAGCGCATCTCACTCGCTCCCATCCATGTATATATGTACTGTCTCGCGCTCCCTCCTACAGCTACCCTATATCTTTGTCTGGCAAGGGGTTGAAACTATAATAAATGCCTCGCTACTGAGGCAACATCATCTACTCATTACCCAAGTATTACATATAAAAATCAGCTTTTATACTAAAACGTAAGTAAAATTATAATTTCATGAACGTTAAGGGTGTCTGGCAAGGGGTTGCCACCATGTTAAGTGTCTGCCAATGAATAACGTGATTTTTAATAACGTTCTGAAGGTAATATCAAAAAATCACGCTTAATAATTTGACGAAAATAGATCGATATTTTACACACTTTTAGTACCTTTTATCTGCTAAAGCCACTATGACCAAAACTTCATAATGAGCCACCGTTCTTACCTGTGTTGGGAGCATCCGCTGACAAACTTTCAGCTTTAATAAAATCACGAAGGTCTGGGGCCACAGGCTCTTAGCCTATCGCGGAAGCCAAGCCACTGAAGTCAAGAAATTCTGCACCGGTGGTCGACCCAACAACAAAGACGACGCGCTATCGGGTGGGTTACGGGGCCACGCGCCGCCCCTCTGTCGTTCCGAACGGAGCCGGGCGGCGGATGGTCTGCCCACACCAAAAAAAAATACGTGCTCATTTTGGTGGCGACCCGGTAGTGGTGGAGCGGGGGTTGCAAAGAATCTCCGGCAGTGATCCGGCTACCAATCAAAACGACCCTTGGCCCTCGTAACATCCAACATTCGGATACTCAGAACTGACGCGAACGTCATTGAGCTAGAAAAGGAATTAATCCAAATCCGCTGGGACATTGTAGTATATCAAAAGTGTGAAAAGAGGGCTTGGGCACGATAATCTTCCAGACTGGACACTTGCTCTTCTACCGGGAGGGCAATCACCCGTCTCAAGGTGGTATATCGTTGGCAAGTCTCTCATAGATAACGTGGACAGAATCCAGAGTGTGTCGACAAGCGTAGCGTACCTTATACCCAGAATTACAGAGAGGCATTCGTTGAAGGTCATACAGATCATACGACGACGAGGTGGATGCTTTTACGAGGACATCTCGAAAGCCATACACGCGTCTAAAACCCACTTCACGGTGGTTATGGGGCACTTTAACGAGAATGTATTGAGGGTGAGGAAACATGAATATGGACGGAGAAACCAGAGGGGCCAGAAACTGGCTGATTTTCTGGAGAAGGGAGGCCTCTTTATGATAAATTCCTTATTCAGGAAACAGCCACAAAGGAAATGGACCTGGGTTAGCCCCGATTGTCCAACAAAAAATGAGATAGACTTCATCTTGTCGGACAAATGACAGATATTCCATGATGTCTCAGTGATCAGCATGATTAAAACTGGGAGCGATCACCGGATGGTTCGTACCTCATTCCATCCGGTGATCATACATTAATTATTCATACAAAAGTCAAGCCTTCACGGTTGATGAAGTCTACTCTCCGACTTACACCTGTCCAATACCAGAACCTCAAAAGCTTTCAACTCGAACTTATTTGTTGGGACTAATCCCATCACACATTCCCACAATTGTAACTCCTGTAAGCCAGGATCCACAATGGTTTCCATAAATGACACCGAAGTTTGACCCTCAGGCAGTCCCGTGATATGATTTTAATTGTCTTGGGACCCGCAACAAATTTAATTAGAAAAGATTCAAGTTGGAAAGAGAGATTCCACTTCCCTCCTAGGCAAAGCGGGAGACAGGAAAACAAAATGACTAGTCAGCCAATAAGTAAAAAGGTGTACAGCTACGATAGCGCAGCAGTACGGCACCACGGATACGGAAGAGCTTAACGGGGCCTATATGTGAGCGTTAAAATTGATTGCTACAGTAGGTATGGCAGAAACGCATGAACGCACGGCAATTTTCTCGAGTTGCTACAAGGTCCGTATAGTATACTACCCCACAGGTGACTTACAAACTGTTTAACATAAGGTTACGCTCGTTTCGCCAGAGATCGTACTCCCAGAGAATGTGATGTGCCGATTGTTCATACTCGTGGTCAGATGTGGAACATTGACATAATGGTGATGGTATGAGTTTAAAAGAAAATAATTTACTTTTAAAGTTGCCATGGCCAAATAAAAATTGGGCCATGAAGTGGTCAACCTCCAGCCACACCTTCTCCAGGCGCTCCCGGATGCATGGAAAATAGATAAAGATGACGACCTTTCGATGATGAATCCCATCTTTCTTGCCATTCAGTTAAAAGTTCCTCATAGACAATGGATTGTGGTGCAAACAATCTAGCAATTTTATTTCGGTCGCGCGGTAGAAGGAAATCTGTATTCATAGTTTCCTTTGTGGTGTAATACATTGACGCTCGTCTCTGAATCTCCAAATCAACCGGCAGTACACCCGCGAGTACTGGTAAGACGTCGGTACTAACAACTCGAACTACACAATCTGGATGAGTGCGAATCTCGATATGAACAACAGGTTCGTGGAAACTATGTACTCGGTTGGGTCGAAATTTTTCAAGGCTCACCGCATCAAAAGACTTAAAAAACTTTCTGACTAGATTCTCAAGCTCCTAGAGCAGAGAAAAGAAATGACGGTGTAGTCTTCAGCCGATTGGTCCGAACAGAGTCAACTGAATAGGAATATCTCCAGGTCTGTGCGTCGCGACATTCGCCGATTTAATACGCTTTGTATTAAAGAACTGATAGAGCAGCATCATGACTCGAAAGTGTTCGCACAATATCTGTTTATTGGGCAAAGCCAAATGAGTAAGCTGAAGATGGATGACGGCACTGTCATTTCATCCCAAAAGCGAGATCTTGAAAGAGGTCGAAAGGTTCTATGGACAGTTATGTAAATCATCCTGAAATCCTGTCGGCTTGGTCCTAGATCCCAGATCCTAGCTAACTCGGCACTATACCGAAGCAATCCCGCATATCAGCTTGTACGAGATCAGAATGGCTCTCAAACAACTACGTAACGGTAAGGCACCGGGAGATAACAGTATTACGGCACAGCTTCTGAAGGCAGGTGGCAAGCCGGTCTTGAAAGCCCTTCAGAAGACGCGCCAGGCGGTGAGCTCCCTCAAAGAGACCACACCGCCCTCCACTCGCACCCCCGACACCCGCCGATACAAACCGGCGAGCATTTCCGCCTCCAAAAAAGGCAAAATTCCTGCCATACCTCACAGAACAGCATTACTGGATAAAAGCTTCTTTAGAATGGTATCAAGAATTTTTAATAAAATACCCATAGATATTTTAAAGACGTCAGATCAGAACTACCTGTATTTTAAACATAAATTGCAGAAATTCTTAATTAACAAAATTTATTATAATATCAACGATTTTTTAAATGGTAATGCTAATTAATTAATCCATCATGTATATATAAGACATTAATATTTTCTTCTATTAATGTCTTCGCAGGACATAGAGAATCTTACCAATAATGTACAATCTTTATGTTAGCCTATGCCCACAATAAATAAATTTGAATTTGAATTAGATTGTATTTACGCGTACAAAAGTTATGAAATCGTAATCCCTTCAAACTATGTTCCGTGTGGTGACGGAATAAGAGTACAATTCACCACATCCTATCTTCCTTAAAATACGATTGAGGGTTTATAATATGCGTAAGATATTTATCTAAGAAAAGGAAACCTCGAAATAAAACCCTATACCAAGATGTCTCACCAGCATATTATGGTATGTCTATTTCCCTCTTATTGGGGAGGAGGCCTGAGCCCAGCAATTAGACATTTATGAACTGAGGCAACGACGATGACGATGGTGATGATTAAAATAAATTATGTTTCATTTGAATAACATATTTTTGATCAGCCATTAATGTTTGTCAAATTGTCCGAGTGGTGACGGAGTAAGAATACAATTCACCATCCCCTTTCTTGCTCGTGGGTGTCGTAAAAGACGACTAAGAGATACAATATGCATATAACATAACGAGAGAAGGAAATCTCGAAATAAAACCCTATACCAACCTGTCTAACCAGCATGGTACAATAAGATCAATTTCCCTCCTATTGTGGAGGAGGCTCGAGCCCAGCAGTGGGACGTATATGAGCCGAGATGATGATGATTTAAGGTATGTGGTAATTACGAATGCTACGCACAGCTGTGCAAGAGAAGGAAAACTCAAAATGAAATACTATACTAACATGTCTGACCTGCATGGTATAGTAGGTTAAATTCCATCCCATTGTGGAGAAGGCTCGAGCCCAACAGTGGGACTTATGTGGGCTGCGATGATGATGATGATCATGTTGATGATAATGAATACCATATATCTGTTATTATGAGGTCATGAAGTCAAAGCATTTGTTAGTCAATAGTGATATCAATTGAATGTAATCTTAAATGTTTTGCTTAATGTAATGATCTTGTTTTCGTATTAATTATCATATTATATTAGATAGAGTTCAATTTACTTCTTTTAGAATAAAAATATAATAATTTAAAATTGAAACTTTCTGTGTGGTGACAGAGTAAGAATAGGTACAATACACCGCCCCCTCTCTTACCCGTGGGTGTCATAAAAGACGAAGAGATATAATATCTATATACATCTATGTAACAGAAGAAAAACGCGAAACAAATCCTATACCAATACGTCTAATCAGCTTTGTATACTAGGTTAATTGCCCTCCCATTGTAGAGGAGGCCCGAGCCCAACAGTGGGACATATATGGGCTGAAATGATGATGAAAATTAAACAAAAAACCGACTTCAACCGTTTTATCATAGATGTTATTGTCAAAACGGGACCAAATTGGACCTACACGGAAAGCACCAGCGTTCAAATAAAAAAAGAATCATCAAAATTGGTTATCCCAACTGAAAGTTGTGAGGTAAGAAACATAAAAAATTCAGTGTCATTGAGAGTCGCTACCTTTTTTGAAGTCGGTTAAAAATTTAATTTTATATGATAATTAAGACCATAAACGTAAAATAAATCACTGAACTGTTCTTGTTAACCGTAGCTAAGCTAACTCACTTACATATTATTCAGGAACGGAGGTCTTCGGGTCTTTTTTTTTTCTTTTAATGTAAACGGTGGCAAACGAGTAAACAGTACACTTGATGGTAAATGTTGCTGCCGCTCATGGATTTTTGCTAGGCCGCTGCCTACCGCGAAGGAAGTGAAAAGAGTATGAATGCGTGCAGTGCAATGAGGTTCAATGAAACTAAAGGCAATATTAAAACTCACTACACGCAAACACCATCAGTAAATTGGGCATCCGGCTCTCTCGCTCACCGAACGAAGCACAGTAACAAATTGCTACCACTCAGACCTCGTTTTTCTGGGAGAGTGTGGTACTACCCCGGACGGACCGGTCCGCGGCTGTAGACAGACATCTATCAACAGCATAGTCCTACATAGAGAAAAGAATTAATGTTTTTCTTTCTTTCTTTCTCTCTGTGGGTGGTAGTGATTGAATAAAAATATAATTCCCCACCGTCTCTCTTACCTATGGATATTGTAAAAAACGATTAAGGGATATAATGTGCCTATCTATATCAATAAATAAAATTGGAGTGCCTGTTTTTTTTTTTTTTTTTCATGCTCACACGGTTATTTGCACTATACACATGCCTAAAAATCACTTTATATTTTTATGTCAGTCTGTCGGTCTTTCTGTCTGTCTATCTGACTGTTTGTTCCGGGTAATATTCAAAACGGCTGGATCGAGTTCAAAAATTCTTTCACCAATGGAAAGCTATAATATCAGGGAGTAAACTAGGCTGTATTTTATATCGGTATTCCCACGGAAACGGGAACTACGGGGATAAGGCGTCAGAAACCGAAGCGAAGCAGGTTGCTAATAATAACTATGCAAGAGAAAGAAAACTGGAAATAAATCAACCAATCCGACTGATTAGTGTGATGGTGATTATTGTGACGAAATAAGAAATAATTATTCATTCATTATATAATAATGTATTCTGAAGTTATTAATAAATAAATTATTATTATTATTCATACATTTATCCATCCGCATTAACGTTCACACATATTTATTAGTGTTGATGGCAAATCAGCAAACAGCACACCTGATGGTAATACAGGCGCATATAAACTTTTGCTAGACTGCTGCCTACCGTGAAGAAAGTGAATGCGTGCAATGTTATTCGGTGAAACTAAAGGCAATACCAAAACTCACTACAAGCAAACTCCCTCAGAAAGTTGGGCATCCGGCTCTCACGCTCTCCGAACGAAATGCCGTAACAAATTGCGTATGGTAACGGACTAAGAATACAATTCACCACTCCCTATCTTGCCCGTGGATATCACAAAAAACGACTATAGAATGTAATATGCACATAACATCTATGAGAAAAACTCGAAATGAAACCCTATACCAACACGTCTCTGCCATTCAGCTGCATCAGGGAGGGGCTGAGGTATCACGGGGTGCCCGTGTACCTCAGGCGGCTGGGGGCAGACTACTTGGAGGGTCGCAGCGTCCTCTACGTTGACCGAGTAGCGGACGTTGTGCGAACGCCCATGACGTGCGGTGTCCCACAGGGGTCGGTTCTGGGTCCGACCCTGTGGAACATCGGCTACGACTGGGCGTTGAGAGGAAGTCTCCCACCCGGGCTGGGCGTAATTTGCTACGCCGACGATACACTCGTCACAGCCCGGGGTGGGACGCTAGAGGAGGCGGCACGACTGGCAACTCTCGGCACCGAGGAGATTGTCAGGCGGATCGAAGCGCTGGGGCTGAGGGTAGCCCTGGAAAAGACGGAGGCCCTTTTGTTCCATGGCCTCCGTACCGCCGGGCCTCCCGCCGGCGCTTCGATCACCGTGAAGTCGGTCACCATCAGCATCCAGGCCCACATGAAGTACTTGGGCCTGGTGCTCGACGGGCATTTTTGGTTCCGGGAGCATCTCCATCGACTTGTTCCCCGGCTTGTCGGCGCGGCGTCCGCCCTTTCGCGGCTGATGCCGAATGTGGGTGGACCCAGTGCTACGTGCCGACAGCTGTACACGGGGGTGATCCGGTCGATGGCCCTGTATGGCGCACCGGTGTGGGCGGGGTCCCTGACCGTCCGTTTTAGGGCCCTCCTGTGACGACCACAGAGGGTCATGGCGATCAGGGCCATACGGGGTTACCGCACGGTGGCGACGGAGGCAGCGTGCCTCCTGGTCGGAACTCCCCCGTGGGACCTGGAGGCGGAGATGCTCGCCGACATTTATCGGCGGGTGTCGGAGACGCGCGCCCGCGGCGGTATGGTCTCCTTGCAGGAGATCACCGCCTGGCGGGTCGACGCCCGCCGAGGAGTCATTGCCCATTGGGCAGTCCGGCTGGAGAGTCCTCGGTACGGTGTCAGGACTGTCGAGGCCTTCCGGCCGGTGCTGATGGAGTGGTTGAAGCGGACGCATGGGGTGCTTTCTTTCCGACTGGTGCAGGTGCTGACGGGGCACGGGTGTTTTGGGAAGTACCTGCACAAGATTGTCAGGAGGGAGAGCACACTGTCCTGCCACCACTGCAGTTGCGACGAGGACACGGCGCAGCACACGTTCGAGGAGTGTGCTGTGTGGGAGGGGGAGCGCCGTGAACTCGTCGCGATTATCGGTGCCGACCTGGCGCTGCCGACCATCGCCAGGGAGATGCTCGACAGCGTTAGGAACTGGGACGCGGTCGCCGCCTTCTGTGAGGCCGTAATCTCACGGAAGGAGGCGGCGGATCGTGTGCGAGTAGAGCTCCTAATCGGCGACACGTTCCGCCGCCGGCGACTAGGGCGGCGCAGGCGCGAGTATCTGCGCCTAATGCCGCCCTAGCCGAGGCCGCGGGTGATCGGACCGGGGAATTGTCCGTCACCCGCAGAGAAGCTGACCGCGCGATGGCGACCGGCGTCCCAGTACGTCGAGACGTGAGGTTACCCGAAGGGTATTCCGTCGGGCCGACCACTGATGACAAGTCACATCTGCTTCGGTAGTCGGCCCAACAAACAACGAGGTGACGTGGGTACGGGTGGGTTATGGTCCCGCGCGCCGTCCTTTCATCGCCCCGGACAGACAGGACCGAGCGTGCGCTTACCATAGCCCACCCAAAAAAAAAAAAAATACCAACACGTCTGACCAACATGATATAATAGGTTACATTCCCTTCCATTGTGGTGGAGGCCCAAACCCAACAGTGGGACGGATGTTTGATCGAGTAAGAATATTATTCACTACCGCCTCTCTAACGCATAAGTATCGTAAAAGACGACTAAGGGATATAATATGCCTATAATATCTGCCGTGTGGTGACGGAATAAGAATACAATTCACCACTCTCTATCTTGCCTGTGGGTGTCGTAAAAGGCGAATAAGGGATATAATATGCACATAACATCTGTGCAAAAGAAGAAAAACTCAAAGTGAAACCCTATACCAACACGTCTGACCAGCACGATATAATAGGTCAAATTCCCTCCATTGTGGAGGAGGCCCAAGCCCAGCAATGGGACGTATGTGGGCTGCGATGATGATGAGACGTCAATTTTTTGGCGAGAGTCTGGTATTACCCAAGACGCAGGACCACGCTACATAAAAATCTATAATATCAAGAAAATAATATGCCGCCTCTATTCAAAGCATCACAGCGATTTTTATAATAAGTCTATTTTGTTGCAGCTAACCCAAACCATGTCATCAGATTAATAGATCAATACTATTAAAAAAAATAATATACGAAATCTTTTGCCTACTATTTTTTTATTAGAGTTCCGCACCCAAAGGGTAAAAACGGGACCCTATTACTGAGACTTCGCTGTCCATCCGTCCATCCGTCACCAGGCTGTATCTCAAGAACGGTGATAGCTAGACAGTTGAAATTTTCACAGATGATGTATTTTTATTGCCGCTATAACAACAAATACTAAAAATAAAATAAATATTTAAGGAGGGTTCCCATACAACAAACTTGATTGTTTCACCGTTTCTTGCTCGATACTAATAACGGTGAGATAGACGCTTTAACTATTCACAGAATATTTAGTTTCTGTTCTCTTTAAATATAATTAATTAAAATAAAATAAAATAAATAATTAAGGGGTCTCCCATACAATAAAAGAGGTTTTTTTATAGATAATGGTACGGAACCCTTCGTGCGCGACTCGACTCGCACTTAGCCGGTTTTTTAACTACATATTATACAAAATTATGATAATGTAATGATAAGTTTCAGTGTATTTATAGCCGACGCGACAAACGGATATTGTAAGTACAAATTTATTTGTTAAAATTAAATTATATTTTATTTGCTTTTGAGCCTTATCAAATAATCGATCTATACTGACTATGCCCTCAATACTAAAGCTGAAGCCAAGCAGTGAATAAATACGATTACTAGAATCAATGAAAATATGTTTGTAATTTCTCTTTCGTTGTAGATGAGTTTCTGAAGATAATGAGAAACAATTTGCATAATTTAATATTCCAAGAGTCCCTCTTGTGGTAAACATTTTGCGCTCCTAAATAAGTTTTAAATAATCTAGTATTCATCATTATCATCATCGCAGCCCATTTACAGATGTTATATGCATATTATATCCCATAGTCGTCTTTTACGACAACCACTTGTAAGATAGGGAGTGGTGAATTGTATTCTTACTTCGTCACCACATGGTATCTAGTATTATAAACGCTAAATGTCAGTAATTTAAAACAGATTTAACACGTTAAACAGTTTGATGTGATCGCGAACCAGGGGCGACTTTAAGCAAAATAAGATCACAAATTACTTTTCTTGGCGGTTTACTACGTGATTCACATTATAAAGCCCCTAAAACAATAAAAAAGTCATTGAAATTTTAATAACAAGCGATTTTATGCTGACTTCATAAACTAGATAACTGAGGCCCACATGGTGATCCCCATGGCGTTCCACGTGTTAAACAGCTTTATAATATTAATTATACATTATTACTATCGGTGATGGAGTAAGAATACAATTCACCACCCCCTTTTTAACCTGTGGGTGTTATAAAGCAGAACTAAAGGACTATAATATACACACAAAATCTATGCAAGAGAAGGAAAACTAAATTAAACCTTTACCAATCCGTCTGAATAGCGTGATATTGTAGATCAATTTCCTTCCGAGGAGGCTCGAATTCAGCTGTGGGGCGTATATAAACCGAAATGATTATAGATTATTAAATTGATGTCATCTAATAGATCAAAGTATATTGTTACAGGTAAAATGCGTGTATACATAATAGCTTTGCTAGCAACATGCGCCTGCGCAAGTCCGCCATATTTGGACTCACGTTATTCCGGGGTCGAAGGCGGAAATCTATATGAAACTGAAGCTAAACATATTCGGTATGTTTTAATATTACGATATTAGTACTATAATAACATCTATGCCAGAGGAGGAGTGTGCGGTGCCACAGAGTCTCTAAATGAAGGCCTCATAACCAAGCTCATAGTCGCTCAGCGTGCTATGGAGCGGGCTATGCTCGGCATTTCTCTGTGTGATAGAATCTGAAATACGGACATCCACAGAAGAACGGGTGTAACCAACATAGCACGAAGGATTCGCATGCTGAAATGACAATGGGCAGGCCACATCGCTCGATGAACGGGCAAACGCAGGAGGAGAAAGGTGCTCGAGTGGCGACCACGTATCGGACGACGCAGTGTATGACGCTCCCCCACTAGGTGGACCATCGACCTGGTGAAAGTTGCTGATATATTAGGTCAATTTCCCTTCTATTATGGAGGACGTTCGAACCCAGCAGTGGGATGTATGCAAATTTAGATGAAAAAAATTAAAATGACAGGTGCTGTAACAATAGCAGACAATATCTAACCTGGATACTGTTTACGTTCTTTTTATTATCGTTTGACATCGTTTATTTATTTTTCTTTTTTTCTTTTCATATTGTTAAATTATGTTATTAAATGTAACTGAAAATAATGACGTATAAGAAACACACACGAATAAATAAATTATGAATTAACATGTCAGTGCCGTCTAGGGATGCCCAAAATAGACCGGTAATTAGTCTCTCGCACGACAAGAACGCTTGTATAAGGACCTCGACTGGAGATTGTTCCCAAAAGGATAACTTGCCAGCCACTGTGGCAGATGGTAGCCCGTCTACATGGCTTAAGAGAGATACGTGTACTGCTGGTTCTCGATTGCCGTCTTTGCCATCGGTCCGGACGTATCGGACGACGCGTAGAAAAAAAGGGACCCCCGAAAAAGCAAAGCTTTACAGTATAAAGCGTAGTTATAACTTTACCTATATTTAGCTACGTAGAGCTGGTCACTCTCTTCCCTTCTCTTTGATTGAGGAGACTGATGGCTGCTTTAGTGTTTATCTTGTGACTGATTGTCGCCATTGTTATCTACCGCCTTATGGTGTAATCAATTGGGTTTCGTACCCATCTGTCAAATTATCTATTTACACTGGATCTATTAATACCCATGTTGATGTGTGTAATTTTATTTAAAAGAAATGAGTAAACAAGTAATAATTAAAAAACGGTCAAACCCGCTCAGTTCCTTGCCAGACCTTAGTCCGGTCGCGTTCGATCCGGTGGTAATTTAAGGTAAAATGTAAGAAACGACAGTATGTAAAGTGTCCCCGTGGGGTTTATGCATAATTATCATCATAATTTCAGCTCATATACGTCCCACTGTTGGGCTCGAACCTCCTCCACAATAGGAGTTAAATTGACCTTAATATACCATGCTGGTCAGACAGATTGGTATAGGGTTTTATTTCGACTTTTCCCTCACTTGTATAGATGTTATATGCATATCATATCCCTTAGTCGTCTTTTACGACACCCACGGGTAAAATAGGGGGTGAATTGTATTCTTACTCCGTCACCACACAGAAAAATATGTATATGCATAACAAATTATTAGAATTTTTATAAATTACCCTTTACTAACCCGTCTAGCAGTGTTAACTTCCTCTCTACTGTGGAGTTGATTCGAGCCCACCTGTGGGACGAATAGGAGCTGATGATAATAATAATAATTATATGTTTCACAGATCCTCAAGAATGGTGAATGAAGTGGAACAATCTCAAAACTCTGCTACAATTGGGGTGAGTTGTAAAAATACTTCACGTTTTCAACACAAATATTATTTTCATTCATTCAATCATAAGGTTTTCCATTTGGTGACGGATTCAGAATACAATTCACCACTTCCTATCTTGCCCGTGAATATCATAAAAGACGACTAAGGGATATAATATGCACATAACATCTGTGCAAGAGAAAGAAAACTCTAAAAGAAATACCAACATGTCTGACCTGCATGGTATAGTTGGTCAAATTCATTCCCATTATGGAGGAGGCCTGAGCCCAACAGAGGGACGTATGTGGGATACGATGATGATGGTGAATCATAAAGTATCTACATCCGCTGTTAGAGTCCTCTATCATCATCGTCGCCAACAATCGCATTGGCTATCGCATTTGGTGTTACTTCAGCCGATTTTTACAACTCTTAAGCTAAAGTAAGTTGATAGTAATGCAGATATCTTTATCCGTTTGGTGACGGAGTAAGAGTACATTTCACCACTCTCTATCTTGTACGTGATTGTAATTAAAGACGACTAAGGAATATAAATATACATCTATGGAAGAAAAGAAAATCTCGAAATAAAACAATGTACCAAACCGTTTGACCAGCGTGGTAAGGTAGATCAGTTGCTCTCCTAAAACAGAGGAGGCTCAAGCCCAGTAGTAGGACGTATGTGAACTGTGATAATGATGATGATGATGAATGCAGATCTCTTAAGATTACTGTGGGCATAAGCAAATAATGACAATCCTTACTAATATTATAAATCTAGGGGGTTTTCCGTCGGGCCGACCACTAACTTCAAATCACCCTGCTCCGATGGTCGGCCCAACGACGTAGGCGACGTGTCACGGGTGGGTTATGGGTGTGCGTGCTTACTTAATATAATATATATTTTGTTTCAGGGAATGACTAATAATTCAAATGAGTAAGTATTTAAAAATTATTAAAATATACAGTTATTTTAGCGCTTACACTAATATAAACAAGATTCACATATACATGGATTCTTCATTCCTTTTATTTTGACCTGAATCATTTTTTTTACAATTTGTCTTGTCCGTATTGTGACGGAGTAAAATACACCACACTCAAATATCTTGCCTGTGAGTATTATAAAAGACGACTAAGGAATATAATATCTAGGCAAAAGATGAAAAGTTCGAAATAAAGCACTAAGCCAAAACGTCTGATTAGTCTGCTATGGGAGGTTAATTTCACTCCTATTCAGGCGAGGCTCGAGCCCAATAGTCTGACTTAAATGAGCTGTGATAATGATGATAATCTGACCTTCATGTCTTTTTTTACATAGGTGCATATTTTATCCCTTAGTCATCTCTTACGGCACCCATAGGCAAGAAAGGGAGTGGAAATTGTATTCTTACTCCGTCACTACACAGAAATGGTGGCAAATAATATTCTACTGAAATTGATTAGACTTGATAAGCTACTAATATGTTTTAAATAAAACTACGGATTTCATTGCGTTTGTATTTGATTTTTGATTACCCGACGTTTCGAACACTTTGCAGCGTTCATGGTCACGGGCAGACTAAGATGTCTCACGTCTAACAAGTTATCGTTACTGCAGAAAATTTATAATTATCTACTCGATACTTAGACCTACATTTTGATACAAATTCATTGCCAGTGTAAGAAGACGTCGAAACGTCGGGTAATCAAAAATCAAATACAAACGCGATAAAATCCGTAAAGTAGTTTTATTTAAAATGTGTAATACTCGCGTAAACATCAGAAATCATTATGTCAGCTACTAATACGATTAAGAACAATAGAGGACATTTATTATTTTAAAATTATTATTTTTTCAGATTTAATTTCAACGAAAGCTGCAAATGTGTCCTCGATAGGATAGACAATAATGTAAGTATATTGCTAAGTCGTTATTATAATTCATGTACTGCACAATACTTTGGACTACATATGTATATTCCACAAAGGCATAAAAGTTTAGACCAGAAACGATGGCCACGGACATCAAGGGACTCGATACCAGTGTTCGGCTCAAGGGTGAAGAGGAGGGAATACAGTGAGTTATAGGGCCGCACACCGCCGTTTCGTCTCCCCGTACGGAACGAAGGCGTGTGTTAAGATAGGCCTCCAAAAAAATGCGGGCAGTCTTTGGGGACTACTGATAGAAGTGAACACTAAGTAACTTTGTCGTCGAGCTATTAGATAATTATTATTTTTGGTTTGTAAAGAACTGTTAATGTCTAATTCAAAATTTAATCCTTGACGATAAATACTTCTGTATAAACCAAAAATAATTCGAAAATAATAATCTAAATTAATAGTTTATAGTTAATATTTATTAGAAAATGGGTATTGCAATATTTTCAACAAAAGTTAACACATTGACTGCCAGCTACGCAGTATTGTGCATCACTTCCCTATGAGTTAAATGGAAAAAGCATCCCATCGGCATTCAACAACATTTCAAATTTAGCGCTTGGTGTTTGTGGATTTGAAAGCAAAGCGCAGGCGCGCATGCGCTACACGCTCATTCGCGCAAGAGTTATGCGCCATCCTACGAATTTTCCGCCAAGACGTCATTGCCCGTTGGGCAGTCCGGCTGGAGAGGCCTCGGTTCGGGGTGCGAACCGTGGAGGTCTTCCGGCCGGTGCTGATGCAGTAGTTGGAAAAGCGGCACGGAGTGCTTTTCTTCCGACTAGTGTGTTGACGGGGCATGGGTGCTTCGCCAAATACCTGCACAAGGTCGTTAGGAGGGAGAGTACACCGTCTTGCCACCACTGCGATTACGACGAGGACACGGCGCAGCATACGCTCGAGGCCTGCGCCGCTTAGGCAGCACAGCGCCGTGAACTCGTCGCAATCATCGGTGCCGACCTGACGCTGCCGACTATTGCTAGGGCGATGGTCGGCGGCGTCAGGAATTGGGACGCGGTCGCAGCCTTCTGCGGGGCAGTAATCTCACAGAAGGAGGCGGCGGATCGCCTGCGCGAGGAGTGCAGCCTCGATGAGGCGATCCGCCGCCGGTGACTGGGGCGGCATAGGCACGAGTACTTGCGCCTCATGCCGCCCTAGGCGAAGCCGCGGGTGC
The DNA here is from genome assembly GCA_032191425.1 of Lymantria dispar. Classification (NCBI taxonomy): domain Eukaryota; kingdom Metazoa; phylum Arthropoda; class Insecta; order Lepidoptera; family Erebidae; genus Lymantria; species Lymantria dispar. Next base: position 33,942,140 of record CM063448.1, read on the forward strand.
CGTGATCGGGGAAGTAGTCCGTCACCCGCCGAGAGGCGGACTGCTTGAGGAAAGACCGACATTCTCCCCCTTGGGGGACGGACGTCGGTCGATGGGAGGGTACCCCAAATAGGGGGTATTTCGTCGGGCCGACCACTGATGACAAGTAGCCCTGCTCCGGTGGTTGGCCCAACGACGAAGGCGACGTGCACGTGGGTGAGTTGAGAGTGTGCGTGCTTACGCCCCACTGTCGCCCCGGACGGAGTGGTGCGAGGAGCGCGCCGACTGCAACCCACCCCAAAAAAAAAAAAATCCTACGAATTTTCGACCAGATCACGTGTGAAAAAATTACCATCATCTCGGCCCATATAAATCCTACTGCTAGGCTCGAGCCTCCTCCACAATAGGTGGCAAATTGACTCACTATAGCACGGTGGTCAGCCGGGTAGGTATAGGTTTTTATTTTGAGTTTTCTCATCCTTAGATATGTGATATGCATATATATCCCATAATTGTCTTGTATGACATAGGATGTAATGGATCGTATTCTTACTCCATCACCACACGGAAACATGAGTTGAAATGATTATGATTTTTTTTTGTATAGCTGTTAGCCTGTTAGGCTTGTAGGGGGTATTCCGTCGGGCCGACCACTGATGCCAAGTAACCCTGCTCCGGTGGTCGGCCCAACGACGAAGGCGACGTGGTGTTCGGGTGGGTTGCGGGTGTTGCGTGCTTACGCCCCTCTGTCGCCCCGGACGGAGTGGTGCGAGGAGCGCGCCGACCGCAGCCCACCCCAAAAAAAAAAGGCCTAACGGGCTTTCTGTTAGGGCTTTTCCCGGCCACAACTTTTCCCGGACTCTGGATCAGCGCTGAGGGCTCTTAATCCGGTGAGATCTAATACCATGAATTTTAAACAATATAAACGGATCCGAAACAGGAAAACAACATAGTATATTGCCACAGTTTTCGTATTCCGGATCCGTTTTCCATACTTCGAATCTGATTCCTACACGAGTATATATCATAGTCACTAAACTGACGTATTAATCCTCACCCCAATTGTGCTGACCATCGGTACTGATTAACTTGTCTTTAGTGGCATACATGTTAAATTCTTGCAATTCATATGTGGTAGGATCACACTGAGGACAGTCTTCTATCTACAACCATGGGCTGGCTCGTCCGGGGTAACAAATTCTCGCAGAAAATTTCTGTATAAATAGTAGAAATTTATTACTGTACTTCATTCGATGAGCGAGACAGCCGACAGCCAAACCGTCTGAAGGTGTTGGCGTATAGTGGGTTTTGGTGCTGTCTTTAGTATCACCAAAGTTCATTGCAGTCATTCACCATAGAGTTATACATAGTACGTAGTACATATAAACTCATTTGCAAAAAAAACGGGCGGTTTTGATTTTCATTCATATTTAAAAAGATACAATACCAAAAAGGTTTCAATCGTTTGTACACGTTACTGGCCGGTTTTAAAAATGCTGTGGTATTTAAAAAAGTACGTTCTAAATTCAATTTTTCATTTGATGTTCATTTTTACAGAAAACCCCTTTTTATCCTACATTTTTGGCGCGAAGTTCCAGAAGTTAACATCGACTTTCATAACTTTTATTCAATTTTTATCGAGTAATTTCATATCCTTGACTGTCAAAGCTTTATTTAATGCTGTTTGGCTGTATCAAAAATGGTAGATAAAGTGGTAAAAGCTACCAAAATTATCGTGCTGCTTGAAGAGGGTTGCAGCCAATGTTTCGTGGCTAGGAGGCTAAATGTTAGTCGCTCGACAGTCCAAAGGACCTGGCAGCGATATCAGGAGACTGGTTCAGTCGAGAGAAGGCCTGGTTCTGGAAGAAAACCATGTACCCAACCACGGGATGATCGTTTTCTTGTGAGTCGCGCATTGAGAAATCGCAAATCTTCGTATGTGGATCTTAAGAACAACCTCCAAGAAGTAAGAAATGTGCATATTAGTCTATGGACGGTCAGGAGGAGGCTTCTCGCTGCCAATATACGCAGTCACCGCCCGACCCGCGGCCCCAAATTACTCCGTGAGCACAGAGTTCACAGGCTTAGGTTCGCTAGAAATTGTGAATCATGGACTCAAGACGATTGGAATAGGGTTTTGTTCTCTGATGAAGCCAGGATATCTCTGTTCGGTGAAGATCGACGTCGGCGAGTGCTAAGAAGACAAGGAGAACGCTTTGCAGAGGCATGTTTCGAAGAAATCACACCTTATGGTGGGGGCTCTGTTATGTTTTGGGCAGGAATAAATTCAATGGATCGTACAGAGTTAGTCTTCATTGAAAACGGCTCACTGACTGGGCATCGATACATAACGGAAGTTCTAATTTCTCATGCACAACCCGCATTGGCCGCTCTAGGTGAAGACTCGATTTTTATGGACGACAATGCTCGCGCCCACCGATCCCGCGATGTTAATGCGTATGTGCAAGAGGTCGGCATTCGTCGTTTGGATTGGCCAGCTCGAAGTCCCGACCTCAATCCCATAGAGCATGTCTGGGACGTTCTGAAACGGCGTGTGAGATCAGTACACCCGGCTCCGCAGACCATCAGAGAGCTGAAGAATGTGATTACTGCGGAGTGGGAACGTATTCCGCAAGCAAGTATCCGGGATATACTCGCTAGCATGCCCAGACGAATTCAAGCTGTGATTTTAGCTAGAGGGGGTCACACTCGATACTAAACATTTATCTGCTTTTACTTTATTAAAGAAAAACAAACAAAAAAACTTTTTTATTTTTACTTCATGAGCATATGCACTACTAGCGAATATACACTACTAGCGAGGTTTAGCATTATTTCCCATAAATTGTATCTAAATTTTATGAAATACTGATGAAAACGATTATTTTCTTATTAATTTAGCAAAACTACCTATAATTATCAAACAAAGAAATATTAACATTTGAAATGGTTCATTGCTTAGGTGCCCGTTTTTTTTGCAAATGAGTGTATATCGATGGCATTCACACTTCCTTCACTTTGTTCAGAAAAAAGTTAAGTATACTATTTCTGTTTTAGAACTCTGCATTCTGTGACAGTCAAAAAGGTGCATTGAATTTCATAAAGTTAAGTGATTCAGTGTAAGTAATGTATCCTTTGTATATATTAATAATGTTTTAACATGTAATGTGTTAGATTACGGAGATCTACAGAAGAACGGGTATAACGGACATAGTATGCTGAAGTAGTAATGGGCAGGCCACATCGCTCGACCAACCAACAATCGCTGGAGTAGAAAGATTCTAGTGACGACCACGTATTGTATGATGCAACGTAGGACGCCTCCCTCACTAGGTGGACTGACGTCATGAATCCGTCTGCCAAGCGTGATGATTATGGAATATTCTTGAGAAGTCTGTCTGAAGTGGGTTTAGATATTCTCTTAGATACACAATATCATCTTTAAATTAAGACAATATTTTAAATAAAACTACTTTACGGAAATTATCGCGTTTGTATTTGATTTTTGATTGCCCGACGTTTCGAACACTTTGCAGCGTTCATGGTCACGGGCGGACTAAGATGTCTCTCGTCCAACAAGTCATCGTTATTGCAGGAAATGTATAATTATCCACCCGATACAGAAAATAGTTATTGAATATTGACCCACATTTTGATACAAATTCATTGCCAGTGTAAAAAGACGTCGAAACGTCGGGCAATCAAAAATCAAATACAAACGCGATAAAATCCGTAAAGTAATTTTATTTAAAATGTATAATACTCGCGTAAACAATAGAAATGATTAAGAAAATATTTGATGATAATTATCATTTCAGGTACAATACATTGAAACAAGTCTGCGAGGATACTTTAAGGTTTGCTTATTTTCTGATGCCATAAAGAAATTTCTTATTTAATGTAGATACCATATACTTACCAAGATTAAACTAAAATCTCTTGTCTGCTATTAATATATATCAAAATCTTCATAATAGTAAAAACAATAAGGTTGATGATCCTGTTTTACACAGATCAAATCATGGGTGCCTAGAAGGCATAAAAGCGACACTCTTTGAAACTACAAGTCTAGTAACAAATGACGGAACTTGTTCAATAATAAACTTTGGCGTTTTGTTTTCACATTTTCTTCTCATGAACTGATATGGTTCGATCGTTTTCTTTAATCATTTTATAAAGTATCGTAGAAATGGGGTAAATGGTGGATACATCTTAAATATTTTAATCCCTAAACACACCAACAAAAGGACTTTTTTAACAAACTAATATTTGTTGTTATTGAGATGATAATTCATCTCAGTGCATTTACGACCTATTGCTGGGTACAAGCCCCCTCCACAATAGGAGGGACTTTGACCTTACTATATGACGGTTTTCGTAGTCTTTTATGACCTCACGGGCAAGAAAGGGGGTTGCGAATCATATTCTTACTCCGTCACCACACGGGTTATTTACTCTTAGATAATTTGACTTAATCCACATTAGATACTGCATAATAGTTCTAGTTTTTTTTTTAATTATATTATATTGTGGGAGATTTCACAAACTTACGACTAAAGAATGTATTTCGAAGAGACTCTTTATAATTATCTTTTTATTTCAGCGCTAAACCGAAATAAACTCAAAGAAGCAACGAAGAAATTATAATTCAAGTATGCATACAAATGATTTATTCAAATACAAAACTAGGCTTTTAATAAAGTTCATATCAATACCAATAAAAAAGTTAATTGTAACCATAAAATGAAGAAATATACATTTTTTAAACTATTTGTTTGCTTTTAATGTTAAAATTTGTAGGATAACAAATTATACCACTGAAGTCAAGGAACTCTGCACTGGTGGTCGGTCCAACGACGAAGGTAACGTATATGGGTGGGTTACGGAGCCGCACGCCGCCCCTCTGTTGTCCCGGACGGAGCCTGGCGGGGGGTGCGCTGACCGCGTAGCCCACCCAGAAAAATGAATGAATCAGATAACAGATTATCCGGGTTGACCACGGAAGATAAGGAATTCGGTACCGGTGGTCGGATCAATGGCGAAGGAGAGAAGATACGGTAGGTTATGGGGTCCCGCGCCGCCCTTTCGTCACCCCAGATGGTACGGACGGCGTATGCACTGACCATAGCCCACCCCCAATAAAAGGATAACAAATTATGTTATATTAAATATAACATATATTCGAATTTATAATTAGCGATCTCTTTCGATAATCTGAAAGTTAACTCAGAAAACTTGAAAAAAGTGTGTGTGTGTACTTTGTTGGTTTAAACTAAACGAACATAGAGCTAGAACAAGAGCATTCTTTCTCGATCTTTTAGTGTAAACGAAAGATCGTTTTTAGCGTTTACACTAAAATATCATCGAGCAAGAATGAGAACCAAGAACTAAAATTCTTGCACGATAGATATTTAGAGCAGGCGAGCGAATGCTCGTTGCTCATTCGTGTCTATTGTGCTTGGTAATGCCTCGTTATGGCGGACCCCGATAGCAATATTATACTTGCAAGTGCTGCATTTCTTAATCTGTCTCAACATTACGTTCTAGTATATTTGCAATTTCCTGCCAAGCATCATATTTGCAAGTTCGGTAGGCTTCTATCATGAATAGGCATTTTTCATGAGATCAATCCATAGTTGTATCGATGAGTATATATTCAGATCGCTCGAACACAAGAATACTTAAGGGACCGCTCCGGGAAGCGAGCACGTCCGAATACGCAAGAATGCTCTAAGCATCTGCTTCGCACGCACCGTTTACATCAAGCGAGCGAGCATTCTTAGAATGTTCCATAGAATCTTTGCGAACGCAGGCAAAACAATGAAAGAATGCTCAATATAACACTAAATTAATTTGATACAGTGGGGATAGAATGAGCATTCGCTCGTATGATATAAATCGGCCTTAAGAAGTTCTTACTTCTTTGGCGTAACAAGATAAAAATCTTTCTGAAAGTATTTCTAATAATTTTATCTAAGATGTACGCGCGTGTTAGATTATTGGCACAAATATACTAAAACAAAATAAAGTTAAATATGTGTGTGTCTCATTTTTAAGTCTTTATCAATTATTTTTAATTGTATATTAGTATTATGTTGTTTCTCAACACGGAAAGTCTTGTAAACATGTAAAAAGGGCTTGTAATAATAAATACTGTATTTGTAATCATGGCTAACAAAGATCACAGTTTAAAAAACAAAAAAAAAAATGATCGAGACAGTTAGGCATGGGTAACTCAACGATAATCCTTGCGTTAACTCAGTAACTCAGGCGCAGTAGACTGCGCCGGCTCATTGCGCCAACTCAAAATTGCGCCATGGCGCAACAAAATGTAAACACGACCGAGTGAGCTACGAATGAAATCTGCGCCACTCCAGGTATAACTCCATTTCTAACTCATTGCGTCATGACGCAACACATGAAACAACCGAATGAGAAACTAAATGCGCACCTAGGTATAACTCAATTTTTAAAAGAGTTATTTACAGTTCACAGAGTTGTTCGACCTTGAGTTTTTCGGCGGGAATATGGGAGTGTAATGTTACGCTCTTGAATGAATTATTGTTTTTAGTTTTATATTTTAAATAATTTTGCTGATATTTTATCTTTATTTACATTATATATATTTGTTGTGTACGTCACTGAAACTCCTCTTAAACGGCTGGACCGATGTTGATGAAATGTTTTGTGTATGTTCAAAGGGATACGAGAATGGTTTAGATTCACAACTGGACTCGGTAGGTGGCGCTGCTGTCGATTTCAAAGAGCATTCCTTTATTTTATTTGAACAGAACAACATCTGTATTGAGTCAGCTAGTTTAATATGTAATACAGTTGAAGTGTTGTGAATATCATATAATAGTGTTTTACGTTAATATGTATAATAGTGTACTTGGTTTTCAGCACCCAATTAATGGTAACGACTTACTGACGGATGTTACTTATCTCTTACGCTAATAATAAATTATATGTAAAGAATATTATGTGTAAGCTACGTAAGACAAGGCAGTAAGGTCGATTATAGCCTGCCTTATAGGCGCATAAATAAAAAAATTGTTCAGATTCGCCGCCGCTGCGACGATTGCGCCGTGCGCTAACACATTTTCTAGAAGTGAGTTGATACTTCCAGCGCAGTGAACTGAGTTGGCGCAATTGCGCGGCGCAGCGCAGTGTTACACATGTCTAGAGACAGTGTTTCCCCGACCAGCGAGCCGTGCAGAGCTATTGATTTGTACCCAAAAAGTTAAGTAATTCGATAGTGTATTTTACTTATAGTGTACTGATAGCTTGTTCTTGTATTATTCTTTGAAACGGTTCTATAACTGTTAACGTAAAATAAATATTATATATACTTGATTCGAATACAAATTGAGTATGTTCTTATAAGTTGATCCATTAAAAACAGAATTAGGTAGTTGTGTATATGTGTGTACATATACCAATATAATAAGGGAATTATGTAATGGTATTAATATATAGCCATTTTAAATAGAAGTGAGGTTAGAACAAGCCATTAAAACGAGTTGCTTCTCGGCTAAGCGAAGAGCTAACATCTAAGCACTAATGTTGTATTTTATGTAGTTTTTAATCTTGTCTAGTTATCTATTACAAGATGTATTTGCATTACACTATAACTAATATCATATATGTTGTACGGAGCATAAAAGATTAAAGAAAAAGACTGCCCGCCGAGTTTCTTGCCGGATCTTCTCAGTTTGAGGCCGCGTTCCGATCCGGTGGTAGATTATTTAAGTGCCCTTAAGGGGCCCATGCCGAATAAATGATTTGATTGCTCCTAAAAGTGTTTGCTTATTTACCTGGTCATCCATTTAAAGAAATAGTGTTAAAAGAGACTATCTATACCTAGATAGTATTATCTATACCTAGATAAACGATAGATCTATATCTAGATTTGAATTATTATATGATATTTATTAATGTCAGTGGTTATTTATTATTCATATCAGTAAAGTATCTTAAAAGTACATATTACAACATATATTTATGGTTAACTGATATCCGTGAGTCACAGAACAGGGCTGCCAGCGGAAGATCAGTGTTGGGTGATACCCAGCTAATGCTGAGATGGTGACCCTTTCGGCAGGACATGTATTAGGTCGCTTTAGTCTGCTACTGATCCTTCAGACTGTTGTGGTCGTACACCTTTTGTTCCGTTTATCCTAAACTATTATTACTGATGAACTGACCACTATATATATATTTTTTGTTTTTATAATTTTTATTTAGTATACCTTATTTATTTTTTTTTCTCATTTTAAATTAAGCATAGATTTATTTCTTCTGATGATAATTATCTTTAGCATGTCCTACGCCGAATAAATGCATTTTTCTTTCTTTTCTTTCTTTCTTTCTAGATATATATACATAGACTCCGATATATAGCTACAGACACATAAAATCTGTATACATAGCTTTACATAGCTAAATTAAAAATTACATATTTATACACCATACTTTGATACGCGCATCGTAATAAAAATGTACTCTCATCATTTTCCCTAACGCGTCAAAAGAAGTATAACTTCAATTATAAATTCGGATATTTTATTATTCTTATTTTAATTAAATGTGCACAGGATTTGCCATCCGTAGTCAGTTTGATGTTGTTTATAAGGCACAATTGGCGATATTGTCATTCTTGAAGCAAAAAAAACCTCTAAAATAGATCTTTGTTTATAATGCACAACCGTCGTTATACCGTCCTCTGTAAAATATTGGAAAACGCATATTTTAGTTACATTTATTTATTTGGAATTACAGTTTATAATATAATCTTTCTTTTTTCATGGTCAGCGCACTCGCGCCCGGCTCCATCCGGGGCGACAGAGGGGTGCCATACAACCCCATGACCGACCCGTGGCACGTCGCCTTCGTCGTTGGTCCGACCACCGGTGCAGAGTTTCTTGTCTTCAATGGTCGGCCCGACGGAATACCCCGGTTGCGAGGTACCCTCTCCTCCCAACATCCCCCCTCGCGGACGTCGGTCGCTGTCGCGCGGACGTCCTCTGCGGGTGAAGAACTAAATCCCCGATCCAGTCACCCGCGGCCTCGGCTAGGGCGGCATCAGGCGCAGGTAGTCGCGCCTGCACCGCCCATGTGGTCGGCGGCGGAGCGCGATGTCGTGAAGGCGTTCCTCCTGTGCGCGTTCCACCGCTTACTTGATGTAATAATATTTTACGCCTAGATCTGGCCAATAGAATACATTCATTCACTTGAGGAGACAGTTTCATTATACTTAGCATGGAGGTTTGCAATCGCAAAAAGTTATTATTGTTTGCCCACGAGACGGCAGTTTCCCACTCACCACGATGATGATCCACAACTTCCATGGACAAGCAATTCTCTTGTATAGATGTTGCATGCGTATGGTTAATCCCTTACGACATCGACGGGCAGGAAAGGGGGTAGAGAATTATATTCTTACTCCGTCACCACATAGAAAACCCAAATCAGACATCATAAAATCACAAAAACATCATGAAATATAGATTTTACTAGCAGCTGTCTGTATAACCGCTAGAATGGCGTGCCTCCAGATTCTGGTTTGTCATATTAATGCGCAACTGGCAACCCGCCAGTATCTGGTGCATAACACCACGATTTAAATGGATCATAAAATGAAATACAAAGCTATTTTCATCCTTTTCTAACTTATAAGAATTAAATAGAGTATAGTCAAGTGTATATGGGCGCTGTTTTGACTATTTGAAATAAAATCTGTATGAATTAATCGATACTGGATCCGTTCTAGTTAATGATATTAATTTAATTATTGTATAAATTCAATTATAATATTAATTTAAATTATGGTATTATTTAAATAATTTAAATTTGTCTATTTATAAAAAGGAAGGAAGCTGTGACGTGACTCCTTTGTGATGAAATGTTTGTTCCTTGAAAATATTTAATTACTGTCAATGTAATTTAGTATTACAAATATTTAATTATTGAATAATTATTACTGACTTTAAATCAGTGCAATAAAGCTTATGTTAAATCAATTGAAATTCAAATTGTTTTACCGGTTGTAACTGGTCAGTGATTCTAGCCTATAAGCCTTCTCTTTCACAGATGTTATGTGCATACTATATCCCTTAGTTGTCTTTTACGACATCCACGGACAAGATAGGGAGTGGTGAATTGTATTCTTACTCCGTCACCACACGGAAACGCATAATTCATGCTCGATAAATTCTAGCTCTACCCTAAGGCGCCCATTCACTATATCGAATTAAAACACTAATAATGTATTATGTCTAAAGGCATTAATAATATAATTGATTGATTTAATAATTGAAAATTTCATCATCATCATTTCAGCTCATATACGTCCCATTATTGGGTTCGAGCCTCCTCCACAACAAATGGGAAATTAACCTTAATATAGCATTTTATTTTTTTTTTGTGGGTGGGTCGCGGTCGGCGCACCTCCGCACCGCTCCGTCCGGGGCGACAGAGGGGCTTAAGCACGCAACTCCCGCGACCCACCCAAAAACCACGTCGCCTTCGTCGTTGGGCCAACCCCTGGAGCAGCGTTAACTTGTCGTCAGTGGTCGGCCCGACGGAATACCCCCTATTTGGAGTACCCTCCCATCAACCGACGTCCCCCCCTCGGGGAGGACGTCGGTCTTTCCTCACGCGGTCGGCCTCTCGGCAGGTGACGGACTAATTCCCCGGTCACGTCACCCGCGGCCTCGGCTAGTGGCATGAGGCGCAAGTACTCGCGCCTACGCCGCCTCAGTCGCCGGCCGGACGTTGGTCGATGGGAGGGTACCTTAATATAGCATGCTGGTCCGACAGGTTGGTATAGGGTTTTAGTTTGAATTTTCCTTCTCTTGCATAGATGTTATATGCGTATTATTTCCCTTAGCTGTCTCTTACGACATCCACGGGCAAGATAGAGGGTGGTGAATTATACTCCTACTCCGCCACCACTCGGAAATTTTTGAAAATTTAATTCAAAATAAAATTAGAAAAAATATAGCAAATATCATTAATACACTCGTTAGATATGACTTTTTGATTATAGCAAACAAAGAGCAAATTGACACAAAAAAAAACTTACTGTTAGAACTAGTTTGGTTGCAATATTTCTTCCTTAAAATAATTGCTGCGATGACCATTATTAATAGTAAAATCACCGATCAAATTCCATATAGCCATTCGTTGATCCTTTAAAAAATATTTAAAGAGTATCTAATAGAAACAGGGAGTGGTGAATTATATTATTACTCCGTCACCACACGAGAGCTTCCGCTGCGTAAACGGCCAAATTTTGGCAAAAATCATGTGTGAATCGTATTATTAAAAATATTTTCACCTTCTACGTAAACAAAGTCTTAAGATAAAGTTAGCGTTAGCCCAAAGTACCTATATAACGCGGACGAAGCTAGTTAGTAATAATCTTATTATTATAGGTAGCCAAATATTTTGGTATTCGTCTTATTAACTTATTATTAACTAGCGACCGCCCTCGCTGCGTCCAGCCACTTTAGACCTGTATTATAAATCTGCAATATCTCCAAATATGGCCATAGATTCGAGTCCCGAACTGTGCAACATATATAAGGGAAATCCGGGCATAGTGGATAGGCCAGGCAAAGTGACCCTTTATTTCTCGTCAAGAACATGTCGGAACACGCACGCCTCGCGCCTTTACACCCCCTCTCCCATCCGCTTTCGTGGGCAAACACAGCTAGTGCAAGATCGCGTCGCGTTCCAGAGAAAAATCGAAAAAACCAAATATTTAAGTTTTCTTATTACTTTTCAAGGTACGTAATACTTTAATAATTCATGTAAAAGTTAAATATATTGTTTAGTACGATTATGTCCTTTAAGTGCATATTTTCAGGTATTACTTCTGAGAGATTCCGTGTGGTGACGGAGTAAGAATACGATTCACCACTCCCTATCTTGCCTGTGGATGTCGTAAGAGACGACTATAGGATATATTATGCACATAACATCTGTGCAAGAGAAGGAAACCTCGAAATAAAACCCTATACCAACATGTCTGACCAGCATGGTATAGTAAGGTCAATTTCCCTCCCATTGTGGAGGAGGCCTGAGCCCAACAGTGGGACGTATGTGGACTGCGATGATGACTTCTGAGAGAACAAATACTTTGTCGTCACTTCATTTGGTTTTAGCTTAGGTTGAATGAAATGAATAGATGTAAGGCAAAGTGAACAAGGGCAAAGTGGATAGGGTATTCGCTTTGCCAAGCAATGAAAAACATGAATATAAATTTAAATACTGCGACAAAGAAAAAGCAAAATACTAAAACCACCAAAAATATAATTGTTAAAGCTAAGAGTAAGAATAGTGGTAAGGAAAACAAAGAAGAACAGGGTGTATGCTATTATTTTGGGGAGAACTACATAGAGATAACTAAAATTGGATCCAATGTGATAAATGTAAGCAATGGAGTCACAAAAATATTATTTATGAATGCTTATGAAGGCTTATTTCTTTGTTATATCTGCACTGATTAGTTTAAAATTAGGCTAAGTAGTTGTGTTCACTTCGCCCTATTGTCCTATCCACTTTGCCTAACCTATGGGGCAAAGTGGATACTGGTATATGTTGCAATATTATTGACAATTAAAATTAAGGAACTGCTATTAAGCACTTTTTGTTAATTATATTAAAAACTTTAATAAATGTTTATTCTCATTGAACATTTGTTTTATTTATATGCCTATTGGTTATCTAACTATAGCCCATCAAACATTAAGGTGTCCACTTTGCCCGGACTTCCCCTAGGGATTTTCTGAGAAGAAAATATCCTAAGTTACTCTTTATACTCAGTAACATACGGCTAAAGTCCATCAGGTATATCAATAGACGATAAAGAGGTCAGCAACCCGATTTTTTTGTAAACATCTGCGATAGAATGACGTGTGTGTGAGGAAATCATAAACTGATGAAATATAATATTAATTTTATTAATTTTGTTCTAAAAGCTAAAATGGATAAATGCCTGTGTCATGACAATCTAGACCAGTATTTCCCAACACGGGGCTCACGCCTCGCAGGGGGGCAATTTGATAGTAAAGAGGGGGGAGTGGCGTGTGGTAATTTAAAAATGGACTCGACACGACCGAGAGGGTTAAAGTCGTCTCAATGCTCCACCTTAATTTTTTTTAATTATTATGGGATATTAATTTTAGAAATGTTAAGGCATGGCCTAAAAAGGTTGGGAAACAGTGATCTAGACAAAGTCGCTATTAACGACCAAATCCTAATCATCATAGGTTTAGGTATCTATCGTGAGAAACCCAGGAGCGGGGATGGGTTTTCCTTTTCACTAGTTAGATTAATGATCTACCTATATTACTATCTGTTTGTATGGTTATAAACTTTAAAGAGCTCCGCAAATTTTCTTTTGGTGCTCATTATTTCGTTATTTAAAAGAATGTGCAATATTCATAAATTATACATTAATTATAGTAATACACTCATTTGCAAAAAAACGGGCACCTAAGCAATGAACCATTTCAAATGTTAATATTTCTTTGTTTGATAATTATAGGTAGTTTTATCCACACAATTTGCTAAATTAATAAGAAAATAATCGTTTTCATCAGTATTTCATAAAATTTTGATACAATTTATGGGAAATAATGCTAAACCTCGCTAGTAGTGTATATTCGCTAGTAGTGCATATGCTCATGAAGTAAAAATAAAAAAGTTTTTTTGTTTGTTTTTCTTTAATAAAGTAAAAGCAGATAAATGTTTAGTATCGAGTGTGACCCCCTCTAGCTAAAATCACAGCTTGAATTCGTCTGGGCATGCTAGCGAGTATATCCCGGATACTTGCTTGCGGAATACGTTCCCACTCCGCAGTAATCACATTCTTCAGCTCTCTGATGGTCTGCGGAGCCGGGTGTACTGATCTCACACGCCGTTTCAGAACGTCCCAGACATGCTCTATGGGATTGAGGTCGGGACTTCGAGCTGGCCAATCCAAACGACGAATGCCGACCTCTTGCACATACGCATTAACATCGCGGGATCGGTGGGCGCGAGCATTGTCGTCCATAAAAATCGAGTCTTCACCTAGAGCGGCCAATGCGGGTTGTGCATGAGAAATTAGAACTTCCGTTATGTATCGATGCCCAGTCAGTGAGCCGTTTTCAATGAAGACTAACTCTGTACGATCCATTGAATTTATTCCTGCCCAAAACATAACAGAGCCCCCACCATAAGGTGTGATTTCTTCGAAACATGGCTCTGCAAAGCGTTCTCCTTGTCTTCTTAGCACTCGCCGACGTCGATCTTCACCGAACAGAGATATCCTGGCTTCATCAGAGAACAAAACCCTATTCCAATCGTCTTGAGTCCATGATTCACAATTTCTAGCGAACCTAAGCCTGTGAACTCTGTGCTCACGGAGTAATTTGGGGCCGCGGGCCGGGCGGTGACTGCGTATATTGGCAGCGAGAAGCCTCCTCCTGACCGTCCATAGACTAATATGCACATTTCTTACTTCTTGGAGGTTGTTCTTAAGATCCACATACGAAGATTTGCGATTTCTCAATGCGCGACTCACAAGAAAACGATCATCCCGTGGTTGGGTACATGGTTTTCTTCCAGAACCAGGCCTTCTCTCGACGGAACCAGTCTCCTGATATCGCTGCCAGGTCCTTTGGACTGTCGAGCGACTAACATTTAGCCTCCTAGCCACGAAACATTGGCTGCAACCCTCTTCAAGCAGCGCGATAATTTTGGTAGCTTTTACCACTTTATCTACCATTTTTGATACAGCCAAACAGCATTAAATAAAGCTTTGACAGTCAAGGATATGAAATTAATCGATAAAAATTGAATAAAAGTTATGAAAGTCGATGTTAACTTCTGGAACTTCGCGCCAAAAATGTAGGATAAAAAGGGGTTTTCTGTAAAAATGAACATCAAATGAAAAATTGAATTTAGAACGTACTTTTTTAAATACCACAGCATTTTTAAAACCGGCCAGTAACGTGTACAAACGATTGAAACCTTTTTGGTATTGTATCTTTTTAAATATGAATGAAAATCAAAACCGCCCGTTTTTTTTGCAAATGAGTGTATATACCTAGCATATCATCATAGTAATATATACCTATCATATTACCTAATGTAATTTGAGAATGACTCCGAGATGTACAAAATGGTTTTAAAAAAGAATTTAAATACAAAATGCAGGCCGCGGGTGACGTGACCGGGGATTAGTCCGTCACCCGCCGAGAGGCCGACCGCGTGAGGAAAGACCGACGTCCTCCCCGAGGGGGGGACGTCGGTCGATGGGAGGGTACCCCACGTAGGGGGTATTCCGTCGGGCCGACCACTGACGATAAGTAAACCTGCTCCAGTGGTCGGCCCAACGACGAAGGCGACGTGGTTTTTGGATGGGTCGCGGGAGTTGCGTGCTTAAGCCTCTCTGTCGCCCCGAACGGAGCGGTGCGGAGGCGCGCCGACCGCGACCCACCCACAAAAAAAAAATGCTATATTAAGGTTAATTTCCCATTTGTTGTGGAGGAGGCTCGAACCCAATAATGGGACGTATATGAGCTGAAATGATGATGATGAAATTTTCAATTATTAAATCAATCAATTATATTATTAATGCCTTTAGACATAATACATTATTAGTGTTTTAATTCGATATAATGAATGGGCGCCTTAGGGTAGAGCTAGAATTTATCGAGCATGAATTATGCGTTTCCGTGTGGTGACGGAGTAAGAATACAATTCACCACTCCCTATCTTGTCCGTGGATGTCGTAAAAGACAACTAAGGGATATAGTATGCACATAACATCTGTGAAAGAGAAGGAAATCTCGAAATGAAACTCTAACCAACTCGTCCAACTCGAACCAATATGTCTGACCGTCATGGTATAGTAAGTGAAATTCCCTCTCATTGGGGAGGAAGCCCGAGCCCAACAATGGGACGGCTGCGAGTCTGTACTATGGTTGACAAACGTACACTTGACTATACTCTATTTAATTCTTATAAGTTAGAAAAGGATGAAAATAGCTTTGTATTTCATTTTATGATCCATTTAAATCGTGGTGTTATGCACCAGATACTGGCGGGTTGCCAGTTGCGCATTAATATGACAAACCAGAATCTGGAGGCACGCCATTCTAGCGGTTATACAGACAGCTGCTAGTAAAATCTATATTTCATGATGTTTTTGTGATTTTATGATGTCTGATTTGGGTTTTCTATGTGGTGACGGAGTAAGAATATAATTCTCTACCCCCTTTCCTGCCCGTCGATGTCGTAAGGGATTAACCATACGCATGCAACATCTATACAAGAGAATTGCTTGTCCATGGAAGTTGTGGATCATCATCGTGGTGAGTGGGAAACTGCCGTCTCGTGGGCAAACAATAATAACTTTTTGCGATTGCAAACCTCCATGCTAAGTATAATGAAACTGTCTCCTCAAGTGAATGAATGTATTCTATTGGCCAGATCTAGGCGTAAAATATTATTATATCAAGTAAGCGGTGGAACGCGCACAGGAGGAACGCCTTCACGACATCGCGCTCCGCCGCCAACCACATGGGCGGTGCAGGCGCGACTACCTGCGCCTGATGCCGCCCTAGCCGAGGCCGCGGGTGACTGGATCGGGGATTTAGTTCTTCACCCGCAGAGGCCGTCCGCGCGACAGCGACCGACGTCCGCGAGGGGGGATGTTGGGAGGAGAGGGTACCTCGCAACCGGGGTATTCCGTCGGGCCGACCATTGAAGACAAGAAACTCTGCACCGGTGGTCGGACCAACGACGAAGGCGACGTGCCACGGGTCGGTCATGGGGTTGTTGGCACCCCTCTGTCGCCCCGGATGGAGCCGGGCGCGAGTGCGCTGACCATGAAAAAAGAAAGATTATATTATAAACTATAATTCCAAATAAATAAATGTAACTAAAATATGCGTTTTCCAATATTTTACAGAGGACGGTATAACGACGGTTGTGCATTATAAACAAAGATCTATTTTAGAGGTTTTTTTTGCTTCAAGAATGACAATATCGCCAATTGTGCCTTATAAACAACATTAAACTGACTACGGACGGCAAATCCTGTGCACATTTAATTAAAATAAGAATAATAAAATATCCGAATTTATAATTGAAGTTATACTTCTTTTGACGCGTTAGGGAAAATGATGAGAGTACATTTTTATTACGATGCGCGTATCAAAGTATGGTGTATAAATATGTAATTTTTAATTTAGCTATGTAAAGCTATGTATACAGATTTTATGTGTCTGTAGCTATATATCGGAGTCTATGTATATATATCTAGAAAGAAAGAAAAGAAAGAAAAATGCATTTATTCGGCGTAGGACATGCTAAAGATAATTATCATCAGAAGAAATAAATCTATGCTTAATTTAAAATGAGAAAAAAAAATAAATAAGGTATACTAAATAAAAATTATAAAAACAAAAAATATATATATAGTGGTCAGTTCATCAGTAATAATAGTTTAGGATAAACGGAACAAAAGGTGTACGACCACAACAGTCTGAAGGATCAGTAGCAGACTAAAGCGACCTAATACATGTCCTGCCGAAAGGGTCACCATCTCAGCATTAGCTGGGTATCACCCAACACTGATCTTCCGCTGGCAGCCCTGTTCTGTGACTCACGGATATCAGTTAACCATAAATATATGTTGTAATATGTACTTTTAAGATACTTTACTGATATGAATAATAAATAACCACTGACATTAATAAATATCATATAATAATTCAAATCTAGATATAGATCTATCGTTTATCTAGGTATAGATAATACTATCTAGGTATAGATAGTCTCTTTTAACACTATTTCTTTAAATGGATGACCAGGTAAATAAGCAAACACTTTTAGGAGCAATCAAATCATTTATTCGGCATGGGCCCCTTATTCAGTCAAATTAGGCAATACAAGCGTCATTCGTTCATTTCATTTTGTTTGACTGGTAATTTTGGCTATACTTAGTCACAAAGTATTTGGCATTTTGAAGTTAATATTTAAAATGCAAAATACATCTCTAAAGGTATTTCAAATAAAATACAAAATGTTTTTTACTAAAAGGCATTTAAATGCAATTTGTATTTGCATTTTAAATAGAAGTATTTCAAATAAATTGCATCTCTGGTTATACTATATCTCATTATAAGTATACTAATTTTATTTATATGATAAATAAAGTTCTTTAAACATTTCTATGAACTGTTTCGATAAAAGGATGTTACAGCAGTGTATCGTTTTTGATCGACTTGATGGGGTCACTGCGGTGCTGTGAGTATTTTGTTCTGTGCTGCGGTGCCCCCAGACTTTGAGATATAAGTTTTGTAGTCACTGTCACATTGACGTTATTGTACGAAGTTGTCTTGACGTCTTACATCTGTCAAGTTAGTCGCAATGAAATTGGCAGGTAGCTATTGTAACAAATAGGCTACAGACTATAAAAACGGCATAAAAATTGGAAAAATGTTCTGCCAACCCGTTTGATTAGCATGGATATTAATATTATTTAATATTGTAAATTAATAATTACCTTTACATAATTATACGACGTCTATTTTTAACAATGAAGTAAAACTTCTATGAAACAATACTACTTGGATATAAGTGAAATAGCTCCTGCGAAGTTGCAAGAGTATATCGAACACCTAAAATAACGAGTGTGGTAGAATTATCGTATTTAAATTTTGTTCTTTTACTTAGATTTTCTATACCTGATAATATTGTTATTATGTTTGGATGGAGTATTTGTATTAAAATGCAAAAATGCCTGCGGACTGGCTATGCAATTTGACTTAAATTATCACGAATAAATGGTCTTAAAGTAGAGTGTAAATGTTAATCGAAATACACACCAGAAATATCTCTCTCTACACAAGAACAAAGAATATAATAACAAATGGTTAAAATGGAGCAATTCATAGACTTGGTGAGGCAATTGCCTTGCTTGTGGGATATGGACTGTCGAGAATACAGAGATATGAGGAAAAAACACGCGGCATGGAAACGAATTGTTCAAGAGTTAAAAAATAAAGAGATACCTGATAGTAAGTAATTACCCTGACTAATATTGCTAGAAGAGAAGGTAAACTCGAAACAAACCGTTATACTAACCTGTCCGACCAGCATGGTATAGTAAAGTCAAATTCCCTTCTATTATGGAGGAGGCTCGAGCCCAACGGTAGGACATATATGAGTTCAAATGATGAATATTGCTACTAGATTCTTTAAATCAACTTCTGTGTCACTTCTATTTTGGCTGTAATGGTTGTCATTTAAATACCTTACTCTAAAACGTAAATACCCCGGATATTTTCTGTCTGGTGATGAAGTAAGGATTCCATTCTCTTCCTTACTCGTTACTGTCTTAAATGACGACTAAAGGATTTATGTATCTTAATCATCTTGTAAGCTAGCAATTAACATCATGGCAACAAAAGAAAATCTTGATAAAATCCTATACTAATCCATCTGGTCAAATTTGGGTAGTAAAATATATGCATTTACAGTAGGTAGGGTACCTGGTATACCCTGTAGTTAGATACATACTTGATTAACATACCCACCCCATGGGTGTGGTAAAAGGTGACTAAGGAAAATATGCAAGTAACATCTATGCAAGAGAAGGCAAACTCAATATAAAACCCTATTCCAACAAGTCTGATCAGCGTGGAATAGTAAGTCAATTCCTTTCCCATTGTGGAGGAGGCCTGAGCAACCACAGTGGCAACCAACAGTGGGACTTACATAGGTTGAGAAGAAGAAGATACCATTGCAAATTTTCTTCAGAAATATTTATGAATGCAATCCTAAACATACTTTTAACAGTGCATTTGATCATCATTTTTTACTATATTTTTTATAAGTTAAAGACTAAATGTAAGTCAAACTGAATTTGTTACATTTTCTGAAAAAGTATTCGCAGATCCACACATTCTTAACAAAATTCATGTTTATAAAATTATTAGGGTAGGAGATACTACAAAAACTGTCCTATGAGGATGTTATATTTCTAGTATTATTACAAAACTGAGGAGTTTGTTTGGTTGAACATGATAATCTCAAGCGAATAGAAAAATTCTTTTGGTGTTATCTAGCCCATTTATTGAGGAAGGCTATAGGCTGTATCATACTACATCATGATCAATAAGAGCAGATTTATATTAAATAAATATAAATAATTCTTTATATTAAAAGTTTCAACTCTAATATTGACTATCATTCAACACACTTTCTTTTTAGGGTTCCGTACCCAAAGATTAAAAATGGGACCCTATTACTAAGACTTCGCTGTGTGTCTGTCACCAGGCTGTACCTCAAGAACCGCGATAGCTAGACAGTTGAAATTTTTACAAACTATGTATTTATGTTGCCGCTATAACAGCAAATACTAAAAAAAAATTATATTTAAGGGGGCTCCCATACACCAAATGCTATTTTTTTATAGATAATGATACGAAACCCTTTGTGCGAGACTCAAACTCGTACTTAGCCATTTTTTTTTCTTTTTTTAGTTAATCTCACTGTAAATTACACCTCAATATTTTTTTTCTACATTCACTGGTGTTAAGTACTTACTAGGCTAATCAAGACTGCATAAAGGTTGATGGGACAGATCTCTTCCAATTACTCACATTTCTATATTTCATATAGTACTTATAATCACACTTTTCACCATGGCCAAATACACCACAGTATCAATGTAAAATATTGCACAACGAGGTTGCTTCGGAGAGTTATGTGTGCTGTGGGTCATAAGTGTTCTTTATTTCTTATCTGACTCAGACAAACCCATATAAGGTTGGCATTTGCTAAAATAAATGTACGATATTAGATTACCCTATTGACCATTATTAATAAAACAATTTTATTGCATTTGTATTTGATTCTTGATTGCCTGATGTTTGGCATTAGTGTTCATGGTCACGGCAATGTGTAGTGTTCGAATAAAATCCAGAAAATGACAGACGGATGCCCTGACCATAGCCCACCTCAAAAAGAAAAAAATTATGCAGGCGGGTTGGCTATAAAACTATTGTAATATGTATGATGGAAAAGTAGTAGGTACATATACATATTCATGATATTCTTTATCCGCACCACACAGCTAGAATGATGATTAGGATATTATCTGGCATTTAATACCACATCCTCTGTACTTTATTATATACTAGCTTCTGTTCTCGACTTCGCATGGTATAGATAATATGGCCTAACGCTAACTTTAATCTAAGACTTTGTTTACGTAGAAGGTGAAAATATTTTTTAATAATACGACTCACACATGATTTTTGCGAAAATTTTGTCGTTTACGTAGCGGAATCTCTCAAAAGAAAAAAAAAAAACAGTTTTTGAAACATTCTTCATTGGTGCTCCGCTCCTGTTGATCTTAGTGTGACCTTCCTCGATAAATGGGCTATTTAAAACTGAAATAATTTTTCTAATCGGACCAGTAGTTCACGAAATTAGTGCGTTCAAACAAACAAACTCTTCCGCTTTATATATTAGTATAGATGGGAAGTGGTGGTCTAATTCTGTAATGTCAAGCATAATGTAGATAAATAATTTGACAAACTTATATAAGTATTTATTCTGTCAAGGACAATGCATATATTACTGTGTTATTAAATTATAATTTTATCAAAACTGTCAGAAGCTGCACTAGCTGGGCTGGAGGCTCCTCTAAAATAGAAGGGAAATTGACCTACTATACTACACTTTTCCGTGTGGTGACGGAATAAGAATACATTTCACCACTTCCTATCTTGCCCTCGCAGCCATGTGGTGACGGGTGTCGTAAAATTCGACTGAGGGGTATAATACGCAGATTACATTTATGCAAGAAAACTTAAACTCGAAATGAAACTATACCAACCTATCTGACCAGCGTGGTTATATTAGATCAGTTTCCCTTGCATTGTGAAGGAGACATTAGCCCAGCAATGGGATTTGTATGAGCTGAGATGATGATGAATTCAAAGTTTACAAATTGGCGTTTTGATTTAAATAACTGACCAGCGGCACTCATCTGGCTCACTAAATAAAGAAAAAGGAAAACATGTGGTAGATACAGAATAAATATAGGGCTTTTATCATTGATGCTTCGCTCTTATTGGTCCTCGCATAATACTATGTAGCCTTTAGCCTTCCGAGATAAATGGGCTATCCAATACTAAAAAAATGCCTAGTGGTAGGATCACACTGTCGACAGTTATCTGTCTACAGCCGCGGGCCGGTCCGTCCGGGGAGTACCATGCTCTCGCAGAAAATCGACGTCTGAGTAGTAGCAATTTGTTACCGCGCTTTGTTCGCTGAGCGAGAGAGCCGGAAGCCCAACTTTCTGAGGGTGTTTGCGTGTGGAGGATTTTGGTGGTGCCTTTGGTATCACCGAGCCTCAATGCACGCATTCACACTCCCTTCATTTTCTTCGCGGTAGGCAGCGGCCTTGTAAAGGTCCATGAGCGGCAGCAACACCTACCATCAAGTGTACTGTTTGCTCGTTTGCCACTGCTTGCAATAAAAAAAAATTTAGAATTCGAACCAGTTATTGCTGAGATACCGCTACGTTCAACCAAAGAAAATCTTTATAATATTAGTATAGATTATTTAGCACGGTTTCAGCGATAGGTGGAGAAAAAATTTATTGAATGTCTCTAGTTTATATGTAGTTATTTTTTTATGGACTACATTTATGGCAATTTTATATGTTTACAGTTGTAACAGCAAAAGCAGAATGGAAAAAACTACGCGATAGCCACAGAGACTCGTTAAAACGTTCAAAATCCATCGGTCCACATGGCCACAACCAAGATTCACCTTTAATAAACAAATGGAAATACGCAGAACATATGCAATTCCTCTTACCGTACATGAAAACCCGGAGAAGAAAATGGAATTCAACAGTATCCAGTGATGAAAATGATCTTTCGCCATCGCCTTCAGAATCATTTCTAGCAGTACCTTCGACATCTAACGCTGATAATATTACATTTAGTCCAGAATCTCAGACGCAAAATAATGTAGATACTACACAAGAAATTGAACCAAAATTTAAAAGAAGAAAAATGGATAATGAATTTGGTGAAATTATGATTGACATGGAGGATAGAAGTCGTTATTCAGAACACACGAAACATCCATTGGATTCATTTTTCGAGAGCATGTGTGAAACAACCAAACAGTTTCCCACTTGGCTACAGTATAGTGTAAAAAGAAAAATATTTAATGTCATATCAGAAGCAGAGGATACGTTCGAAAGTTATAAATCAAGAGAACCGATCTTTTGATCTGTCTAGCTTTAATTAAAGATAATATAATTATTTAAATATATTTATTGTTAGAGACGTAAGTAATATCTATTTGATTTTAATCTTATCCTAGATCCTTTAGGTACTTGTTATGGTGACAAGAGAAGACATAGGTACTTATTTTAACAATAAATAAATCGACATACCACTCTTGTTTGTGTGCTTAATACTATCTAGCCACGGACGATGTTTGGAGGGAACACAGTTAATAACGTCCCGTTAGGGTCTAAAGAGTGTAACAAAAAGTTATTTTAGAGACCAATAGATCATCATCATCATTTCAGCTCATAACGTCCCACTGCTGGGCTCGAACCTTAAGAGGGAAATTGTTCTACCATACCACGCTTTCAGATGGGACAGGTGTTATTTCCTTCACTATCGCTACGCGAATATATTATGGTATGTCTCTGAAGAAAATATTTATGTATTTTGTATTTTACACTCGATAACTAAGTTTTCCCTTGCGGTGACGAAATAAGAACACAATTTATCACACCCTTTCTTACCCGTGGGTGTCCTAAAAATGACGAAAGGCATAGATGACGACATGCGCATAACATCTATGTACTCTATCGACTCTTTCACGGGGAGTGCTCCGAGGAACTGTTTGACTTGGTACCACCGTCACCATTCTACCAACGTACCACTCGACACCGTAGCAGGGTTCATCCATTTCACCTGGAAACGTTATGCTCTTCAACTGTATGTTACCAGCGATCATTTCTCCCACGTACGTGCAAGCTCTGGAATGAACTACCTGCTGCTGTGTTTCCCGAGCGCTATGACATGTCCTTCTTTAAACGAGGTTTAAGAAGAGTATTTTCTTCACGGTAGGCAATGGCCTGACTGTACCCCTGGTATTGCAAAGGTCCATGTGCAGCAGTTTCACTTACCATCAGGTGTGCTGCTTGCTCGTTTGCCACCGTTGGCAATAAAAAAATCCATGCAAAAGAAGGCAAACTCGAAATAAAAACCCTATACAAACCTGTCTGACCAATGTGGTATAGTAGATTAATTTCTCTCCTACTGTGGGGGAGGCTTCACCCAACAGTGGGACATATATGAGATGATCTCAGTTTTTTTCCTAATGTGGTTACGGATTGAGGATACAATGTGTTACCCCTGGAAGTCCTAAAAATTGGCTAAGGAATAACTCATGAAGAATAAGCAATGGCATTTTCGTGAGAAACTTATGACATGAACAGCGATACTCAACTCGCCTGCCAAGCTTGGCAATTATCGTACCGATTTTCACCCCTTGGAAAAGTCTATGTTCAACAATGGACGTCAATAGGCTGATGATAGATCGATCTCACGTTTTAATAGGCATCGTTTTTGATACTAGGTCCAGCATAAACCTACAACGCTTAATCGTTGCGTAAATAAAGTGAATTTCCTTTTTTTGGTACGCTATGGTCGGGACATCGTATGAGTGGGGTGCGGCCCCAAAACCTACCGCATCCCCTCTCCATGGCCATTGAGCTGATCAAAATAGGGTGTATTTCTAAAAGTCTAATGATTGATGTTCAGTTTTAGCAGAAAAAGAATCTTTTGAAGTTTTATAAGCATTTATTAGAAGGACATTTTTCTAAACATAATTCTCCAAATGATTAAAATTCTTCATCATCGTCGGGAATTTCGAAAATCAGCATATCAGCTACATTAACGGGCTCTGCAGCAGAGCGCCTCATGCGTTTCACACATTTAGAGCTGCCCTTCACGCTGCGATCTTTGTAATAACCTAAATTACAAATACAGAAGTATGGGGAGGAGCATACGCCATTGGGACATCCACCTGGACAATACGGCTTACATCTGTGAAATCGAAAAATGAACCATATAAAACTTAAAGTATAGTTTAACCTGTAGCAAAAGCAGTGATTTTATTTGAAACTTAATTTTAATGAATGACCTATTTTTAACGAATATAAGATAGTTAATTCTGTGTGTGGACGGAGGAAGACTACATTTCACTATTTTATGTCTTGCCCCTGGGTGTCGTAAAAGAAGACCAAGGGATTAAATAGACATATAGCATATATATTGCATATGCAAGAAAAGGTAAACTTAAAATAAAATACCTATACCAACTTGTCTGACCAGCGTGATGTAGTAGATTAATTCCTCCCCCATTGTGGAGCAGATGCCAGCCCAAGCATGTATATGAATTGAGATAATGATGATAAGATAGTCCTCGTGTGGTGATGTTGAGAATACAATGCTTTACCGTCCTTTACTTTCCAGCGATAGTCGTAAATGCATGACCACCAGAAGGATGGTCAGCAGAAATTGCTTTGAGAACTTTTTACCGAAACGCGATTTATTGACAGTTCTTCTTACAGTGCACTCTAAACTGAAGGATGGATGAACGAATTATTAATATTGATATATATATATATATAAATCTTAATTCGTTCGTTCGTGTGTTTGTAATTGAACTCCTAAACGCCTGGACCGATTTTGATGAATTTTTTGTCTGTGTTCGAGTAGCTTCGAGAATGGTTTAGATTAATATTTGGATCCAATAGGTGGTGCTGTGCTTTCTTTTTGGCATTTGAACAGATCAGTGTTTTTTGGGTCAGCTAGCTATTATTACAAAACAGAATCAAGAAAATTTACCTGAAAGCAGTTGGATCAGTTTCATCTAGTTCATATCCTTCATTACATGAACATCTGTCGTGACCAACACAGACTCCATTAATACAAGGCTTCGAGCACAGAGTCTCCACATTGCCTAGTTGGCTATCTGGGATCAAGTTTTCAGATTGTTGATTAACCGCATAGGAGGGATTAATATGGGGTTGATTGGAATTGGGATTTTGTTGTTGAGGGTATTGGGGATAGTAATGTTGACTGCCTGGATAATATTGGCTGCCAGGATAGTAGGGTTCGTTACCGTTGTTTGACGGCAAATTAGGTTGTTGGCTATTAGGGTAGTTAGGACCTTGTTGATTTTGAGGGTAATTAGGTGATTGTTGTGAAGGATTGCCATATATTGGCTGAGGATTGGGATTTGAAGGACTTTGGCCGGTGTAATATGGTTGATTACCGGATTGGACGGGTTGAACGCCACTATTACTCGTTTGTTGACTACCAGGATTATACGAGGGACGATTGCCTGGGTAGTATGACTGTCCAGGTTGATAAGATTGTCCTGGATTTGAATTGGGGTACTGAGACTGTTGATAACCAGGGTAACCAGGTTGTTGATATCCTGGGTAGGCTGGTTGTTGATACCCGGGGTAAGCGGGTTGCTGTTGATTGGGATAGTTAGGAGACCTCGTAGTTACTACATTAGAAGGGTTATTATGTTTATCTTGTAGATTTAGACCGATAGGATTAACAGTTGTTGTCGTTGTGGGATAGTTGCAAACGTTTGGAGCTACACAGACGCCATTTGGTTGACAATTGCTGAAAAATATAGTAGTAGTATATAATATATATATATATAGTATATATATATATATATATATATAGTAATATATATATATATATATAGTAGTATATAATATATATAAAGTATAGTATATAATATATATTATTATCATAAGATTAGTTCAATCAAAGATTATTTATAAACTGATATGATTATACACTTAAATTTTTATGTTTTGTATTAATGTTTTTTTTTATAATTATGACATGTAATTATTTTTTTTAATTGCAAAAATCTAATGAATATAAATAAAATTAGAATTTAAAATGTAAGACTCGGAAGTCTAATATCGAACAAAAAATACATGTCAGTATATGTGTATTATGGTGCATGTCGTTAATGAGCGACGAAGTATGTGAGACCTCTTTGTGAACCATTAACCACACAATGTAAACCATATTTCTTGCAATAAATTCATTTCAAGACAAGAACTGGAAGAAAAACTAACTTCGCGCATTGAGGCACACAGTCCCCTTGTTGATTCTTTGTGTATCCTCCTCGACATCGGCAGTCATTAGGACCTACGCATTGACCAAATTGACCACAACGGTCACAGTGTGCCTTGCAGGAGCCTTCAGGCGTAGATTCATAACCACTTCTACATTCACACTTATTTGGTGCAGTGCAGTTACCTAAAACAAAATATATTTAGCTGCGTTGTAATTGCGTTGATTATTTACCTCGACAATTACTGAGGTTTATTCTTATATTTTTAAACCACTTGATACCATGGGTCTATCGGGGATGTATATATCACCATAAATGGGGCCTAATATCATATTAGTCACGCTTTACAGGCTGATTAATAGGGGTAGTTTTGATATAAGTGATCCCAATGTTTTTGAAGACAATATTCTGCTCTGCGGAAACAATCATTGTATTGCGGGGGATTTTATAAACATAGGTAGGTATAGTTTAACGAATATAAATTACATTCAGACTCGGAACTGTGAATCGCACAAAGTATTATCCTGCGTGGAAATCGAACTGGCATAATAGATCCATCTCTTTTAACCTACGCCATCTGTGCAGTAAAATTTTATGTCATTGAAATATGTGTCAGAAAATTGGCGCTAGTGTAGGTAGGTACCTAATTATGTCGCCCCAGCAAAAGCTGACACATATACTGAATTTTACCCTCACGCATCTGCACATCATTGATGTATGTATATAGACCAATAGATCTCATATCAATTTATAGTTTGAGGAAAATGTGACGTTGCAAAATAAAACAAATTTCTTTTCTGATGTTTGCGCGAGTATAACACATTATAAATAAAACTACTTTTACGGCTTATATCGCGTATTTCAATTTGGATTGCTCGACATTTCGAACACTTTTCGAGTTTCATGATCTCGGGACACGAGGTGAAGGGGTGATAGGGGTATTCAAAACGCTTCATTACACCGCAGACTATACTTAATTCATTAAATGTTGGTAAACCAGAGAATATTCGGATTTATTATTACCTCTACTCCCTGTAAACTCATTTACGCATCGCACAAAGAATTGTTCTCCTTGGGAATTAGATGCAAGAGAAGGAAAACTTATCATAAAACTGTATGCTGAGTTGCCTAATCAGCGTGGTAAGAAGTAAATTTTGCTCCTACTTTCGAACAGACTAAATAGTTCAAAAGTGCTAAGAAAATATGAGTCCGATATTGTATTATGTATTCGGTACACTTACCTATCCCTCCACAATTATCTTTACAAGATGGTATGCAGAATCTGCTATCAGAATCCAATCTATATCCATCCCTGCAAAGGCATTCACCACCAGCGCATTGTCCATTTTGGCATCCAATTGGACATGTTGGCACGCAGAAGCCACCTAGATTTTTTACATGATCTGGGAAGCAGGTGCAAGTCTCTGGTTCAGTACAAAGGGCGTTAACGCATTCTTTAGTACAAACTGGATCACAGATTTTGAAGTTGTGTATGTTTTTAGTATAGCCTTGGCAGCAAGTTCTTATTCTGCTGAGATTCGGAAGTGACTGTAATAATAAGATATCAATATCATCATCATCATATTTAGAAAGAAAAAAAAAACGCATTTATTAGCATATACAATACAAAATTAGGACAAATAATAAATTTTACTGCACAGATGGCGTAGTGAATAAGATGTGCGATTCACAAATTATTTCTCTGACTTTGAGGGTAATTTGTTTCCCTTAATTATATGTATGTTTGTGAAGTGTGGTGACGAAGTAAGAATACAATTCACCACTCCCTATCTTGCCCGTGGATGTCGTAAAAGGCGACTATGGGATATAATTGACACATAACATCTGTTCAAGGAAAAGAAAACTTGAAATGAAACCTTATACCAACGTGTTTAACCAGCATGGTATAGAAAGTCAAATTCCCTCCCATTGTAGAGGAGGCCCGAGCCCAACAGTGGGATGTATGTGAGCTGCGATGATGATGATGTAACGTGCTTCGTAATATAAGGATTAATTTTGCAGCTTTTGTTTTGTTGAAACCTTTCTAAACAAAGCAAAAATGAAGTTACAAATATAAATTGCCATCGTGATTCCCGATCCCGTTGTTGGACCCCGAGTATTTTGCTTTTTTACTAACTACTTGCGATCGATGCAATATGCAGAATATATATTGCAATAGTTTTATGACCGGCCGCCTACTTAATGGAGTTGACCTAGGTCGACGTAAAGCTCTTAGTCGTCTTTTACGACACTTACACCCATGAACTCTGTAAGTCTTGGTGGTAAGTATTCATAGCCGTATCACATAGCAAGGATTTTAACCACTGCGATATATCTATATGCAGTCAAATAATTCATAAGCTGGTGTTTATGACGAATCATAAAAAAATAAGAGGTGAGGATTTCAAAATTAACTTACCCCATTACCAGCCGGAACTGGTTTAGTAGGATCCTTAACCAAACTGGCGGTCCTGTAAAATACAGTTAAATTAAAAATAAATAATTCATAATAATTTCGGATATTTACGCGAGTATAAATAAAACTATTTTTACGCATTTTGTCATGTTTGTACTTGATTTTTTTGATTCAACGACGTTTCAAACACTTCAGGGTTTATGTACACGGGCGGACTAAATCCGTAATAAAAAATTAACGCTATAAAATCCGTAAAGATAGTTTTATTTATAATAATCAATTTCAAAGAAAAGCTTCAAAAGAATTTAAATCCAACGAAAATTTATAATATTCTATCATCTGGGAATCACAGGGAAAAAATCCAACATGGGAATCTCGCTGGGTCGCTCATATAGTTATTGTGTATGAAAATCGAAACTGTGTCAATTTGAAGTTAGGTAGCGACCTACCTAAGTCGCGATTTGGGCTAGTCCACTGACCAGTTCACCACCACGTAGTAAGGTCGATCGCGTGGGAGTGATATCATACTACCTGCAAGTTCATGGAGGATTGCTCGAAAACCGAAATTAAGGCTTCAGTTCCGCCGCCGCCGCTTAAAAGGCGAATAGGGGAAATATTTAGATTTACGGAGTCCCACATTATCTCTCTATCGACTTGGTTAGTTGAGCAGTGTGAGGCCGGATCGTAGTTTGTCAGAGCATCGTCTTTGCAAAACTAAAAGGCGAATGGTGGGCACCCCATATAAGTTAGGTTCGTTTGTTGTCGAGTTTAACACAAGCCTTGCTAAGCGGAGGAATATTTGTGTACAATTTCCACAGCGTGATAACTGGACCATACTCGCCCTAGAGAGAAAGAAAAGTTGCTACTTGAGCTGCTAAGATATCTGTGTAACTATAACTTTAATACTTACGGCACTTCGATGTAACATACGCCCTTTTCATAATTTCGTTGCGTCCTTATATTCTGTGAGTTATAATTGCCGTAAGACGATGTGTTCCTGAAAAAATACGAATTCATTTTTTAATTAAAAAGTTAATTTAAGGATGATACGTGGTAATTTTGTTTTAGATGGTAACACTTATTATCATTATCTCATGTACGTCCTATTGGTGGGCTAGAGCCTCCTCCTCAACTGGAGAGAAATTGACCTACTAGACCGTGCTAGACGTGTGACGTGTTGGTATTTTTTTTATGGGTGGGCTATGGTAAGCGCACGTGCGGTCCATTCCGTCCGGGGCGATGAAAGGACGGCGCGAAGGCCCATAACCCACCCGTACCCACGTCACCTCGTTGTTGGGCCGACCACCTGAGTAGAGGTGACTTGTCGTCAGTGGTCGGCCCGACGGAATACCCTTTCGGGTACCCTCACCTCTTGACGTCCTGGGACGTCGGTCGCCGTCGCGCGGTCAGTCTCTCCGCGGGTGACGGACAATTCGTGACGTGTTGGTATAGGGATTGATTTCAAATTTTTCATCTCTTGTATAGATTATGTATACATATTATAATCAATTAGTCGTCGTTTACGACAACTACGGGTAAGAGACGGGGCGGTGAATTGTAAACCTACTTACACCATCCCCACACGCAAAAACATGTTAGCTTTGAATTGGTAATTTCGCTTAAATGTAGGGGATATTAGTCAAAAACCGGGTGTGGAGGTAAAACCATCACATTATATTGTAGCCTTTTAAAGCCATTCAAATTTCAATTTCACAACAGATGTGACTTACGAATTCAGCGATATGGCTTACAAGGTAAGAACTGTATCTATAGCCAAGAAGGTTAGTAAGGGTGGGTAACTGCGTTTTATACCCACTGTATCATTGAACTGCTCAAGTCGAGAGATGACCACCAGCGTCATGTCGAGTAGGTTATGGGACCCCATTGTATTGTGTTTCCCTGATATCACAGAAAACTGATATTTATTTTGTAGGTAATTTGTAACGGATGGATCCGTCCATTAGAATTACAACATTATAGATTTGATTTTCCGGTTATAATATAGTAGATATACTATCACATCCTGTGCAAATGTTCTGTATGTGTATTAATTTGGGTATATTAAAGCTTATCAGTTAAAATATATTATTAAAATTAAATTATAGATCGCCAGGCTGTTCTTTTACGACTAACTTGTTTCTCATTTAAAATGTGACGGGTTAAGAATGCAATGTTATGATTTCTGATGTTTGCGCGATGATAAAAAATCTATTTTTATGGTTTTTAATTATATAGCGAATTGATAAAAACCTCTGTAATAGCGATACTTAATCTGATCATGAAGGCCAAAAATATATGAAATACATAGATACATACACAAATATTAGTAGAAGAACGAATATTAGCCCTTTCTAGAAAATATGTCAACCAACTTGTACTCAGCGATCTGGCTTTGCCACTAGTACAGACGTCTGCGGCAGTTAGGTACCACTAACTATCAGATAGACTGCCTACTCATCTGTCTCCATAAACAAAAAAAAACATACATACCCTACAAGATTCTCAGTTTGGAAGTTAGGTCCACTATAACCACCTTTGACTCCGGAATAACGCGATTTTACATACTGCGGGCTTGCGCAACCGCAGCTTACTAGCACAGCTAGTAAATATATACGCATTTTATCTGTAAAAAATATAATTAATTAATCATCGTCATGGTTATTATCATCAACAACTTATATAAGCTACACTGCTAAGCCCAAGTTTTCATGCAAATGTTAACCAAATTCACCTACTAATATGCTAGTTAAACAATTAGGTTCTATTTCCAGCTTTCCTTCTCTTGCATCAATGTTATCTGTATATTTACTTATATCCTTCAATAGTCTTTTACGATATTCACGAGCAAGAAGAGGAGGTAATGTATACATACTTCGTTATTATGCGGAAAAAAACATTTGTCGACATTTATATAAATTTATATTAAACACAAAAAATATTCCTATAAAAGGAACCATGCAGTCGGTGTACCCCAAACTGGTTTCACTACAAGAGGCAATAATGTGAAGATGATTATGAGGTGACATTTAAGAATTTATTAAAACATTGGTATATAATCGTCATCATTCAGCCTTTAGCCGTCCATTACTGGAGGTAGGCCTGCTTCATAAAATTCTATACGGTGCGGCCATTCATTGAAGGGGCAACCGCAACACAGTTGTTAAGAAAGACTGTTATGGCAACCGCCATAACAGTCTTTCTTAACAACTGTGTTGGCAATCGTAGTCGACTGTTATAAGTTTCTCAGGCAAGCGCTGCTGGCCATTCTCCTGATGATCTCAACCGATTTTTACGATTCTAACAAGTAAAAACTACCGTAAACTGTATTATTATTCGTTACCACAAATTTGTAATACAAGAAAACCTGAATAGGTGGGATCTAAAGGGATGTATATTTCTTTGTCACTCCTAGAGGTTTTTCATTTACCCAGTTTCTCAAATAAGTAGACAGTTTAACATGACACTTGTGTTATTTATAAAAGGTGCCACTAAAAAAGATCGAAATGTACCATTTTTCATATATAGAAGTGGAAATGTGAAAAGAAAAAGAGAAATACGATTTACAATAATGTTATTTTGCATTATGGTGTCTGTTATAATAGTTATTAAAAAAATCAATTTTGTGGCGTAAAAAAACAGATGAAGTATTAGTTATATTAAGAAAAAAGAAAAAGTATACAAATTTTAACTTCTTAAAGGGGTGTTTTAGTGAAAAATATCCAAAATTAGTTTTTTTTGCATAATTTACTTAATAATTGTCCCAATAGATCTATAAAAGAGAGAGAGCTACAAAATTTCCGAGTAATAAAACTATCTCAATGAAATAAGTGTAGAAACCTCATTGTTATTTTCAATAACATAGGTTTCTCGTATATCCAGGGCTTGCCTACCAAGATTTGTACACAGCTATATACTACTGCATGTTATATATAAGACATAATTAGAAGTGCACTCACTGATGACAAATCCAACTTGCTGTATCTACAACACTCTAGGATACACTGCGGTTAAAATTAATATTTGTTGCTATAACAACTTATAAAAGGCATAAATATATTTAATAAACACGGTTCCGTATATATCTTTATTTATTTATAATTTTTATACAGGCGTGTGTGACTGTGACTCTGAACGATTTGACGGATTTTGATGTTTTTTTTTTTATTGTGTTCAGGTGGATCCAAATATAATTTATAATGACAATTGGTCTGGTTATGTAGTGCTGTGATTGATGTCAGATTCTAGACTCGTCGTCATCGTTGTCGGGTCAATGTTGAAGTGGAGGAAATTCTGTGGGTTATGAGGTCACGCGCCGCCTTTTTCTTACCTCCAACGAAAAGGACGGGTTCAGACTATAAGTCCGCCCAAAAGAAAAGTGTTTACACATTCGAAGATATGAGTGTAGCTATCATATATTTATAGTACGCAGATGAAAAAAAAATACACCTTTTCTGCCTTTATAACGGTTTTCACTTGTAATATATCTCTGGCAGTAATATTGTTTTTGAATATCCATACAAAAGTCGAGC
This sequence comes from Lymantria dispar, assembly GCA_032191425.1. Lineage (NCBI taxonomy): Eukaryota > Metazoa > Arthropoda > Insecta > Lepidoptera > Erebidae > Lymantria > Lymantria dispar. Next base: position 33,976,289 of record CM063448.1, read on the forward strand.
GGTCACGCTTGATGAAGTCTACACTCCGACCTACATCTGTCCAATACCAGAACCTCGAAAGCTTTCAACTCGAACTACACAATCGCTTCCAATGTCTGGACGAGTGCGAATCTCTGAACGATATGAATAACAGGTTCGTGGAAACTGTCCACGTGGTTGGGTCGAAATTTTTCAAGGCTCACCGCGTCAATAGACCTAAAAAACTTTCTGACCAGACTCTCGAGCTCATGGAGCGGAGAAAAGAGATGACGGTGCAGTCTTCAGCCGATTGGTCCAAACATAGGCAGCTAAATAGGCAGATCTCCAGGTCTGTGCGTCGCGATATTCGCCGATTTAATACGCTCCGTATTAAAGAAGCGATAGAGCGGAATCGTGGCTCAAAAGTGTTCGCACAAGATCTGTCTATTGGGCAAAGCCAAATGACTAAACTGAAGACCGACGATGGCACTGTCATTTCATCCCAAAGTGAGATCTTGGGAGAGGTCGAAAGGTTCTATGGACAGTTATACAAATCATCCCGAAATCCTGTTGTCGGCTTGGTCCAAGATCCCAGATCCAAGCTAACTCGGCACTATACCGAAGAAATCCCGGACATCAGCTTGTACGAGATCAGAATGGCTCTCAAACAACTACGTAACGGTAAGGCACCGGGAGATGACGGAATTACGGCAGAGCTTCTGAAGGCGGGCGGCAAGCCAGTCTTAATACCCCTTCAGAAGCTATTTAATTCCGTTATCCTCGGGGGCGACGTTCCATAATCATATCATCATAAAAGTCATATATGACTCATAATTTCCCACTTTCTGACGTAAGATTTTTACGTGAGATAAATGACGTTGACATGACCTCCAATGGACATCACTATGACTTAACTGACGTCAGATCTACATAACTCTGATGTCATAGAGTCATAGAGATGGGTGCTTTTAAATGATTAAAATAATGCGACCTTCACCTGACAGAGAATTATTTACATAATTAGGAAATTTACTTGCAAAAAGAAGTTTATAAATATATAATGGTATGGATGGCGGTAATGCGAGGAACGCCTCCCTACCTTGTGTAGTGTGCTGGTCGTGGTCGGGTTGTATCTATAACATTACTAAAAGACTCGTTGTACTTTCTCGGCGTCCCGTAAGGGGCGCGTAAAACAAATTCAGGGCGTTGCCCTCTGTTTGTGGCGTTCTACTCAGGCACTTAATAGTGTCTCGTCATGGGGTTGATGTCCGGCAGCCCCTCCGTTCTTCACGCCGCCGCGGCGGTCCACCCGAGCCAGATGAGACCCCCGGTAGCCCCGGGGGAGGTCCAGCTCCGAGCGACCTGCGACGCAGCGGTGACTCAGACGGAGAGGGTGCGCCGGTGGTCAGTGATGTCATCTTGGGTAAAGTCTTCTGACTTGCACCACCATGGGACGTCCTTCGGACTCCTACACTTGCCGAAGCTTGAGCTAGTGTTAAAGGATCGCCCCAAGGTGGGGGTAACAAATATCAGGTGCGGTTATGAGCCGCCCGTATAACCGAGCTAGGAGGCTCGGCTAGGAGTCGGTAGGGTTTATAAGGCGGGGAGTAGTGAGGATGTGGAATTTGAAACGGGTTCGTGGTGTTGGCGTTTGTAAAAGCGCCTCACCGAAGGCCATCTATGAAGAGGTTGTCGTTGCGCGAGCAAAGTCGCGTGGGAGAGATCTCCCAGAAGGTGGTTGATCTGGGGGTCGAGCGTGCAGAGGGGCGAGGCCACGAAGGTGGTCCCACTCAGAAGCATCTGCACGCTCGAACATATTGATGGCTAGGCGGCGGGCGAACTCTTCTACGAGTTCGATGTTGAGGTCACGGTGAAGTGTAGAGTTCAGGACCACCCGAGGGGCGGCCACTATGGTCCTTAGGGATAACGACTGTTGAGCTTGGATTTTAGCACGGGTATAGTCGGCTAGGAGACCGTACCATGCTGGGGCAGCGTACGTCAGCCGAGAGCGCACATAGAGTTTGTACACTCCCAGCTTAACGCGGGGTGATAGGTGAGAAGAGAAGACAGGTTTTAGAAGGGCACGTGTCACCCTGGCTTGGGCGACCGTGCGAAGAGCATGAGGTCTCATGGAAAGGCGGCGGTCAAGAGATACACCTAGGTACTTGACGACTTTCATCCAGGTGATCTCTTGGCCATTAAGCTTCAAACGGGGAGGAAGAAGTCTAGTGATAGCGTTATTAAATACTATCGCCTGGGTTTTGCCCACATTCACCGACAGTCGCCACTTGGCGAGCCACTGCGGGAGGAGGTCTAAAGATCTTTGCATCTTTATTGCAGCGTGATTGGCTGTGATGCTAGATGATATGTAAGCCGTGTCATCGGCGTATAAAGAGAGTTCAGCGTCTGGGTGTGAAGGGATATCGTCGGTGAAGTGGGCATAGAGAATGGGCGACAGGCAGCTGCCCTGTGGGACACCTGCAGAGATGGGGCGGGGGGAAGAAGAGACCCCCTCTACTACAACTCTGAAGGTACGGCCTTCTAAAAAGGAGAACACCACCTTCACTATACGACGGGGTGTTGGTGTTAGTGATAACTTGTACAGCAGACCGGCATGCCATACTCGATCAAACGCCTTCTCCATGTCGAGGAGTACTGCAACGACATGCTCGCGCTTGTTGCGGGCCACCGTGATCCGGTGCAGTACCCTCGACAACTGAAGCGTCGTACTGTGGTCCCGCCGAAACCCGAATTGCTCTGGCCTTGGCGGGATATGCGGTGTCAATCGAAGTAACAGGAGTTTCTCAAACACCTTCGAGATGCTTGATAGGAGAGTGATGGGCCGATAACTTTCCGGTTTCATCACATGTTTGCCGGGTTTGGGGATCATTATTATGCGGCCTTCTTTCCAGGTAATGGGAAATTGCCCTGTGCGAAGGATCCCATTAAACAGGCGTGCCAGAGCCGCCACGGTGCGGAGCGGCAGATGGCGTAGCGCTAGATTGGTAATTTTATCCACACCGGGGGCCTTTTTCAGATGCAACTTTTGTACGATTGCTCGCACCTTCCCCGGCGAAAAGACAATGGGCTCTTCCTCGGGAGTTATCGGCGCGGCAAGGTAATCTCGAAGGTGTTGCTCGACTGCTATATTATGGTCATCATCCATAATCGGGTTCGGCGAGAACTGGCGTTCTAAATGATCACCGAAGATCTCCGCGCGGTCTGCTGCTCTGTATCTCGGTGTCCCGTCGCTGTGAAGTAGGGGACGCACCGGAGCTGGGGTATTTGATAGGCGTCGACATAGGCGGTGCAGTGCCGACCAATCACCGTCTGTTGAGTTGATAAAGTTCTCCCAACTCTCGGTGGCCCCGGCCCGCAACTCGGCCTTCACCTTCTCCGCGAGCCGGTTTAACTCGGCCTTCTACCGAGGGCATCTAGAGATCTGCCACTCCTTTCTGAGGCGACGCTTGGCGAGTATCATTCTCCTTATATGTGGTGGTAAAGGTGGAAGTTTGCCTAAAGGCGGCGTGGGTAGGCAGGATACTGCCAAGGCGTCAGTGATGGCTGTTGTTAGGGCTTCCGTTAATGAGTTTACATCGGCTGCGGTTTGGACTGGCCGAGTTGGGGTGGTGTTCTCCAGCGCTTCCTGGAAGCTTATCCAATTATGAATGCGACGTGGCACTGGAGGAGGGACTCTGGTTGGTGTTTGGTGAAGGATTAGAAGTACTGGCTGATGGTCTGATTGTACCTCTTCGTCAAGGACTACCTGCGTAATCTGGCAGCCGGTGTCGTTTAGGACTGCTATGTCCAACACGTCAGGGGTATTGGCGACTTGATCCGGGTAGTGTGTTGGTACCTCCGGACCCACCACCGAATACCCCCGGGCATCTGCGATCTTGTGCAGTCGTACACCGGCGTCGTTTCTCGTTGCTGAGTTCCAGGCCGGGTGTTTGGCGTTAAGATCCCCAGCAATGATTGCAGGGGAAGGGACGTCTAAGAGAGTAGAGAGATCAGATAGTTCTAGGTAAGCATGAGGAGGTTTATAGACGGCGTGGAGCTGCAACTGGGCGCCGCCCCAGTGCCCAAGAGGAGAATAGTCGAGTCCAGGATAGCGTCATCGGCAGCTGGCATTGCTGAGTCAGAAGAGGATTTAATAGTGGCCTTTTTCTTGGATGCTATAGTGCTAGTTGATGTAGTATGTGGTGCAGTAGCGGTTGTAGTAGTCGCAGTGGTGGTGGTGGCTGCACGAGAGACAGAAGTTGGGCGACTAGTAGTGGCCTCAGTTTCTGATAAAAGAGTCTTCTTCTTCTTCTTCTTTTTCTTTTTGCCACTCTTCTTAAGGGGTACGTCCCTAGGAGTGGGTTCATTGGCCGCTGCCATCAATGTTTGCGGGCCCGTGGCTTCTGTGTTGGGTTGAGCTGATATCTTCTGCGGGCGGACATCGCCTGTGGAGGCAACTGTACCCGTCTTCCTGTACCTGGCCTCTTTTTTGAAGACAGGACAGTTAATGTGATTTGCGGGGTGCTCCCCCCCGCAGTTTGCGCATGTTGCAGGTTGTTCGCGAGGACGTGGGCAGTCGCGCGCGGCGTGTTCTTCTCCGCAGCGAACGCATGCCAGAGTCCGGTGACAGTGATGGCTAGAGTGCCGAAACTTCTGGCAGCGATGGCACTGCGCCGGTTTCTTACGCCCACGCCAGGCCTCTATTTTGACCCCAGGTATGTTGAGTAACTCCGTTACTTCATATATGCCTGGGGTGGTGTCCTTGGTTCTTTTGATAATAGCCAGAAGAATACATCCTGGCCTCCCTGCTCTGGCCTTAATATTTCTGACATATTCTGGGTCATATCCTAAATCTCTTAATTCCTGCTCCACCTCCTCTGGGGTGGTGTTGCTAGGTAGCCCGCGGATAGCTACCTTTAAGCTCCTCTCCGCAGGAAGGGAGTAGGAGAACCAACTAATGGATTCTGTCTTGCTGATTTCAGTTAAGTACCGCTGCACCAGGCGGTACTCTTCTTCATCTTCTAGTGAGAAGCGAATACCCCTACCATAGGGGCGGGCATTGGCAGTGCGGCCCAACCTACGCTTTATCTCACGAAGGTGAGACGCCCAGTTTGGTAGCAATTCGACGACGAGAGGGGGGTACCTTACCCTTCTCTCCGTGGGTGGTGGTATGGTGGTAGAAGTCGATGCCACTGGTGCAGCGGCAGTAGACGTTGACGTTGACGCAGTAGTTCGCGTAGCGGTAGCAATTGGTGCTGTAGTCGCACTTGTGGCGGCAACACTAGCATAGGTGGCACTAGTGTCGCTCTGTCTCGACCTAATAAGGCGCGGGTCCTTGGGTGGAGAACGCGGCGGAGAGCGGAAGGCACGACTCTTTTTGTTTGGCTCGCTGTCCTCTGAGCTGCTTTCACGCGGCCTGCGTGACGGGGCGGGGCGGGATGCCCTAACAGTATCTATAAGCGGGGCTCGGCGAGTAGTGTCACGCTCATCGAGACTCGAGTCCTCCAGGGACATTCTGGATTCAGTGCGCGTAATCATTGAAAGGTGGGCCGGTGAGTCCCTCGCGTCCCTCCCTGTGTACGAGGTATTGCTAGACTGCGAACGGTGACGTGAGCTCGAGCGTGAAGATTGCTGTGCGCTGGTTTGCGAAGCAATAGGGTGAATTACCGGCGTTGTATTTGATGACGTAGAAAATCTACCGCGTCCTGCGGCGAGTGCCGCATCCAGACGACTAGCTCTGGATGAGGTACGTTCCCGGGGCGGTCGTGGTGTAGAATGAAGTAGTGCGGGGCTACTAACAACTGGGTCAGCAGTAACGTGTGCAAGTCCTCCAAAGGGGGGCGTGCTTGTGCGTGCACCCATAGCCTGCGGACTAGGTCCGCGGATGGATGGTGGGATGTCCGGCGTTTTTTTCATGGCTGCGGTAAGCGGACGAGTCAGCCGCGACCAAAACAAGTTTGTAAAAACTCACTTGAGTAAGCTGTGACGCACGGCGCCTGCACCCGGTGTTCGCGACAGGATACCGCGGACACCGGAGCGACGGGCGCGAAGTAGGTCCGTACGGGGTATAGGCACTATAACTGTAACACTTATATTATAGCACTTTGACTCGTAACAACTCCGCGACCCACTAAAAGACTTTAATATTGCGATTCAGACGCGTTAACATCACTAGTAAACTGTTATATCGCGATTCAGCCCCTTTATTAAATTGTTGAGATAAATTTAATATTTGGCGTAAGCCTCGTCTCACAAAATGGACGGCGATTCTGAAAGAGAAACGGACGCGGCCGTATCCAGTGATTAAAAAATTAGATAAGGGTAAAATTAATTCTTTAGAGTTTAATGGTTTTACTTTAAATTAAAAAAAATGAAAATTGTTGCTTATTATCAAATAATGATATTTTAATGATTAATCGCATAAATGTTACGAATGATGTGGTAACAATAGAAGGCGAATGTTAAATGACCCAAATCTGATGCTGAAGTATGACGGTATGATTATATCACATTTATGTCAGAGTATGACTTGTAATTTACGTCATTGTATGGTTTATTTCTTACGTAAATAATATATAAATTCATGACTTTGATGTGACATTACAGTATGATAGGGATAGGACCTAATATTTATGTAATATTTATGTCACAATTTTGACGTCACATAAAAGTCAAATTTTAGGTCAGTTCTATGTCATAATGATGTCATACTCTATGACGTCAAATGAAAGTCATCAATAAAGTCATTATTATGTCATATCTACATAAAAACTTTATGACCTCTATATGACCTATCTGTGACGTCATATGGATGTCTTATATCAAGGCTCAAAGTCGCTCAGCGTGCTATGGAGCGGGCTATGCTCGGGATTTCTCTGCGAGATAGAATCCGGAATACGGAAATCCGCAGAAGAACGGGTGTAACCGACATAGCATGAAGAATTAGCACGCTGAAGTGGCAATGGGCAGGCCACATCGCTCGACGAACCGACAACCGCTGGGGAAGAAAGGTTCTCGAGTGGCGACCACGTATCGGACGACGCAGTGTAGGACGCCCCCCCACTAGGTGGACCGATGACCTAGTGAAAGTTGCTGGGCGTCGTTGGATGCAGGCGGCACAGGACCGCACATTGTTGCAACATGAGGGAGGCCTATGTCCAGCAGTGGACGGCCGTAGGCTGAAATGATGATGAATATTGTTTTTAGAGTTTTTAGCATTATTTACGATGACTACAAGTAACTCCTATGTTACTTGGGGGAGAGGTTAAGCGTTGCCATTTAATATGGCCATACTGTGGCATTCTGGTTATATTGCCTAATGTTAGCAAGTTATTTCACAGAATTTTTGAATAGGCTTTTTATATATTAAGAGTAACTCTAATGGCGCTGATGCGAGATATCGGTCCAGTAGTCGGAAATGATGAGATAATACGATATGTTTTGCAATGTTCTCATATAACTAATACAAATATGATTAAATATTTCATTTAATTGTTTTTGTTTGCGATCTGACTGTTATTTGACGATACTGACGATGACATCACGCATGCTCAACTTAGAACCTATACAGCCCGAGCAATCATGACACATAAATAAACGCGGTTGCGCCCTGGTCTTCAAGGTTTAAAACTACGCCACAAAAATTTGAGTACCTAATTGAAACGTAGTTAGCAGTTCCTCCACCTCGTCCCAAGCTGAGATTTGTACCCCATAGGGGATTCTTTGGACGATATCGTATGATTTATTTACACTAAATTGAGAGCTTTTAACGACTTTTTTTTGGATGGACTATTTAGCACTCATGCTGTCCGTTCCGTCAAGGGTGACGAAAGGGCGGCGTACGGCCCCATAACCCACAGTATCCCTTTCTCTTCGCCGTTAGGCCGACTACTAGATCCAGGTACCTTGTCATCCGTGGCCAGAAGCTCTCAACGCTTATCCATAGTCCAAACGAAGTTGTCAAGGCCATCTGCAGCACTCACTAAAAAGTTGGTTTTAATAAATTGGTTTCTATTTGGCATCATGATTTTGTGAAAGAATGTAGGTAAACTCAGTAAACATATATGTCAAACATATATCTTCTTTCTCATTTACAACTAATATTTTTATCCTATATCATCATCATTGTTTCAGCTCATATACATATCACTGTAGGACTCAAAACTTCTCCATAATAGGAGGGAAGTTGACCTACTTACTCATATCATGCTGACGTGTTGGCATAGGGTTCCATTTCAAGTTTTATTCCTCTTGATATAGATATAGATGTCAAATGCATATTTAATCCCTCAGTCGTATTATACGATACCTCCGATATAATGGCCACGAAATTGACCTATCAGATTGATCAGATATGTTGGTATTGTTGAATTTATATAATTAATTGTACAAAAATTAATAGTATTGTATTTGACTAATTTGAATTTGATTCGTTATGACGTTTGTATAGTCTACTTTGTTAGTACAATATTTGCCCACCTCATTCGTGTTCTGTGCTTGTACTAGTAAAGACGTGCTTTAGCTTCCAAGTGAATACATCGATAATATACGTTATATTGAAACTATAAGTGTGTTTTGTTCATAACCTCCTACAGGTTATGGGCCCAGTGTGCTTAGTTGAATAGATTTTGTCGTTATTTAAACATTGACCGTAATCTACCCACAAGATTTGTGAAGACAAGGCTCATGGACCATGAAGTGAAATTAAAGGCTGAGAGTGGTGATACGAGTGTGAAGATATTACACGTCGAAAATAGATCTGTATTGAATCAAATAAAAAGAAATTAAAATTCATCATCAGCATCAAGTTACCCACAAAGAACTAATAATAACAAGGCAAAAAGAAAGTTTCATTTTATAAAATGTCATTATAGTGGACGTAAAGGACACCTCAAAAATGACTGTTACTATTTCAAAAGAAATTCTGACCGGAACAGGACCGTTCAAGCAGTCGTAATATCTAAACCGACGACAGTGCCAGAAGATGTACCTAGATTTGCTTTTATGGCTGGCGAATATGGACAGAGTATTCACAGGGATAAAATTACATTCTTATTGGATTCTGGCGCTTCGGACCATATAATAAACAGGGCCGAGTTTTTCACAGATTATATAAATTTATTAATACCTATTAAAATTTCAGTTGCTAAGGTTGGTGAGTTTATTCTAGCTACAAAGAGAGGGAGCATAAAGGTTACGAGTGACATGGGAGTTGATGGAGTATTGGAGGATGTATTATTTTGCCCAGATGTTCCATATAATTTACTAGCTGTTTCTAAGATCCAGAAAGCCGGGATGACTATTATTTTTGATCAAAACGGTGCACATATATGCAAGGATGGTAAGACGGTGATTCATGGTAAGCCAATAAACAATTTAATTACTATAGATTTTTTAGTGTTCATAAACGTTAGTGGATCTGTTTCCCAAGCATGCATTAATAATTATGAAATATGGCATCAACGTTTAGGACACATTAGTAAAAATAAATTTTTAGAATTAAAGAGAAATAAAATGGTAGAAAATTTAAATGAGATTGAAACTATTTTTCCTGATGATAGTTTATGTGAAACGTGCATAAATGGGAAACAAACCAGACTACAGCTTAAACGACCGTTATTTATTGTGCACTCTGATGTGTGTGGTCCTATTACTCCTTCAACCATAGATAACAAAAACTATTTTGTAGTATTTGTTGACCAATATACTCATTACTGTGTTGCGTATGTGATAACATATAAGTCGGATGTGTTCTCAGTTTTTAAGGATTATATCGCAAAAAAGTGAAGCCAAGTTTAACTGTAAAGTGGTTAATTTGTATTGTGATAACGGTGGAGAGTATTTATCTACCGATATGAAAGAATTTTGTGTACAGAAAGGAATAAGTTATCATTTAACTGTTCCTAGGACTCCACAATTAAATGGTGTTTCAGAACGTATGGTAAGAACCATAACTGAAAAGGCTCGTACATTAAGCGGTGCTGGTTTAGAAAAAGTTTTCTGGAGTGACGCAGTATTAACTGCGGTTTATTTAATCAATTTAACGCCCACTAAAGCTTTAAAAGAGTCTCAAACACCATTTGAAATGTGGCACAATAAGAAACCACAAATTTAATACCTAAGAGTTTTTGGCTCTACTGTATATGTTCATAATAAAAATAATAAAAGTAAATTCGATGATAAATCGTGGAAAGGTATATTAGTAGGATATGAACCAAACGGTTATAAAGTTTGGAGTACTGAATGTAATAAATGTGTGATTGTAAGGGATGTTGTAATTGATGAGACAAATTTTATTGAAAGCAGACCTAAACTTAGGTCTGCTTTCAATAAAGGGAGTGTGCCTAAAACGTGCAGTGACAAAACTGACGTTTATTTATGAATTGAAGTCGAAGTCAGTGTCAATAGAGGGTCAAAGTGTTGACAGCTCTAAATCAGATAGTTTGAAATCTGATGTAAGTCTCAAAAGTCCCATGTTTATGGGACTTTCTGAATGTTTATTCAGAAATTAACTAATGATGGTATCTCATTGAATCAGAAAGCTGAGAAACATTCTGAGGTTAGTGAAAACACAGATGTTACTTTGCGAAGGAGTAATAGACTTAAAGGTCGCGCCCCTATATCTTATAATGAACTTGAGGATAATTGTTTATCATATGCACAGTCTATAGCGTTTTTGAGTCACATTCCCCAATCTTATAGTGAAATTAAAACTCGAGATGATAGATCTCTGTGGGAAAAAGCTATTAGTGACGAATTAAATTCTCTTTCAATCAATAATGCGTGGACCTTAGTGCCTAGACCAGTTAATAAGAATATTGTAGATTGTAAATGGATTTTCTCTATAAAACACGATGAATGCGGTAAACCTTTTAAATACAAAGCGCGTCTCGTAGCAAGGGGTTTTAGTCAGGAATATTTAACCGATTATAACGAAACGTTTGCACCCGTCGCTAGAATAGCCAGTTTTAGATTTATAATTAGTTTTGCAAATCAATATAATTTAATGGTTCATCACATGGACGTTAAAACTGCATTTTTACATGGTTTATTAAAAGAAGATATTTATATGAAAGTTCCTGAGTTTACACAACTGCACAAAAAATACTGTTTGTAAATTAAATAAAGCGCTGTATGGATTGAAGCAGGCGGCTAGATGTTGGTTTGAACTATTTGAACAGTCACTTATAGAAAAGGGATTTGAAAATTCAGCTGTTGACAGGTGTATATATGTCTTAAATAATGGTCATATTCATAAAAATATCTACTTAGTTCTATACGTTGATGATTTAGTTCTAGTTTGTGCTAATTTACAAATAATGAATGATATAAAGCAATATTTAAAGAATAAATTTTCTATGACAGATTTTAATGATATAAAATTATTTCTTGGCATCAAGGTTACACGATATCATGATAGAATAACGCTGGATCAAAGTGCATATATTAAAACAATTTTAAATAAATTTAATATGTCCCAACTCCAATCCTATAAATACTCCTATGGAAATTAAACCTAATTATGAAGCATTAAATCTAGATGGTGATTGTAATTATCCATGTCGCAATCTTATTGGTTGTCTAATGTATGTTATGTACACGACCTGAATTGAGTACATCTATTAATATATTAAGTAGATACACAAATAATAATAATAATAAGGAATTATGGCAATGTCTTAAAAGGGTACTTAGATATTTAAAAGGTTCTATTGATCTAAAATTAGTATATAAGAGAAGTAGTTATACTCATATTTTGTGTGGTTATGTGGACTCCGATTGGGGAGGTAATGACATAACGGACAGAAAAAGTACAACAGGTTATATATTCAAATTATTTGACAATTGTACAATAACATGGAATACAAAGAGACAAAGTTCAGTGGCGGCTTCATCCACTGAGGCTGAATATATGGCTCTGTTTGAAGCTGTTAAAGAAGCATTATGGCTTAAGTCTCTAGCATTAAGTATTCATATGAGTATTACAGAACCTATAATTATTTTTGAGGATAATAATGGCTGCATAAATATAGCCAATAATCCCACCAATCATAAAAGGTCCAAACGTAGTGATATAAAATATCACTTTACTAGAGAACAGATCGAGAAAAATATTATAAAATTAATTTATATGCCCACAGGTAAACGGTTGGCAGATGTGCTTACAAAACCACTACCTGCAATAACATTCAAACGGCATGTTATTGAAATGTGCTTAGAATGAATGTATTTTAAATTTAAACTGTATATATTATGTAACAATGGTTTGATTAGGTTTTCCTGGGTTTTCCTAATCCTTAGCAACAAATGTTGAACCATTATTTATTTCTCCCAGCAAACACTTGGAAGTTATACATGATCTTTATAGATAATTAATGTACATACAAACCATATCATATATGTATATAGATTAATTTTTGAGGGGGCGTGTTGAATTTATATAATTAATTGTACAAAAATTAATAGTATTGTATTTGACTAATTTGAATTTGATTCGTTATGACGTTTGTATAGTCTACTTTGTTAGTACAATATTTGCCCACCTCATTCGTGTTCTGTGCTTGTACCAGTAAAGACGTGCTTTAGCTTCCAAGTGAATACATCGATAATATACGTTATATTGAAACTATAAGTGTGTTTTGTTCATAACCTCCTACAGGTATAACATTTTCGAGGTGTATTTCAGCCGTGTGGTGACGGAGTAAGAATACAATTCACCTTCCCCTCTCTTGCCCGTGGCTGTCGTAAAAGATGACTAAGAAATATAATGTGCATGTAATATCTATGGAAGAGATGGAAAACTCGAAATATAACCCTATACCAACATGTCTGACCCGCATAGTATAGCAGGTCAATTTCCCTCCCATAGTGGAGAATGCCCGAGTCCAATAGTGGGATATGTATGGGCTGAGATGATGATGATGTTGTGTTAATGAGATTAATTGTTTTTTTTTTTACAACATATTAACACAATTCACACACAAATTCAGGACAATAATTTGCAGCTAAAGATCCAACACTTGTTACTTCAACGAGACCTCTATCTGTGCAGTCAATACTCAGGGCATCATCATCCTTTTTTGAGAATTTATGATCTGACTGTTTTCCATCTTGTCATAATCTTATAATCAGCTGACCAGTCCTTTCATGGCTGTGATTAAGGAGACTATGGGTTATGATATACAGATAATATCTACACAAAGAAAACTCGATAAGCATGGTTATGGTCAAAGGTCTAAGGTTCTCCCAATGTGCGGGCAGTCCAATTCCAGCCTCGGGACTGACATGAGTAGAAATATAAACAGAAAAGCTGTACATACATATTTTTCTAATAGATTATATTATATAGTAGCTAGGTAATAGGTCATTTGATTGTGATAAAATCTACAAGAACTTTGACCTCAATAATATTTATCTCAATAACGTGGATTAATTCTGCGAAACTTGAATGTAAAGAGATATATACACAATAATATTTACTTTTCCGTGTGATGACGAAGTGGAATACAATTTACCAACCCCTCTTTTACCCGCGGGTGTAGTAAAAGGCGACTGAGGGATATCCTCTACATATAACAACTATACAAGTGAAGGAAAACTCGAAATAAAACCCTGTACCAACCCACCTGACCGCCCGACAGCGACCGACGTCCTCGAGGGGGAACGTCGAGAGAAGAGGGTACCCCGCGACCGGGTATCCATCGAGCTGACCACTGAAGACAAGTTACTCTGCACCGGTGGTCGGCCCAACGACGAAGAAGAAAAGAAAAAGCGTAGTATACTAGGTCATTTTTCTTATCAATGTGGAGGAGGCTTGAGCTCAGAAGTGAGATGTCCAACTATAGATATGAGCTAAATATTTATAATGCCATATAAATTACTGCTTATAGTGACGCCCCTTTCTTTCCTGTGGGATTCGTAAAAAGCGGCAAAGGGAGCACTAAAGGATTGGGAAGTAGCACTCATCTGGATAATTCATTGTATTATGTTACAACATGCATCTATTCAGGTGCTATATGTGGCGATTACGGTATTGTCATTCCTAAGCGGCAGTCAATGTTCAACAATGTCAGAGGCTGGTTCATTTCTCTTTTACCCGTGAAGTGTTAGGCGTAAAATGTAGTGTATCCCGGTAGGAATCGTAAAAACTGACTGAGGGATTACCAAGAGATTGCACAACGACACTTTCCCTCGACATTTACAATTTCAACTGGGTTCGTCAACCCACTTGACTAGGTGTGGAGATTATCACTCTTCGACCGCTCATGGTGGCCTGTGTCGATAGGCTGATTGACTATTAGATTTAGAGTATAGTTTGAAATGACTAATAGAGATGCCAATAATACCACTGTGAAAACCAAAAAGCTTGAAAATATTTAGTTTTCACTTATTGTTAGTCAAAGGTGGGCACAGTTAATCCAAAAGTTAACTTCTTTAATCGTTAATTCGTTAATTAAAATATTACCTACGATAATCGTTAAAGCGTTAAATTTGCGAAAATTTAACGCAAGATAAAGTTAACCGTTAAAGTTAACCATTTAAAACTTATACTGCTTTTAGGTAGAGAGAAATAGATAAATTCTACAGTATATAGTGGAATTATGCTGGCATGCATCTGTCCACACTAGCTTGAGATACGCTACTGCCGGTAGCCGCGATACCAAAAGATTTACAAATACTTCACGGCGCTTTTTTAAGTAATAACCAGGTGAATGTGAGAACATATCTCTGCCGTTACTATTATAATCTACAATAGATGAATTCACAGCAATTGAAGAAAATTCGTGGGGTGAGATGGCCGCCTGGCGGGATGACGCCTGCCGTCACGTCATTGTCCGTTGGGCACTCTGGTTGGGGAGGTAGCGGTACGATATTTGGACGGTGCTTTTCTTCCGACTGTTCCAGGTATTGACGGGGCATGGTAGCTTCGCCAAGTACTTGCACACGGTCATGGAAGAAAGGAAAGCGCACTGTCCTGTTACCATTGCGATAATGACGAGGACACTAATGATGAGTTTATGTGTGGTAGGACCACACTGTCGACAGTTATCTGTCTACAGCCGCGGGCCGGTCCGTCCGGGGCAGTACCACACTCTCGCAGAAAATCGACGTCTGAGTAGTAGCGATTTGTTACTGCGCTTCGTTCGGTGAGCGAGAGAGCCGGAAGCTCAACTTTCTGAGGGTGTTTGCGTGTGGAGGGTTTTGGTGGTGCCCTTGGTATCACCGAGCCTCAATGCACGCATTCACACTCCCTTCACTTTATTCGCGGTAGGCAACGGCCTTGTAGAGTTCCATGAGCGGCAGCAACACTTACTGTACTGTTTGCTCGTTTGCCACCGTTTGCAATATAAAAAAAAAAAAAAAAAAAAAAAAAACACGGCGCAGTACCTACACGCTTGAGGTGTGTGCCACGTAGACAGAACAGCGCCTTGAAGTCGTCGCAATCATCGGTGCCGACCTGGCTGGCGACTATCGCTAGGGCGATGCTTAGACCGTGTCAAGAACAGAGATGCGCTCGCCGCCTTCCATGTGGCAATTATGTCACGGCAAGAGGGAGCGGATCGTGCGCAGGAGGAACTCCTCTTCGACATGATCCGCCGCCTGCGACTTGGGCGGCGCAAGCGTCGTGGGACTTATGAGCTTGGCGTGGCACGTAACTCAAACAAACAAAATGACAGCACGTCAACAAACGAATGTAACGGACTAAGTTAACGGAAGTTCAATTTAACGGAAGTTAACAAGAGCTGTTCAATGCACATTGAACATGCAACGCAGCAAACTCAAAAGTAGAGCATGTCAACATACAAGTAAAGCATGTCAACATACAAATGTGCAAAATTAGCACTGACATGATTTAAAGACACTGCGTTATACTTTACACGTACGACACACTAACACAAAATGGTATATGTGTGTATTAGCAATAAGTAGTATATAAGGTGTACATTGTGTAAAATAAATCAGATTTGAATTTATTCATCTCTCAGTTACATCCCTCTCACTGCGGCCAAGACACCCTTAGCCGTCAGTTCTGATTAGTCGAGTGAGTCTGCTTGACTGGCAGTGAGAGTTACCAATCCTCCACCCAAAGATCCCTCTCACTGCGGCCAAGACACCCTTAGCCGTCAGTTCTGATTAGTCGAGTGAGTCTGCTTGACTGGCAGTGAGAATAACCAATCCTCCACCCAACATCCATCTCACATCCACCTGTCACCTTAGGTAGCACGGTGCAGGTATCCCATCATATAGGCTAGGAACTTAAGGGCTTTAGGTACTTCAAACTATAACCTTAGGTTCTTCTGTCAAACACGGCGTCAGTCCACTAGCCCAGACTACGCCTGTACATTTGGTCCTTCGAGTAAAAGTAAAGATTTTTCCTCCCTCTAACCCCCCCGTAGGTTTGACATAACAGACATACGAATCAGTTAAGAACGGGCTGGTGTACTCAACAAAGCATCAGTTTCGGAATTGACTGAAGGACTTTTACTTACGTACTCTGTCAGAAAGCCTCTCGTTGCGGTTCGGTCACTGGCCTCCCACAAGCGGGACTCACCAGCTGATTGAGAAGTCGCACCTTCAGGGACGTGTTATAGCGAGAGCGCAGGTACGATAAGTATTGACTTAAAACATTAGTAGTAGGGAAGTTAGGGTAGGGCTATTAGGAAAGAAGACAAAAGAAGCACTATGGACATACAAGAAATAAACACAGCAATCAGTAGCCAGGAGGAGGATTATAACGAGATCAGGAGGATAATTACAAACATTAAAAAGGACTCCGTGAGCCGAAGAACACAAAAATACATTGACGAAAAAAGACAAACACTAACTACTATTTTCCAACGGGTGCAAGAGAATCACTCGAAACTGGAAAAACAAGAGATGTTATCATCTCACAAATATATCACTACAAACTACTTTGGAAATATCCAAAAACAATACAACGAGGGCTTAGCCCACCTACAAAACTATGAAGCAAGACTTCAACTTGTTCAGGCGATATATGAACCTGAAGAACAAAACACAAACGAAGAAGAAGGGAGAGGGAATCCCAAGACGTTTATACAAATGTTCAGGATATCCCAGATGTCAAAAAGGCTAATTCAGGCGAAAGAATCAGTCACTGAAAACAAACCTATATGGCATTTACAAACTACAATAAACAATTTACAAAAACGATGGCAGGATATTGAAGAAACACACATTGAATTATTATTGGAGGAGGATACATCGGGACACCTTTACTTCAAAAATAAATATTTTGAAAACACCCAAATTGAGTTCGATACTACAATGGAGATGCTGGAAGAAAAAATCCATGACAGTTCCAGCGAAAAAATAACCTTAACACAGTCGTCAGGAAAACTACCCCGTATCTCTATTCCAACTTTTACTGGGAGTTATGACTCATGGTATACTTTTCATGATTTATTCAAAAAAATTATTCATGAAGATAAAAATATTTCATTGGTAGAAAAGATGCAATATTTAAAGACAAATGTAAAAGGTGACGCAGCAAAAATTATACGTCATCTAACGATAAGTGAATCGAACTATGAAACCGCGTGGAAATTGCTTACGCAACGTTATGAAGACGAACGAATGATATCAATTAAATTCATCGATAAATTATTAGATTTACCCAAGCTAAATGTTGCGAATGCAGCGGGTTTAAGAGACATGCACGACACCATAAAAGAATGTTTGGAATCTTTAAAACATCAAGGAATTGACATTTCAACATGGGACCCTATTTTGGCTAGACTTTTGGCCAGGAAATGGGACCAACAAACTGATTCAAAATACGAGGATCAGTTACAACACCCAAACAAATTGGAATCGTTTGAAGAAATGTTACAGTTTTTAGAAAAAAGATTTAAAAGTTTAAAGTCCTACGATCAGCAAAAAATTACGTACAATCACCTGAGTAATAACTCGGTGAATCATACAATAAATAAATACCGGGGAACACTCGTACCAATAGCAGAATCATCAAAAAGTAAACATTGCTGGTACTGCAAAAGCACAGAACATAATATAAATAAATGCCCTAGTTTTAAAACCTTGAACGTGACGCAACGATATAAGGAAGTCTCAGACAAAGAAATGTGCAAACGCTGCTTAAACCATGATAAACAAATAAAATGCACGAGCGAGTTTTATACAAAATGTGAAATATGTCAACATAAAGGTCATAACACACTATTACACCGAACATTCGATTCAATTAAAAGACAACCAGAGTCTTCTGAGTATACGAAAAAGTTCACTCCTAAACCAACTATGAGTGATAAAAAACAAAACACAACGTTATCGAACTTATCAGCTACCAATTTAGAGGCAAAAAATACGGTCTTATTAGCCACAGCGCTATTACAAACCACGTCATATGATGGAACACCACAATTATTAAGAGTATTGTGTGACCAAGGTTCAGAAGCGTCATTTTGCACGGAAGAAGTAGCACAACTGCTGTCGTATCCAAGACAAAAGGTTCGAGCCGAAATAAAAGGCATTGGAGACAACGAACCTAAGACATCGAAATATACAATTAACATAAACCTACAACCAAGGTACTCTAGTGAGTACAGACTACCTGTAACACTTATAGTACTACCAAAGCTTACAAACTCGTTACCAAGAAGTAACTTACAACAATTACAAGAGTTGGACAATGTTCTATTGGCAGACCCAACGTACAACAAAAAGGGACCTATAGACATAATTTTAGGTGCCCAAGAATATAGTAAAATACTATTACAAGGTTTTAAACGACTACAAGGCGGTATAATCGCTCAAGAAACAGAATTGGGTTGGATTTTATCCGGGTTATATCCGCAAGACACAAACGGTGGCATCAAAGTATTAAGCATGATGACTCGCACCGACGACATACAACAATTAACAAAATTTTGGGAATTAGAAGAAATTCCACGACACTATGCACTCACCAAAGATGATGAGTTGTGTGAAAATTACTATACAAATACTACAATACGAAGTTTCGACGGCACTTATACGGTACGACTGCCGTTTAAGGACGCGAACATAAAATATGGCGAGTCAAGGAAAAAAGCCGTGGCTCGACTATTACAACTAGAACGTCAGTTCGAAAAAAATGAAAATTTACGCCAACAATACAAGGAATTTATGTACGAGTACCTAAATATGGGTCATATGAGAAAAGTACCTAAACCAGAATATTACACAGGAGAGTATTATATTCCCCACCAAGCGGTAATAAAAGAAGACTCTCTTACAACAAAACTACGAGTGGTATTTGACGCTAGTAGTAAAACAAGTAGTAAAATAAGCCTTAATGAAAATTTACATAAAGGACCACGACTTCAACAAGACTTATCAAACATATTATTACGCTGGAGAACGCATAAGATTGCTTTCATGGCCGACATTATGAAAATGTACCGGTTCATAAAAATAAACCAAGAAGACTATAAATATCAAAGAATTTTATGGAGATTTTCTCCAAAAAAGGCCATTAGTGAATACGAACTAACAACGGTCACGTATGGCACAACAAGCGCGCCTTATCTGGCCGTGAGAACATTACAACAACTAGCATTAGACGAACAAGACAATTACCCTATCGCCAGTAGAGTAACGTTACAGGATTTCTATGTTGACGATATTTTGTCAGGAGAATCCCAGGAAAGCTCCGTCAAGGAATTACAAGAACAATTAATAGCAATGTTAAACAAAGGTGGTTTCCAACTACGAAAATGGTCTTCAAATAGTTCGGAATTGTTGAACAGTTTAACATGCGATAAAGAAGAAAGTCGGATGCTGAAACTTCCCTTAGACGAAACAAGAAAGTCATTGGGAATTATATGGTCTCCAGGCGAAGATAAATTCTGTTTTCAAATAACTACAACAGAAAACACAAAACCCACTAAACGGTTCATTATGTCAGAGGTGGCGAAAATATTTGATCCGTTGGGCTGGTTGGCCCCCATCATCATAACACTAAAATTACTAGTACAACAACTGTGGACGGCTGGGATGGAATGGGACCAACCAGTAAATGACATAATACGAAATAAATGGACAGAAATACAAAAACAGTTAAAAAACATAGAAAATATACAAGTACCACGATGGTGTCACACGATAGACAGGACAAAGTTTGAGCTGTATGGATTCTGCGACGCCTCAGAAAAAGCATACGGGGCTGTCGTCTATAGCAGAGTAATGGTGAATAACAGTTACTACATAACATTGCTCCAAGCTAAGTCAAAAGTTGCACCGAAAAAACAAAAAACAACATTACCGCGTCTTGAGCTATGCGCCGCAGTATTATTGGCTAATTTAATAGAAAAAATAAAAAAAGCTCTAAACGGTGATAACAATACCGTGATTTCATGCTGGACGGATTCTATGATCACGTTGGGATGGATAAAAGGAGATCCTGGGCGATGGCATACGTTCGTGGCCAACAGAGTGTCAGAAATTAACAGCATAATACCTAACGCTCAATGGAATCATGTCATATCGTCTGAAAACCCAGCGGACATTATATCAAGAGGATTGGAGCCAGAAAAATTAATAAACTGTTCCTTATGGTGGAACGGCCCACCATGGTTACAGACGAGTGATATACCTATTACAACAACAGCACCACAGCCAAATGAAGAAGCCAAGTACTGTTTATCAACAACAATTAATACTACGAATGAAAAGTATGACATCTGGAGTCGATTTTCTAACTACAATAAAATGATAAGAACATTAGCGTATTGCTACAGATTTATCAGCAAGCGCAAAAAGCACGAACCATTATCCTGTACGGAACTAGAAGAAACAGAGAAACGAATTCTATGCATATTGCAACAAGAAGAATTTTACGATGAAAAAGAAATTATTCGAAAGAAAAAATCACTGCAGAAAAACAGTAAATTATCCACACTAGATCCATTTATTGATAACGATGGATTATTACGAGTTGGAGGTCGAATAGAAAACGCTGACTTGCCATATAATCAAAAACATCCTATACTATTACCACGCCGACATCATATAACGTCATTAATAATACAAAACGCACACATGAAAACATTACATGGAGGAAATAAACTAACTACAGCTGTCCTACGACAAAAATACTGGATTATAGGTGGAAAACAAGTTGTCAAAGGTACACTAAAAAAGTGCGTCAAATGCGCGAGATACAGGTCCGAAACGAAAGTACAGAAAATGGGGATACTTCCAAAAGCAAGAGTCACGCAATCATATCCATTTAGTCACACTGGAGTGGATTATGCGGGACCAATACAAACAAGAACAATGAAAGGAAGAGGTCACAAGTCCTACAAATCATATATTGCTGTATTTGTATGCTTAGCAACAAAAGCAATTCATCTAGAATTAGTGGGAGATTTGACAACTGAAACATTTATTGCGGCACTGCGGAGGTTCATGGCCAGACGAGGACACGTGTCACATATGTATAGTGACAATGGCACGAACTTCGTAGGCGCAGCGAAATTTTTGGAACAAGAATTATTGCAAATAACACAGTCACCTGGATTCCAAAATACGATGACCAGTATAGGTACTCAGTGGCATTTTAATCCGCCAGCAACCCCCCATTTTGGTGGGATTTGGGAGAGCAGCGTAAAATCAGTAAAGTACCATTTACGTCGAGTAATTGGAGAATCGACATTAACGTACGAAGAAATGATAACATTTTTACATCAAATTGAAGCTTGCCTAAACTCGAGGCCGTTATGTGCACAAAGCGAAGACATCAATGATAATACAATACTAACGCCTAGTCACTTTTTAATTGGTCGGGAAGCAGTTGGAATCCCAGATCCGTTATCAAACATAAATACTGATTTAATAAATAGATGGAAACAAATTCAAAGAATGAAGAAAGATTTCTGGAAAGCCTGGTCATCTGATTATTTACATCAACTTCAACAAAGATACAAGTGGAAAGAAACTCAAGAAAATATCAAAATTGGAACCATAGTACTAATAAAAGATGAAAACATAAGTCCAAGTAAGTGGCCCTTGGCAAAAGTGGAAAGCGTTCACCCAGGAAGCGACGGGGTGATAAGAGTAGTGACACTCAAAAAATCGACAGGTTTATGTCAAAAACGATCAATACATACATTAATTCCTTTACCCGTATATCAGGAAGAATTAATGACTAACACGAATACGTTAAGAAAAAATACCGAAACGCCTGTGAATAGTAACATAGCAAATAACATAAATAAAAAGTCTAAGACACTTAAGTCAGGCGTGTTACTCTATACTACATTATTATTGTGTATCGGACAAGTAACAAGTACATCAATGTTTACTATGAAACATTTAAATCCAGGCCTATATGTAGAACAAATAGGTACTTCAACAATAAACAGAGGGAGTTTTAGAATAGAAACTAATTACGAAAGGAGTGATTTGGAACTGAATTTAAATAATACGATAAAAATAACTAATCAGTTTCAAAAGTTATGCACTGACACGCAACAGTATACAAAAGACACCCATTGTGCAGAATTTTATTATCATTTGAACGAAGAGAAAGCACGATTTGAGAAGATAAAGGACTACCTTACTGGGATAAAGATTTCTAGAAGGAGACGTGGATTATTAGGACAAATGTTAACATACGTGTTCGGAGTAAACGATGAAGTATACAGAAGTATTGACTCATTGAGTAGCAATCAACAAGAACTTATAAACGCCGCCAATCATCAAACAAACATAATGATATCTACAGTATCCGCTGTAAACCAAACCGAGGAGCGGATTAAGAAAAAGTTAGAGAATTTTGAAAAGAAGTTAAATGAAGCTATAGCATTCATGTACGATAACGACGTATGGTATAAGACGGTAGACGCTAACAATGTGAAAATACAAGTAATACAAACGTATCAATTAGCGAGCAATTACATAACAGAGATTATTCACTATTACAACGGGTTACTTGAGATATACCTAAATAACGCATCGATATACACGATTTTGAGTCCTAAATACGCTAATGATATAATACAAACAACCAATCAAAAGTTACCTGGAAACTTAAGAATAATTCAGGATCAATTAATACAGACTAACATGGAAATAAATGCAACACATATAAACGTATTTGCGTACTATCCTATTCATGACATAAGAAAATATACGCTAATACACATAACGGCGATTCCTCAAAAGTTGACCGGGAGTTCTTTTGAATGCTTGTCAATCCCAAGAGCATTCATAGGCTTCGACTATAACAATGAACGATACTTTGAGTTAAGTAAAGACGAGTTCAAAGATTGTTTACACAAAAAATCGGAGTTTGTTTGCTATCCCGTGGCTGTTAAGAACATGCAATTGAACAAGAATTGCATTGTTGACCAGCTATTCAGCAACAATAATAACACTAAATCACAATGCACATCAAGAAGATACAACATTCAATCTACAATTCTATGGAAACAACTTTACATGCAGAATACGTGGATGTTTATCACTACAAAAACACAATCAGCTTCGATAATATGTGATGGACAAAGACAAGAAATTAACCTAGAGGATATAGGAGTACTACACATTTCAGAAAGCTGTGTAGTAAAGACGTTGAACAACATTCTTGCAGCTAAACGAATAACAACAACAACTGTGCAAGCATCATATTTTAAAAGGAGTAATTTTACTCTAGACACACAAGTAGTCCAATCAGAGATACCAGACATACCGAAGGAGGAAGTATTAGATAGCTCCACCAGTATATTTGACCACTTAGCCGCTTCAGAAGCAAAGCTAAAAACAAGATTAGATAACACAATATGGAGGCGAATAGAGTCTCATTCCTATGTGGTTAGCACCGTAACATCTCTTTCTTTAATAGTATTAGCTTGTCTTTTAATTTATTTCAGACCACTCAAACAATGTCGAGATAGACTTACGAGAAGACAAAACAAGGAGACAACTACAACACAAGCCACAGAGACAGACAAACAGCGGGCAGCTCCACCACAACCACGGCCACGGTATGGGAAACCTCGTCCCCAGACTACAGTCCAAACACCACAAACGACGGAAGGACACATTGGACCATATGAGGTTATCGAATTATACGACTTGCAGTCGTGTTCCTGAGAGACCCCAGAATGTTCAATGCACATTGAACATGCAACGCAGCAAACTCAAAAGTAGAGCATGTCAACATACAAGTAAAGCATGTCAACATACAAATGTGCAAAATTAGCACTGACATGATTTAAAGACACTGCGTTATACTTTACACGTACGACACACTAACACAAAATGGTATATGTGTGTATTAGCAATAAGTAGTATATAAGGTGTACATTGTGTAAAATAAATCAGATTTGAATTTATTCATCTCTCAGTTACATCCCTCTCACTGCGGCCAAGACACCCTTAGCCGTCAGTTCTGATTAGTCGAGTGAGTCTGCTTGACTGGCAGTGAGAGTTACCAATCCTCCACCCAAAGATCCCTCTCACTGCGGCCAAGACACCCTTAGCCGTCAGTTCTGATTAGTCGAGTGAGTCTGCTTGACTGGCAGTGAGAATAACCAATCCTCCACCCAACATCCATCTCACATCCACCTGTCACCTTAGGTAGCACGGTGCAGGTATCCCATCATATAGGCTAGGAACTTAAGGGCTTTAGGTACTTCAAACTATAACCTTAGGTTCTTCTGTCAAACACGGCGTCAGTCCACTAGCCCAGACTACGCCTGTACAAGAGCGTTAACATTTTTTGAGGATAACTTAAAAGTTAATCCATTAAGCAGATTGTTAACTTCATTAAGTAACGATTAACGGATTAACGAGTTAATGCCCACCTTTGTTGTTAGTATACCTACCTATATGTTAGTCTTGAAACCTTCCGATTGGAAAAATATAGGCCATGTTTGTATTAGAGGAGGCAGGTGATCGAAACTAGGTTGAGTGAAAAAGAAAGAAATGCAAAATAATGACGCAAAGCATAGTTAAGAATTTATTTACTTATTTTAATATTTTTGATACAATAAACAAATAATTTGCAAGATTTTAATTTATACAAACGCCATCTAGTACGTAATTGGAGAATTATTAATAAACTATGAACACTGTGGTTGAGCTTCGCGGTCATAATTCAGTCACGGCTTCTCCATTCATATTTAAAATCTCAATAGCATGTTCTGATGGTGGTCTCCAGCATGGTATCTCCGCATATAAAGGTTCAGAAGTCGTATTATCTATTATATCAAGTTTGGCTTCACATTTCAATGCTTCTATCGCAGACTCGGTAACGCTTCCTCGGAGTTGTTGTAGTTCGCTATGATTCTTCACAGATGGCGCTAATGACGATCGCATTTGTATTGTCTCAAAATCGTTACTTCTTCTAGGTAAGTGATCATAGTGACATTCTAGAATGCCTGTGAAATAAACAATTTTTTTTTTATTGTTTGTGGTCGCAAACGGTGGGGTGCTCTTAAACCTCGTTTAAAGAAGGATATGACATAACGCTCGGGGAACATAGCAACAGGTAGAGCATTCTTCAGATCCTGCACGTAGCTACGTGGAAGAAATAATCGCTGGAAACGTACAATTAAAGACCGTAACATTTCCAGCTGAAATGGTTGAATCCTACTACGACGTCGAGTGATACCGGAATTACAATACGCAGCAGCGTAATTTTTTAAGTGAAAAATTAAATTTCTTAGGCATGTGTGGAATAATACCATTTACCAACCACCCCATTCATAAGTCATAAAAAATTATTACACAACATTACTGAAAAGAGAAACTCCAATCAAAATCCTATTGTGAACTATCTAATCAGCGTAGAATAGTAGACTAATTATAAGATGTGGAAAGGAAGCACGTGTATCCTTCATCATTTTCATCATCATTTCAGCTCATATACGTCCCACTGCTGGGCTCGAGCCTCCTCCATAATAGGAGGAAAATTGACCTTACTATACCATACTGGCCAGACAGGTTGGTATAGGGTTTTATTTCGACTTTTCCATCTCTTGCATAGATAGATATATGTCAAATGCGTAATGTCTTCCTTAGTAGTCTCTTAGGCTCCCACTGGTAAGAGAGGGGGTGGTGAATTGTATTCTTACTCCGTCACCACACGGAAACGTGTATCCTTACTAATATTATAAATGCGAAAGTAAGTTTGTCTGTTTGTTTGTTAAGCTTTCACGCTTAAACCACCGAACCGATTTCAAAAATTCTTTAACCAATGGAAAGCTGTAACATCAGGGAGTAACGTAGGCTATATATTATCCCAGTATTCATACGGGCACGAGTAGGTATAATGCAGGTAAGACGGTTGAAACTGAAGCGAAGCAAGGGCGGGTTGCTAGTATATAATACATTTACCTTTATTCATTACACTTCAGATTTTTTTCTGTAGGTATTACGTTACGGCATATAGCGGCAAATATCTATACCAATAAATAAAATTGGAGTGTCTGTTTGTAATGTCAAAATAATAGGCTTTTTTCATGCTCACACGGTTATTTGCACGACACCTATGCCTAAAATAGCAATTAAAAAATTTTTGTCTGTCTGTCTGTCTGTTTGTACCGGGTAATCTTCAAAACGACTGGACCGATTTCAAAAATTCTTTCACCAATGGAAAGCTATAATATCAGGGCGTAAACTAGGTTATATTTTATCCCGGTATTCCCACGGGAACGGGAACTACGCGGGTAAAACGACTATAACCTATAACCGAAGCGAAGCGAGGGCGGGTTGCTAGTATTTAATACAACTATTCTAAACACTAAAGCATTAAATAAGAGCGCCACGTGATTTTTTTCATATATCTGCCAAAAATAATTGAAATTATTAAAAAAGTAATTTAAATTTACCTCTGAAATTTTCCAGCATTATAGGTGATATTGTTTGTACAACAACAGGTCTCATAAACTGTTTTAAATTACGATCCAACGTCGATATTGGTTGATAATGACATCTATCCGAGTTAGGTGGTTCTGAAATTGAGAATCCTGTTTAAACTATCTAAAATATAATATAAATAAAGAGTCAGTTACGTTACGCGTGTGGTGACAAGTTAAAAGTATACAGTGAATCCATATCTTTACTTTGCTGTGGGAGTAGTAAAAAAGGCTGTAGGATCAGGGTCATGAGCAGCAGCATTATCCTCCACGTAGGCATACGTCTCGAAGGGAAGATCTGTTGCCCATTCTTCTGGCGATACCCATAGCCTATTTTACGGCTTCTACGGGTAAGTAATGGGTGGCGATAAATTTATTCGTATCCCTTTGCCACGCGAGGAATTATATATCTATAAATATTATTTTCTTAACCTTTATAATATTATTTCAGTTCAATTTGTTTTAAGAGAAGATGTTTTTCTTTGAAGCGACTGTTTATACAATGTTCAACGGGTAATTTTCGCACACATTCGAGAACATTGTTTTTGTAGAATTCTTAGAAACTCAAGTCATTAACATTTTCTTACACACTTCTTAGAGAATTGGAAGGATTTGCACTAACTTTACCTTATTACAATAGCAATTAACGTACACACTGACATTATCTAACTTTAAAAATACAAATAATGATGTTAAGTCAAACTTACCGGGCAATGGTGTGTGAAAAATACTTCTAACGTAAGGCGGTGGTGCATCATTGCCATCAATCATCACTTGCATCCTTATATCATTAATTTTCCTTACATCTTCATATCTTGGTTTCTTACATCTCTCTATCATCACAATAATCACTGCTACAGTAATAACTGCCATCATAACTCCACCTGCTATACTTATCACTGATATTAAATCTACTGATGATCGATCAGTATCTTTGTCTCCCATTACTGCTGTAATATGTTCAGGCTCTGTCAAAATATGAAATTCTTCATCATCTATAGGTCCCTCAGTAGTAAGTTTTGTTATATCTTTAGTAGCGTTACGTAGTTTAGTTTCTTTTTCAACAAATTTCGAGGTATTAGTTGTATTATATGGTTGAATTATAGAAGAAATATTTTTAGGTTTTGTTGGTAATATTTGTTTGACAAAATGTCTTGTCGTTCTATCTGTAGGAGGCCGTACTGAAGTAGTTGTCTTAAAATGGTTAATAATTGAAGTTCTGAATAAATCATTCCTTTTCGGTGAAGTTTGAGGTAAATTGGTAGTAGTAAAGATACTTTTATTAATATCAGGTGTCATGCTGTTAGTTCTATTAATATGAAATATAATTTTAGTCAAATCTGTTGACATTGTTACTGCTTTAGTTGAAGAAATATTTGGGACGACAGAAGTGCTCGGTAAAATTGTAATATTCGCGCCATAAGATGATGTAGAATTTATTTCTTTGTTGCTAAATGTATTTAATGCTATTGTTGGCTTTGACGTAACTGGCAACATTGCCACTGTAGGTGATCCTTGATCTGTCACATTATACTGTGGATATGATGGAACATTACTACTGTTTTTATTTGACATATACGACGAAGTCAAATAAATCCTTTTGAATGTTGAATAAGATATTGACGTTGGTATAAT
The DNA here is from genome assembly GCA_032191425.1 of Lymantria dispar. NCBI lineage: Eukaryota > Metazoa > Arthropoda > Insecta > Lepidoptera > Erebidae > Lymantria > Lymantria dispar. The sequence continues at coordinate 34,004,767 of CM063448.1, forward strand.
TGAAACAATAATAGTCTTCGGCGTTGTAACCACTGGTACTAGTTCTTTATTATTAGCACTTCTATATCTAGGGAAATCGTGAGGCGCTTTAATTTTTGCGTCTACTATTGGAGATTCACCTTTTTGTGCTGGTCGTATCCATATCTCCTTAGCTTTAAATTTTGGTGTACTTGTAATCAATCTATTAGTTGTTGTGTCTCTTTGACTTGTTTCATTTGAAAATGCAACTTCTTTAGGGAACATTAAAGTAGCCGTTATTTTAGGTATTTCAGTAGTTATTATACTTGTAGGACTTTTTTGTACACCAACATCTAATATATTTTTGAAAGAAATAACTGATTCTGTGCTTCTTATAATATCTGTTTCATCTGTGTTTCCATGATTTGGCATAAAAGTAGTTGTCACTGTAACATCTTCAGTATATAGATTATTTTTTGTTGTATTTGTTCTAATATATGTTGTTTTATAATCAATTTTACTTAATTTTGGTATCGCTGTTGTAGAAATTGGAGTAGAGGCTTCGCTACTCTTTTCAGTTGCTTTCAAAATCTTCGAGGGGCTTGCTATTTTTGGTGTAGTTAGTGTATTGGAAATACTTGGAATAATTGTGGTAGCATTATTATGCATAGAAATTGTCGTCTTAGGTGAACGAATAGTGGGCATAATTGTTGAAGTTACGTTTACGATAGAAAATGTTACTATAGTGGCAGGTGTTGTTGCAAATGTGGTTCTAGATGTTACTGTAGATTTAGGAGAACTAATTGCTGTAGTAATTGTAGATTTTGGTGTCGTATTAGTTGTTACTGTTGTGATTTTAGTGCTAAGCGTTGTTAGTAATTCTTCTAATGACGTGGTTGTAGTTCCCGTTGGCATGCTCACATCACAACTGCAAAAAGAAAATATAATATTAGAGGTTTAGCGTTTTATCTTTTAACTAATTCGTCCAGCAATAGCATAATTATTCTTGTGTATCAAATTTAATTCCATGGTAGGTCCATGTGCATGAGCAGTGCACATGGACCTTTAAGTGCAAAAAAAGAAGACTAAGATTAGCGAAACTATAAACAAAGCTGTAATCAAACGTTCTAACAACGTATTATAGTATTCTAGTCGACGTATAGAAAAATCCGCCATGCGCATCAAAAGACTTATTTTTACGTGATTATTAAATCTCAAATTTAAGAAAAGTGATACACTTTTAAACCGTGGGTCTACCTTTTGCTATTAAATAACACATTAAGTTTAAAATGAGGTGTACATCTTGGAACTTGACTTAGAAATAAGGAAGATCGGACAGAAAAACAGAGTAGAGAAATAAAATATAAGACAATTTTCATTCCAATTCCGATCGGATTTGTGGCATTATTAGGCCTTTAAGAACTTAAAAGTCCAGAGATATATTTTCCTTACATGATGAAATCATCATTTTCCGTGTGGTGATGGAGTAAGAATACAATTCACCACTCCCTATCTTGTCCGTGGATTCATAAAAGACGACTAAGGTATAAAATATGTAAATAACATCTATGCAATAGAAGGAAAACTCGGCATGAAACCCTATACCAACATGTCAGATCAGTATGATATAGTAAGGTCGATTTCCCTCCTATTGGAGGAGGCTCGAATCTAACAGTGGGACGTATATAAGCTGAAATGATGATGAATGTTAATGAAATCATGTTATACCTGTTAATAAAATGTTTATTGATAGTTATCGACCCATCTATCAGTCCATCAGGGGACTGTAGATTAGATTTACGCTATAGATTGTTATTGTCTGTTCTTTCTCTTGAGAAGACGAAGAAAAGGTTTCAGAACCTTTTCTTTATCCTTAGATCTTTTGCTATAAATTGTTGACAATAATAATGTAAAATTTTAAGATAATCGATCGTGTAAACAGCGAAAAAAAAACTTTACACACTCTCATTCGTATTTATAAACTTATATTTGGTTTACGCTTTTTTTCATATACTATTTTAATTCGTATATTATATATTTTATTTCAAGTTCTCCTTCTTTTGCTACCATAATATAGAGTGGTAACCCACCTCTCACCTTGCCATCCTCCGATACACTCGCATTCACCTGTGAGCCGTGAACAAAAACCGTTTCTACATTTTTTGCATGTATTAATGCAGTTAGGACCCCATTTGTTAGGCGGGCAATCTGAAATCATTGAAAGTTAAAATATATTAAAAGGTTCGCTCCTTTTTTTTTATTTGGGACTAATCCCACCACACATTCCCACCATTTGACTGCACAGACGGCGTAGTAGTTAAGATAGCGACCTACAGCGCCAGTGTCGAGTGTTCGAATCCCACGCGGGACAATACTTTGTGCGATCCACAAATTGTTGTTCTGAGTCTGGATGTAATTTGTGTCCGTTAATTATATGTTTGTAAAGTCCCCCGCAATACAAGGATTATTTCCTTAGTGGTAATACCGGGATAAAATGTAGCCTTTGTTACTCTCTGATATTATAGCTTTCTATTCGTGAAAAATATTTGAAATCAGTTCGGTGGTTTAAGCGTGAAAGAATAACAAACAAACAAACAAACTTACTTTCGCATTTATAATATTAAAAAGTAAGGATGAAATTTTATAGAGGTACCTCAAGTACCTCTATAAAATTTCAGCGCATGCGTTTTGCAATCAGGGAATTCTTAGTTAAGCTATATTTTTAGCTAAGCAACATAAGTGTTATGTTTTAACTTTCTATATGCAAAAACAATAAAGACAAAAAAATGATTTAACGACATTTAAAAAGAATGAACTATAAAACTTAAATTATCTCAACCTTTTAAGATTAACTAAAACAATTACTTAGAAAGGACTAGAAATAATTGTCAGACAAATGTGAAAAATCAATGGTTATAGTACTTAATACTCATAAGCTACCTTCCGTGCAGTCAGGCCCAGTCTTTCCATTTGTACAAATAGGTACGCAGGAAACATCCTTCATCTTGTAACCTGGACAGCATACTGCAACTTCTGCAGTTCTTTCTTCTGTCTGTAATTATAATAAAAATCATGTTCATTGTTTTAGAACAAAAAATATCAATGGATTATTCCTGGTACATACCTACATTATCATCATCATCATCATTCATACGTCCCACTTTTGGGCTAGAGCCTCCTCCATATTGGGAGGGTAATTGAACTACTATACCACGTTGGTCAGGCGGGTTGGTATAGGGTTTTATTTCAAGTTTTTCTTCTCTCACATTGTTGTTAAATGCACAAGATATCCCTCAGTCGTCTTTTAATACTTACTTCGCATTCACGCTAATAATCTAACAGCGGATTAGAACATGGCCACAAACAGACGATCCGACAAGAAACTTAGCGGGCCCAATTTTTAAGTTGCTTCTTTTAATTGCAATCGAATGCAACATGTTTAGTAAGTATTAGCTCCAGTTTGACCTTCAAACCATCATCTTTATTTTCAAAACAAGACAAAAAGGATTATGGCTGTATCAGATCCTGTCAGAATCTAAACACGATTACTAGAGCAGACATCACTACCCTCCATTACACTGAAGGAAAGAAAGAGACCCGCTCCATATAGCTAACGCAAGCAGAACTTTTCACCATGTGGAATCAATTCTGGCTGTTAATATAGACCAACTGTTATGAGATCAATTTATAGACCTTTCCTTGAGTAGTAATAACAGACGATATGTATATAAGTGAAAATACATTTACATAATCTCCTACGGACTAAAACACTAGAAGGTCGGACTTACAAACAGCTGTATTATTACAGCAAAATACAAATATTGCTTGTGACGGTAACGTACCTCAAGCCTAGTTAAGTCTCTCATCTCAGTTGTCCACCTAGAGCATCTGGGCGGCATGGAGAAGCACCATTCGTATGTCCGCACTGACATTGGAGCACGGTACTTTACTCGTTTCGTTATATTGTATCTGTGGAAGTACACAGCAGTTATTTGCAGCATGCATAAACATAATTCTCCGTCGAAGGCTGGACTCTATTCTTATGGCTCTATGAATAGGCAGAAAAGTTAATGCAGCGAGTTGCGGAGGTAATGCGGTGTGCCTATCTTCTGTAGTTTCAGAAGGTTGAGCGGATAGTGAGCAGATAACAGCTAATTGAGAAAATTAAAAATACAACTACAAATGATCTCTGTATATTATTTTATGTTATAAATTCAATTATGCGTCTTTACTACCAATTCACAGACCTCTGTTAAGTAATCATCTTCACGCTAGTCAGTATCTGCATAAGTGGTCGCACGTAGTACGATGTTTTTTTTCAGTTGTTTACGGACTCTCAGATCTTCATCTCAGCTCATATATGTCTTATTGGTAAGCATAATCTTTCTTCGTGAAAGGATCTATCTTAACCTACTATACCAAATTGGTAATATGGGTCGGCATAGGATTTTGAGATACTCGATCAACAAATTGCAGAATCTTGAATATCATGTCACAAATTTTTACCTATCCTTTCGAGTCCCGTGAAGAGGCTGATGGATGATCCATATGGACGAACATAATTTTTTGTCATCTATCGATTCTTAATGTAGAGATGGTTTCGTAATAAAACCTATCCGAAACCTCTCCTTTCCTGTTGATCATTATAAATAATTAACAAGGGATGCAAACCGAGAACGTCACTTCAAGGGAAAGAAAACTCACAACTCCTCTTTGATCATAGGAAACGATGAAAAATTTAAAATGAAATGAATAATAAAGATTTGGATAATGTTAAAGCAAACTTACTTCTGTTTCACCATGCATACATTAGGTCCACTGAGGGTGCTGACTTCTACCACCACTATGGCCAGCACACACACTATCACTATACACCATACTTCAGTCTTTATAGTCTTAGCGACGTGAACCCACATTTTAACGATCCCGATCCATTGTATTCTTAACTTAGATGCCTCATTGTTGAATTTTGCCGTTCCTGCAGGATACGAAGTTATTAGAATTAGAAGAAAATATATGTTGCAATTAGTTCAGGATTTTAAAATCATTTATTAAACTAAAAATCCACATGTTGGTTTTTTAGAGGTATTGGAACGGCCACACCCTGCCCGAACCGTTTAAGGCGACGGAAGAGACGACATGCAGTCCCTTAATCTTCCGTATTGAATCTATTCGCTGCTATTTGTCTCTGATGGCTTATACTATTAACTAATAGCAAAAAATGCAGATACTACAAAGATATACAAAATTCTGTTATAAAAATAAAAAAAAAATGTATATTCCAGTTTTTTAGACAACAATAGAGCCTAGAATTTGAAGAGCATATATAAATACAAGATTTGAACCAAATATTTAGGTGTTTGGTTCAAATGAAACAATAGTTTCCAAGACTGAAATAAATTCATGCGTATTGAATAATTTTCCGTGTGGTGACGGAGTAAGAATACAATTCTCCACTCCCTATCTTGCCCGTGGATGTCGTAAAAGACGACTATGGGATATAATATGCGCATAACATCTGTGCAAGAGAGGGAAAACTTGAAATGAAACCCTATACCAACATGTCTGACCAGCATGGTATAGTAGGTCAAATTCACTCCCATTGTGGAGGAGGCCCGAGCTCAACAGTGGGACGTATGTGGGCTGCGATGATGATGTTGATTGAATAATTGAAGTATTGCTCATTAAAAATGTTATTTTGCTATTGGTGGTAAACGAGCAAATAGTACACCTAATGGTAAGCGATACTGGCACTCATGGCACTTTGCTAGGTCAATCATGAAGAAAGTGGTGGTAATGAGTGGGTGAGGTGGAGTGAATGCGTGCAATGAGTCTCGGTGATACTAAAGGCATCACTAAAACCCACCACATGCAAACACCCTAGACGGGCCAGTCCGCGGCTATAGACAGAAGACTGTCGACAGTGAGAACATAATTTTATAAAATTATATTCATAAGATAATTTAAACATAAAATAAAAAAAATATAACGAGCGATGATAAATAAGTGAGAACCCCACGTGATGGGAGATAATTACCGCCTATTGACTCACCCACTCAAAAGCAAGGACAAATTTCAAAAATTGATGACCTTCAATGATGCGAATGGCACTTAAAAGAGATGGTTTAAAATTTTTAATAAGCTTTTACATATTAATAAGGCATATTTGCAAATATAAGCGGAACAGTGATAAGAAATTACGTTATTTCGCAACAGATTATCCTCGCTGTATTTTTGTATTATGTTGAATTATTTATGAGGTCCTTGTATGGTAGTTCTGTGGGTGTTCATTACTCGTGGGTGTCGTAAAAGAGGACTAAGAGCATTACATAGACCTGGGCCATCTTTATCTGATGCCATTTGATTAACAAATTGTATTCCCAAGAGTTAACGTCTGGTTGTAAAACTATTGCCAATAACTTTTGGAATATACTGTGCATATTGAGTCGTACCCATGTAATTGTGATAGCATCAGGATGATGATGAATGTGGTGGTCGTAATGTGACCATATTTTTTAGGTCAAAACGGACGCTTGAATGTTGGTTCCGTTTGTGTCAGAACTAGACATTTGTTGAAATAGATCTAAATATGAAGTTAATGGGCGAAGCGATGACCTGATCAAAGTTACTGGGCGTCATTGGATGTAGGTAGCACAGGACCGCACTATGTGGTGAAATACGTGGGAGGCCTACGTCCAGCAATGGCCGTCCATTAGGATAGATAGGCGGAATGATAATAACGATGATTAGTACAATAAGTCTTAATGTCTTAAATGTAGGGTAAATCATAAAATTTGATAAAGGAATAAAGATCTCGAGAACCGCCAGAAAAACGGTCGAGATATAATAATAACAATACGTTATAGCAAAACCAATAAAGTCACATTAAAATATGGCCTAAAATATGTAAACGTGACCCATGAACTAAAGCATTCTTTCACACATTTTTTTTCGAACAAAAAAGCGAAATTTTATTTAATCATCTCATCTCAGCCTATCTAAATCTTACTGTTAAGCTCTGGGCCTCTTTCGCAGTAGGAGAGAAATTGATCTACTGAAATAATTTTTAATTTTAAAGCATTCCTAGTTGTTCACTTAGCTTTGCTCCGCCTTGCTGAAAGTAGACCTTCCCTCTAAGTGAGAAACTAGTGCCTTTAGGGGGTATTCTAGTCTAGAGACACGAATTTTAGTTAATTTTTAAAAGGGCCATGGTCATGAAAATTGTATTGTTATACATACATTATATAGGAAGTTATTAATAGGCATTCATAATTACAAGTATTATTATTCATTACATTATTATTCTCAGTTCACGATAAATTTGGACCAAGCTAGTCTGTGTTATGTTTTAATTAATCAACTCTCGCCGGCCGTTTAGTTCCCTTCGCCCTAATATTATTTCCCATTAACGCTTCATATAATTTGTCTCATAGACGCCGGGGTCAACTAACTCCGAGGGACGGAGGAAGTACAACTAATTGTAACAATGATTGTGTGATATCAATTTCGTAATATATGGCTTCTGTGGCATGCAATGGGTGAACGAAATAGAAATAACATGGATCTGATATTAAACAAGATTGTAATTAAATTTAAACAATATCTATTCCGTGTGGTGATGGATTAAGAATATAATTCATCACCTGCCTGTGGGTGTTATAAAAGAAGACTAAGGGATATAATATGCTTACAAAATCTATGCAAGGAAAACTCTAAATGAAACCCTAAACCGTAACGTGGTATAGTAGGTCAATCTCCCTTCTACAGTGGAGGAGGTTGGAACCCAATTGTGGGACGTACATTTTTTTTTTTTTTATGGGTGGGCTATGGTAAGCGCACGCGCGGTCCAGTCCATCCGGGGCGATGAAAGGACGGCGCGCGGGCCCATAACCCACCCGTACCCACGTCACCTCGTTGTTGGGCCGACCACCGGAGCAGATGTGACTTGTCATCAGTGGTCGGCCCGACGGAATACCTTTTCAGGTAACCTCTCACCTCTCGACGTACTGGGACGTCGGTCGCCATCGCGCGGTCAGCTTCTCTGGTGACGGACAATTCTCCGGTCCGATCACCCGCGGCCTCGGCTAGGGCGGCATTAGGCGCAGATACTCGCGCCTGCGCCGCCCGAGTCGCCGGCGGCGGAACGTGTCGCCGAATAGGAGCTCTACTCGCACACGATCCGCCGCCTCCTTCCGTGAGATTACGGCCTCACAGAAGGCGGCGACCGCGTCCCAGTTCCTGACGCTGACGAGCATCTCCCTGGCGATGGTCGGCAGCACCAGGTCGGCACCGATAATCGCGACGAGCTCACGGCGCTCCCCCTCCCATGCAGCACACTCCTCGAACGTGTGCTACGTCGTGTCCTCGTCGCAACTGTAGTGGTGGCAGGACGGTGTGCTCTCCCTCCTGACAATCTTGGGCAGGTACTTCCCGAAGCAACCGTGCCCCGTCAGCACCTGCACCAGTCGGAAGGAAAGCACCCCGTGCGTCCGCTCCAACCACTCCATCAGCACCGGCCGGAGGGCCTCGACGGTCCTGACACCGTACCGAGGACTCTCCAGCCGGACTGCCCAATGGGCAATGACTTCTCGGCGGGCGTCGACCCGCCAGGCGGTGATCTCTTTGATGGTGACCATACCGCCGCGGGCACGCGTCTCCGACACCCGCCGATAAATGTCGGCGAGCATCTCCGCCTCCAGGTCCCACGGGGGACTGCCGGCCAGGAGGCACGCTGCCTCCGTTGCCACCGTGCGGTAGATGATGAATGTATAAAACCAATTACTTTGTAATTTGAAAGGAGATTGGAATAAGAAAGTATATGGATATTAGATGATTCATCGTTAATATCTCAGCTTATATACATTCCACTGTTCTCGATCCTCTTCTCTTCTCAAAATTGTCTTACTGGGTATACTACGCTACGGGTTGGTATGGGATTTTGTATCGAGTTCTCCTTCTCTTGCATAAATATTATCTCAGTGTCGTACCTATCCCTTAGTTTTCCGAAGGCTGTACACGGGGGTCATCCGGTCGATGGCCCTGTACGGCGCACCGGTGTGGGCGGGGTCCTTGACCGTCCGACTTAGGGCCCTTCTGTGTCGACCACAGAGGGTCATGGCGGTCAGGGCCATGGAGGCGGAGATGCTCGCCGGATTGTATCGGCGGGTGACGGGGGTGCGAGCGGAGGGCGGTGAGATCTCGTTAAGGGAGCTCACCGCCTGGCGCGTCGACGCCCGCTGAGACGTCATTGCCCGTTGGGCAGTCCGGCTGGAGAGGCCTCGGTTCGGGGTGCGAACCGTGGAGGCCTTCCGGCCGGTGCTGATACAGTGGTTGGAAAGGCGGCACGGGGTGCTCTCCTTCCGACTAGTGCAGGTGTTGACGGGGCATGGGAGCTTCGCCAAATACCTGCACAGGGTCGTAAGGAGGGAGAGTACACCGTCCTGCCACCACTGCGATTGCGACGAGGACACGGCGCGCCACACGCTCGAGGCCTACGCGGCTTGGGCAGTGCAGCGCCGTGAACTCGTCGCAATCATCGGTGCTGACCTGACGCTGCCGGCCATCGCCAGGGCGATGGTCGACAGCGTCGGGAATTGGGACGCGGTCGCAGCCTTCTGCGAGACAGTGATCTCGCAGAAGGAGGTGGCGGATCGTCTGCGCGTGGAGCGCAGCCTCGATGAGGAGATCCGCCACCGGCGACTGAGGCGGCGCAGGCGCAACTATCTGCGCCTCATGCCGCCCTAGCCGAGGCCGCGGGTGACGTGACCAGGGATTAGTCCGTCTCCCGCCGAGAGGCCGACCGCGTGAGGAAAGACCGACGTCCTCCCCGAGGGGGGGACGTCCTCCCCGAGGGGGGGACGTCGGTCGATGGGAGGGTACCCCACGTAGGGGGTATTCCGTCGGGCCGACCACTGACGACAAGTAAACCTGCTCCGGTGGTCGGCCCAATGACGAAGGCGAGGTGGTTTACGGGTGGGTTGCGGGAGTTGCGTGCTTAAGCCCCTCTGTCGCCCCGGACGGAGTGGTGCGGAGGCGCGCCGACCTCAGCCCACCCACAAAAAAAAAATCGCTTAGTTTTTTCGGTACTCCCGGCAAGAGTGATTTGGGTATTGGTTAAATTTTTACATCTGGAGCCATTAAATTTGTAGAACCAGGTTTAAAAAACAATCTCCTGAGATGCTCGTAATAGCAGCTGCAATTGCCAAAACCGTCTCTGATTATTATAGAGCTCAGTATACTAATGAACGTAAGGTTGGAATTATTTTCAGGCAAGCAATAGGTATATATTGCTAATGTAAATTTTGAACACTTGATATAGTTGAATCTCTGCATGCTCAGATACGGAACAGAACACCGATCGGCCAAATTTCTAATCTATATTTGATAGGACTTCGGATTGCGGTATAGACAATCCAAAAGTAGTCTTTAAAGCCTGATATCTCATTCCTCCGTCTCCTCCTTCAGGTTATGGGGTCGGTAACGCTCGAGCAGTCGACTGGAGTCCTATCGTGGAAACAAAAAAAAAGAGAGAGTGCGTACAAAGTACGCACGTCAGAAGTGAAACTTCTTTGGTGCCACGTGTTTTTTTGTCAGTATTAAAAACACAAAAAACAAATCGAAAAAATATAAAAAGAAAATTGTACTCTCTCACTTCTCTCTCTCGATCTTTCTCACTCGCTTGCTCCCTTCTCTTGCTCCATGGCTATGTGCTTCGTACTATGTTCGCTCTTTCTCACTCTCTCTCTCAATCGGTCTCAATCGCTCTCTCCCTCTTCTTGGACAAAAACGTCCCACATTTTCGTGTCACTAAATTGCGTATCATCCGTAAAAATGTTACCCTCATGCGTGCAAAGAAGTTTCACTTCAAAAAGTAAGCTATATCTTGATGTGCATTCCTATTAAATTCTCGCGCCGTCAACAAACAAATATCTTCGTTTATTTAATAGAAATTCTATTGCGCATTATATTTCGAAGTCAATATAAAAACAAAACCTTGTATTTGAACTCGATACATTGGCATTCCACGGTCATTCGTAGTAAGCTATCACTATATATGAAGCAATATTATTACAAAAACTGTGTTTACAAATTTCATTCATAAATTAATATTATAATGACCTTCATCGCGCAAAACAACTGTTGTAAGAGAAATACGAGTTTTTTTTTTAATGCAAGCGTTACAAAATGTGATAATTTGAATAGTAAACAGCGAAATTATTGAACTTGAAATACATTGATTTATGCGTGGGTAGTCTATAACAATGTTTCCCAAACATTCTTTGCCACGTCCCGGCCATTTTCACAGAGGTACTAATTAAATAAATAATACTGAAACCTTTGTTTACATCTCGTAAACTATATATATATATATATATGGAGCTGGTTGATTGATTCATTAATGCCGAGCCGAAAGTACTAAAACTAAAAACAGGAAAGTTGGACAGTTCGGGTGGACTGTACTGGGGAATAATTCGTCACCCGCGGAAAGGTTGACCGCGCGAGGACGACGCCCCGGTGGCACTGTTTTTATAGTCTATGTCGGGGTATCTACGGTTGGTGCCCGAAAGGATAACCTGCCGGGTTTTTTTTCCTAACGGTGGCAAACAAACGAGTAAACAGTACACCTGATGGTAAGCAATGCTGCCGCTCATGAACCTTTGCTAGGTCGCTGCCTGCCATGAAGATAGTGAAGAGAGTGTGAATGCATGCAATGAGCTTCGGTAATACTAAAGGCATCACCAAAAGCAAGCAGCAAACACCCTCAGAAAGTTGGACTTCCGGCTCTATCACTCACCGAACAAAGTGTAGTAACAAATTGCTACTACTCAGACGTCAATATTCTGCGAGAGTGTGTTACTACCCCGGAAGGACTGACCGGCCCGCTGCTGTTGACAGACGACCATCACCAGTGTGGTCTTACCACTACCGAAATTTTGGCCACGGCCGTTAAGGATTTGGTCCTAGTGGTCGGCTCATACGGTCGGTTATGAGACCGCATTCCGAACCTCATTGCACGCATTCACACTCCCTTCACTATCTTAGCGGTAGGCAGCGGCCTAGCAAAGGTCCATGAGCGGTAGCAACACTTAACCATCAGGTGTACTATTTGCTCGGGTGACTGGACCGAGGAGTTAATCCGTCACTCGCCGAGAGGCTGACCGCGTCAAGAAAGACTGACGTCCTCCCCGAGAGGAGGAGGTCGGTCGATGGGAGGGTACTCCTCAAGGGGTATAAAAAAAAACAGTGGTATTTCGTCGGGCTGACCACTGACGTCAAGTCACCCTGCTCCGGACGGTCCAACGACGACGGCGACGTGTCACGGGTGGGTTACAGGTTTGCGTGCTTACAACCCTCTATCGCCCCGGACGGAGTGGTGCGAGGAGTGCGCCGACCGTAACCCACCCCAATAAAAAAGGTGTACTATTTGCTCGTTTGGCACCGTTTGAAATAAACAAAAAAAGGCACTACTATGTATAAGGGATGTAATGATAAAGAGGATATAAGTCCTAGCACGTGTTTAGATATGTGTGTATGTGTGTGCTTTTATCTATATGTAGTTTCGCATGCGTGTGCGCAATTGGACAGGATGCGTTGATTGGCGCGTCACTAGGGCTTTATCAATACGTGCCGTTGACCTCTTTTAAAATTGTGAATGAAAGCCAACTCCTTCACTTGATTTATTAAATTGATAAGGATTGTAATAGCGTTAAGTAGTTTTATATCCTTTCTTATATAAGCCTTATAGTTTTGAATTATACTTACATTTTCTTCTCATTTACGTTGGTTTTATAACAGACTTAAAAAGGGAGGAGGTTTCAAAATTCGACCGTATATATTATGCTTTTTTATGTTTGTTCGCGGATAACTTCATCGTTTATGAACCGATTTTGATGATTCTTTTTTTGTTGAAAAGTGTATATTTCCCAAATGGTCCCATTAAAATTTCATCGAAATCGGACAAGCGATTTTTGAAAAATCGACACATATCTAAAAAATTATCTACATTGTCTGTATTATTGAAGGCAGTTTCCTTTTTGCAAAAAATAATTATTTGCGCACAAATCTCTGCCACTTTGGGAAGGAAATAGAAGTACAATACTATACCGTGTGATGATAGAGTAAGAATATAATTCACCACCCCCTTTCTTGGCTATGGGTGTCGCAAAAGACGACTAAGGGACTATAATATGTACCTATACAACATCTATGCAAGCGTTGTAGGTTGCAGGTCAATTACCCTACACATTAGAGGAAGCTCAACAGCGTCTGGAACTGGGACGCGATCGTAGCCTTCTGCGAGGCAGTAGTCTCGCGGAAGGAGGCAGCAGAGCGCGTGCGCGAGGAGCGTCTCCTCGACGACGTGAACCGCCGCCGGCGACTGGAGCGGCGCAGGCGCGTGTACCTGCGTCTGATGCCGTCCCAGCCGAGGCCGCGGGTGACTGGACCGGGAAATTAGTGCGTCACCCGCCGAGAGGCTGACCGTGCTAGGAAAGAGTCGAAAGTCGAAGAGAAAAGTCGATGGGAGGGTACTCCTCGAGGAGTATTCCGTCGGGCCGACCACTGAAGACAACTCACCCTGCTCCGGTGATCGATACAACGACGAAGGCGACGTGTCGCGGGTGGGTTACGGGTGTGCGTGCTTACGCCCTTCTGTCGCCCCGGAGGGAGTGGTGCGAGGAGTGCGCCGACCGTAACCCATCCCCAAAAGAAAAAAGAACATAGACATTGACATCAGGATTATAAGTTTGTCAACTTTATGTGATTAAATTCATAAAGATTTTTTTTATAGTAGTTTTTATGTATTAATAGGGATTTTAAAATTACCTTTATAGCACAAAAGACTAGAGAATGCGTCTTTGTGTGAATTTAACGGGGTATTTAGCGTACAAATGGGCAGGCCACATAGCTTGACGACAACTGCCGGGGAAGAAAGTTCTCGAGTGATGACCCCGTATCGGCATACGCAGTGTACGACGCCTCCTCACGCTTAGGCTGTCAGTTGGACAGGTTAATAGAAACTCTGTTTTAAAGTGACATAAAAGAGATGCACCCTATCCGAAATTATACAAAACTTACATCGATTTGGGAACTATTTTCATTTCGGATATCCGATAGTTTTGATTACGGTTATGGAGCTCCATAACTTCTCTAGAAAAAAGTTCAAAATACATTGCTGATCCATTTTACCTACCTACTGTTAATCGTCAATTCCACAAAAAATATTCATCATCATCATCATCGCAGCCCACAAACGTCCCACTGTTGGGCTCGGGCCTCCTCCACAGTGGGAGGAAATTTAACTTACTATGCCGTGCTGGTCAGACATATTGGTATAGGGTTTCCTTTCGATATTTCCTTCTCTTGCACAGATGTTATGTGCATATTATATCCCTTAGTCGTCTTTTACGACATCTACGGGCAAGATAGGGAGTAGTGAATGGTATTCTTAATCCGTCACCACACAGAAAGGAAAGAACAAATATTTGGGATGTACCCAGCAGAGCTGACCCAACAGATGTTGTCCTGTTCAAATGTATGTAGCAGGGATGTAAGAAGGAACAAATATTTGGATAACCCTATTTTAAAGGAAGCCTAAAGCACGTAGTAACGTAAAATGATGACACAAGATGAGTATGATAATGTATTTTAATATAAAATCTCTCAATGGTATCTAAGCAACGAAATTTGGGTTCAATTGTAAGTGAATTTTCAATAGGATTAACCGCGAGTGAAGGGGTTCCTATTTATTTTTATAGCCACTTCATTTGACTACAGGAAGACGACTGTTTCGACGAGGGGACAATCAAATAGTTACAGTAAGTGTTCGCTGACAAAATATTATAGATATTTATGGCTAGGGATTGATTGAGCGATACAAATGTTATGATTGTTTTAAAGTTTGATATTATTAATAGTCTTCTTATATAAGTGAATGGATATTAGATAAAATTAAATGCGTTTATGAGCGCTAAGCGAGATGATTTTTTCGTGTGGGGAACAGAGTAAAAATATAATGCACTACCACATTTCTTGCCCGTGGTTATAGTAAAAGATGATTACAGTATGTGATGTGCATATAACATCTGTCCAAGAGAAGGAAAACTCGAAATAAAATCTTATCAACCCGTTTGATCAGCGTGGTCAATTCCTCTCCTATTACGGAGGAGGCTCGAGCACAGTACGGGACCTTTATGAGCACAGATGATGACGATGCTAAAGTAAATTTATTTAACAAGCTTATATTCCATCTCCATCTTAACTCATATACGTCTCACTGCTGGGTTCGAGCCTCCTCTATCATAAAAATGAAATTAACTACTACTATACGATGGTATTCAGACGTATTGGTATAGGATTTTATTTCGATTTTTCATTCTCTTGTTTAAATATTATATGCATATTATAATATGCATATAACAAAGACGACTAAAGGATATATCCCTTAGTCGTCTTTTATGACGACTTATAGACGACTTTTTTTTTTTTTTTTTGTGGGTGGGCTGCGGTCGGCGCGCCTCCGCACCACTCCGTCCGGGGCGACAGAGGGGCTTAAGCACGCAACTCCCGCAACCCACCCGAAAAACACCTCGCCTTCGTCATTGGGCCGACCACCGGAGCAGGTTTACTTGTCGTCAGTGGTCGGCCCGACGGAATACCCCCTACGTGGGGTACCCTCCCATCGACCGACGTGCCCCCCTCGGGGAGGACGTCGGTCTTTCCTCACGCGGTCGGCCTCTCGGCGGGTGACGGACTAATCCCCGGTCACGTCACCCGCGGCCTCAGCTAGGGCGGCATGAGGCGCAAGTAGTTGCGCCTGCGCCGCCCCAGTCGCCGGCGGCGGTTCTCCTCATCGAGGCTGCGCTCCACGCGCAGATGATCCGCCGCCTCCTTCTGCGAGATCACTGTCTCGCAGAAGGCTGCGACCGCGTCCCAATTCCCGACGCTGTCGACCATCGCCCTAGCGATGGCTGGCAGCGTCAGGTCGGCACCGATGATTGCGACGAGTTCACGGTGCTGCACTGCCCAAGCCGCGCAGGCCTCGAGCGTGTGGCGCGCCGTGTCCTCGTTGCAATCGCAGTGGTGGCAGGACGGTGTACTCTCCCTCCTTACGACCCTGTGCAGGTATTTGGCGAAGCTCCCATGCCCCGTCAACACCTGCACTAGTCGGAAGGAGAGCACTCCGTGCCGCCTTTCCAACTGCTTTTTCCTTGCATCAGCACTTTCCACTGCATCAGCACCGGCTGGAAGGCCTCCACGGTTCGCACCCCGAACCGAGGCCTCTCCAGCCGGACTGCCCAACGGGCAATGACGTCTCGGCGGGCGTTGACGCGCCAGGCGGTGAGCTCCCTTAACGAGATCTCACCGCCCTCCGCTCGCACCCCCGTCACCCGCCGATACAATCCGGCGAGCATCTCCGCCTCCAGGTCCCACGGGGGAGTCCCGGCCAATAGGCACGCTGCCTCCGTCGCCACCGTGCGGTATCCGCGGATGGCCTTGACCGCCATGACCCTCTGTGGTCGCCACAGAAGGGCCCTAAGTCGGACGGTCAAGGACCCCGCCCACACCGGGGCACCGTACAGGGCCATCGACCGGATGACCCCCGTGTACAGCCGTCGGCACGTAGCTCTCGGTTCGCCCACGTTCGGCATTAGCCACGATAGGGCGGACGCCGCGCCGACGAGCCGTGGAGCGAGCCTGCGGAAATGCTCCCGGAACCACCATTGCCCGTCGAGCACCAGGCCCAAGTACCTCGCCGATGGGAGGGCTCATAAGGCGCCCATGGAACAAGAGGGCCTCCGTCTTGTCCAGGGCGACCCTCAACCCCAGCGCCTCGATCCGCCTGACGACCTCTTCGGTGCCATAGGTCGCCAGGCTTACCGCCTCTTCTAGCGTCCCACCGCGGGCTGTGACGAGCATGTCGTCGGCGTAACAAATCACGCCCAGCCCGGGCGGGAGGCTCCCCCGCAACGCCTAGTCATAGCCGATGTTCCACAGGGTGGGTCCGAGGACCGACCCCTGTGGGATACCGCACGTCATGGGCGTTCGCACAACGTCCCCTGCTCGGTTGGTACAGAGGACGCTGCGCCCCACCAAATAGTCTGCCACTAGCCGCCTCAGGTAAGCTGGCACTCCGTGATACCGGAGCGCCTCCCTGATGCAGCTGAATGGTAGACTATTGAATGCGTTGGCGATGTCTAGGGACACCGTCAACAGCACTCCCCCACCGGTGACGGCCTCAGTCGCCACGGCCCTCAGGCGCAACAGAGCCGCGATCGTCGAACGACCACACTGAGAAAGATTCGGTAGGTAATAGGTAACTCATACTAAATTAGTATTGACTTTTAAAAGCATACTTTGTCCTACTAAAAATCTTTGATTTATGAAAAATCTTTAACTGCTATTTTAATTTAGTGTTTTTATTATTTCAATTTATATTTTAATTTCATTATTGAATTTAAAAAACATCAATATGGCAATAGATATAATTAAACTCAGCCTCAAAACAGACAAAAATAATGCCCAGAGTCGAAATAACCTTTAATAGATCACATAAAGAATTGTTCGGTATGGCGATCGAGCTTATAAATCTTAGTACAAGAAGTCGCAAATACTATGACATCTTCCTAAATATTTCTTTAAATACCGCGCGAGGAAAGACCGATGTCCTCCCCTTCGGGGACGGTCTGCGTCGGTTGAGGAGAGGGTACTCCTCAAGGTTTATTCCGTCAGGCCGACCACCGACGACAAGTCACCCTGCTCCGATGGTCGGTCCAACGACGAAGGCGACGTGTCGCGGGTGGATTACGGATGTGTGTGCTTACGCCCCTCTATCGCCCCGGACGAAGTGGAGCGAGGAGCGCGTACTTTAAATGATTTTATATACGATAATATTTTTGTTTTGATTTTAACTTCACAGAGGAAGACTTCACAGAAGAAGGCTACATTTGGCGGGTAGACTGGTGACGCTTTTGGCGTTAAAGTTTGCTATTGCCTACTCCAGTTCTTTTCTATCCATGTGGTGATGGAGTAAGAATACAATTCATCACTCCCTATCTTGCTCGTGAATGTCACAGAAGAAGACTAAGGTATATGATATGCATTTAACGTCTATGAAAGAGAAGGAAACACGAAATAAAACCCTATGCCAACCCGCCAGAACAGGGTGCTATATGGTCAATATTTCTCCTATTATGAAGTAGGCTCGAGCCCAGCAGTAGGACATACATGATCCGAGACGAGGATTCCAGTATTTATAACTCCTACGTGAAAGTAACATGTCACCACAGGCAACTTTAATTATATCACAGGAATCCAATATACACTTGTTTAATTGCCGCCAATAAGGTATTTTGGTTTACAGCCGAGGGCCGATTCGTCCGGGGTGGTCTCTTACAGAAAATCGACGTCTGATTGGTAGCAATTTGTTAACTTTGTGCGGTGGGTGAGAGGGCCGAAAGTCTATCATTTTGAGGATGTTTGAGAATGATACCTTTAGTATCACCAAACCTCACTACACGTATTCACACTCCTTTTTTTCACGGTAGTCAGCGGCCTAGTAAAGATCCATGAGCGGCAGTATTACTTACTATCAGGTTCAAGAGTGGTAGGACCACACTGTCTACAGTTATCTGTCTACAGCCGCGGGCCGGTCCGTCCGGGGCAGTACCACACTCTCGCAGAAAATCGACATCTGAGTAGTAGCGATTTGTTACTGCGCTTCGTTCGGTGAGCGAGAGAGCCGGCAGCCCAACTTTCTGAGGGTGTTTGCGTGTGGAGGGTTTTGGTGGTGCCCTTGGTATCACCGAGCCTCAATGCACGCATTCACACTCCCTTCACTTTCTTCGCGGTAGGCAACGGCCTTGTAAAGGTCCATGAGCGGCAGCAACACTTACTATCAGGTGTACTGTTTGCTCGTTTGCCACCGTTTGCAATAAAAAAAAAAGGGTTCTCCTTCGCGTTATCCTACGTTTATAGAAAAAAACGAAATAATAGAAAAAGAGGTAATTAATACATTGAAAGTTTTATTATAACGCATTATCTAGTCGACATTTGCGTTGTGCGCGCGCATCGTAAAAATGTTGACTAGTTAACTTTAGGGTATGTGTCTGTCTTTTCACCCGCCGACAGGCCGACCGCGTGAGGAAAGACTGACGTCCTCCCCGAGGGGGGGACGTCGGTCGATGGGAGGGTACCCCAAGTAGGGGGTATTCCGTCGGGCCGACCACTGATGACAAGTAACCCTGCTCCGGTGGTCGGCCCAACGACGAAGGTGACGAGCATCGTGGGTGGGTTGCGGGTGTGCGTGCTTACGCCCCTCTGTCGCCCCGGACGGAATGGTGCGAGGAGCGCGCCGACCGCAACCCACCCCCAAAAAAAAAAATGTGTCTGTTTTTCGTGTCGATGTGCGCGAGCACCGTAAAAAATTACTCTTATAATTTTGCCCTAACGCTCCAAAAGAAATCTAACTTCGAAGATAATATGATATGCTATTTAAACACTATGCCGTCCTATGAAATTAAATAATTAGTAAATTGTATACAACCACCATATCAAAAAGGATATGAACTATTTAAATAGGTTGATATTGCGCAATTAACATGTATGTCCGTACTCATATAACTAATATATTATTATTAATTTATCTGTGTGATGACGGAGTAAGAACCCATGGGGATAGCAGATAACATCAGAGAGATATAGAGATAACATGCATGCAAATAGCAGAAAAATTCCGTGTGTCATCTTATTGGTATATGTTACTAACTATAGTAAAAAAAGTTTTAAAAATACGATTTGCTCCGATAAAAGAGATAGATAAAGATGGATCTATGGAATATGTTCAGAAATACAATTGATTTTATAAAATATCATTTTCTGATAAAAGGATAGATGAAGATGGATCTACTTCTATGGGATATGTGTCAGAAACATAATTTATTTTATAAAATACAATTTTTCCTCTAATAAAAAGATAGACAAAAACGGATCTTCTATTGCTATTTTCAGAAAGAACATTAATTTTATAAAATACGATTTCCCTCAGATAAAAAGGTAGGGTTTTCTGGGAATCTTCTAATATAATCAGCATTAATAACTATTAATTTCGTGGCTTTAACACTGTATGCATTCCAGCTAGCAACGCATGGCTTTTCATTGAATAAGCGTTCAGTATATGGGTCACGAACGGATAAAAGATTTAATTGGCTTAATGACTAAAGCATACACCCGTCCTGCTACTAATATTACGATAAAGTATGATGAATAAAACTCATTTAGTTTTTTATCTTTTTATCTTTTAATATGACATCTAATAGGCAATAAATATGGTCTGTACTGTATATAGTACTTTATATGTAAGGGATAAAATGGCCTTGCCTTTTTTCTTTATGTGAAAAATTGATTAAGGAATGTAAGCAGATAACCTCACTCTAGGGATGTGACTTGGAGGGAAAATCGATTAATAAATAATCGATTTTTTTTCTTTAAAATAAATGTTCGATCGATTTGCTAAAATCAAAAAATTATTTTTAAATAATCTATTATTTTTATAATCGATTTTTTTACTATTCGTAGTCCTTTTTTAAATTTTTTTCCAACAGGATTATGAAGGCCCTTTTTTAGAAAATCTGAGATTAATTTTCTAATATAGTATGAAACTGACATTCGATCGAGCAATTTGCCTGGCAGGCTTGTGATGACCTTTTTTTAGGGAATTAATTTTAATATAAAAAATCGATTCCTTTTAAATCGATTTTTATTATTTAGATAATCGATTATTACGAAAAAATAATCGATTAATATAAAATCGATTATTTTTTTCACATCCCTACCTCACTCTGGAAGGGATAAAAAACTCGAAATAGAAATCTATCTCAATTCTTTTAACTTGTTTGGTGTAATTTCGTTCTAGTGGTGGATTATGGCCAATAGTGGACCTATAAGAGTTGAAAAAATGTATGGTGTCAATGGTTATACGATTTTTTTATAGCTGTTGGTGACAAATGAGCAAACAACACACCTGATGATAAGTGATACTGACATGGACCTTTGCTAGATGGCTACCTTCCATAAAGAAAGTGAACAGTGTGATTGCGTGCATTGAGATTCGGCAATACTAAAGGCATCACCAAAACCCACCACATGCAAACACTCTCAGAAAATTGGGTTTGCGACTCTCTCGCTCACCAAATGAAGTGCAGCTATAAATTGGCGATCGATGGGAGGGTACCCCTCAAGGGGGTATTCCGTCGGGCCGACCACTGACGACAAGTCACCCTGCTTCGGTGGTCGGACCAACGACGAAGGCAACGTGTCACGGGTGGGTTACGGGTGTGTGCGCTTACGCCCCTTTGTCACCCCGGACGGAGTGATGCGAGGAGTGCGCCGAACGTAACCCATACCCAAAACAAAAAAAAAGATAAATTGGCACTACTCAGATTTAAATTTTCTGCAAGAGTGTACTACAACCCCGGACGGACCGGTGTGCGCTATAAACAGAAGACAGCCTCTGTGATACTCCAGCTCCTACCACTTTATGTGTGCTACTTAGAATAATAACATATAGAAGGTAAGTCCACGCACAAAAAATGAGGCATTTCAATTGGAGCCTAATGGAGCTTACGCCGGAACAGTCCCGTAATGTACAAGTCATTGTACTACACGAACGTACGCAACTCTTAAAAAATAAATAGGTAATTATGACGGCTTGTGCATTCAAATGGTGCCACAACACATTTGAAAAACATAAAAAGGTTTTTAACATTACTTTTAAAAGTATTTCGACAATTTATGTTAATAAAAACAAAATTTGATTTCATAATTTGTATAATGGTTCCCGTGTGTACGTGTGTAATCGTCTACCCGCCATTAGTATTTTTAGATTCAAATTTTTAAAGTTCGAAGTACTGACACTATCCTTCTATACGTTATTATTCTAAAGTGTGCAATTTACTTAGTTTAATATGCAAAAACTATAAAAGATTAAATTTACTTGACGATAAAGCAATAAGAAAATCGTTTAATAGAAGTATCACTCAATAGATTATGACACGGTCGCGGGTCCATACCTATATTGTATTATCTCTTTAATCATCTATTCAAATTATAAACATACTAGCAACCCGCCCTCACTTCGCTTCGGTTTCAGTCGTCATACCCGCGTAATTCCCGTACCCGTGGGAATACCGGGATCAAATATAGCCTATGTAACGCCCTGATATTATAGCTTTCCTTTGGTGAAAGAGTTTTTGAAATTGTTTCGGTGGTTTAAGCGTGAAAGCGTAACAAACAAATAAACTTACTTTCGCATTTATAATATTACTAAGGATATTTTTTTTTTTTTTTTTTTGGGTGGGCTATGGTAAGCGCACGCGCGGTCCTGTCCATCCGGGGCGATGAAAGGACGGCGCGTGGGCCCATAACCCACCCGTACCCACGTCACCTCGTTGTTGGGCCGACCACCGGAGCAGATGTCACTTGTCGTCAGTGGTCGGCCCGACGGAATACCCTTTCGGGTAACCTCACCTCTCGACCTGGGACGTCGGTCGCCGTCGCGCGGTTAGCCTCTCTGCGGGTGATGGACAATTCCCCGGTCCGATCACCCGCGGCCTCGGCTAGGGCGGCATTAGGCGCAGATACTCGCGCCTGCGCCGCCCGAGTCGCCGGCGGCGGAACGTGTCGCCGAATAGAAGCTCTACTCGCACACGATCCGCCGCCTCCTTCCGTGAGATAACGGCCTCACAGAAGGCGGCGACCGCGTCCCAGTTCCTGACGCTGACGAGCATCTCCCTGGCGATGGTCGGCAGCGCCAGGTCGGCACCGATAATTGCGACGAGTTCACGGCGATCCTCCTCCCATGCAGCACACTCCTCGAGCGTGTGCTGCGCCGTGTCCTCGTCGCAACTGCAGTGGTGGCAGGACGGTGTGCTCTCCCTCCTGACAATCTTGTGCAGGTACTTCCCGAAGCAACCGTGCCCCGTCAGCACCTGCACCAGTCGGAAGGAAAGCACCCCGTGCGTCCGCTCCAACCACTCCATCAGCACCGGCCGGAGGGCCTCGACGGTCCTAACACCATACCGAGGACTCTCCAGCCGGACTGCCCAACGGGCAATGACTTCTCGGCGGGCGTCGACCCGCCAGGCGGTGATCTCTGTGATGGAGACCATGCCGCCGCGGGCGCGCTTCTCCGACACCCGCCGATAAATGTCGGCGAGCATCTCCGCCTCCAGGTCCCACGGGGGAGTTCCGGCCAGGAGGCACGCTGCCTCCGTCGCCACCGTGCGGTAACCGCGTACGGCCCTGATCGCCATGACCCTCTGTGGTCGCCACAGGAAGGCCCTAAGACGGACTGTCAGGGACCCCGCCCACACCGGTGCGCCGTACAGGGCCATCGACCGGATCACCCCCACGTACAGCTGTCGGCACGTAGCACTGGGTCCACCCACATTCGGCATCAGCCGCGAAAGGGCGGACGCCGCGCCGACAAGCCGGGGAACAAGTCGATGGAGATGCTCCCGGAACCAAAAATGCCCGTCGAGCACCAGGCCCAAGTACTTCATGTGGGCCTGGATGCTGATGGTGACCGACTTCACGGTGATCGAAGCGCCGGCGGGAGGCCCGGCGGTACGGAGGCCATGGAACAGAAGGGCCTCCGTCTTTTCCAGGGCTACCCTCAACCCCAGCGCTTCGATCCGCCTAACAATCTCCTCGGTGCCGAGAGTTGCCAGGCGTGCCGCCTCCTCTAGCGTCCCACCCCGGGCTGTGACGAGTGTATCGTCGGCGTAGCAAATTACACCCAGCCCGGGTGGGAGGCTTCCTCTCAACGCCCAGTCGTAGCCGATGTTCCACAGGGTCGGACCCAGAACCGACCCCTGTGGGACACCGCACGTCATGGGCGTTCGCACAACGTCCCCTACTCGGTCAACGTAGAGGACGCTGCGCCCCTCCAAGTAGTCTGCCACCAGCCGCCTGAGGTACACGGGCACCCCGTGATACCTCAGCCCCTCCCTGATGCAGCTGAATGGCAGACTGTTGAAGGCGTTGGCGATGTCCAGGGACACCGCCAACAGGACTCCTCCGCCGGTGACGGCCTCCGCTACCACGGCCTTCAGGCGCAGCAGGGCCGCGATCGTCGAACGCCCTCTCCGAAAACCAAACTGGGCGTCCGACAAATCGGGCCCGTCCCCGACGAGGTGCCGCTCGATGCGGGCAGCCAACACCCTCTCCAGCAGCTTGCCCGCATCATCGAGCAGCACGATGGGCCTGTAGGCCGAGGCCGACTCGGGAGACCGTCCCGGCTTCGGCAGGAGAACCAGCCTCCCCTCTTTCCAGCACCCAGGGAACTGTCCGGACGACAAACAAGCGTCGAACAGTCCCCTGAGGCGTGGTCCCAGGTGTTCGAGGACCAGGGCCAGCACACGGTTCGGAATACCGTCGGGCCCGGGGGCGGTGGATTTGACTCGCATACGCGCCACCGCCGCCCCCATTTCCGGCTCCGTGATGGGCGGAGCACTTTCATCGTCGGCCTCCCGGTCGCTGTCCAGCGAAGCCATGACCGGTGGCGTGTGCTCCGCCCGCCGTGGAAAGAGGTCCTCGACAACTCTGGTGAGGAGGCTGGGCTGGAGAGTCTCGGTGAGGGGGGGGCCCCGCCCGCGGAGCTTGTTCAGCGCCGCGAGGTAGGGGCGACCCCAGGGGTCACGCTCGAGACTGTCCAGCATCTCCCGCCGACTAACGTCCTTGGCGGTACGGACGGCCAGCCTGAAGGCAGACCGCGCACTGCGGTAAGCCTCGTACAGCTGGCCCTCCCGCTCAGCGTCGCGGTGACGCGCTCGGCTGCGGGTGTAGGCCCTCCGGGCACGTATGCACGCGGCCCGAAGGTCCGCCAATTCTCGGGACCACCAGGGGACCGCACTCTTCGGGGGCAGGCGCCGCACACGGGGCATGGCCGCATCGCAGATCTGCGTTAACGCACAGCGGATGCGGCCAGCCTCGGCATCTACCCCGTCCGCCTGGGGCGGTGAGGACAGCCATGACTGAGATATTACTAAGGATATAGGGAACAGTCTTTGTCTTTTGCTTTAAAAACTCAAACATCCACCCATCCATACTTATATACAAACTTTCGCATTTATTTATAATGTTAGTAGAATTATATTTAGATTTACATTTTTAAACTCTTAATATCTTTCGAATGCAATGGCCGATGGGCGTTTGCCTTCTCTTTTTTAATCTATACTCTATACTAATATATTAGCTGAAAAGTTTGTTTGTTTGAACGCGCTTATATCAGGAACTACTGGTTTAATTTGAATAATTCTTTCAGTGTTAGATAGCCCTTTTATCAAGGAAGGCTATAGGCTATATTATCACGCTAAGACCAATAGGAGCGAAACAGAAATTAAGTATGTATAAAAATCGGGGTGATTTTCCTTGTGAGAGCCACCGCTGCGTGGGTTACGTAAACGGTTAGTTTCGCAAAAATTATCATATATGACAGAATTATATTATTTAAAAAAATATTCACCTTCTACGTAAACAAAGCCGCGGATTAAAGTTAGCGTTAGCCCGAAACAACCATTCCACGCCGACGAAGTCGCAGGCAGCAGCTAGTACAAACTATAACATCTTCATCATCACCATTTGTATACATCTCACTACTGGTCTCGATTCTTCTCCAATAGACGGCAAATTGACCAAGTATACAACACTGGTCTGACGGGTTGGTATTATTCCGGTGTTATTCAGAGTTTTTCTTCAAATATTATAATCTCCTCGTCCGTCGTTTACGATATCAACACAAGAAAGGGGATGTGGAATTTTTACTACGTCACCATATGAAGAAAGTCATTACATAAAATAATAAAATTATTTCCCTAATATATATATATAAAAGAAAGTCGTGTTAGTTACACTATTTATAACTCGAGAACAGCTGTACCGATTTGGCTTAAAATTGGTGGGGAGGTAGCTTATATCCAGGAGACGGACTCTTTTTATCCCGTTCGATCACGTTCCCGTGTGACGTAACATAAAACGTTAAAGAGAATACAAGTCAATATGAAACATGGTATAACAAAAACGCATCTGACATGTAATAACAAAACGCAAATGACAGCTATAGACAGACTAAATTTTCGGCAATTAAAAAAATATATTTACGAAAAAAATTATGGCGGTACGTAGTTCGCCGGGTCAACTAGTATATCTATATATATATATATATATATATATATATATATACACTCATTTGCAAAAAAAACGGGCACCTAAGCAATGAACCATTTCAAATGTTAATATTTCTTTGTTTGATAATTATAGGTAGTTTTATCCACACAATTTGCTAAATTAATAAGAAAATAATCGTTTTCATCAGTATTTCATAAAATTTAGATACAATTTATGGGAAATAATGCTAAACCTCGCTAGTAGTGTATATTCGCTAGTAGTGCATATGCTCATGAAGTAAAAATAAAAAAGTTTTTTTGTTTGTTTTTCTTTAATAAAGTAAAAGCAGATAAATGTTTAGTATCGAGTGTGACCCCCTCTAGCTAAAATCACAGCTTGAATTCGTCTGGGCATGCTAGCGAGTATATCCCGGATACTTGCTTGCGGAATACGTTCCCACTCCGCAGTAATCACATTCTTCAGCTCTCTGATGGTCTGCGGAGCCGGGTGTACTGATCTCACACGCCGTTTCAGAACGTCCCAGACATGCTCTATGGGATTGAGGTCGGGACTTCGAGCTGGCCAATCCAAACGACGAATGCCGACCTCTTGCACATACGCATTAACATCGCGGGATCGGTGGGCGCGAGCATTGTCGTCCATAAAAATCGAGTCTTCACCTAGAGCGGCCAATGCGGGTTGTGCATGAGAAATTAGAACTTCCGTTATGTATCGATGCCCAGTCAGTGAGCCGTTTTCAATGAAGACTAACTCTGTACGATCCATTGAATTTATTCCTGCCCAAAACATAACAGAGCCCCCACCATAAGGTGTGATTTCTTCGAAACATGCCTCTGCAAAGCGTTCTCCTTGTCTTCTTAGCACTCGCCGACGTCGATCTTCACCGAACAGAGATATCCTGGCTTCATCAGAGAACAAAACCCTATTCCAATCGTCTTGAGTCCATGATTCACAATTTCTAGCGAACCTAAGCCTGTGAACTCTGTGCTCACGGAGTAATTTGGGGCCGCGGGCCGGGCGGTGACTGCGTATATTGGCAGCGAGAAGCCTCCTCCTGACCGTCCATAGACTAATATGCACATTTCTTACTTCTTGGAGGTTGTTCTTAAGATCCACATACGAAGATTTGCGATTTCTCAATGCGCGACTCACAAGAAAACGATCATCCCGTGGTTGGGTACATGGTTTTCTTCCAGAACCAGGCCTTCTCTCGACGGAACCAGTCTCCTGATATCGCTGCCAGGTCCTTTGGACTGTCGAGCGACTAACATTTAGCCTCCTAGCCACGAAACATTGGCTGCAACCCTCTTCAAGCAGCGCGATAATTTTGGTAGCTTTTACCACTTTATCTACCATTTTTGATACAGCCAAACAGCATTAAATAAAGCTTTGACAGTCAAGGATATGAAATTAATCGATAAAAATTGAATAAAAGTTATGAAAGTCGATGTTAACTTCTGGAACTTCGCGCCAAAAATGTAGAATAAAAAGGGGTTTTCTGTAAAAATGAACATCAAATGAAAAATTGAATTTAGAACGTACTTTTTTAAATACTACAGCATTTTTAAAACCGGCCAGTAACGTGTACAAACGATGAAACCTTTTTGGTATTGTATCTTTTTAAATATGAATGAAAATCAAAACCGCCCGTTTTTTTTGCAAATGAGTTTATATATAGGAGAGGCGGGTTTTGCGAGGGATATATTGACTCATCACGATATCTCTGGAACCATAAGGCGTACAGACTTGAAATTTTGCAAAAATATTCCTTTTGTTGAGTATAGGTCAGCTAAGAATGGTTTTTACGAAATTCCACCTGCAAGGGGTGTTGCGGGGGCGTTAACGATAATGTACAAATAAAGGAACAAGATGAGCCGAAGCTACTGAAGCTAGAAAAATGAAATTTGGACCGTGGTTTTATTTTGTGACGTAGGCACCCATTAAGAAAAATTTCCTTGAAATTCCACCGCTAACGGGGTGAAATGCAACGGTAAAGTTTGTATGGAAAGAAAAAAAAATCTTTAGCTACTATCTTCAAATTAAGCACAAACACTCTTTAATAAAAATAATTAAGCACGTGTTTCAGCGTTTTTCCATTTTCATCCTTTAAGGGTGTAAAATAGGTAGAAAGATGTCAGTTTACTGAGTTATCACAGAGCCGAAACTATTGAAGCCAGAAACATGAACTTTTGACATTAGTTGCTTTGCGTGAAGTAGAAACCCACTAAAATAGGATTTTTTGAAATTCAACCCCTAGGGGGTAAACGGCAGTAACAAAATTTGTATACGAAGAAAAAAATCTACATCGATTTTCTTCAAATTCTCCAAAAATACTCTTTAGTAAAAATAAATAAACACGTATTTCAGCATTTTTTAATTTTCACCCTCTAAGGGTGTAAATATGTATTAATAAAAAATTTGTTTCCCTGATTTATCAACGTCAAGCTAAAACTACTAAAGCTGGCCACATGCAATTTGAAACACAGCTTTATTTTGTGACGTAGGGACTCACTAGAAAGTATTTTCTGGAAATCAACCCCTAAGGGGTGGGGTTTACCCCAGCAGCATAGTTTGTAAGGGGAGAAAAAAATCCTTATCGATTTTCATCAAATTCTCCACAAATACTATTTAATAATAATAAATAAACACGATTTTCAGCATTTCTTAATTTGCACCCTCGAAGGGTAGGGGTAAATAGGTATGAAGAAGTTGGTCGACATTAACGCCGAGCTGAAACTACTGAAGCTAAAAACATGCAATTTTAACCGTAATTTTATTTTGTGACGTAGTGACCCATTAAGAAAGGATATTTTGGAATTCGACACCTAACAGGTGAACCGCAGTAGCAAAGTTTGTATGAGGAGGACTCTTCGTTCATCATTTCAACCCTTACACATCCTACTGTTGGGATCGAGCCTCCTCCATTATGAGAGGGAAAATGACCTACTATGGTATAGTAGGTCACTGGTCAAACGTGTTGCCATAGGTTTTAGTTTTGAGCTTTTATTTTCTTGCATAGATGTTGTAGGCATATTATAATCTCTTAGTCATCTCCTATGACAGCCACAGGTAGGAGAGGGGGGTGATGAATTGTATACTTATTCCGTCATAACATTGAAAATACTCAAATTCAAATTCAAATACTTTATTATGCATAAACCCCGCGGGGGCACTTACATGGTCACTTTTTTATATTTTACCTTACACTACTACCGTATCGGAACGCGACCGCACTGAGAAGATCCGGCAAGAAACTCAGTGGGCTTGTCTTCTTTTTTATTCATTTACTATTTTTTTTTTAATAAGATAATATACAACAACATTTCTATTAATAGCTCCAGTGTGATGCCTTTCGAACCATCATATAATACAGTTATTAAATATAACGAAAAAGTACCATGGCTGGACCAGATCTCGCAAGCGGCACCCGATCACGAGTTAACCACTAGAGCAGCCATCACTCCTCTCAACCACAATGGAGGGAAGGGAGTGACCCGCTTCTCGTAGCTACCGCAAGCAGACCCTTCAGTGAGCATGACCATGTGCCACAAATATAAAACACAGATTAAATAACAAATTCATTTGGCAAAACACGCAACGCTTTACAATTATATTAACATCATCATCATCATCATCTTAGCCCATATACGTCCCACTGTTGGGCTCGGGCCTCCTCCATAATGGATGGGTAATTGACCTACTATACCACGCTGGTCAGACGTGTTGGTATAGGGTTTTATTTCGAGTTTGCCTTCTCTCGCATAGATGTTATATGCGTTTTATATCCCTTAGTCGTCTCGTACGATCACCCACGTGTAAGATAGGGGGTGGTGAATTGTATTCTTACTCCGTCACCACACGGAAGTTATATTAACAGCAACAGAATAAACATGTATGTAATACCTTTTGAAATAATGAGAAAATGCCTGAATGAGGAGCTGCTCATAACCAGTCTGTATTATCATCATGATAATCCGAGATTTTATAATAACCTTTTCTACAAAATCTACTCTTGATTGCTTTTTTAAACTTATTAACTGGTATATCTCGAATATTAATAGGTAATTTGTTGTAGAAGCGTATACATTGCCCCATGAAGGATCTGTTAACTCGTTGAAGACGAGTACTGTGTACAACTAATTTATCCTTATTCTCTTCAGTAAAACTGAATAAAGAGCATTTGTTAATTTTACCTTCTAAGGGAACTAGGCGGGCAAGTTGTCTAAAACCGAAGCGAAGCGAGGGCGGGCTGCTAGTACATATATAAAAAAAAATCGTGTTAGTTACACTATTTATAACTCTTGAACGGCTGTATCGATTTAGTTGAAGATTGGTGGGGAGGTTGCTTAGAACCAGGAGTAGAACATAGAATACTTTCATCCCGTTCGATCGCGTTCCCGTGTGACGTGACACAAAACATCAAAGAGAATACAAGTCATTATGAAATGTGGTATAACAAAAACGCATTTGATAATAACAAAATACAAAAGACAGTTAAACGTAATTTCGTCTATTATCAAGTATAGTTGAAAATTTGATAATTATAATTTTGTCAGAAATCAATAATTTGTATTCTCTTTGAATCACCATTAACAATGCCACGACCATGACGAGTGAGTCTTGCCCGGTAAAGCCGTAATGGTTTTTCCATTAAAGACTTTATTATATATAAAATTTAGATAAATATAATTACGAAAAAGATTATGGCGGTACGAAGTTCGCCGGGTCAGCTAGTATATATATAAATATGCCACCGAATGCTGCGAGATGATGGGTTTGGAACCAAAATCTTAAATTAATACATACATTTTACTGTCAATAAACTTCGTGTGGTGACGGAGTAATACAATTCACCACCCCCTCTCTTACCCGTGGGTGTCCCAAGAGACGACTAAGGGATAATATGCATACAACATCCATGCAAGAGAAGGAAAACTTCAAACAATACCCTATGCCAATTTGTCTGCCCAGCGTGGTATAGTAGATCAATTTCCGTCACATATAGGATGAGACCCGAGTCCAACAGTGGGATGTATATGGGATGAGATGATAATGATGATGAATTATGTATTATATAATTTATGTATATACAATATAATAACCTCAGTGTCTGAAAATGCAGGTCTACGATCAGTGTGTGTTACCAGTGATGATTTATGGCACGGAAACGTGGTCCCTAAATGTAGGCCTCATAACGAGGCTCAAAGTCGCGCAGCGTACCATGGAGTGGGCTATGCTCGGGATTTCTTTGCGAGATAGGATCCGTAATACGGAAATCTGCAGAAGAACGGGTGTAACCGACATAGCACGAAGAATTAGCACGCTGAAGTGGCAAAGGGCAGGCCAGATCGCTCGACGAACCGACAACCGCTGGGGAAGAAAGGTTCTCGAGTGGCGACCACGTATAGGACGACGCAGTATAGGACGCTCCCCCCACTAGGTGGACCGACGACCTGGTGAAGGTTGCTGGGCGTCGTTAGATGCAGGCGGCACAGGGCCACACTTTGTGGCGTAACATGAGGGAGGCCTACATGTAGCAGTGGACGGCGATTTAATTTTAATTAATTTCTGATTTAAATTTAATTTATTTTAAAATTCATTTTGTGTCTTTTTGGGGCGAGGAAATTATTTAGTTCTTTGTTGTTTTCATTTCTTTTTAAATGTAAAATCTATTAACACCTTACACTAAGAAAATGGTCCTTGTATTACGATGGACCTTACAAACATACAATTATGGGTTTAAAATTACATCCAGGCTTTGAACAAAAATTTGTGGATCATGCAGAATTGTCCAGAGTTGGAATCAAAATCACGATACTGACAAAGTAGTTATAACCACAACGGCATCTATGCATACTAAATAATAACAAATAGCAAAACAAAATACCCAAATGTCCTATAGAAACATCGTCCCTCCTATAAAACGCATCAAAGTTAAGAATATTAAAATAGTAAAAAAAGTTTTCTAAGAAACGATTTGAACCTCAAATTATATAAGTTCCCACGTTGAAGAATTAAATAAAAAGTGAACAATGAAATTGTAACTGTATAGTGTAACAAATAAGTATGTTTTCTGTTTACTCACAAGGAACCGAAAAAAAAACACAATCTTGTTTGGTCCCACTATCACTAGTTCACAAGAAGTACCAGGGTAGCAGAAAGACCGCGGAGCGCAACACATGTGTCGCTCAATACAGTTAGAACACGACTGGGAACACTGGGATACAGGACAGATGGGAACTGTTTAGATAAAAACATCTATAAGGGTTGTACAGTTTTGTTTGAACATGGCTTTCAATATTAGTAAGGGATCCGACGTTCGTATAAATTTAATCATAATATTTTTAATTATAATTATGAATGAGAAATACGTGTTTGGTTATAAAATATAAAGAAAACAAAACAGTTACAAGGACTGTGATAGAAGTGGAAATTTAAATTATGGACGAACAATTATTTTTGATGTGAAACATCTATAGGCGAGGGTGATCGTGATCGTCTCGTGGCGTTTAACGCCACTCTTCGGCGGTCCCCTAATATTTAAATATTAAATTTTTGTGTGTGACTTAGTTGTTAGCCTCAGATGGCTGTGACAACTTTACCCGGACTGGTGGGTGAGTGCTGAGGGCTCTCAACCCGTTAAATATTAAATAAATATTTGGATGCATATACCTACATTTTTGTAACGAAACCATGGTGCGATTTAAAATTTTGTACATCGCCATCTAGTGAACTCAAAGAAAATTGTTACTTATAATGTATATTAATGAAAATAAATCTTTATTGAATAAAAATCATCATTTTTTGGAAAAAAATCGCGATATTTTATTAAAACTTTATGCCTTAGTTTTATCGTATTAGTTCCTGTCGTAATCTAATGTTCTTTTATGCATATATACTTGTTTTATAAATTAATGTAAAATTCTCTAACTTAGTAATATAAATATACCAGTAGGTATGGTATTTAGTTTACTTTCAGCTACGAAAACTGGAGAACCGTTTTTTTTATAGGTTTTTATTAGTTTCAGGTGTATATTATATTTATTTCTTTGTATATTACCAACTTCATAGGAATTGGATTTTGACTCACTTTAAACAGTTAAATTTCATTTAAAAATTGAAAATTTAAGGAGGACCAATGACGTTAAAATTATTTAGATAGCTTGTCTTATTATCATTACAGGATTAAAAATTTCTTTAACAAATATATTGAAGCTGAGAGTTGGTCGTTAGCTCGATAAATGCCGCCATTTCTGTTTCCTAAATCACACTCTTCGTGCGGAAAGAATGTCTGTGAATTTTTTATAGGCTTTTATTAGTTTCAGCTGTGTATTTATTTGTTTGTATGTCACCAACTCCTTAAGAATTGGATTTTGACTCACTTTAAACAGCTTGTCTTATTATCATTACAGGATTAGAGAGGTCTTTATAAAATATATTG
Source organism: Lymantria dispar (assembly GCA_032191425.1). Taxonomy (NCBI): domain Eukaryota; kingdom Metazoa; phylum Arthropoda; class Insecta; order Lepidoptera; family Erebidae; genus Lymantria; species Lymantria dispar. Next base: position 34,038,350 of record CM063448.1, read on the forward strand.
TAGCTTAGAGTTGGTCGTTTGCTCGATAGATGTCGCTATTTCTGGTTTATAAATCGCAAATTATTTCAAGCTACGTTTTAGAAAGTTCATTTCGTTTGTACTAAATGACGTTACCATAAATATGAGTCGTAAAGTCAATTTTAAAATGGATAATTTATTCGATACGATACCTACCAAAAAGTACTTATTGACTAAAATATCCAATACAAAAGTATCGGTATCGAAAGAAAAGTACTCGATACCTAAAGATAAAGTAAATAAAAGTACTCGATACTTTAAACAGTACGTTACTTATCTTTCGATACAATTCATGAGTTCAGTATCGATACTTTATATTCGATACCGTGTCTCTACTCGTACAAAATAGTTTCGATGTTTCACATCTGTCAGGCGTCCTGAGCGACGGCTCACTTTTTTGATTTTACTAATTAAATGTTTGCTCTTACATTAAAATTTGTATATTAAAACTTTTTGCATCTATCGGCACCAGATATAGTAACATCAGCGTAACTCTGTAGCTACGTTGATGGACATATATATTATGTCTGTTATAGTGTTAACGTTAACACGTTACGCGACCATGTCAATGATGACTTACGTGAATTTAGTCCCGTCCAAAGTAGCCTGTACAAGTTTTTACCTTAAAAAGAGTATACAAAAAATATTATTTTAAGTAAAATACTAGGCATCATTGTTTTACCAAGCTAGCAAAATATATATAAGCTAATCTCAGCCTTAATAAGTCCCACTATTGAGCTCAGTATTCATCCACAATGGGGATTCTACGCTGGTTAGACATGTTGGTATAGAGTTTGCCTTCTGTTGAATAGACGCTATCTGCATACCTTAGTGGTTTTTTGACACCTATAAGTAATAGATGGGTGGTTAATTATATTCTGCCTCTGTAACCATATGGATCAATATATAGCTGTAACGTATAACTGGAACGTAATAATTTAGCTGCGGTATCTTAGACTATGTGTTTCAGCCCATTTTTGCGGGACATTGAGCGTATTGCGTGACGAAAATAGATTTCTGTGATCCTTTTCTTCACGTTGCTAGGAGAATTTTGTATTCAAATAATCATTACTTAATTATATCCTTGAGAATATTTGCCGCGTAGTAATGAAGTATGAGTATAATTATTCGACCCTTTATTGAGGGTTCTGTTAAAACAGCAATGGAACGTATGGATAAGAAGCACTATTTGCTTTTCTGCAAATATACCTGTGACTTTTTTAATATATCAAAGCTTTCATTATCTATACAAAAACAAATAAATAAAATTGAAGTGTCTGTTTGTAATGTCATAATAGTAGGCTTTTCTCAAGCTCACACGGCACCTATGCCTAAAAACCAATTTAATTTTTTTTTGTCTTTCTGTTTGTTTATTCCAGGTAATCTTCAGAACGGCTAGACCGATTTTGATAATATTTTTAACCAGGTTTTTTATTTTTGTATTCCTACGGGAACTAAGTGGGAATACCTTAGGAATTCGCTGGTATTAAATGAGAATGGCACCAAAGTGAGAAATGCCAAGATTTTGTATAAATCTCCTCCACAAAGGCAAGGCACATTCGTTGCTTAATTTTTTTGGATTGAGAGAACTTTGTTACTCATCATTAGTCCGAGTAAGGATTTATTTTAGCTCATATATATGTCTTACTGCTGGGCATAAACTTCCTCCATAACAGAAAGGAAATTAATCTACTATACCACCTTGGTCAAATAAATGGAATTTTCCTTCCCTTGCATAGTTGTTAAATGCATATAACTTCCTTAAATCGTCTTTTACTATACACACGAATAAGATAAGGGGCGGTGAATTATATTCTTACTCATTTACCACCTGCGTGAGGTTGTAATATCAAAATAAACCCTTTTTGGGTGGAAGCTGCGGGCGGTCACGCCCCACCTAAATGGCCCGGGGCGGCTGAAAGCCGAAACCCAAACACCTACCGTACATGTCACACCTCGATATAGCCATGACGAACCACTGATACCAGGTTCTTACCTTCCGTGGCAGAGATCTAGCTAACCAAAAAGAAGAAAAATTACTCTTACCCACGTTGAGGAGAGAACCTTGCACTTACTGGCGTGTGGGGTCCTCATAAATAGACATTTTTTATGAGCACTTGGTTTATTACAATGTAGTGACCATGCCGTCTTCGTTATGCTACTAAGGGTGTTGATATATAGATTTACAAACATTTTATCTAATGCTTCTGGAATATTCCAAGGCATTGGATGAATCTTAATTGGTGAAGTATTAAAATTAAATGTCACCTTTGCATTAATTTATTTTCACTGGCTGTTCCATGAAATTGCTGTAATGAATTCCTTCATCGTGGCTCATACGTCTCACAGCCTGTTTCATAATAGGAGGGAAATTGATATGCTATATCACATTGGTCATAGTGCTTGGCTTAGAGTTTTAATTCGTTTTTTTTTTCATCTTGCATACATCTATGAATATCAACATATTTTTTATTAGTCATATTTTACGACACCCGCCTATAAGAAAGGGGATGTATTGTATTCTAATTCCATCACCACACAGGCCAATCATTTATCTGCAAACATGACGTAATAAAAATGTCACCAATATATCTGTTATAGAAATGAATTGAAGTACCAGGGCAACATAAGAAACAAGTGGTTGATTTGGGCGCGCAGATTCAATAAAGATTTAAGATCTATTTCCATGTATTGCGACTGATCGCAGTCGCGTGCGATCATACACGTACGATTGCGACTGTCGCATAAATCGCATGTGACATAGTCAGAGTATGGAAATGACAAGGAAATGAAAAGACAAGGGATTAAATATGAATATAACATCTATGCAAGAGAAGAAAATCTCGAAATAAAACCCACTACCAACAGGTCTAACTAGCGTGGTACAAGTGGTTAATTTCCTTTCTGTTTAGGAAGAGGATCGAGCCCAATAGTGGGACGTATAAGAGTTGAAACCAATGAATGAATGAACTAATTTCGCAAAAGGCGTGTGCAATAGTCGCATCCGATTGTTCATGCGCAGCTGCGATTGGTCACGATGTACAGAAACGAACCTTTACAGCAGCTTGCGTCATAGACGTAGAGTGAACGGATGTCAACAAATAAGATTGTGTTTACTTGATGTAACGAATTTAGATACTTTTTTTTCCGACTGCTGAATCTTCTAACTTTAGTTGGTTACATTACATCATTCAGCATTTCGCTACTGCTGGTATATGGAGCGGTTTTGTGTTGCCCGCATCAAATGGCTTCTTTAAGAAGTCATTAGTCTACCTAGTGAGGGGACCGTCCTGCACTGTTTCGACCGATACATAGCCACCATTCAAAAAACTTCTTGCAGTTGCTTGGTTTACATTTCATCTCAGATCATATATATTTCCCTAGCGAAGGCCGCGGGTGACTGGACCAGGGAGTTAGCCCAACATCCGCCAAGAGGCCGACCGCGCGACGACAACCAACGTCCCCGAACAGCGGGATGTCGGTTGAGGAGAGGGTATTCTTTAGGGGTATTCCGTCGGGCCGACCACTGATGACAAGCAACCTTGCTCCGGTGGTCAGCCCAACGACAAAGGCGACGTGTCACGGGTGGGTTACGGGACCGCGCACCGCCCGTCTGTCGCTCCGGATGGAGCTCCGGAGGACGATGGGTGCGATGACCGTAGCCCACCCCAAAAAAAGATCATATAGGTATATTTCGCTTTTGGGCTCAAGCCTTCTCCAAAAAAGACCTAAGGGATTATAATATTCAAATAATTGTAAAAGAAGGAAACCTCGAAATAAAATCCTATAGCAACCCGTATGACCAACGTTGCAGTGTAGTAAATTTCCCTCCCGTTGTGGAGGGAGATCAAGCCTGGCAGTGGGACGTATATGAACAGTAAGGATGATGATGATAAAATGACTACGGGACTATAATTGATACATCCAAATAAAAACAAATCGCTAAAATCCATGCCATTTTTGCTCTTATCGCCACATAAGTTCCATTGACAGGCTCCCATTGATAACAAGTTATCTATATAATATACCTCTTAGTGGTCTTTTACGACACCCTAGATTTGCTCTTAAAATTAATATATCTTTTCATTAGCTATCCATGAAAGAAATGTGTCGTGAATAGGTCGCTTACGGACCCCAGTTGTTTACAACTAACTTCCAATATTTCGCGAGATTGAATCCAGTCAAGCTTTTATTAGGGTAGTATGAGATGGGGAGAGTATTCTTATTTCAAATTTCTACCCATTTTAACGTTGAAGAAGGTTTAATTTCATATTCATAGTTCGCAGTGGGATGCTGAATTCTTAATTTAAATATTCATAGATATGACAATTTGCTTTCTATTAGCTCTTTACTCCCTGTATTTTTTTTTTGAGTAAACCGAGAGCGGGAATTGTCAATCTCAAGTTCTGCTTCTTGATAAGGTTTTAGTATTTCAATGGTTCTTAAAGAGCAGTGATTTGTTGTTAATATCATTTAGGAATTGTGGACCTATATTCTGAATTAATTAAGTACTTAAATTCCCTAAAAGTTAAATAAGAAAATACCTCTGGTACTACTAGCACTGTACTATTATTTTGGAAGATATCTTTTATCCTAAAAACTTGTGACTGTATCAGACCTTTTATCGATTTCATTAGCTAATGCATTTCTCATAGTCGATAGACTTTATAATGTCCTTGGCAGGAAACAATACACAAAATGTGATCGAAATCTAAGTTTTGGTTTGTTTTAGTATTTGTCTAGGAATCCCATTCTTGAAGTTGTCAGTCACTGTATTTGTATAGTACAAACAATCCATTTAGATTGATCCAATTGCAAGAAAGAAAACAGGGAATTCAACTCGCTTTGACTAAATTTATAAGAGTTAAAAAGTTCTTATTGTCAAATAATCTTCCGTGTCTTGAAGTCATGACTAGTCAATGACCCGTATGTCTTCTAGGAAACTTATAGGCCCACTGTTGGGCTCCTCCACATTATGAAGGCAATTGATTGAATTGGGTCAGACAGGTATAGGGGTAGGATTTTGTTTTGAGTTTTCCTTCTGTGGCATAGATGCGTATTACTAATAGATTAGCCTATTTTTATTCCCTGAATACTAATAAATATTTTATATTCTCCTTATTGTTTACATCACTTGTTTTGTACACCCACAGAATTGTACTAGGCATTCATAAAAGGCGAGCAGATCGTTCGTGCAATGTAAAGTCGGCGTCACAGCGTCGGTGCCTATCGGCAAGTGAGTATTACGTCACTGTTAAATAATTAAACATGTTATTGCATTAAAAACCTACGTTATATTTGTATTATATTTTTTTTGGATTGAAATGCATAAATAAATAATTAAATTTTGTTATAATATAAATATAAAATACGACTAATTACTGATCATGTGGTGAGGGAGTAAGAACATAATTCAGCACACCCTGTCTTGGCCTTGAGTATCGTGAAAGACAGCAAAAGAATAATACGCATATAACATATATGTAAAATAAGGAAAACTAAGAATAAAAACAAAAACTAACACGTCTGACTACCCTTGTATGGTAAGTCAATTTCCCTCCTATTGTGGAGGAGACTCCGGCCCAGCAGTGCGACTAAATGAGCGGAGAGGATGAATCTATATAAAATAGCCTAATTTGGGCAAACAATATTGCATTAATTTCCACACTGAACACTTATTAAACAGAGATATACATACATAGTTTGCGAATTTTATACTAGTTTGTACATTATATACTTCAAACAAAATAATTATCGTTTTGCGAGAAAGGGATAGATTATTCACCATCTAATTATGTTAAAGCTTGTTAGTTCTTTATTTGTGTATATTTTTTTAATTACTCTTTACCATCATCATTTCAGCCTATCGCCGTCCACTGCTGGACGTAGGCCTTCCTTATGTTATGTCACACAGTGCGGTCTTGTGCCGCCTGAATCCAACGACGCCTAGCAACTTTCAACAGGTCATCGGTCCACCTAGTCTTGGAGCGTCCTACACTGCGTCGTCGGATACGTGGTCGCCACTCGATAACGTTTCTTTCATCACTAGTACTCAATTTTCGAAAAATACTGATATTCTAAAAACAGTTTACGATATCCTGAAACGCTACTACGGTTTTCACGCTACACAGTGTTATAAGCTTTTTATTGGTGTGTTTTACATCTTAACTTTAAACGGGTTGAGAGCCCTCAGCGCTCACCTACCAGTCCGGGTAAAGTTGTCACAGCCATCTGAGGCTAACAACTAATTCACACAAAAAAAAAGTGTTTTACATGTGGTAAAGAATAATAAAAAGTAATATCATGCCTGTGGGTGTCTTAAAAGACGACTAAGGATATGCTTGTAACACCAATGAAATAGGAGGAAAACTAAAAATAAAATTCAATACCAATCTTCAGTCAATTGCCCTTATTGTGGAGGAAGCTCGAGCCCAGCAGTGGAACATTTATGAGCTAAGACGACAAGGATATAACAACTAAAAACATCATTATTTAATATTACTTCGCCATTTTCTTTATTGCCTGTAATGTATGTTTAACAGTGACATACTTATATGTATAAACGTTAATAGCATTATCAGTGGGAGGGGTGTACGCTGGAGACTCGAACATTTATTCCTTACAAACGCATTAGAGTAAATTTTAGATAACATTGAACAAACTCTCCCCAGCTTTTTAGAATTGAATATTTTAATAATCACATTTCAGGAGTATCACGTTAGGGAGAAAGTATTATTGTTATGGATTTTATGTTGTTTGGTTGGTAAATAGGTTAATGGTTATATTTTGTGACCAAAAAGGACTCGTTTTCATTGTCAGAAATACTTGAAAGTTACTACTAACTCGTATCTTATCTTGTTAATGCACTAGTAAATTCATTTGATTATTATTTATCAAAAAAAAACATCAATTATATTACAAAAAATACATTTCTTAAAAGTATAGTACCAGGCCCCCAGAAATTATTTAATTTCAAAGGCAAACTAGATGAAGAGAAATGACTTGAATAACTATTTCACAAGTACCAGGCATTCATAAGCACTGAAGAATGAACATAAAATCGACTGCGCTATGCCGAACAGTTTCTCACTTTTATCAATAGGGTAGCTAGCCAAGGATCTGTTTTATTTATATTAAATACTAATAACGTCCGCAGCTTCGCTTGGATGAATTAATTGCATCTTATTTGAACATTGCAAACAATAAAATTTAAGTGTCTGCTTGTAATGTCAAAATAGTAGGTTTTTATGCTCACACGGGTAGTATATATGGGCGCATATCGCCCTCTATCGCCTTCTATCGGCAATATTTGTAAATTGTTGATGTATGTGTTATCAATTATAGTTATAAACATGATTGAAATATTTGCAACTAATATTTAAATAATTATTTGTAGTAACAACACTGCTATTTACCATGCTATGATATTTAAGACACTTTTGAATATATTTCTAGAAATCTTTGATTTAATTGTTTAAATATTTATATAATTAATCAAATTAAAATCGATTAGAATTAATGTAATTAATTGTAACCATATTTAATTGTTTTTACACAATAAAGATTGTAATTTATTTCTAGTTAGAGCGCCGTCTGTTGAACAATATATGAGAACAATATTTCCTTTAATTACATTAATGTAAATTGTGTAAAATTGACTATTTGGAATTATGTTAAATGCATTAGAATATTTATCATTATTATTTAGCTATATTCAGATAGTTAAAAATAGTTGTTTTAATTGTTTGTTATAAAAAGTTATTGTAGTTACTAAGACTAGACCGTCTCATTGTAAAGCGGAGGTTATAAAAACATTGTAAGATTAGAATAGCGGACAGTTTTACTTCACTCACTTCTCCGGCAATAACTTGTAATAAATACAGTGATTACATACACGGTATTTTACTATCATCGTCCAAATTCCTGGCGCAACGCCGACAGCAGCGGTGGGATCACAGCCCCCAAAACTCTTCAAGATCTACGGATGACCTTCACTATGGAGCAAGTGATGGATCCCCTGACCTCCATTACAAAATACTGCTGCAACAACAGCTGCGAGAGCCGCATTTTCTACGGAGGCTACAATGTAACGGCGGCACCAAAATTTTTATCTACCGCCGTTCAACCCCGACGAGAGATCGCATCGATAATCATCGACATCCGGGGATTGGTGCGCAAATGTTAACGAGACTATCAAGCTTCAACATATAAGCCGCAAGAAGCAAGAATGGAAGTTATTCTTGAACTCAACGGTATGGCAGACACATGGGCGCTTCAATCAATTACATGGCAACAAGTGGAAGATGACGTCGTTAGAACCTTCGGCAAGGAGTTCCGGTATGCTTGCTACGTCCAGAGAAGGCGCAGCTGCATCTCTGAACAATCGGACAGTTACGCAGACTACGCTACAACGGGCCGTTCTCTGTTCAAACGTTTGCGACGTGAAGCTACGGACTCCGAGGTGATTAACAGGTATTTATCTTGAATTAATAAGATCTGAGCTATTGCGAAACACGCCTAGATTTTGTCTAGGCTCGTGTTTGTTTTGTTAACTTTTCTATAGGACGAAAACTACCGTCTAACAGTAATTGTAACGTGTCTGAAGGCGACGCCGGGGGTTTCACCGGTGTGCAGGCGGTGAAGAGTTATGTAATGACTATTGACGCCAAAAAGTACTGATGTGTTGAAAGAAACTGGTTTATTTAGATAACTAGCAAGCCACCCTCGCTTCGCCTCTGTTTTAGTCGTTTTACCCGCGTAGTTCCCGTTCCCGTGGGAATAACGGGATAAAATATAGCCTAGTTTACGCCCTGATATTATAGCTTTTCATTGGTGAAAGAATTTTTGAAGTCTGTCCGGCCGTTTTGAGGATTACCCGGAACAAACAGGCAGACGGACAAAAAATTTTTAAACTGTATTTTGGGCATAGGTGTCGTGCGGGTGACCGCGTCAGCGTGAGAAAGGCCATTTTGACATTAGACACTCCATTTCTATTTATTGGTATAGATATTGACTAATAATAATAGTAAACAGCACGGGACAATGATAAGTCCCGTATTTGGCACCTTTCATGACGTAAAAGGCGCTCAAGTCCCGGTGACGTGAGCGCTGCAGCGAGCGAGAATCTCTCCCCGCGCGACCAATTACCCCGCGGTCCAGTTACCCCGCGCGCACTTGCATAGCAACAATAGAATGCCTACTACATATTTACAATTATTAAATAGTTCTTATTTTGGATAATTCGCGTCGCTTACACTGTCTAGTAATTGTGTTAACTGTAATAACCTAGGACCTTTTTGTGATGATAAATAGAAGCGTCTACTTATCACGCTTGCAGAGTCCTTGATTTATAACTTTCATAACCCCTTTAATACGACGAAGTTTGTAGTACCGTTTTTGTTATAGAAAATACCATAGTGAAAATAATTATTTCCGTAAGCAAATCGATAAAATTTATGGTTAACTAACAATCGGACTATTATGTTTTACTTCTAGAGATCGCATTATCACAAGGTAAAGTTTTCTATAGCTTATTCCATACTGGTGTTGATTGTTCTCCGATCCGAAATAAGTTTACTGGTTCGATTCCGGGCAAACGCCAGATCGTTGATGTTGCTTGTATTACAACCAAAGTTAGTTTCCATGACGTGTCGAGGTAGAATTGGTTATGACATTATTAGTGCTGTTTGGTATTACCGTAAGTCTTAAAGAGGGTATATATAGAAAACTGTAACTGCTGATAAATGAACCCTCCATGCTATCTATAACTTTTCAACTTCAATCTAAACGACTCAATATTGCTTTAAGTTACATGATGTTCTCAAGCTTTAAATCTAGTTTCATACTCTGCAACTGTGTATCGCAAATAAAAGGCCAGTGCGTTAACAATAAAACTAAATGGCTGATTAAATAGTTCAACGCAGACCCTATAGATTATCACCTCTATAACGCTATAAAAATGAGATAAGCTGCCTTCACTTTAAATATCACTAAATGCTCAAAAGTCCTCGCGTAGTTCAGTATGCGAACCATGTGCGTTGAAATAAATACCGCTCGTGAGCTGAAGACGCTAGACTTCGTATAAAGCTATTAAGCATTTCCATCACTTCTTAGGAAGGTTTCAAGGCAAGGCAGAAAGAGCACACTCCAGGAGTGCATAACTGGTAGCATTTCTTTAAAATTTTTAGTTTAAAGTAGAATATCGAAAGGGGGACTGCTTAGTTAATACAGATTAGTCTTAATCTGTGTTAAGTAAACCATATGCTCTAAAACGAAGTAATTGTTTATCTCGTCGTAAATTCATCCACTCTTGACCATACTTGGCTTCATGTAGGGCAGAAGAATGATCCTTCAATAAAGGAGATTGACACTGACAGTATTCTATACTTTATGTCATTTAACAAGATATTGCTGAGCCATAATGTTCAAATAGTATCGTTTCACGTAATTACCGTTAGAAACTCGTGTTACGATCACACTGCACTGCACAGATGACGTAGTGGTTAAGATATCGTGCCAGTGTCGCGGGTTCGAATCCCGCGCAGGACAGCTCTGTGCGATCCATAAATTTTTGTTCTGAATTTGGATCTAATTTGTATCCATTAATGTGTTTATTACCTCCACCGCAATATAAGGACTATTGCGAGACTACCACAACTTTTGTTGCGAAATAGTACTAGCTAAAATCGGCGAACAATATTGGTACCCGAATATGTTCAAAAATTTGTGAAAAATTGTGTTAGCTAACATTCGTAAAGCCGAAATCGGGCGTAAAACAATTGACTTGACACCCAATCTATAAAATTGCAATATAATTTTCATACTGTGTGCGCTGACATTACAGGCTGCATTCATGGCGTCTTTATAGTACTTTAACACTAACGAACGCACGTCACAATCGGCTATGAGGTCTTTTCGTGAAGTTGTAACTATATTTGGAACTCCTCTCGTCTCATAATAATGAATAAATGCGGTATTGAATATACCTTATAGGCCTTGTGGCTAAGGGAACTAGTAGAGCAAATGGTTAAATGGGATTAGTTGTGAAAATTATCAAAGATATTAATGTCTGTAGTTGAGCTTGATAAACGATGCCACAGTGCTATTCACGATTTCCAGTTGGCTATAAACTATGCAATATTACTGAGAGTATTGTTCAGCAAAAATATTAACCGCTGTTTTATCGAGATGTTGCAGGTAGAGGACGACGAACGGACAAAAGATTAAGCGTCTGTAAGAAAAGGATGGACGAGCGATCTTTTCTAGAGTGATTTGACAAAGGTAAAGCCAAAATAAATGTATTTAAATTTGGCAATTTTGTTTTCGTGCATCGCCATGATCGACGCACTCTCTTCGAGGGTCCCATGGCACTTTAGGAGGTATTGCCTAATGACCGATATATATTGAAGCATAATTATCTCCGCGGATGTAGTGTAAGTATCGCTAGCCATGACTTTTTATGACAAGCGCCTGTTGCAAAAACTTGTTTTTTTCTAAGCAATGCCGTATGGGCGGGTGAATACTAATTTGGAAACGATGCTTTTTATTTTTCCTATCCAAAACATCCTTCCTAAAGCGCTGACTGGCCACTATGCGTATCCTTAAACCTGGTCTTGTGTTGGCTAGATCCCAGGATGGGTGATGCCTTATGGTTGGCTAGATCCCTTGGTGGGTGATGCCTTGCAAATGCTTTTTCTATCCAAAACATCCTTCCTAAAGCGCTGGCTGGCCATCATGCGTATCCTTAAACCTGGTCTTGTTGGCTAGATCCCAGGATGGGTGATGCCTTGTGGTTGGCTAGATCCCTTGGTGGGTGACGCCTTAACAGCGCAAGGGACGCGCTGGAGTCAGTACGGCCGTATGGGCGCATATCGCCCTCTGTCGCCCTCTATCGGCAATATTTGTAAATTGTTGATGTATGTGTTATCAATTATAGTTATAAACATGATTGAAATATTTGCAACTAATATTTAAATAATTATTTGTAGTAACAACACTGCTATTTACCATGCTATGATATTTAAGACACTTTTGAATATATTTCTAGAAATCTTTGATTTAATTGTTTAAATATTTATATAATTAATCAAATTAAAATCGATTAGAATTAATGTAATTAATTGTAACCATATTTAATTGTTTTTACACAATAAAGATTGTAATTTATTTCTAGTTAGAGCGCCGTCTGTTGAACAATATATGAGAACAATATTTCCTTTAATTACATTAATGTAAATTGTGTAAAATTGACTATTTGGAATTATGTTAAATGCATTAGAATATTTATCATTATTATTTAGCTATACTCGGATAGTTAAAAATAGTAGTTTTAATTGTTTGTTATAAAAAGTTATTGTAGTTACTAAGACTAGACCGTTTCATTGTAAAGCGGAGGTTATAAAAACATTGTAAGATTAGAATAGCGGACAGTTTTACTTCACTCACTTCTCCGGCAATAACTTGTAATAAATACAGTGATTACATACACGGTATTTTACTATCATCGTCCAAATTCCTGGCGCAACGCCGACATATACGATATAGAATACGATAGCTATGTCTAAAAATGAGTTTATTTTCTTTTTGTCTATTTTTTCGTAATATAATCAAAACGACTGGACTAGTAATGATAATATTTTACTATCAGGTAGCTAAGGTATATAAGAAACAAATTAAGCTATATTTTATTGTCTTGCGCTGCGGCTTGTCGCCGCTGCGTCCACCCTTTCGTGGCGAATGTGGGCGGACCCAGCGGTTGTACGCGAGGATGGTCCGGTCGATGGCCCTGTAGGGTGCGCCGATCTGGATGGAGTGCCTGACTGTCCTTCTAAAGACTCTCTTATAACGTCCACAGAGGGCGCTGGCGGTGAGAGCGATGCACGGATATCGCACAGTGGCGGCGGTGCACGTGTGCGTATTGACCAGGACTCCTCCACAGAACCCGGAAGAGATGCTCGCCGGACTTTACCGGCGAGTGTTGGAGACGCGGACACGTGAGTGGAGGGCAAAGAGCGGTTGCAAGAGAAGTAAAACTTGAAATAAAACCTATGCCAACACTTCTGAACAGGGTTGATACAACCCTGTCTATCTACTATAAGTAGATTCCTATTATACTGGAAGAGGCTCGAGCCCAGTGGGTCGTGTATGAATTGAGATCGAGAATTGAATGTTTGTAAAGCACCTTCTATCAACTGGAGTACACAGATGGCGTTAGTGATTAAGATACCGACCTGCCGTACCAGTGCCATCTGTACGAATTCTGTACGAAGGAAGGTGGATCGCATAACAAATTGTTGTTCTGAATCCGGTTGTAATTTGTTTCTGTTAAATTATGTCTGTTAATTCCCTTGCAATACAAGGATTATTATTAATGCAGGTTTATCATCAAGCGGAAAAAACCTCCATATATACAAGGCTTCAAAATAAACTATCAAATAAGGAAATCTTTTAGACGAGCCATAATAATTACAGAGTAATGTACAAAGTGGGTCGATAATGGAAAGTGTTGCAATAACGTTAAGAAATGTACAGGAATTGTGCCTCCAGGCGACTTATTATATAATACTAATGTTTACAAAATTTGTGTAGAGCTTTAGATAAATTATTTGTGTGATTTATGTATAAAAATATTTCTCCATTATTAATAAACCGCTAATTTGTACAGCAGTTTTGTCAGCTCCTGTTTTTAAGATATACTGCATATTTGCGTGACTCTCTTGCCCGTGGATGTCGTAAAAACGACCAAGGGATTAAATACTGATTGCTCAGATGGCATAGTGGTTTAAATACTAATCTACCATGCCAGTGTCGCCGGTTCGAAACATTTTGTGCGATCCACAAATTGTTGTTCTTGAGTCTAAACTTAATTTGTGTCCGTTAATTATATGTTTGTAAAGTCCTCCGCAACACAAGGATTATATCCATAATGCAGGGTGTTGTCTTTTAAAAGATAATCAAATTAGTGGAGCGTGTAATCTTTAAACAAAATGTTTGTGTATTTCATGCATAAAAATATTTCACCATTATTAATAGACCGCTTTCTACAGCAGTTTCGTCAGTACCTACTTTTTATAGACATAGTTTTTTTTTTTTTTTTTTTTTTGGGTGGGTCGCGGTCGGCGCGCCTCCGCACCACTCCGTCCGGGGCGACAGAGGGGCTTAAGCACGCAACTCCCGCAACCCACCCGAAAACCACCTCGCCTTCGTCATTGGGCCGACCACCGGAGCAGGTTTACTTGTCGTCAGTGGTCGGCCCGACGGAATACCCCCTACGCGGGGTACCCTCCCATCGACCGACGTCCCCCCCTCGGGGAGGACGTCGGTCTTTCCTCACGCGGTCGGCCTCTCGGCGGGTGACGGACTAATCCCCGGTCACGTCACCCGCGGCCTTGGCTAGGGCGGCATGAGGCGCAGATAGTTGCGCCTGCGCCGCCCCAGTCGCCGGCGGCGGATCTCCTCATCGAGGCTGCGCTCCACGCGCAGACGATCCGCCGGCTCCTTCTGCGAGATCACTGTCTCGCAGAAGGCTGCGACCGCGTCCCAGTTCCTGACGCTGTCGACCATCGCCCTAGCGATGGCCGGCAGCGTCAGGTCGGCACCGATGATTGCGACGAGTTCACGGCGCTGCACTGCCCAAGCCGCGCAGGCCTCGAGCGTGTGGCGCGCCGTGTCCTCGTCGCAATCGCAGTGGTGGCAGGACGGTGTACTCTCCCTCCTCACGACCCTGTGCAGGTATTTGGCGAAGCTCCCGTGCCCCGTCAACACCTGCACTAGTCGGAAGGAGAGCACCCCGTGCCGCCTTTCCAACCACTGCATCAGCACCGGCCGGAAGGCCTCCACGGTTCGCACCCCGAACCGAGGCCTCTCCAGCCGGACTGCCCAACGGGCAATGACGTCTCGGCGGGCGTCGACGCGCCAGGCGGTGAGATCCCTTAACGAGATCACACCGCACCTATTTATAGACATAGTGCACATTCCGTGTGCCGATGGAGTAAGAATACAAATCTTCACCACCTCTCTTACCCGTGGGTGTTGTAAAAGACGACAAAGAGATTAAATATGCATATAACATCTATGCAACCTATGTGACCAGCGTGGTATATTAGGTCAATTTCCTTCGGGCTCGAGGAAGCTTGAGTCTAGAACTAGGACGGATAAGCTGAGTTAATGACACATACTTGTACAAAAATAATGTGATGTAATGTATTCTTCCTTCGGTATCACTTAGAAATAAAATTCATTTATGTATTGATTTACTCACAAAGTACTCGTAATTCTGAAAAGATATCTTTGATATTTTTTTATCCCGTGTTAATCATTTCTTTACGGTCTAAAGCCTTTTTCATCGAGAGGCAAGCTACTAATAGCCGAGCAGTTACATGGTTATTAAGCATCAATAGCCACTTGATGTATTTTTAACTTAGAGTAAGTTCCTTTGTCAAGCCTTCTCGAGCTTACGGTTAAATTAACCAAATGGATGATGTGCATAGTATTTTAAATAATCAAATCACACATAAACAGTAATAACGTTACAAAACAAAACCCTATACCAACCCGCCTGACCAGCGTGGTATAGTAGGTTAATTCGCCTTCTAAGTTGAAGGAGATTCTAACCTCTGGGTTAGAGTGAGACGGACATATATAAACTGAGGGTATAATAGAATAGGAGAGCATAAAGAATTCGTTCGATACCAATAGAAATAAAGTACTAGGCTCTCAGAAAATCCAAAGAGATTACATTTGTTGTCGGATTCTACGTATTTACTGTGACGCTTCATTCTGTTTAATTCTACGCATTCGTGAATGATATTTGAAAACGCCAAGTTCCGTACTTACATATCGTATAATATTGATTGAATTAGGCGATATTTAACTATTAAAATGCAGGAAAATCACATGAATTACCTACGGTTAGTCCAAATACCGCACACTTGAGGTAAGAAGGGAATGGTCAAAGGAATTTGTGTAAGAAGATTTAATTTTATCTTATGCCACCTTGGTCGAATTGCCATTAGGCAAGGATTACCTTGCATTCTTGACGTGTACCGTTCTTTTTTGATGAACCGTTGGAAAATGTGGGGAAAGGAAGGGCCTTTCCTGCATTTTAAAATAATAATAAAATAGTTTATAAGTGTATTTGTTAAAGTAAAACTTTTTAGGTACAATATTCGTGAATAGTGCGTGAAATGTCAAGATAAAAAATTGTTACCTACTCTAAGACAGAAAAATTATAACGCTGATAAATAGCTTGAAAGAACTATAATAAATAAATTATAATATGACTAGCTACTGTCCGCGACTTCGCCTGCGTGTAAATTAACGTTCCCAAAGTTGGATTGTTACCTCGAGGCAACATATCACAGAATATACTTATATACATATACTCTAAGTGTTAATGTAGGAAATACTTTGTGCCAATTTTTATTGAAATCTGGTCAACGGCTTACACATGATTTAATAACAAACATCCAAACATCTTCACAAAATTTCACATTTATAGGATTACTTTCACAGTTTAATTCAAATTCTCGTGGATAGACGGTTGAAAATATATTTTTCTTTGACGCTGATACCGTGGAAATATTGTGAAAATATAATTTTTTTTAGTCGTTGATAGCTTTCTAAAAATGAAAGAACTTTTGAAATTAGTCAAATTTTCACGGTTTCACCTACGTAGGTACCGTTCCTACGGGAATACAAAGAAAAAGTATAGCCCGTGTCACTCTCTGATAATATAGATTTCCATTGGTGACAGAATTATTCAAAATAGTTTTGTGGTTTAACCAAGAAAGCGTAACAAACAACATACTTGCTCATTTATATTTTTAGTTAGGATGTTTTATTTGAATTTAATTGCTGTCATAATCTATAGATATAAAAGAAAGTCGTATTAGCTACACTATTTATAACTCAAGAATGGCTGTACCGATTTGGCTAAAAATTGGTGGGGAGGTAGCTTAGAACTAGGAGACAGACATAGGATACTTTTTATCCCGTTCGATCGCGTTCCCGTTTCCCGTTCGATAAAATGTCAAAGAAACGTAGTATAACAAAAACACATTTCATATGCAATAACAAAACGCAAATGACAGCTAAACGTAATTTTGTCTATAGTTAAGTATGGTTGAAAATTTGATAATTATAATTTTGTCAGATATCAATAATCAGTCATTTGTATTCTCTTTGAATCATCATCAACAATGCCGCGACCAAGACGATCGAATCTTTCTGGACAAAGCTGTGGTGTGATTCTTCCAGACTATATTTTCGGAAATTTAGAAAATATATTTACGAAAAAAATTATGGCGGTACGAAGTTCGCCGTGTCAGCTAGTTTCATATAAGTTTTAATTCAACTCATTTTATTTATCTATTTTCTGTAGAGTTGGGGTTAAGCTAACCTAATTTTTATATTATTTTAGGGTTGAAAAGAAAATTATTTGATTTTATGATAAATAAATCTATTTACTCCTAATTGAGATGCACGGATGGCGACTACGCCACTAGGTTAAGATACCTATCGTGCCAGTATCGGACGTTCGAATCCCACGCAAGTTAACTCTTTCTGCGATCCCCAAATTGTTGTTCTGAGTCTGGATGTAATTTGAGTCCGATAGTTATATGTTTATAAAGTCCCCCAATACAAGGATTTCCACAGTGAAGGGCGTTGTCTTTAATTAAAAAAAATGTATACTTTATATACACATTTCTTGTGTACGTGTGTGTGTATGTCACTGAACTCCTCCTAAAGGGAGTTGTTGAAAATGTTGTTGAAATTTTTTGTGTATTTTCAAGGAGATTCGAGAATGGTTTAGATTTAAAATTGGACCCGATATGTGTCGCTGCTGTCGATTTCAAGAAGAATTCCTTTTATTTATTTGAACAGAATAACGCCTGTTGGCTTAGCTAGTATTCTATAAATTAATAAATTTTATATCACTACAACACATATTGAAACGAAACATCACAAAATAATTCTATTTTTATTTAAAGAAGGTCATGTCTTTGCGATCGGGAAAATTTTGAATTTATTTTACGCAAACATCTAGGTCGCTTGACCTTTTCGCAATACATTCTTTACGTGAATAAATAAGTATTATCCCTATTTTCTTTGTTGTACTGTTGTAAATTGCTGATTTCCCTGTAGATAGCGTTACAAATTAATATTTACTTTAGCTTGCATTCTACTAAACATATTTATTTAATCATTACTTTATAATTACATTTTTTTGTTTAATTCCCGACGCAAAAAGAGGTGTGTTATAGCTTTGTTTGTGGGGTGTTGTAGGGTGTTATACATCGATGTCTGTCTGTTTGTCTATGTACGTGTGTGTCTGTCTATGGCCGTAGCTCTCAAACAGAATGACTGATTTCGATGCAGTTTTATGAGGCCTTATGTGGGCTGAAATGCTTACTTTTTTTTTTTTTTTTGGTTAGGCTATGGTAAGCGCACGCGCGGTCCTGTCCGTCCGGGGCGATGAAAGAACGGCGCGCGTGCCCATAACCCACCCGTACCCACGTCACCTCGTTGTTTGTTGGGCCGACCACCGGAGCAGATGTGACTTGTCATCAGTGGTCGGCCCGACGGAACACCCTTTCGGGTAACCTCACGTCTCGACGTACTGGGACGTCGGTCGCCATCGCGCGATCAGCCTCTCTGCGGGTGACGGACAATTCCCCGGTCCGATCACCCGCAGCCTCGGCTAGGGCGGCATTAGGCGCAGATACTCGCGCCTGCGCCGCCCCAGTCGCCGGCGGCGGAACGTGTCGCCGAATAGGAGCGCTACTCGCACACGATCCGCCGCCTCCTTCCGTGAGATTACGGCCTCACAGAAGGCGGCGACCGCGTCCCAGTTCCTAACGCTGTCGAGCATCTCCCTGGCGATGGTCGGCAACGCCAGGTCGGCACCGATAATCGCGATGAGTTCACGGCGCTCTCCCTCCCACGCAGCACACTCCTCGAGCGTGTGCTGCGCCGTGTCCTCGTCGTAACTGTAGTGGTGGCAGGACGGTGAGCTCTCCCTCCTGACAATCTTGTGCAGGTACTTCCCAAAACACCCGTGCCCCGTTAGCACCTGCACCAGTCGGAAAGAAAGCACCCCGTGCGTCCGCTCCAACCACTCCATCAGCACCGGCCGGAAGGCCTCGACGGTCCTGACACCGTACCGAGGACTCTCCAGCCGGACTGCCCAACGGGCAATGACTCCTCGGCGGGCGTCGACCCGCCAGGCGGTGATCTCCTGCGAGGAGACCATACCGCCGCGGGCGCGCGTCTCCGACACCCGCCGATAAA
The DNA here is from genome assembly GCA_032191425.1 of Lymantria dispar. Classification (NCBI taxonomy): domain Eukaryota; kingdom Metazoa; phylum Arthropoda; class Insecta; order Lepidoptera; family Erebidae; genus Lymantria; species Lymantria dispar. Next base: position 34,057,658 of record CM063448.1, read on the forward strand.
TTTCGGCGAGCATCTCCGCCTCCAGATCCCACGGGGGACTTCCGGCCAGGAGACACGCTGCCTCCGTCGCCACCGTGCGGTAACCCCGTATGGCCCTGATCGCCATGACCCTCTGTGGTCACCACAGGAGGGCCCTAAGACGGACGGTCAGGGACCCCGCCCACACCGATGCGCCATACAGGGCCATCGACCGGATCACCCCCGTGTACAGCTGTCGGCACGTAGCACTGGGTCCACCCACATTCGGCATCAGTCGCGAAAGGGCAGACGCCGCGCCGACAAGCCGGGGAACAAGTCGATGGAGATGCTCCCGGTACCAAAAATGCCCGTCGAGCACCAGGCCCAAGTACTTCATGCGGGCCTGGATGCTGATGGTGACCGACTTCACGGTGATCGAAGCGCCGGCGGGAGGCCCGGCGGTACGGAGGCCATGGAACAAAAGGGCCTCCGTCTTTTCCAGGACTACCCTCAACCCCAGCGCTTCGATCCGCCTGACAATCTCCTCGGTGCCGAGACTTGCCAGGCGTGCCGCCTCCTCTAGCGTCCCACCCCGGGCTGTGACGAGTGTATCGTCGGCGTAGCAAATTACGCCCAGCCCGGGTGGGAAACTTCCTCTCAACGCCCAGTCGTAGCCGACGTTCCACAGGGTCGGACCCAGAACCGACCCCTGTGGGACACCGCACGTCATGGGCGTTCGCACAACGTCCCCTACTCGGTCAATGTAGAGGACGCTGCGCCCCTCCAAGTAGTCTGCCACCAGCCGCCTGAGGTACACGGGCACCCCGTGATACCTCAACCCCTCCCTGATGCAGCTGAATGGCAGACTGTTGAAGGCGTTGGCGATGTCCAGGGACACCGCCAACAGGACTCCTCCGCCGGTGACGGCCTCCACTACCGCGGCCTTCAGGCGCAGCAGGGCTGCGATCGTCGAACGCCCTCTCCGAAAACCAAACTGGGCGTCCGACAGATCGGGCCCGACTCCGACGAGGTGCCGCTCAATGCGGGCAGCCAACACCCTCTCTAGCAGCTTGCCCGCATCATCGAGCAGCACGATGGGCCTGTAGGCCGAGGCCGACTCGGGAGACCATCCCGGCTTCGGCAGGAGAACCAGCCTCCCCTCTTTCCAGCACCCAGGGAATCGCCCGGACGTCAAACAAGCGTCGAACAATCCCCTGAGGCGTGGTCCCAGGTGCTCGAGGACCAGGGCCAGCACACGGTTCGGAATACCGTCGGGCCCGGGGGCGGTGGATTTGACTCGCATACGCGCCACCGCCGCTCTCATTTCCGGCTCCGTGATGGGAGGAGCACTTTCATCGTCGGCCTCCCTGTCGCTGTCCGGCGAAGCCATGACCGGGGGCATGTGCTCCGCACGCCGTGGAAAGAGGTCCTCGTCAACTCTGGTGAGGAGGCTGGGCTGGAGAGTCTCGGTGAGGGGGGGGCCCCGCCCGCGCAGCTTGTTCAGCGCCGCGAGGTAGGGGCGACCCCAGGGGTCACGCTCGAGATTGTCCAGCATCTCCCGCCGACTAACGTCCTTGGCGGTACGGACGGCCAGCCTGAAGGCAGACCGCGCACTGCGGTAAGCCTCGTACAGCTGGCCCTCCCACTCAGCGTCGCGGTGACGCGCTCGGCTGCGGGTGTAGGCCCTCCGGGCACGTATGCACACGGCCCGAAGGTCCGCCAATTCTCGGGACCACCAGGGGACCGCACTCTTCGGGGGCAGACACCGCACACGGGGCATGGCCGCATCGCAGATCTGCGTTAATGCACAGCGGATGCGGCCAGCCTCGGCATCCACCCCGTCCGCCTGGGGCGGTGAGGACAGCCACGACTGAACGATGGCTGCCTCCGCCAACAGGTCCCGATCCAATCGACCCACAGCCCACCGCGGAAACACGGAAGCTCCGTCCGCTGTGTGACCGCTGCTGGGCTGCAGGAGGGTCCGGGAGACCTCTATCCGGATGTATCGATGGTCGGATGCTTACTTTTAGCATTACTTTTTATATATTTATAAGAGTGTAATCCTTATTAATATTATAAATGCGAAAGTAAGGATGTTTGTTTGTTACGCTTTCACGCTTGAACCGCTGAACCGATTTCAAAATTTTTTTCACTAATAGAAAGCTATAATATCAGGAAGTAACATAGGCTATATTTTATCCCGGTATTCCCACGGGAACGGGAACTACGCCGCGGGTAAGGCGACTGAAACCGAAGCGAACCGAGGGCGGGTTGCTAGTTATATTATAACTTTATTATGGCACCGTTACGAAATGGAACAAAAATTACATCAATATTTAAAAACGCAAGAGCGTAAATTTATCAAAACCACTTATACTTGTAAACAGAGTTCACAAATTGTTGCTTGAAGATAACCGAATTATAATTTTATCTTTTGTACCAGCCCGCATGGAAAGCTCTGATGTGATTATTATCTTTATTGGCCTTATAGAATGGGGAGTTTAAATAACCCGCACCCTCAGCCATGGATCGCTGTGATGGAATGACATGTTGCTTTAGCAATTTGGGTATATTGTCTCTATAACATTCGATGGGGCAAAATACGATGAAAGCAGTCAAATTAGATTTCAATAGGGACTGTAAATTGAATTTATTCGTAAATTATTTTTTTTAAATAGTTTCAAATAAATGTTTAAATTAGTATTAACTATGGTGTGATGTAACGAGTTAAGCATGGAAACGTGGTCCCTAAATGTAAGCCTTATAGCAAATTCCCTCAGCGTGCTTTGAAGCGAGCTGTACTTGGGATTCCTTTGCAAGATATAATTCTAAATACGGCAATCCACCGAAGAACGGGTGTTAACGATATAGCACGAAGAATTAGCACGTTGAAGTGGTAATGGGCAGGCCACATTGCTCGACGAACCGACAACCGCTGGGAAAGACAGGTTCTCGAGTGGCGACCACGTATAGGATGACGCAGAGTAGCGCGCCCAACTAGGTGGACCGATGGCGTGGTGAAAGTTGCTGAGACGTCGTTGGATGCGGGCAACAGAGGACCGCGCTATGTGGCGTAACATGAGGGAGGCCTACGTCCCGCAGTGGACTGCGATAGGCTGAAATGATGATGATGAAATAATTTACCACTGGCTATTTTTTTAACCTGCGGGGAGTCGTAAAAGACAAGGAATATGATAGGCCTGGCCTATAAACATATATGTAGGAAAAAGAAAATTCAAAATATAATCTAATTTCACCTCGTCTGACTAGTATGTTACAACCAATGTGGTCAGACAGTAGGTCAATTTCCCTCTCATTGTGGAGGAGACTCGAATCCAGCAGTAGGATATTCATGAAGTGAGTTGGAATAGGAGAAAAAGCATTCGATCGATATCTATAGAAATAAAGTACCAGGCTGTCAGAAATTTTAAAGAGATTGTACCTACTTCACGCCGGTAAATTGTAACACTTCTTACAGTTTATTTCTATGCATTCGTGAATGATATTTAAAAACGCCAAGTTCTGTTCTAATATTTAGTAAAGTGATCTTTTTACCTAATATACGTCCTGTATGATGATAATAATAGAACGAAAACTTTGAAACCAAAAACGTACCGTGCTTTCTTTTGCGACACCAGCGCCGTACACATCATTAATCCTTCGAGCTGTTTCTGCAGTATTGGTGCCACGGTAGAACTCGTACTCATAAATATACTGATATTTTATGTTTTCCATAGTGCGGTAATAAGCGACGCCAGAGAATAAAACAATGAGGAAAAACAAATGAATGACTTTTTTCAAAATTCAAATGTACCAGCTAAATGAATTTATAAATTTGAATTTGGAAATCTAAACCAAAGAGGAGATATTTCAGATCAAAGTGGTCAGTACGACAAAACGCTAATTTCATATGTAAGGACCTAATATATAAATTTCTTGTGTACGTGTGTATGTCACTGAACTCCTCCTAAACGGCTGGACAGATGTTGATGAATTTTTTTGTGTGTGTTCAAGGGGATTCGAAAATGCTTTAGATTCACAATTGGACCCGGTAGGTGGCGCTGCTGTCCTCTTATTTTATTTGAACAGAACAACGTCTGTTGGGTCAGCTAGTATTCATATCGAGGGGTGAAAGGCTATTTGGTTTAAGTGACATTTTTATAACTTACGTGAGAGCATTTAAAGCTTAAAATTTTAGAAAAAAGATCATAACAAAAAACTTCTTGAGCTATTTGAATGGGGTAAATTTAATTAAAATTCAATTTAAAACATCGAATTTTTGATGCTAACACTAAATAAAACGTACTTTTAGTTACAAAGATAAATGTCGCTTAATACAAATTGCCTTAAGCCCTCGTTTTTCAGCGTATGGAAAATGTAAAAGAGTTCAGCATATGAAAAAAAAATGCTCTGATTTTAATGAATCCGGTATCGTTCGACGGCGAAAAATTTGCTGATTCCGAATATGTATATAAACCAATACCACACTAGATGTCGCTTAAACCAAATAGCATTTCACCCCTCGATATAATATCTATGCAAGAAAGTCAAAAGTTGAAAAGAAACCCTATGAACCTGTCTGACTGCTAGGTCATTTTCATTGCTTTTTGGAGGAGGCATGAGCCTAGGCAGTGGGACGTGAATGACTTGATATAATGAAATTAAAGACATTTCCGGTTTTGGACGAATACCTTCCAAAAGGAGGATATTATCCTAATTGCCAAGTATTGCAGATAGGTTGGCAACCGTAGTCGCTGTTATAAGTTTCCTAGGAGACTGCCGCTATCTGCATGAGATTATTCTGGTAACACCTTCTTTTTATAACTATCACGGAAGGTGGTGATACAATATAATGCAACTAGAAATTAAATTTAAACATTTCAAATAAAAATACAGATTTTATCGCGTTTGTATTTGATTTTTTAATTTGCCCGACGTTTCGAACATTTTGCATTTTGCAGCGTCATGAACGCGCCACGGGCGCACTAAAATGTCTCACGTCCAACAAGTCATCGTTATTACAGATAATTTATAATTATCTATCCCGATACAGAAAATTAGTTATTAAATATTAATAAAAAATTATTGCCAGTGTAAGAAGAAAATGATTCTATGTATAATCAAATCAATCAAAAATCAAATACAAATGCGATAAAATATGTAAAGTAGTTTTATTTAAAATGTGTAATACTCGCGTAAACATTAGAAATCATTAAACATTTCAATTTTCGCTCATAATAAAACAGTTTCCAGTTTTATATCTAATTACCTTTTATTTATCACAATAAAATCTCGTGTTAATGGTATTTACAAAGAAAACTGATAAAAAACATATTTCTTTTTATAAACCCTGAACAGGTTAGAAATAGAAATTATTAACTAAATTACGCTATATGTTTTCTTTTTAACTTCACATAAGTTTATACTTATCAGTGCTCAGTATGTATAATTATATAAAAAAATGAAACATTTTCTAAACGTTTTAAAAATGCTATATATTTTATTGTTACAAACTTAACAATTAATAATATATAATTACTCTAGCCGTTTGTTAATTGATTATATAATTAGAACACTAATAAAATATTTTCAATAAAATACCTTTTCGTATCATAAATTTAAATGTTAAAGATATACATTTTTATTTAGATTAAAAACAATAAGTATAAACAGTACACAGATATTGTCAAAAACATTATTAAATACAATATGAATTGAAAAAAAATCATACATTATTAAAAAAATAGTCTATTATTAATTTATGTTAATTTTACCGCCAACGCATTAAGAAGACAGTGGTGAGCACAGATACACATAAGATAGTAAGGAAGCTTGTGACGTCATAATTATGATGAGCAGCATTATAAAAACCTCCGTATACTTGAAGACCAGCTGTCTCGATACTGAAATTAAAATAAAATATATATATATATATATATTTTTTTAATAATTTAAGAATTTTCTCGAATTTGAATTATGTTTCTACTATCCGTAATCCGTCATATAGCGTGGCGTCGCCGTGGCCTGTAACGACACGCCAACGATTAGGTTTACCCTCGCCAATAGATGTTTCACATCAAAAAATCTTATCCCGATTACTTGGAGGCGAGACAATACATAATATATACCTACCCTTACTCCATCTCGTATATATTGCAAAAGGATATCTATGTAACAGCTCTTAGTTATCTTTCACGATTCACGAGCAATGTAAGTATTGGTAGATTGGAGATTATGAAGGTGGATACTGCACCTTCATGGAAAGCTCTATGTCCAACACCAGACCTCTTTCTTTTTTTTGGGGGTGGGTTGCGGTCGGCGCGCTCCTCGCACCACTCCGTCCGGGGCGACAGAGGGGCGTAAGCACGCACACCCACAACCCACCCACGATGCACGTCGCCTTCGTCTTTGAGCCGACCACCAGAGCAGAGGGTTAACTTGTCGTGAGTGGTCGGCCCGACGGATTACCCCCCTATTTGGGGTACCCTCCCATCGACCGACGTCCCCCCCTCGTAGAGGACGTCGGTCTTTCCTCACGCGGTCGGCCTCTCGGTGGGTGACGGAGTAATCCCCGGTCACGTCACCCGCGGCCTCGGCTAGGGCGACATGAGGTGCAAGTACTCGCGCCTACGCTGCCCCAGTCGCCGGCGGCGGATCGCCTCATCGAGGCTGCGCTCCTCGCGCAGGCGATCCATCACCAGACCTCTGATAGGTTGATATTGATAACGAATGATATGATGATAATTAAACTGTATAAATGCTCCCCATGTATAAGATTTCGAATACTGTGACTAGCTTTGTCCTCGTCATGAAAATACATGATTATGCTCACCTGAATTTACAATAATCTCCGTCATAACTCCAGCCCAGATATTCTCCAGTCCTCAGGTTTTCACTTCGAAGCCAGTCTTCAAGCGGTCTGAAGTAATCTCTTAAAGCCTCGCCACTTAATCTGCCTTCTCCTATCGCATCTTGCAATATCTGTGACCAGGGTGCCGATGAACCACGCTCCATAATACGTCTGAAAATTAATACAATTTCGAATTAATCTTATATCTTTAAACGAGCAATTCTTGTATATATATATTCAGGATCTCGGAAACGGCACCAACGATTTTGATGAAACTTGGCATACTAGAGGTTTCGAGGCCAAAAATCGATCTAGCTAGGTTTTATTTATAGAAAATGTTGTTTCGTCCGTGTTTTTAGCAAAACAATACAATGACATTAAATTTTAAAAGAATATGAATTCAAATTTCGCTGTCAACGTCATGAGTTACGATAGCTCATTTGGGAAGTCGACCGCTTTTCTTTTAGTAGGTATTGTTTTGGCATTCCAACAGCGTCGGATCGAATCTCGGTGTTATTATTATTCTCTTTTTGTATTTTTTAATATTTTTTCATTATTTAATTTTTATTTTTATTAATATATATCTAAATAAATTCTACAAAAATACAACAAAAATATTCCGTAATTATTATATAATTATTATTTTATATGTTTTCAGTGTGGTGACGGAGTAAAAACACAATTCGCCACCCCCTCTCTTGCCCAGGGGTGTTGTAAAAGACGACTAAGGGATATAAGAGAAAGAAAACTCGAAACAAAGCTAAACAGTAAATGGGCTGAGATGATCATTAGGAGAAAGAGAATATTCAACGTATTTAATCGATTTCCACGCAATATCATACCCGTAGGTGTCGTAAAAGACGATTAAGGGTTATAATATGCAAATAGTATTTATTTACAAGAGGAAATCTTGACAGAAAGTCCTATACCAAGCCCTCTAATCAGCGTGGTAAAGTGATCAATTACCACCGCCACCTTTTAATTTTAATTCTTTTTTTTATTATTTTTTTTCTTAAATGTCAACAACCTGTACTAAAAAAAAGTGAGCCGTCGCCCAGGACGCCTGACAGATGTGAAACATCGAAACTATTTAAATTTATTTCGAATATAAAGTATCGATACTGAATTCATGAATAGTATCGAAAGATAAGTAACGTACTGTTTAAAGTATCGAGTACTTTTATTTAATTTATGTTTAGGTATCGAGTACTTTTCTTTCGATACCGATACTTTTGTATTCGATATTTTAGTCAATAAGTACTTTTTGGTAGGTATCGTATCGAATAAATTATCCATTTTAAAATTGACTTTACGACTCATATTTATGGTAACGTCATTTAGTACAAACGAAATGAACCTTCTAAAACGTAGCTTGAAATAATTTGCGATTTATAAACCAGAAATAGCGGCATCTATCGAGCAAACGACCAACTCTAAGCTACAATATATTTTATAAAGAACTCTCTAATCCTGATATGACAATAAGACAAGCTGTTTAAAGTGAGTCAAAATCCAATTCTTAATGAGTTGGTGACATACAAACAAATAAATATACAGCTGCAACTAATAAAAGCCTATAAAAAATGAAATGCTTTCATCCGTTCACAGACATTCTTTCCGCACGAAGAGTGTGATTTAGGAAACAGAAATGGCGGCATTTATCGAGCTAACGACCAACTCTCAGCTTCAATATATTTAATAAAGAAATTTTTAATCCTGTAATGATAATAAGACAAGCTATCTAAATAATTTTAACGTCATGGTCCTCCTTAAATTTTCAACTTTTAAATGAAATTTGACTGTTTAAAGTGAGTCAAAATCCAATTCCTATGAAGTCGGTAATATACAAAGAAATAAATATATATACACCTGAAACTAATAAAAGCCTATAAAAAAACGGGTTTCGTAGCTGAAAGTAAACTAAATACCATACCTACTGGTATATTTATATTACTAAGTTAGAGAATTTTACATTAATTTATAAAACAAGTATATATGCATAAAAGAACATTAGATTACGACAGGAACTAATACGATAAAACTAAGGCATAAAGTATTAATAAAATATCGCGATTTTTTTCCAATAAATGATGATTTTTATTCAATAAACATTTATTTTCATTAATATACATTATAAGTAACAATTTACTTTGAGTTCACTAGATGGCGTTGTACAAAATTTTAAATCGCACCATGGTTGCGTTACAAAAATGTAGGTATATGCATCCAAATATTTATTTATTATTTATCGCCCGATTAGTTTACTCAACAGTTTAGGTAAAATATATGAGCGCGTACTACTTAGTAGGCTAAGAAAGTGCGCTGAGGAAAACAACCTCATCCCGCCGATTCAGTTCGGCTTTCGCACGCAACACTCTTGCGTTCAGCAAGTACATCGAATAGTCGAGTATACAAGTTATAAACTGCAACGCGGTTTATATACGGGTATGCTTCTATTTGATGTAGAAAAAGCGTTTGACAAAGTCTGGCATAACGGCCTTATTTTCAAGCTAATAAAGCTCAAAATCCCCCACTATTTAGTTATGATAGTTAGAGACTTCCTACTCGAGCGTAGCTTTCGCTACAGAGTGGAAGGTACTTTATCAGCACCGCACAAGCTAGAAGCCGGCGTCCCCCAGGGATCGGTGCTCTCTCCAATTCTCTTCTCGCTGTTCACCAGCGACATACCCCAACATAGTAGAATACAAACAGCATTATTCGCTGACGACACTGCCATCTTCTATGCAGGTCGATCTCCCGCAACAGTGACAACCGTTCTCCAAACTGCGGCTACCGCCCTAGCCAAATGGACTAGGAAATGGAGAATCGGTATAAACCCCACCAAAAGCCAGGCGATCATATTTCACAAGGGGATTGATCGCCGCTACCCAATGGCTGAATATCCACAGATAAAGATGTTCGACCAACCCATCCCCTGGACAAGGGAGGTCAAATATCTGGGTGTGACCTTGGACAGACGACTGACCTTCGGTCCTCACATAGGGCGAGTCCGCGCGCGCGCAGCCCTAGTGCTAGGATGGTTACACAGCTTAGTACACGCAAAGTCTAAGCTATCTCTCCGTAATAAAGTTAGATTATACACCGCTTGTATACGTCCTATCATGACGTATGCAAGTGTAGTGTTTACACAAGCGAAGCCACGCAGGCTACATCGGCTACAGGCATTACAGAATAGGTTCATGCGCCGAGCGACGGGAGCACCGTGGTACATGCGCAATGTGGATCTTCACATAGATCTTGGCTTGCCGACCATCAGGCAATACATGAAACAGTGCTCCCGCCGCTACTTCGACTCTGCCGCGACACACCCGAACCCATTAGTGGTAAGGGCGGCTTCTTACATCCCCTCTAAAATGTCCGCGATTAAACAACCGCGACTAATACTCGACGAACCCGACGACACTATAACGCTCGCCCAGACTGAGGCATACACAGCCCGCGCGGCCTTGACAAATAGTAGTAAATATCCACGTTACCGCCCCCGCCGACGGGGAAGGAAGACGTGTCGCGTTAAAATCATAAACGTGGGAGTGCCCACTTTGCCAGCGACCGCCCGAGCCGAGGTCCGTACCCCACAGGGGGTGCCCTCGGGATGGGTCGCTTAACTTTAAGCGGGTTGAGAGCCCTCAGCGCTCACCCACCAGTCCGGGTAAAGTTGTCACAGCCATCTGAGGCTAACAACTAAGTCACACAAAAAAAAAAAAAAAAAAAAAAAAAAAAAATTTATTATTTGCGGGTTGAGAGCCCTCAGCGCTCACCCACCAGTCCGGGTAAAGTTGTCACAGCCATCTGAGGCTAACAACTAAGTCACACAAAAAAAAAAGAAAAAAAAAAAAAGAATTTATTATTTGCGGGTTGAGAGCCCTCAGCGCTCACCCACCAGTCCGGGTAAAGTTGTCACAGCCATCTGACGCTAACAACTAAGTCACACAAAAAAAAAAAAAATATTTATTATTTAATTAATAGGGGACCGCGAGGCGTGGCGTTAAACGCCATGCGACGATCGCGGTCACCCTCGCCTATAGATGTTTCACATCAAAAAATGTTTCTTATACTGCGGCGAACTTTACAAACATATAATTTAACGAACACAAATTACCCCTAGACTCGGTACAACGATTAGTGAATTGCACAAATTATTTACCCGCATGGGAATCGAAGCCACGACACTGGGGCGGTAGGTCGGTATTAACCACTACTCCAACGCCATCTGTGCAGTCAGCACAGTGGAGCACATTCGAGCCCAGAATTGGAGTATGAGCTGAGATGAACCAACTTCAATAATAGTGAAGGTTCTCAATTTAAATGTTTTTGAAGTTATACTTCTTTTGACGAGTGAAAGAAAAAAGATGAGAGTAAATTCTTGCACACATCGTCACGGCAAACCAACACGCTGAAGTTAGCTAGTCATTATTTTTTACTATGCGCGCGCACATTATCAACTAGATAATACGTTACAATAAAACTTTCAATGTATTATATGATTCCACCTATCCATCAACCTCCATTGCCGAACATAGGCCTCCCCACAAGAATGCCACACAGAACGGTCCTGCGCCACTTGCATCCAACGGTTTCCTATGACTTTAAGAATGTCGTCAGTCCACCTAGTGGGGTATCGTCCTACGCTGCGTCGTCCGATTTGTGGTTGCCACTCAAAAACCTTTCTTCCCCAACGGTTGTCGGTTCTACGAGCGATGTGGCCTATTATATGATTATTTTCTATTATTAGTGACATTTTTCTACAAACGTGGGATATAATTTTTAGAAAGATTTTTATCTCGTTATGCCAAAGAAGTCTAACTTCTTACATGCGTCCATACATAAGTACATACTCACACTTTTTTATGTATATTCGGGTAAACTCCATCATACATAGCCATCTATGTAAAATATTTAAAAAACATCTTTTTATTAATTTATAATTTAATATATATGTATTACCATAACTTAACATAATAATTACGAACCTTGACATTATTGTTACAAAACACGATATTGACATCGATATGTGAAAATTAAATGCAGTTTTCTTGGAAATGGATCTTAGTGTCGTATTTATGAATAATTTAATTGGAAGTGAAAGCATATACAAGAAACTTCTATACAATATTATTTTATTCTAAGCTGGTCGTCTTTTATGTTCGCGATCGCTTTGAGGTATTATCCATTTATCTTCCATGTGTTGACTGAGTAAGATTATAACTCACCACCCCGTATCTATTGTGTCGTACCCCTTGGGTGTCGTAGACGACGCCTAGGGGATATTTTATGTAAATGTCGAGTATTAGCTAGAAAAGTTAGCTAGTACTATAAAAATAAAAAAACTACAAATTGATTTCATATAGTATGATAAAGCTGAAAATATCATTATCTTTTCAGCTCATTTTCATTCTTCATTGGGAGGAAGGCGACGGTGGCTGTCGCACAGTTTATACTAGTTCAGACACCGTCGTTTACTCCATCTTAATATGTACTCAATTTGTTATTATGTAACTTAAATTAAGATGGAATTATTTTATGCATTTGCTTTAGAACTAAATAAATAAATTATTATTATTATTATTTTCAGCTCAACCTGCTGGGTTCGAGCCTCCCCAACAATAGGAGGGAAATTGACCTAATATACCATGCTGGTCAGACGTGTTGGTTATAGTGTTTTATTACGAGTTTAGCTTTTCTTGTTCAGATTTATTTGGATTTTTTGTTTTTGGGGTGGGCTACGGTCAGCGCACCTTCTACCCGTCTCCATCCGGAGCGACAGAGGGGCGGCGCTCGGCCCCGTAACCCACCCATACAGCACGTCGCCTTCGTCGTTGGGCCGACCACCGGTGCAGAGTTCCTTGACTTCAGTGGTCAACCCGACGGAATACACCGAGGAAGTACCCTCTTCCATCGACGTCCACCCGGGACGCCGATCGCCGTCACGAAGATTTAAATTGTATATTACACCTTTAGTTATCTAAGAGCAGCTGTCTTTTACGACAGCCACGAGAAAGATAGGCGATGGTGATTTGTATTCGTACTCCGTCACCATACGCAATGATAAAACAATCGTCATCATCATCTCAGCTCATATACGTCCCACTGTTGGGTTGGGGCCCGTTTCACTAAGGGAGCGAATTTGATTTACTATACCGCGCTGGTCAGACGTATTGGCGTAGGGTTTTGTTTCGAGTTTGCCTTCTTTTACAAATGTTATATACATATCATATCCGACGACGATGTTATGACACCCATTGGCAGGACAAGGGTTGGAGAATGGTATCCTTAATCCGTCACCACACGGAAACTCCGTCACAGGCAGTAACGGTATTGTAAGTCAATTTCACTCCTATAGTCGAGGAGGCTCGAATTCAGCAGTAGGGTATCTATACCAATAAATAAAATTGGAGTGTCTGTTTGTAATGTCAAAATAATAGGCTTTTTTCATGCTCACACGGTTATTTGCACGACACCTATGCCTAAAATAGCAATTAAAAAGTTTTTGTCTGTCTGTCTGTTTGTTCCGGGTAATCTTCAAAACGGCTGGACCGATTTCAAAATTTCTTTCACCAATGGAAAGCTACAATATCAGGGCGTAAACTAGGCTATATTTTATCCCGGTATTACGGACTATAACCGAAGCGAAGCGAGGGCGGGTTGCTAGTATGAGATAAAACAGTATTACATGAAAATTATTACATCTACAATAAACACAATATGTCGTAATTCACATCAAATATTAACTTACAGTCTTAAATTACTTTGATCTTATAAGGTATCATTGTGTGTAACCGAATATGTTATATAATTCGTTAGTGTTAAACAATGCTTAAATAGATCTACTAGTGCTTGCATAAGTCTTAGGTTGCCTAGTATAAGTCTAGATTACGCAGCGTCTTCCGGCATCTCAATGGATAGGACTGCAGTTTGATTTTTTTTCTGTTTAATGTTACATAGAAGTGTTTAGTTCAGCCGACGAATCCAACTCGGTTGGGCAGCGTTCGGGAAACTTAAGAGGATCTTCTCGTCCAACATACCTCAGTGTCTGAAAACACAGGTCTACGACCAGTGTGTGATACCAGTGATGACTTACGGCACTGAAACGTGGTCCCTAAATGTAGGCCTCATATCAAGACTCAAAGTCGGTCAGCGTGCTATGGAGCGGGCTATGCTCGGGATTTCTCTGCGAGATAGAATCCGGAATACGGAAATCCGCAGAAGAACGGGTGTAACCGATATAGCACGAAGAATTAGCACGCTGAAGTGGCAATGGGCAGGCCACATCGCTCGATGAACCGACAACCGCTGGGGAAGAAAGGTTCTCGAGTGGCGACCACGCATCGGACGACGCAGTGTAGGACGCCCCCCTACTAGGTGGACCGACGACCTAGTGAAAGTTGCTGGGCGTCGTTGGATGCAGGCGGTACAGGACCGCACATTGTGGCGCAACATGAGGGAGGCCTACGTCCAGCAGTGGACGGCAATAGGCTGAAATGATGATGAATGATGAGAAGTGTTTATATGTATGTTGATGTAGTGAAAATATATCACACTATTGCTTTGTTTTCCATATGTGATCATGAAAAACGTTAATATAAGGCATAATTAACATTCATCATCATTTCAGCTCATATACGTCCCACTGCTGGGCTCGAACTTCCCACGCAATGGGAGGCAAATTGAACTTACTATACCATGCTGGTCAGACAGGTTGGTATTTCTTTTTTTTTTTACGGGTGGGCTATGGTAAACGCACACGCGGTCCAGGCCATCTGGGGCGACGAAAGGACGGCGCGCGGGCCCATAACCCACCCGTACCCACGTCACCTCGTTGTTGGGCCGACCACCGGAGCAGATGTGACTTGTCGTCAGTGGTCGGCCCGACGGAATACCCTTTCGGGTAACCTCACCTCTCGACGTCCTGGGACGTCGGTCGCCGTCGCGCGGTCAGCCTCCCTTGCGGGTGACGGACAATTCCCCGGTCCGATCACCCGCAGCCTCGGCTAGGGCAGACAGGTAGGTATAGGGTTTTATTTCGGGTTTTGCTTTTCTTGCATAGATGTTATATGCATATTATGTCCCTTAATCGTCTTTTACGATATCCACGGGCAAGATAGGGAGTGGTGCAATATATTTTTACTCCATAACCACACCGAAAAATGACATTGCTTCAAAAGAAAGTAAACTCCAAAAACTGATGAACGGTTTATATTTTGCCTTTCATTATGGATGTATTTTTATATTTCGTATGAAGAATCGAGCTCATAAATGATACGTAATTGGCTAAAATGATGATCAAGATGAATTGTATGATGGTAAGATCCCCGTGATATAGGCATTTATTGCTTTGTGGTTTCTGTATAAAAATATTTCTGGATCCCGCGAAGTGCAGACGAGTAATGCTAGCTCGTAGTACGCTCATGCTTGCATTAATTCGACTTGTATGTTTAAGTTATTTGAGCGCGGTAGGTTTATTTTTTTTTTTTAAGAAAACACCCTGCACTAAGGAAATAATCCTTGTATTGCGGGGGACTTTACAAACATATAATTAACGAACACAAATTACATCCAGACTCAGAACAACAATTTGTGGATCGCACAAAGTGTTGTCCCGCGTGGGATTCGAACCCTCGACACTGGCGCTGTAGGTTGCTATCTTAACCACTACGCCATCTGTGCAGGTTATTGCAGGTCGGATAATCCTACTGCCGCTTTATTACCAACCCTTATATTGATCGTGGGTATCGTAAAAGCCGACTAAGATCTTTAAATCCAGCTGGGCTATCTCCATATGTCTACTCAACAATTATATTCTCAAGGAGGGTTGGCATCAGGCAGGTGGCCGGTCATAAAACTATAGTCATTCTTTTACAATGAAATAGGAGTACATATTGAGTCATGGAAGGTCATACATATTTCAATAATCCTTAAGACAGAGTGTGATTGCCATCAATCAGTTGCCAAACTTTAGTGAAGGTAATTTTAGCTCAGATATTCATGCAAATGGCCGTTAACAAGACTCAATAAGATTCTCACAGTCCAATCGTGAATAGCCGCTATAAAATTGATTTAGATCTACATTACATAAGTGTCCAGTCTATGGGATAAAATGTTCGCTATGCAACGGGGTAGCTAAAATGACTATTAATGTTAATTTCAAAAATTCTATTACCACTTTTGCTAATAGAAGAGATTTAAGGTTGTATTTTTTTTTACTTATTCAACTTTGTCTTGTAGATCTAGTGATCTCGTAGATGTGTAAGTGTTGATCTGAGAATTATAGGAAATGGACTCATGGTTTTTGGAACGGGTATCATTCGTTTAGTGAAGCTTGGAAAATTATATATAGAAGCCAGCCGGGCCAAGCCAACTTTATAAAAGAGGAGGAGTTATTTCTTGTGTGTTATTTGACTTTAGTATATCGTCCGGTGTAGTTTAGGCTGCGATACAATTAGGTACATCCTTAGCCCTAAGCCTTATTGTGTATGGTGTCTCTAATTTATCTATATGTGAAATCATATTAAGGTTATTTTGGATCAATCTTACCATATTTGAACACCAATGTAATTCCTATAAACTAGAAACAGAATGATTCACAGAAATGGTAGACGTTGTAAAGTTTGTATTGGAGCCTCAGGAAGTCCACAAAGTTAATTAGATAAAATATTGATATAATAACTTGCAAAGATTTAACTTCCCTTTCTTGCAAAGTAGAAGATATGGAATAAAACAAACAATAAAGAAGAAAATATATTGCCACAATAATTCCTGATTATTCTTGATTGTTTTATTTAATTTTAATATGTAGTTTGTTATTTTAGCCATAATTTACATACTATGTAATAGTTATTTGTACATTTGTGTCTAAGAAATTAACTCGTTACATTAAAAAAGCAACATTTTAGCTGTCCAGTGGTCTTGTCCAGTGGACTGATTTCGCAAGCCATCCGACCCATATAGTCAGACTTCCTACACCAAGTCGGTAATGATAATTAGGACGGCGACACAGTCACGACTTTGGATTTCAATTTGCGTTTACAATAGTAACTACATAATAGTTTGTATAACTACTTTTATTGGATAATGATATATGGATTTTGCTGTGTGGTAGCGGCTTCAAATACTACCAACCCTTGATTTGCTCGTGGGTGTCGTAAAAGACAACTAAGAGCCCTAGATTGACCCGGACCAACTCCATCTGGTACCATTTGGGTCAACGATTACATTCCCAAGGAGGGTTGACGTCAGGCAGGCGGCCGGTCATAAAAGTCATTGCCGAAACTTTTTGCAATATGTCAAAACAGATGACATATTGTGTCGACCCCAAGTAATTGGGATAAGAGCAAGATGATGATGATGATATGGATTTTGCTATTTCCTTTGCGTTTTAGTGTATAGCAAGTTGAAATTATGTTATGTGACTAGACTGGAAGAGCTAGTGTTTGATTTATTATTTATATATTTATTATTTATTTATGATTATTCAATGTCTTATATATATATATATATATATATATATATATATATATATATAATCTTCTGTTCGTGTTTGTAATTGAACTCCTTCTAAACGGCTGGACCGATTTTGATGTTTATTTAGTGGCAGTTCCAATGGATATGAGAATAGTTTAGATAGATTAATAATTGAAATTGGTAGGTGGTGCTGCTATCGATTTCAAGGAGAATTTCCTTTACTATTTGTTTAGATTTGAACGTCTGTTGGGTCAGCTTGTTTTTAAATATTTTTCTAAATATTGTTGAGAAAGTAACTGTCTTCTGAATTATTTACTGAAAGTAATTTCTATGTGGTGACGGAGTAAGAATACTATTTACTACCCCCTTTCCTGCCCGTGGGTATTATAAAAGACGATTAAGGGATTAATGCAGATATCATCATCTAGGGAAGAGAAAATTGAAATAAAATTCTATACCAACTCATCTGACCCGCCTGATATAGCAGGTCATTTTCTTCCAACTTTAGAGAAGGCTCGAGCCCAGCAGTGGGGCGTATATGAGCCGTGATTGTGGTGTGCGAATTGCGTAAGCTAGGTTCTGAATATTTCTCGTCTTAAATGCCCGGAGACGTATATCAACTCTTCACCGCCGTAGATTGGCAATCGGTACAGATTTTTAAACTTCTTTGGCTCACCCGCCAACTGAACATTTTAAGTACTTTCTCCTGTCAGAGTCCCATCGTCCCCGTGTGGTCGATTTTAATGCTACCATAATAAGATCTTAGGCTCGAACCTTGTGCGCGTAAAAAAATATTTGGAAAAATTACAGATTATGCTGATTTTCACACATACAAATTAAAAGTCAATTACTAATGCATAAAGTTATAGTCCATAAAATATAGCTTAATCTCTGTGACAGATGTCAATGAAACCAACGAAGTAAGTTTGAACGAGCGACATGTTTACAATTTCATTTTGTATCAAATATATTTTCATTCTTTTCGTGCCAGTTTTATTGCAACTAAATTGCAATATATTATAAATATAAAAATATTAATTTTCATGCCTAAAATGTACCTGAAATACCTAGTAAATATTTTATACATAAATGACTCTTACGCACGTACAAGGTCATACTGGACTGAAAATAAAAAAGAGGTGGGACAGACGATATACGTAAATCGATAACGATTTATTAAATTACTCATAAAAGAAATAATCCCAAGACAGTACCTATATAAAACTTTCAACATATTTTTACAATTACAACAGACAGTTACATTATAAAATACCTAAATTGAATTTATTAAATATTAAAAAAACTACTTTTTGTCTCTGAGTAAATGATAATATTATGTACTCATTATTGTGAATGAACTCTACATATTTATTTATAAAACAGTCGTAATTGATCGATTGATCTAACGACTGTCCCTATTTTGGCAAAAAATGATAAATGTTCTAGCAGGAACGCTCTAGTGATGACGATAATAGTGACCTAGACCTTGATTGTCTTGACCCTGTGATATATTAAAACAGTCAAAAAACAGTTTTGTTTGAAATAAATTCAAAAAGATTTTCATTGATTGTATTTTAATTATAATAGAAAATCACAATTATAAAAATAAAGAGTTTTATCGATAAAAAAACTACGGACTTTATCGTAAGCGTGACAGCACTAGGGACAACTGTCACAGAGATCATCCTATATTTTATGGACTATAGAATATAATTGAAAGTTTGTCCCATCACCCTTATAAGATTAGCGATATTTTATTTTCGTAAGTTTCTAGCATAAATCGATAGATGTCGCTATCCTCAGTTTCTGCATCGCACTTTTTAGTTCGGCTATCTACAAAGCGTGCTTTTAATTTTTTTTAACTACTTAGTTTGCCAGTAATAAGCATGTTAAGCGTGGAATAGATAGTCACAGCTTGTACATAATTAATAACTTTAACTTTAACTTTATTCATCTCCACAAACAACATTTACAGATACATTATTGACGGTAACTACATTAAAATTAACAGGATTATGCTATTCGTGGGAGATCTGGAGTCTAAACTAAGCCTAGGCCTGTATTTTAGTACTCCAGGCCCCCCAGTATGTAATATTAAGTAGTAAATATCAACAGGGCAGCAATGCGCACTATGCGTGCAGTGTCGTATGTGTGTGCGTGTGCCTGGAAATAGCCTCCGAAGGAAGCAATAATTTCTGTCGTATAGAAACGCAAATGCGAAAGGCACAATTTAAGCGAACATTATGTAAATACAACTGAATCGATATACTACTTGTATTTATACTTGTAATCTAATTTCGAAAGGTATAGATAAATCTATACTTCATCATCTCAACTGATATATGTCCCAACTGTTGGGCATTATCCTTTACAGTAGGAGGTATATTTTTTTTTAAAGACTATAACCACTAATGAAATAGTCCTTATGTTGTACGGAACTTTAAAACCATATAATTAAGGCCACAAATTACATCCAGACTCAGAACAACAATTTGTATATCGTACAAAGTATTGTCCTGGATGGGATTCGCGTTCATGACAGTGGCATCGTAGTTCGGTATCTTAACCACTACGCCATCTACGCAATCAAATTGACCTACTATACCACGTTGGTCAGAAGTTTGGATAGGGTTTTATTTCGAGTTCGCCTTCGTCTTGTATGAATGTTATGCGGATATTGTATCCCTTAATCTAAATGTTACTAATAATGGAAATATTGGATTTCGTTTGGCAACACTGAAAAACAGGAAACGCATAAAAATCGTGACTAACAAAATTTAGAATACTTAAAAGTTTATATTGAAAAAGGAATTTGTAATCTGAATAATATACTTTAATCGTCGTTTCTTTGTTTTTACAGGTAAGATATATGTCATAGTTATATATTAGTTATAATAACAATTTTAATATTAAGATTCGTGTTTAATAAAATACTTTGTTTTTACAGAGCAACGCAAGGTTTTATTTAAATTACAATTCCGATATAATAACGTTATATATATATATATATATATATATATATATATATATATATATATATATATATATTTTCAACGAATGTTAAAATTAATAAATTTTACAACGATCTAGATCTCTTAGATGTCATCGCAAAATTTACTCCAAATAATATAAAATAAAAACACGATAAAAATGTGAACCTATAATTAAATTCGTTAAACGTGTATATTTTATTTTTCAAGGTGAACCACTAAAATTGGTTGGGATTCGAAGTTAATTTATTTATATGGACTGAAATGATCTAAATTGTGGCGCTTGATGAGCTGTACATATTTGAATGGAATAGGGCTGCCTGATATGTAAGTATTAACTTTATTCTTAACTAGCAACCCGCCCTCGCTTCGCTTCGGTTATAGGTTATAGTCGTTTTACCCGCGTAGTTCCCGTTCCCGTGGGAATACCGGGATAAAATATAGCCTAGTTTACGCCCTGATATTATAGCTTTCCATTGGTGAAAGAATTTTTGAAATCGGTCCAGCCGTTTTGAAGATTACCCGGAACAAACAGACAGACAGACAAAAATTTTTTAATTGCTATTTTAGGCATAGGTGTCGTGCAAATAACCGTGTGAGCATGAAAAAAGCCTATTATTTTGACATTACAAACAGACACTCCAATTTTATTTATTGGTATAGACTAGCAGCACCCTGCGGTTTCACCCGCCGTTCCCCTTCCCGTGGGAATATCGGGCTAAATTATAGTCTATCTATTACTCTGATATGTAAACTATATTATTGTGAAGTTTCATCAAAATCCATTTTGTAGTTTTTGCGTGAAAGAGCAACAAACATCTCCACATTTTTACATCTTCACATCCCCACATACAAACTTTCGCGTTTATAATATTAGTAGGATAGGATAGAAATTACTATTCATTTTCATTATCATCTCAGCCCATTATTGGGCTCAGACCTACTCCACAATAGGAGGCAAATCGACTTACTATACCACGCTGGGATGGTGTAGGGTTTTATTTTGAGTTTTCCCTCTCTTTCTTAGATGTTATACACATGTTATATTCCTTAATCGTCTTCTACGACACCCCCGGACGAGATAGAGGGTGATGAATTTTATTCTTTTTTCATCACCACACGAAAATCAATAAAGATAAAAAAAAAACAATTATTCCGTATACAAGCACTTTTTTGTGTGGTTACGAAGTAAGAATATAATTCCGTCTCTCTTACCCGTGGCTTTAAAATATTGAATGATCAAAATAATTTCTGATTATATGATATTAGAAATATGAAGAAAACAAAGAAATATAATAAAAAAAATATATACATCAACCCTCACAACGCTTAACTAATTTACGATCTTAATGTCCCATTTAGTAATCATTATATAACATAAAAATAACTTAGAATTTTTAAAAAATCGAAAAATATTTAACCTGTTCTATCAATAAATTAGTTTAACAGTAATGGTGTTGTTATTTAAAAGAGGATGGTATTTTGGGCCCACCTATCGACAGGATGTAATAATAATTTAAGAAGCTTGTAGGTATTTGAATTATTTTATAGTAAAAATTTAAATTTGTTTACGGACTATCAATCGAATATATCATCATTTTTTTTTAATATATTCGGCTATGGAGTACTACATATTGAGCAAACGTACGTGTTGGTGGGGTGTGCCCATTTTTGAGGGGGCAACCTAAGATATAGATATATCTTAAGTGAGCGAGAGTTTGTTGTCGGCGTCTCAGCTTATAAACATCCCATAGCTGGGCTCGAGCCTCCTCCTCAATAGAAGGAAAACTGACCAGTAGGTCAATAGGTTGTATTCTTACTCCGTCACCCCACAGAAAAATATGCATGTGTAAATGATACCGCAGTCGCTTAAGACCTTTTTCTCGGGTACTTTTCTCACAGAAATGGGTTGCGGATCAGAAGTTTTTCCTTAAAAAAAGTATAAGTATACATTAGTAGAAGTGGCCGATGTCGTAAAAGGTGACTAAGGGATATCTTGTGCATATTACAACTATGCAAGAAAAGACTCGTAATAAAACCCTATATCAACCAGACTAACCAGCGTTGTTTAGTAGGTTAATTTCCCTCTGAATGTGGAGGAGGTTAGAGCCCAGTAGTGGGACTTATATGAGCTGTAATATAGTTGCATAGTTGACGCAGTGGTTTAAGTAGCGAGTTCTCCTACCAAATATCGAAGGGTTTGATCCTCACGTAGGACGGTCTTTTGTGCGATTCACAAATTTTTGTTCCGAGTCTCAGTACTATGTATTCATTGATTATATGTTTGCGGTCTACTGAGACATAAGGGTACATTTATTCTGGCTTTAAAAACCATTCTTAAATCCACTTCAACACATCATTTTCTCAAAAACGGCCTAGCAATTTAGGAGGAGTTCAGTCACACATACAGGAGACATATAAAGAACAAAATAGATATCGTAAAAAATAACTATGTATTAAATATTTCAACATTATGCTACGGGAATAAAATGTAATAATGTGGCCCGCATCAGCGTCAAGTGGTCACATCCGCGAGGAGACGCGCAATTATCAGCACTATGCTTTATTTTCCAACTATGAAGACAAACGAAAAACTAACTTAACATGTTTGTAATAGAGTTTAGATCACATTATAACTAGTCTATATTTAAGACTAATTGAAACAAATGAACTTAAACTTTGCTACGACGTGAGAGAGTTCAATTTACTTTGAATATTATGTGTTATAGTTTTTAAATGTATTTGAACAAGAATTTTCAACTTTACACAACAATATTAAAGAAGGTTTTACATTGGAGCTCAAGAAAGTAATTAAATGTATGTAATAGTATGTAATAGTACGTAATATAATTTTATTGAAATAAAAATGCATTTTAGTAGTGGCAACTAGATAGGTATTGCTTGTTACATTGCTGTAAAAAAAGATAGGTATTGCTTGTTACATTGCCATAAAAATAGACAGCTATTGCTTGTTACATTGCCGTAAAAATAGATAGGTATTGCTTGTTACATTGCCGTAAAAATAGATAGCTATTGCTTGTTACATTGCCGTAAAAATAGATAGCTATTGCTTGTTACATTGCCGTAAAAATAGATAGCTATTGCTTGTTACATTGGCGTAAAAATAGATAGCTATTGCTTGTTACATTGCCGTAAAAATAGATAGCTATTGCTTGTTACATTGCCGTAAAAATAGATAGCTATTGCTTGTTACATTGCCGTAAAAATAGATAGGTATTGCTTGTTACATTGCCGTAAAAAATAGTGCCGTTAACTATAAATTAATGATTGTTTTCGATATTTTTTCTAAATTTACTGGACTTCGCTGGCGTATATTCCATGCTCATTATTTTATTTGAAAATTCACGGCAACCTCATGCCATAAAAAATAATATTAATAACACGAATTAACGCTTTTGTTATGTTAACAGTTGATATAACAACGACAATTTAGCAGCAACCTTGATGCGCGATCATCCATTATTACTCAATGAGAGATCCTGTGGTAGGTATAAAACTGGCTAAGGGGTCATCTACATAATAGTCGGCAGGCCTTTCTTGAGAAACCTATAATCATCTCAGCTCATATAGTAGGACTTGGCCTTCTAAATTACGGGAGCGAATTTCACCTAGTATATCATACTCGTCAAAAGTACGACGACGTGTTGGTATAGGGTTCAATTTTGAGTTTTCCTTCTCTTGCATTGATATTATCCCCATATTATATGCCCAAGTCGTCTTTTACGACAGCTACAACGAAGAGAGGGGGGGGTGGTGAATTGTATTCTTATTCCGTCACCACACGGAACTTATAACCTATAATACCAGCTGCAATCACCAACCCACCAGTCAAAGAATTATTACAGGCATTATCCCTCTTGTCTTCAGGTTTATATCGAACAGTGTACGTCGATAGGCTGAAGGACAGAAGAGAAGGAATGACATATCATTGCTACTCATTACTGCAATGATCCAGGCAATTTGCGATGCACGGATGCCCCTTAAACTTAAGGGGAAAATATACAAGAGTGTCATCAGACCTGTTGCTATGTATGGATCTGAATATTGGGCATTGAAAAAGACGGATGAGAGAAGATGCATGCTACAGAGATGCGTATGCTAAGATGGATGTGTGGGATGATGGTGGATGGTGATGGGATGATGATGGATGTGTGGATGGATGGATGGTTGTCTTGGTATGGACATGTGATGAGGAGGGATGAAAGCCATGTAACAAGGCGGGTTATCGATATGAATGTGGATGGACGAAAGAAAGGTGGGAGACCCAAAAAGAGATGGATAGACTGTGTGAATGAGGACATGCGTATGAAAAGGGTGAGTGCAGATATGACGGCCGATAGGAGGTTATGGAAGGTAAGTACATATTGTGCCGACCCCACTTAGCGTGGGATAAGGGCAGACAAATGAATGATGACTGCAATGATCCAGGCCACTTCTTCAGGTATGTATAGGCGCCGAGGAAAGAAAAAAAAAGAAGCATGGAATAATCCAGGGATTGCAACAAGAGTTAAATTTTACCTAATAC
Source organism: Lymantria dispar (assembly GCA_032191425.1). NCBI lineage: Eukaryota > Metazoa > Arthropoda > Insecta > Lepidoptera > Erebidae > Lymantria > Lymantria dispar. Next base: position 34,082,481 of record CM063448.1, read on the forward strand.
GTCCTTAATATTATCCTACATGGGTTCTCACTGTTAAGCTCTGGCCTCCTCTGTAATAAGGGATGAGTTAGCATTGCGTTTAATGCCGAGTTTTCCTTCTCTAGCCCTAATACTATCTGCATGCCTTTATCTTTTACGACGTCCACGAGAAAGATGGGTGCTGGTGTATTGTATTCTTTATTATGATTACGAGTAGCTTACCTCAATTTCGAGAAAGTAGTTCTGAGAAAGCCAGCACGGTAGTATTCGGGCAATCTAGATCTCTTTATCTAGAGGATCTTCTTAAAACAAAATTATACTTGGACCTGAACATATAGGTCTATGAACAATGCATATTGCCACTAAACGCTTATGGCACTAACATCTGGACCCTAAATATTGGCCTCATAACTAAGTCATGCTATGCTCATGATTTCTCTGTGATTCCAAATACAGAAAACTCTAGAAGAACCTGAACACTAACTACAGATCATCATCATCATTTCAACTCTTACACGTTCCACTGTTGCGCCTCCTCCACTATAGAAGGGTCTTACAAAACCAAGCTATTCAGACATGTTGGTAAGATTTCATTTCAAATTTGCCTTCTCTTGCATAGATATCATATGCATATTTAATCCCTTAGTCGTCTTTTACAACACCCAGGGGCAAAAGAAAGGGTGGTGAATTGTATTCTTACTCCATCACCACATGGAAACAGATAGATAGAAATCAGCCAAAAACTAATCAAATCAATAGAACATAATCATCATCACACTGTTCTTATACCAATTACTTGAGTAAGAGCAGGATGTATACTCCTCCATCATACATATTTCAAGAATCTATCCATCCATCCATCAGCCTACAGACGTCCACTGCTAGACATAGGCCTCCCCACGAGAATGCCACTCGGAACGGTCCTGCGCCACTTGCATCCAAAGATTCTTTGCGACTTTGAAAATGTTGTCAGTCCACCTAGTGGGGGATCGTCCTAAGCTGCGTCATCCGATTCGTAGTCGCCACTCAAGAACCTTTCTTCCCCAACGGTTGTCGGTTCAACAAGCGATGTAGCCTGACCATTGCCATTTCAACGTGCTAATTCTGGGCACTATGTCCGGTTACACCCGTTTTTCTACGGATTTCCGTGTTCCGGATTTTATCACGTAGAGAAATACTGAGTATAGCCCTTTCCATAGCACGATGAGCGACTTTGAACTTTTTATGAGTTCGACGTTTAGAGACCACGTTTTAGCGCCGAAGTCATCGCTGGTAACACACACATTTCAAGAATAATTAGTAATAATTTTACGACCGGCAGCCCTCGTGTCAACCCTCCATGAGCAAGTAATAATTAACTAGATGACATCAGATTTGGTCTAAGTTCATATAAAGCTCTTAGTCACCTTTTACGATAAGCAAAAGCAATGAAAACGTTAGTTTTATTTGTAACCACACAGCAATAGAACATATAAATAACTAAGGACACAAGTAAGTGCAAAAACTAGATAAAACATACTTAGTTCAATTAATACTAAGTATAGTTAAGAGAACCGTTAGATACGTCGGTCAAGGGCAACACGCTTACAAAAGATTTGTATCTCGGCTCGCCGTAAAATTGAAATTTATTGATCTCAATCTATTATTGTCATTACAGTAATAACAATTATCTCGTATCTAAGTAAGGCTGTTTTAAAAGTGAATGCAGATTATATGTTTGGATAGCGAGTCATTGGCGCATATTCTCGTGTTTTAAACTAAATTAAATTTAGTTTCAATGTTAAAAATTATTGCGTTGTAAGCGTTTATTTCGTAGTTATTTCAGGAGATCAAAATGTTCAAAATTTATTAAATCTAATTGTAATTTTTTTTTATTGCCGATGGTGGCAAACGAGCAGGCAGCACACCTGATGGTAAGTTATGCTGCCACACATGGACCTTTGCAATACCAGGGGCACAGCCAGGCCGTTGCCTACCGTAAAGTAAATGCTCTTCTTAAGCCTCGTTTAAAGAAGGACATGTCATAGCGCTCGGGAAACACAGCAGCAGGTAGTTCATTCCAGAGCCTGCACGTACGTGGGAGAAATGATCGTTGGAAACGTACAGTATCTATATATAAATACGTGAAGCAAAAACTTTGTACCCCTTTTTACGAAAATTACGTGGATGGACAAGTATGAAATTTGGCACAGTTGAAGTATATAATGAAGCGAAGTGCATAAAATTGAAATTTCATATAATAATGGATTAGAAACACATTAAATTCATTAAAAAAGGTATTACGCACACTACAACACAATCGTTACACACACACACACACACGTTTGTGTGAGTGTGTTGCGTAGCAACGCTTATATACTTTTGTTTACGGTTAAAATCTCTGGTCGAACTGAATGTCAAACAATCATAATTATGATGACAATTTCTAATAGAGATTTGTGCTTATATATTAGTTATTAGTGAAATACAACTTGCTCAATTTACAATTATACACAAACAAAATTAAAAGAAAATTGTGTAGTAGAAAAATTAATTAAAGTGAATTATGGCCGAATTTCGACCTCACGGCGACCACTAGTTATCATTATTATTCATTTCAGCGCATATACGTCGCACTGGCCTCGAGCCTCCTTCACAATAGGAGGGAAATTGACTGTTACTTGTGTGGTGACGGGATAAGAATACATTTGTCGCCACCTCTTGCTTGTCCATAGGAATCGGAAGAATCGGCTAAGGATTCACCAGTTTGCCTTCGTCCAGCAGTGGACGGCGCTAGGCTGTAACGATGATGATGACTACCTACTATAACCACACGGGTCAAACGTGTTGGCACAGGGTTTTATGTCCAGTTTTCCTTCTCTTGCACAGATCTTATCTGCATATATCCTTTAGTTGTTCTTTACGACACCTAGGCAAGAAAGAGATGGGATGGTAAATTGTGTTCTTAATCCACTACTTATTACACCACACGGAAAGGACTAAAAAAATATGTTTATAGAATGTCTTAAACGCTTCCATATATATATCGTATCATGACTATATGAAAATCTAGGTGAGATAATCGAATCAATATTTTAAAATTATATCAAAAACGGTATCATTTAATAGAATTTAATTTTTTAAATAAGGTAATTTCTCTATAATTTTATTATGATACTCTACATATTTATTACATTTGCAGTTGAGTATACTGCAAATATAATAAATGCAACACGAATTTAAATTTAAGTAAATGGAAATAAAGTATTTTTTTAATTAAAAAAAAAAAGACATAGGAGACAACATGTAAGTATATATATTAGTGCATGTTAAATATTATTTAAGAGTTATTGAGTTGTAAAGTTCCGCGATAAATCAAACAAGAGCCACTTGCCAATGAGATAAAAAGAAGAACAAAATACGCAAGTTACAATTTGTTATAATTCATTATCCATATAACATATGACATATAATAAATAAATGTAGAAATCTTTTCAAAGAATATAAACAGACTCTAATTTAAAAGTGTGATTTGAATTTAGATTTTTATTGCCTTTAGAATAGGTACCGGGCTTCTAAAGTCAGGGTTATAAGGATAGTAAGTAGTTGTAATTACGTTAACACTTTTTTTATAAATTACTTATGCAATACTGTAACAAATTTACACAATTTTTATTTAAAACACAACAAAGCTTATTATTTAAGTGCCTCATTCTCCTTGTACTCACAATAAGTACATGACGAATGAGTATACAGCTGCTCCACAAATCAAAAGAAAATGTATACTAGCATTTTAACACTTTTTAGATTGTTCATACTTTTCCTCCTGTCGGCTCCACAATGGGAGAAAAATTGATCTACTGTACGAACTGGTTAGTTTGATTGATATGGGATTTTATTACAAGTTTGTCTTATCTTGCAGTGATTTATTATCGGCTTGTTTCTTACTCGTTTTTTAAAATCATCCTAGGGAAAGAGTTTCCTTTCTTCCCTTTAGTCACACATCTTATTTTGCATATCATCATCTCGGCCCTTACATGTTCCACTGCTGGGCTAGCGCTTTCTTCACGATAGGGGAGAAATTTACCTATTCAGCCGACCGCACGTTAGTTAGGCGAGTATATATATGATTTATCCGTGTGGTGACGGAGTAAGAATACAATTCACCACCCCCTATCTTACCCGTGGGTGATCGTACGAGACAACTAAGGGATATAAAACGCATATAACATCTATGCGAGAGAAGGCAAACTCGAAATAAAACCCTATACCAACACGTCTGACCAGCGTGGTATAGTAGATCAATTACCCTTCCATTATAGAGGAGGCCCGAGCCCAACAGTGGGACGTATATGGGCTGAGATGATGATGAGATGATATATGATTTTATTAGAAATTTTCTTTCTCTTGAATAAACGTTATTTGCATATCACCTTAATTGTCTTTATGATACCCACGGGCAATATAAGGGGTGAATTGTATTCTTACTCCGTCACCACACGAAAAATTTGTATTTTTACTTCGTCACTATTATCGTATTCTCATACATTACATACTCATTACCCGAATTTAGTTACTTTTGATGCCACTAGATGACACCATGTTTATATCAAAAGAAGCTCTATAGATTCATTTGAATCTCTATATCTATACCAATAAATAAAATTGGAGTGTCTGTTTGTAATGTCAAAATAATAGGCTTTTTTCATGCTCACACGGTTATTTGCACGACAGCTATGCCTAAAATAGCAATTAAAAAATTTTTGTCTGTCTGTCTGTTTGTTCCGGGTAATCTTCAAAACGGCTGGACCGATTTCAAAAATTCTTTCACCAGTGGAAAGCTATAATATCAGGGCGTAAACTAGGCTATATTTTATCCCGGTATTCCCACGGGAACGGGAACTACGCGGTAAAACGACTATAACCTATAACCGAAGCAAAGCGAGGGCGGGTTGCTAGTTATAAATAAAACTGTTTTTATGGATTTGCGATTTGACCTTTTCCCGACGTTTCGAACATTTTTCAGCGTTCCATTCATGCAGACAACTGCATTATCTGGTGTAAATAGGAGAGGAATTTTAAAAGTTGTTAACAATATAAAGCAAGCAGAATTATCCTTAAACCGTTTGCCATTATTATTCAATAATACAATAATACTTACTTCAAAATTCGTCCAGCTTCAGGATTTCTATAGATATCGCATTTATGGAGCGGGCGCGATGGATCTCCAGAGACATATTGGCCGGTACGTTCACATAATGCTCTATAAATCTGGAACTGCAAAACTGTGCTGACGAAGTATCTGTGAACAAAAAGATTAACGGTTTATATTTTTTACAGTACAATTTTTTTTTAATATAATATTCTCCTACACTTTTTTTTAGGCGAACTGTTGTCTGGACACATGACATACGTTTCATCAAGGATGACGAAAGGACGGTGCGTGGCCTCATACCCTACCTTATTATCTTCTATTCGCAATTGGACCAATCCTAGTACCGAATTGCTTGACGTCCGTTACCAGCTCGGTAAGGTACACTTTCCTTTACGACACCCTCGATCAATGTAAGGATTGGTATTATTCGTAGCTGCTAACAGCAATATAACATTAGTAATGATATAAATACTAACAATATTCATTGTACATACACTAGTGACAATTTTATTATCTCAGCAGTTGTAATTACAATAGCAACTGCGCAAAATGTTTGACAGCCATTGTTAGTATATGTTACCTGATTTGTTAATATTTTAAGACAATGCTCCGCTCCTATTTACCGTTACGTAATAAATTAGTCTTAAGCCTTTCTCGACAAACAGGCTTCATCTGATATAGCCAGATTTATTACAATTCGGTAGGACCTGAGATTAGCGCGTTCAAACAAACTCTTCAGCGTCATACTCAATTCTTATTTACTGGCTTATTAGCCAACTTTGCTTCATGTCTCCCGCTTTGCATAGGAAGGAAGTGGAATCTTTCCAACTCCTCCTGTTTTTCTTTTCTAATTAAATTTATTGCGGGTCCTAAGACAATTAAAAGCATTTCCCGGGACTTCCTGAGGGTCAAACCTCAGTGTCTTATACGGATACCATTGTGGATCCTGGCTTACAGGAGTTACAGTGGTGGGAATGTGTGGTGGAATTAGTTCCAAAAAAAAATAGCTTGTAAATTAAATGAAGTTATTAATTACCAATAAGTATGTAATAATTTTACCAATCGTTTAGAACGTTTCGCGTTACGATTACGTGGTATTTTAGACATTATAACTAATTACTGTCCGCCATTTCTGTGGTTCAGTAGCTACAGGCTACATAGCCAATGTTTTGTGAAGAAATCGTCCTATTTCACCAATAATGATGAAATGTTATGGCTAACATCACGAATACATTGCGTTTATTCGATGCTATAAAGCGATGATAAAATGGCGTAAGTTATTAATAACATAATAATATTACTTGCGACAAGTATTTAATAGCGGCTGGTGAAATTGAAGTAGTATGGTTTAAATGTAGATTAAAATGTTACGTAAATTATTTTTAACCTAAAATCTCATCATCTCATCTCAGCCTATATATTTCTTTCATCCTTCTGCGAGGCAGTTATCTCGCAGAAGGAGGCGGCGGGTCGCGAACACGAGGAGCACAGCCTCGACGAAGCGACCCGCCGCCAGCGACTGGGGCGGCGCAGGCGCTACTACCTGCGTGCCATGCCGCCCTAGCCGCGGCCGCGGGTGACATGACCGGGGAGTTAGTCCGTGACCCGTCGAGAGGCCGACCGCGTGAGGAAAGACTGACGTCCTCCCCGAGGGCGGGACGTCGGTCGATGAGAGGGTACCCCAAATATGATGACAAGTAACCCTGCTCCGGTGGTCGGCCCAACGAGGAAGGCGACATGCATCGTGGGTGGGTTGCGTGTGTGCGTGCTTACGCCCCTCTGTCGCCCCGAATGGAGTGGTGTGAGGAGTGAGCCATCCGCAGCCCAGCCCAAAAAAAAAAGCCTATATATTTCTCACTGTTGGGCTCAGGCCTCCTCCGTAATGAGAGGGTTATTTACCTACTATTCCACGCTGGTCATACGTGTTGGTATAGGGTTTTGTTTAAAGTGTTCCTTCTCTTGCACAGATGTTATATGCTTATTATAATCCATAGTCGTTTTTTACGACATCCAAGGGCAAGATCCAAAGGATTGGAGAATTGTATTCATACTCCGTCACCACACACAGAATATTACTTAAGTATGTATCATCATCATCTCAGCCCATATAGGTCTCACTATTGGGCTCGGGCCTCCTCCATAATGGAAGGGTAATTGACCTACTATACCACGCTGGTCATACGTGTTGGTTTTATTTCGAGTTTTCCTTCTCTTGCATAGATGTTATATGCGTTTTATATACCTTAGTCGTCTCGTACGATCACCCACGGGTAAGATAGGGGGTGGTGAATTGTATTCTTACTCCGTCACCACACACAGAATATTACTCAAGTATGTATATTTTAGTAATGTTATTTATTACTAGCAACCCGCCCTCGCTTCGCTTCGGTTATAGGTTATAGTCGTTTTACCCGCGTAGTTCCCGTTCCCGTGGGAATACCGGGATAAAATATAGCCGGGATAAAATATACCGGGATAATATATAATTTACGCAGTGATATTATAGCTTTCTATTGGTGAAAGAATTTTTGAAATCGGTCCAGCCGTTTTGAAGATTACCCGGTACAAACAGACAGACAGACAGACAGACAAAAATTTTAATTGCTATTTTAGGCATAGGTGTCGTGCAAATAACCGTGTGAGCATGAAAAAAGCCTATTATTTTGACATTACAAACAGACACTCCAATTTTATTTATTGGTATAATAGATGAATATATATTTTTTTCAATTCACCACTCCCTATCTTGCCCGTGGATGTCATAAAAGACGACTAAGGAATATAATACGTTTATAAAATCTATGCCAGAAAAGGAAATCTCGAAATAAAACCACGGGCTAGAGAGACAGAAGGGAATTGTGTTCTTACTCAGTTACCACACAGATTAACTTTTTATAATACCTATACTTTTTTTTTTTTTTTTTTTTGTGGGTGGGCCGCGGTCGGCGCGCCTCCGCACCACTCCGTCCGGGGCGACAGAGGGGCTTGAGCACGCAACTCCCGCGACCCACCCGAAAACCACGTCGCCTTCGTCGTTGGGCCGACCACTGGAGCAGCGTTAACTTGTCGTCAGTGGTCGGCCCGATAATACCTATACTAAAAAGCATTTTATAGTCCAAGAGAATATAAGGAAGAAAATTATCTATTTAATAATGATTAAATTATCAGCATCGTCTCAGCTCATATATGCCCTGCTGTAGGGCTTGAGCCTGCTCCATTCATTATCATCATCATCATCGCAAGCCCACACTCGTCCCACTGTTGGGCTCGGGCGTCCTCCATAATGGGAGAGAATATGACCTACTATACCATGCTGATCAGACATGTTGGTATAGGGTTTCATTTCAAGTTTTCCTTCTCTTGCACAGATGTTATGTGCATATTATATCCCATAGTCGTCTTGTACAACATCCATGGGCAAGATAGGGAGTGGTGAATTGTATTCTTACTCCGTCACCACACGGAAAATTGCTCCATTATAGGAGGGAAATTGATCTACTATATCACGCTGGTCAGAAGTTTTGACATTTTTTAAGTGGGCTATAGTCCGCACACATATGGCCCACTCCGTCGGGGACAACGAAGGGCGGCGCGTGATCCCATAATCTACCATATTCCTATCCCTTCGTCATTGGACCGAGCACTGGCACCGACTTCCTTGTCATCCGTGGTCAGCCTAAAACATGTTGGCATCTATTTCGAGTTTTCTATTAGAAAATTCTAGCAGTGACGTTATCTGTTCTTATCTATCTATTCTATGGACAGTTATACAAATCATCTTGAAATCCTGTTGTCGGCTTGGTCCAAGATCCCAGATCCAAGCTAACTCGGCACTATACCGAAGAAATCCCGGACATCAGCTTGTACGAGATCAGAATGGCTCTCAAACAACTACGTAACGGTAAGGCACCGGGAGATGACGGAATTACGGCAGAGCTTTTGAAGGCGGGCGGCAAGCCGGTATTAATAGCCCTTCAGAAGCTATTTAATTCCGTTATCCTCGGGGGCGACGTTCCAGAGTCGTGGACTAGGAGTGTGGTGGTGCTGTTCTTCAAGAAGGGTGACAAAGCTCTTTTAAAGAACTACAGACCCATCTCACTCCTGAGCCATGTTTATAAGTTGTTTTCGAGGGTCATTACCAATCGACTCACGCGCAAGCTCGATGACTTCCAGCCGCCCGAACAAGCCGGCTTCCGAAAAGGCTATAGCACCATAGACTATATCCTCACGCTTCGGCAGATTATACAAAAGACCGAGGAGTATAATCGGCCCCTGTGCTTAGCGTTTGTGGACTATGAGAAAGCCTTTGATTCAGTCGAAACTTGGGCGGTGCTGCAGTCCCTTCAGCGGTGCCAAATCGACCATCGCTATATCGAAGTGCTGAAGTGTTTGTATAGGAACGCCACAATGTCAGTCCGTATCCGGGATAAGAGTACGAAACCGATCCAGTTGCAGAAAGGCGTGAGACAGGGAGATGTCATCTCTCTGAAACTGTTCACTACTGCACTGGAAGATGTCTTCAAGCTCTTAGACTGGACTGGACTCGGCATCAACATTAACGGCGAATACATCACTCACCTTCGATTCACAGACGATATCGTCGTTATGGCAGAATCCATGGAGGACCTTGGCACTATGCTCAATGATCTCAGCAGGGTATCCCAACTAGTGGGTCTACGAATGAACATGGACAAGACGAAAGTCATGTCAAATACCCATGTCATTCCTGTACCGGTCCTAGTTGGCAATGCGATTCTCGAAGTTGTCAATCACTATGTTTACCTAGGACAAACAGTCCAGTTAGGTAGATCCAATTTCGAGAAAGAGATCAGCCGACGAATCCAACTCGGTTGGGCAGCGTTCGGGAAACTTAAGAGGATCTTCTCGTCCAACATACCTCAGTGTCTGAAAACACAGGTCTACGACCAGTGTGTGTTACCAGTGATGACTTACGGCACGGAAACGTGGTCCCTAAATGTAGGCCTCATATCAAGGCTCAAAGTCGCTCAGCGTGCTATGGAACGGGCTATGCTCGGGATTTCTCTGCGAGATAGAATCCGGAATACAGAAATCCGCAGAAGAACGGGTGTAACCGACATAGCACGAAGAATTAGCACGCTGAAGTGGCAATGGGCAGGCCACATCGCTCGACGAACCGACAACCGCTGGGGAAGAAAGGTTCTCGAGTGGCGACCACGCATCGGACGACTCAGTGTAGGACGCCCCCCCCACTAGGTGGACCGACGACCTAGTGAAAGTTGCTGGGCGTCGTTGGATGCAGGCGGCACAGGACCGCACATTGTGGCGCAATATGAGGGAGGCCTACGTCCAGCAGTGGACGGCAATAGGCTGAAATGATGATGATGATGATGATGACGTTATCTGATTGCTTTTCTTAGTCGTCTTATACGATCACCCTTAAGAAGAGATGGTGACAATTATATTCTTACTTCGTCACCACACGGACATCTTTTGATATTTTTCGAAATGAAATTACGTATTAAATTTTTAGTTCACGTGTGAATTTATTATTACATGATAAAGGAAATGCATAATAGTTTTAACACTTACAACATGGTTAATGGACGATCAATCAATAGAAATTATCCAATGCAAGTTAGACGTAGCGAAATATTGAATTATTAATACTGCAACGAGGGTATGTGATGCAATTCGAGTGTGGTGTCAGTGTTAGCGAGATGATTATATAATTATACTAGCTGACCCAACAGACGTTGTTCTGTTCAAATAAAGCGCCACCTACCGGGTCCAATTGTGAATCTAAACCATTCTCGAATCTCATTGAGCACACACAAATTACTTAAATTACTTAAATCCAGTCAACAGATATCGCCATCTGTTAGAATCTTTTGGAGTTAACAGATAATTGTGACTGTCAATTAATTATAGACAAATAATTTGTAATAAAATAAAATTGCGACTATAATTAAAGATCTAAGCTATCCTATTTCTCAAGTTGAACCAGACTGCTCACGGTGTGCCAATTTAATTTAAAATCAGTTAAGTAGTTTAGGAATCCATCGCGGACAAACATCGTGACAGGAGATTTATATATATATAAGATTATTTCAAGGAAAAGAAATCATAATTTAAAAATGTACACTGAATCAAGCGCAGCAGTAGCGGTGTAGAATAAACTAGTATTACTCGAATTGTGAACTACTGCCTCCTCCAAATAAAGGATAACGTAGTAAACAAGTAAATAAAATTAGCAAAAAGAAATAATTAAGAAATACGTGTTTTATTAAATGCCAATAAATCTCTCACCAATATCTCATCAGACAAAAAAAAATCGTATAAAACTGTACTATTTTAATGCTTTATATTCCATGTTACGATACGCCCTATGTTTTTATTTTTTGTACATTATCTAATTTACATTTAGTCTTAAAATAATAACGTATAGAAGGTAAGTCCGCGCACAAAAAATGAAGCATTGCAATTGGAGCCTAATGGAGCTTACACCGGAACCGTTCCGTAATGTACAAGGTCACTGTACTGCACGTACTTACGCAGTTCTTAAAAAATAAATAGATAATTATGACGGTTTGTGCATTCAAATGGTGTCACAATACATTTGAAAAACTTAAAAAGGTTTTTAAGTTATGTTATGTTAATAAAAACAAAATTTGCTTTCATAATTTGTATAGTAGTGTGCGTGTGTACGAGTGTAATCGCCTGCGCGCATGTAGTATTTTTTGCTTCATCGCTTGAAGTACCGACACTATCCTTCTTTACGTTATTATTTTAAGCAGCCAGTCTATTTATCTATCATTCTCGCCATTATCTCAGCTTTTATCTCACTGTTCCACTCAAGTCATATTCAAAAAGGGAGGAATATTGACCTATTATATCACGCTGGTGACATGCACCTATCTAGGATTTTAGTATGCATTTTCGTCGAATTAGGTTATGTTATTAGTATACTATACGAAAGGGAGTGGTAAATTGTATTCCTACTCCGTCACCACACTGATTACAAATATTTGTCTATTAAAAAATCTCTCTATCTATATATATAAAGATGAATCCCTGTTTTCCTTGGTCACGCCATCACGCGTGAACGGCTGGACCAATTTCATTAATTCTTTTTTTGTTGTATTTGTTATTGTCAGGAGAAGGTTCTTATGAAAAAAAAAATAAGAAAATTGCCCAGAAAATTAGAAAATTTAAGAATACTTAACCATCATATAAAATTATTTCAAAATGCCAGCAATTAGACGTACAGACTTATGTTGTAAGTAATGGGTCAATGAACGTTGTATGCCAATATTGCAAGGCATTTAAGTTTAAAAATTAAGGTCCTGGATAGTGTTCCGCGAGCGCAATTGACGCCATTGGTACCGCCGTCAGAGCCATTACATTCATTGGTTTCATACGCATGAGGAAAAAAAATAAGTATGTTGTATATAGGAATTAGAATAATAAACATGTTTTTTTAATTCAATTCGAATTCAATATTCATAGTTAAGACATGACAACATCTGTCGGGTCAGCTAGTATTATTATAGTTTCAGATGATTTTAGCGTTAAAAACGCTCTCAAGTGGCGACCATGAACCAGACGACATAGGACCACCGCTCAATAAGGAGATTGATAACATCTTAACAGTTGCAGTGAAACGTTGGATGCAAAGGGTTTAAGACAACTTTGAAAGACATTCATGTGATGAGACCTATGCCCAACAGCGATATTCTGCAGGCTTGTAAATGAATTACTAACAACACGTTTCAAATCGCTTACACTAACGCTGCAAATTATAAAGAATAATTCCATTTATTTGACTGATAAGGAATGTTGTAGTAAATTATATAAATTGTCATAACTAGGAACTAATGTAACGGAACATACGTAATGTCTAGATACCACGGGTAGTACATATTTAGGCAAGGAAACTGATTTCATCATCATTGCCCCAGCCCACATACGACCCGCTATTGGGCTAGGGCCTACTCCACTATGGAAGGAAAATTTGTCTACAATACCCCGCTGATCAAACGCGTTGGCATAGGGTTTTATGCCGAGGTTTCCTTTTCTCGCATCGATGTTATCCGGATATCTTAGTCGTCTTTTGCGACATCCACGGGGGTGCAAAATTATATGCTTATTCCGTCATCTCAAAGAAAGGAATTAGTTTATTTAAAAAGTAACTAGCCCGTTGATTAAGAATATAGTACCACCCACAATACTTGCCCGTAGGAATTGTATAAACTGACTGAACGTTTAATAAAGATAAAATAGCAGTATATATTCTAGAAAACTTTTTACACCAATTATTTATTTATTAAACGCGTATTTACAATTACTAATGCAGCATAAAGCTCATGGTGCTATCATTCTTTTGTAAGGGGCCCTATACCGAACTTTGAACCCTCATTTTTACTCATTATATAAACAAGAATGATAATTTAACTATATTAAAATTATAGTGGATATAGTGACATAATAAACCGTCACGCCATTTACTGTCGTGGCATGCTAGTCGATCTTACGTATAAAGATACGCCATTAGTTGCATAGAACTAAATGGTATCCTAATTAAATGTTACGTCTTTGATTTATTTAGTCGTCAAACTTGGTATGCTGTCTTATTTCTGAGTAACTTATGCATGTTTATTGCACCCTGTGATCTATAAGTCTGTAATCAATATTCAAGCATTTTTTAACTTATAAGTCTACTTTTATATTGATATGATGTGGGGGTTCATAAAGAGATATAATGGAAATAAAGAGAGAGACAGAGTGTCGTTGGTCGACTGAATTAAAGAAACTGCCCTGATCGTGATGGACTACTTTCGAATTGGGGAAAAGGATGTGATTTTTTATATAGTTTCTCCCCTTTTTTCTTCTCGTTTAATTCTTCAGGAATAAATTCTAGATAAAGTATTGCAGTGTTTCATTGCGATATTTCTAGATTTATGAGAATTCTCTCTACAAATTTTCTCGAAAATTTAATAAGAGTTTGTAGTTAGCGACAAAAAATAATATGCTTGTTCGTCTTCCACTAAAAGTAATAAAAAATGATACGTATTTATAGATATAAACCACAGACCTGCATATTCCTTCATTGATGAAAAAGCTTGAATGTAAAAGAATAACTATTAAATGTAGTGAAACCTCATATTTACGCAAATTTAACACATTTGAACTAAAACAATTTTTACGGCTTTTATCACATTCGTTCGTCGGAAATTAAAAATGAAATATAAACGCGATAAAAGCCGTAAAAATAGTGTTATTTCAAGAATTGTTAATGTATCATATACTTAATTTTATATGGAATTTAGTTGCAACCCAATATGGTGGCATGTGTAATGAGTAAGATGCTAGAGAAATGCCTTTTCGACGCTGATATATGTACATTCTTTAACAGGTTTTATGGTTTTCTTTGAACGCCATACCTGGATGTAATCAAGCTTTAATAAACAGCCCTTGTATGAACTTTTATGGATAAATAAATGATCCTACCCGATATATGTGAATGTTTGTGTGTTTACGTATTCTTTAATCGATTGCATAAATACGACAGATTTACGGCTAATTATAATTGAATTTGACAGTTTATAAACAGTTTAAAAACTGGCCTAACTGGTAAGACAGTTAAGCCAGTTAAACCTTAGTTTATAAAAGTTTGACGAATTTATAAAACTTGGGTTAGTAGGTATATCAATTAGATATACTTGCTCAACTTTTCTCATTTTGAGGGAAGTGTTAAACTTCCCTCAAAATGAGTGAGAGACTTTAATGGTTTTTATACGAATTAAAAAAATGGCCATGAGATTTGCTAGAGAATATAAATATAAACTTTAGAATAATATTTACCATTATCTTGCACTTATCCAAATTATATTGAGCCGTCACAATATGTTCTTCCATTTATCCTATTCATCATCATCTCAGCTCATATACGTCATTATGGACTTCGACGCAATCCACTGCTATGCTCGAGGTCTATAATTGATAATCTATTGATCTCTGTCAGAGAAGGAAAACTCGAAATAAAACTTTATTCTAAACTTTTTTTTTAGGGGTGGGTTGCGGTCGGCGTCCTCCTCGCACCACTCCGTCCGGGGCGACAGAGGGGCGTAAGCACGCATACCCACAACTTACCCACGATGTACGTCGGCTTCGTCGTTGGGCCGACTACTCGTTGGACCGACCACAACTTTATTCCAACCTATTTGTCCATGGTATAGTAAAGTATATTTCCCTCCTATTGTGAAAGAGGCTCGAGTCCAACAGTGGGACGTAAGTATATGAGCTGGAATAATGATGATAATCTATTTTATCATTTTGGTCAGATGGGTTGTTATAAGATTTTATTTCGAATTTTGCTTCTCTTGCATATTATATCCCGTAGTCGTCTTAGTAACCGACTTCAAAAAAAAGGAGGAGGTTCTCACTCAATTCGTCGGAATCTTTTTTTTTATGTATGTTAACCGATTACTCAAAGACGCCTGGACCGATTTGCAAAATTCTTTTTTGTTTGATAGGGTATACTTCATAGGTGGTCCCATAGTCATCAGGTCAGGATATGATGATGGTATACTTGAGAAATTGGTGGAATTCTTAAAATTTTATAGGCAATTTTAACGTTTTTAGTTTACTGTTTGAAGTCGGTTTTTTTTTGTTATAAATTATAATTTACAAACTCACAACGATTATAGCCAGCGCCTCATAATAGCGTTTTGTATAGCACAAAAATTATACGATACCCAAGAATAAACTAGGGGATGGTAAATTGTATTTTTACTTCATCACCACACAGAAAATTGCAATCGTATTGCAAAAGGTAATTAGCAATAGTTTTATAACCGACCGCGTGAATTCAACCCTTTTTGGGAATGTAATTGTTGAAATTGTCCTTATCGATCTTTACCTTGATCTTGATTTAAGTCATCTTTTAAATACTCGCCAGTTATTTAAGAGTAGTATTAGTTGCTAACACAGTAAGGTATTTAAAATTATGTATATATTATATTAATGTGATTCCGTTTCGTCCATCCGTACGTTTGATATTGACCCCGAAATTGACCCAACATAAATCTTATTAATACTATGCTAATGTTTACTATTTTTATGAAGCAATATTATTCTAAAACGATTAAAGCTTATTTAGAGTTAACGATATCTTCGCTATATATACTTGAGTGATAAAATAAACCTTTTTAAACAATTTTAAAAATAATTAACTGATTCTCCTTGTTGTAACGAAGTAAGAATACAATTCACCTTACTTGCTCGATTAAGGTATTAAAAATGCATTTTTTTTTGGGATATGCTTATAACATCTACGCAGTAAAAGAAAAACTCGAAATAAACCCTTAAAGCATACGTCTGACAAGCGTCGTATAGATAAGCGTGGTAGTCGGTAGGTCAATTTTCCTCTTATTGTGGAAGACTACGCTGGTCAGAAAATTGTTACCGAATTTTATTTCGAATTTTCCTTTTCTCATATAGATTTTATGTGCATATTATATCCCTTAGTCGCCTTTTACAACACCCACAAGAAGAGGGATGCTGAAATATATTATTATTTTTACTTCTAAAGGTAAGCATTTGAGCCTTATCAAGAGTTCAATCTCTAAAGGGTTTCACAAGCAAGAAAGTTATGCCAGAAACGCCGATAAAAAAATGCCGCATTCCATCCAATCCCGTATTCGAATTTAGAATATGATAATTTTTGGAATATGGTGACGGAGTAAGAATACAATTCACCACTCCCTATCTTATACGTGGATGTCGTAAAAGACGACCAAGGGATATAATATGCACATAACATCTGTGCAAGAGAAGGAAAACTCGAAATGAGACCCTGTACCAACATATTTGACCAGCATGGTATAGTAGGTCAAATTCTCTCCCATTGTGTGAGGCCCGAGCCCAACAGTGGGACGTGTGGGGGCTGTGGTGATGATGATGATGAATTTTTGGAAGTCAGTAATTTATTATAAAGTAATGATTCAATAATAGAGCATGAAACTAACAGTATTTAAGTTTCATGCTCTGTGACCTTCAAGAGCGATATTTTCTACTATATGAATTCGATTATAAATATTCCGCGAGTGGATTTCAATAGTTTAATTATACTTAATTACAGTCTAAAAACATGTACATTGAAATCTAAATCAGGTTTAATGGCCTCAAAGCGGACATGTCATAAAATTTGGATGCTATCGTTACGAAAATGGTTAGCGAAATTTAGAAGTACTCAACAATTTTGTAAGCAGAAATGTAATGATGGCGTAGATGGCGCAGTGGTCAAGACACTGACCCGCGAGTACCTGCGCCTGATGCAGCCCTAGCCGAGGCCGCGGGTGACCGGACCGGGGACTTTAGTCCGTCACCCGCAGAGAAGCTGACCGCGCGACGGCAACTGACGTCCCGGGATAGAGACGTAGAGAGGAGAGGGTAATCGAAAGGATATTCCGTCGGGCCGACCACTGAGGACAAGGAATTGCACTGGTGGTCGATCCAACGACGAAGGCGATGTTTGTACAGGTGGGTTATGGGCCCGCGTTCCGTACTTTCGTCGCCCCGGACGGAATGGACGGCGTGTGTGCGACCATAGCCTACCCATGAAAAAAAAAAAATAAACAGTGTCGTGGGTGAATTTCACGCAGGACAACACATTCTGTTATCGAGAAATTCTTGTTCTGAGTCTGGATGTAATCTGTGTCCTACTATTGCGCTTGAGCCTCCTCCACCGTGGAAGAGAAATTGATCTACTACACAACGCTGGTCAGACGTATTGGCAAGAAGTTTTATCTCGAGTTTTCCTTATCTCCTATTGATATTCTCTACATAGTATATTATATCCCTTAGTAGTCTTTTACGACAGCCACGGCCAAAATACAGGATGGGGAATTATATTTTAACTCCGTAACTACACGGAAAATTGGATAATAGAAACTGACAAGAGATGGCGCTACGCAACACTTGTTAGGGCTCGTTACGCGAGTTTTCGTAATTTTAGTCCTCCGTCAATATTGCTCATATTTACGTAGATATTTTATTAAAAACAACACCCCGCTCAAAGGAAGGAATCCTTGTGTCTTAGATGACTTATACAATTATCGAAAAAAAATTACAACCAGATTCAGAACAAGCTTTCGCGGATTGCCATCGCAAAGTATGTTAATTAGGGCATTAACCCATTAGAGAAGGCACGTTTTGAAAAATGATCGTCGAAAGGTTGATGAATAGAAAAATATAATAATATAATGAATAAATTAAAAGGATTAGATATAATAATATGAACTAGTGGTCGCTGTGTGGTCGAAATTTAGCCATAATTCATTTTAATTAATTTTTCTGCTACACAATTTTCCTTAATTTTATTTATGTATAATTGTAAATTGAGCAAGCTGTATTTCACTAATAACTAACATATAAGCACAAATCTCTAGTAGACATTGTCATCATAATTATGATTGTTTGACATTCAGTTCGACCAGAGATTTTCACAGTAAACAAAAGTGTATAAGCGTTGCTACGCAACACACTCACACAAACGTGCGTGTGTGTGTGTGTGTATGTAGCGATTGCGTTGTAGTGTGCATAATGCCCATTTTAAAGAATTTAATATATTTCTAATACATTATTGTATGAAATTTCAGTTTCATGCACTTCTCCTCATTACATACTTCAACCGTGCCAAATTTCATACATGTGCATCCACGTAATTTTTGTAAAAAGGGGTACAAAGTTTTGGCTTCACGTATTTATATATAGATGGAATAAAAAGATAAAAGTTTAATATTAATTATTATCATCATCATAGCTTGTGTAGTCCCACTGTTGGGTTTAAGCCTCCTCCTCAATAGCAGGGAAATTGATATATATACTATTTCAATTTCCTTGATATTGTGAAAGACCACGCTGATCAAATGAGTTGGTATACGTTATTTCTAATTTTCCTTCTTTTATTGTTATTATCTGTATATTCCTTAGTCGTCTTTTACGGCACCAACAGGCAAAAAATGGGATGATATAGCTTCTAAAGGAAAATATTAATTATTATTAAGTATTAATTATTATTAAATTTCATTTATAATTGATCTTGTGTTGTTAGTTTAAGGATTAAGATAATTTAAATGAAACAATTACTTTGGTTCACACAGTAAATTTGTTTTAAACTAAAAAGTAAAACACGAATTAAAAAACACCGAAAAACTAAAAAGCAAAAGTAACAACTTTTCAAGTCGATACCTTAGGTATAGTCGGTGCCTTAAATTTGAATAGGTTACCTGGTTACTTATACGATTTATTATTTGCTTTTTAGTTCCTCAGTGTTTCTTTAATGAAAAAAAAATGTATCCGATTCGCTTCAAGTGTGCATATAACATATGAATAATACTCGTTATTTTTCCAAGATCTCATCATCACATTCTGATAGAATGAGCATAGGGCCTCCTGGAAAGTATACCCTATCAATAAAAAAGAAATTTTCAAAACGATCCTAGACTATTTGAGTAATCGTTGAACATATATAAAACAAACGGACGAATTTAGAACCTCCTCCTTTTCGGCAAATCGATGAATCAATCTGGTTAAAAGGACCCCTTTATAAAATATAAAAAAAAAGTTGATTTTATAGTTTAAAAAAAAACTAAGTTTAATTTGCTCTTCACCAAAAAAAGAAAACAACCAAAATGACGTCTACGAAACCGTGTATTAATTTTAATAATGATAATTATAATTTTAAGAACGCGATTAAAATTATATAATTACAACAGGTGCATATACAAATACGGAATAATTAAAATGTCAATGAAACCAACAATATTATACTACTATTATTATTTCCCGTGTGGTGACGGAGTAAGAATACAATTCACCACCCACTTTCTTGCCCGTGGGGCGTATTCTAAAAGATGACTAAGGGATTATTAACATCTATGTGCAAGAAAATAAAAACTGGAAATATAACCCTATACCAACCTATCTGACTAGAGTAGTATAGTAGGTTAATTTTGTTATTATATTTCAAAAATATATAGATTTTAATATAATCATCGTTGTCATCATTATCATAGCTCATATACGCGGGGGGGTTAAGTTCTAGCCTCCCCTACAATAGGAAGAAAATTAATCTACTTTACCACGCTGGTCAGACATATTGGTATTTTTTTTTTTTTTTTTGTTGGGCTATGGTAAGCGCACGCGCGGTCCAGTCCGCCCGGGGCGATGAAAGGACGGCGCGCGGGCCCATGACCCACCCGTATCCACGTCACCTCGTTGTTGTGCCGACCACCGGAGCAGATGTGACTTGTTGTCAGTGGTTGGCCCAACGGAATACCCTTTCGGGTAACCTCACCTCTCGACGTCCTGGGACGTCGGTCATAGACATATTGGTATAGGGTTTTATTTCAATTTTTCCTTCTCTTGCATAGATGTTTTATGTACTATATCAGTCGTCTTTTACAAGATCGACGGGCTAGATAGGGAGTGGTCAATTGTACGTCATCACATGAACCAACAGTTGATTACAATGATAATATTAGATAGAGACAAAATTACCTAACTTCCACATTTATTAGGATAAGCGCGGTAATTAGCACATAAATTTCCGCAAAAGATAAAAATCACATCACACTCGCATTCAACTGATTATGTTAATAATGACAATGAGAATTTACATGGCATTGTCTTGAATATATACTTCTAAGTCGTATTATGAGGATTAATCACAAGTTCAGGGTAGGGATACCAATAAAACAAAATCTTAAAAAAAATAAATTACCTCATTTGCTTATTTCAGAAATAGATTATAAAATGATTTCTGATATTTACGCGAGTATTACACATTTTAAATAAAACTACGGATTTTATCGGGTTGTTTGTAGCCGTGTTCCAATCCGGTGGTAGTGTACTAAATTGTTAGGCTTTTAAAATAATTTTAACTACTATTAATTTTAATGTTAAATAATTACTAAACATAAGCAATATAATTTTTTCATATATAATCATTTTCTTCTTACACTGGCAATAAATTTGTATCAAAATGTGGGTTAATATTTAACAACTAATTTCTGTATCGGGTAGATAATTATTAATTTTCTGCAATAACGATGACTTATTGGACGTGAGACATCTTAGACCGCCCGTGAACATGAACGCTGCAAAGTGTTTGAAACGCCGGGCAAACAAAAATCAAATACAAACGCGATAAAATCCATAAAGCAGTTTTATTTAAAATAGATTATAAAATTGATTTGAGGTCAAGTGTGAAATTAGTAATGTGTCCCCGCAAAATTTATGCATAATAAATGAATTTGAATTTGAAATTGGAATAGTGACGACATTGCAAGCCTCCATAGAGACACGGTGAAGTATTTGGCAGGTCTGCACCCGCAGCTTGGACGGATGTGACCAGACCATGACCTATCAGAAAAGGCTTCTTTAGTATGCAACTCAATTTCTTACCCTTTATGGACAAACACGTACTATAAATTATAACTGTATCCCTCAAGCTAAGGACATTTTTTTTACGAAAATACTCTTTAATCCTTTCCTTTAATCATCCTTCAACCGGAGGGTCAATGTCAATAAGAACCATGATTGGTAGTTCCCACGTCCCATCATATATTATTAGAAAATAATTTAGTGCCGATGTTTTCACAGTAACTGTTATTTTATTGTTCATGTAAAAAAATTCGATCGTTAATTTATAAATTCATTGGAACGATACGCTTTAACGATCCTATACACTTAATCAGCTTATGTTTTCACGGAAAACTGCGCACTAAAACATCCAAGCATATATGTCGCAATGCAAGAATGCGTATAACGAAGCTGCAAGCGTACGTTTGGTAATCATTTAAATTATAAAGACGAAATATTCTAACATGAAGGTCGGCGAAATTACGACCCACATATTATGATGTATTACTAACAAAATGTATGCGTTGATACGGCTTAGGAAATGTAGAAAAATGATTGTTATCCGTGTTTACATTTCTGACTACTAAAAGCATTAGTCATGGAAATTTTGTAATCTAATTAGCTCATAGCAACACTGTTTTTTTTTTATTGCAAACGGTGGCAAACGAGCAGACAGTACACTTGATGGTAAGTGTTGCTGCCACTCATAGACCTTTACAAGGCCGCTGCCTACCGCGAAGAAAGTGAAGGGAGTGTGAGTGCGTGCATTGAGGCTCGGTGATACCAAAACCCTCCACACGCAAACACCCTCAGAAAGTTGGGCTGCCGGCTCTCTCACTCACCGAACGAAGCGCAGTAACAAATTCAGTATGGTGACGGAGTAAAAGTACTATTTACCATCCCCTCTCTTACGCCTGGGTGTCGCACTCTGCATCTCCCTATTGAGCTCGAGCTTCCTTCACAATGGGAGGGAAAATGACTTACCATTGCAAGCTGGTCAGACAGGTTGCTATGGGGTTTATTTCGAATTTTCCTTTTCATGCATAGCAGGTATATACACATAATATCCCTTAGTCGTCTTTTACGACATCCACTGGCAATAGAGGGAATGGTGAATTCTAACTCCATCACCACACGGAGATACCACACCTAGCTTACCATTGGGAATTGGTAATTGTTGTTAATGAAACTTTTCCATATAACTTCTTCCGTGATTACATAAATAATATCTGGTTGACCGAGCTTTGCTCGGTATAATTTTTCTTTTCGTAAATTGTATTTTTGACGAACTTATTTAGATATATATTAATAAAAATAAAAATTGAGATTCGATCCCACGCTATTTGAATGCGACTGGACAACTTCCCAACTGAGCTATTGTGACTCTTGACAGCGACGGCGAAATTCGAATTCCTATTCAGAGAATGTCAATAACATTTTATGTCATTGTATTGATTAGCTAAAAACACCGACAAAACAACATTTTCTATAAATAAAACCTAGCTAGATCGATTTTTTGGCCCCGAAACCTCTAGTATGCCAAATTTCATCAAAATCGTTGGAGCCGTTTCCAAGATCCCACAAATATATATACAAGAATTGCTCGTTTAAAGATATAAGATATACACACTTTTTTACAAATACTTTAGATGTAATTGATATAGTTTATGCATCGCTGCTGTGCTCAAGCATCTCCCAAAATGGGAGGAAAATTGACTTAGCACGCTGATCAGACGAGTTGAGATACTTCTCTGGTATGAATTTTATCCACATATCCTCTCCTTTACTCATCTTATACTACACTCACGATCAAAAGTTGGATTGGTGAATTATATTCTTACACCATCACCACAAGGAAAAAAGTTTATAATTACGTAATTTTTTAAAACATGAAATCGGTAGTGTAAATTTAAAATAACCGCTTAATCGCCTTTTGCTATTAATTAATTCATTCATTTCAACTTATGACACACACTATTGGGCTCGAGCCTCCTCCACAACAGGGGGAGAGATTAATCTACTATACCACGCTAGTCAGACAGGTTACTAGTGGTAGGACCACACTGTCGACAGTTATCTGTCTACAGCCGCGGGCCGGTCCGGTCCGTCCGGGGTAGTACCACACTCTCGCAGAAAATCGACGTCTGAGTAGTAGCAATTTGTTACTGCGCTTCGTTCGGTGAGCGAGAGAGCCGGAAGCCCAACTTTCTGAGGGTGTTTGCGTGTGGAGGGTTTTAGTGGTGCCTTTGGTATCACCGCGCCTCAATGCACGCATTCACACTCCCTTCACTTTCTTCGCGGTAGGCAGCGGCCTTGCAAAGGTCCATGAGCGATAGCAACACTTACCATCAGGTATACTGTTTGCTCATTTGCCACTGCTTGCAATAAAAAAAAAAAGGTTGGGTTTTATTTCGAGGTTTTTTTCCCTTTGTATTAATATTATATGCATATTATATCCCTTAGTATTCTTTTACGACATCCACGGGTAGGAAAGGGAGTGGTGAATTGTATACTTACTCTGTCCCCACACGGAAAATTTGTTATATAGTTAAAACGTCTTAAATATGATGTAACAACTTCTGTTATCAGAAAGTACCATACAAATAAACAAATTAACAGTTAACAAACATTCTATTTGAACATTACAAATAAATATATCATACTAAATCATTACAAATAATTACTGATTGACTAGTTCAAGGTTGTTTGATGTGATTTATAACGTACATACATAATATTTGTAACATACATTTCGCGTTTTACAAGTGTTTCGTTATGAGATAACGGGTTATGTACATACATATTACATTATATTGATCTTCTTTACAGCATGTTTCGTAAATTTGAAGCAACTTTTACGATAGTTAGTCAATAGGTGAAAAAGTAGTTTGATTTTACAACAAGTACATCCATCAATCAGTTAATCAAGGTCTACTGTTAGAGGCTTCGATCGCCACGCTTGGCAGGCGTGGTTCGTTACCACGTAATCCTAATAATAAGACTTGTATATATGAGAAAAGAAAATAAATAAATACCACGACTTAATTTGAATTTACTATCTTATATCTTTAAACGAGCAATTCTTGTATCTCGGTAACGGCTCCAACAATTTTGATGAAATTTGGCATACGGGTTTCGGGGCCAAAAATCGATCTAGCTAGGTTTTATTTATAGAAAATGTTGTTTTGTCGGTGCGTTTAGCTAGTCAATACAATGACATAAAATGTCAATAGAATATGGATTCAAATTTCGCCATCGTCGTCAAGAGTCAGTTGAAAAGTTGTCCAGTCGCATTCAAACAACGTGAGATCTAATCTCGGTGTTATTGTTATTCTCTTTTTTGTAATTTTTCATCATTTTTATTTTTATTAATATACTTCTAAATAAGTTCGTTAAGAATATAATTTACGAAAAAAAAAAGTATACCGAGCGGAGCTCAGTCAACCTGATATTATTTTATTAAAAGAGAACACCATGAAATAGAATAAGTTATAGAAAATTGCTTTTGTTATTTAAACATAAAATAAAATTAAATATAATAAATTATTCGAAATCCATGTGGTGACGGAGTAACAATACATTTCACCACGCCCTATCTTACCCCCGGGTGTGGTAAATGGTGATTAAAGGTTTAAATATGCATATAACATATATGCTAAAGAGGATGTAATAAATTTAAAATCCGTGTGGTTACAATTAAGAAGAAAATGAAGAAGGGTAAGAATACAATTTACCACTCTCCACCTTATCTGTGGGTGTCCTAATAGATGACTAAGGGATAAGATATGCATATAACATATACATAAGAGAGGGCAGACTCGAAATAAAACCCTATACCAACCCGTCTGACCAGCGTGGTAGGTCAATTTCACTCCTATCGAGAAGCAGACTCGAGCCCGTCAGTGGGACGTATATGAGCTGTAATAATGTGATGAGAGTGAAAATCATTCCATTTTTTTTTTGGGGGTGGGTTGCGGTTAGCGCGCTCCTCGCACCACTCCGGCCAGGGCAACAGAAGGGCGTAAGCACGCACACCCGCAACCCACCTACGATGCACGTCGCCTTCGTCGTTGGGCCGACCACCGGAGCAGGGTTACTTGTCATCAGTGGTCGGCCGGACGGAATACCCCCTACTTGGAGTACCTTCCCATCGTCCGACGTCCCCCCCTCGGGGAGGACGTCGGTCTTTCCTCACGCGGTCGGCCTCTCGGCGGGTGACTGACTAATTCGACGGTCACGTCACCCGCGGCCTCGGCTAGAGGGAAATCATTCTATAACCGTTCTTCATTTCTTAACATAACCTCATTTCATTTCTTCCAATGCTGCACTTACTAGCCAGTGAATTTGCTATAACCATTTTACTGCTGAAATGCATGAGCAGAAGTTAGCAAAAGAACAAAAAAAAATTATTCTATATATCCATGATATTAAAAAGACCTTCGGAAGATTCGTACATCGACCTTAAACAATACCTTTATACAAGCTTTCTCACGGTGTCTTTATATTAATAAAATATCTAAAGAATAAATCTAATCCGTGTAATGACGCAGTCAAAATATAATTTATCACTCCTTATCTTCCCCTGGATGTCGTAAACGACGACTAAGGAATATAACATCTGTGCAAGAGAAGGAAAACTCAAAACATAACCCTATCCCAACACGTCTGACCAGCGTGGAACAGTAGGTCAATTTTCCTCTCATTATGGAGAAGTCCTAAGTCCAACTGTGGGACGTATATAGGCTGAAATGATAATGATGACGATGAAATCTAATCTCGTCTGTAAATAAAAAAATCTTCTATCTTATCTAAGGAAGAAATCCTTGTACAGCGGGTAATTAACATATAATTGTTAAATATTAATTATAAAGAGATCTATAAAAATCATTTTTGTATTGTATAATTAATCTTTCGACGTGGGAATAGAATTGACTATATAAATACTATAGTTGAAATACTAGATTTCAACTCCAACCACCACGCCACCAGTCCAGAAAATATCGTTCAACATATCATCATCATCACAGCTCATTAATGTGCCCCTGCTAAGTCCAAGCCTGCTCAATATAAGAGTGAAATTAATCTACTTCACCACGCTGATCAAAGCTATTGGTATAGGGTTTCATTTCGAGTTTTCCATCTGTTCCATAGATGTTATATGCATATTATATGCCTTAGTCGTCTTTTAAGACATCTACGGGTAAGATAGAGGGTGATGAATTGTATTCTTACTCCATCACTACACGGATTTTTTAACAAATGATAATATAATTCAAAATAATATATTATTATTTTAAAATCATCATCATCTCAGGGTTTTATTTGGAGTTTAACTTCTCATTATATCCTTTTTTTGGGTGGGCTATGGTCAGCATACACGCAGTCCATTCCGTACGGGGCGACGGAAGCTCCATAACCCACTGTATTCCCTTCCCTTCCCCATTAAGACGATCACTGGTACAGAGTTCCTTCTCGTTCGTGACCAACCCGGCGGGATACCCTTTCGGGTACCGTCTCTACTTAACGCCCCGCCCGGCACGTCGGTCGGCTTCACTCGGCCGGCCTCTTTAAGGGTCCCCGGTCCAGTCACCCACGGCTTCGGTTAGGGCATCATTCAGCGCAAGTAACTATTTATATCCCTTAATCGTCTTTTACTGCGACGAAGAGGGTAGTGAATTGTATGAGAAATTCGTAAAGTCACTTTACCACATGAACCATTATTATGGTAGTTATAAATTTGATCATCTAGATTACACTTACTCAACGCTATTACACTATTCCAAAATCTCTAGTCAACCGTCACAACATTCGCAGTTAGTAAATATTACAAAAATTACACCAGATGGCCAATTTCGCCATTAAATGACCCAGTGATCTCGTCCACACATGACAATTTGTATCATACATACCATATATGTACGAGAAGTGTCGACTTAGTGTCGTCTTGTTTGCGTAACAGCGAGTAACGTTACTCTTAACTGCGTAACCAGGTGCGGTCAACTACCGGTTTTAAACCTCACTTCTATATCAAGATATGCTATACTATAAATGCACTTAAAATATATTTTGTTTTTCAATCATAATAGCTATTATTATCTTTTAAGGACATCGTCATGTTAGCTCATATACGTCCCACTGCTGGGCTCGAGCTTCCTGCATAATGAAAAGAAAATTGACCTACTATACCACGCTTGTCAGACGATATTTGCCAGGTTGTCGTAGTTTTTTATTTCGAGTTTTCCCTTTCATGAATAGATCTTATGATACTTAAAGCCAAGAGGAGAGGGAGAGGAGGGCTCATGTAGTGTAACATTGATATAAAACACACAGTTCATATATGCCCAACTATTGGGCTTAAAACTCTTCCACATTGGGAGGAAAATTGACCTACTTTTTCACACTGGTCAGGCGGGTTGGTATAAGATTTTTCCGGATTTCCTTCTCTTGCATAGTAGTTATTATATGTACAAGATATCTTTTAAGACACCCTCGGGCAAGAGAGGGGTGGTGAATTGTATTAATAACAAATATAAATTGTACAATAAAAACAATATGTTTTATTTTTACATATGTAGAAATTCCCTCCTATTATAGAAGAAACTCGTGCCTAACAGTGGAAAATATATGATCTAAATCAGAAACTGAATCATAAATTATATTTTACAGAACATCTTGCAGTGGAGTTACAAAACTATAGCACCGATTGCCTAGCAATAAATTTCTAATGAATAATGTATCCTTGCGATGAAACAACTTCATATAAATTATATTGTTATATAAAGAATTGCATGTTATTTGCGTCATTATAATGTACAATCAGAGTCCCAAATCTCAGGGAAATTGCAACGGATAACTCAAGATTTGCAAGACTTAATTAATTATTTTTTTATCTTCATTTACATATTAAAAATTATACTTAGCAACAAAAAATATTTCGCGTATTTTGAATATGAAATATGTAGTGTAATTCGAATATATAACATTCGTAGCAGCAATTGATAAATTTTAAAAATAAATAAGTGGTCTTTTTTTTTGTGGGTGGGCTGCGGTCGGCGCGCCTCCGCACCACTCCGTCCGGGGTGACAGAGGGGCTTAAGCACGCAACTCCCGCTATCCACCCGTAAACCACGTCGCCTTCGTCGTTGGGCTGACCACCGGAGCTGGGTTACTTGACATCAGTGGTCGGCCCGACGGAATACCCCCTATTGGGGTACCCCCCCATCGACCGACGTCCCCCCCTCAAGGAGGACGTCGGTCTTTCCTCACGCGGTCGGCCTCTCAGCGGGTGACGGACTAATCCCCGGTCACGTCACCCGCGGCCTCGGCTAGGGCGGCATGAGGCGCAGGTAGTTGCGCCTACGCCGCCCCAGTCGCCGGCGGCGGATCTCCTCATCGAGGCTGCGCTCTTCGCGCAGGCGATCCGCCGCCTCCTTCCGCGAGATCACCGTCTCGCAGAAGGCTGCGACCGCGTCCCAATTCCCGACGCTGTCGACCATCGCCCTAGCGATAGCCGGCAGCGTCAGGTCCGTACCGATGATTGCGACGAGTTCACAGCGCTGCAAATAAGTGGTCTTACGGTATCGGGAAGTAAACAAAAGAATAGAAATTGGTAAAGCGCTGGCAAATTTTTAATACGATTGACAACCTATCTGGCGATATCCAGCTTTTTTTTTTTTTTTGTTCACGCTGTGGAAATGCATTTACGTACACCAATCCCCCGCCGGTTACAGACGGGAGTGTGTGTGGGACTCGCCGGCCACAAATATGACCGAAATACCCACTAAAACCACAGCGGCCCCTTCCGCGCTTTTACGGGGTGCCAGAGAGATCATCTGATGACATTCTATCCCCGACACCCCAACGCTTGGCCGTCTGGCCACGTCCTGTCATCATTCAGGGCGGTGGGAGAAGAAGAGCATAACGGCGTCTCCTCCTCCCTGGTCGCCGCCGGCGGAGCGAGTCAGCGGACGCAAGCGCCTCGCGGGCATGCTCCGCGGCCTCCTTCCTTGTCATGACAGCCTCACAGAAGGAGGCCATCGACGACCAACAGCTGTCGCTGCCGAGCATCTTGGAGATGATGGTCGGCAACGACAGGTCCGTTGTTCCTATCTCCGTTGACAGGACGTGGCGCTGAGGCCCCTAGGCGGGGCATACTTCCAGTGTGTGGCGCGCATCGTCGATTAGCGCGCCACACTCATGGCATCCTGAGGCCTCTTCTCTTCCAATTTTATGCAGGTACTTACCGAAGACCCCATGTCCGGTAAGCACCTGCACCATCCTAAATGTAAGGCTGTCGTGCCTTCTTCTGAGCCAGCGGTGGAGATACGGCGCAACCGCCTCCACAGTCCCCCGCCCTGCTACGGAGGACTCTAGATCTTCTCTCCACCGCCGGATTACTTCCCTTCGAGCCACTTCCTGGACTCTGCCCAGTCCCCTGATGGACACTTGCTCCCCGTTGGCTCGTGCTGTGGCGAGGAACCGGTACACCTCTGCCAACGCCTCCGCCACCAGCGGCCAAGGCGGGTCGCCTGCCAGTAGTGTCGCCGCAGTCCAGGACACAGTACGGTAGCCCCTAATAGCCCTCACTGCCATGGCCCTCTGCGGTCGTCGCAGGAGGGCTTTGTTGCGGACGGTGAGGGACTCCGACCAGATAGGAGCACCATACAGTGCCATGGACCGCAGGTTGCCGACGTAGAGACGCCGGCATGACGACCCAGGACCGCCAGTGTTCGGCAGAAGCCTTCCCAGCGCCGCGGCCGACTTGACGAGCCTCGGGACGAGCTGGGCAAAGTGTGGCCCGAAATTCCACTTTGAATCGAGGTGCAGACCCAGATATTTTATCTGGGCCTGCACCGGCACGGCAACCCCAGACACACTGATGTGTGCTCCTCGAGGGGGACCTCGGCGTGGGCCATGGAAAAGGAGGGCCTCGGTTTTGTCCAACGAGACCCTCAGACCCAACATACCAATCCGGTCGACGATGAGCGCCACTCCTTCCTCTGCCAATCGAGCAGCCCCCCGGAAGTCCGCCCGTTTCACTGTGATCAAGGTGTCATCTGCATAACAGATGACCCCCATCCCAGGAAGGAGCCGACTCCGTAGGAGCCAGTCGAACCCAACGTTCCACAGCACCGAACCGAGGACTGAGCCCTGTGGGACGCCGCACTCTACCCGTTGGCGGTGTATACGCCCGTCGCCCCCCTCCCAGAGCACGTACCTTCCCTCGAGGTACGCTTCCAACAGTCTCATAAGATACGTAGGCACTCCAT
This sequence comes from Lymantria dispar, assembly GCA_032191425.1. NCBI lineage: Eukaryota > Metazoa > Arthropoda > Insecta > Lepidoptera > Erebidae > Lymantria > Lymantria dispar. Next base: position 34,113,270 of record CM063448.1, read on the forward strand.
GGTACCGGAGTGCCTCCTTCAATGTCTCGTGTGGGAGACTGTTGAAAGCGTTTTTTATATCGAGCGAGACTGCGAGGACAACTTCCTTTTTGGCCACCGCTTCGGTGGCCAAAGACTTCAGAGCGGCCAGCGCGTCAATTGTTGACCGGCCGCTCCTAAACCCGTACTGTCTCTCTGACAGTCCCGGCCCGATTCCCTCGAGGTGCTGAACGAAACGGTCTGCGAGCACCTTCTCTAACAATTTAGCCATCTCATCCAGCAGCACCAGTGGTCTGTATGCGGAAGAGGAGTCAGCTGGGCGGCCCTCCTTTCGCAGTAGGCACAACCGTCCACACTTCCATTGCTCCGGAAACTGCCCGGACCTCAAACACGTGTTGAGCAGTTCCCGGAGTTCACCCTTGAGGTATTTCGCGGCGATGCCAAGTACGAGACCCGGGACACCGTCCAGACCAGGCGTCTTCCTTTTCCCACGAAGTCGGGAGAGAGCCACTTCCATTTCTTGGTCGGTAATGAGTGAAATAGGGGTTTCCATCTCCACCACCGACCAAGAAGCCATTCTGGGAGGAACGTGCCCCACAGAACGCGGGAACAGTTCCTCCATTAGCCCTGACAGGAGACCCGGGTCCATTGATTCGATAATGGGGGCGCCGCAGGCACGGAGCTTGTTACGCGCCCGTTGATATGGGCGCCCCCATGGATCTCTGTCAAGGCCCGCCAGAAGCTCTTCACGGGCCCTCTCCTTCGCCTGGCTGATGGCCAGCTGCAGTGTCTTCTTCCTTGTTCTGTATTCTCTCCGCAGCTGACCCTCGAGGACGTCATCCCTGTTGCCTCTCTGACGGCATCGGACGTAGGCACGCCGCGACCGGTTAGAAGCCACCCGGAGATTAGCAATCTCGGGTGACCACCAGTAAACTTGACGACGTGCCGGCATCTGTCGAGCTCTTGGCATCGCCGCATCACATACTGCCTCAAGTGCACTCCTCATACGACCTGCGAGCCCCTCTATATCTGTGGGTAGCTGTCCTGCTATACCCCAGCGCTGTACTATGGCAGACTCCCGGACCATTTCCAGATCAAGTTGACCAATGGCCCATTTTGGGAGTCCACCTCTTCTTCCGCGCCGGGGCCCTAGTGGTCCCCGAGGGGGCGATATTCAGCTGAGGATGACAATAGGACGTATGGACTAATTGCAAACACCATTATGGCAAAACTTTTTTGGCCGACTATGTCTTACTACCTTATCACAGCTGATAGAAGGATGTTAAGGGGAACTATAGTCTACCATATTATACCTACCCACATATTAAATAGACCACGGCATTTGCGATCATTTTCAATGGTCACGGTTTCATTGGTCTTTGTTTTTAAGGACGTAGGCAAAGGACTTACAAAATGCGTTTTCTTTAGTTTTATCTCGACAATCAATCTTACTACAAATGCCGTCATTTATAGTCCATAAAATATAGCTTGATCTCTGTGACTGATGTATATTTAGTTATAAAACAGTCGTAATTGACCGATTAATCTAATGACTATCCCTATTTTGGCAAAAAATGATAAATGTTCTAGCAGGAACGCTCCAGTGAGGACGATAATAGTGACCTAGACCTTGATCTCCTTTTGTATAATTAAAACAGTCAAAAAACAATTTTTGTTTGAAATAAATTTAAAAAGATTTTCATTGATTGTATTTTAATTATAATAGAAAATTACAATTATAAAAATAAAGAGTTTTATCGATAAAAAACTACGGACTTTATCGTAAGCGTTACAGCACTAGGGACAACTTACAGAGATCATCCTATATTTTAGGGACTATAGTGAAATTTACCGACAAAACATTGCTGGGTGAATTCTGTTGTCTTGACAACTATTGTAGGTTATAACAAATTCATATTTATGTACCATTGAAGTTTATATATCCATATTGACATTATGACATGACTGCAGCACCATCCGCGTTGGGCTCTCAAAGAAGACTCTCCTCAGCAGTTAGCAGCACACGCATGTTATCTTATATCATCATAATCATCATCATCTCAACCTATGTAAGCCCCACTATTGGGCTCAAGCTATCTTCTCAATAAGAGGGGAATTGGCCTACTATCCATACCGATCAGACATGTTGGAATAGGGTTTTATATCGAGTTTTGCTACTCTTGCATAGTATAGATCCCATAGTCGTCTTTTACGACATCCACGGGCAAGAGAGGGGTTGGTTAATTGTATTCTTACTACGTAACGACACAAATTTTGTATACGACGACTTTGTATACATGTTCAAAAATACCCATTCCAAATTTCGTCTCTCATATTTTAAATAGATAAAAATGCTATTACTTATACAAATAAAACATCTACGCGCCATATTTGTTTCGTACATTGCCTAGATCAATCAATTTTCGTAATTGTTGTCGAAATAACAGGCTAGGTAGTAAATCATCGTTGATGTGTTACGAATTTTTTTCGTTCTAATTGTATGTTGAACGATATTAATCAAATATATATTGCAATTATTAGGTATAATGTATTTCTTTCTGCAATATTAACAGTTTTTTTCAGTTCGGCAAACACTTGGGTTACAAAAGAAACCTCAAGAAATAAGGTAATAGTTTCACAGTAGAAGTGTTTTAGTAGCGTTTTATTTTAAGTAAACGAAAAGATCCGTGAGGTTTGAGCACTTGTTCTCTATAGGGAGATTGCAAAGCGACATATCCATGTTACACGGAATAAGAAGGCTCGCATATATCTATACTAATATTATAAAGAGGTAAAATTTGTAAGTTTGTATGCAGGGGGTAATCTCTGGAACTCATAATCTAATTCTAATTTTATTTTAACTGGCAGAAAGCTACATTATTCCTGAGTGCTATAGGCTATAAATTGTTTCTATAACATGTATATTAACCGAGCTATCACAACTTTTGTCTGGCAAGTCGGAAAAAAATACCTCGTAAAACAGAATTATTTGCGTGCGCTGCCTAAACAGTTGCTTAAAATTAAAAAGAATGTATGACTACCTGGTTCATCTTAATTATTTCTACAAAAAAGTCAGCGATACCATATCTCTATCTTTTATATTTTATCTTTTATACTTCTATTATTGCATTAAAAAATTTTTTTTTCGGCATTGTTACGTTTGGTTGATTATTTGAGCAACAAAATATTAATTCTTATGACAATAAATTATTTCAGTATCACAGGAACATCATACAGATAAGATTTGCCATTTACAGTATATCAATTGGTCATACAGTTTCGGAGATAATATAAAATTACTAAAACGCAAAATGACCCTAGCATAACTTTCATTGTGCAGACGTTTTACCTATTTGCCCATAGATGGCGTTCTGCAATGACGTCATTTTTCTGAATCGCGGTGTTAAGACTTTCCGTGGATTGATGACCCTCTCGAATTATTATGCCCACGTTGTCGTTAGTTGGAGTTCTAAAAATTACATGTCAGTTGGTTATTGGTTTCGGTTGTTTCGTTCGCATGGTTGTTGTTGTTGATAGATACCTCATAATCTACACTAATATTATAAAGAGGAAAGATTTGTATTTTTGTATGTAACGAATAAACTCAAAAAGTACTGGACCGATTTTAAAAATTCTTTCACCATTGGAAAGCTATAATATCAGGGAGTAACATAGGCTATATTTTATCCCGGTATTCCCACGGGAACGGGAACTACGCGCGTAAGGCGACTGAATCCGAAGCGAAGCGAGGGCGGATTGCTAGTATATATATATTTGGCATTAGCATTGCCGTCCATCGTCTTCTAAGTATACGGTACGGAAGTTTCTTTTATTTTCTTTATTCTAATTTGTTATAAACAATTAAATTGTTCCTTTATATTTTTAAAGTCTATCTATACTAATATTATAAAGAGGTAAAATTTGTAAGTTTGTATGCAGGGGGTAATCTCTGGAACTCATAATCTAATTCTAATTTTATTTTAACTGGCAGAAAGCTACATTATTCCTGAGTGCTATAGGCTATAAATTGTTTCTATAACATGTATATTAACCGAGCTATCACAACTTTTGTCTGGCAAGTCGGAAAAAAATACCTCGTAAAACAGAATTATTTGCGTGCGCTGCCTAAACAGTTGCTTAAAATTAAAAAGAATGTATGGCTACCTGGTTCATCTTAATTATTTCTACAAAAAAGTCAGCGATACCATATCTCTATCTTTTATATTTTATCTTTTATACTTCTATTATTGCATTAAAAAATTTTTTTTTCGGCATTGTTACGTTTGGTTGATTATTTGAGCAACAAAATATTAATTCTTATGACAATAAATTATTTCAGTATCACAGGAACATCATACAGATAAGATTTGCCATTTACAGTATATCAATTGGTCATAAAGTTTCGGAGATAATATAAAATTACTAAAACGCAAAATGACCCTAGCATAACTTTCATTGTGCAGACGTTTTACCTATTTGCCCATAGATGGCGTTCTGCAATGACGTCATTTTTCTGAATCGCGGTGTTAAGACTTTCCGTGGATTGATGACCCTCTCGAATTATTATGCCCACGTTGTCGTTAGTTGGAGTTCTAAAAATTACATGTCAGTTGGTTATTGGTTTCGGTTGTTTCGTTCGCATGGTTGTTGTTGTTGATAGATACCTCATAATCGAAAATATCGTAATTTCGTTGTACGTTTGTTTTGTATGTTCGTAGTTTCGTACTTCGTTCTATCGTAATAATCGACACGAGTTATTCGATATTACGATTGTTTTGTTTTGTAAAGGCGGACGGTGTTCGAGTCGCTCTCCCTTTGTTCATAATTGTTTTCAAGTCTGTGCGTGGTTTGTTGAGAGCATGCCTAAAAGGAAATCTCAACTGTCTCGGCAGACATCACAGACAAGAGCCGATCGAGTACGCCGTACGGAAGAATCTGCCCCTGAAAATGAGCAACGCCTCTCGAGAAATAGAGAATATATTTCGCAAGCACGCGCTAGAGAATCTAGCTCCGAGCGCTCACAGCGCCTCGCAAGCCAAAATGTGAGGACGACGCGGGCCCGTGCTCGAGAAACTAGCGCTGAACGTGCGCACCGTCTATCTGAGTTAAGGCAGCATGTCTGTGAGACAAGGGATAGGGAGACTAGCACTGAGCGCTCGCAGCGCCTAGCAACAGAAAGACAGCGAGCAGCTACAGTCAGAGCGCGTAATCGGAATATAGCCCAAGGAAATAGATCAGCCTTCAATTACGATGCCAATATAGATTATGCTCAGCAAAACACTGTGAAAATAGGCGAAATGAATAAAACATGTCCTAAGTGTTTTGCAAATAAATGGAGCGATGAACCAAATGGTATGTGTTGTGCTGCAGGAAAAGTGGTTCTTCCTGATATCCAGGCACCACCACAACCAATAAAAGATCTATTACTGGGCAATCATCTATTATCTGCGCATTTTTTAAAAAACATACGAAAGTATAATACACTCTTCCAAATGACGTCATTCGGTGCTAAAGAAATTCGCGAAGGAAACTTTATGCCTACATTTAAAGTAGAAGGGCAAGTTTATCACTTAATTGGTAGTCTACTCCCTTCGCCAGGGCAAAGCCCGCAGTTTCTACAAATTTATTTCATTTCTGATGCCGACCAACTTTCGTTGCGGTCTAATATTGCTCCTAACCTAAATATCGATTTAATCAATGATTTACAGACGTCGTTAAATAGTCATAACATTTATATTCGCAGTTTCAAATACAATTTAGAACATAACTCTTCATCTGAAAACTTAAAATTAATCATTCACGCTGACCGCACTCCACAAAATCAACATCGTGGAAGATACAATTCACCTACAGCAAACGAAGTTGCAGTATTATTGGTGGACGAAGATAAGGGACCTAGAGATATAGTCCTTCATTGCAAAGATGGTCAACTGAAAAGAGTTTCTGAATTACACAGAGCTTACGATCCCTTACAATACCCTTTGATGTTTGTTAACGGTGAAGATGGTTATTATTTGACTATCCCTCTACAAAATTCAGCGCGAAATAAAACAGTTTCGTGTATGCAATTTTATATGTATAGATTGATGACCAGGGCCAACAGTTTTAATCCCCTTCATTATTATCGGGATTTGTTTAGTCAATACTGTGTTGACATGATGGCTAAAATGATAACAGAGAGACTAAGTTACATAAGTCGCAATCAACAACAACTGAGAGCTGATGACTATATCCATTTAAGAGACGCTATAAATCAGGATGCTAATGTCAACGCTGCAAATATTGGCCAACATGTCATCTTGCCTTCATCTTTCACCGGCTCTCCGCGTTACATGCATGAAAAAACCCAAGATGCAATGACGTATGTACGCAACTATGGAAGACCCGATTTATTTGTGACGTTCACTTGCAATCCGGAGTGGCCAGAAATTAAGAAAGAGCTATTTGCTGGCCAACGTTCTTTCGACCGTCATGACATTATTGCTAGGGTTTTTCATTTAAAGATGAAGAAAATGATCAAGTCGTTCACTAAAGACGAGGTATTCGGCAAAGTCAAATGCCATATGCTTAGTGTTGAATGGCAAAAACGCGGACTACCACACTGTCATATGCTGTTTTGGTTTGCACAAAAAATACAACCAGATGAAATAGACAGTATAATAGTTGCTGAACTACCAAACAAAGATGATGACCCAATATTATTCGATATTATCACCAAAAACATGATCCATGGACCTTGTGGGGAGCACAATTTATCATCACCGTGTATGAAGAACGGTATATGTTCAAAGAAATATCCTCGGCGATTCGTCACCGATACTCAGACAGGCGAGGATGGTTATCCTGTATATCGTCGTCGTAATGCTGAAAATGGTGGTCAAGTCGCAGTTGTAAACATCAGAGGGAGGCCGATTACAATAGATAACAGATGGATTGTACCATACTCTCCAATGTTGTGCAGGTCATTTAACGCCCACATTAACGTCGAATACTGCCATTCAGTTCAGGCTATAAAATATATATGTAAATATATAAATAAAGGTTCCGATCAAGCCACGTTCAGCGTTAGAAATCCGCATGATGAGGTGGAAAATTATTTAAATGGGCGATATATAAGTACATCGGAAGCCGTCTGGCGAATACTCGAATTTCCGATCCACGACCGACATCCCACGGTCGTGCATTTGGCCGTGCACTTAGAAAACGGGCAAAGGGTGTTTTTCACACCAGGAACTGCGCGACAAGTTGCCCAAAATCCGCGCAAAACCACTCTATTAGCGTTTTTTGAACTCTGCAATACCGACGAATTTGCAAAAACGCTGTTGTACCACGAAGTTCCACACTATTATACGTGGGCTAATAACAAATTTTCAAGACGAAGGCGCGGTCAAGACGTCGATGGGCATCCAGAAATAAAAAGAGATGAAGCTTTGGGAAGAGTGTACGGTGTACATCCGTCACAATCAGAATGCTTTTATCTAAGAATTTTATTGCACCACGTACGCGGTCCCACATCATTCAAAGATTTGAAAACTATAAATGGAGTGGTCAAGGAGACGTATCAAGCGGCTTGCCGGGACAGAGGTTTGCTGGAAAATGATGATCACTGGGAGAAGACATTAAGAGAAGCTTCGATGTCGGAATGTTCATTGAAACTTAGGGAGTTATTTGTGGTGATACTGCTATTTTGTCAGCCATCTGAACCGTTAAAACTATGGGATATCTTCAAGGACAATTTTTGTGAAGATATCAGACATAGAAATCGACAACAAAATCAGGACTTTACCATGCCTTTTAATGATGTTATGTACAATGAAGGTTTAATACAAATTGAAAACAAACTTTTAGCATTGAATGATAAAACATTGAGTGACTTTGGATTACCGTCTCCAGTTCGCCCTGTAAATGATGCAATAGATACAATGTTGGTACATCCGCACAACATCAGTGAATTAGCTACTTTTGTAAATGAAAATTTGCCTAAATTAGTCACAGACCAAAAACAGGCTTTTGATGAAATTATTGATAGCGTAACGAATAATAAAGGAAAAATTTTTTTTTTAGACGCCCCAGGAGGCACAGGGAAAACATTCCTCGCTAATTTAATATTAGCACATGTTAGGCAATCCGGAAAAATAGCTTTGGCAGTGGCTTCTTCTGGGATTGCGGCTACTTTATTGAGTGACGGTAAAACTGCTCACTCTACCTTCAAACTCCCATTGACAGTTTCATTGGAGCAACAGTCGGTATGTTCGATACGCAAAAATGGGCCCATTGGTCAATTGTTACAGAATACGTCGTTGATAATGTGGGACGAATGTACCATGAGTCATAGAGCTCATGTTGAAGCAGTGGATCGAACACTTAAGGACTTGAGAAACTCAGTCGCTGTCATGGGTGGTGTCACTTTTGTGTTTGCAGGTGACTTTCGTCAGACACTTCCCGTCGTCACAAGAGGTACACGTGCGGATATCATAAAGGCATGTCTAAAATCATCGCCCCTATGGAGTATAGTCCAAACTTTGAATTTACGTACGAACATGAGAGTCCACGTTATTGGAAATATGGATAACGATTTTCCACAACAGCTGCTCAAAATTGGAGAAGGGTCTTTTTCTTCTCGAACCTTGGACTCTAACTCTGCGGAAATCGTTATAAATGAGACTCTGGGTCGTATAGTTCACAGTCTACAGCATCTTATAGATGCAGTATATCCTGACCTCGAATATTTACTAGATAGAGACATTCATTGGCATTGTTCAAGGGCTATCGTCTCACCAAGGAACGATACAGTCAATGAAATCAATAATCTAATTTTACAAAAAGTTCCCGGCCATGGTAAAATCTACAAGTCAATTGATACAGTGTGTAATATCGAGGATGCAGTCCACTATCCGCAGGAATTTTTAAATTCCCTTAAACCATCTGGTCTGCCACCTCACGAACTGCTGTTGAAATCCGGGACACCTATCATGCTTTTAAGAAATTTAAGCCCACCTAACCTGTGCAATGGCACAAGGCTACTAATAAAAGATTTAAAAGACAACCTAATTGTGGCGACCATTCTCATCGGCCCAGGAGCTGGCCAGTTGGCGCACATCCCAAGAATTCCAATGATTCCGACGGACCTACCCATACCGTTTAAACGACTCCAGTTTCCAATAAAAACATCATTTGCCCTGACTATTAATAAGTCCCAGGGACAAACATTCTCTTTGGTTGGCATTGACCTACGAAAAGAATGTTTTTCCCATGGGCAATTATATGTTGGTCTATCAAGAGTGGGATCATCCGAAAGGCAGATTATTCTGTTACCGGAAAATAAAACAACCTCAAACATTGTATATAGAGAAGCTTTAAATTAAATAGATACCTAACTTAAACAAATAAATAAAATAAGTAAAAGGCAACTAAGGGTTAAGTTACCTTGAGCAGAAAATAGAACTTCGGTAATCTTTTAAGTTACTGATCTGATTCCAAAAAATATTTTACTAATAAAATTAAATACAGTAATATCAATCGAGTGTAATCTTATGTTAAAACAAGAAATTTTCCGCGGACGAAGTCGCGGGCAGAAGCTAGTGAAAAATATACGTAGATACCACGCTGGCCTGATATAGTATATTTTTTGTGATTTACCCTTCTTTTGTCTATTAATTATTACAACCATGGGCAAGAGACGGGGTAGCGAACTGTATTCTTGCTCAATTACCACACGGAAAAATCATTGATGTTGAACTAAATGAAGTGATATAATCTAAAATCGTGACACTTAATATCGCTGACATAATTTATGCTACCTAAAACGAGAGAAGATGGCGAAAAAGGAGTGATGATGTAAAAAAAAATCACGTTGCTTAAAATTTCATCGTACGACTGCGGTTGCTAAAGGTCAAAGCATTTTCATTTAATACAAATAACACCTCACACTCAAAAAATAAATGTCGGTCTTATAAAATGATTGAAAGTTGCTCAGCGTGCTATGGAGAGGGTTATGCTTGGTATTTCTCTACGTGATAAAATCTGGAATACGGAAATCCGGTGTAACCGACATAGCCCGAAGAATTAGCATATTTAAATGGCAATGCGCAGGCAATATCGCTCATCAAAGTGATAACCATTGGGGAAGAAAGGTTTTTGAGTGCCGACCACGAATCGGACGCCGCATCGTAAGACAACCCTCTACTAGGTGGACTGACAATATCATGAAAGTCGTACCATTGGATGCAAGTGACACAGTACCATTCCAAGTAGCAACTCGCATGGAAAGGCCTATGTCTAACGTGTGGAGATCTATGAGCTGATGGATGGATGGATAGACATAAGAAGTAAATTCCTGTAAGGCAGAGGACTTTGTTGACTGGAGAATAATTAGGTTTCATATTTAGACTTCTATTATGAAGCGGTTATTATTATTTGTATCTCCGTTTTCTTCACGGGATCTTTTATGGGAACGTACCCGGTACTTTGATATGTATGCAATACGTAGCCTTTGGAGAAATTTAATCTAAATATCGAATAGGACGTCTACCTATTTAAAAATACAGACGTATAAGCAATCATATTTTTGTAAGAATAACGAAATTTATTTATTTATTTATTTAAGACAACACCCTGCACTAAGGAAATAATCCTTGTATTGCGGGGGACTTTACAAACATATTAATTAACGGACATAAATTACATCCAGACTCAGAACAACAATTTGTGTATCGCACAAAGTATTGTCCCGCGTGGGATTCGAACCCCCGACACTGGCGCTGTAGGTCGCTATCTTAACCACTACGCCATCTGTGCAGTCATTCATATGACACTCCACGTTTGCACATAATACTCGTGCACTACCAAAGGTAGGTGTAAAACTAGTGTGTAATAATCTTATATCTTTAAGCGAGCAATTATAATACAAACCTATATATATTTTCAGGATCTCGGAAACGGCTCCAACGATTTTGATGAAATTTGGCATACTAGAGGTTTCGGGGCCAAAAAATCGATCTAGCTAGGTTTTATTTATAAAAAATGTTGTTTTGTCGGTGTTTTTAGCTCTACATCAATACAATGACATTGAATTTTAAAAGAATAAGAATTCAAATTTCGCCGTCGCCGGCAAGGGTGACAGTTGGGAAGTTCTCAAATCGCATTCAAACAGCGCGAGATCGAATCTCAGTGTTATTATTATTCTGTTTTTGTAATTTTTGATATTTTTTCATTATTTCATCATTTTTATTTTTTATTAATATATATCTATACTAGCTTCTGCCCGCGACTTCGTCCGCGGAAAATTTCTTGTTTTAACATAAGATTACACTCGATTGATATTACTGTATTTAATTTTATTAGTAAAATATTTTTTGGAATCAGATCAGTAACTTAAAAGATTACCGAAGTTCTATTTTCTGCTCAAGGTAACTTAACCCTTAGTTGCCTTTTACTTATTTTATTTATTTGTTTAAGTTAGGTATCTATTTAATTTAAAGCTTCTCTATATACAATGTTTGAGGTTGTTTTATTTTCCGGTAACAGAATAATCTGCCTTTCGGATGATCCCACTCTTGATAGACCAACATATAATTGCCCATGGGAAAAACATTCTTTTCGTAGGTCAATGCCAACCAAAGAGAATGTTTGTCCCTGGGACTTATTAATAGTCAGGGCAAATGATGTTTTTATTGGAAACTGGAGTCGTTTAAACGGTATGGGTAGGTCCGTCGGAATCATTGGAATTCTTGGGATGTGCGCCAACTGGCCAGCTCCTGGGCCGATGAGAATGGTCGCCACAATTAGGTTGTCTTTTAAATCTTTTATTAGTAGCCTTGTGCCATTGCACAGGTTAGGTGGGCTTAAATTTCTTAAAAGCATGATAGGTGTCCCGGATTTCAACAGCAGTTCGTGAGGTGGCAGACCAGATGGTTTAAGGGAATTTAAAAATTCCTGCGGATAGTGGACTGCATCCTCGATATTACACACTGTATCAATTGACTTGTAGATTTTACCATGGCCGGGAACTTTTTGTAAAATTAGATTATTGATTTCATTGACTGTATCGTTCCTTGGTGAGACGATAGCCCTTGAACAATGCCAATGAATGTCTCTATCTAGTAAATATTCGAGGTCAGGATATACTGCATCTATAAGATGCTGTAGACTGTGAACTATACGACCCAGAGTCTCATTTATAACGATTTCCGCAGAGTTAGAGTCCAAGGTTCGAGAAGAAAAAGACCCTTCTCCAATTTTGAGCAGCTGTTGTGGAAAATCGTTATCCATATTTCCAATAACGTGGACTCTCATGTTCGTACGTAAATTCAAAGTTTGGACTATACTCCATAGGGGCGATGATTTTAGACATGCCTTTATGATATCCGCACGTGTACCTCTTGTGACGACGGGAAGTGTCTGACGAAAGTCACCTGCAAACACAAAAGTGACACCACCCATGACAGCGACTGAGTTTCTCAAGTCCTTAAGTGTTCGATCCACTGCTTCAACATGAGCTCTATGACTCATGGTACATTCGTCCCACATTATCAACGACGTATTCTGTAACAATTGACCAATGGGCCCATTTTTGCGTATCGAACATACCGACTGTTGCTCCAATGAAACTGTCAATGGGAGTTTGAAGGTAGAGTGAGCAGTTTTACCGTCACTCAATAAAGTAGCCGCAATCCCAGAAGAAGCCACTGCCAAAGCTATTTTTCCGGATTGCCTAACATGTGCTAATATTAAATTAGCGAGGAATGTTTTCCCTGTGCCTCCTGGGGCGTCTAAAAAAAAAATTTTTCCTTTATTATTCGTTACGCTATCAATAATTTCATCAAAAGCCTGTTTTTGGTCTGTGACTAATTTAGGCAAATTTTCATTTACAAAAGTAGCTAATTCACTGATGTTGTGCGGATGTACCAACATTGTATCTATTGCATCATTTACAGGGCGAACTGGAGACGGTAATCCAAAGTCACTCAATGTTTTATCATTCAATGCTAAAAGTTTGTTTTCAATTTGTATTAAACCTTCATTGTACATAACATCATTAAAAGGCATGGTAAAGTCCTGATTTTGTTGTCGATTTCTATGTCTGATATCTTCACAAAAATTGTCCTTGAAGATATCCCATAGTTTTAACGGTTCAGATGGCTGACAAAATAGCAGTATCACCACAAATAACTCCCTAAGTTTCAATGAACATTCCGACATCGAAGCTTCTCTTAATGTCTTCTCCCAGTGATCATCATTTTCCAGCAAACCTCTGTCCCGGCAAGCCGCTTGATACGTCTCCTTGACCACTCCATTTATAGTTTTCAAATCTTTGAATGATGTGGGACCGCGTACGTGGTGCAATAAAATTCTTAGATAAAAGCATTCTGATTGTGACGGATGTACACCGTACACTCTTCCCAAAGCTTCATCTCTTTTTATTTCTGGATGCCCATCGACGTCTTGACCGCGCCTTCGTCTTGAAAATTTGTTATTAGCCCACGTATAATAGTGTGGAACTTCGTGGTACAACAGCGTTTTTGCAAATTCGTCGGTATTGCAGAGTTCAAAAAACGCTAATAGAGTGGTTTTGCGCGGATTTTGGGCAACTTGTCGCGCAGTTCCTGGTGTGAAAAACACCCTTTGCCCGTTTTCTAAGTGCACGGCCAAATGCACGACCGTGGGATGTCGGTCGTGGATCGGAAATTCGAGTATTCGCCAGACGGCTTCCGATGTACTTATATATCGCCCATTTAAATAATTTTCCACCTCATCATGCGGATTTCTAACGCTGAACGTGGCTTGATCGGAACCTTTATTTATATATTTACATATATATTTTATAGCCTGAACTGAATGGCAGTATTCGACGTTAATGTGGGCGTTAAATGACCTGCACAACATTGGAGAGTATGGTACAATCCATCTGTTATCTATTGTAATCGGCCTCCCTCTGATGTTTACAACTGCGACTTGACCACCATTTTCAGCATTACGACGACGATATACAGGATAACCATCCTCGCCTGTCTGAGTATCGGTGACGAATCGCCGAGGATATTTCTTTGAACATATACCGTTCTTCATACACGGTGATGATAAATTGTGCTCCCCACAAGGTCCATGGATCATGTTTTTGGTGATAATATCGAATAATATTGGGTCATCATCTTTGTTTGGTAGTTCAGCAACTATTATACTGTCTATTTCATCTGGTTGTATTTTTTGTGCAAACCAAAACAGCATATGACAGTGTGGTAGTCCGCGTTTTTGCCATTCAACACTAAGCATATGGCATTTGACTTTGCCGAATACCTCGTCTTTAGTGAACGACTTGATCATTTTCTTCATCTTTAAATGAAAAACCCTAGCAATAATGTCATGACGGTCGAAAGAACGTTGGCCAGCAAATAGCTCTTTCTTAATTTCTGGCCACTCCGGATTGCAAGTGAACGTCACAAATAAATCGGGTCTTCCATAGTTGCGTACATACGTCATTGCATCTTGGGTTTTTTCATGCATGTAACGCGGAGAGCCGGTGAAAGATGAAGGCAAGATGACATGTTGGCCAATATTTGCAGCGTTGACATTAGCATCCTGATTTATAGCGTCTCTTAAATGGATATAGTCATCAGCTCTCAGTTGTTGTTGATTGCGACTTATGTAACTTAGTCTCTCTGTTATCATTTTAGCCATCATGTCAACACAGTATTGACTAAACAAATCCCGATAATAATGAAGGGGATTAAAACTGTTGGCCCTGGTCATCAATCTATACATATAAAATTGCATACACGAAACTGTTTTATTTCGCGCTGAATTTTGTAGAGGGATAGTCAAATAATAACCATCTTCACCGTTAACAAACATCAAAGGGTATTGTAAGGGATCGTAAGCTCTGTGTAATTCAGAAACTCTTTTCAGTTGACCATCTTTGCAATGAAGGACTATATCTCTAGGTCCCTTATCTTCGTCCACCAATAATACTGCAACTTCGTTTGCTGTAGGTGAATTGTATCTTCCACGATGTTGATTTTGTGGAGTGCGGTCAGCGTGAATGATTAATTTTAAGTTTTCAGATGAAGAGTTATGTTCTAAATTGTATTTGAAACTGCGAATATAAATGTTATGACTATTTAACGACGTCTGTAAATCATTGATTAAATCGATATTTAGGTTAGGAGCAATATTAGACCGCAACGAAAGTTGGTCGGCATCAGAAATGAAATAAATTTGTAGAAACTGCGGGCTTTGCCCTGGCGAAGGGAGTAGACTACCAATTAAGTGATAAACTTGCCCTTCTACTTTAAATGTAGGCATAAAGTTTCCTTCGCGAATTTCTTTAGCACCGAATGACGTCATTTGGAAGAGTGTATTATACTTTCGTATGTTTTTTAAAAAATGCGCAGATAATAGATGATTGCCCAGTAATAGATCTTTTATTGGTTGTGGTGGTGCCTGGATATCAGGAAGAACCACTTTTCCTGCAGCACAACACATACCATTTGGTTCATCGCTCCATTTATTTGCAAAACACTTAGGACATGTTTTATTCATTTCGCCTATTTTCACAGTGTTTTGCTGAGCATAATCTATATTGGCATCGTAATTGAAGGCTGATCTATTTCCTTGGGCTATATTCCGATTACGCGCTCTGACTGTAGCTGCTCGCTGTCTTTCTGTTGCTAGGCGCTGCGAGCGCTCAGTGCTAGTCTCCCTATCCCTTGTCTCACAGACATGCTGCCTTAACTCAGATAGACGGTGCGCACGTTCAGCGCTAGTTTCTCGAGCACGGGCCCGCGTCGTCCTCACATTTTGGCTTGCGAGGCGCTGTGAGCGCTCGGAGCTAGATTCTCTAGCGCGTGCTTGCGAAATATATTCTCTATTTCTCGAGAGGCGTTGCTCATTTTCAGGGGCAGATTCTTCCGTACGGCGTACTCGATCGGCTCTTGTCTGTGATGTCTGCCGAGACAGTTGAGATTTCCTTTTAGGCATGCTCTCAACAAACCACGCACAGACTTGAAAACAATTATGAACAAAGGGAGAGCGACTCGAACACCGTCCGCCTTTACAAAACAAAACAATCGTAATATCGAATAACTCGTGTCGATTATTACGATAGAACGAAGTACGAAACTACGAACATACAAAACAAACGTACAACGAAATTACGATATTTTCGATTATGAGGTATCTATCAACAACAACAACCATGCGAACGAAACAACCGAAACCAATAACCAACTGACATGTAATTTTTAGA
Source organism: Lymantria dispar (assembly GCA_032191425.1). Classification (NCBI taxonomy): domain Eukaryota; kingdom Metazoa; phylum Arthropoda; class Insecta; order Lepidoptera; family Erebidae; genus Lymantria; species Lymantria dispar. The sequence continues at coordinate 34,129,492 of CM063448.1, forward strand.
ACTCCAACTAACGACAACGTGGGCATAATAATTCGAGAGGGTCATCAATCCACGGAAAGTCTTAACACCGCGATTCAGAAAAATGACGTCATTGCAGAACGCCATCTATGGGCAAATAGGTAAAACGTCTGCACAATGAAAGTTATGCTAGGGTCATTTTGCGTTTTAGTAATTTTATATTATCTCCGAAACTTTATGACCAATTGATATACTGTAAATGGCAAATCTTATCTGTATGATGTTCCTGTGATACTGAAATAATTTATTGTCATAAGAATTAATATTTTGTTGCTCAAATAATCAACCAAACGTAACAATGCCGAAAAAAAAATTTTTTAATGCAATAATAGAAGTATAAAAGATAAAATATAAAAGATAGAGATATGGTATCGCTGACTTTTTTGTAGAAATAATTAAGATGAACCAGGTAGCCATACATTCTTTTTAATTTTAAGCAACTGTTTAGGCAGCGCACGCAAATAATTCTGTTTTACGAGGTATTTTTTTCCGACTTGCCAGACAAAAGTTGTGATAGCTCGGTTAATATACATGTTATAGAAACAATTTATAGCCTATAGCACTCAGGAATAATGTAGCTTTCTGCCAGTTAAAATAAAATTAGAATTAGATTATGAGTTCCAGAGATTACCCCCTGCATACAAACTTACAAATTTTACCTCTTTATAATATTAGTATAGATAAGTTCAGCAAAAATACGAAAAAAAAAAAATACCGATCAAAGCTCGGTTAACCAGATATTGATATCTAAAACCCGATTTTGAGGTTGCGAGGTTCGACGGCCTATTTTACTTAAAACCATTGATATTTAATCTGTCGTCTGCCTTGCACTGTATTGGACGATGGTAGACGGTGACTCGCCAACTCACTGAATGGACAATTCCACCCTCGAGAATATAACTCTATAATGTATATATTGTAGAAAATTGACGCCTGATTAGTAGCAATTTGTTATTGCAATTCGTTTAATGACCAAGAGAGCCGAAAGCCCAACATTCTGAAGGTGTTTGCGTGTGATAGGTTTTGGTGATGCCTTTAAGCATTACCTCATTGCATGCAATCACGCTCCCTTCAACGTCTTTACGGCAGCCTAATAAAGGTCCATGAGCGGCAGTATCATATATCATCAGCTGTGCTCTTTGTTCGTTCGTCAACAGCAATAAAAGTTCAGAATAAATTATAAAACATAAGAATATCAAGCCCTTTATACCCTTTATAATTCTGTCATTATTAACGTAATGACATTTGCGGGCGTGTCAGCCTTGAATGTTGACATATAGTTGTGAGTGTGTAAGGTCATTGACATTTATGTTGCAATGTACTTTTCATTAATCCACATTCATAGGGCCAAGGTGAATCGTAAGTTCATGAAATTATGAACTGAAGCGGTACATAAAAGGCAAAACCAGAAGTTCATTTGTATGATATACAAAAATGAATGTCTATTTATTCAGTTCAATATTATAGTGGCAAGATTGCATTGTGTTTTCTTTTGCTTTTGTGTGGGTTGGGAATATGTGTCATCCCTTCATTGCCCATGATAGTGGCTTGAAGGATCATCAAGAAAATGGGCAGCAATAATTTCCTCATAGATTAACTTCAACTGCAACTACAGAATCGCGCGTGAAAATCTAAGGAGATGGGTGAATGTAATTGGCCTAGGATTGTCCTGAAAGGCATTCTCGGGGAGGCTAACAAGGAGATTAACAGTGAAGTTCACTGAGTGAACGTTTATGGGCTGATGGATGGATGGATAGATGTGTGAAAACTATGTTTCGGAGAGCATTTTAAGCCGAATCAATATAGAACAAAAGTTACCCCCTTCGTCTTCAAATGTCATTTGATTTAATTCCTAAAATATAATTATTCCTTTAGATTGTGGAGATTATGTGCTAGTAACTTCATCATTACCCTATTGTTATCCTAATAACTTGGATTCGACGCAATGTGTCGTCTTCTTTCACACAATCCAATGAGACGTCATCTCTGCGTTCACTCCCTTTCTATTCACCTCATCATCGTCGTCATCATCATCGCAGCCTACATACGTCCCACTGTTGTGCTCGGGCCTTTGACCTACTACACCATGCTGGTCAGACATGTTGGTATAGGGTTTCATTTCAAATTTTCCTTCTCTTGCACAGATGTTATGTACATATCATATCCCTTAGTCATCTTTTACGACATCCACGGGTAAGATAGGAATTTATGAATTGTATTCTTACTCCGTCACCACACGGAAAATCACCTCATGCTTCGTACAATCTATCTTTCTTTTCTTTGGTCTTCTTATATCGCTAATGCCTTCAATAGTAATTAGTAATACTTAAAACTTTCCTCACAACATTACTTTTATTCCGTCTGAACATAGAACCTTATCATATTAGGCACGGTATTCACTCTCTGATTTTGCCAAGAGTAAGTCTATCGAAAAAAGATATTTTGTGCAACGTGGTGATACTTGAAATTTGATTTCAAAACGATGTTAGTAGTAAAATCTCAGAGGATTAATCATTTGGCATACAATATTCAATTTGATTGAAGAAGATTGAATTACCTCGATATTCTCGTAAACCAGCGAAATGTTAAATGCGTATAATACCTTAGTGATCTTTTACGATACCTACCCCAAGAGAACCATGAAATGTATTCTTACGCCGTCACAATATTATCATCATTATCATCACAACTCATTTTCCTTTCACTCTCTTACGCTGGGCTCTAGTCTCCTACATGATAGGAGGGAATTTGACCTACTATACCAGGCTGGCCAGATAAGTTGGTGTAGCATTTTATTTCGTTTTTTTTTCTCTTGCATAAATGTTATATATATATTACACATTATTAATTTTTTACGGTACCTACAGGCAAGATAGAAGGACGGTGAAATGTATCCATACGCCGTCATAATATAAGGAAATATATTGTTATTATCGAATTTAGCTGACATTTTAATTGTTTAATGATCTATTTTAACCAATGCGCCAGTAAATTAATTGCACGCATTTAACATAACTTTAAACTACTTCCTTTAACTCGTGTCTTTATTGACTAGTTAATATTTGATTAATGATTTATAATAACAGTTAATATTATTTTATTAATAACTTTAACCTGTGACTGCGTTTAGCGGCATTAAGGATAATAATTGTGCCATTTGTAATAGAGGCTTCGTTACATAGATAAAAATTAAAATAACCAAATTTCATCTAATCAACGTGATTTAGTTGTTCATTTTCACTCCATTGTGAATGAGTCATGTACTTAATAGTGAGACACATATGGGAAGAACGAAAAATGATATATTTTTTCCTCATAAGCGAACAGATATTTATACAGACTTGTTAAACTTATTTACTAACTCAAAAGTGAAAAAATAAATAAAGATTTGATATTTTTTTAAATTTTTTCAGGTCTAATATTTCAAATTAATATTTCAAATTAAAAGATTACGAATAGATAATCCATTTTATTTTATGTTAGTATATGTTTATTATCTCTTGATCTATATTGCGAAGTTATTTATAAATATATAGAAGTATTAATTATTTCGTATTCCTGCAGTGTGTCATAGCGGACTTGGAGGTGTTGAGAAAAATAGACACGTCAATATAATTAATTATTAAACTTGCCCTGATAGTATGGGACAAATCTTGCGAGTTAAATTAGAACCACTTCCTTTCGTTAGATTAGGTTGAAATTTGGTTTACTTACGTAACTTCGGTGACAGTGCAATAATATGATACCATGAAGCTGATTTCAAGATGGCGCCGGAAGGTGGCTATAGGAATTCCTAAACTAAATAATATAAAACCGTCAAGTTCGTTTGAATAGTCTTGACAAGCACTCTTGTGCTACATGACAGCCAGGGTCTCAAGATGGCGTCGGAAGGTGGTCATAAGAACTACTAAACTAAACGAGATAAAACCATCGAGTTTGGACTCGTTTGAATTGTTTTGATTTTCTTCGTTTTAGAGCATTTAATAAAACTTGTTTTGAATTTTTTTTAAATTAATATTGTATTATGTCAATAAAAAAGCCGAACGCTTAGGTCGGTCGTGATTCTCTATCGCTTATTTTGCTATCTCGCTTGCACGCTCGGTTCAGGCGGAACGTGAAATTTTTTTGTGCGTGTATCCCTCTTAGGTGTACCACATATAAGAACTAAGAAGAACAAGATTCAATTCTATTTATCAGGATGGATAAGTCACAGTCGTCGGGCTTGATACGCGGGTGGGCAGTATGCTCAAAAAAAGCCTCGATGGTCAGTTCCCTTGTGGTTTAGGCAATTTTTACGATCATTTAGGCAGTTTTTTTCCTCTGGGAAAGTAAAGGGTGGTGAGATATATAATATTTTATGATTCCTCATGTCTAATATTAAGATATTAAATGCAATTATTTTGAATCATTTTAAATATTGCGTTTAGATTCGACTTTTGCTTACCTGATATTTCGAACACTCACATGGTTAATAAGTAAGAAAACAATTTCCCCATCTCTTGTCGGATGATGTAAAAGATCACTAATGGGTATATGTTGGTAACATCGATGCAAGAGAAAGAAAACTGACCCGAACAGTGGAACTTATATAGACTGAGTTGAATGAATGAATGATATTTCAAACATTTTTAGTGTTCATCATCATCATCATCGCATCCTACATATGTCCCACTGTTGGGCTCGGGCCTCCTCCATAATGGGAGGGAATTTAACCTACTATACCGCCCTGATCATGTTGGCATAGGGTCTCATTTCGAGTTTTCCTTCTCTTACACAGATCTTATGTGCATATTATATCCCTTAGTCGTCTTTTACGACATCCACGGGTAAGATAGGGAGTGGTGAATTGTATTTTTAATCCATCACCACACGGAAAGTATTTATGGTCATGTGAAAACCATGAACGCTGAAAATTGTTTGTGCAAACCTCCGGAAACGTCAGTATCGTTTGGAATTTTTGACATATGATCATAAGATAAAATATATGCCATATCTATACGTTGATAGATCTGTGCGGCTGCAGCTACCGGAACTGGTAGCCGGACCCTGTTGAAGGGCGTACAATTGCCTCTCTCCACGATACGCTGTTGTTCTTAGCCAAGCACTCGTGTTCATTTATTATGAAGCATTAAAAAAAATAGCGCAACATGATGGATTGATATGAAATAAAATCATTTTGACGTATTTATTCGCGTTTATTTTACTGTCTCCTACGTTTTGAATGTTTGAAGGATACCGAATCCATGGTCATTCATCAGCCCGGACAAATCCACTGTTGGAAATAGGCTAATAATCAAAGGTTTTACAGTGGTAGGACCATACTGTTGACAGTCATATGTCTGTCTGTCTATAGCCGCAGGCCGATCCGTCCGGGGTAATACCACACTTTCGCAAAAAATCGACATCGGAGTAGTAGCAATTTGTTATTGCGTTTCATTCGGTGAGTGATAGTCGGCAGCCCATCTTTCTGAGGGTGTTTGCGTGTGGTGGGTTTTGATGCTTTTAGTAAGTATTACCGAACCTGTTTGTACGTATTCACTTTCTTCACGCTAGGCAGCGGCCTAGCAAAGGTCCCTGAACAGCAGTTTCACTTACCATCAGGTGCACAGTTTGTTCATTTGCCACCGTTAGCAATAAAAAAAGCATCTCAATCTATATAATGTCTCACTATTGGGCTCAGGCCTCCTCCATAATGGGAGAGGAATTGACCTACTACTCTATGCTGGTCAAACTTGGTGTAATAGGGTTTTGTTTCGAGTCTTCCTTCTCTTGCACAGATGTATGAAATATATTACTTTTAACTAGCATCCATTCTATCATTCTTTCGCCGTCCACTGCTGAATATAGGTCTCTGTCATGTTTCGCCACAGAATGCGGTTCTCTGCCGCCTGTATCCAACGACATTCAGCAACTTTCACGAGGTCGCCGATTCACATAGTAGGGCGGCGTTCTTCACTACGTCGTCCAAGTGGCCTATCTATTGCCATTTCAGCGTGCTAATTCTTAATGTTACGTCTGTTACACCCGTTCTTCTACGGATTGTCGCATCCTAGACAATGGGCGCAATAACACTGAATATTAGCAATTCCGAAGAATTATAACCTCGTTGTTTTACAAAATTTGTAATAATATTCTATTTCTTATAGTCTATACATCAATAAAAATAAATCAAATTGAAATATCTGTTTATAATGTCAAATTACTGGACTTTTTACATGCTCACACGGTTACGGTTAGATGGTCAATAAGACTCGTTCATAGAGTAAACATACAGTCTGTGATATAATTTAATAATATTGTTAAATTGCGTATTCGAAACGAGAAAGCGCGTGTAATATGATGAGAAAATAACAATACCATCATACAACTGTGGGTGCCTTTGAATATATTCTGTGAACAACACAATATATGAAGTAAGTGGTGATACCCATAATATAAACAATCACTAAATTCTACATTTCGACGAGATCAACTGTAACAAATAATTAGTTGACCATGTCCACATAATTCCAATATAAAAACAAAACATGACTGCAGCTTAAATTAGTAACAAGTATATCTCGCACTCATCCTGACAGTTAATTTTCACTACTTTAAATTATCATCCCCGCCAGCCAAGTTAAAGATGCCGGGCGTGTTCCAGTTTATATTATTAGTAAATTGACACTTTGTACATCATTAGTGTTACCAGAATACTAAATTTTAAATCGGTGGAAACGCTGAATTAAACTACACTGTACTTTTATAAGTAATATTATCGACGTGATTTTGAATGAAATATCCATTTTACTGCAACAATACTCATAATGAATTTTCTTGATAATATTACATTTCGAAGAAAGCGCACTATCTCTGATTCAAGCTCCTTGAATTCGTCAATAGACAAAGAACTAGATCTTGTGAATGACGAAAATCAAGTAATTTCCAAATTAAAAAAAACAAATTCAAAATTTAAAAGTTGAACTTAATAATGCTCATGAAAAAATCAACACTCTTACGTCAGAAAATAATGCATTGAAACAACACAATGAAGAACTGATACATATAAACAAGGTATGTCAAGTGGCAACATCCAGCTCATTAATATTAAAGGCACAATCGACAGATGACCATAGACAAGAAGTTATATCACAAAAACATCAAACACGTATTACCAATTCCACAAATACGAATGAGTCATCTCGAAATTGCCAACAAAATGAAAATCACTCCACACCTTTAACAATAGACAAAGCAACCGCACACGTCCAATCAAAACCTAAGATCTGTCTTATTAGCACCGATAAACATAACAGTACATATTTAATCGCAAAAAGAAAACTACAAGAGTACAGCATCTGTCATTACTTATTTACTAATGGCGGTATACAACAAATGTTAATTGGCTTAAAAAATAAATTAGATGGTTACACTATGACAGATTACTGTATATTGCAAATTGGCAGTAAAGATTTTATAACAACCAATGACTATTTTAAACTTATTCATGACATTCGAAGAGCTCTTAATGCTATTGCTAATACTAATATAATAATATGTTTACCTACATATAAGAATAAGTATACCTCAAATATGTTTAACTGGAGAGTTGAGAATTTTAGCAATTTGTTGTATCTTGACATATTGACACATGAACATGCTTATTTATTAGACTCAAATAAGAACCTAAGAAATGACTATAGTATGTTTCATAAGACATCAGGCATAATAAATAATTACGGTATGGACATAATATTTAGAGACATAAAACAACTATTAATTGACATTCATTTAAATAATTATAACATGAATAATAGCGCAATTTATAACTATGATGAGAATAGAGAAATGCAGTTTTTTCAGTAATAATGTTTTATACATCATGCATCAGAATATAGCAGGACTTATAAATAAAGTGAATGAATTAACAATATGTTTAGAAGAACTATCAGTTATTAAGAAAAATATTGACGTCATCTGTATTTCCGAACATTTTATGTTGTCCGGTTTAGAAAATCTCTTAACAACACCCAACTATAACTTGGCCACATGCTTCAGCCGGAAACACTCAAAAAGAGGTGGTGCATGCATTTTAGTGAAAAAGGGACATCAGTGGCCAGTGCTAGATTTTATTAAAAATCTTTCCATTTCAGGATTAATTGAATGCTGTGCAATAGAACTTGTTAACTTACATGTAATTGTAGTATGTGTGTATAGAATACCAAAACAAGACAACTTAAAAATATTCTTTGAGAAATTTGAACTCATACTTAAATATGTTTCCAAGAAAGCCGACAAAAATAACATTATAATCGCAGGTGACTTTAACATTAATATTTTAAATAAAAATAATTTATCATTAGACTTTGAGTGCTTGCTGCACAATTATAATTTCAGTTTTGAGCTGAAGAGTCCTACTGGACTACAAACTAAAACTTGTATCGACAATTTTATACACAACTTAAAACACAAGTGCAAATCTAGTATATTAGACTTAACTTTATCAGATCACACCTCACAATTAATAGAAATTCCAGTTACAAAACAAAACTTCTTGAGATACCGGCGTGTAAAGCGTCGTGATTTTAGTGAAGAAAACATGGCAAAATTTAAATATTACATTAGTAACTTGTCATTTTCCGAAATTTATATTGCCGACGATCCAAACTATGCATATAATATATTTTTTGATAATTTTAAAATGTTCTACGACTTATGCTTTCCGTTTAAGATTACAGTTTTTAAAGCACAAAGAAGGCCGAAATGGATATCCAGAGGTATAAAACTATGCACCAAAAATAAAAGAAAATTGTTTTGGATGTATCGACTGAACCCTAGCGAATTCAACCGGTTTAAATATAAAAAAATATAATAATATTCTTAAGAAGGTAATTAGTCAAACTCAACGATCTCAGAATATCTATTCTATAAAGACATCGAAAAATATTCAAAAAACTACTTGGGCAATAATTAATAAAACCAAAATAAAAGATAATAAATATATTGACAAATTATCAAGTAACAATAAAGTAATCAATAATCCTCAAAGCATAGCAAATATTTTTAATAATTATTTTGTTGACAAAGTCACACCATTGACAATTAGTAACAAAAAGATGACTAAATATATTTTCAAATGCAGAGAATCAATGTTTATGCAACCTAGTATACCATCGGACATTAAAATCATTATAACACGATTATCAAATACTAATAGTGTAGGATATGACGGAATAACAACAAAAACAATTAAACTCGTAAAAAAAATAATTGCAAAGCCACTTAGTCATATTATTAACCTATGCATAACTAACGGAGTTTACCCAGAAAAATTGAAAAAAAACTGTAATAAAGCCAATATTTAAAAAAGGTGATCGGGAGCAAATGGAATGCTACAGACCTATTGCTCTAATACCGGTGTTCTCTAAAATTATTGAAAAGTACCTCTATAAGCAAATATATTCATACTTCGAAAGTTTTAATCTATTTACAGAAGAGCAAAAAGGTTTTAGACAGGACAAATCCATAAATAAAGCTATTTACGATTTTTTGAATATTATACTTACTAATATGGATAAAAAGATACCTGATTGTGGCATATTCTGTGACATGACATGGGTATTTGATCACGTAGATCACAACATATTAGCTGAAAAATTGGAAGCATATGGGCTACGGGGTAGTATTCTTAAACTAATTCAATCTTATTTACTAAACCGAACTCAGTATACTTGTATTAAGAGAATTATCTATGTAAATAAACTTGAAGAGGAGTATTCATCTGATGAGCGCATTATCAATCACGGTGTACCACAAGGGAGTGTTCTGGGTCCACTATTATTTTTAATATACATTAATGACATAACAAAAGCAGTATCACAACCAATGTCATTATTTGCCGACGATAGTACTGCTATAATAACCTGTAATGACATTAATCAATATGAAACTGACATTAATAATACTTTGACACAAATATTACAATGGCTGACTAATAACAATCTAAAAATAAATCTCCAAAAGACTTATTTTATTCAATTTCACCAAAGAATGACTACTCCAATGTTAACTATTAATAATCAAACTAATAAAATTAGTGAAGTAAATACTACTAAATTTTTAGGACTTATCATTGACAGTGAAATTAATTGGAAACCTCATATAAATATGCTTTGTAAAAAAATTAGTAAAGCTGCGTATGTCCTTTTTAAACTTGCACACGTCCTAAATTATAACGCTTTACTTACGGCCTATCACGGGATCGCTGAAACCAACTTAAGATATGCAATTATATTCTGGGGTAATTCCACAAATAGGGAAGTAGCCTTTAAAATGCAAAAGAGATGCATCCGAGCAATATTTAATTTAAGGACGCGAGACAGCTGTGAACAGTTTTTTAAAAAATACAAAATTTTGACATTACCTTTACTCTATATTTATGAGACAGCGGTTTTCGTCAAAACTAATTCTCATTTATTTGAGACACTTGGAGAATTACCACGAAATCGACGCTATAATTTTAGGTTAAGAATAAAAAAAGCCACAACTGCTTTAATGCAAAAAAATGTCTTATGTACGGCAGTTGTGATATACAATAAAATACCTAATTACATTAAACATGCAAACCTAATGCAATTTAAAAAACGTCTAAAGGACTTTTTAGTGGAGCGATGCTTTTATAATGTTAATGATTTCTTTAGTGATCATTTTGATAAGTAAAATTGGTTTGGTTGGGTTTTGGTGAAGTTGGTTTTGACATTATTTTATAAATTTGACATTTTACTCGATATTTATTAATTTGACAATGTATGTATTAATTAATATTGAAAAGGTCGAACAATGTAAAAAACCAGACAACGATAAACAATAATAATTGTAACCTGATATTTGCATGCCCAATAGGTAGAACATAGCGATTCGATTATCATATTTTTTTAATAAGACCATGTATCACCAATGTTCAGCAAATAAATGACATTATTATTATTATTATTATTATTGTTACCTACACGATACATATATGCCTAAAAATCAGTTTAAAAAAAATATCTGCCTGTCTGTCTATTTGTTTTGGGTAATCTTCAAAACGGCTGGAAGTATTTTAATAATATTTTACTATCTGATAGCTATTTGTATAAGGAGTAACTTGGTTATATTATATCCCGGTATTCACACGGGATTAGAAGAACACAACAATAAAGTGTACTTTATTATTATTAGAGACTATAAGATAAGTGCCAATGGACACAATCTTTATTCTGTAAGTCTTAGCAAATTAAGTTAAATTTAAATTACTTATTAGCCACATGGCTAGATTGTAATTATTATGAGGTAAACGTTAAGTTATATCATAATTAGAAAACAGATACCCACGAGAACTACGCGGGTAAGACGACTGAACCCGAAGCGAAGCGAGGGCGGGTTACTAGTATTAAATAAATTCATTATGATCCATATATTATTAAATTGCGAGTGGAAACATAAATTTAAAAAAACAAAACATAACATCATTAATATAAATGTATGGTAATTATTATAATATCGAGTATTTAGAAAAAATATGCGTATTTTAATTAAAAAAACTATTAATACTGGATCGGAACGCGGCCTCACTAACAAAGATCCGGCAATAAATGTCAGTTGATTTGTTTCCATTTTAACGTTTTAATTATTTAACGCAAATTAAAAGCATTTATTATTATTATATATTATAGATTATATTATTATATACTATTAGACATTATTAATCCGTTTTTTTTTTGGGGTGGGTTGCGGTCGGCGCTCTCCTCGCACCACTCCGTCCGGGGCGACAGAGGGGCGTAACCACGCACACCCGCAACCCACCCACGATGCACGTCGCCTTCGTCGTTGGGCCGACCACCGTAGCAGGGTTACTTGTCATCAGTGGTCGGCCCAACGGAATACCCCCTATTTGGGGTACTCTCCCATCGACCGACGTCCCCCTTGAGGAGGAAGTCGGTCTTGCTTCACGCGGTCGGCCTCTCAGCGGGTGACGGACTAACTCCCCGGTGACGTCACCCGCTTTAATCCGTGGGGTGAGGGAGTAAGAATTCGATTCACCACTTCCTATCTTGCCCGTGGATATAGTAAAAGACGACTAAGTCATATGGATATAGGTAACATCTCTGCAAAAGAAGGCTAACTCGACATAAAACCCTATTCCAACAAGTCTGAACAGCGCAGTATAGTAGGTAAATTCCTCTCGCATTGTGTAGGAGGCTCGAGTCCAATAGTGGGACTTATAAGGGCTGAGATAATCCTGTCTGGGCAGCGTAATATCTATACAGGGTGTATCAGGTTATGGGGCAACTGGTCAAATAGGAGTTAGGCAATGGTGGTAGGAACCCATGTAAAAAATTTGAAGGAAAAATATTGATTTGTTAATGAATTAGAGACTTGTAAAGTTTTCAATTTTGTCATCGATTTTTCGTGTAAATCTGATTGAAATGTATAAAGTCAGTGATACTTAATCTGCGACATATTCGTACTTTGTTAAATGTTCAATAGAAATAGAATAAATCAATGATTACGTTCGCATAAGCAAGACAAACTTCGCCTTAAATCAGCTGATCAGCCGATTGTCGTTGGCGGCTCGCGTTTGTACCTACACTGTCATTGAATCGTTTGTGCAATTCTAGGTATAAATGAATAAAATTATACAGTCGAAGCTTTACATGCCTACATGTATCCTGTCTATACATGCTTACATAATACGTAACATTTAAGGCATAGACTCTTAGACACACATTTTTGAAATCACTATAACTTTTATGTTATATTGTTTTTTGTGTAATATACATTCTAATTACGATCTATGACCGTTAAACTACAACATACTCGAACAGTTGCCACATAACCTGATACACCCTGTATATTAATACGTGAAGCAAAAACGTTGTACTCCTTTTTACGAAACTCTTGTAGATAGACCAATATGAAATTTGGCATAGTTGAAGAATATATTTAGAAATAAAATTTGATATAATAATAAATTTTGATATAATAATGGATTAGAAATACATCAATTTCATTAAAAAAAACGCATTACGCACACTACCATGCAATCGATACACACATAAACGCTTATACACTTTTGTTTACGGTAACTTCTCTGGTCGAACTGAATGTGAAACAATCATGATGACAATGATTGGCAGAATGGCACTTATGCTGCTAAGGCCATTAATACAAGAAGAAGATGATGATGATAATGTCTAATAGATATTTGTACGTATATATTAGTTATTAGTATATATACAATTATATTATAATTATATATAATTAAAAGAAAATAGTGTAGCAGAAAAATTTATTTAAATGAATTATGGCTGAATTTCGACTACTCGGCGACCGCTAGTATTAGATAATTTTCCTTTTTATTATGAAGAAAGATCGAGCTCAGCAGTAGCTACGAGCTGAGGTGACGAGATATTTCAAAATGATAAGAAGAACATTTAACTATGTATATCTATTCTATGTCATCATATCGTCTGATTATAATGACGTGTGCGACTAATCGCCACTGTACGCAATGTCTTGTCGCAACCGGAACCCCTGTACCCCAGGAAACTGCGTGTTAAAATAACTGAGCGTTACAACATACTCCTACTACTACGATTCTGCGACATATTTCAATATGAACATTCTTAAGCTAATTTTGCTTACGTTGATCGTTTTATGAATGTCATTCAAATTACAATTGAAACTCGATTAACCGGACTAGTTGTTGACGTTAGGCATTTGGATAATTGAAAATCCAGATAATCGAATTAGTGTCCGACCGAAACTGGTTTTTACGACCGAAACCGAAACCGAAACCGAATTTCGGCAACGGTCTCAGTTTCGGCCGAAACCGAAACCGAAACCGAAACTTTCTTATAAGGATCATGTTTTCAGAGAAAAATAAAGAAAATGTTTTATAATCAGTCAGTTTTAATTTTTTTTGTTTAAATCACATACGTAGCTTTAATACTTATTTATTTATGTTGTTAACCTAATATCACAATAGTTATAGGTGGATAGGTATTTAATATTTAAGTAATGAACAAAACAATATAAATCACTTTTATCTTAAAAACAAATTAACTTCTTCTATACTTAATCGTCATATTGACACTTCAACAAAAAACAAAAGCTAAATTATAAACTAATCGTAATCATAATATTGCAAAACGCGACGACTAGATACTAATAATTTCAAGTAGGTATCTGTACTTAAATGTTACTTCTTATTAATATTCATAGTTAAACAATCTTATATTACCTATAGGTAAGAAACAATAGTTTATCAACATTTTCGCGTCGCAGATTGCTCCTTCTGTCTGAATAAATTTGTCCAGCAGCACTAAATAATTGTTCACTGGAAACACTTGTTGGTGGAGCTGATAAGTAATTCAGTGCCACCTTTCTCAAAGACAGATATGGACTAGAATCCCAGTAAGAATAAATATCTGCACTTCTCTGTAATCTAGGCTCTAATAAGTATGCCTGAATAGAATATCACCACTAATGCACTATAGTAAATACCATGTACCTAACTAATGTTTGTTTACATATAGCATTAGCGAAAGAGTTAAATTAACCACAAAATGTTTAGTTTTTAATTTTTTAAGGTAAACTTGATTCTACTATAATCTAGGTACTCCTTTGTTATATTAAATTACTTTTCGAGGTATTCTTATATCACATGATAAAACTTACCGAATTCAAAACATATCACACGAAAACTCACAACAAACAAAATGCACTGCAAACAAACAGGTTACGACATGATTACGCACGTGGACGCGGCCAAATGTCATCGTCGCTTGGATGTCATTTACCACGCCGAACACACCCGAACACAGCGCGGCAACTCCCGAATGCAGTTTCGGTTTCGGTCGTAGTTTCGGCAGGTTTGCTGCCGAAACCGAAACATAACCGAAACTCGTTTTTTTGCCGAAACTCGACCGAAACCGAAACCGAAACCGAACATTCGGTCGGACACTAAATCGAATGTATGAAAAACCACCTTTGGATTTGTGCATATGTAGTATGTTCATAATTTTATGCGTTTATTAAAAGGCGAATACATATCCCGCGGGGCACGCACATCAGGGCGGACTAATAATTACTAATTAAAACAATAATGAAACCTGTGGGGCAGCGATCTCGCGGGACATGCCCTTTTAGACACGTTCATCATTCATCATTTCAGCCCATATACGTCCCACTGTTGGGCTCGGGCCTCCTCCATAATGGAAGGGTAATTGACCTACTATACCACGCTGGTCAGACGTGTTGGTATAGGGTTTTATTTCGAGATTTCTTTCTCTCGCATAGATGTTATATGCGTTTTATATCCCTTAGTCGTCTCGTACGATCACCCACGGGTAAGATAGGGGGTGGTGAATTGTATTCTTACTCCGTCACCACACGTTCATGTTTGCATAAATTCAATTTATAGATACAATACATAGGTCGCGGTTGGTAGTCCGGATAATTGCGAATCCGTATAATCGAGTTTCTATTGTATTTAATTTACAAAAAATAATTAACTGCACTAAGAAGACGCAAACATATGGTTGACTGCACAGATGGCTTGGTAGTTAAGATGACAACTTATCGTGCTAGTGTCTTGGGTTAGATTCCCACGCATCAAATATTACTAATATTTGATACGTGGATTAGTATTAATGCTACAAGATGTGCTTAATAAGTCATTTCCTGAAAATATTCAATCGGTACGATTAGTTCTGCGTGTGATGACAGAGCTTGTCTTTCCCTTCCCGCCAAAGCTTGCCTATAGAAGTTTCACTTCAAAAAAACCGCCTATAGAGAATTATTCTTTATTTCAGACGTTATATTTTGCAAAACAGTTCCTATCTTAGAAATTTAAAACATATTTTACTTTATCCTTACTAATATTATAAATGCGAAAGTAAGTTTGTTTGTTTGTTTGTTACACTTTCACGCTTAAACCAAAGAACCAATTTTAAAAATTCTTTCACTTGTAGAAAGCTATAATATCAGGGAGTAACATAGGCTATATTTTTCCTGGTATTCCCACGGCAACGGGAACTACGCGATTAAGGCGCCTCAAACCGAAGCGAAGCGAGGGCGGGTTGATAGTATGCCTATAAAGGTAAAACAATTAGGTTATAATTCATCCTAAAATATTAATTAACATATTACTTAGGCACCAGTGGTCAAAGTCCGTATACATAATCTCCCTTAACGAAATCTCTTTAGAAATAGCATTTTTAATCGGATCAGGTAACCATGTAAGCAATAAATATCAGAGTGAACTGTTAAACTACCCGTGAAATCTGCTTTATTCCGTTAAATAACACCATTATTTATGTAAAATACAAATAAAGCGGTAATATTTTAAATAACACATATATAATACTTATTGCTGAACCGCTGAAGCAGATACTATAAGCGTACATAAATAATATTAGATTAGATTAGATAATACTTTATTTGTACACCATATTACGAGAAAACTTAAATAATAATTATAACCTAGAATGTACAAAGGGCGGCCTTATCGCTATAAGCGATCTCTTCCAGGCAACCTTAGGATGGATAATATAACAGAGAAGGGAGAATCAGGGAGATGGTAGGTAATTAGTTGCTGGTGGTACTGAAAATCAATTCTAAATAACATTATGACTATGTAACTAATAAATATTATGATTAACTAATAAAAATTATAATATGTAATAATGATTTCTGAATGTCGTGATGGAATAAGAATACTATTCAAACCTCCATTCCTTCCTCCCCATGGGTGTTGTAAACGACGACTAAGGGATGTTACATTTTAAATAAAACTACTTTACGGATTTTATCGCGTTTGTATTTGATTTTTGATTACCCGACGTTCCCGATAATTTTATAAATTAAAACCTTTTAGTAACATAAAGTAAGCCGCCTTCAAAATTAACATTAATTTAGCATCATGTCACCTGAGTTTTCTTGCCGGATCTTTCTCAGTGTAACCGTGTTCCGATCCGGTGGTAGTATACTAGATTATTAGTTAGTTTTTTAAATATAATTACTATTAATTTTAATGTTTAATTATTACTAACCATAAACAATATAATTTTTTCATATAGAATCATTTTCTTCTTACACTGGCAATAAATTTTGTATCAAAATGTGGGTCAATATTTAATAACTAATTTCTGTATCGGGTAGATAATTATAAATTTTCTGCAGTAACGATGACTTGTTGGACGTGAGATATATTAGTCCACCCGTGACCATGAACGCTGTAAAGTGTTCGAAACGTCGGGTAATCAAAAATCAAATACAAACGCGATAAAATCCGTAAAGTAGTTTTATTTAAAATGTATAATACTCGCGTAAACATCAGATATTACATATGTTGATAATATCTATGCTTCTATAATATATATATACAGTGGATCCCCAGTGATCCGATAAACGTTTTGGCACGGCAGTGTCGGACTATCGAATTTGTCGGCTTATAGAGTACTGCCTAAGAACCCCTTATAGTCCGGCATTTTTTATAAAAGAGTACCTTGTAATCCGACAAGAACGTATAGGTAATATACAATAAAATATTAAACTATAAACGCACGTTAGGCCGTACCGTTATTACATGTAGTCAAATTCAAACTAAACAATCAGAATCAAAAAAAATCACAATAGTAGTGCCACGTATAAGTTATTAATATCTGCTTGACCGAGCTTCAAAAAAAAAAAAAAATAAATAATGAAAATTATATAAAAAACTACAAAAAGCGAATAATAATAACACCGAGATTCGAACCGACGCTGTTTAAATGTAACATAATCCAAAATTAAAACCGCCCGCCTCCCCACCTGAGCTATTGGAACTCATGACGTTGACAACGAAATTTGAATTCATATTCTTTTAAAATTTAATGTCATTGTTTGTTTTGCTAAAAACACGGACAAAACAACATTTTCTATAAATAAAACCTAGCTAGATCGATTTTTTGGACCGGAAACCTCTAGCATGCCAAGTTTCAACAAAATCGTTGGAGCCGTTTCCGAGATTCTGAATATATATATATATATATATATATACAAGAATTGCTCGTTTAAAGATATAAGATCTGTTCATTCATGCATAACTTACATTAGCAAAAGGTGACGAAAAAATATTCAATAATACTAGACATGTCGGATTACAAGGGGTGCCGGATTAAACAGGGGCCGGATTACCACGGGTCCACTGTATGTCTTCCATATGGCGACGGAATAAGAATACAATTCACCAACCCATATCTTACCCGTACATATATAACATCTATGTAAGAGAACGGAACTCTAAATAAAATCCTATCCCGATTGACCAGCATGGTTGAATAGGTCAATTTGCCGTCGAAGGAGCCTCGAGCCCAGCACTGGGACGTATATGAGCCGACATAATAATGATGTATCAGTCCGGATGAATATTATATATAATAACATATATTATATTAAATCATCCGTTGCCTGTGTGGTGACGGAGTAAGAATATAATTCGTAAATGCCCGTGGGTAGTCGTAAAAGACGACTAAGGGACAAAATATGCATATAACCTCTATGCAAGAGAAGGTAAACTCGTATTAAACCCCTATATCAACACGTCTGACAAGCATGGTTATAGTAGGTCAATTTCCCTCCTATTGTGGAGGAGGCTTGAACCTAAAAATAGGATGTATATGATCTGAAATGAAATAAAACTGTTCTTACGGATTTAATAGTTGATATTTGAAACGTCGCGAAAGTAAAAATTAAATGAAATCCGTAAAAACAATTTAATTTCACAAATACTAGGCAGCAAAAAAAAGTATGGCGCCAATTACGTTAAGAGTTGCAAGCCTAAATAACTCGCAATGGGTGATGGATGAATGTAATAAAAATATTTGTAATATAATATTACTAATATTGAAAGCGTATCGTAAAGATGTTTATGACTCAATTGCGGCCGAAATGGACTGGTTTTGATGAAATTTGATATTTCATCTGTCGATTAAAAGTGTAACATTATTTAAAATAATATGTCATCGGAATATATGTATATTTCATTGATTTTATGAAATATTATTTATTAAATGGCACCTCACACTAAGAATTAAATCCTTATATTTTGCGGAACTTTTCGAGGTAAATTGACTATACTGCTCTGGTCAGACATATATAGAATGTTCTTTGCAGTACTCTTTCTCTTACACATGTGCCTATTAAATCCCATACTTATCTTTTACGACACCCAAGGTAAAAGGGGGTGGCGCACGAAAAGAAATTAAAAGAACTTATTTAAAAAATTATAGGCCGTTGAATTTCTTGCCAGATCGTCTCAGCATGTGGCCGCGTTCCTATCCGGTCGTAGATTACTAGATTAATTTCAAACGTTATTTATTTATTTATTTGGTTAACCAAAAACTTTTTATACTTATACAATTGAAAGCTTAGATTAACAAAAACGAATATAACAATTAATTATAGGTTAACACCATATGCACGTACGAACGCTCAGAATTTATATATACAACTAGCTGACCCAACAGACGTTGTTCTGTTCAAATAAAGCGCCACCTACCGGGTCCAATTGTGAATCTAAACCATTCTCTCTCTCTCTCTTGAGCACACACAAATTACTTACTCTATCCAGTCAACAGATATCGCCATCTGTTAAAATCGTTTGGAGTTCACAGATAATTGTGAATGTCAAATAATAGATAAATAATTTGCAATAAAATAATATTGCGACTATAAATTAAGATGTAAGTTATCCTATGTTTCAAGTTGGAGCAAACTGCACACGGTGTGCAAATTTGATTAAAATCGGTTAAGTAGTTTAGGAGTCCATCGCGGACAAACATCGTGACAGGAGATTTATATATATTAAGATAGTGTTTTATAATTTTAAAATAACGTTACGTAAATTTAACAATATATAAGAATCGTTTAAGGAGCTTATACAGAAGAAATTATTTGATTTGTAAATAAACTATTTTACGGATTTTATCGCGTTTGTATTTGATTTTTGATTGTCCGACGTTTCGAACATTTCAAAGCGTTCATGGTTATGGACGGAACCCAAAAACAAACGTGATAAAATCCGTAATTTTATTTACAGTATGTAATACTCGCGTAAACATTAGAAGTTATTAGGATTAATTTGAGTAAAATATGATATTTTTGACCCAGGAAAAGGCGCGTAACTGCAGTATCCGTACAATCAATTCAATTCACGAATCTGTCAGGATTAGTAAAAGTTATATGAATGAAGGACACAAATGACCGGACGTTGCGTTAGTTGGCGCTTGCTTACTGAGATATAATATTTCGAGATCGCTAGTATTACGCTTATAGATTTGTTCTCACGGGTCAATTATAACGATAGAGGTCGCACCGCGTCCTTTTGGATCGGATATGATTAATGAATCAATAGACTAATTATTTTATTTGCAAAGAGGCAAGTCAAACAAAACAACGTATTTTTATTTGTCACTAGCCGACCCGGCAAACTTCGTACTGCCATAATTTTATTCGTAAATATATTTTCCAAATTGCCGAAAATATAGTCTGTCTATCGCTGTCATTTGCGTTTTGTTATTACATGATAGATGCGTTTTTGTTATACCACGTTTTACAAGTGACCTGTATTTTCTTTGACGTTTTATGCCAAGTGCCACGGGAACCCGATCGAACGGTAAATCGGTACAGCCCTTCTTGAGTTATAAATAGTGTAACTAACACGACTTTCTTTTATATATATAGACTAGCAACCCGCCCTCGCTTCGCTTCGGTTATAGGTTATAGTCGTTTTACTCGCGTAGTTCCCGTTCCCGTGGGAATACCGGGATAAAATATAGCCTAGTTTACGCCCTGATATTATAGCTTTCCATTGGTGAAAGAATTTTTGAAATCGGTTCAGCCGTTTTGAAGATTACCCGGAACAAATAGACAGACAGACAGACAGACAGACAAAAAATTTTTAATTGCTATTTTAGGCATAGGTTTCGTGCAAATAACCGTGTGAGCATGAAAAAAGCCTATTATTTTGACATTACAAACAGACACTCCAATTTTATTTATTGGTATAGACATTACAAACAGACACTCCAATTTTATTTATTGGTATAGACATTACAAACAGACACTCTAATTTTATTTATTGGTATAGATTTTAAAAATTTGATTAAACTATTGTATTACTATTTCGTGTGGTCACGGAGTATACAATTCATTACCCCCTTTCTTGCTCGTGAGTGTCGTAAAAGACGACTAAGGGATTATGGCAGATAATATACATGCAAGAGAAGGAAAACTCGTGATATAATTGGTCTATTTCCCTCCCATTATGGGATTATAATGATGATTGTATTAGTTATTATGTTAAAAGTAATTTTTTAAAGTATCTATAATCAATTTCTTGGTTTGACTATCTACCTTAGAATAATAAGTTATTATTCTAAGCTACTGTTACTACATAACCCAAAAACTTGATATTGACGGAATATGTGCTCATTTTTATTTGTAAACTAGCAACCCGCCCTCGCTTCGCTTTGGTTATAGGTTATAGTCGTTTTACCCGCGTAGTTCCCGTTCCCATGGGAATACCGGGATAAAATATAGCCTAGTTTACGCCCTGATATTATAGCTTTCCATTGGTGAAAGAATTTTTGAAATCGGTCCAGCCGTTTTGAAGATTACCCGGAACAAACAGACAGACAGACAGACAGACAAAATTTTTTTAATTGCTATTTTAGGCATAGGTGTCGTGCAAATAACCGTGTGAGCATGAAAAAAGCCTATTATTTTGACATTACAAACAGACACTCCAATTTTATTTATTGGTATAGATATTGTAAATGTTTTGGCAGTAGTTTTATGGCCGGCCGCCTCCCTGGTATCAAATCCTCCTTGATAATGTAATTGTTAACCGTAGGGCATCAGAAAGAGTGGGCCTAGATCGATGTAAAGCTTTTAGCTGTCTTATACGTTACCTACAAGCAATCTAAAGGTTGGTATTATTCATAGCTGTCACCACAAAGCAGTACTGATATGATAATTGTCGTTATAATCAAGAAGCAAATTAAAGAGCAGTCAACACCGCGGAAGCAAACTAATAACGTGCAATCAAACAGCAGTTTAATCAAAGACATTTATTATTACAATTAATATGTCATTTTACGCATATACTAGTTGTACCCGCGGTTTCGTTTGCGTAAATTGAATACATACATATTCAATCAAATCTCATATACGTCTCACTATTGGGCTCGAGCCTCCTTCATAATGGGAGGGAAAATGACATACTATACCGCACTGGTCAGACGTGTTGGGTAGGGTTTTATTTCGAGTTTTCCTTCTCTTGCATGAAAGTTATATGTATATTAAGTGTCTTAGACGTCTTTTACGACACCCACGGACAAGAATAATGGTGGAGAACTTACTCCGTCGTTCTTACTCCGTCACAAATCGAAGATATCTCTATAATATTGTTGAGCAAAAAAGAATAAACGTATTTATCATATAATATTGTCCGTACCATACTTCGATAAGTCCAATAATAATGCAATATGAATATGTTATTACGACAGTTGTTATGACAACAACTTTTTTTTTAATATAGCCCTAGAATACCAGCTCCAAACTACTCGAAGTAGAGGATAAGCTTCCATACTTTATCTCTATTGCCTATGTGGACTATCGGTACCGAATATTTCTCTTCGGTATCAACAATCTTTATCTAGCTGCCCATTAAAAAGGTCTTTTGGTTAATATTTAATAACATTTTACTGAAACTTGAAATCATATGTTTGTACCTGCATGTTGTAGCATTTCCACAGTATAAAACCTTTCTCAATAACCAGACTTAAATAATAGAATATTTTTTTTCATTATCATCTCAACTCATATATGTCCCACAGTTGGGCACGGGCCTACTCTAATATGGGATAATTGACCTACTATACCGCGCTGGTCAGACGTATTGGCATAGGGTTTTGTTTCGAGTTTTCCTTCTCTTGCATACATATTATATGCATATTTAATCCCTTAGTTGTCTTTTACG
The DNA here is from genome assembly GCA_032191425.1 of Lymantria dispar. NCBI lineage: Eukaryota > Metazoa > Arthropoda > Insecta > Lepidoptera > Erebidae > Lymantria > Lymantria dispar. Next base: position 34,152,557 of record CM063448.1, read on the forward strand.
ACACGTGCAAGAGAGGGTGGACAATATTTTTTTTACAAATCCCAATTCCACCTTCCTCATATTACCGCATTCAAACTAACATACAAATAAATTCTTCAGTTTTATAATAGTAATATAGATTCGACATGTAATTATGAATAAAAAATAATTTTAATCGCTCGTGAATGTGGAAAATTATGCATTGCCTTGCCTATATCAAATAAGGTATAGTAATTAAAATTGGTTTTCCGTGTGGTGACGGAGTAAGAATACAATTCACCACTCCCTACCTTGGCCGTGAGTGCCGTAAAAGAAGACTAAGGGATTAAATATCTATACAACATCTATGTAAGGGAAGGGAAACTTGAAATAAAATCCTAAAGCGAAACGTTTGACCAGCGTGGTATAGTAGGTTAATTTCGTTCCTAATGGGGAGGAGACTCGAGGCCAGCACTAGGACTTACGAGCTGTGATGACGAATCAGAATAGGTCAATCAAGTCATTCACCATTATGGACAAAGTCGCTATCATATATATCAGTAATAATGTTTGATTTAATTAGGCAATACATGGCAGTAATTGATTTATTATTGACGTGAAAATTTCTATAGGCAAGTTTGTGTGAGTGTAAATTCAAGGAAGTCATCATCGACATGATCACGTGACATGTCACTATATCCCTGTAAAACAAATGACTTCTGATGTTTACGCAAGTATTACACATCTATATCAATAAATAAAATTGGAGTGTCTGTTTGTAATGTCAAAATAATAGGCTTTTTTCATGCTCACACTGTTATTTGCACGACACCTATACCTAAAATAGCAATTAAAAAATTTTTGTCTGTCTGTCTGTTTGTTCCGGGTAATCTTCAAAACGGCTGGACCGATTTTAAAAATTCACCAATGGAAAGCTATAATATCAGGGCGTAAACTAGGCTATATTTTAATCCGGTATTCCCACGGGAACGGGAACTACGCGGGTATAACGACTATAACCTATAACCGAAGCGAAGCGAGGGCGGGTTACTAGTTATAAATAAAACTACTTTTACGAATTTTAGGTGATGAAATTCGTAAAAATACGAACTTTTATTTATAAAAAAATTAATGTGAAAAAGGCAGCGAAGTTTTCAACTAAATATTTAATTTACAGGTTACTCTTTCGCGGGTTGGTGGCCCGAGGTTCACCACCCTCACATAGACCGACCGGGCGAGAGCAACGCCCTGTCAACACTGCCCTGTTGCTGGGGACCCGAAGGAGCAATCCGTCGGGTCGGCCACGGATATCAAAGAATCGGTACCAGTGGTTAACCTAATGGCGATGATGAGAAAATACGGGTTATGAGGCTCCACGCCGCGCCGTCCACCTATCGCTCCAGAAAAATTGGGCGGGCTGTGTCCAGACCATAATCTACCACAAAAAAGGTTATGTTACCTTTGAAATTAATATAATAATTACTATATTTACTTACTACATTTATTTAATTCAGATCTATTTCGTCATAAAGTAGTTAATGAAGTTCGTGGACTGGACACCCGTTGATTGATTTAACTAATGCATTTCATTCATGTGACAGTAAGTTACCTTGTTATACGGGTTTTAGGTTTTTTTACTAACAACACCCGACCTTTATCGTCAAAGTTAAAATGACAGTTTCATTATTGGGAGGGTCAACAGCTATATTCATTAGCAGCTTAAATGTAATTAATAATCGTTTTACTTTACGCCCCCACGGAAATGTTGTAGTTTATATTCCAAATATAAATAGGGTTCAGCATTAACTAAGCATCTCTATCTGACGTCCTCGTCACGTCCTCGACGAAGAGGACGACAACATTACACTCGCTCTACTTAGAGCCTACACGGCCCCCGAGGCCTTAACACATAAATATCCGCCGTCGAGGTGCGAAACCGCGCCGCGCAAAAATCATTAATCAAAACGTGGGCACGCCCACTTTGCCTTCAGCGACGTCCCAAGCCGAGGTCCGTTCCCCACAGAGGGAGCCCTTGGGCGATGTCGCTTAGCATACTTTTCTCCGGGTTGAGAGCCCTCAGCGCTCACCCATAGTCTGCGTCAAGCTGTGAAGGCCATCTGCGGCCAACAGCTGTACACACAAAAAAAAATAATAATAATAACCAAGCATCACTCGTGTGAAGCGGAGTATGAAGGTAAAGAAAGGTAAGTGGGTGCTGTAAAATACGACTAAGGGATAAATAAAATCAAATAATTTATCCTGCATAAGCCCCTTAACGGCACTTATATATTGTCAAATTTACACATCGTTTGAACACAATACGAGTACAATATTCTACTGTATCGGAACGCGGTCACAAACTATGAAGATCCAGCAAGAAACTCAGCAGACTGTCATTTTTTATTTAACTCTTTTAAATATATATATATTATACTTCGTACAACATATGCTATTTATGTATGTATGGTGTATTTGATATAATATGAAAATATATGAAGGAAAGAAAACTCAAAATTATATTCTACATCAATCCGTCTTACCCGCTTGGTTAATTTCCCTCTTATTATGGAGAAGGTTCAAGACAAGCAGTAGGATATATATGAGCCGAAATGATGATGATAATTAACTGAGCAACCCTGATTCTTTTTGATTTCTACAACAGAACATTTTCCATATGGCAACGGAGTAAGAATTCAGCAGTTTTCTACCCCATTTCTTGACCTTGGGTGTTGTTGCGTATGTACCTATGGGATACAATAGCAAATAAAATCTGTGCAAGGGCAAGTAAACTCGAAATCTAGCCTTATATGAACACGTCAGGCCAGCGAGGCTCGTACGTCATTTCTTTTGATTGTGGAGGAAAAGCCAGAAGAATAGTTGGACATATATGAACAGAAAAGAACAGTAGCATATTTTGAGCGGTCAGATACCACTACTACGTATACAGCTTTTTTTTTCTATGGTCAACACACACTTCCGGGGTGACGAAAGGGCGGAGCGGAACCCCATAACCCACCGTATTCCTTTCCCTTCGCTATTGGGCCGATCATTGATACCACGTACAGCTAGCGGTTGAGTCTATCTAGATTAATTATAAACTGTGCCAGCATGGCGGCAGTGCTATCAAAATCATCATCGAATACCCATAAACTTTATCTATTAGCTCTGATTACCACAATAATAATACAATTGCTGCACAGATGGCGTAGTGGTCATGATACCGACTTACCGTGCCAGTTTCATGGGTTCGAATCCCACGCAGAACAACAATTTGTGCGATCTACAAATTATTGTTCTGAGGTAAGATGTAATTTGTGTCCGTTAGTTGTATGTTTATAAAGTCCCCCGCAACACAATGATTAATTCCTCCTGTGTGTCTTAAAAAAAATATAACACTTTAGGATTCCTGCCCACATAGTAATAATAAGTAAGTTGTAAGGTAGATTATGGAGTTGCACGCAGTCTTCTTCGTCGCCTGGACAGATCAGGCAGTGTAAGACAATACCGCCGTAGCAGGTCTTCGAAATATCAATAAACCTCATGTAGACATTACGAAACATTAAATTTAATGTATACAAAATATTAAAAATAAAACTAATAGCATTGAAAAATCTATTTGGCATTATCATTCATTATCAATTAATTTTCCTCGTTACTAAATAAGTTTTATGCAATATATTTGTTTATTAGATACATTTACTATTAAACAAAAGAAACCATTAATTTAATATTATATATGTTACCTACTTACACTATTAATAATAATACAATTAATTTAAGGTTGTTAAATGATTACAATGTTAAGACCTTCAGATGTTCATTACAATTGCGAAAAGCTCTCAATTTCATTTATAATTAATAATAAGATAAATGATGATCATTTGATATGATTTCATAATATTTTTAAAGGTTTCATAATTGAATTAATACAATATATTTTGTTTATAGTGTCGGTTTTGAAATATTATGTGTTATAACTCTAAATTTTTCTATGCGATTAGGAATCTTAAGAACGGTAGCAAATATGCTATAATGCCTTATGAAGCCCTATGTCCACAAGTGACTTATTTTCAGTTCCCTTGTCGGCGTCCTAGATGGTAGCGTCTACGCAATAATAATAATCTCAGGTGCTTACCAGACATGAAATCTTCGGTAAATACCTGCACAAAAATTAGAGGAGAAGAGGCCCCAGGATGTCATGAGTGTGGCGCGCTTATCGACAATAGGGTTCGGGTACAGAATGTCATCAAACGATCTCTCCGGCACCACGTAAAAGCGCTGACCGCTGTGGTATTAGTGGGTATTTCGGTCACTTATGTGACCGGCGAGTCCCACACACACTCCTCCGTCTATCACCGGCGCGGCGATAGTGCGCTTTTCCATAGCGTGAACAAAAAAATAATGGGGCTGAGGCAATATGTAATGGTTTTGGCAATAATTATAGCCTTTTTTTTTGGGGATGGGTTGCGGTCGGAGCGTTCCTCGCACCACTCCGTCCGGGGTGACAGAGGGGCGTAAGCACGCACACCCGCAACCCACCCACGTGCACGTCACCGGCCGACCACCGGCGCAGGCTTACTTGTCATCAGTGGTCGACCCGACGGAATACCCCCTATTTGGGGTACCCTCCCATCGACCGACGTCCCCTCCTTGGGGAGGACGTCGGTCTTGCCTCACATGGTCGGCCTCTCGGCGGGTGACGGATTAATTCCCGGTCACGTCACCCGCGGCCTCGGCTAGGGCGGCATGAGGCGCAAGTACTCGCGCCTACGCCGTCCCAATCGCCGGTGGCGCGGCGGCGGATCGCCTCATCGAGGCTGCGCTCCTCGCACAGGCGATCCGCCGCCGCCGCCTTCTGTGAGATCACTGCCTCGCAGAAGGCTGCGACCGCGTCCCAATTCCCGACCGATCAAGATCGGTCCAGCCGTTTAGGTTCAGTGACATACACATGTTCACAAGAAATATATATATATATATATAAAGATATGATCATCATTATTTCAGCTCATTGTCCCTAGGGGCCTCCTAGTACGGATGTACCAGGTTTCGTGAGGGAGGTAGATATTTAGACTGATAATTTTAATAACTTTATAAAATTTTCCGACTGACAATGAGTTCTTGACATTAAGTAATTTGACATTTGACACTTCTTTAAATAAATATGATATTAGTTGACATTTAACTACTTATATATATTAGATGACATTAGTTTAAATCTTTAAAAAATTATTATATATACTTTCGTCATTGATATTTAGCTGTTTGAAATTAAATTTTAATGATTTCTTATGTTTACGCGAGTATTACATATTATAAATGAAATTATCTTGACGTATTTTAATGCGTTTGTATTTTATTTTTGATTGCTCGACGTTTCAGACATTTTTCAGCGTTCACGATCATGGGCGGATTTTAATTTGAAGGAAAATGTCGTCAGAATATAATGGCATAGTATTATAAAATAGCTATTACTTATTCTTCTTCTTTTTCTGTATTGTCAATCAGCTTATAATACTAGTCTATTATTGCCACTGTTAAGTTACAATTTTTTTCGCAAAATTATCAGGGTTTTCATATTAGTTATTCTTCGTTACTAAGTAATTGAATCGTCGCCATCAACAATGTTATGCTCATACTGTTAATGATATCATATAGGTATTTTAATGAAAAACTAAAACATTTGTTAAGCACTTTTATATAATATTCACAATACCTTAGCAATTCTCCCGCAGCACATTACATACATGCTATCAAAATTACTTAATATAACGTTAAAATATTAAGATATTGAACGCGCACACATTCCCACCTAGTTCAAAATTACGTCTTGTATTAATTGACTACATTTATTTTAGGACAGGCTATTGTTCGATAAAATATCACCTAAGTCGCCCAGGCTGATGGAAAGAACGTTGTATAACTCCATAAACTACACTACTGCATCTCTGTATGTATGGACAGACCTCCGGTCCATCTGCGGTGAATTTGATTGCATTGTGATTCCACAGATTTAATTGCAGATTTTTCTTACTTAGTGTCGTGGTTAATCCACGTAAGGGATTACTTTTCTTTTGTAGATATTATAACTATTCATATAATATCACTTAGTCGTCTTTGCCGATAGCCACGCACACGAAAAGTGGTGGTGAATTATACATATTTTTACTCCGTCACTACACGAATAACATGCTTAGTAATTGGTTTTATTCTAGCATTTTTTAACCGATCACGTAATATTTCTTGACATGCTGTAACATTGAATATTGCTAAAGGTGACAGGATATTATTATGTGCTTATATGATACTAGTTCTACCCCGCTTCTTTGCTCGCAATAATTTTTAAAATATTTTTTTTTATGATTGGGCTATGGTAAGCGCACGCGCGGTCCATTCCGTCCGGGGCGATGAAAGGACGGCGCGCGGGCCCATAACCCACCCGTACCCACGTCACCTCGTTGCTGGGCTGACCACCGGAGCAGGGTAAAATATTTATTTGGAGATTTGTGTGTTTTTCTTTTGACGATTTTCCACTAAGCAGAATGATGATATCTTAAAATTCGCAGGGAGTCGTTGGATTTTAGTACAGGATCTGGTGAAGGATGAACGGATAGCTGGTTATTTTTTTAACTTAAATGATATAATGTTTTAGATAAGATTTTTTTTAGAATTTTGTCTATATTTTATCCCAGTATTCCCACGGGAACGGGAACTAAGCAGATAAGACGACTGAAACCGAAGCAAAGCGAGGGCAGGTTGCTAGGTAATTCATAAAAATATGCAATTTTCCATCAATGTTTTATTTTTATGGTGTCACGTAAAATTATCGTCAGTAAACCGAATTAACAGACAACCAATTTTTTTTTAATATATATAGATCTTATTTAAACATGATTCAAAATCCGGTCGTAATACTATTCACATTAACGACATTATAAGTTGATAATCTATAATTTGGTCTTTTTTTATATAACACCACAAGTAGCTAACGCAATTATGTTTGGTCAAACTGGTTAATTTGATTTAGTGTTTTTTAAAACATAAATCATATTTTTTTAACCAAATGACCTTATGCATATATTATTTGCCGGCGACTGGGGCGGCGCAGGCGCAACTACCTGCGCCTCATGCCGCCCTAGCCGAGGCCGCGGGTGACGTGACCGGGGATTAGTCCGTCACCCGCCGAGAGGCCGACCGCGTGAGGAAAGACCGACGTCCTCCCCGAGGGGGGGACGTCGGTCGATGAGAGGGTACCCCGCGTAGGGGGTATTCCGTCGGGCCGACCACTGACGACAAGTAAACCTGCTCCGGTGGTCGGCGCAATGACGAAGGCGAGGTGGTTTTCGGGTGGGTCGCGGGAGTTGCGTGCTTAAGCCCCTCTGTCGCCCCGGACGGAGTGGTGCGGAGGCGCGCCGACCACAGCCCACCCACAAAAAAAAATGCATATATTATTTCTTTAAATAAATAAAATTAATATAAAACGAATGAATCGTCCATCCATCAGCCCGTAGATTTTTACTGTTGAACATACGTCTCCCCACGAGAATGCCACTCGGAACGGTACTATGCCATTTGCATCCAATGGTTCACCGCGTTTTTCAAGAAGTCGTCAGTCCATCTAGCATCTATCCTACGCAGCGTCATCCGATTCGTGGTCGCTACTCAAGAATCTTTCTCGTACAACGGTTATCGGTTCGACGAGTAATGTGGCCTTGCCCATTGCCGTTTTAACGTGCTAACGTACAAATCAATGACCAATATTTTTCTGTATGATAACGGAGTAAGAGTACAATTTACCACTCCCTTTTTTATCCGTGTGTATCATAAAAGATGACTAAAGGTTTATAATAACGACCACTGATGACAAGTAACCCTGCTCCGGTAGTCGGTCGATGAAGGTGACGTGGTGTTCGGGTGGGTTGCAGGTGTGCGTGCTTACGCCCCTCTGTCGCCCCGGACGGAGTGGTGCGAGGAGTGCGCCAACCGCAACACACACAAAAAAAAGCAAAAAATGGTTTATAATATGCAGATAACATTTATAAGCAAGAGATGGCAAATCTATACCAATAAATAAAATTGGAGTGTCTGTTTGTAATGTCAAAATAATAGGGTTTTTTTATGCTCACACGGTTATTTGCACGACACCTATGCCTAAAATACAGATTAAAAAATTTTTGTCTGTCTGTTTGTTCCGGGTAATCTTCAAAACGGCTGGACCGATTTCAAAAATTCTTTCACCAATGGCAAGCTATAATATCAGGGCGTAAACTAGGCTATATTTTATCCCGATATTCCCACGGGAACGGGAACTACGCGGGTAAAACGACTAAAACCGAAGCGAAGCGAGGGTGGGTTGCTAGTTGAAAATAAAACTTTATAGCAATGTCTGATCAGTAATTTGACGCACTGTATATCAATGCCCTACCCATTGTGGCTCGTTGCTTGAATATTTTGGATTGAGAGGGCATCAGAGCCTTCTGCGTTCCCGACTATTCCACGTAAGGGTCTAAAAGCATCTGAGGTCAACATCCCTATTCCCAACCAAAATAAAACTAACCAATATGGAGGAGATTCAAACCCAGAAATGGAACATGAGTTGTGATTATGATGACGATGAAATAATGATGATTTTACATATGGACGTATTAATAATATTATTCACCACAATCTTTTCGCGACTCTCATAAAATATGACTAAGGGCTAGAATACGACAAAGGCATATAACAAGAGCAAGTGAGAGAAGGCAAATTTGCCATCAAACTCTATGTCAATACGTCTCACCAATCTGGTGGGTCATTTCTTATTCCACAATGGTGGAAGATGAAACTTAACAGTAGCACGAATATAATATTATGTATTAAATATCTGGTTGACCTAGCTTCGCTCGGAATATTTTTGTTGTATTTTTGTCGAATTTATTTAGATATATATTAATAAAAAATAAAAATTAAATAATGAAAAAAATATAAAAAAATACATAAAGAGAATAATAATGACACCGAGATTCGATCCGACGCTGTTTGAATACCAAAACAATACTAAAAGAAAACTGCACTACTTCGCAACTGAGCTATCGTAACTCATAACGTTAACAGCAAAATTTGAATTCATATTCTTTTAAAATTTAATGTCATTATATTATTTCGCTAAAAATACTGACAAAACAACATTTTCTGTAAATAAAACCTAGCTAGATCGACTTTTTGGCCTCGAAACCTCTATTATGCCAAGTTTCATCAAAATCGTAGGTGCCGTTTCCGAGATCCTGAATATATAGATATATATATATAGAGAGAGAGAGATATATATATATATATATATAAGAATTGCTCGTTTAAAGATATAAGATAAGATAAAAAACAAATGATCGAAAATCTGGCTAAGTGCGAGTCGGAGTCGCGCACAAAAGGTACCGTACCACTATCTATAAAAAAAGCAAAAGATCGCGTTTGTTCTACGTTTGTTCTATGGGGGCCCCTTCAATATTTATTTTATTTTCCTTCAGAAATACATAATCTGTAAAAAATTCAACTGTCTAGCTATCGTGGTTCTTGAGATACAGCCTGGTGACAGACACACGGATGGAGAGACAGCGAAGTCTTAGTAATAGTCCCGTTTTTATCTTTTGGGTACGGAACCCTAAAAAGCAATAATATTTAGGCTGAAATGATGATGATGCCTAACAATTATTTGAGAATCAAACCTACGACGCTCAGCGCGTTATCTCTGCAATCAGTAATATGAAAGTAAATAAAACAATGACTTTGCATAACACTTATACCTAAGTATATTTGTACTGCTTAATATCTTCACCAATTACAGCCTATTGTCTTTCGTTGCAAGGTCTGAAGTTTAATAATAATTGTGAACGTATATGACCCAGTTTACGTGTATAATAATTCACAGTACATTGTTACAGTTATTTATATTGTAACTAAGATTTATTCTTTTTTTTTTCATGTGCTAAAATAGGGTTGCAACATATTAATTATCATTATAATTTTAATGGTATTAATTATGATTTAGAATATTAGCAAACGCAATTATGCGTGGGTTTTAAAATATAATATTTGTGCAGACTTGGTTATTGAGGAAAGAATTTCATCGCAGACCACATACGTTGTTGGGCTCGGGCCTTCTCCACAATGGGAAGAAATTTGGCGTACTATACCATGCTGGTCAGACATGTTCGTACAGGGTTTCATTTCGAGGTTTTCTTCTCTTGCACAGATGTTATGTGCATATTACATCCCTTAGTCGTCTTTCACGACATCCACGGACAAGATAGGGAGTGGTGAATTGTATTATTATTCAATCACCACACGGCAAAGAAAAGATTTTAAGTAAATAATATTGATTAGAATAAAAGAATCTTAAATTCATTAGCATCATTTATTCATCATTTCAGCTCATATAGGTCCCACTGCTGGGCTCGAGTCTCCTTCATAATAGGAAAGAAATCGACTATAAAACGCTGGTGATACGTGTTGGTATTTGGGTTTTATTTTCAGTTTCCCTTCTCTTGCATAGATATTATATGCATAGTATATGCCTTAGTCGTCTTTTACGACACCTATGGGTAAAAAAGCGGCTGATAATTTGTATTCATACTCCGTCACCACACGGATAAGACCATTTTAGAAAATATTTTTTTTTACATCTGATACGTAATTTTTTTTTGTGACTACTCCCACCACACATTCCCACCACTGTAACTCCTGTAAGCCAGGTTTGACCCTCAGGAAGTCCCGGGAAACGCTTTTAATTGTCTTGGGACCAGCAACAAATTTAATTAGAAAAGAAAAATAGGAGGAGTTGGAAAGATTCCATTTCCCTCGTATGCAAAGCGGGAGACATGAAGCAAAGTTGGCTAATAAACCAGTAAATAAGAATTTGTACAACTACGTAAAACGCATCTGATACGTAATATGAAATATATTTTATTTAAATACGTGTCTAATACCTCATTATCTCAGTTCACACTGCTGGACCCGAGCCCAAGTAGGAGCGAAATCGATAAAATATATCTACAATGGATATGGATAGAGAATTTGACTTACTACACCACGCTACTCAGACGGAGTGGTATGGGGTATTAATGCGTATTCCGTCGGGCCGACCACTGACGTCAAGCCCTGCTGCGGTGGTTGGCCCAACGACGAAGGCGACGTGCCACGCGGGTGTGTTGCGGGTGTACGCGCTTACGCCTCTCTGTCGCCCCGGACGGAATGGTGCGAGGAGTGCGCCGGCCGCAGCCCACCCCAAAAAAAAATGGGGTATTATTTCGAGATGTTATAATCTCTCTTGCATTAATGTTATACACAAACTATATCCCTTAGTCACCTTTTACGATATCCACAGGTTAGATAGGCAGTGGCGAATTGTATTCTTAACCTATTTCACAATCCCAAAATAATTTCGTTCATTATAATTAATGTTTTATTTTCAGGTATCTAAAAATTTGCTGAAATAAACTGTTTAATTAATTTAATTAAATAATTGGATAATATATAAACAATAACTAAATCATTAACAAGATTTTTATTGGGTAATTATCCGCAGATTGACGTAATAAAATACAAGACATTACTATGCATGATTTGATTTGATTTAGGATGATAATGGCCAATTTTTATGTTGTGATATTAGCTAAGCTAGCCTTTTTTGCACATAGAATGATTACCTTTTTATATCGGCAGTAAATTTGTATCAAAATTGTAGGTCACAATTGAATAACTAATTCCGTAGCGGATAGATATAAATAACAATCACGACATGTTGGACGTGAGACACTTTAATCCTCCCTGGACCATGATTGCTGAAGTGTTTGAAACGTCGAAAAATCAAAAATTAATTACAAACTTGATAAAAGCCGTAACAATAGTTTTATTTCAATGTACTCGCGTAAACATTAAAAAAACATTAGGCTAGGCCATTTAAAAAAAGAACCAAGCTATTTATAAATACTTATCTGCGAGCAGAAATAAAGATGCGAATCATAAATTGGTTACCATATATACATACCTACCTACCCACACTTTCCTTATTGAAAAGGCAGGTAGATCGGATTACCAAAAGAAGTTATTTCAAACCCTATAAGTGTTAATAATTTTTAGCTCGCAATTATGTTTAATAAATGCCAACCCTAATCAGAAATGATAAATCTTACTGTTAATTTGTTTACCAAACTGTATGCAGTATGAATATTAGCCTTATATTCATATAAATAATTGCATTAAGTAGTAAATAATAACGAGGTCTTTGTCTTGGTTACTTGGTGTGGTATATTCTTTTAGTTTTCTCTTAAAATATCAAGACAAGTGTACATACAATTTTTTAAGGTGTTGTGTCATTATTAGACTAGGCTAACTAATATGCTTAAAGTTATTGAAGAAAAATTACATTTGAATTTAAAAGAATTCTTTAAGGATCCCATAAAATAGGGCTGGATTTGAAACGAATACACAATACTCGGAATGAGACGTCGCTGTCTGAGCCATTTGTGGAAATTGTCTGTTGGAATGATATTTTATATTATCATCTGAGCAATATACGGCTTGCCTTCTTTACAATAAGAGAGATATTATCTATTACATAACGCTGGTCAAACGGATTGCTATATGGTTGTGTTTTGAGTTTTCCTTCTCTTGCATAGATATTTTATGCATATTGTATCTCTTAGTCATCTTCTATGACACCCATAGGAAGCCCTTAGTCGTTTTTAATACGCTTTTATTAGCTTCAGACGTATCTATGTTAGTATGTTGGTATGTAACGGAATTTTTGAACATGATTTTGATCCCCTTCAAAACGTCAGATTAACTCGAAATTTGGCATACTTATTAAGGACCGATGACAATTTAATATTTTAAACAGTTTGACCCATTATCCTGACTAGGATAATCAGGATTAGCGATTTAAGCGTATTTTTTTAGTTTTTTTGAACTATTATATTTATTTATAACACCCACAGGTAAGAAAGGGGGGTGATGAATTGTGTTCTTACACCGTCGCCACACGGAAAATATATAATATTCTGTATAATCTTTCGTTATTACTTAAAAGGTTTAAGGAATACGTAGTAACAGAGATGATAAAGAGGTAGGCGAATTACTGTCAAATACCCACATTGACAATCCACTCAAAAAAAAAATATTTAAAATTAAACGGTTTTATTGTAAAGAAACAGTAAAAATAAAATCGTGGGATACTACAAAACAAACATTTTAATCGACGATTGTCGATATTTGACGTGCCCCACGATTTTATTTTTACTGTTTCTTTACAATAAAACCGTTTAATTTAAAAATTATTTTTTCCATTTTTTATTTTCATGTTTTTAGTTTTTATATTGATTTTGTATAGAGCACTGTATTCTACTTGTCAAGCTCTTTCATTTAATACCCATATTAATGGGATTGAAAAACAGATAGGTTGTCCGCCATTTTGTAGCGGCGGCCATCTTGAATTTACAAAAATCAATATTTTTGTAAATTCAAGACCAGACATAATTCTATTGTCACCAAAACCAAAGGTGTATACCAAATTTCAGATCAATCGGTTGACAGGAGGAGGGTGAAATTTCCATTACTAAATTTGACCCAACAAAGAAAAAAATAAACAAACGGGGTAAGCTAAATAAAATCGTTTAAATATGAGAGAATCGCCATGGTTATCATCATCATCATCTTGCTCTTATCCCAATTACTTGGGGTCGACGCAATATGTCATCTGTTTTGACATATTGCAAAAAGTTTCTGCAATGACTTTTATGACCGGCCGCCTGCCTGACGTTAACCCTCCTTGGGAATGTATTGAATGTATATTGAATCGCCATGGTTATCAAGAATAGAAATAGCTCAATTGTGGAATCGAGTAGTCTGATCGAGAAAACCTCGACGCAATCCTTAGTTTGTCACGTTTTTATTATTTAGCCTTTATAAATAAAATTATTTTTAATGATTTTATCGCATTTGCATTTGATTGTTGATTGCCCGACCTTTTAAATAGTTGATTAAATTATAACCCACATTTTGATATTTTATTGCCAGTACAAAAAGACATTTATTATATTCTTTAATTATTTTGTTTTTTTTCGATATTTTTCATTTTATTTAAATTTTTTCGAATGATTACATTCCAAGTTCAGTATATATATAACTAAACCTACATTTCGTATTTAAAAGTATATAAAATATATATATATATATATATATATTTAACTATCACCATTCACAAGGTTAACTATATAAATCTTGAACTTGGTTATAACCTTTCTAATCTGTGGTGCATTCGGTAACTCGTTCAATTGATCAACAAAAAGGTTAATTTGAGTCAATTTGAATTTGAAATATAAGTAAGTTATCGCCTATGTAATTATGTACTTAAGTGGTTATCTTGAATTGCAGTCAATATATTGTATTTCAGACAAAAATAAAACTGAAAAAATTTAATTGAACTGTTTTTAAACTATGCAACAAAATTGAATGCAGGTTTTTACAATATGTATAGTTTTAGATAAACGTTTATCTGTATACTAGCTGACCCAACAGACGTTGTTCTGTTCAAATAACACAACAGCGCCACCTAGTAAGTCCAATTGTGAATCTAAACCATCCCCGAATCCCCTTGGATACACACAAAAAATTTCATCAACATCGATCCAGCCGTTTACGAAGAGTTCAGTGACATACACACGTATACAAGAAACAGACATTGTTCTGTTCAAATAAAATAAAAGGATTTCAGCGCCACCTATCGGGTTCAATTATGAATCTAAACCATTCTCGAATCCCCTACAACACACACAAAAAATTTATATATAAAGAAAGATAATACATGATTTTTCTGTATGGTGACTGACTAAGAATGCAAGTCGCCAATCCTTCTGTTACCCGTGGTTGTCATAAAAGACGACTGATGGATTAAATATGCTTCTAGCATCTACATAAGTAAGAAAAGGAAAACTTGAAATGCAACCCTATACCAACACGGCTGACCAGCGTCCTATTATAGTAACTTTTCGCTGCTATTGTGGAGGACATACGAGGAGCAGGCGGATTTTTTTTTATGGGTGGGCTATGGTAAGCGCGCACGCGGTCCATTCCGCCTGGGGCGACGAAAGGACGGCGCGCGGGCCCATAACCCACCCGTACCCACGTCACCTTCATCGTAGGGCCGACCACCAGAGCAGGGTGACTTGTCGTCAGTGGTCGGCCCGACGGAATACCCTTTCGGGTACCCTCACCTCTCGACGTCCCCGTTCCGGGACGTCGGTCGCCGTCACGCGGTCAGCCTCTCTGCGGGTGAGACGGGTTGTTATAGGATTTTATTTAGAACTTTCCTTCCCTTGCTTAGACATTATATGCATATTATATGGATTAGTCATCTTTACGACATCGACGGGTAAGATAGGGCGATAATGAGAGTGTGTAAGCAATTAATGTTATTGTAATTGTTACAGCTTTAAGGTACGCCTAACTTGTATGAATTCACAGGTTTTTTATTTTATTTTTTTTTTCTCTTACTCTTGTGATTGTACAGCGTAGCGTGTTTTGTCTGTCGAATTTTGGTTTTGATCTCCTTTTGCATACCTGCTATAGTTCATAGTTTATTTTATCGTACTTAGTGGTTTTTTTTTATAGTAGGTATAGTAGTAGTTGTAGTTCGTTTTGTTTTTTTATTTATGGTTTGGTCATGCTCACTGAATAAGGTTCTGCTTGCGGTAGCTATGTGGGGCGGGTCGCTCCCTTGCCTCTAATTTGGTTGAGGAGAGTGATGGCTGCTCTAGTAGTTAACTCGTAATCGGGTGCTGCTTGTGGGATCTGGTCCAGCCATATTTTCTTCCTTTCTTTATGTTTTAATTTTTTTTTGTCTTGCATTAAATCTTGAAAATTTATACATATATTTAATTTCGAAGGGCATCACACTGGAGCTAATACCATATATGTTGTACGAAGCATAATATTATGTACATTTAAGAGACTAAGAAAAAAAATGACTGCCCGCTGAGTTTCTTGCCGGATCTTCTCAGTCTGTGGCCGCGTTCCGATCCCGTGGTAGATTATTGTATTGTATTCAAACGTGTAATTTGACAATATGTAAGTGCCCTTAAGGGGCCTATGCAGAATAAATGATTTGATTTGATTTGTGGGATTGTATTCTTATTCCGTCTCTAGACGGATATGTTAGAAGATACATATATAAATCACATTTTTAGGGTACCGTACCCAAAGGGTAAAAACGGGACCCTATTACTAGGACTTCGCTGGCTGTCCGTTCGTCTGTCCGTCCATCTGTCTTTTACCAGGCTATATCTCAAGCACCGCGATAGCTAGACAGTTGAAATTTTTACAAATCATGTATTTCTGTTGCCGCTATAACAACAAATACTAAAAATAAAATAAAATTAATATTTATGGGGGACTCCTATACAACAAACGCGATTTTTATAGATAAAGGTACGGAATCGTGCGCATCTACAACTCGCACTTGGCCGGCTTTTTTATCTTTACAAAAACAAATGAGAGTTGTTATGATTTCAAACTCGATGAAACGAAAAAGCGATTCCATAGAGTCACAAATACGTAAATGTATAGGATTCAGGCGGCGAGAGGATGAAAGAAGAAGGATGAAGAATGAAGGATAAAGAAGTTTTACTTCTGATATGCGTATTTTGTACACACACTCTTTATTCTTCTCTTACATAGATGTTATATCTATATATTAATACGTGAAGCAAAAACTTTGTACCCCTTTTTACGAAAATTACGTGGATGTACAAGTATAAAATTTGGCACAGTTGATGTATATAATGAGGAGAAGTGCAGAAAACTGAAAACTGAAATTTTATATAATAATGGATTAGAAATGCATTAGATTTATTAAAAAAGGCATTACGCACACTACAACGCAATCGCTATACACACACACGTCTGTGTGAGTGTGATGCGTAGCAACGCTTATTACTATAGACTTTTGTTTACGGTTAAAATCTCTGGTCGGACTGAATGTCAAACAATCATGAGGAGTTTCAGCGCGAATTTGGAAATGTCATGTTAAGCTCTATTCATTTTTTTAGTGTTTTATAGTGTTATATTGTATAATTTTGCTGATATTTTATGTAATATAAAATAATTAAGGTGCTGAAGTGTGGTGAATGTGATATAAGAGTGGTTAACGTGTATTTTCATATTCAACCGGAATTCCCAGAGAAATCATCTAATTAGGTTTTCAGCACCTAATTAATGATAACGACTTGACTAACTGACGGACAATGACTATAAATAGGTTATACAATATGAAGAAGTAAATAATACGAGAACTTATAATTAACTTTGTAATTTGGTTTAAGCTGATGGCTTCGTTGCCAAAGCTTCATTAAATAAAAAAAAAATCAAACAATCGTAATTATGATAACAATGTCTAATAGAGATTTGTGCTTATATATTAGTTATTAGTGAAATACAGCTTACTCAATTTACAATTATACATAAATAAAATTAAAAAAAATTGTGTGGCAGAAAAATTAATTAAAATGAATTATAGCCGAATTTTGACCACACCATGACAACTAGTGCATATTTAATCCCTTAGCCGTCTTTTACAACACCTAAGACAAGATAGCGGGTGGTGGATTATATTTTACTCCATCACCACATGACGTCACAGAGGGGATAATGCCATAATGTTAATAAATGGTGACATGTTACTTTCTTAACCTGTCACGGGTATCCTATGATGTAAAAAAGACGTCTCCGATTATAGTAAAGACCAGTAGAGATAGGAATTTCCACGTAATATATTATGTAAGTTAATTCTAGAGCTGGGGTCGTTGACATAACATTTATTATTATAATCTAAATTAAATTTCAACCCGGATTTGTTTTTAAAATAAATCGTTAACATTCTTCGTACAAAATAATAGTTTTTATAGCACAAATCTAATTGGTCATTCTAGTCTTAATTAACTAAACTAGTTTTTCTAATAAATGTGAATTTTAAGATATATATAAGTTAAATTTTATTATTGCGTCATGGTTATCATTCATAACATTTAACATGACTTTGGTCTTCCATTTCATGATTGATTCCTAACATCCGTATAATAAATCTTAGTTCTTTTTATATCAATATACTAAATCTTATAAAAGAATTAAGGTTTTCATAATTTGTAATTAAGACATTAAATTGATTGTATTTTAGATATTAATAACGAAAAGCAAACATTTTATAATTAATAGTTTCGTAACAAGAAATTAATTAATAGTTACTAATATTTATACAAGTATTGTGGATATGAAATTTTTAAACACAAATTTTGAATATCTAACAGAATAGGCGCGGCTATTGAAAAACATTTATATTTAAAAAAGGAATTTAAAAATAAAATAATAATTTGCGTTATATTCTGTACAATCTGTAAAAAAATGTTTAGTTTAATATTATCTTCATTCATCGTAATTAAATCTGAAAATATTTACAATAACTAGGCAAAAGTTCGACGAGCGTTATGGCCTGCCCGTTGCCAATTGCACCTTACTAATTCTGCGATATATGTCGGTTAAATCCATTTTCTCCAGATTTCCGTATTAACCCTCTCTAAAGCACGTTGAGCGACTTTGAGCCTTTTTATGAGGTCGACATTTAGAGACCACGTTTTAGTGCCGTATGTCATCGCTGCTACCACATACTAGTTATAAACCTGTTTTATTTTCATATACTGTGGAATATTGGACGAGAAGATACTCTTAAGTTCGCATTCTTTAGTCATTCGTGTGGTGACGGAGTAAGAATATAATTCACCACCCTCTCTCTTACCCGTGAGTGTCGTAACAGACGAGTAAAGGATATTGATATGCTGATAACATCTATGCAAGTAAAGGAAAACTCGAAATATAACTTTATACCAACACGTCTGACCAGCGTGGTATAGTAGATCAATTTCCCTCCGATAGTGCAGGAGGTCTAAGCCCAACAGTAGGGCGTGTATGAGCTGAAATAATGATGATGATGAAGGACAACTCGACACAAAGGCCTGGCCAGGTCTGACCAACGCGGTAAAGTAAGAGGAAGAAGCCCGAGTCCGACACCAGAACTTATGTGAATCGAGATGAGTCATCTTTTAAAAAGGAGAAATAAAGGGTTGATGGCACGTTCCTTACCAGAAGTCTAGAAACAGGAAATTAAAATTTTAAGTATTTGTGTTAGTATTTAATTTAAAATTTAATTGTAAATAACACTAGCCCTAATTGTGGACTAGCTTTAGGAATTTATGAAAAGGTTAACCTCGGTTTGCGGGAAGTTGTGCAATGTTGTAAATTAAAACATTCAACTTGTGACTCACATATCGAATGTCAATACTTACAAAGTGAACATAGCAAATATATTTACGTCAATGTTTATAATGTTTCCTGTATTTAAGTGTTATATTTCTTAGATCAGTTTACGTCTTAATCTTATTGTCATTATTTGCTCCTATATTTCCTCCTGCCGGGCTCGAGCCTGCTCTACAATGGGAGGGAAATTGACTTACTATACCACGTCATTCAGACAGGTTGATAAAAGGTTTTGTTTTAGAGTTTTCCTTCTCTTGCATAGATATTAAATAAAAAAGAATAATACGCGTATTATTCCTTAGTCGTCTTTACGATACCTACTGGCAAGAAAGAGAGTGGTAATTTGTATTCATACTCCATCACCACACGGCAAACTCTATGGAATGAATTAATTCAACTAAAAGTAATAGAAAAAAAGTTGTGTTTTGTGTGGTGACCGAGTGAAAATATAAACTAACACTACCTATCTTTTCTTAAATAACCATTAAAGTATATAATATGCAGATAATATTGATGCAGCAGAAAAAAAAAACCATATGAAACTTTATACAAAAGCAGCGTGGTATAATAGATCATTTTCTCTGGACGCCAGATCCTAATAATGAACCGTATATGGGCTGAGAAGAATAAAAAGAAGAAAAAACGAATGTATATTAGATACGATTTAAAACAAAGATACATAAGTGAACATAAGTGATTTTTTTCTTTGTTTTTTTTTTTTTGGAAAGGTTTACGGTCTGCGCTCTCCTCGCACCACTCTGTCCGGGGCGACAGAGGCGCGTAAGCACGCATACCCGTAACCCACCTGTATAGCACGTCTCCTTCGTCGTTGGGTCGGCCACCGGTGCAGAGTCCCTTGACTTCAGTGGTCGAAAACAGGAGTAATAACAGATGTGATAATAGATGTGATAACAGATGTTGATGTAAAGGTGGGGAAAAACGTATGGCATTAAAACCGTTTCCATGAGATTTTAAAGTTATGTAGCTGATAATATTCTTAGGAAACCAAGCATTTACCGCGGTTTTTGGACTAGTGTTCTATGTAGCAGTTTTTTTTTTTGGAGGTAGATTGTCCGAATCATCCAAGGCAATGGAGAGGGCGGCAGGCGACCCCATAATCTGCCGGATGCATGCGTGCTCTCTCTAGTGCCATATTGCTGCTAATGCCTAGCTGAACTTCTCATGAATGGTACGTGCAGGCAGATTAACCTTTCAAATACCTTCTCTAGTCGATGCCGTCTACGTACATAGTACTATATCTTAGTTACGAAAAAAAGTATCATCAATCAGGAATAGCTGTTCTGATATACAGACTGAAGAATGAAAAACCTTCTTAGTAGTTTAACCATGCAAGTGACCTGACGATCGGAGTTCAATGTCTGAGCCAAATATTGTTTGAACTTTGGTTCAAAAATACCAACGAGCCGTAAAATCTGAATAATAATTTCGTCTCCAATTACACATAAGAAAAATATTACCCTTTTCTGTCTCTTTACGAGAAAGACAAAATAAAAATGATTAAGATCTAGTGAATTAAGTGATTTACTTTAGATATAGATTATATTCAAACAACCTTGAAGTTTCGCAGTATTTTTTTTTTATTAAAAATAATGATGCTAATTATTATATCTCCTGTATATAATGTAGAATAATTTACCTTACCTTTGTGGTATCATAGATTTTACTTAGAAATGAATATACATGAACTCATAACCATAAATTTACTAATGTAGAAATTATACATTTAAACGGAATTTATTATGTCAATTGCTTTGTAATATTGTTAAATATAAAGGTCAAATGAATATTTAAATGGAGCATATTTTACATGATCAAAGCCCACGCAGGACATTTGATCTCATAATTTTCTTGAAATAGTCTGTTTATTTTAATTAATAAATAATATAATAAAATAATTGTTATGGCTTTTATCGCGTTTGTTTTTGATTTCACGATGTTTCGACACTTTTTAGTGTTCATAGTCACGGGCAGACTAAGAAGTTTCACATCCAACAAGTCATATTTATTACTAGCAATGCGCCCTCGCTTCGCTTCCGTTATAGGTTATAGTCGTTTTACCCGCGTAGTTCCCGTTCCCGTAGGAATACCGGGATAAAATATAGCCTAGTTTACGCCCTGATATTATAGCTTTCCATTGGTGAAAGAATTTTTGAAATCGGTCCAGCCGTTTTGAAGATTACCCGGAACAAACAGACAGACAGACAGACAGACATACAAAAAATTTTTAATTGCTATTTTAGGCATAGGCGTCGTGCAAATAACCGTGTGAACATGAAAAAAGCCTATTATTTTGACATTACAAACAGACACTCCAATTTTATTTATTGGTAAAGACAAGGGTTTATACTTGCCAGCTGTAGAATTGGTTCATCATCATCATCATCATTTCAGCTCATATACGTCCCACTGTTGGGCTCGAGCCTCCTCCACAATAGGAGGGAAATTGACCTTACTATTCCATGCTAGTCAGACAGGTTGGTACAGGGTTTTATTTCCAGTTTTCTTTCTCTTGTATAGATGTTATATGCGTATTATATCCCTTAGTCGTCTTGTACGACATCCACGGGCAAGATAGGGAGTGGTGAATTGTATTCTTACTCCGTCACCACACGGAATAGAATTGGTTATTGAATTATAACCCATATTTTTGATATAAAATCATTGCCAGAAAATCATTGCCAAGGGATCGTATCAGATTGGTACGGATTGGTATCAGAGAAGGAGTCATCTACGATTAATTTTATTCTACAACTAGCAATCCGCCCTCGCTTCGCTTCGGTTTCAGTCGTCTTTCCTGCGTAGTTCCCGTTCCCGTGGGAATACCGGGATAAAATATAGCCTGGTTTACTGCTTGATATTATAGCTTTCCATTGGTGAAAGAATTTTTGAAATCGGTTCAACCATTTTGAAGATTACCCGAAATAAACAGACAGACAGACAGTCAGACAAAATTTTTTTAATCTGTATTTTAGGCATAGGTGTCGTGCAAATAACTGTGTGAGCATGAAAAAAGCCTATTATTTTGATATTACAAACAGACACTCCAATTTTATTTATTGGTATAGACAATGCATAAAGCTGGCGATCCATTTACAGAGTCATTCGGAGACGACGACTTTTATTCTCCGATAATTATGATTTGCAGAGTCACTTAGAGATTGCATATGATGCTTCGATAGATATGTCCTATGCTAGAACCTATGGAACGCCTTTGCGATATCTAGGCTGAAAGCTGGCGCCTCACCCTTCCCTCCAGTATGTGAGGTACACAAAAAGATCACCAGCCGACTGACCATGACGAAAGTGTATTGGCGATCACTGATCAGGTGGTAATTGTTAAGTTGGTAATTGCAGATACTTTGGATAGCTATATCAAACCACTTGCCAGCCAGGCATGGCGTTCAAAATTTTCTTCAACGACTAATCGAATTTTATGGCCAACAGTACAACATACAAATATACTACCACGTGAAATTAAATCCTTACTAATATAAATGCGAAAGTAAGTTTGTTTGTTTGTTACGCTTTCACGCTTAAACCACCGAACTGATTTCAAAAATTCTTTCACCAATGGAAAGCTATAATATCAGGGAGTCCTTACTGGGAGTCTTTACTGTTATAAATATATATCCCTACTAATATTATACATGCGAGAGTAAGTTTGTTTGTTTGTTTGTTTATTTGTTTGTTTGTTACGCTTTAACCAAAGAACCGATTTCAAAAATTCTTTCACCAATGGAAAGCTATAATATCAGGGAGTATCATAGGCTATATTTTATCCTGGTATTTTATCCGGGTAGTCCCACGGGAACGGGTACTACACGGGTAAGGCGACTGAAACTGAAGCGAAGCGAGGGTGGGATGCTAGTAGTTTAAATTTATTATATTATAATTTATGATAGTCTAAAAGTCTTTAAGCTATTTGCATACTTTAAACAATTTGTTAATATTTTTACTTTGTTTTGTCACATGAAGATTATAATCGTTAGTTTGAGAATTTCCTACTTCGTCTACATGTTTTAGAACAATTGAAATATAATTATATTCTTTTTGTTATTATTAAATTTGGTTTGGTATTGTATTTTATAATTATTATATATTGCATATATGTATTGTATTATGTATGTATTAATGCGTCATGTCCGCGTTAAAATAATATAAAATTGTAACATATTGTAATATAAAAATTACTACATTATACTAATGTTTTTGCAC
Source organism: Lymantria dispar (assembly GCA_032191425.1). Taxonomy (NCBI): domain Eukaryota; kingdom Metazoa; phylum Arthropoda; class Insecta; order Lepidoptera; family Erebidae; genus Lymantria; species Lymantria dispar. The sequence continues at coordinate 34,176,086 of CM063448.1, forward strand.
TAATATTTTGTATATTTTTTGTCAAACATATATATGTATTTCCTAGTGATTTGTTTTTAAAAAATTCCTTCTGTAAATTCATATTATTACTATATAATCTTCTTAAAATTGAGAAATAAGATCTGCTAGAGTGCGCATTTATCCGCAATTATTTCAAAATATTATTGCCATTACTATGAAAGTATTACCAGTTTCTCAAGGTATAGTATATAGTATAGTACCATAGAGAAAAAGATTAATAAATCTATACCAATAAATAAAATTGGAGTGTCTGTTTGTAATGTAAAAATAATAGAAAGCCTATTATACACCTACACCTATGCCTAAAATAGCAATTAAAAAATTTTTGTCTGTCTGTCTGTTTGTTCCGGGTAATCTACAAAACGGCTGGACCGATTTCAAAAATTCTTTCACCAATGGAAAGCTATAATATCAGGGCGTAAACTAGGCTATATTTTATCCCGGTGTTCCCACGGGAACGAGTACTACGCGGGTAAAATGACTATAACCTATAACCGAAGCGAAGCGAGGGCGGGTTGCTAGTTTCAAATAAAAATAATATCAGTCAATAATTCATGTTACACTTACAAAAAAACTTTTATGCCTCGGTGAAAATGATTACATAACGTTTTAAAATAAATAGTCTACATCTGAATACGTAATATGAGCCATTTCTTGTCTGAAAAGCGTCTTTTTTGAGAAAAAATTATATAAGAAAGGATATGGTTAAATTTAGATAAAAAAGCCCAAGAAGATATAGTACAATTTTAGATTGATTTGATCATCACAAATTCACAATCTTGTTAAATGTAGATCACCCTGATGACGGCTGTGAAAGACGGAGATTCTTATAGGTACCCATTTTTTAGATAACACCTTACGTAATCTCTATAGCATAATATCAATCGATTAATTTTATTTCTCATTCAAAGTATAATATTCATTAAATATCAATTAATTGCCTTAGGTGCTATATAAAATTTAGGTGTTTGTTGAAAACTGATTTAACTCACCCAAAGTTCGGTCAAATTTTCATATGTATTTCATGTCCACTGCACTTACCTGAAAATATGAGAATGTGAATTCAGATAGATTTCAAGCTATTTTTATTTTAAACAAGTCTATAAGAAACAAAGATACGCAGTAAAGTTACGTAGCCAATGAAAGCACGGTAGCCTCAATAATCTTGTCTTATCTATCGAAAGTGTTTATACACGGGAATACTAATATTGGTAAACAATTATATGTCCTTTCCCTTTATTGTTTTTTCTTCTTTTTAAATATAATATGCGGGATGCATTAAGAATTAATCCTTCTATGGCAGTAAATTTTTCAAAGAAAATCTGTAAAAACCACACAGTACTTTATCTACAAAGTCATCCGTGCTTTTAATAACTACTACAGATTTTTTCCGTGTGGTGACGGAGTAAGAATACTATTCACTACTCCCTATCTTGCTCGTGGATGTCGTACAAGACGACTATGGGATTTAATATGCACAATGCACATAACATCTGTGCAAGAGAAGGCTAACTCGATACAAAACCCTATATCAACATGTCTGACCAGCATGGTATAGTAGGTCAAATTCCCTCCCATTGTGGAGGAGGCCCGAGCCCAACAGTGGAACGTATATGGGCTGCGATGATGATAATGATAGAATTTAGTTCGATAAATATACGATCGATAACCAATACAGAAGTGTCTCTATGTATTCTGCTGAACTAAGAATACAATATTTTTCTTCTTACAACGATCACGCGCCCATATTGGGCATGGGCCTTCTTTACATGAGGCTAGTGTCTGCTACATCACGCTGGTATATCAGTTCGGTACAAAATTTATTTCAACTTTTCTTTCTCTTACCAAATTCTTCCTTTAGCTGATTTTCATGGATATGGGAAAGGATTATGTGGTACCCGTTATATTCTTCTTCTATCACCATATAGATGAAGAAGCCTTACAGGCTTCTCTGTGAACGATCCCTACATAATGTGACTAAGAAACGTGGCAGCTAAGATTTTCTATTTTCATTTATGCAATGCTTCAATGGAAGCTTCTACTGGGCGTTACCATCATTATCACGCCGCTATTATCAATTATTTGGACTTGAAGGTACCTATATATGATTTAAGCAATAGTTTCATAATATTACATACCTAACATCAACCCTCTTTGAAAATATAATTTTTGATCAAACGGCATTACAAGGTGTTGGCCCATGTCGATGTAAAATGCCGAGTACTCTTTTACAACACCCACAAGCAATATATGGGTTTGTAATATTCGTAAATGCCACAATACCTACAGCAATTGGGCAGCTACTGGGTTTTATTCACTATCTAATAATGTAAGCCGTATTCCGCCGTATTATTTTTTTATTTTTTAAAGACAACACTCTGCACTAAGGAAATACCTAAGGTGAAGGCAACCGACGTCTCTGGTGGGGCGTTAGGAAGGGAGAGTACACGAAAGGATATCCGGCCGGGCTGAACACAGATGATAAGGAACTCGGTACCAGTGATCGGCCCCATGGCGAAAAGGAGGGAAGACGGTGGGTTATGGGGCCGAGCTTCGCCCTTTCGTTACCTCTGACGAAGGGGACGGCGTGTGCGCTGACCATAGTACACCAAAAAAAGTGTAAAATACAAATACATCTAACCAGCGTGGTATACTAGGTCAATTTCCTTCCTATAGTAAAGGAGACTCCAGCCCAACAGTGGGACCTATATGACCTAAGATGATGAATGTTGCAAAAAATTGGTTGAGAGTTTGTCAGAAATATTAACAAGAGAATTTGCCCGCGAAATTTGTAACTACAATCGTTAGGCTTATTATAATAGGACTTATTAGAGTAGGATTATTTGTAATGTGAGTGTGACTGTGATAGATTAAGCGATAAATAAATTATTAGATTTTTAAATTAAGAGAGATTACTGTTGGTTTTAATAAAGAGGGGATAAAAGATTAAGTCAGAGCCGTCTATAATTATCCGTCCTTTGCTAGTAAAAATATACAAAACATAAATAAAAGGTTACTTCTTTTAATCGTGCCGTTCAATGCACCAGTTTTAGGATATTTTGGTCGAGTTCAAGGTCAACTGTGTCCGGAACCAGTCTTGACGTAGTCAGGGAGCTAGAGGATATATATTGCCTGACATTTATTTTTGTGCTTCAATTTAGTAATATTTAATAATATTAAACAAATCTGCTCAGTAAACATTAAAAATAAATCCTAGAAATCGATCCTTGCGCTCCCTGCCAGGTTCTAATGTATAATATTAATTTTAGTAGTCTGTAACCATATTTGCATTCTATGAAGCCAATTTTTGTTCACATTGTTTGGATGGTGTCAGTTTACAACGGATATAGAAACATATTTTTGTATTTTTATATGCATAAGACATTGATAATATGCTTTCATATGCATTAAGTAGTCTTATCTCAAATCAAATCATTTTTGAATTATTATTAAAACTAATACTAATTTTATGGAAATATATTTAAAATATTTGGTAAAATTGTATCACAAATTAGAAAATTTTATTCAAATTACATAGAAAATATGAATATTGAAAGCTTTTATGTCCTTGGATTTATTTAAATTTTTATTTACAAAAGACAACGCCACGCAATAAGGAATAAATACAAACATATGTAAAATTAACGCAAATAAATAAAACTATGACTCGCAAGAATAATTTGTAATTCTCACAAAGATATGTCCTGCATTTATTACTTAAAACACTCTATTATCTGTGCACTCAGGAGAAAGAAAATATGGAATAGAAATATTTCATGAAAGGCGTTTTAGTTATAACTTAAAATTAATAATAACATGTATGAAATCCTTGCCTCGGCAAACACATTAAGCTGTCAGTCTGGTTAGTGCTAATTTAATGCTAATTTAATCAAAATACTACTAAACGACAGAATGCATACACAATAAACGTGGCTTCTGGCTTGCATTTTGATAATAATAAATTACGAAAATAATTTATCTACCAGTTTTTTTGTTAAAAATAATACATAGAATAAGACAATTTGCGCAGAAAATTGGTAAAAATTGTCTTGCAGGTATATATATTTATAGTTTTTACTTGTTCAATATTTCGGAAATTTGAAATAATTATGACTACAATGCAATCATACATCCCCCACATATCATTGGGTGTGTTAATCAATACATGCCAAAAGACATCCTTACCAATATTATAAATGCGAAAGTAAGGATGTTTGTTTGTTTGTTTGTTTATTTGTTTGTTTGTTTGTTTGTTACGCTTTCACACTTAAACCACCAAACCGATTTCAAAAATTCTTTCACCAATGGAAAGCTATAATATCAGAGAGTAACATAGGCTATATTTTATCCCGGTATTCCTAAGGGAACTAGGCGAGTATGGCGACTGAAGCCGAAGCGAAGCGAGGGCGGGTGCTAGTAGTTATGTAATATATCAGAACATTTATAGAATTATAACGAAGGAAACAGAAATGTCAATTTCCATTTATGGTCGGCGCTGTTTAAATTGATCTGTATCTCGATGTATTCAATTTTAAATAATTTAGCAGATATCCGTGTAGTGACGTGTATACAGGATTTATAATACTTCTTTTAGCGTGGGCGTTGTATGAGGCGATTAAGAGCAAGTTTGTTGATAACATAAATATCCATCCAAAAATAATCCATCAATTTCCATCAAATTTTACCGCGATCATCGTAAAAATCACCTATGCCACATATTGTAATTTTATAAGAAGGAAAACTGCAAATAGAACCCTATACCAACCCGTCTTACCAGTGTGGTATATTATGCCATTTCTCTTCTATTATGCAGAAGGTACGAACCCAACAGTAGAACGTTGCTGAACCTGAGCGTAAGATTTCTGGTGTTTACGCAATATAAATAAAACTATTTTTACGGATTTTATTGCGTTTACATTTGATTTTTAGTCCAGTGACCATGGACGCTGAAAAGTGTTCGAAATGACGGGCAATCAAAAATCAAATGCAAACGCGAAAAAATTCTTAATAATAATTTTATCTATAATCATAATTAATAATTTATTTAATATCTTTTTAAGATTGATCTACTGCGACTTTTCGGTTTTAATCATTAGTCAGAGTGTTTTTGACGGTCTTTTTTTTTCAAATCCCAAAAAAAAATCCCGAGGCATTTAAAATGATAAGTAATGAGGTACAATTCTGCCTACACTCCACAACTATAATAATGTAGGCATTTGTACGCTTGATTGAATCTTGCCTTTCCAATATTCATTAAAATTAAGCATGCTATAGTTATACACCAACTTAAATATACGTCATTTGAAATAGTTTCAATTGATTCTACCTATTTGTAGAATTTTAGATCAAATGATATGATTATGAGCTTGAATCCTAAATAAATTAAATTAAAATTTTATAAGGAATTTTTCAGCAACAAGTGAAATTGTAGGTTGTGGGTAAGTTATGTAAACGTGATTAAAAACTGTATAAAAATGTATATTATACATTTATTCACCCCTTCGGAACAAAGTTGTTATATACAAAAAAAATAGGTTCGTAATGTAGATTTATTGAAGTCGAAATTCAAATAAGCGTCAATATGATTTTAATAGGAATTTTTTTTTCCGTATGGTGACGGAGCAAGAATATAATTTACCATTTCTTATCTTGCCCGTGGATATTGTAAAAGACGATTGAGGGATATGATAGGCACATAACATCTGTGCAAGAGGAGGTAAACTGGAAATGAAACCCTATACTGATATGTCTGATCAGCGTAGTATAGTGGATCGATTCCCCTTCCATTGTGGAGAAGGCCTGAGCCAGCAAGGGATAAACATGCGTATAAAATCTACATCAGAGGTAGTAAACTCAAAATGAAACTGCATACCAGCATGTCTAACATTTCTCTCTATTGTAAAGGAGGCTCCAGCTAAGCAGTTGGACGTATATGAGCTGAAACGACGTAAACAAACATTTATCACAACCAAAGGCATAAACTCTTGTATCAGATTTTATAAAAATACTAGCAACTCGCTTCGCTTCGGTTATAGTCGTTTTACCTGCGTAGTTCCCGTTCCCGTGGAAATACCGGGATAAAATATAGCCTAGTTTACGCCCTGATATTATATCTTTCCATTAGTGAAAGAATTTTTGAAATCGGTTCAGCCGTTTTGAAGATTACCCGGAACAAACAGACAGACAGACAAAAATTTTTTAATCGCTATTTTAGGCATAGGTGTCGTGCAAATAACCATGAGCATGAAAAAAGCCTATTATTTTGACATTACAAACAGACACTCCAATTTTATTTATTGGTATAGATAATTAATAAAATCATTCTTCCTAATTACTTACATATTCTGAAGCTGCAATTGCAATTCACACAAAATTTCCTAGTTATAATTTTAAAATTTACATAATATATTTTATGCGAATGCATCTGTGCTTAAAAAAGATGTTTTAAAGTTATTTTAACATCTGCGCAGAAAATAATAACGATTTTGTGGAAAAGGGATTAGTGATTTTATGGCAAACGGAAGAGTGATATTGTGGAAAAAGGAATAGTGATTTTAATTATTAGGCTTTTTTTTTTGAGTGGGCTATAGTGAGCGCACACGTTGTCCGTTCCGTCCGGGATAACAAAAGGGTGGCGCGCGGGCCCATAACCCACCGTCACACCATCCCTTCACTATTTGGCCGACCACCGGTACCGAGTTCCTTATCCTCCATGGTCAGCCCGCCAGGATACCCTTTCAGGTACCCTTTTTTCCTTCAACGCCCCTCTCGGAACGTCGGTTGCCCTCGCGCGGTCAGCCTCTCTACGGGTAACGACTAATCCCCGTTCCAATCACCCGCGGCCTCGGCTAGGGTGGCATCAGGCACCGATTTCTTTATTAATCCTGCGTGATAAACCCGTAATTAATATCTATAGCGTAAAACGTAAACATCAGTAATTACACAAAAGGCAGGCATTCCGTAAATATACCATTACAGTTGATTTTAGATTAGTATTAGCGATATTTGATTACTACTAACTGTTATTGGCTTTGATTAAGCAAATAAATATGACTTATTAGATTTATATTCGCGTATTAACATACCAACTACCCTTTAATATTTTGATTTACAATATTAAGATACAGGTAATACAGCCAGAAAGATTTGAGTGAAGGAAAGGATATAATATAACTCTTATAACGAAAACATGGTTATTAATGATAATAAGTTCTCTATATTATTCTGCTGGCATTCTTAAGGGATCATTATTCGGGTAAATGAAACACAATGACGCTTATAGACTGCACTAATACCAGGGTCTTAATCTTTTTGTTTACGCTAAAAGGAGCTTGGGAGCTAAGGATGGCTACAGACTGGCTACGGACGTCAAAGCTTCGGTACCAATGGTCGGCCCAATGGCGAAGGGGAGGGAATGCGATGGATTATGGACTTGCACGCCGTTCTTTCGTCATCCCGGACAGAACGGACGGCAAGCGTATTGACCACAGTCCGTCAAAAAAAAGGACTAAGGGTTCAGAAGAGACTATAGAATACCTTTCATACAGAAAAAAGATATGGTCTCTAAATAAAAAAAAATTATTGGCAAAATCTAGATAGTGTGGTGACGCAGTAAGAATATAAGTCACAAGTTTTATAAAAAGACTAAATGCAAAGTCCAAAAAAAGTTATCGAGAAACACTTATAAAAACGTAAGCACGTACTTATTTGTTTTGTCAATTACTCTATAATAAAGGGCTATTCACGATCGTAATTCACTATTTTTTTTTATACATTTATTTAAAAGGGAAGTGATTGGTACCAAGATTAAATTATTGGTAAAGGTCGGAAACTGTATCGTTTTGGACACGATTCGATTGTGGGTCAAGATCTCTTGTTGATTACATTACTATACCTAGTTCAACAATTATTTTACTTCCTTATAAAAATTTTCGACGACGAAAGATCCTGATATACAAGTTTAAAAGAATTCCTTGTTTAACCTGAAGTAAAACCCTATAGCCGTTCCAATTTTGGAGCAGGCTTGATCCGAGCTGTGATACAAATACTCACTTGTTATAGAATAATAATGAAATCATCATAATCCTCATCATCACAGCTTATATATGTCCTACTACTGGACTCGCGCCTCCTCCCCATTGGGAAGGAAATTGACTTACTATAATACGCTAGTCAAGGTTTTACTTCAAAATGTACTTCTCTTTCATAGTTGTTATATGCACAAAATGTTCCTCAGATACTTTTTACGGCACCCGCCGGGAAGAGAGGGGTTAGTAAATTGTATTCTTACGCAATACCACCCTTAAATTGCCAAGAGAGTCATAAAAACTGCTTGAGGGATAACTAAGAGAAAAAGCAAAAGATTTTTCCTGAATAACATATACCAAATTACAATTGTTAACCAGCCTGCTAAGCATGGCGTTTATGGCATTATTGTACTTTGAAGAGCGTTATGGGCAACAGTGGATATCAATAGGCCGAAGAAGATAATAATACTCAGACGAAGAAACATGTTGGTATTAATTTTTTTGCACGCCTATTGTTTGTTTATACCCTGGGTCATGGTGGGACGACGTGTTTTTATGTAATAAAAGCACGCTGTCGAAAGTCGTCTGTTTACAGTTGCGCGCTGATTCGTACTCTCGCAGAAAGTCGACGTTTGAGTAGCAATAATTTGTTACTGCACTTCGTACAGGTAAAGTAGAAACCCAGGAGAATACGCAGTAACATTCTCCAGAGACACTTTTAAGAGCAATTTCAAATTGCCAATCTGTCTATCGTAGCAATAATCCAACTGCCTACGAATAGATAGACCCATAAAGGTATGAATAGGAAAACGATACCTCTCAGATTTAAAAAAAATCCAACATCTTACGTTTATTATTCATCATCATCAATATCTCGGCTCATATACGTTCTGTTTCCAGGATGCGAGCCACATTCACAATAAGAGGGCAATTTAACTACTACATCACGCCGGTGAGGCGGATTGGTTTCCTTCTCTTCATTTAATATTACAATACTACTATTAAGTATTATTAACTTTAGCATTTAAATTTACAATACATCAATCTTATAATTAATGATTATCCCTGCCAATTAACCTCAATAAGTCGTATACAATACGTAATATATAGTTATAAGTATTGCAATAGATAATAACATAATTCGAACGGATTAAACTCATATCAAGTTACTTTAAATTAAACGAATGATTTATTTTGATATAATCTATAAGTCAAAATAAAATATACAATATAAATTGTATATATGATTAATTATAAGTAAATTATGATGTGCTTAACCTTGAGTGCTGGAAAAAGAATACCATGGTCACTAATGGCGATTAAGAGACTCAGGGGAAGACACTACAAGAGAAATTCGAATTAAATTAAGAGCCCGTCTCACCAGCATCCTTATGTCAATGTTTTTCTTAACTCTGAAGGTATTCTGTGTGTCACGGAGTAAGGAAAGAAAGTAAAAACTAAAAACCAACTACGACAAAAAACGAGGCTGAAAAAGAAAGATTTTCAGGGCACAGGTTTAAACAATGTTACTGAAGAAGCAAAGTAATCGAGACAGACTACCGAGGCCTTCGTTGCAGTTTGATAATAATGTCATACGATACGATACTAAAATACGCAATTATCGGTACAAGATACATTTATTCAAGTGTGAAAGGCCGTAGTCACCGTAAATCCGTAAAACCTTCCTAAGGATTTATTCTTTAACTAGCAACCCGCCCTTGTTTCACTTCGGTTTCAAGCGTCTTACCCGCATAGTTACTGTTCCCGTGGGAATACCGGGATAAAATATAGCTTAAGTTACTCCTTATATAGACAGCTACCAGGTAGTAAAATATTATCAAAATCGGTGCAGCCTTTTTGAAGATTACCTCAAACAAATAGACAGACAGGCAAAAAAAAATTAAACTGTATTTTAGGCATAGGTGTCGTCATGGCGGTCAGGGCCATACGCGGTTACCGCGGAGGCAGCGTGCCTCCTGGCCGGAACTCCCCCGTGGGACCTGGAGGCGGAGATGCTCGCCGATATTTATCGGCGGGTGTCGGAGACGCGCGCCCGCGGCGGTATGGTCTCCCTGCAGGAGATCACCGCCTGGCGGGTCGACGCCCGCCGAGGAGTCATTGCCCGTTGGGCAGTCCGGCTGGAGAGTTCTCGGTACGGTGTCAGGACCGTCGAGGCCTTCCGGCCGGTGCTGATGGAGTGGTTGGAGCGGACGCACGGGGTGCCTTCCTTCCGGCTTGTGCAGGTGCTGACGGGGCACGGGTGTTTTGGGAAGTACCTGCACAAGATTTTCAGGACGGAGGGCGCACCGTCCTGCCACCACTGCAGTTGCGACAAGGACACGGCGCAGCACACGCTCGAGGAGTGTGCTGCATGGGAGGGGGAGCGCCGTGAACTCGTCGCGATTATCGGTGCCGACCTGGCGCTGCTGACCATCGCCAGGGAGATGCTCGACAGCGTCAGGAACTGGGACGCGGTCGCCGCCTTCTGTGAGGCCGTTATCTCACAGAAGGAGGCGGCGGATCGTGTGCGAGTAGAGCTCCTATTCGGCGACATGTTCCGCCGCCGGTGACTCGGGCGGCGCAGGCGCGAGTATCTGCGCCTAATGCCGCCCTAGCCGAGGCCACGGGTGATCGGACCGGGGAATTGTCCGTCACCCGCAGAGAAGCTGACCGCGCGATGGCGACCGACGTCCCAGTACGTTGAGAGGTGAGGTTACCCGAAAGGGTATTCCGTCGGGCCGACCACTGATGACAAGTCACATCTGCTCCGGTGGTCGGCCCAACAACGAGGTAACGTGAGTACGGGCGGGTTATGAGCCCGCGCGCCGTCCTTTCATCGCCCCGGACGGACAGGACCGCGCGTGCGCATACCATAGCCCACCCATAAAAAAAAAAGAGGCATAGGTGTCGTGCAAATAACCGTGTGAGCATAAAAAATAAAAGCCCAGTATTTTGACATTACAAACAGACACTTTAATTTAATTTAAATGTGTATTAGACATTGTCATCATAATTATGATTGTTTGACATACAGTCCAGCCAGAAATTAAAACCATAATTAAAAGTGTATAAGCGTGTGTGTGTATCGATTGCATGGTAGTGTGCGTAATACCTTTTTTAATGAATTTAATGTATTTTTAATCCATTATTATATGAAATTTCAGTTTTATACACTTCTCCTCGTAACATACTTCAACTGTGCCAAATTTTATACTTGACCATCCAGGTAATGGCCGTAAAAATGGGTACAAAGTTTTTGCTTAACGTATTAATATATAGATAGGTACAAAAGTTTAATAATAATTTTAATTTTAATAATAATTTCAGTCACATTGACATTAATGCGAATAGCAAGATTGTCTTTAAAACAATGCTGTTCAAGAAACTGCTTGAAAATACAAATTAATTAAAAAAATATATGCCTACTTCTCTTACTTAACATGCACTTCTTTGTAAAATATTGATTTATCTGTTGAATCTGTGGTAAACGGTGTTGGTATCACTATCATTAACTTTGTATAGCTTAACACTATTTATTTAAACTTGTATTGTGATATTGTTTGTTTACCCAATAAAGTGAAAAAAAAAAAAAAATAGAAAAAAAAAAACAAGTTAAAAAAATGTGGTGTGAAATACACTTGTTTTATTGCGTGAGTGATAGATGTGTGTTATGTGATACATAATTGTGTGTAATAGCGAATATCTGCGTGTGGATTTTGTGACACAGTTTTTAAAACATCTCCAGTATCATCGTATGTTAGATTGAAGCCAAGTAATTTTTATATACGTTATGTATACTAATATTATTTTAGGAACCAAGTAGGACATGCGAACACTATGAATGAATCTGCGTTAAAATGCAATACACAATTGATTGGTTTAAAATATCTGATTCTTCCTCTATTATTATATTGATTTATGTATGTCCCACTTTGTAGTTGAAATCCAATGACCCAAGCTGCCTATCCTCAAAATGGATTTTAAGCAACTATACCGCACTATGATTCCCTGTGGTGACGAAATAAGAATACAATTTACCACTCCCCGTCTTACCCATTGGTGTAGTAAAAGATAACGCATATAACATCTATGCAAGGAAGGAAAACTCAAAATTAAAACCTGTACCAAAGATCACAGGATTGGAGTTAAAAAGGGTTTCTAATACACCTAGTATTGGAAATCTTTCTAATTGTCTGATTACACAAGTCAACAAAAAAAATATTTTTCTTTGAGTCTGTTATTTAGTGAATATTTTCTGATTGTATACATCGAAAAAAAAGCAGAAACTCCATTTATAATAAATAAAGTTTGCTTTTGTACCTTTACACAATGTAAAACGAATATTATAGTGTTTTAGCAGTTTTTTTTAGGAGCCGTTGCATATAAGATACAGGAGAGGGGCAGGGGGGGTTGTAGGTGTGAAGCGGGAGTGACAAACTGTCAACGGCAGTGTGCGCGTGCGCTTTGCAAAGGAATAACCTATTTTGTGTCGTGTGGCCTAAAATGTCTTCCAAAAAGTGCAAAAATTCCGTGGACTCTTTTTGTTATATTTGCGGCGAATTCATTATAGTGAGAGCCAAAAAAATTTGTTTGTCGTCAAATACGAGACTTTGTGAAGCCTATGAAGCGTATTTTAATTTACCCGTACGAAGTCAAGATAAAGTATGGGCACCTCATTTCTCATGTAGTAACTGCAAAAACACTTTAGAGGGTAAGAAAATACATCATACTTTTCATTAAAATTTATAAATATAACTATACCTATTCTGACTCATACATTAAATGTGTTATTCGTTATTGAATAATGTTAATTTTTTTCCAGCCTGGTACCGAGGAGAAAAAAAAAGTATGAAGTTTGCAGTACCAAGAATATGGAGGGAACCAACTGACCATATCCATGATTGCTATTTTTGTGTAGTAAATCCAAGAAAGCGCCGCGCTGGTAAAAATGCCAAAAAGATTGAATACCCAAACCTACCATCGACGTCTGCTCCAGTACCCCACAGTGAAAATTTCCCTGTGCCTTCGAACCCAAAGCAGAAGGCACAAGGGCAGTTACCGCTATCACAAATATCTAGTACTAGCGAAGACAGCGAGTTCGTGATCACACCACCGTCTGTTGAACCACATCTTATTAATTCAGAAGAGTTTGATGACTTAGTAAGAGATTTAAATCTACCTAAACTTAAAGCAGAAATATTAGGTTCACGACTAAAACAGTGGAATTTGCTCAAGAACGATGTTAAAATAAGTGACCAAAGAAAACGTCATAAAACATTTTCTGGATTCTTTACAAAAGAAGACGGACTTTGTTATTGCAATGATGTGAAAGGTTTGTTTGAAGCAATCGGAATCCCTTGCATTTCTTCTGAATGGCGTCTTTTCATCGACAGCTCTACAAGAAGCTTAAAGGCAGTTCTTCTTTACAATGGAAATACATTTCCATCTCTTCCCCTTGCTCATTCTGTAATGCTAAAAGAAAATTACGAGAGCGTTAAAATGGTGCTTCAAGTTTTAAAATATGAAGAGTACGCCTGGCCAGTGATAGGGGATTTCAAAATGGTTGGATTTCTGATGGGAATGCAAGGCGGGTACACTAAATATCCGTGTTACATTTGCTTATGGGACAGTAGAGCCGATGCACTTCACTACCAGCAGCACTCATGGACACAACGGAGCGAGTTTCAAATAGGACAACATAATGTCAAAAATGAACCAATTGTGAAGCCCGATCATATTTTAATGCCTCCATTGCACATTAAATTAGGTCTGATCAAGCAGTTCGTAAAGGCTCTGCGTCAAGACTCTGAGGCCTTTCAATATTTAAAATCATTTTTCCCGAAATTGTCAGAGGCTAAAATTAAAGCTGGTATTTTCATCGGTCCACAAATAAAGAAAATAATGGCCAGTGAACAATTCCTAGGGCTCCTCAGTACCCACGAAAAACAAGCGTGGCTCAGCCTTAAAGCAGTGATTCATGGCTTTCTTGGCAACAGAAAGGCAGAGAATTACACGGAGCTTATTACTGATATGCTTCACAGCTTCAAAATTATGGGTTGCAGAATGTCTTTGAAAGTCCACATGCTACATGCTCATTTGGATAAATTTAAAGACAACTTAGGTGCATATTCAGAAGAGCAAGGGGAACGTTTCCACCAAGATGTAATGAACTTTGAAAAGCGTTATCAAGGACAATATAATGAAAACATGATGGGCGACTACATTTGGGGGCTCATACGAAAAAGTCCCAACTTACACAGAAGAAATACCAAATCTGTTCATTTTTAAAGTCTTTTTTGTATTCTTTTCTGTATTTGTGGGTTTATTTATGCCGTCTTGTATAATTAAAGTCAATAAAAATATGTGAATTCAAAACTGTTTTCCTTTTACATATAATTGAAATTAAAAAATAGAGCTTTTTCATAAAAATTAAAATTTCGTTTTAGTAACTACAAAAGCAAACTTTATTAGATAAAAATATTTTTTCTTTAATTAGTTAGGCATAAGTAATCAAAATCAGAGGTACAGAACTCAGACTCAAAACTCGTGTTGACTTGTGTTATTTAAGCTACTTCGGACATTCAACTAATTATGACACTTTTCGACGAAAATAAACACTGTCATAACGTAGCAGTTTGACCGTGAACTCGCAGGTCAGAAGTCTTCAGTTCGAAGCTAAGGTCATAACTCTGGCATTACAAAATGTTTATATTAGTATTATAATCATTTCTTTACTTGAACATCTCTATTTTTTATTGGCATATTGCGGTTTGACTATCACATACAATCATTCGAGTGGACGTCTGGTTAGGATGGATTCCACAAGTTGACGTACTCACACTCTTTTATTTCTCACTTTTTCTGGTCTTTTAAACTGACTAACAACATTATTTGACTGCAGCCTGTCCGTCAATAGAGAAATTTTGCAAGAAAATAGTTTTAGATTTTCTGTAATTAGAAAGTGATTTACTAATCCTAGGACTTAAATGATATCATGATCCGTTAGACAGCTATTAGACGTCCACGGTTGAACATATGAGTCTCCACGAGAATGTCACTCCTGTGCCAATTGTATTTTTCTATAATTTTTTTATATAATTTTTCTATAATTTTCTATAATTAGGGATTTCAAGATGTCTCCAGTTTGCCTAGTGGGCCCAGAGGGTCATTCTAAACTGCGGTGTCCGATTTATGGTTATCACTTGAGTACCCAACCCAACGATTATGGCTTCGAGGAGCGATGTTGGCTGCCTATGAGTTACGGAGATGTACAATACATCCTCATTTCGTTATAATAGTTTCTTAAACCCATGCAACAGGAGCCAAACATACAACGCAACTGTTAGTATTCTAGATATTTCTTTTATTTTGAAAACATCTGGCTCTAAAACTGTATATTAAAGTTTTATAAACAAGATTAAGCCTGGACAATTGCAATCAGCAACCTTCATGGCATTACTGTAATGAATAATATTATTAAGTAGCTCCATTTTTACAACTACTTTAGGGAACTAAGGATAGTATTAAAAACTCTACATAAAGAACAAAATTATATAGGCATAAAACACTTTTTTTAAAGTCTCAAATACAGGCAAAGGAAATGCTTTTCCTATATTTCAGGTAACATCATAAAAATTTATACATGAGAATTGGACGATTTGTTCTGCAATGTCATTTAAAATTTATTTTCTACTAGCAACCCGCCCTCGCTTCGCTTCGGTTTTAGTCGTTTTACCCGCGTAGTTCCCGTTCCCGTGGGATTACCGGGATAAAATATAGCCTAGTTTACTCCCTGATATTATAGCTTTCCATTGATGAATGAATTTTTGAAATCGGTCTAGCCGTTTTGAAGATTACCCGGAACAAACAGATAGACAGACAGACAAAATTTTTTTAATCTGTATTTTAGGCATAGGTGTTGTGCAAATAACCGTGTGAGCATGAAAAAAAGCCTATTATTTTGACATTACAAACAGACACTCCAATTTTATTTATTGGTATATAGAGATATAGATTACTCGAGAACAATACTTTTCAGGAAATATAAAGTGTATCTTTTTCTGTTAATCTAAAAACGCATACACAAAATTTAGAACAATTTACTTTGTAATTGCAAAATTCATACTGTTGGGTTGAGCAATTAAGGTGCAAAAACCTAAAACAAAAAAAGGAAACAAAGAAATTCATATTTGCGTTTATAATTTTAAAATTAAAATATCATTCATCATCATTTCAGCTCATGTACGTCCCACTGTTGGACTCGAGCCTCCTCCACAATAGGAGCGAAATTAATCTACTATAGTATAGTAGATTAATTCTCTCTGATCAGGCGGGCTGGTGTAGGGTTTTATTTCGAGATTTCCTTAATTTTCGTAATTGTTATATGCATAAAGATATAACTTAGTCGCCTTTTATGACATCCACGGGCAAGATAGAGGGCGATGAATTGTATTCATACTCCGTCGATACACAGAATAAATTAAAAATTATATCTATCCAATTAAAGTATTTTTATTGTTATCTATACGATGAATTTATTGTTATGATAGGCAATCTTAATAATAATGTTAGTATTAATATCGCAATGGTTATACTTACATTAAAATCAGGGTATCGAAAATAGATATTGATAGTATTTTTTGAACAAAGTATTATTATTATTACAACATTATGACGTTTATAATTTATTACTATTAAATTGCCATTTATCGATAATTGCACAGGAAACACCTTTATTACGAACATAACATTGAAAGTAGATCATTAAAATGTATTTCGTGGTTAAAAAACTATAAATTTTGCAACTACGCGGAAATAAAATCGATCATTTTTTTGTGAGATCAATTCGTTTTGAGTATACTCAGAAAACGATGAATTCCCATGGCTATGCCATTAATATCAAATTGAGTTTTTATTTTAGAATAAATATAGAACTGTTCAACTGAAAACGTCCTAAGTCGGCAAGTGCCGGGATACTCAGGGCAAAAAAACCTACAGCTTTTGTAAGACGTGTGTAATTCGCCTTTTAGACTTGCAGCTCAAGTGCCATCAACTTATACTTGTTATAATCTATAGTACTCCATAGTGAAAAATCACTAGATTGGTGATGGATTAAAAGTACAATATGTGTCTATCCCTCCTTTTATTATGCGTGTCGTAAGAGACGATTAGGATCATCATCGCAGCCACATACGTCCCACTGTTGGGCTCGCGCCTCCTCCACAATGGGAGGGAATTTGACCTACTATACCATGCTGGTCAAACACGTTGGTATAGGATTTCATTTCGAGTTTGCCTTCTCTTGCACAGATGTTATGTGCCATAGTCGTCTTTTACGACATCCACGGGTAAGATAGGGAGTGGCGAATTGTATTCTTACTCCGTCACCACACGGAATAACCCATGATAGGGATAGACATAACGATAAGGATATTACTACTTAAAGAGCAAGGTAACTCGAAACTCAAATATATTGTAATTTCTGCTACCGAGATGAATTATATAACTCGTGGAGTACATCATTATCTAAGTTTATAAACGTCCCACTTGAGCGAGCCTTCTTGCCAATAGAAAATAATTTTTACTAAGAATGATGGAAGAGCTTGGTATCAGAGTTATTACTCTATCTCTTGTTCCAGTACTATCTCATAAAAAAGGACTATCTCATAAATCAAACTCAAAGAGTCAGAGTGACTGCACTGATGGCGTAGTGGTTAAGATAACGACCGACCGTGCTAGTCTCATGGGTTTGAATTCCACACAGGACAACAGTTTGTGCGATTCACAAATTGTTCTTGAGTCTGGATGTAATTCGTGTCCGTTAATTATATATTTGTAAAGTCCGTAATACAAGGATTATTTCGTTGTAAATAAAACTAGTTTACCGATTTTGTCACGTTTTTAATTATTTATTTTATTTATACTTTTTAATGTCGCGGCACATTCTTATGGACAAAATCAGTGACTATTTTAAATTTTATGGCAGTCGTCCGACATAAAAATAACCTATTTTTACGGAATCAAAAAATTTGGTTTGAAGTAAACCAATTTATTGTATCTTATTAAATTTAAACATATCCTTAATAATATTATAAATGCGAAAGTAAGTGTTTTTGTTTGTTTGTTACGCTTTCACACGTCAGCCACCGAACCGATTTCAAAATGGAAGGCTATAATATCAGGGACTAGCATAGGGTATATTTTATCCCGGCATTCCCACGGCAACGGGCACTACGCGGATAAGACGACTGAAGCCGAAGCGAAGCGAGGGCGGGTTGCTAGTAACCAATATATTTTACAAACAAACAAACTTACTTTCGCATTTATAATATTAGTAAGGATTGTAATCCTCTTGTAATTCGTTAGGTTTGATTATTTTTTTATTACCGTATATCATTTTACGTCATTATCCGCCATTTTGTGTTTCTAAAGACAAAAACATCTATCTATTGACACTTATATTTTTAATAAGAATATAACGATACCTCAACTGTTAAAATCCATCCAGCTATTTAGTAGATACGAAATAGTAATAAAACTAACAAACATACAATATACGCACGAAACACAAGTGTTCCTTGGCAGTTTGGTAAATAAACAAAAGAACCTTTTTTATTACCAATAGTGGCAATCGTTTGCCACCATTGCGTAAGCAGTACACCTGATGGTAAGTGATTCTGCCTCGCATGGGCCCTTACATAGGAGCACTAAGACGCGGCCTACCGTGAAGAAAATGCTCTTCTTAAACCTCGTATCAAAAAGGACTTGGTATAGCGCTCGGAAAACATAGCAGCAAATAGTTTAGACCCTTCACGTACGTAGAAAAAATGATCACTGGCAATTTACAATTGCATGGGAATCGAATGTATAGTACTTAGCACGAAAGTTAACCAGAATATGAATAAATACTAAACACAATAATAGTTAACAATTCACCACTCCCTATCTTGCCCGTGGATGTCGTAAAAGACGACTGAAGGATATAATGCGCATATAACATCTATGGAAGAGAAGGAAAACTGGATACAAAACCCTATACCAATCTATCGGTCTAGCATGGTATAGTAAAGATTTCCCTCCTATTGTGGAGGAGGCTCGAGCCCAACAGTGGGACGTATATAAATTGTAATGTTGATGACTATTTAATACACGGCGTAGTTCCCGTTCCCGTGGGAATACCGGGATAAAATATAGCTTATGTTACTCCCTGATATTTACAGCTTTCCATTGGTAAAAGAATTTTTGAAATCGGTTCGATGGTTTAAGCGTGAAAGCGTAACAAACAAACAAACAAACATCCTTAGTTTCGCATTTATAATATTAGTAAGGATTAGGATAATACAGCTGTCTTGGAGCTTTGCATATTTGTCTCTTATAGTAGTTTTAATTTTAAAGAAGATTATATTTGAATTTTTATAGACGTAGATCTTAAGTATTTCGGTGTGTTATTTGAACCGGTTTTCATAACTTCCTGGACGAGGTTCAATATTAAATTAAATATCTATTTAAATATCTTTGTTGCTAAAAGAGAAACACGTTTTTTTTTAATATAGCGATATTTTCTCAAAGAAATTGAAAATATAATACTTTATGAAACTATTTTAAATTAATTTCAAATTGAATAGTTCCATGTTTTATTAGTAGAGATTTAATTCAGTGTAAATAAAGTACATAAGTTATCAACAGCATGCTGGTATTTAAAAAAATAAATCCTGCACTATGGAATTGTACGTATATATAGCTAAGTTATATACTTTTACTAGTCACTTACTCAAATAAAATAAAAGGACAGCAGTGCCGCCTGCCAGATCCAATTATGAATCTAAACTATTCTCGAATCCTCTTTAACACACACAAAAAATTTCATCAACATCGGTCCAGCCGCTTAGGAGGAGTTCAGTGACATACACACGTACACAAGAAATTTATATACAAGATTATATACTGTAGCATTATATCTAATCCAAAAGACGCTGCTCTGCACAATTCTAAACATAACAATAAAATCCCTTGAAGTCCACCTGAACTCATACAAAAATTTCATCAAAATCGGTCTCGCCATTTAGGAACAGTTCAGTTATATACGCACAGAAAATTATATATTTAAAGATGTATTAATAAGTATTTTATTCGATTTCACAGATAGTGTTGTTAAAATACCGACCATTCCAGCGTAACGGGTTTGATTTCTATGCAGAATAACACGATGTGCGATCCACAAATTGTTTTTCTGAGGTGTATTTTATATCCGTTAAGGCTATGTTTGTGAACCAATACAAAAATTTAAATCAGAGTACTGTCACAGAGTAAAATTCAAGCGGAGTATAGTTAAAAAAAAAGACAAAATTATTCAGTCTAGAAATATACAATCTGTAAACACATAAATCCAGATGTGAAAAATATCTGAACCTCACAAAAAATGCTCTTGGGTTGACATCAATCCTTTGACACTCGGAAGTAGGTTAGTACTTACCTGCAATGCGGTTTAATTAAATATATGGGCATTGATCTAAGATAAGTATTTATATTGAATATGTACCAGTTGTGACATAATTTCGACTAATACTCTAATTTTTCTATTTTTGTGTTTGCTTTTAAGTTTTATTAATATTAATTCAATAATTTACGTGTACTTCACAGTGATTTATTAAATGATTACTATAAAAATGAATCTAATATTTTATTTTTAAATTACATGAAAATATTGTTTTACGACAACAATTATTATTTGGACAAAAGTAAAAATAGGAATTTATTTTTATCGTAACACATTTAGCAAAAAATACAGTGTACATAATGACATTTTAGGAATTTTAAAAGTAATAAGTAACAATCTTCAAAAATCAAATAAACCTACAGTAAATCCATTATGCACGCTTTTTCTTGTCCTGATCTAATATCAAACTAGGGTCCTACGATCATCAATCGTAGGCTTTAAGCACAAATAAAGGACGCAATCTTTTGCACCTCTATTTATACCCCAACAATCCCGGTCACAAGAGCTTTTTCGATTAAATATATGATTAACCGGCATAATGTATGTTGATAATTATAATAATAATTAATGAATCGAATAAATACTTGTATTATATGAAAAATCACACCCTAAATAATATTGAACAAAAAACGCCCGGATGTCACCATCAGAGCTAGACCAAATTAAAATGAGACCACACGGGAAGCACAACCTTTCAAATAAAAAGAGAATCATCAAAATTGGATCACCCAGTCAAAAGTTCTGCGGTAACAAACATAAAAAATGCAGTCGAATTGAGACCTTTTTTGAAGTCAGTTTAAAGGTCAATAAAGAACTTAAACAAACTATTACACCACCTCCACAGATAAAACATTTTGACTATTTTATTTTAAAATGAAAAACTAAATACAATAATTTATAAAGATACTAAGTTCTTGGTCTGTCAGAAAATCCTCAATTATTAAATACCAAGTTGTTAATTTTGTACCTACAGGATGTCGACCGGTATTTTAATAATACATCAAACGGAAACACTGTAATTTTATACGCTCTATGGTAACTTATATGTACCTAATTCTAATCGATATATCTCTAACCTAATAAATCCACGCCAATTGATATTTCGAACCTTACAAAACAAAATATTTGCTCATAATTTGATATTCGAATTTCAAATTTTAAAATTTTGAAAATAGAACCGAGCTGATTTTTTAATTAATTATGAAATTAAAACACGCGGCGCGTCTGTCTTCGATCCGGCGGCTAGCCGAATACGAAGGACTTAGCGTAGAACTACCTATTCCCGCTAGAGGGGCGATGGCGAAAGTATCACCAAATAACCACCTATAAAAACTCACAACACACAGAACACAGTATCCAGTTCAATTCCCAACACCAACCACCATAGAAGAGGCATTATGAAAACATCGGTGAGTGTGTGCAGTGTATATAGTGCAGTGCAAAAAAGTGACTTCAAAAACGTGAAAAAGTGTGTCCCGTGTTTGTGCAGTGATCTTTAAAACCTGTTATACCATTGGTTTTCCAAAATAGTGATTATTTTTTTTGGAAATTAATAAAGCTCTAATCTATTTCGGAATACGGACAATGGTGAAGCAGGTTCTAATTCGATGTAATAAATACGGGACTTGACACACTTTTTTTTGAAGTCAACTCTTTGCTAATTATAAATAAAATCGATGAAGTTTATATTAGAAAAAAAAATATACAGCCCAAAAATGTATAATACACATGTACTGCAAACATTGATTTTTACCGCATAATTTGTTATCAAACTTGATAATTACGACATAGTACTGTATTAAATTACGGTACATCATGCATGATAGCTATTACGTCACAATAGCTATGCACTCTCGATCAAGCCGAACGGGTTTTATTCAACCCTAAGTAGGTAAAACTATAGTTTCCGGGGCTCTCCGCCTAAGAAACTATAAATCGTATAAAACCAAGTTGTCTATTGCGTAAAAGGAAAACGAATAAAACCGGCAACAGTTTAAAAAGCCCAATTCTACTTTTAAAACCACCGTAAATTATTTTTAATAAGGTCTATTACTTTTTGTTGAAAAAGAAAAAATTAATCATGTTAATAATAGGCTGTGATTACCTTAATATATTTTGACGAATATAAAAAAAAGTATTAATTAGGCAACAGATTTTGATATACTATAAAAATAATAATATAAATTGATTGTCCGTAAAATCCAATCGTGACTATCTACGATAAAATCAAATACACTACTATACTTTACGATCAAAATAGATAAAATTCAATGTTAAATACTAACGAGAATGGTTTTTCGATAATAAATAAGACTAAAATTATATTTGCATGACGAAAACTATTCATAACTATCTAAAAATACAACATGATAGATTGATTTATAATATAAATAAATGCGAAGAATTCCCAAAATCATTTCTAGAATAATCTTTCTATAAATTTATTATATTCACACGTAATCCGATTAACCATAAAAGGTTTCCAATATAAGTCCAAACACGCATCGTCTTATGTAATGTTACAAAGACTTAAGGAGGCTTGAAAAGCGTTAGAATTATGACTTATTTTGATGTAATAATATTCTAACAACTTATATTTCTAGCTATACAAGCTAGCAGAAAAGGAAAAGCTATTTTTTATTTTCTGTTTTCTATATTTAGGTTTCTGTTTTTTTCCACAGATAGGTTAGCATTCATGCTAAACTTGCCATTTAATGTATAATCTCAAATAAATCAAGCAAACAAAACTTTTGAAATGCAATCTGCATTTCCTATGAAGAAATTCAAAGCTCGAAAACTCGAAATAAAACCCTATATCGACCCATGTGACCAATGGTCAAAGGTCAATAGGTGTCTTCTATTGTGGAGAAGGTTCATGCAGTAGATGCGAGCTAAGATGATCATATGAAAAAAATAAACCATATTATAAGAAATTGTTTTAGTAGGGCAACTTTTCTTCCAGTAGACGGTCATAGCCCCATTTTAATCCGGGTAAAGATAATTCATTAAGCCGTATCATAAAAATGTTCTTGTAATTGTTTTAATATTAAACTCCTAATCTGGAGATTCCGCTTAACGGCACTTGGCCCACAATAACGTGAAAATAAAAAAAAATGGCGTAAAAAGTGAAATTATGAATTAATTACATGAAAAATTAATCGGAATCTTTCGTAATACATAATACATCTATACTAGTACTAAGACCAATTCGTTGATACTAAACTTACAATTAACGTATCGCTAAAAACGACCGCTATTAGGTAAGTATCCGCGACCCATTTCCTAAGTTACGAAAGCACAATGAAGTTTTATCCCACGAGGCATTAGGCTCGAGGAGGCACGAAGTAGCCCGATCTTTATTGGCCTTGTTCTCTTTACACACTGATTAGCATCGCGCTGTCAAACGATGCCAATTGAAATGTTTGTTTTAAATTTTCATACCTTTTTTTGACATAATTGTTTTAGTAAATATTTAACTAAATTCACCTATGGTAGGTAGGAGAAATAAATTTTGATTTTCTAAGGCGATAAAAACACGTATAAAGCAAGGCATAGTTTTGTGTTCATTAATAAAGTTGAGCTTTCTAGTAATTTAATAAATTAATTTAATATAAATAATACTATGAAAATGGCTGCTGTCGTAATTCAGTGGCTTAAAGATGCACTAAAAGTCATAAAATATACTTAAGTTACCAAAGATTGCAGTGGTCATGATGAAAATATCGAATATAGTGCATAGTAGCGATTTAATAACACAGTTGCGCATTATAATGCCACATTAAGAGTCATAATTCTTTGTACTTGTTACTTCATTGTAGTCATTCATATTCTGTTGAAAAATAAACAGTGTGCAACTTTAGTGTATGACGCATACTATCCAATATTACTCTGCAGATGAACTAAATAACATTTTAAGTAATATTAATATTTAACAGTTATAAATAATATAGAATTAGCAGCTATTATTTTCTAACAAATCTAATTTCAACGTTTTAATCGTTAAAATATTTTACGAATGAAAATGAAAACTTATAAGCAGCTGATAATTTTCAAAACAAAAATAAGTAATGACGTTAATCATAACTATTTATCACTTAAGCTAATTATCTCTAAAAAAAATTACAAATAAAAATTTTAATTATAAACAAAGCAAGGTCCGTTTCAATCCCTTCAACAGATTGTTTCAAAGTTGCACAAAAGGCTATGGGAAAGAGAGACAAAGAGTCGGCAATTGAGGCTGTCAATTGCGTCAGAACAAAATATCTTAGCAATTTCTGACCACTGATTATAGCTTAACATAGATCTAGCATGATATTATTTAAATTAGTATTGCGTACATACGGGTTTATGTGACATTTGCTAACTTGTGGAAGATTGTTGATCGTTAAATAGATATTTAATGATCAACTATATTTCTTGCAATCAACTTGTTTTTGTAGGTAACTATTACGGTTACTTAATCTTATTCCTAGAATAGAATCATTTTTATCATTTAATAAATTTATTTTTAAAACTTACTGTCTATTTCTTCTTTTAAATGTAACTTTCAATATAGTTTGATAAAATTTAATCGTTGTTGACTAAGGTCATTATGACAGTCGCATAATAATAAATTCAATGGATTATATAGTTACGAAATGAAATAAGCCATGTTTAATCTCTTGTGTATAAAACTCGGGCGTTCTGTAAAGTCTATGAATGACAATGTTTATGATATAATAAATACTAATCTTAATTATGTAACGTCTCTCTACTTACTATGATGAATCACTGCTTTACTTAACAGTTAATGAGAGAATTAATATTTTAAATTATTTTTTTTTAATAAGAAGTCAATCGTAAATATGATATTTATTATAAAGTTATAAAGGTAAAAATGAAGAATAAAGGCTTGAATAGTATTACAAATTGCATTATTGTTATTGATGTTGTTCATTTCCATATTTGGCTACGAGATTGCCAAAATTATTTAGCTAATGAATAATCTAACAAAACAAATAGCTGTTAATTTTTCAATTAATAACCGCTATATCAGTTTATTAAGCATTAGTTTTTGATTTAACAAAGCCATAATAATATCAGTTATTTTTAGTGATGTTTTATCAAAGGTTTTATTTGAGATGTTAAAGATTTATTGTATTTTTTCGGCAATGTAGTAATGAATACTTTATTTCATTTCGTAATGCTATAATTAACAAACGTAGGCGATTGACATTTGAATATATTTTTTATATCTTGCATGATGTAAATCAATGATGACACTGAATTTGATATGTTTATTTTAATGTATTCGGGGATTCAAGTTTGAAAATGTCAAATTTAAATTTATTCAAAAACAAGTGTGAGTATAACAATTTTTATGCATTTCCGCGTTAAATGCATTTAGAGATGTCACTTTAAATTAATATTAATAACGTATATTGGTTATCACGTGTTTGATATATTTTATAATATAATATATTAAAAAATTATGACATATTTATAAATGATACTTCTTTTTTGTGTTTTTATTCAATAGTCTATTATAAAATTTTATATTACGATTCAAAGAGTTTCTTTTATATATTTAAATTATTAGTTTACATATATATTATATTTCCATTACTATATTGGTGTTAACGGTTTTATTATTTGTTTCAGCTCTGCTTAGTTTTCCTACTGGTAGCCGTGGCGGCTGCCAGTGAGAAGAAGACGACAGATAAGAAAGCGGAGCCATTGGAAAAGAAATTAGACAAACGTGGTCTCTTGAACCTCGGCTACGGCTATGGCATCCAGGGTTTAGACGTTGGCTACCTTGGTAGCGGTCATGGTCTCGGCGGTGCCTACAGTGGCTACAATGCGGTTGATGACATCGGCTATGGTGGTTATGGAGCTTACAATCTAGGAGAACGCCATGATGTTACAAGAACCATCACCCTTGTTAAGGGTGTTCCCGTCGCTTACCCCGTCGAGAAACATGTGCCTTACGCCGTTGATAGGCCCGTCCCATACCCCGTGAAGGTGCCCGTGCCACAGCCCTACGAGGTCGTCAAACACGTGCCTGTTCACGTGAAAGAGTACGTTAAGGTCCCAGTCCATGTGCCCGCTCCTTACCCAGTTGAGAAGAAGGTGCCTTACCCAGTCCATGTCCCCGTCGATAGGCCTTACCCCGTCAAGGTTCTTGTTCCTCAGCCCTACCCCGTTGAGAAGCACGTCCCATACCCCGTCAAGGTCCCAGTACCTCAGCCTTACCCCGTGGAGAAACACGTGCCATACCCCGTTGAAGTTAAAGTGCCCGTACCTCAACCTTACCCAGTTATAAAACATGTTGGTGTTCCCGTCAAAGTGCCCGTTGACAGGCCTTACCCCGTACACGTACCTGCCCCTTACCCAGTTGAGAAACCCGTGCCAGTTGCGTACCCAGTTGAGAAACCAGTGCCAGTGCCAGTCCATGTCCCCGTCGACAGGCCTTACCCTGTCGCAGTTGAGAAGCCTTACCCCGTACCTGTAAAGGTGGCCGTGCCTGAACCTTACCCCGTTTACAAGCACGTACCATACCCAGTTGAGAAGCCTGTGGCCTACCCAGTCAAAGTACCTGTTGACAGGCCTTACCCTGTAACCGTAGAGAAGCACATACCTGTTCCTGTTGAGAAACCATACCCAGTTCCCGTAAAAGTGCCCGTTGTCGTAGGACACGGTTACGACAATTCTCACTATGGTCTCGGAGACTCTCACTTGAGTTTCGGAGGCTCTTACTACAGCCATTAGAATAATAATAGCTTTAATGTTTATGAGCCAAGCGTTCTAGAGTTATTTATAAATATCGCCTGGTAATGGCCGGGACACCAGCAAAAAGCATCATTTTTGTATATTTATATGTAAACATGTCATGTATGTTGTATGTGCGTACGTGTACGTAGTGATATAAAGGTTACCATTTTTTAGGTTAAGTCGAAATGTAAAAATGTTATGAACAAATTAAATACATAAAATAATGTTGATTGTTTTCGTCATCATTCAGACCTTTCAAATGACAGTATTATTAACGCCACCCTTGGAAAGCGGATTGGTGTTTATATAATAACTATACGTTTTTAAGCTATATAGCTGCTACCAAATAACCCGATTATTAATTCTAAGGATAACAAGTGAAAAATAACAATAATTGTATATTTATCCCGTCACCATAGGAATTCCTTGTTTTAATAATGAAATATCGCTTTTCTATTGAATTTCCTTTATAAAATATTAAGCAATGCTACAAACGTGAATGTGAATTTGTTTGTTTGTTACACATTATAGTCAGAACTTTCGTATATATTTATAAAACTGGCTATAAGTTTTAATAATGATACAGTATATTCTCTAAAAGAAACATTAATTTTTCACAATGTTTTCAATTACAAATTTTAAGAAGGTCTTAGAGAATTTCATCATCATCATTTTAACCTATATAAGTTTCACTGTGGCAATTAGGCTTCCTCTACAATGGGAGGGAAATTATCCTACTATTCCACGTAAGAATAAGGCTTTATATCGAATAGAATTTTCTATCTCTTGCATAGATATTATCTGCATGTTATAATCCCATAGTCGTCTTTTACGACGCCCACTAGTAAGAGAGGTGGTGCTTAATTGTATTCTTACTCCATAACCACATAGGGATACAGACTTCAAATATTTATCACGATAAAATTTAATACATCAAAACATTCAATATCGAAAAACTACGGAATCGAAATAAACAATTGTGTGTTTTTTGTCATTTTTGAATGAACACATTTTAGAATGCGTTGACCTCGTTGGTCTCTACCTTTCTCAGGAAACGGTCCAAGTATTAAGGAAATTAACAATATGAGGTATAGCTAAACCGACACGCGGACTGACCTTCGAAAAAACAGCAATTCATATTATTATTATTTGTATATTTATTATAAACTATAATAGCCAATATAACTATTATCAAATGCGGATACTGCGATTGTAGACTTGAAACAAAAAGTTAATTGGAAATATTTAATTGTTTTTTACCAAATACAAATCGATATTGAACTGAATCATTCAAGTTGATTCAATACCCCTTTTTTAGATTTAGACATATTTTAAGCGTAAAATTAAAAAAAGGACTACATCCATATTTTCGTTACAAATATTTTTATGTATATAATTCTTTTGTCCATGTGTATGTTACTGAACTCCTCCTAAACGGCTGGACCGATTTTGATGATTTTTTTTTGTTTAAATTCAGCTGGACTTGGGTATAGTTTAGATTAATAATTAGACTCAGTAGGTGACGTTAGGATCGATTTCAAGGCGAATTACTTTTATTTTTTTTTTAGATTTGAACAAAAGTCTGTTGGGTCAGCTAGTATCCTATAATTTGCAGTAATTTTAGTGTTTTATTATCAAATAGTTTATTATTCATGCAGAGAATAAATGACAAATTGAATTGTTGTTAAAAATAGTGGCATTTAATGCTTTATAATGTTTTTGTAGATTCCAGAGTAAATATACCGTAGCATATGAAAGTAATATCGTAGTCTAAACGTGTGGTCACTCAATAAGAATACAATTCACCATTCCCTATCTTTCCCGTGGATGCCGTAAACGACGACTAAAGGACGTACACATTTAACATTACAAGAAACCCGAAACAAAAGCTTATATCAACCTGTCTGACCAACATGCGTAAGGTCAATTTTCTTCATATTGTGGAAGCTCGAGCGCAGCAGTGGGACATATATGAGCTGGTATGAATGAATGAATATCATAGCAGTTATAATTAAATTACCTCATCACTATATTGCTCTTATCACAATTATTCGAGTTGACCCATTATATACTATTCTTCCATTGTACATACTTCAAAAGTTTAGACAATAGTTCGATGACCAACTATCTTGCTGACATCTTATTGACCGGACGTCATCAATAGGAGTTGGCCCAAACCCATATAAAGCTATTACTCTTACGTTACGACTCCCATAAATAATGTAAGGGTTGTTGGAATTCTTAGGCACTACACATTATTACATCACAGAAATAATTCAAATATAATCATTATTATTGTAAATGTGATGTGTAAATTACTGTTAAAAACCTTAACTATCTCAATCCGTTATTTCAAACATTGTATATTTAAATATGTATTATAAATAAATATATATGCAGAGCCAATGTAACCACTTAAACTACAGCGCAATTGGTAGGCGCTTGAAATATATCGTGTTAAATATTCATACATCCATTCATCAGCCTGCAGACGTCCACTGCTGGACATAGGCCTTCCCACGAGAATGCTACTCGGAACGGTCCTGCGCCACTTGCATCCAACGGTTCCCTGCGACTTTGAGAATGTCGTCAGTCCACCTTTCGTCCTACACTGCGCCGTCCGATTTGTGGTCGCCACTCAAGAACCTTTCTTCCCCAATGGTTGTCGGTTCGACGAGCGATGTGGCCTGCCCATTGTTATTTCAACGTGCTAATTCTGCGGGCTATGTCGGTTACACCCATTCTTCTACGGTTTGCGTATTTCGGATTTTATCATGTATAAAAATACCGAACATAGCCCTCTCCATAGCACGTTGAGCAAGTTTGAGCTTTTTTATGAGGCCGACATTTAGACAGCTCGTTTCAGTGCCGTAAATCATCGCTGGTAACACACACTGGTTATAAACCTTGTTAAATATTAACCGTCTTAAATATTAATGTTACTTCATTTTACTGCTTTGGCATTACAGATTATGCGTCAGCGATTCCAGTATGAAATAACTATAAAAATAGTATATGAAATTAATAATATAAGCCAGAATTTACCTGCATCCAAAAATTTAACTAAACATGTTTAGTTGATCCAGCGTCATTAAAAATACATTTTTACAGAAATAAAATCTAAAAAAAACATTTGTACACTACATGTAGTTTTTCGTGGGGTGACGGATTAAGAATACAATTCACTACACCCTATCCTACCCCTGGCTGTCGTAAGAGAGGGCTCAGGGATATGATATGCATGTAATACCAGTGCAAGTAGTTAAACATGAAATAAAAATCCAATATCAATCCGTCTGACCAGCTTGGTGTAGTAGGTAAATTTCCCTCCTCTTATGGAAGACGCTTGAGCCCAACAGTGGGACTTATATGAAATGAAATGATGATGAAATAGTATTAAATATGTTTTATATCGACTTAAAATTATTTGAATAAAAGCTTTATAGGAATTGTTCCGCATAAAAATTTAATCTACAATATCCGATGTCGGCAGTTAATATTTATGCCAATTTGTATCATTACGTCACAATCAGCCCGTAAACGCCCCACTTTTGGGCTCGGGCCTCCTCCACTACGGGAGGGTAATTGACCTACTTCACCACGCTGGTTAGACAGGTTGGTATTTTTTTTTTCGGTCCATCCCGTCCGGGGCGATGAAAGGACGACGCGCGGGCCCATAACCCACCCCTACCCACGTCACCTCATTGTTAGGCCGACCACCGGAGCAGGGTGACTTGTCGTCAGTGATCGGCCCGACGGAATTTCCTTTCGAGTACCCTCACCTCTCGACGTCTTGAGACGTCGGTCGCCGTTGCGTGGTCTAGACAGATTGGTATAGGATTTTATTTCGAGCTATTCTTCTCTTGCATAGATGACATGCATATTAAATCTCTTAGACGCCTTTTCGTTCTACGGGCAAAATATGGGGCGGTGAATTGTATTCTTACTCCGTTACCACACGGCAAAATGTACATGCACATCACAAACTTTCTCCTTTAGAATATTAGTACGATATTTGTGTAAGTATATATTTTACCAAGTTCCGATTTATAGTGGTCGCATATTACGTGAGAAGCTTTACGTAAGATGGCTAAGGTTAACAAAAGTGGAGTAACCATTTATAACGACCTTGTTATGAGCTTATGATAGTACTTTAATTTGACACAGTTATTTTTGTAGAGCTATGTAAAGAGGCCAAGTGCAAGTATTGTTTATAATGTTTTAAAAATTATTACATTGTATTTCTCATAGTTAATTAATGTATATATTGTTTTGATTTGCACGATAGGTATAAATATTTTTTTAAAGGCAACGGTCTCAATTATCGTTGGGCGAATAGGTCACGAAATCGACATGAAATGTGAATTATAAGTTTTGCCATGACAATTGGTACCTTCCCGATGAGTCTTCCAGAACTGACCAATCCTGTTTATGAATTGTTTGAATTAGATTTTCATCTCGATTACGTGAAACTATATCTAGGACGAGAAATGTCGCAATACTACAGGTATTAATAAGGAAATTAATCTTATCTTTACTAATATTATAAATGCGAAAGTAAGTTTGTTTGTTACGCTTTCACGTTTAAACTACCGAACCGATTTCAAAAATTCTTTCACCAATGGAAAGCTATAACATCAGGGTATATTTTACCTCAGGGTATTTACACAGGCTATATTTTATCCTGATATTTTATCCCGGTATTCCCACGGCAACTACGCGGGTAAGGCGATTGAAATCGAAGCGAAGCGAGGACGAGTTGCTAGTATTACTTTATAAACAAACAATTCATCATCATCATCACAGCTAATACACGTGACAATGCGGGCCTCGAGCTTCCTCCAGAATGGGAGGGACAATTAAATTACTGTACCATGCTGGTCAAACGTGTTGGTATAGGGTTTCAGTTCGAGTTTTCCTTCTCTTGTATAGTTGAGTAATATTCTTGCGTAGTCGTGTTTTACAACACTCACGGTAAGAAATTGAATAGTGAATTATATTCTTACTCCATCCACCACACGGAAATTATTTCGAGTACTTAAAAATATTTCTGACTCATTTTTATAGAAAGATTTCTTCAAGATGCATTATAACGACCACTGACGTCAAGTCACCCTGCTCCGGTGGTCGGCCCAACGACGAAGGCGACATGAATCGTGGGTGGGTTACGGGTGTGTGTGCTTACGCCCCTCTATCGCCCCGGAGGCAGTGGTGCGAGGAGTGGCGCCGACCACAAAAAAAAAAGATGCATTATAACAAGTGTATAAATATAATTTACGATCTATTGAGTAACTAATTTCGAAAACACAAAATTACTGTTTCTGGGGTTGCATCCTGAGACAATGCATGGATTTTGATTGCAATCCTTAGCTATGGTCGAGTTATACAATCTAAATTAATTGTTAAAACATAATAGTGCAGCAATACTTAGCTCACTCTCAGCCACTCAGCTTTCCCATACTAAAGAATGCAAGAACTATTAAATTACATAGAACGTATGGTTTCTCACACATTGCACATACATACATATATACGTACAATACATATGTTATACAGCTTGTTACAAAAATATATTTAATTTTTTTTTCACACCATTTTATTCATCATTTCGGCTCACATATGTAGGTCCCACTGCTGGGCTGGAGCCTCGTCCGTAATAGGAAGAATATTGACCTTCTACACCACGTTTATCAGACGGGTTGGTATAAGGTTTTTTTTTTCTCGGTCTAAGGTTTTTTTCGCTAGAATCAATCTGTATATATATTAACACATTCAGTACAAAGCATTCTTTGTGTTATTGTTGTATTTAAACTCACACGTAGCAATGTATAATTATAAATAAAATTAAAAATTTTGAATAACCCTGTGGGTTGGTATAACGTTTTATTCCGAGTTTTCCTTCTCTTGCATAGACTTTATATGCATATTATATCCTTTAGTCGTCTTTTACGATATCCACGGGTAAGAAAGGAAGTGATGAATTGTATTCTTACTCCGTCCCCACACGGAAAAACTATCTCATTATACCTATAAAATAAATTTATTTTTACAAATTTAATTCCAGATCATTTACGTCCCATAGCCGGGTCTATGGTCATAATATGAGGGCAATTGACCAACCATTCCACGCTTCTCTCCTGCACAGATATTATATCTTTTAGGTTCCCACAGGTAAGAAAGAGGGTAGTGAATTATATCCTCACTCCGTCACCACATGGCTGGTAGGATATAATACTGACATACAAAAAAGGAAAATAAGATACTTTGTCTGTAAATATTATAAACAAAAGTGTAAAATCCATATTAAATTGAGTA
The DNA here is from genome assembly GCA_032191425.1 of Lymantria dispar. Lineage (NCBI taxonomy): Eukaryota > Metazoa > Arthropoda > Insecta > Lepidoptera > Erebidae > Lymantria > Lymantria dispar. Next base: position 34,209,695 of record CM063448.1, read on the forward strand.
AAATAAAAACAAATCGCATTTTTAATGAATATGTAATTAGTCTTTGTGTATCACTATAGTGATTCACAATAGTGATTCATTCTTTGAATATTATTATCTCCAATTCAATGCAGTTTAAAAGTTTTTAGACACTATTGAGATAGATATCATGACAGGCAGCAATCTAGCTACTCTAATACCTAGCGATCTAGCGACACTATTGGCGATCTTACTGGGATTACAAGTGATAGTTATTATCATCATCTACAATTGGATGGTAATTGACCTACTATACCTCGTTTGTCAGGTCAGACGTATTGGTAATAGGGTTACGTTTCGAGATTTCCTTCTTTTGGATAAATGTTACCTGCATATCATATCTACTTTTATGATACTCACGAGCTAGAATGGGGGTGGTGAATTGTATTTTTACTCCATCACCACACACGAAAAACTATTACACGGAGCCTAATTTCCCTGTGTGGTGACAGAAAAAAAATATAGAAGGTATCGCAGCATTGTACTTGCTCATTAGAATAGTAAAACTGAATTGAACTGGTGTCTAATTTATCTTGATTATGCGACCAATAAATCATCCACTATTTCATAGGGAAACCTATTTCCAATAGATAATGTTGATAACTCCGTGTGGTGACGGACTAAGAATACAATGTGTCACTTCCTTTCTTGCCCGTGGGTGTCGTAAAGGACGACTAAGAGTATTATGCATATAATATCCATGCAAGACAAGGTAAACTTGAAATGAAGCGTGGTATAGTAGGTCAATTTCCTTTCTAATATGGAGGTGGCTTGAGTTCAACCGTGGAATATAATATATGAGTTGAAATGATGAATAAATAAGCTGGCGGATGGAAAAATAAGGTCTAAATCACACTTAGACTCTTGCTTTCATTACAAAAGAAATAGCCGGAGCTAAAATCAACCTGTATATACATTAACACATTCAGTACAAAGCGTTCTTTGTGCTATTGTTGCATTTAAACTCACACGTAGCAGTGTACAAATGGCGACCAAAAACAACTTCGAATAATTTAAATATTTTTAATAATTAATGGTCATCATCATTTCAGCTCATATACATCCCACTGTTGGGCTCGAGCCTTTGCCACAACAGAAGGGAAAATTGACCGTACACCGTGCTGGTCAGTCAGATTGCTATAAGGTTTTGTTTCGACTTTTCCTTTTCTTGCATACATGTTATATGCGTATTATATCCCTTAGACGTCTCTTACGACTTCCATGGGCAAGATAGGGAGTGGTGAATTGTATTTTTACTTCGTTATGACACGGCAAATAACAATAATATTATTTAAATAGCTCCGGATAAAAATACTTATATCAAAGAAAAACAAACTTATGTAAATAACAAAATAAATTTAAGCATTATTTTTCTGTTTTTTATTTTTATATGTATTTGAAAAAATATAAAAAATTATATACATATATGTAAATACGCTTACATGTGTATAAGTTATTTATATTTATACTAGCGACCCGCCCTCGCTTCGCTTCGGTTTCAGTCGCTTAAACCCGCGTAGTTCCCGTTCCTGTGAGAATACCGGGATAAAATATAACCTATATTACTCCCTGATATTATAGCTTTCCATTGGTGAAAGAATTTTTGAAATTGGTTCGGTGGTTTAAGCGTGCAAGCGTTACAAACAAACAAACAAACATCCTTACTTTCGCATTTATAATATTAGTATGGATTAGACTAGCCCCTTGCCCTCGCTTCGCTTCGGTTTCAATTGCTCTGAGATATTACAATACGCAATTGCAGTCCCTGAGGCCTTGCGTTTGATGCCCAGACCGGGCAAAATTTTATAGGATTGGTCGAGAGGAAATCAGCCCAAGTCAGTGCCTTATACAGACTGCTACCTAGTTATAATATATTATTAAACTCGGTCCAGCCTATTAGAAGATTAACCGGAACCAATAGACAGATAGAAAGACGAAAAATAAAAAAAAAAGACAGGGGATGGTGGAGTGTATTCTTACTCCATCACAACAGGGATAAATTGCGGTACGTTAGATCAACATCCCTCTTATTGTGATAATTAAGTACTTTTCACCCGACTAAAGAGGGTTATGATTTTGACAGGCTTATGTTCATCTGTTCCCTCATAGCTACTCAACTACTTAATAGAACTGGACAAATGAATTATCGTTAGAAGCGTCTTGATTGTCCGCTAGTTATAGGCTATATGATGTTTCACTGCATCTAAAATGGCGTCCTCTAGAGGTCTTAAAGTACTGTGTTACAAAATTAATATGTGACAAATATGTCGTGTTTCATATCATTCAAAAGGGCAATACTTATATATTTCAAAAATATACATATTATTAGCATTTGGTTGTGAATTTATCCGTATTTATCGGATAACTCGTATTTAGTCGTAGTTGGGTTTTAGTTTTTATTACTTTTATGGAAACATTGTTATAATAAATTTCAAGGCTCACATATAAGGCCATTAAGCTTTGTCATATCCGTGGTGCTGAACTGCTGCACTTCTCGTGGCTGTACATCCTCTTATTTATAAACTAATTGTTCTTCACGTCTTCCGCTTTGCATAGGAGGAATTTTTCAACATCTGTTTCCCTTTACTAATTAAATTTGTTGCGTCTTCCAAGGCAATTAAAAGCTTTTCTCGGGACTTAAATGTCGCTGTCATTTATGGAGATCATTGTGGGTCATAGTGTGATCCTAACGCGTCAAAATAAGTTCAATACCAATTTTATATACAGCGCCATCTCTATGTAATTATTATAAACACGAAAACGCGAACAAATTGGAGGTTTTAGAAAGTTTCATGTAAACTTGTGGCACTAATCTTTAACATAGTTTGTATGAGCACCGTTAGAGGGGCCCACTAGCGAATTGTTGTGAAAATACAGAGATATATTTACTAATAAACAGCAGCAGCCAAAGAGTATTAAGACCTCTAACTTAAAGAATTATTAAGATCATATAAAGATCGATAAAGCAAATATACAGAGCAATTTCGATTGGAACGAATACGAAGACCACGTTATAATGCTGTTGAAAGGCATTGGGTGTCTTATCGGCTTAGGTAAGCCTCTGGGTTAGGAATATAATACAATTATTTATATGGGACATGCTATGGTCTGGATACACACCATTCGTTGCGTTCTAAATGACGAAAGAAAACGGCGCATGGCCCCATTACCTCGAATGAGGGGTGATGGACTATTACCCGTTCTTGTCACTCGTGGCTTATGGGCGGCATCAGGGACAGCTGTTCTCACCTGAGGCGCCGGTGGCGGCAAGTCACAGCGTGCATAGCCTCCCCATTGAATCATAAAAAAATTCAATCCAGTAAACCTCAAAGGAGTGAACATCAGCGTTCTAATAGGAATTCCTAGTGCTGAGCTTTAGCCTACTCCATAACAGTAGTAAAATTCACCTACTGTATGATATTGGTAAGACGGATTGACATTAGTTTTCAATCAGTTTGCCTTTTTTTATAGTTGTTCTTTGCAATATCCATTAGTATTTTGCCGAGATTCATGAGCAAGAAAAGGTGAATTGTGTTCTTACGCCATCGTCGTCATCGTCTCAGCTCATACAAATCCCACTGCTGGGCTCGAGCCTTTTCCACAATAGGAGAAAAATGGACCTACTATACCCGTTGTTTCTCTGTGTGGTGACTAAGTAAGAATACAATTCACCACTTCTTGCCCGTGGCTGTCGTAAAAGACGATTAAGGGATATAATATGCACATAACATGTATGCAAGAGAAGGAAAACTCAAAATATAACCATATACCACGTGACCAGTGTGGTATAGTACGTTAATTTCCCTCCCATTGTGGTGGAGGCTCGAGCCCAACAGTGGGACGTATATGAGCTGAGACGATGATGATACCCTGTTGGTCAGACATGCTGGTATAGGATTTTATTTCGAGTTTTTCTTCTCTTGCACAGATGTTATATGCTTATTATATCCCTTGCCTTTTACGACAACACGGGCAAGACAGGGTGAATTGTATTCTTACTCCGTCACCACACGAAAAATTCATTGACTAACCACATCTAAATTGTTTTTTTTTTTCAACAGCAACCACATATAGTCATGAGCATCGTTAATTTAAACTGTGGTAGGTAACACTTGATGAAATAAAAAAATATATATTTCATACCTCGCTCGCTAGTAGATTTCAAAGAGAATGTTTAATCTCACATTGGGTTGTGCAATCGTAATCACCAATTCTGTGATGACTTGTAACGCAGAGTGGTAGGCCTTATACAAAACATACAATATAACAAGCCGGCATGTAACGAATTGGTTAGGGTTGACACACTTTCGGGCCGACCACTGAGGACAAGGAACTCGGCACTGGTGGTCGGTCTAACGACGAAGGCGACGTGAGTACGGATGAGTTATGGGCCCGCGCGCTGTCCTTTCATCACCACGGACGGAATGGACCGCGTGTGGGCTTACCATAGTCCACCCTTAAAAAAAAAGGGTTGCCACATTTACATACAATTTATCATAATAATCATCTTAGCCCTTACAGGTCCCCCTGTTGGGTTCAGGCCACCTCCACTATGGCAGGGACATTGTCAGCTGGTCAGACGTGTTGGTATAAATAATGTTTTCTTTCGAGTTTTCCTTCTCTTATATAGATGTTATATGCATATTTTATGCCTTAGTCATCTTTTACGACACCCACAGGCAAGAGAGGGATGGTGAATGTATTCTTACTCCGTCACCATATGGCTAATGAGTAAAGGCCATAACCGATGGTAAGTGATATTGCTGTTCATAGATATTTATAGTACGTCAAGATTGACGGTCAGGCGATCTCCTCACTGTCTCTCTTATACATTTATACCTAATTCCTGAATTAGATAAAAACCCATGTATCATAGAATACATTATTTAATTTTAATAAAAATAATAATTTAACGAGTTGCCAACAGGTCGCCAACATTATTGCAAGAGAAGATAGACTTAAAGTGAAACCCTATACTTGACCAGCGTCGTACAAATTCCCCTTAAATTGAGGAGGCAAAAGTCGATGATGAGATAATGATGATTACTTACATAATCTTCCTATCTATATCTACACCAATAAATAAAATTGGAGTGTCTGTTTGTAATGTCAAAATAATAGGCTTTTTTCATGCTCACACGGTTATTTGCACGACACCTATGCCTAAAATACAGATTAAAAAAATTTTGTCTGTCTGTCTGTTTGTTACGGGTAATCTTCAAAACGGCTGGACCGATTTCAAAAATTCTTTCACCAATGGAAAGCTATAATATCAGGGCGTAAACTAGGCTATATTTTATCCCGGTATTCCCACGAGAACTACGCGGGTAAAACGACAAAAACCGAAGCGAAGCGAGAGCGGTTTGCTAGTCAAAAATAAATGTATAACCTTGCATGTTAACTACAATCAGTAGCGGCGGAGATATGTTATGAAAATTAAAACTTATAACATCGAGAAACTCTGAAATTGTAGGCATAACTACTAAATTAATTTTAGCTTCATTATTTCTTCATGCAATATTTATTCATTCATATTTTAATTATTTATTACTATAAAATATATATAAAAGCAAGCTATATAAAATGCTAAAGGAGCAGTCTGACTGCCCGTTCTATTAGCAAAGAGGAGTATATATTGCAGTTTATGGAGCTCCAACACCCTCATTCCTTGGATCCGCATTACTCTGGATAATTTGGATGGGTTGAAATTTACCATCATCATCACAGCTCATATGCATCCCACTAGGGAAATAGACCTACTATAGCATGCTAGTCAGACATGTTGATATAGGTGTCGTTTTAAGTTTTGCCTATCTTGAATAGCTGTTATGTGGATATTATATCACTTAGTCGTCTTTAACGACAACCACGGGCAAGAAAGGAAATTATGATTTGTATTCTTACTCCGTCACCACACAGTAAGGTCGGCTTTATTATCTATAAAAAGCGTTAAATAAAATTATAATGTTTGACAACCCTATTTGTAACGATGCCATTACATGCGAGCTAACGTGAAAGGTGGTAGACAGACTTATCATAAACAAAAAATCTAAGCATATAATTTATTATTATGCGGATCAAGACGATATAAGTGTTTAATATGTAGAGCAATCATTATTTTATATAAATCCTTGAGTTATAATTAATGAATATACATATAGTTTATTTAAAGGGAACACTGTGCTGTGTGGTAGCGGCTTCGAATACTACCAACCCTTGCTTTGCTCGTGGGTGTCGTAAAAGACGACTAAGAGCCCTAGATTGACCCGGACCAACTCCATCTAGTACCATTTGGGTCAACGATTACATTCCCAAGGAGGGTTGACGTCAGGCAGGCGGCCGGTCATAAAAGTCATTACCGAAACTTTTTGCAATATGTCAAAAAAGATGACATATTGCGTCGACCCCAAGTAATTGGGATAAGAGCAAGATGATGATGATCACCATCATTTAACACTTCTCACTAAGACATAAATCCTTTGGCCACGTATTGTATTGACCGAGGTTTTACAAACATACCACTAATAAAAATTAAAAACACTCAGACGTCATCTCGGCTCATGTATGTCCCACTACTGGGCTCGAGCCTCCTCCACAGTAGAAGGGAAATTAATCTTACCATATCACGCTGATCAGACAAGTTGGTATAGGGTTTTATTTCGAGTTTTCCTTCTTTTATATAGCATGTTATATGCGTATTATACCCCTAGTCGTCTTTTACGATATTCACGGGAAAGATAGGGAGTGGTGTTTGTATTCTTACTCCTTCACCACACGGAAAGAAACAAACAAGTAATAGACACAAATAATGCCCAGACTTGGAATAATCATTTGTGGCTCACATAAAGAATTATTCCGCGTGGGAATCAAATTAACGATATCATAGATGTAGAATGCTTAAACTGCTTTACTGTATATGTAGTTAAAATATTAACATTCTCTTAAACAACATTCATATTTATATTATGGATGTAAAGCTGTCTGTATATGTATATGATATTACCGTCATCTTGGCTCATGGACGTTTCCTACTGCTGGGCTAAAACCTCCTCCAAAAAGCTTTTATTTGCAGATTTCTTTCTGTTGCGTAGGTTTTATTAGCTTATACTAATCCCTTAGTCGTCTTGTACGACCCTCACGATAAGAGTGTTTATTGTATTTTTACTCTGTCAGTATATGATAAAATATCAACTAACTCAAACTAAAATTATGCATTATCCATTATTTAAAATTCCATTTCCACAATGGTGATGAGATGTTCAATTTTGTTTATGTACAAATTTTATTTATGTATACATTTTATTTATACTAGTGGTCGCTGTGTGGTCGAAATTCGGCTATAATTCATTTTAATTAATTTTTTTCTACACAATTTTCTTTTAATTTTATTTATGTATAATTGTATATTGAGCAAGCTGTATTTCACTAATAACTAATATATAAAATACTAAGAACAAATGTCTATTAGACATTGTCATCATAATTATGATTATTTGATATTTGGTTCGACCAGAATTTTTAACCGTAAACAAAAGTGTATAAGCGCGCATGAATGCGTGTGTGTAACGAATGTAGCGATTGCGTTATAGTGTGCGTAATGCCTCTTTTAATGGATTTAAAGTATTTCTAATTCATTATTATATGACATTTCAGTTTTATGCACTTCTCCTCATTATATACTTCAACTGTGCCAAATTTCATACTTGTCCATCCACGTATTTTTCGTAAAAAGGAGTACAAAGTTTTTGCTTCACGTATTAATATATAGATATAAATTTTCGCACGAACGCATTATCTAGTTGACGTTTGTGGCGGCGTGCGTACACATCGTAAAAATCATTCTCATCATTTTCCCTAATACTCCAAAACAACAACATCTTATGAGCTTTACACGGTACCTTAAATCTATTTATTAATCCACTACCAGATAGAAACACGACCTCTATTAAGGAAATCCGGCAAGCGGCTGCGTGCTCATGTTTTTTTTTTATTATTTATCATTTATTGTGTCCAAGTTATAATGCTTAAGTGCTAATAAACGCTTAGGTACAAATGTGTTCTCCGACCAAATTATATTAAAAAAAAGATATTTATTGTTACAAAAACTCAGATTATACTCCTTTTAGCATTTGTTTATAATTGTTGTCTAATATAAATATAATAAACAGTTGGATGACCTTTATTATTTATTATTTTTATGGTAAATTATGTTTTTACGCCAAACATATTTAGATATGTTTTTTTATTTTTTATTTTGTCAAACACACTAAGGAAATAATCCTTGTGTTGCGGGGGACTTTATAAACATACTAGCAGACCCGGCCACGCGTTGCTGTGGCTAAGGTTTTTGTTATATTACATTTTAGTAAACTATTTATGCTATTGAATTGTAGCTTATATGACACGTTTGTAGGTTTGACATAGCAGCGCCATCTATTAATTACTTACTCAATCCAGTCAACAGATATCGCCATCTGTTAAAATCATTTGGAGTTAACAGATAATTGTGAATGTCAAATAATAGACAAATAATTTGCAATAAAATAATATTGCGACTATAAATTAAGATGTAAGCTATCCTATCTTTCAAGTTGGATCAAACTGCACATGGTGTGCAAATTTGATTAAAATCGGTTAAGTAGTTTAGGAGTTCATCGCGGACATACAACGTGACACGTAATTTATATATATTAAGATAATTAACGGACCCAATTTACATTCAGATTCAGAACAACAATTTATGGATTGCACAAAGCGTGGTCCTGCGTGGGGTTTGAACCCACGATACTGGCACGGTAGGTGATATCTTAACCTCTACGTCATCTGTGCAGTTAAATATTAAAGAGTTGTTAAGAAGTTTCGTCGTATTTTTAGATTAAAATTACATGAAATATTATTGTGGCAGGACCACACTGTCGACATTCGTCTCGTCTATCTACAGCCGCGGGCCGGGCCGTTCAGGATAGTACCATACTCTCGCAGAAAATCGACGTCTGAGAAGTAGCAATTTGTTATTTCACTTCGTTCAGTGAGCGAGAGAGCAGGCAGCCTAACTTTCTGAAGATGTTTGCGCGCGTTGGTTTTTGATGTTGCTTTTAGTATCACCGAATCTCAATGCACACATTCCCACTCCCTTTACTTTCTTCTAGGCAGTAGCTTAATAAAGGTCCATGAGTAGCTCTATCACTTATAATCAGGAGTTCTATTTGCTCGTTTCCTTGTGATTAAAATAATAAGGGATATTAATAAAAGGAATTAATAGGATATTATAATAAAGGAAAGATTAAAAAACGACAAAACAAATATCGAACAGGGGCTGTCTCTATTAAACTACTACTCGATTTTATAACGGAGAAATTTTTGTTAATTATAAACTAGAAACTAATCTTCGTTAAGAAATAATAGTGATGTACCTGCATTTATTCAGGCTGTATGAACGAGATCTATAATGTGAATTTTTTTGCTGCCCGCTTCATATGATATGCCCCATAAATCATTATGACAATGATTTCTGATTTTCGATATTGTATGCTCTTAACTTATTTTTAATTAATTCTAATATTTTTAATGCTACTGAGTGTTTATAGCCAGTAAATAAACGTGAATACTTCCTATAAATATGTTACGTGAACACTTTTTATTAGGGTTCTGTACCCAAAGAGTAAAAACGGGACCCTATCACTGAGACTTCGTTGTCTGTCCGTCCGTCCGTCTGTCACCAGGCTGTATCTCAAGAACGGTGATAACTAGACAATTGAAATTTTCACAGATGATGTATTTCTATTGCCGCTATAAAAATAAATACTAAAAATAAAATAAATATTTAAGGGGGCTCCCATATAACAAACTTGATTTTTTTACCATTTCTTACTCGATACTAATAACGGTGACAGGTAGATGCTTTAACTATTCACAGAATATTTATTTATGTTCTCTTTAATATAATTAATTAAAATAAAATAAATAATTAAGAGGGCTCCCGTACAATACAAGAGGTTTTCACCCTTTATTATAGATAATGGTACGGAACCCTTCGTGCGCGACACTAATTCGCGCTCAGCCGGTTTTTTTTTTGTACCCGGGTCATCGAGGACCTGTTCCCGCGGTGGGCGGAACACACGCCCCCGATCATGGCTCCGCCAGTCACTGACCGGGAGGCCGATGACGACAGTGTTCCGCCCATCACGGAACCCGAGATGGGGGTGGCGGTGACGCGCATGCGCGCAAAGTCTACCGCCCCCGGGCCCGACGGTGTTCCTAACCGTATGCTGGCCCTGGTCCTCGAACACCTGGGACCCCGCCTCAGGGGGCTGTTCGACGCGTGTTTAGCGTCCGGACGGTTCCCTGGGTGCTGGAAGGAGGGAAGGCTGGTGCTTCTGCCGAAGCCGGGACGGTCTCCGGAGTCGCCTTCGGCCTACAGGCCTATCGTGCTGCTCGATGACACGGGCAAGCTACTGGAGAGGGTGGTAGCTGCCCGCATCGAGCGGCACCTCGTCGGCACGGGGCCCGATCTGTCGGACGCCCAGTTTGGGTTTAGGAGGGGTCGTTCGACGATCGCAGCTCTGTTGCGCCTGAGGGCCGTGGCGACTGAGGCCGTCACCGGCGGGGGAGTGCTGTTGGTGGTGTCCTGTTAGTGGTGTCCTGTTGGTGGTGTCCCTAGACATCGCCAACGCATTCAATAGTCTGCCATTCAGCTGCATCAGGGAGACGCTCCGGTATCACGGGGTGCCAGTTTACCTGAGGCGGCTAGTGGCAGACTATTTGGAGGGGCGCAGCGTCCTCTGCACCGACCGAGTTGGGGACGTTGTGCGAACGCCTATGACGTGCGGTGTCCCACAGGGGTCGGTCCTCGGACGCACCCTGTGGATCATCGGCTACGACTGGGCGTTGAGGGGGAGTCTTCCGCCCGGGCTGGGCGTGATTTGTTACGCCGACGACACACTCGTCACAGCCCGCGGTGGGACGCTAGAAGAGGCGGTAAGCCTGGCGACCTCTGGTACCGAGGAGGTCGTCAGGCGGTTCGAGGCGCTGGGGTTGAGGGTCGCCTTGGACAAGACGGAGGCCCTCTTGTTCCATGGGTGCCATATGAGCCCTCCCATCGGCGTCTCGATCACCGTCCACTCGGTCAACATCAGCATCCGGGCCCATATGAGGTACTTGGGCCTGGTGCTCGACGGGCGATGGTGGTTCCAGGAGCATTTCCGCAGGCTTGCTCCACGGCTCGTCGGCGTGGCGTCCGCCCTATCGTGGCTTATGCCGAACGTGGGCGGACCGAGCGCTGCGTGCCGACAGCTGTACGCGGGGGTCATCCGGTCGATGGCCCTGTACGGCGCACCGGTGTGGGCGGGGTCCATGACCGTCCGACTTAGGGCCCTTCTGTGGCGACCACAGAGGGTCATGGCGGTCAGGGCCATCCGCGGATACCGCACGGTGGCGACGGAGGCAGCGTGCCTATTGGCCGGGACTCCCCCGTGGGACCTGGAGGCGGAGATGCTCGCCGGACTATATCGGCGGGTGACGGGGGTGCGAGCGGGGGGCGGTGTGGTCTCGTTAAGGGATCTCACCGCTTGGCGCGTCGACGCCCGCCGAGACGTCATTGCCCGTTGGGCAGTCCGGCTGCAGAGGCCTCAGTTCGGGGTGCGAACCGTGGAGGCCTTCCGGCCGGTGCTGATGCAGTGGTTGGAAAGGCGGCACGGGGTGCTCTCCCTCCGACTGGTGCAGGTTTTGACGGGCATGGGTGCTTCGCCAAATACCTGCACAAGGTCGTTAGGAGGGAGAGTAAAAAAAAAAAAAAAAAAAAAAAAAAAAAAGGAGGGAGAGTACACCGTCCTGCCACCACTGCGATTGCGACGAGGACACGGCGCGCCATACGCTCGAGGCCTGTGGGGCTTGGGCAGTGCAGCGCTGTGAACTCGTCGCAATCATCGGTGTGGACCTGACGCTGCCAGCTATCGCTAGGGCGATGGTCGACAGCGTCAGGAATTGGGACGCGGTCGCAGCCTTCTGCGAGACAGTGATCTCGTGGAAGGAGGCGGCGGATCGCCTGCGCGAGGAGCGCAGCCTCGATGAGGAGATCCGCCGCCGGTGACTGGGGCGGTGCAGGCGCAACTATCTGCCCCTCATGCCGCCCTAGCCGAGGCCGCGGGTGACGTGACCGGGGATTAATCCGTCACCCGCTGAGAGGCCGACCGCGTGAGGAAAGATCGACGTCCTCCCCGAAGGGGGGATGTCGGTCGATGGGAGGGTACCCCAATTAGGGATATTCCGTCGAGCCGACCACTGACGACAAGTTAACGCTGCTCCAGTGGTCGGCCCAACGACGAAGGCGACGTGGTTTTTGGGTGGGTCGCGGGAGTTGCGTGCTTAAGCCCCTCTGTCGCCCTGGACGGAGTGGTACGGAGGTGCGCCAACCGCGACCCACCCACAAAATAAAAAAAAAAAGCCGGTTTTTTGTGTATAACGTATGTTTTGCTTATATTCGAGATTTCTTCAAAATTTAATACAAATGATAATATTGTGAAGTAGTTTACTCCTTAGCAAACACATTTACCTTACTCTTTTTGAATGAATAAACAATATTTTTAAGTCCCATTGATGTAAGTTTACAATGTAAGTATGAAAAATGAATACCTTTTCTCGATTTAGAACTGAAGGTTACCTAGAACAAAAAAAGAGTACATAAATATTAAGTTATAACACATCACATAAGCTGGAAAACTTTCAGCAATAATTTTAAGATCGGCCGCCTGCCTGACGTGAGAATGTAACTTGGGAATGTAATTGTTGACCAGACAGCACATAAAACCGGCTCAAGTCATTGTTTTTTTTTAATAAAAGTCTACCCTACCGAGCACTAAGGAAATCATCCTTGTGTTGCAGGAGACTTTACAAATATATAACGGCCACAAATTACATCCAGACTTAGGATAACAAATAGCGCCACATTGTGTTGTCCTGTATACGATTCGAACCCATAACACTGGCACGCTAGGTTGGTATCTTAACTACTATGCCATCGGAACAGTCATATATTTTTTTGTAATAATTGTCTTATTGGACGTGAGACCCCTTGGTACTCCTATGAACCGCTGAACAGTATTCGAAACGTCGGACAATCAAAAATCAAATACAAACGTGATAAAAACCGTAAAAGTTATTTTATTTCAAATGTGCAATACTCGCGTAAACATCAGAATTCATTAAAATACTATCTTCATAAAATGCATTAAAATTTCATAACGTTGAGTTTTAAGCCTAAACCATTTCATAAAATCACTTAACATGCACGGAATTTAAAAAAAAAGCGATTGCTCAAAAGACCGATATGCAACCACATCATCATACTGACTAAATTTGGTTGGTGAATCAAAAACTTGTTGCCTTTTTAAAGTGTTACGATTTTAATAGCGCTATTATCTGTAATGTGATTCAACTTGAAGAATTATTGTGTGTTATCGGGTGTGTGATCTTATGATATTTTATATGGAAGTAATTTTTCGTATGATAATGGAGTAAGAATACAATTCACCAGTCCCTATATCGCCCGTGGATGTCGGTAAAGACGACTAAGGGATATAATATGCATATAACATTTACACAAGAGAAGGAAAATTTGGAATAAAACCCTATACCAACATGTCTGATCAGCATGGTATAGTAGGTCAAGTTCTCTTCTATTAGGGAGTAAGCTTGAGCCCAGCAGTGGGACACGTATAAGCCGAGACGACGACGATGTGGAAGTAATTTTTTGTGTGGTGACTAAGTAGAAATATAGTTCACCACCACCTCTCTTCTCGATAGCTGTCGTAAGAGAAGATTGAGAGAAATTGTATGAAGGTCGTTTGTAGGACGCCCCCCCACTAGGTGGACTGGCGACCTGGTGAAAGTTGCTGGGCGTCGTTGGATGCAGGCGGCACAGGACCACACTTTGTGGCGTAATATGAGGGAGGCCTACGTCCAGCAGTGGACGGCGATAGGCTGAAATGATGATGAATGATATATGTAGGTTTATTGGACCATTTGTCGTAAATATATTTAAATCTAGTATTTAACCAACCCGCCTCGCTTCGACTCGGTTTTAGACGCCTTACTCTCCTAGTCCCCGGGATAAAATATAGCCTATGATACTCCCTGATATTATAGCTTTCCAACGGATAAAGAATTTTTGAAATCGGTTGTGTGGTTTGAGCGTGAAAGCGTAACAAACAAACAAGCAAACTTACTTTTGCATTTATAATGTAAGGATATACAATTAATGGTGTAGTAAAACGTCTTCTTTAAAGAAAATATGAACTGAAAATCGATTACATACGTAGTTGAAATTGCGGAAGCAGTTGGAATAAATATAATAACACCTATATCTACTAATTATGATAAACTTTACTGCAATTTGAAAAGGGAAGCAAAAATTAATCAAAGATTCATGTAGAATTTTAAAATTCATATGTTACTCATAGGTATGTGAGTTTCACTTCACTGACTTTCTGTATATAAACTTATCAGTAATGTCATAGACACCGATTTCACGATTTAATTGCGATATTATTTCAATAAGTCATAGTTTCTAATTACAGGGCTAATCAAATGTGAAAATTCTACATAGCGATCTATTAGTACCGACACTAGATAATCTTTGCTCTCATTGTTACGGCTATTATTATGAAGTTTTCTTTATAGGGTCTAAGACCATCCTGTACTTCATATTTTTAAGTTTTTTTTATTTTTTTTTTATTTTCTCATTTTACACAAATTTCACACCAGGCACCATACGAGGTGACTTAAGGTTTTAGTTCCTAAACCTTGATATAAATACGTGAATCTATAAAAAATTTCTGTAGCAATAGACAATAATTGATGACCAATTTAAAAATTGATAAATTGAACCCAGATTTAGGTGAAGATCGCCATTAAACGTTACCAATAAAAATCTATTTACTCGACTTGAGGCTGTGAAGGTTAAGATGTATTTTAATAGGTAAACAATGATATCGACATAATTAATTATTAACGATCGTTAGCAATACTAGTGGTCACTTCAATTAGCAACTGAGAGGTATTATTATACACCATGTTTTGATATTATACACTTTTTTTTTTGTGGGTGGGCTGCGGTCGGCGCGCCTCCGCACCACTCCATCCGGGGCGACAGAGGGGCTTAAGCACGCAACTCCCGCAACCCACCCGAAAACCACGTCGCCTTCGTCGTTGGGCCGACCACCGGAGCAGGGTTACTTGACATCAGTGGTCGGCCCAACGGAATACCCCCCTATTGGGGTACCCTCCCATCGACCGACGTCCCCCCCTCGGGGAGGACGTCGGTCTTTCCTCACGCGGTCGGCCTCTCGGCTGATATTATACACTACCTCTTCTTTCATACTTTACGTGTGGTGACGGAGTAAGTATACAATTCACTACTCCCTAACTTACCCGTGAATGTCGTAAAAGACGATTAGGTGTAACATATTTGCCAAGAGGCCGACCGCGTGAGGAAAGACCGACGTCCTCCCTGAGGGGGGGGCGTCGGTCGATGGGAGGATACCTCACTAGGGGGTATTCCATCAGGCCGACAACTGATGACAAGTAACCCTACTCCGGTGGTCGGCCCAACGACGAAGGCGACGTGGTGTTCGGGTGGGTTGTGGTTGTGCGTGCTTACGCCCCTCTGTCGGCCCGGACGGAGTGGGTCGAAGAGTGCGACGACCGCGACCCACCCAAAAAAAAATTAAAAAAAAAGGGTAAAATATTTATATAACATCTATGCAAGAGAAAGAAAACTCGAAATAAAACCCTATACGAACATGTTTCACCAGCATGGTAGATCAACTATCCTCCTATAGTTCTAAAGGCTTTTTGAACCCAGCAATGGGATATGTGTAAGTTGAGACGAGACGACGATTATCTCTTCTGCCATTCCAGCCAGTTGGAGTGGGGTAGGACCAGCCTGTTAAAAGAGGGAAAATAATGTCGTAATTAACACACTTAGTCCACTTATGGTTTGACGACTATAGTTGATATTATAAATTGGCCAAGAAAGTGCCATCTATTATCCTTGTGTTTTCAAATCTGCCTATCAAATCATTAAAATATGATTATGATGCTAACATGTGTATACTCCATCATCGTCGTCATTCACATACGTCCCACTACTGGGCTTAAGCCACCTTCCTAATGGGAGCGAAATTGTCCTACAATACGACACTGCTCAGACGAGTTGGTAGAGGGGTTTTAGTTAGACTTTTCGTTTTCTTGCATTGATTTCATCTGCAATAATCCCTTAGTCGTCTTTTACGACACCCACGGGTAATCAGGGGGTGGTGAATCGTATTCTTACTTCGTCACTATACGGAATCTGTGTACTCCCAACTTATAATTATACATTTCTTTTTCTTAATAAAAAAATAACTACTAATAATATTAAAATCATTTTTAAATGACCCGGGCAAGAGCTTGATATTTTATAAGAAATTTAAAAAAAAATTGGTGATACTTATATGTATTTTTTTCTGTATGATGACGGAGTAAGAATACAATTCACCACTTAAATCTTGCCCGTGGATGCTGTAAAAGATCACTAAGGGATATAAGATGCATATAATATCTATGTAAGAAAAGGAAAACTCAAAATAAAACCCTATAACAACCCGCCTGACCAGCGTGGTATAGTAGGTCAATTTCCCTCCGGTTCTGAAGGAGGAACGCGCTCAGCAGTGGGACGTATACCTAAGAGCTTTAATGATGATGAGTAGCTCGACAAAAAGATTTATCACTTAGCGAGGGTGTCGTCTTTCCTTAAAAAGATTTAAATAAATAATTAATCCGCATCCTTGGATCGTTGATCATTGCAAAATCTCAAATACTTTCTAATGTTGAATGTCAAAAAATTATTGCATTATTAAACTCGATACAAAGGTCACTTACCGATCTTCTTTCGAAGATGAAAACTGGTATTTTTGACTATCTTTATTCAAGTAATGTAACATCTGTATCGCAATGTTTTCATATCAATTTATCATATTTTTTTTCTTATTACCAATTAAGCACGTAGCCCACCTAATGGTAAGTATTAACTGTCGCACATACACTTGAGCAATATCAGGAGCATATCACCTCTGAGTGAGGAGCTTTTCTTAAAATCTTGTTTAAAGATGGACATATTAAATGGGTGTTCAATTTTATATGTAGTACTTGTCCATGAGTTACGTAGAAGACGACTAAGGGATTAAATATGCGTACAACATTTATATACAAGAGAGGAAAAATCCCTGCACCATCCCGTCTTACCAGCCTATTATAGGTTAATTTCCCCTCCATTATGGAGGAGGTTCGAGCCCAATAGTGGGACGTATATGAGCTATGATAATGATGGCTATCTTACAAAACAAGATTTTTATAAATCGATGTTGTGACTAAAAATAACGCGTTCAAACCTACAATAACTTCTTTGCATTTTCTAATAATATACAGATGTATGCTGAGCAATAGAAGAAAATTCCTCTATGGAAATCATATCAACTGACTCTGTGTCAACTCTGTGCTGTATGGTGGTTATGAATACTATTAAACTTTACTTTGCTCGTGGATGTCGTTAAAGACGATTTACAGCTTTACATCGACTATCTATCTAATGCAAAATCTAAAACAAACATGTTTAACAATTATATTTCCTAAGAAGATTAACGTCAGACAGATAGCTGGTCATAAAACTATTGCCGATAACTTTCTTTATAATTTATCCTTGTGGTAACGGAGCAGGAATACAATTCTCCAACCCCTCACTTACCCGTGGGTATCATAAAAGACGACTAAAGGATATGATACGCAGATAAAACCCATGCAAGAGAAACAAAGAAAACTTGACATAAACCCTAGGCCAACACGTCTGACCAGCGCGGTAGTAGGTCAATTTCCCTCCCATTGTGGAGAAGAGCCGAACCTAATAGTGGAACTCATGCGGGCAGAGATGGCTATAACTTTTGCTATATTTACTAAGGAAGACGAATACATATTGCGTTAACTTTAAATATTTGGGATAAGAGCAGGAAGGTGATGGTATATAATAACCAAATATCAGGTTGACCGAGCTTCGCTCGGAATATTTTTGTAGAATTTATTAATAAAAAATAAATAATTAAAAATATATAAAAAATTACAAAAAGAGAATAATAATAGTAATAATAATAGTAATTGGATTACGGGTCTGATGCAGAAAGCGGTATTACTGGACACGGCGCGCATAGTGAGGAAGTTCCTCTCTTTGTAGCCCTAACCACCGGCGGCTTGGTCCTTGTATTCGCTGCCGGTGGGTCAATACGCTTTTTATATTTTTAAATATTTTATTTTTGATATCATATTTAAAAATGTATTAGGTAGTTTTTAAGTTGAATAAATATAATAGTAATAATAATAATAGTAATAATAGTAGAGTTTGACACACAAAAACTAAAATTAAAACCGGTCAATGTCTCACCTGAGCTACCGTAACTCTTGACGTTGAGAACGAAATTTGAATTCATATTCTTTTAAAATCTAATGTCATTGTAACGTTTTGCTAAAAACACCGACAAAAGAACATTTTCTATACATAAAACTAGCTAGATCGATTTTTTGGACCCGAATCCTCTAGTATGCCAAGTTTCATCAAAATCGTTGGTGTCGTTTCCGAGAGCCTGAAAATATATATATTTACAAGAATTGCTCGTTTAAAGATATAAGATAAATATCACGCAATATTCATGCCCATTTTGACTCAGTAGGAAATTAATAATCGTTATTAATCAACTGAACTGAATCTTATCTTATTCACATTTGTAAATCTTTTCATTAAGAAAGTAATTAAATGTAATATATAATTAGCCAAGGCTAACGAAAGAATAGTTTTCGATCAGCGCACGTAACGCCCTCTATCCTATGTGGGCCACAATAGCTGTCGTAATTATAATGATTCCGTATCAAATTATTGTAAGTCTTGCACTTATGCGTAATTGTATGGTACAAGTTGTAAGCGGAAAGACTGTTTGGACCGTGCTTTAAAAGTGGTAATTTCCTTGAAAGTTCATAAATTATTTTTTAATTCTGTACCAAAAGTCAAAAATCGTTTAATGTATGTAGCCCTTCTGCGTTAAAAATATATTACCACCCCTTACTTTACGGTGAAAGTTCCAAAAGGCGGCTGAACGGGAACAGCATTCTTTTGACATAGTTATAACACCAACTATGATAGCCAATCCGTTTGTCATGCACAGTAATTATGACTTTGTCTTCCCTTCAATTAATTTGAAGTAATTATTACTTTGTCATCCCTTCCTACAAAGAACAGTGGACGGCAATAAGCTAATGGTAATGAGTGTATATAACTCATTTTATAAAAACACATGTACTTCTAAACCATACACACCTACATCTAAACCATACAGACACAAAAAACACGAGTTTCAGATAACTGAGTAGGTATTGAAGTTATATATCCAATCATATATATTATATGATTGGATATATAACTTCAATATAATATATTTTTTTTATAAGATAAATCTAATGAAAATAAAACTTATATTTTTCAAAATTTATTTTTATTCTTGTGAAATAAAAATGATGTTGTAGCATTATTGTAGTGAACAAAAATAGCTGTGGCCTATTTACACATAATACTAATAGGCCACCGAAGGGGAAATAATGTCATAATCCCTATTTGTGTCGTTTTACATTTAAAGTTTTCCAGAATAATCATCATCATCATCATCATTTCAGCTCATAATACGTCCCACTGTTGAGCTCGAACCTCCTCCATAATAGGAGGGAAATTGACCTTTTATACCGCGCTGATCAGACGGGTTGGTATTGAGTTTTATTTCGAGTTATCCTTCTCTTACATAGATGTTATGTGCATAATTAATCCCTTATAATATAAATATATAACATCAATAAATATAATATTGATGATGATAGAATAAAACTCTAGTCCATTCCCATCGTGATTCCTCACTCGGATTTTACGTCTTATGGAGAAATAAAGATTGTGATATTTTGTATTATTCGCCCATAAACATTACTACGTAGTGTA
This sequence comes from Lymantria dispar, assembly GCA_032191425.1. NCBI lineage: Eukaryota > Metazoa > Arthropoda > Insecta > Lepidoptera > Erebidae > Lymantria > Lymantria dispar. Next base: position 34,229,772 of record CM063448.1, read on the forward strand.
ATACGTATACAAATACCATTATATTTTAATGAGAACATTAAATTAATTGTATAAAGGTATTTAAATAAACGCTCGTCTCTCATCACTCGTACCGCAAAATGCAAGTGGACGTCCGTACGTTTTGCTCCACATACGTAAGTGTGGACATCTCGCGAGGACATTACAACATATCATTTTTCTTAACACCGCGAAGGTAACCATTAGGAAACTTATACGCCATCTATATTACTGAATGATGTAATTTCAAACCAAAATATGTTGGAATTGAATTTGCAAATATTTGAGTAAAATTTTTGTAAATACAGTGATTTAGGCAATAAAGTTATGGCTTTATCTATTTGTCTAAGTTTACGGCTAAGAAGAGAAATAGCAATAATATAAGATAAAAAATAGCAGCTTACCGTTTTAGAAAAAACGGAAATATGAGAGATGCACATGGATGAAATCAAATTCCTTTTAAACTCATTCCTTCATCCATCCATCAATATCCATTGTTAGACAAGAAATATCTAAGAAGAAATGATACTATTATCACAATCACCAAGTTTTAACTGGTTGGCGCATGGCGGTCGCAAAGTAGTAAGTTTTTGACTGCTATCTATTTTAGACGCCTATTCAACTAATAATTCCTCATACAGTTTTGAAGACGACAATGGGAAAGTTACGGTAGTTTAAAAACATAAAATTATCTTTATATTAAAATTAATATGTACCATTATTTCAATCATGGTGACATGACATCTTTAGAAGGAATGGACGCTTAGACGAAAAGTCAAACGCCAACGCAGCCAAATCAATCGTTATTTTGTGTATTATGAGTTCCTAATAAATAATTGAACTACTAAAATGGAGTGGATTCTTAATTCGCGCTATGTACTGAATTGTTTTGGTCTGTTTCAACATTGAATTCAAACTGATTATTTATAATGATTTGTTTTATAATGAATACAGTAGACGTATGACTGAACTGTAGATCAGCCTTTTTTATCTTTTGTAGATGTGTTGTCTTTTTAATAAATATACTGGCAACCCTCGCTTCGTTTCGGTTTTAGTCGTTTTACCCGCGTAGTGCCCGTTCCCGTGGGAATATCGGGATAAAATATAGCCTAGGTTACTCCCTGATATTATAGCTTTCCATTGATGAAAGAATTTTTGAAATCGGTCCAGCCGTTTTGTAGATTACCCGGGACAAACAGACAGACAGACAAAAAATATAAGGTGATTTTTAGGCATGTGTATAGTGCAAATAACCGTGTGAGCATAAAAAAAGCCTATTATTTTGACAGTACAAGCAGACACTCCAATTTTATTTATTGGTATAGATTTAGATAGTAATAGTTTTTCTCACAAAAGAAGGTTTTTATCTTACAAAAAAAAAACTAAAAAGGAAGAATCGAGAAATAAGGCTATCTTGATTAAGAGACTGCATCCGTTTGCCGACTGACCTATACTTATTCTTAATGGCGATGGTTTAATTGATTTTCATATTTCAATGATATTTTTTAATATCTAAAAACTGCAGCAAAACAAAAATTTCGAGAAATGATAGCTTGATCAATTCATCGTTCCCCGAATCCTGCATACCAATTATTTAATTAGTCATTGTACTAATGCTTAATTTAAAAGAAAAATTCTTTTAAATTTTACTGATATGCAATTGTTATTGTATTGTAATAAAACATCCCTACCTATTATCAAACAAGTGAATAAATCGACAAATCAATCATTTCAACCGGTTTACAACTAATCATTTTCAATTCGTAAGGCGTATGGTAATGCCTGAGTGAGTTTTCACGTAATAACAACATTACATACTGCAGACTAGGGAGTAATAATATTCCTCAGAGAATTTCGTTCAGTGTAATTAGTAAAAGTAATAATCGACGCCATTGTTTGTAAATTTGTAACTGTCTCAAGGTTTCCTGGCGTAATCTGTAATTGATATCAAAATTATATAATTCAAATGGTGAATGGGTAATGTTTAAAATTATTTTGAAATAAATTGTCTCCGTATACCTCCATATGTACATGTTGTAATTGTAATGTTATCTCAAATTATATATTTGACCACACTGTGTACAGTTTTCTGTCTACAGCCGCAGGCCATAGTGCCACACTCTCGCAGAAAAAATATGTCTTAAATAATAGCAATTTGTTTCTGCACTTCGTTGGGTGTATTGTTTGCGTGTAGTGAGTTTTGGTGATGCCTTTAGTATTGCCAAACCTCATGGGATGCATGTCCACTCCCTTCATTTTCTTCACAGTAGGCAGCGGCCTAGGAAAGGTTCATAACCGGCAGCATCACTTTGCACGTAGAATACCACAGGGATCACCATGTGGGCCTCACGTATTTAGTTTATGGAGCCAGCATAAAATCACTTGTTTGCTTTAGAGGCTATATAATGTGGTGAATCAAGTATTAAACGCCGAAGAAAAGTAATTTGTGACCTTATTTTGCTTAAAGTCGCCCCTGGTTCGCGGTCACATTGTGTCTCTCACTGCTCCAATGGATCAATCGTATGTCAGCCACATGGTGTTCTCCATGGCCTAAATGGAAAAACTAAAAAATCATGCCGATGTTTAACGTGTTAAACGTCTGAGAAAAATTACAAATAGATGTTTTAGAGCCTGATTAATACATAGGAGTAGCAAAAATTCCTTATATTGTATTTCACTTTGATCATATCCCTCATTTCTTTCTTTTTAGTGGTCCCTGGTACATTGTTTAACGTGGAAAAGTAGCGAGTCTCTCTTCCTTCCCTCTATTTAAAAGTAATGTATTATAATTTTCGTCATAATATCGATTCAAATCTAATTACGAAAGGCCATTAAATGAACATTATGGTGTCGATCTAGGAATCTTGCACAAATTTCGAAACAATTGCCTTGTAGACCAAATCTATACAGAAATTATGAATAAATTAATTTGTGTGGGAATATTCAAACGGCTATTATGATTGGAATTTGATTACGTTTACTATTGTATCTTAAGCTTCAGCTCACGAATCTGTCATAGATATCTGCATTAACTTATGTTACAAAATTTGGACGTCCTAATTTTCTTAGTGAAGTTAAAGATGAGGCAAAACGTGGCGAGGGTTAGGTGTAGTTTCTATGAAGTGCTTTCGTGAGCGCGTTGAATTCAACTTGGAATTTGGAGTCAGCGTCAAAAATCAGTATTCCTTACCACGCAGGATAGAAAAATCACTTTAATACAATGAAAACTTTTCATTGCATCACTTCATTTATTCGATTTAGTAACGGATGAGCAGAAAAGTCCACTTAATAGTAAATGGTAACAGCCGCAATACCAAAACCATAGGTCGCTCTCTACCGTAAGTTGGAATAGATACTGCGTCTAGTCTCCTTCGGTGACTGAGTGAAACACAGTAGCAAATTATTGCTACTCAAGTGTCGATCTTATACGAGTCTTTGCCACCTCCCAAGAGCGACCTTATGGCTACAGGTAATAAATCTCTACACCAATCCGGCGTGGTGTGTAATGGTCCTATCATTTTCATCATCATTTTTTCAGCTAATATGCGTCCCAATGTTGGGCTCGAGTCTCCTCCAAAACAGGAAGGAATTGGCCCACTATAACACGCTGGTCAGACGGGTTGGTATAGTGTTTTATTTCAAGTTTACCTTCCCTTACATACACGTTATATGCATATTATAATCTGATAGTTGTCTTTTACTACATCAAAGTTTTATTATAACGCATTATCTTGTCTACATTGATGATATGTATGTACATCGTAAAAAATGTTGACTAGCTAACTTCATGGTGTCGGATTTTCGTGACGGTGTGCGTACGCATCTTAAAGATTTACTCTCGTAATTTTTACCTAAAGTGCCAAAAGGTGTATAATTTCAAAAATAACTTCGATAAGTTTTACGTTTTTACACCAAAACCCTATGTAGGTACATGGAAAACATAACACGTACCTAATGATGTAATAATACCGTTGTGCTATATAATCAGCTATTTCTGCTATTCTCACAGTTATTGCGATATAACTAACGCACGCTATTTAAAACAGATAAATTATTTTACGATTCTGACGCAAGGGGTCCGTAATTAAACATATTCCTATATAAAAATAAGACAATATAAAAGTACAAAAGGGACCTTGAAATGACATTCTCCGTACTAGCAGTCCGTTCGGAAATGTTTGCGAAACAGCACTTAAATGCAGCATTTGTTACACATTGGGATTATAGAACCTTTGTTTTTGAACGAGCTCTTATTAAAATGAATCGATTTGAATCACTATGAGTATATACTTTTTTTTTTTGGGTTGGGTAACGGTCAGCGTACCCGTCGCCCGGTTCCGTCCAGGGCGACAGAGGGGCGGCGCGCGGCCCCGTAGCCCACCCGTCACACGTCACCTTCGTCGTTCGGCCGTGTACCGGTGCAGGGTGACTTGTCGTCAGTGGTCGGCCCGACAGAATACCCCTGAGGAGTACCCTCTCCTCGACCGACGTCCCCCCGCTGTTTGAGGATGTCGGTCGTCACCGCGCGGTAGTATGAGTGAGTATATACTAAGAAAAAAAGACAGCTATTAAAAGAGGATTCCTGGATATCATCATCATCACCCCATAGATGTCCCATTGCTAGGTTCCTTCTCCACCATGAGAGGGAAATTAACTTACTATACCATGCTGGTCAAACATGTTGGTATAGGATTATATTTCAAGATTTCCTTCTCTTGTTGATGTTATATACATATTTTATCTCTTAGTCATCTTTTACGACACCCAAGCTGGGATTCATGGATAACTGTTACTGAATATTTATCTAAGGATGATTGGCTCTGTATTAGTCTATAAGCTATTTAAGCAATTGCTTATAGCATCTTGTCTAGAGTGGCACCAAAGGCGAATGGAGAAAAAATACTGTTTGATTCCCAGTCACGGTCAAAAATGTTGAACACATATGTTGGTTTTATAAGATGCTCCCGAGGCGAGTTGACGTCAGGTATTCGACCGGCAGTAAAAATATAGCCGAATCGCCGAATAGGTCAACATGTGAAATAATGTTGAAAACAATATATAGTTCATATTCTACCTTCGATACGAACCTAATATTTTTTTTTGCGTAATTCTTTGTAGTTCACTTAAGGATAGGTGATTGACTATGCTGGTATAGGGTTTTATTTCGAGTTTTCCATCCCTTGTATTAATGTTATATGCATAGTGTATCCCTTATTCATCTTTTACGATACCTACGGGCAAGATAGGGGGCGTGGTGGATTGTATCTTACTCTGTCACCATACGAATAATCTATATATTCCTTCATTAGTTTATTAATATGCGCTGTAGGGCATAGATCTAAGAATAAGGGCATAATTGGGGCTAACTGGTGGATTGACATCTCGGAAATTGCTGAATACATTTTGATGGCACTTGCCAGATATCAGATGCTCAAGTATCCTGTGCAAAATTTTAAAATCAATTAAATTCTATTAAAAATCTGAATCACATTTATTAAATACGCAACCCGTCCTCGCTTCGCTTCGGTTTCAGTCGCCTTACACGTGCAGTTCCTGTTCCCGTGGGAATACTGGAGTAATATATAGCCTATGTTACTTCCTGATATTATAGCTTTCTATTGGTGAAAGAATGATTGAAATCGATTCGGTGGCTTAAGCGTGAAAGCGTAACAAACAAACTTACTTTCGCATTTATAATATTAGTATAAGGAAGACTGCAGTGGATTGTGGCTTTTTTCGTTTAGTGATGGATTAAGGTAATACAATTCACCACCCCGGTATAATAGGTCAATTTCCCTTTCTTTTCAGAGGAGACTTTAGCCCAGCAGTGGGACATATATGACCTGATTGATTGATGTCTTGTGGCTATTTTAAAAATGTATCATCTATTATTTATAAGTGAAGTCAATAAATATAAAATGCTGATTTTATGGCTTGAAATGTCATATTCTTGTTTTTTTTTAATATCGGTTTATAATCAAGATGTCTACACGGATGTCAACAAAATTATGTAATCTAATATATTATCAAAGGTTTAATGAAACGAAGTGATCTCACTATTGTATGTATCTAGTTATTAACCAAAAGAAGTTCCAATGTCAAGATTAAAATATGGAAATATCAAGGAAATATCGATCAAGTTTTGTAGATTTATGGAGTTATGTTTATATGTGCAGTATTTCAAATACAAAACTAGTATGCCGAACATCCTATTTATTAAAAATAATTATAAAATCAAGAAAAGATTTATAGATTACAGATACATTCGTAAAAGATCTATGCCGACTTAAAATTTTACGTTCAAAAATATATCAAATTGATTTTAGCTCTTTTATATTTTTTACGCAATGAAACCCTTTTATTGTTGTTACGCAATGAAACCCTGTTTATTACTCTGCCGGGCTGGTGAAGAAGTTATACCGGTCAAACGGTGTAAGCCTCCCTACTAAAACCCCGCGGTGTTTCTTCTGCCAACACATTACCAGGGATTTTTCCCTGGAGGGCTAAGTTCGAAAGGTATTCAATCCTCTACCACCGTCAGGTTTGGGCCGTAATTTCTGGCAGCCTTGCCAGTTTTTGGAGACATTATACCCTCGCTCAGAAGAGCCACACGCGGCACCTTTACATGCCTCCCTCTCGGGCCCGTTTATGCTAGGATGAACTGCCCTAAATCCGCTGCTTCCAGCGGGCAATGTGTCCCTAATATCCAAACGAAATTTCTAATTTTTTTAATTAATTTCATTTTATATTTAATAAATTTATTTTATTTCTGTCATTTTCAGTGACTTCAAAAAAGGATGAATTCTTAATTCATCATTCGCTGGTTTGCGAGAATATCGACATAATTCAAAATTATGTCAAATTGGATATTGTATGCTAAATGATCCTTGATATCTAAAATCCTCGATATTTTATCGTGAACAAAGAAATTTTTCTTCAATCAGTACAGTCACAACCTCAATAAATAATGTAAACTATTCTGGCAAACCAGCGATATGATGAATTAGGAACGACGCAAATAAAAGAGAAGAGAATTTTTTATTTTAGGATAAAGAAAAAGAATGGGCAGCAGCGGTCTTCTAACAATATACCACTTTAATGCAGAGGTGTCACACTCAATTTTGCAAAGGGCCATATATTAAATTTTGAATTCGTTGGCGGGCTAGATTGAATTAAAAAAAAAATGAATTGAATTATTATAACATTTTATTTATTAAATTATATATGAATACGGTTTACGGTTTTTTATAATGTACGGTTGTTTAAAATCGATCGATCGCTTGCCGTATCTTTGACATGGCTGCTCTAGTGGGATCATCAACTAGCTCGCTTATGATAATAACCCCATGAAAGAATGACCGTATCATATGGCATCATCGACGCCCATAGAATGGGAGAGGTCTACGTTCAGCAGTGGACGAGGAAAGACTAATGATGAAAAGATGAAAGTGGATCTCGGACCACTTACTGCTATTAAAATAGATGTATCTATGCGACAGTTTACGTGATTAGGTTAAACAGTCTCTATAAATACCTCCGGTATCAGATGGAATTGTAATGTATTAACTAGGGTTGCCTATTTTTAATAATAAATTTTATTTTATTTTTTTTACTATTAAATAAGTAATTAATTTATTTCGCAAAGGGAGGGAAATTGACCACGATGGTCAGACGGGTTGGTATAGGGCTTTATTTCGAGTTCTCCTTCCTTTGCATTGTATATACATGTTATATCCCTTAGTCATCTTTTACGACCCTCACGGGATTGGGGATGGTAAATTGTGTTCTTACTCCGTCACCACACGGAACAGTGATTAATATTATTTCTATTTTTTTTTTGTTATGCACAGGCTCCTATTTTTATAAAACAAAATAAATGAAAAATCTATCTAAAAAATAATTGAAATAATCCGTTAGCATTGGGCAACGCGCAAAAACATGAAGGCATGCAATTATAGCATTAGTATATTGAATGACATTGCCTAATGAACAACTTTGCCGAGTTGAATGGCAATACTTAACCTCAGTGTTCAGTCATGGTTGACATTTCGGTCACTTGTCGCTTCAATGAGACTTAATAGTAAATATTTACCATATAAACATTTTCTAGAAATAACTATATTATATTAAATTAATAATGACGCAATGGGAATTTTTTGTGCGTATTGTATGAATCGAGACCCAAAAAAAAGATGGATACATGGTGTGAATGAGGATATGCGTATTAAAGCAGTGAGTGTAGATATGAAGGCTGAAAGGAGCCTATGGAAGGTAAGAACATATTATGCCGACCTTGCTTAGTGTGAGATGAAGGCAGGCAAATGATGATGATGATGAACGAGACTGTGCTGTCACACTCGGCAACTTACATTTGTAACACTCATTCGAGTAAAGTCGGCTTTCGACAACTAAGAAAGCATTTTTAAAGCATGGTAAAATATAATAAACATGGCTATCAGTTACAGCAAATTTACTAGTATAATTGTATCATTGTCATAATGATTATCATCATTTCAGCTCATATACGTTTCACTGCTAGGATCAAGCCTCCTCCTAGATAGAAGTAAATTGACCTATTACACCACTCTGGTTAAACGAATTGGTATAGGGTTTTATATGGCGGATCGCCTGCGCGAGGAGCGCAGACTTGATGAGGTGATCCGCCGACGGTGACTGGGGTGGCGTAGGCAGGAATACCTGCGCCTCATGCCACTCTAGCCGAGGCTGCGGGTGACGTGACCGGGGAATTAGTCCGTCACCCGCTGAGAGGCCGACCGCGTGAGGAAAGACCGACGTCCTCCCCGAGAAGGGGACGTCGGTCGATGGAAGGGTACCCCAAATAGGGGGTATTCCGTCGGGCCGACCACTGACGTCAAGTCACCCTGCTCCCGTGGTCGGCCCAACAACGAAGGCGACGTGCATCGTGGGTGGGTTGCGGGTGTACGTGCTTACGCCCCTCTGTCGCCGCGGACGGAGTGGTGCGAAGAGCGCGCCGAAAAAAAAATAGGGTTTTATATCGAGTTTTTTCTCTTTCACATAAATATTATGTGGCTATTATAAACCCTCAGTCGTCTGTTACGATACCCATATCAGGTAAGGGCTGCTGAATAGTATTCTTACTCCGTCACCACTCGGCATGTACATTGTAAATGTAATTAATTTATAAATATAAAACAAAATAATATTTTATTTCTAATAGGTATAAATCTCGCCTTCGTGAAGTGTCCAATCACATTAATTTTGCTTTCTTTTTATATTAAATGGTACAAGAGGATAATCCTTACTAATATTATAAATGCGAAAATAAGTTTATTTATTTGTTACGCTTTCACGCTTAAACCACCTAATCGATTTCATAAATTCTGTCTCCAATACAAAGCTATAATATTAGGGAGTAACATAGGCTATATTTTATCCCGGTATTCCCACGGCCCTACGTGCGTAAGGCGACTGAATCTGAAGCGAAGCGAGCTGTTTGCTAGTTGTAGCATAAATCAATAATACAAATAGTTTTATTTAACAAAACAAAGGTTATTGTATTCCGTATTTGTAATTGAACCATTCATATTCATATATTTTGGTTGATTATGATCGGATTCATTCCAACAGCAGTCTGTGGCAATAGAAAGGTGACGTTGGAAACCATTATCCGCTGTATTTGCCTTGTCTACCTCTTGAACAGGCTACCAAAAATCATTCCTTTATTCTAGTAAATATGACAACCCTAGTACACTTGTATAGTTACGTGGCAATGCTGGCTTATTTGTGGCTTATTTACTTATTTCTAACAGATACGTAACATGTAAGGTGATTACTAAAGAAACAAAATGTGTTATACCGAATGACTGCGCATAATACGTGCTTAGAACATTTGTTTTTATTCAAACGTACATTCCAATTAGTACTATTATTTATAATTCAATTACTTAAAAAAGAAAATTATTTAAGAATTACGATGAATGTAACGTTGAGGTCGTAAAATATGGATAATAAACTAAGTATAATCGAATGTACAGATGGTGTAACGGTTGAAATTCATACCTATCGTGCCAAGTGTAGCGGATTCTATTCTCATGCAGGAAAATTATTTGAACAATCCACAGATTGCTGTTCTGCGTAGGTATAGGTGTAATTTGTGTCCGTCAAATACATGTCAAATCAAATAATTTATTCTACATAAGCCCCTTAAGGGCACTTACATATTGTCAAATTTACATATTGTGTGAAACAATCCAATAAGCTATCACCGAATTGGAACGCGGCCACAAGCTGAGAAGATCCGGCAAGAAATTCAGTGAGGAATGTTTGTAGTCTGCCGCTATACAAGGCGTATTATTTCCTTAGAGCAAGGTCTTGTCTTTAAAAGTAATAAAAATAATAATCAATAGTATTTAAAGCATAAGAAACTTGAGAACAAATACTGGAGTTGAAGTTCCACTCAAATTTTTTTGACTGTCATGATATGACTGGTAAAAATTTAAAACTATGTCATAAAGAGTTAGTCTCAATGTATTATTGGCCGCTGTATCTTGCGAGAGCCGTAAAACTTGGCGGAGGAATAATACTGATGTCGCCCTAAATACTTAGGTCGACTGTAGTTAGACTATTTACTTATATTACTTCATTCATTCATCATCATCATTTCAGGTCATATACGTCCCGTTGTTGGGCTCGACCCACCTCCACAAAAGGAGGGCTTTTGACCTAACTATACCATGCTGGTCAAACAGGTTGGTATAGGGTTTTATTTCGAGTTTTCCTCCTCTTGCATAGATCCCTTAGTCGTCCTTTATGACCTCTACGGGCAAGATAGGTGATTTGATTTTCCGTGTGGTGACGGAGTAAGAATCTCCATCATAACACGGAAAATCGTCCCATACACGTCTTAAAATTATCAAGGAACTATTGAATACAAATAGCATATAACTATTCTGAATAGTATTCTTGTAAGGCCTATGTCTAACTGTGGACGTCTTTGGTGAGCCTTCTCCATAGTAGGAAGGGATTAACCTACGCCACGCTAATGGTTTGGAGTAGGATTTTACTTGAAGTATTCCTTCTTTTGCTAAGATGCTATTTGAGTGTATCTTTAACGAGATCCACGCTTAAGTAAAGAGAATAGAAACATAGTTATGTTTCTATTCCTTTACTATACACTAAAAATTAAGGTATAACTTCCAAATGAACCCTAACCCTAGTGTCATATTGCAGTGTTATTTAAGTTTGCTTTGCACAATTAATTAGAACGCTAATAGAAAATATTTTTTAAAAATTTGGATTAAGAATAATGTATATAAGAAAAAAATATTTATTATTGTAAAAAAAGTGTGGGGTGCATGTTGTCAATAGTTATAAATATTTTATTGACAAATTTGTATGATATCTTAAAAAGCACCTCACGCTTTTTTTACAATAAAAATATTTTTCTTATATACACTATTCTTAATTCAAATTTTTAAAAATTTATTTCCTATTTTTTTAGTTGGATTTTCTTTAAAAGCGTATTTTTTTTAGTTTTTTTGAACTATTATTTATTTTTCATTTTTTAGTTGAATTTTCGCTAATCCTGATTATTCTAGTAATGATAACGGATCAAACTGTTTAAAATATTGAATTGTCATCGGTCCTTAATAAGTATGTCAAATTTTGAGTTAATCCGACGTTTTGAAGGGGGACAAAATCATGTTCAAAGATTCCATTACATACTAACATACATACGTCTGAAGCTAATAAAAGCGTATTAAAAATAGCTCGCGAAGCACAATCTTCTGCTAAAGTTATTGTCATATCTACTTCGTATTTCTTCTTCTCAAAAAGTACAGTAACATTTATACATTTTTTTGATATAATTGCATGATTTGAAAGTTACATCACCATTATCATCATCATGATCGCATCCCACATAAGTCCCACTGTTGGGCTCAAGCCTCCTATACAATGGGAGGGATTTTGATTTGTCTTGGTCTTGATGATTTGGGGTTGATGTTAAATTTCCCTTCTTTGTTTATATATTATATCCCTTAGTCGTATTTTATGACACCCACGGGCAAGAGGTGAATTGTATTCTTATTCCATCACCATACGTTTGAAAGTTGACTGTCTAGAAATGAATAATATTAAAGTTACGTTACGAATTTTAAGTTTTATCTAATATCCTGTTAGAAATCATTACGAAATCCTTGATAAAAATTATTCTTAAAATGCAAGTTTAGTGCAAAAAAAACTCTTTTGTCCGTCTGTGTATAAATAGAGAGCCGGTAGTGTTTAGATAATTTCCTGGTTACACTATTAAAAACTTGTTTTTTATACAAAACCAGTGGACATTTCAAAAGTAATGGATTATTTAGCGTTAAATTTATTTTCTGCTAAATTTTCACGTATTTATCACCCGTGGTTCAATCATTGTCATTTAATTTCCGATATGAGTAAATCTATACCAATAAATAAAATTGGAGTGTCTGTTTGTAATGTCAAAATAATAGGCTTTTTTCATGCTCACACGGTTATATGCACTATACACATGCCTTAAAATCATTTTATAATTTTTTTGTCTGTCTGTTTGTTCCGGATAATCTTCAAAACGGCTAGACGGATTTCAAAAATTCTTTCACCAATGGAAAGCTATAATATCAGGGCGTAAACTAGGCTATATTTTATCCCGGTATTCCCACGGGAACGGGAACTACGCGGGTAAAACGACTATAACCTATAACCGAAGCGAAGTGAGGGCGGATTGCTAGTGTTTAAATAAAATGGTCTTTGGTGAGAACATTGTTCGTTTGAATATGTATTGCATTCATTTCAGCTCATATACGGCCCACTGCTGGGCTCGAGCCTTCTTCAAAATAGAAGGAATATTAACCTACCTAACCAATCGTGTTGGTATAGGATTTTATTTTGAGTTTTCCATCGATTGCATAGATGTTATATGCGTATTATATCCCTTAGTCGTCTTTTACGACACCTTCGAGGAAGATGATGAAATGTATTCTTACTCCGTCGTCACCACACAGAAAACAGTTGTAACATAAAAAATTAAAGCTTTATAGTTCGGCATATTGAAAACTGATACTTTACTATGAAATTACAATTTTTACTAGCTATTTCATCAGCTCAACTTATATGGTTTATTGTTTATCATATTGTTTATTGTTTATACATATAGTATTTAATCATCCATGTGGTAACAGAGTAAGAATACTGTACACCTCTTACTCGTGATTGTCGAAAAGACTAAAGGGTTAAATATGCATATCTTATATCTTTAAACGAGCAATTCTTGTATATATATATATATATATATATATATATATATATTCAGGATCTCGGAAACGGCTCTAACGATTTTGTTGAAACTTTGCATACTAGAGGTTTCGGGTCCAAAAAATCGATCTAGCTAGGTTTTATTTATAGAAAATGTTGTTTTGTCCGTGTTTTTAGCAAAATAAACAATGACATTAAATTTTAAAAGAATATGAATTCAAATTTCGTTCTCAACGTCATGAGTTACGATAGCTCATATGGGAAGGTGACAGGTTTTAATTTTGGTATTTTTTCAATCAAACAGCGTCGGTTCGAATCTCGGTGTTATTATTATTCTCTTATTGTAATTTTTTTATATATTTTTCATTATTTATTTTAATTTTTTATTAATATATATCTAAATAAATTTTACAAAAATATTCCGAGCGAAGTTCGGTCACCCAGATATTTATATCTTTAAACGAGCAATTCTTGTACATATATATTTTTAGGATCTAGGAAACGACTCCAACAATTTTGATGAAACTTGGCATACTAGTTTCGGGGCCAAAACATCGATCTATCTAGGTTTTATTTATAAAAAATGTTGTTTTGTCGATGTTTTTAGCAAAACAATACAATGACATAAATTTTAAAAGAATATGAATTCAAATTTCAAGTCAAGAGTTATAATAGCTCAGTCGGGAAGTTGTCCAGTTTTCTTTTTGTTTTGTTTTTGCATTTAAACGGCGTCGGATAGAATCTCGATGTTATTATTATTCTCTTTTTATATTTTTTTTATACATTTTTCATTAATTAATTTTTATTTTTTATTAATATATGTCTAAATAAATTCGACAAAAATACAACAAAAATATTCCGAGCGAAGCTCGGTCAACCAGATATTAAGGTTTATGCATAATGAGTGATTTGATTCGAATGTAAACAAAACATCAATCATTATAGTTGTTATCTCAGCCGTTGTTATGACAGTGGTCTTTACAAAATTGACAGTCATCGTTACTATATTTAACCCAATTGGCTAACATTTAAAGTCTCTGCTTTCATTCTGTTTGTCGCACCATTATGTATGCGTTTCTTCATCATAGCTCATATACATACGACCAATTACGGGGCTTGAATCTCCTCCATATTGGAAGGGAAATTGACCTACAATAGCGCGCTGGTCGGGTGGCTTATCATAAAGTTATATTTCGAGTTTTCCAGCTCTTACATAGTTGTTATATGCCCAAGATATCCCTAGCCGCCTTCTGCGACACTCACAGGCAAAAGAGAGGGGTGGTGAATTGTATTCTTACTCTGTCACCACACGGAACATACTAATATTATAAAAGTGTGTTTTTTTGTTTGTTTGTTACGCTTTCATGCTTAAACCACAGAACTAATCTCAAAAATTCTTTCACCAATAGAAAGTTATAATATCAGGGATTAACATAGGCTATATTTTATCGCATTATTCCCCACGGGAACGCGAACTACGCGGGTAAGGCGACTGAAACCGAAGCGAAGCGAGGGCGGGTTGCTAGTATAAAACATATAAAAACATATAAATAAAATGTTTTTATTTTAACTGGTAATTCCTGAAAATAGCTTTCAGCAATTTCCACAACTCTATTGATATTCTTAACCATCACATTATCATCATACTTTATTTACACCGTCCAATAATGATACAAATTAAACAATGAATGAACAATTTGATTCAAAATGTCCATTCACAATATGGGCGGTGTCGATATTTTTAAAATTCGATCTACTGAAACCGGAACTAGCTAAAAACTATCTTATCTTGGATCAGAGGCGATTGAGCATTGTGAGTGGACAATGAAACATGCGTCATATAGACCAAAATATTAACTATTCCAGGCAATGCCAAAATTAATATTAAAAGTTTGGTTATTATAACTCTTTGTTCCAGTGGGTATATTTCCTTTATATTGTTTTTAACTCAAAGTCCGCAGTTTTTGTTAAATTAATTAGCCATCTTTTGAACATTTTCCTTCTACTTTTGTTCCAGATGGTCTGAATTAGGGCTGTTGATATTTTTAAAATATAGTTTTTTCGATATATCGCTATTTTTAAATGTATCAATATCGGCATTCGATATATCGAAAAAAATATCGACATTTCGATATATCGATTTCACATGACCACTTTTTAACTTTCGTTAATTGCGGGATTGCGATGATGAGCTTGTTTTTAGTTAAATTTTAGAAATAAATGATAACTTATCATCAATTTCATGCCAACATTTTTACAGTAGGTTATGTTTAAGGTGACTTTGTTGAATAAATAAAATAAACACAAGAAAAGCTAAAACAACAAATTTATTCAAATAAATATCTATTCTCGATATTTACTCTTTAGTATCGAACTATCGATATATCATCCAAATAAATATTAGTAGTAAGTATCGATATTTTTAAATAATAATATCAATATTTCGATATATCGATATTTTATCAACAGCCCTAGTCTGAATTAGTATACTTTTTCTTCGATTTTTTGTCGTTCTATTAGAATTTTAATAGCAGCATATATCATTCTAGAACCCTTCCTTATATCTCCTTTTCCTTTACTTTTCCTGTTTATATATTTTCTTACATGCTTTGGTATTAACCGGAGCGCTATGAGATATTCTTACTTAAATAAGAGTTAAAAGAAGCAGTATTATTACGACAAACAGCGACTTATATGATGACAGGCAGTAAGTTAATTTCCGATTGCCGCCCAAACCTAACTGTAGGACTTACGAGTGCTGTGATGATGACGGTGATGATATGTCTGTACCCGGTAAACGGAGCACTAATTCCATAAATATCTCCTATCCATTTAAAAATATACTACTTTTTTTTTACATATCTGCTCATAGTAATAAAATAATTTATGTAGAATAAAAATTGTAATTAAAAGCAATTAGTTGTACATTCAAACTTGCTCTTTCTACTGTTAATTATAGCATGTTTGTTATTTACATATACGCTGAAGCTAGCTAGTCATATTATAAAGATGTCTATTTCGTGACAGAATAATAATAGAATCCACCACCCCCTCTTGCTCGTGTGTGTTGTAAAAGATGGCTAAGGGATTATTATATATACTAGTGGTCGCCGTGTGGTCGAAATTCGGCCACAATTCATTTTAATTAATTTTAAAAGCTACATAATTTTCTTTTAATTTTATTTATGTATAATTGTAAATTGAGGAAGCTGTATTTCACCAATAACTAATATATAAAGTACTAAGTACAAATGCCTATTAGACATTGTCATCATAATCTTATACTTTATCTTTCTTATACTTTAAACGAGCAATTCAATATATATATTCAGGATCCCGGAAACGGCTCCAACGATTTTGTTGAAACTTGGCATAATATGGTTTCAGGTCCAAAAAATCGATCTAGATAGGTTTTATTTATAGAAAATGTTGTTTTGTCCGTGTTTTTAGCAAAACAAACAATGACATTAAATTTTAAAAGAATATGAATTCAAATTTCGTTGTCAACGTCATGAGTTACGATAGCTCAGATGGGAAGTTGACAGGTTCTAATTTTGATTTTGTTGACATTCAAACAGCGTCGGTTTGAATCTCGGTGTTATTATTATTCTCTTTTTGTAGTTTTTTATATATCTAAATAAATTCGACAAAAATATTCCGAGCGAAGCTCGGTCAACCAGATATTTATGATTATTTGACATTCGGTTTGACCAGAGATTTTAACCATAAACAAAAGCGTGCGCCTGTGTGCGTGTGTGTGTGTAGCGATTGCATTGTAGCGTGCGTAATGCCTTTTTTAATGAATTTAATGTATTTCTAATTTATTATTATATGAAATTTCAGTTTTATGCACTTCTCCTCATTATATACTTCAACTGTGCCAAATTTCATACTTGTCCATACACGTAATTTTCGTAAAAAGGGGTACAAAATTTTTGCTTCACGTATTAATATATAGATACAACACCCATGCAAGAGATTGAAAACTTGAAATAAAACCCTGCACCAACCCGTCTGACCAGCGTGGTTTAGTAGGTCGATTTCCCTCCCATTGTGGAAGATGCTCGAGTCTAGCGATGGAACGTCATGAGCTGTGATGATGATGATCAGAAAGCCAAAGAGTTGGTATCATCGAATACCAAACAATCTTTTTGTCTAAGATGGTCTGCTTATCAAGATTCACTAATACATAACGCTGTGACAAATATAAGTAAGACAGTGTCTATAAACGTTAAGAAATCAGCAAAATTTTATAACAATGGGACATCGCCTATCAAAAGTTCTGCAGACAGCGGTAGCACCGTCATCATCGCAACTACTAAGATAACAAAAATGGTGATTGATATATTTTGGATTTTATTGTTGTGAATATTGATATTAAACCCATTGTTATTTTACTGTTATTGAACGGTTAGTGTTCTTTTTTCCTATTGCTATTGGTGGAAAACAGGTAAAAAGCACACCTATTGTTAAGTGGTGCTACCATTTATGTAGCTTGCTAGGCCGTTATCTACCGTGAAGGGAGTGTGAATACGTGCAATGAATTTCGTTGATACTTAAGGCATCATTGCAACCCATCATTATCATATCGGCTCAAATAAGTCCCACTGTTGGGCTCGAGCTTCCATAATAGGAGGGAAATAGACCTTACTATACCATGCTGGTCAGACAGGTTGGCATAGGGTCTTGTTTCGAGTTTTCCTTCTCTTGCATAGATGTAGCATGGTATAGCAGTATGGAATTGCCTCGTCTTGGGGAGAAGACTAGAGCCCAGCAGTGGGACGTGTATGGGCTGAGACCAATTATTATAAAAATCATCATCTACTAAAGATGACAAATGATTTACCACAACTCACCTTGACCTACAAAACTTCACCTTCAAAGTTACGCAGCCAGCGTCAGATTTAAAGCAAACTGTAATTATTTTTATATCAATAGAAACTAAAAGTCTTATCCTTGTGTAGCATCCTCAATAAAGTTATGAAACTTTATGCATTTTTAATTGATTTTTTTTTGTTTAACTTCTCTTGTTTTAATGTAAGTAAGATGTACGTTTTACAAGCCGAGTGCATATTTTCATACGTGTAAATTTCTAATTGGTAATTTCATCATCATCATCATCATCGCAGCCCACATACGTCCCACGGCCGGGCTCGAACCACCTCCAAAATGGGAGGGAAATCGACTTACTACCCCATACTCGTCAGGCGAGTTGGCATAGGGTTTTATTTCGAATTTTCCTTCTCTTGCATAGATATTATCTGCGTAATACAATTATCCCTTAGTGGCCTTTTACAACAGTCGAGGAGAGGGTACTCTTTCGGGGGTATTCCTTCGGGCCGACCACTGATGTCAAGTCACCTACTCCGGTGGTCGGCCCAACGACGAAGGCGACGTGTCTCGCGGGTGGGTTGCGGGTGTGTGCTTACTTCCCTCTGTCGCCCCGGACGGAGCGGACGAGGAGTGCACCGACCGTAGCCCACCCCAAAAAAAAAAACATGGTTGTCTGTAAAGTCGGTTTACGGATGATAGTTTAACGTGACAACGTCATAACAAAACATTGATGAAATGACTGCATACTTTTATGAATAAAATTGAATCAGCGTAACGGGACAATGAGCATAACGGGACACTTTTTCGTGCATGCAGCCAGCGTTCATCGATTTATTAGACGTTGTCACGTCAAAAAGTGGTCTTTTACTACACCTACGGGCAAGATAGGAGGGTAAAGAATTGTATTCTTACCCAGTCACCACACGAAAATGGTTATTCATACACGGTAATATAATCTACCAGTAATCCAACTTCATACAAGCGGACGAAACGCGAGCTATATCTACGCGCCTCGATCTCGGCATGCGCTCGGCATGTAGACAGTCGCGACTGTGCTGCAGTGACGAACGAACGGTGTGTTGTTTTTTTAACAATAACTGCGCGAATTTTTCACTAAAATACATAATTATACACATATTTAATATGACAAGTAGGGTATATTGTGCTATTTTTGGTTGCATGAATTCGTCAATAACGAATCCAGAGATAACTTTTTTTAGATTACCTGGAAACTCTGAAAAGTAAGATTATAAAATAATTTTACTTACTAGTAGGTAGGTACATAATGTGTGTCGTTTTAATTTCCTTTTATCTCCCGAAATAAATTTGTCTGGATTAATAAATAAAGTGAATAAAGTGATTGACACGAGTGAAATAGGTAGTTATAGGCGGTTCATGAATCATGTTACGGTACGCTTGTGTTAAAACTCATGATGTGTTTTGTTTTGTTAGTTTATATAATTCAAAGTAAAGACGTGGTATTTTATTATTAATAATATATGTTTATTGTACTATGTGTATGAATAGTACTAGAAAAATAATTTGACCGTCTGTCTGTCACTAGATAATTTAAATTTATAGACTGATTTGTTATTTAAACATAAACATGTTTATTTTTTCATTAAAACTACCAATCAAAAATCAACACGCATTCTTATTGAACACTTCCTATTCAATTCACAAAGTATTTTATTTGTTTATATAAGAAAAGTATATACAAAACTAAATGGAAACACAAAATAGGCAAATGTAATTAAAATGCTGGAGGCGGGCAGCCCTATCACATGTTTACGTTTAGGCATTTAATTCAAGGTTACGGCCGAGATACATTACTGGATAGATGACTATACTGTGGTTCATAGATACATATTTTTTGTGGTACAACCACATAATCGATAATCAGTCTAAAGTCGCGGGCCGATCCATCCGAGGTAGTACCACACTCTTACAGAAAATCTATTCCTACAGCGTTGAGATTATCATCATAGCTCATATACGTCTATCACTACTGGGCTCGAATTTTTTCGACAATAGGAGGCAACATGACCATATACCACGCTGGTCAAACGTTATATTTCGAGTTTTCATTCTTTTACATATGATTTTATCTGTATATTATATACCTTAGTCAACTTTTACGATACGCGGTGGTGGATTGTATTCTTAAACCGTCACCACACGGACATTTTTTGGAGAAATAAGAAAGTACTTTCAAAATTTAATGCTCGTTTCAATAACTTCGGGTATTGTTGATGATGTCGTACAGTTTCTTTGTTTAAAAATTGATTTTATTGCATCACAAAAACATGATAGATAACTGATATTTACCTTTATGGTGAAGTCCATCTTTGGTTAAAGCTTATTACTATCTGCGGTGAAACATTAATAAAGGCTGTCAATAAATTGATGCGTTACTTATTTTATTATGTTTAGCATACAAAATGTCAATGCCAACTTGTTATGATATTTTTATGGCAGAATATAAAAAAAAAATCTCATTAGTTCTACTCGTAAATGGAATACTCCGATCGTAGATTTGTAGAAATATTTTTTGTTTTTGAAAAACAATAAACTGCACTAAGGAAATAACGGTGTGGTGACGAAGTAAGAATACAATTCACCATCCCCTATTTTGCCCGTGGATATCGTAAATCACAACTAAGGGATATATTATGTAGATTAAATATAAGTGAAAGAAGGAATACTTGACATAAAACACTATGTCAACACATCTGAGCAGCGTAGTATAATAGGTCAATTTCCCTACCCAACAATGGGACTTATGTAGGCTAGGGATGTGACTTGGAGGGAAAATAATCGATTTTTTAAATAATCGATTTTTTGTTCTTTAAAAAATAATATATTAATTAAAAATAAATAATCGATTATAAAATAATCGATTTTTTCGCCCAACAAGATATGATGACCTTTTTTTTTTTAGGAAATCTGGCAGTGAAGTAATTGATTAATTTCGATCGAATTTGAAATAATAAAAATCGATTAATAATCGATTGACCCGGACCAACTCCATCTGGTACCATTTGGGTCAACGATTACATTCCCAAGGAGGGTTGACGTCAGGCAGGCGGCCGGTCATAAAAGTCATTGCCGAAACTTTTTGCAATATGTCCAAACAGATGACATATTGCGTCGACCCTAAGTAATTAGGATAAGAGCAAGATGATGATGATGAATCGATTTTTTATTATTTTGATAATCGATTGTGAAAATCGATTATTACAAAAAAATAATCGATTAATAATCGATTATTATAAAAATCGATTATTTTTTCACATCACTAATGTAGGTTAAGATCATCAAAGAAATAATCCAATATTGCAACAGACTAACAACATTCAGTGGGAAGGGACACAAATACACTCGGAAGATACTGAGTGTGGTGATGAAGTAAGAATACAATTCACCATCCCCTCTCTCAGGGGTATCGTATAAAATAACTAAGGGATATAATATGCATATAACATCTATGCAAGAGAAGGAAAACTCAAAAAAAAAACCCAACACGTCTCAACGTGGTGTAGTAGGGCAATTTCCCTCCTATAGTGGAGGAGGCTCGAGCCCAACAGTGGGACGTATATGAACCAAAATGATACATCTATAGAAGAAAGAAATAAAGAAATTTTAATTTGTAAACCTCACATAATATAAACACCAACGAAAAGCCAACGAAAGAAATAAGAATTACTAACTAAAAACAAGCAGTCGAATATGTGAGGCCAAAATATGGTGCCCATCTCAGCTTATGGTACAGTAAACATGATACTACACCGCTGATATTCTGATAGGCCTGTACGATCAAGTCGCGAAAGCAACAATATATGCAAAACAAAGTATATACAAAAATACAAAAAAATATATACAAAAAAAATGCCCCTTAGGGTAGCAGCGGGTTTGCGTTTGGGGTGCGGAGTTTGTGAACCCCATGTTTGCATATGCGGTACGCATGTTGATGCGTCCGGTCTGCACGGTTTGAGTTGTGTGCGATGTGCGGGGCGAAGGCCCCGTCATCACGCTATTAACGAGATAATTCGGCGGGCTTTCGTTTCCGCCGAGGTTCCAAGCGTTTTGGAGCCCCCGGGTCTTTCTCGTTCGGACGGCAAACGGCCGGATGGCCTTACGCTGATTCCGTGGCGGAAGGGTCGGTGTCTCATCTGGGATGCCACATGTGTTAGTACTTTTGCGGCTTGTCATCTCTCCACCACCCAACAGTGCGCTGGGGGTGGCGCCGAGATGGCTGCAAGAGTGAAACACTCCAAATACGCTTGCGTGGAGTCGGCGTATGATTTTGTCCCTTTTGCTGTTGAGACGGCTGGGCCGTGGGGCTCTGAAGCTAAGACACTGGTGCAGGAGCTTGGAAGGCGCCTGCGGGGAAAGGGGCGGGATCCGCGCTCTGGGTGGTTTATTGTCCAACAGGTCTCGCTGGCAATCCAGCGCGGTAACGCAGCCAGTTTAATGGGTACTTTTGGGACGGGGTCCGTACGTGGGGTTATTTAGTTTTTAAGTTTGACTCATGGCTTCCTTGTCATTTAATATTAATTGCAAAACAAATATATTTAACAAAAAGTTAAACAGTAATATTTGAAACAGTAACATTAAATTAAGAATAAAATAAATTGATACTATATACAAGAGATGTAAATACTTGAAATACAACCGTCTGACCAGGCTGATATAGTTCCTGTTTCACAACAATTTCCCTCCCTTTACGGAGGAAGTTTGAACTCGGCGATGAGACATATGTTTCAGACATTTATGTAAGCTGTGATGGTGATGTGATAATTCAGAACAACAATTTGTAGATCGCACAAAATATTATTTTTTTTCTAGTAGACTAAGGTGAGGACACATCTCATCCATTCCGGCGTATGGTCCCACAACCTACCATGTTCCAACTACATCGCTATTGGCAGGCCTTTGGCACCGATATTTTCCGATCCCTGGCCGGCCTAACGAATATAATATAATTGCCGAAACCTCAACACTACTCACGGAAAAGCGATATATTAAGCACTACGCCATCTATAACGTCGAAGTTTTATTAAAATAATTCAATATTTGTTATGTTTATCCTTTCCTCAAAAACAAATAATTAACATAATTATTACATAAAAAAATAACTAAATCCTTAATTTCTTGTTTAAATTAAACCATCGTTCACAATAGTATAATATATTTGGAATCCCATATATTTTGATATTATAGATATTTGATTATAGATTGATATTTGAATTGTTGTTATACATTTATTATTAAAATAAAACGCCTATCAATATATTTGATGGAATATATATGTAAATATATCTTAATATATATATAATATAATATAATATATATATATATAATATATATAATATATATATATAATTCTTCTGCCCGTGTGCATGTGACTGAAATCCTCCTAAATAACTGGACAGGTTTTAATGAAATTTTGCAAGAGTTCAGATGGATTCGTGAATGGTTTATATTCAAAATTGTAACGAATTCTTATGTTTTTAGATTTGAACAGAATAGACGTTCTATTGAATGCGTCCAGCCCATAGCCTACCCCAAAAAAAGGTTTGTTTAATCGCCCTCATTGCAGCCGCAAGTGAAAAGATAAACCTTAGGTAAACATTAGGTTCTGGATTACCGAGACGTTATTCAAAGAATAAACAGTCCATTGAATGCAATTGGCTAGCCTGCTTATTCAAAATTAACACACGGCTTTGTTTACAGCCGCTGAATTGGTTTCGCTACTAAAACTGACACTTTATTTGCAATTTTCTTTGTTGGAGTGGGCTACGGTCAGCGTGTCTGCCGCCCGGCTTGGTCCGGAGCGACGTACGCCCACCATCATAGACAGATGGACATCAGCAAAATATACTCTTAGACTCGTTGACGTTCTGTGCATGGCACGTGGCGATGCTGGTCGTTGACGAAACTATCTAGTATTTAGGTGATACGCGCCTAGTACGGAGACACTATGGAATAATAAATTGGGTCTTTAAATGCAACATTAGTACCATGGGTTTTACATTTATTGAAGAAGAAATTTCACGCTTACTCATCTCAAACATGGCAAGAAAACTTACCTACATTGCAGGTTACTTCGAGATCTCCTTATCTTAAAGTAATATTGTTAGCTTACATGCCTGAGCTATCTTTACAACAGTCCTGGAAGGGGAAGGACATCCTTTTTTTAAAACTGTATTTTGACTTCATCCTCATTAGGTTGAAAAAAAAAAAAAAATTAAGTGATTGATTGAAACACAAAGCAAACAACGCCGGGTGTATCTGCTAACATGATTATATAACATTATATAATTAAATGTCAGTTGATACAATATTAATCGGCTACTTAAAGGTCATGGGCTCGTCACCGAACTCACTAAACCTGTTATTTAAACTGCAACAATTTCTTTGAAAGAACTGTATACCTGGCTATATTAAAAGCAATGATACAAGTTACTTTTTCTTTTCAAATCGCACGTTGAGTTAGGGCGTCCTCCAGGTGAAAGAAATATGTAACCACTGTGTTCTTCTCATCTTAGCCGGTGCGCGCTTATTAGTAGTTTAAATTACCTGCCGTAAAGTACCTACGTCCTCGTCAGTGAAGATTTCAAAGCAAAAAGATGTAAATATATGAATTCAATGTCGTTTTTTTCGTAATTCAGATACTAAAATGTTGATAAAATCCAAGAAGCTAGATCATACTATGATAAATATAAGTTTACGTGGATAATTAAAAAATATAACTTCCTTTATTAAACAAAGACTAAAAATTCACACACTTTTAATATATAATTAAGTAAATTAAAAAAAAAACAAATAAATACAAGGAGGTTATCTTTTGACATTCAAATTCAAATTTTAGACGCAAAACGGACTATCTTTAAAATCTTTTCATTATAGAAGTATTACAATTGCATTTCCCATAGTCGCATTCGTCTGTTGACAGTCGTAAATTATGTAAATCAATTATGTAAGTAATAAATTATGTAAATCAATATTTCTATCCATTTTTTTTTGGGGGTGGGTTGCGGTCGGCGTGCTCCTCGCACCACTCCGTCCGGAGGACAGAGGGGCGTAAGCACGCACACCCACAACCCACCCACGATGCACGTCGCCTTCGTCATTGGGCCGACCACCGGAGCAGGGTTAACTTGTCATCAGTGGTCGATATTTCTATCCTTCAGGGACAGTACCTTTTCCCTAGATGAAAGTGAATGCAAAATCTAAAATGTTAACCCGACAATGTATATGCAAAACTTCATAACGATAGTAGTAGTAGTTAAGAATTGATAGTGTAAAAACAAACTCACATTTGCTTTTATAAAATTATTTAGTAATATTTTACACGGAAATTATGTTTAATAAAACCACAGATTACAAAATTAATAATATATGTTGTAATCAAAAATATGTAAATGAAATAGAACGTTAAAATACGTATTGCATTTTGTTATCCTGACGATCTATAAGTTTTACTTTTCAGTAATCATGATTATAGGTGGACTAGTTTTGAGATCTGATGGCATAAATATCATTTTGGCTTTTGTGCCTTCCGTTCCTGGACTCAGGCCTCCTCACAATAAGAGGGTAAATTGACCTACTTTTTTTTTTTGCGTGAGTGTTACTGTCGGCGCACTCCTCGCACCACTCCGTCCGGGGCGCCAGAGGGGCGTAAGCACGCACACCCGTAACCCACCCGCGACATGTCGCCTTCGTCGTTGGATCGACCACCGGAGCAGGGTGTCTTGACGTCAGTGGTCGGCCTGACAGAAGAATACCCCGAGGGAGTACCCTTTCCCTTCGACGTCCCCTACTGGGACGCCGATCGCCGTCGCGAGGCTAACGTCTCCGCGGGAGCCCGGACTAAATCCCCGGTCCGTTCACCCGCAGCCTCTGCTAGGGTGGCATCAGACGCAGGTAAGTTGACCTACTGCCCCTATCTACGTCTACCCGCTGCTCAGACGGGTTGGTATAGTATTTCCAGTTTCCCTCCTTTTGCATAGATATTGTCTGCATATTATATCCCTTAGTCCTCTACGATATATACAGGCAAATATAATCCTCAAATTCCTCTCTCAAATTTAAATTCAAATCTTTTATTATGCATTAACCCCGCGAAGGCACTTACATATTGTCAATTTTAACATAAATTAAATCAATCCAATAAACTGCCACCGGATCGGAACGCGATCTTTTCTGAGAAGATACAGCAAAAAACTCAACGGCTTTGTGTATTATTATTTTTTTTTGTCTTACTGACTTCCTTTACATAGAATTGTATAACAATATGTCTTTTCAATACTAGCTACAGTCCAGCCCTTCGAGCCTTGACAGTTGTCTATCTACAGCTGCGGGCCGGTCCGTCCGGGGTAGTACCACACTGAGCAGAAAATCGACGTCCGAGTAGTAGCAATTTGCTACTGCGCTTCGTTCGGTGATCGAGAGAGCTGGAAGCCCAACTTTCTGAGGGTGTTTGCGTGTGGTGGGTTTTGGTGATGGCTTTCCAATCCTCATTTCACGCATTCACACTCCCTTCACTTTCTTCACGATAGGCAGCGACCTAGCATAGGTCCATGAACGACACCAATACTTACCATCAGGTGTAGTGTTTTCTCGTATGCCACCGTATACAATATAAAAAATAGCAACACCTGATCACGAGTTTAACAACTAGAGAAGCCATCATCCACTCAAGCATTATGGAGGGAAGGTGAGACCAGTCACAGCGCAGTTACCGCTCTTTCTCTCTCTCTTACACTACGCACACGAAGTTGCACGGGTTAGCTAGTATTTTATAAACGTTTTATCTATAGAACATTCAATAACCAGTTATGACTTCTACATTCGTCGTTTTTGAAATTGGTATCATAATGATGTGTTTTTTATTTCGATATACTTAGGTGTGTTTTTGAAAGTATCTCTATATAATTATATATTTCATTACGAAACTAATGTTATTACATAATGATGGTTTGAAAGTTTATATATAACTTTTATAGATCTAAAAACTATTTCTTCTTCTAATTCTTAATCTATATCTAAAGGGATTGGCATACTATTACATTCAAAGTTTTTAGTCAATGCCTGCAATTATATATATTTACATTGCTTAATTATTGTAGTTTCGATATATTGAAGAAATGAAGCGACGATGTTATATTTTGTTTTTAAGCTATCCTTTAGCCATTCATTCATTCATTATTATTATCCATTCATTAGCTTATTCCGGCCTCTCCAGTGAGGGAAAAATAACATAATCATCGCAATTGATAAACGAGTTGGGAATTGCAGATGATATAGAAACGAGTGTTGCTGACCATTTTGTTGGTTATCGCTCAACCACTTATTGCGACTCCCACAGAAAAATTAGGGGTAATAACAGATTATATTCTCAAACCGTCATAACATTGAAAGAATATTACATATTTCAATGTATTTGCACGCGTTTTCTCAACCTGTCTACCGCTGCATACATAGGCACCGTTACATATCAACTGACTAAACTAAAGGTAACAGAAATGTACAAAGTATGTATGTTATTAATGTTGGTAACGGGAACAAGAGGCAACATAGGGGTTCAAACAAATTCAGCATTACTTAATCTACGTAAGCAAAGCTAGGGTAATTTATACAGACAAAATCAGCAATTATATTAGACTATTTGAATAACATAAATTATTATAATAACTTCTAAAAAAACTTTTTAACATATCCTTAATGGTTTTTTGTAATCATTTTATTAAAGAATCATTCACCAACTAGTTAGAATTTTTAATTTCGACGTTTTGCAATTTGGCATGGCATAATGCATTTTTTTCGACATTGATAGAGGTGTGTCTATGATGGTATCACTTGACAAATATATTACGCAATTAATTATATATTATACTTATATAATACAGATTTGAAAGTATATAATTGTAATAAGATCTATAAAGAAACCCATTCACTTTGTTTCAGAATGCATCCTGCCAACAGGCGTTTTTGATAGGTATTTCAAAGTATCATGTAACACTTAAATGGTATTCATTATATTGGTGTTTTACAGTGTTACATTGAATAATTTTGCTGATATTTAATTTAATATAAAATTCTGAAGTGTATTGGTTGTTATTTATTAATGAATTGCGGACATTTTCATGTTCCGCAAAATTCCCAGAACAATCACTGATTTGGTTGTCAGCACCCGATGAATGACAGCGATTAAGATTAATATAAAGAGACTAAGGACGTATTAAGAAGAATATTGTAAAGCTCATATTATCGTAGCATATTAAAAGCAAATAACCTAAAAGCAGATAAGACTGTAAAGACAGAATAGTCACAAAGAATATCATAATCATCTTAGCCCACATAAGTCCCACTGTTGGACTCGGGCCTCCTCCACAATGAGAGGGAAATTGGCCTACTATAGCGTGTTAGTCAAACGTGTTGATAAAGGGTTTTATGTCGAGTTTTCCTTCATTTGCATTGATGTTATCTGCATATTATATCCCCTTAATTGTCTTTTACCCCACCCACGGGGATGTTAGGGAGTGGTGAGTTGTATTCCTACTTCGTCACCACACAGACGATATAGAATATATCCCAAATACAATATAATAAAACTTCGTAACTGTGGCTCATAGATCTCTGCAGTATTAGATATAACCAGATCGCTGTCCACCATCATTGCCTACCAGCAAACGTATTGGCAAATTCATCATCATCATCATCACAGTTCATATACGTCCCACTCTTGGGTTCGAGCCGCCTCCACAATGGGAGAGCAATTGACCTACTATACCACGCTGGTCAGACGTGTTAGTATAGCGCCTTATTTCGAGTTTTCCTTGTTTTGTATGCATATTATATCGCTTAACTAGCAACCCGCCCTCGCTTCGCTTCGGTTATAAATTATAGTCGTTTTACCCACGTAGTTCCCGTTCCCGTGGTAATACCGGGATAAAATATAGCCCAGTTTACGCCCTGATATTATAGCTTTCCAATGGTGAAAGAATTTTTGAAATCGGTCTAGCCGTTTTGAAGATTACCCGGAACAAACAGACAGACAGACAAAAATTTTTTAATTGCTATTTTAGGCTTAGGTGTCGTGCAAATAACCGTGTGAGCATGAAAAAAGTCTATTATTTTGACATTACAAACAGACACTCCAATTTTATTTATTAGTATAGATGATCTTTTATGACACCCACGGGCAAGTAATGGGGTGATGAATTGTATTCTTACTCAGCCAGCGCACGGAGAATTAATACGAGTCGAACGTCAATTTTCTCCGAGAGTATTACTATCATGAATTCGCCGGCTATTTATGACTGCGGATAAGAATTGTCAGCAGCATAGCTCTACTATTTCTGTTAACACTCATTTCTTAGTCATCTTTCACGACAAGACTAGAAGCAAGGATGCCTACTCCGTCACTACGTGGGAACCGTTGCTAAACTTTATAATTAATAAGCCAATATACAGAAAGCATGGGCTCTCTGGGAGGGCAATTGTATTGCAGAGATGGCGTAGTAGTTAAAATAACGACCTGTCGTGCCAAATGTTATTAATTCGATTCCCAAGCATTATACGATACAATACATTGTACGATCTACAAATTATTATAATTTTGAGTGTCGGTGTAATTTGACTCCATTAAATTATATTTGCGTGCGGCATCTTTTATGAAAATGATAAGCCGCACATAGAGGTGGTTTTCTGTCAAATTTGTATGTTCTTATAGTGATTTTTTCTATTTTTGCATGATTTGAACAGTGCTGGATTAAGGCAGCGCGCCTGTTGCAAATTCTGTCGAGAGGCCCTTGGTTTACTTCAGGTTCTCAAGTTTAGGGTATTAAATAAAACAAAACTCCCGCCCGTCACCATGAACGCTGCAAAGTGTTCGAAACGTCGGGCAATCAAAAAATCAAATACGAACGCGATAAAATCCGTAATTTTTTTAAAACGTGTTAATACTCGCCTAAACATCAGAAATCATTATAAAACAAAACTCTTAAGGCATGCAAGATATTTTCGCTCCTATGTAAATTAATATTCTTTTAATTACAGTCAGAAAGGCGTTGGTACGCGAGGCGCGTAGCATTTGCTACTCTTGCTATATGGCTAATCTGGCACTGGACTTGAATATTAAAAAGTTTAATCCATCATCACGAGGAAAAATATTGATCAAAATGATTCGTAAAATGTTGAAATTTAATGAACAACAACGAACAAGAAATTTTCGATTAATAACGTCCCCGACATGATGCTTCTAGGTTTCATCATAAACAATATTGATATATTTTGTTGAAAATCACACGTACTATGTCAAGGTGACATAGTATTTGTCCTTAAAATTATTCTACAAATTAGTAGTTATGTATAATTAATACATTATCATAAATCTTAAGATGTGAAAATAATTAATGACAATAAATACATTAGCTATTTATGTTTAAGTACTAGCGATCCGCCCTCGCTTCGCTTCGTTTCCGGCCGCTTTGGGGCCGCATTTTAAATTTACAATATCTTCTAAGATATAGCCTCGGGTTTAAGTCCCGGACAGGCCAAAAATCTTATAGGTTTTTCTGAGCGGAAAAATAGCTTAAGTTACTTCTTATCAAGACAGCTATCTAGTTATAAAATATTTTCAAAATCGGTCCAGCCGTTTTGAAGATTACCCGGAATAAATAGACTAATATACTATACTAACACATTTGACCAGCGCAGTACATTGGGTCACTTTTCCCTCCTATTCTGGAGGAGGTTCAAGCTCAGGTGAAATGTGTATGAGCTGAAATGATGATGAAGCGAAGTCTACGCTATTTCTACCTATCAATCCGTCATACTATCGCAGTCTCCAGGTGGATTTAGGTCTTCCCATGAAGGGAGATAACACTATAATTATCACGCTTGGCAGGTTGATTGACAAACTTATAACATCACAAGTTACCAAAAGAGTACGCCTGCCCCTTCTCCCCGCAGCAAAGTAAGAAGGAGTAACGCATTATTAATCTCATTACCATCATTTCAGCTCATATACGTCCCACCGCTGGGCTAGAGCCTCCTCCTCCACAGTAGAAAGGAAATAAGCTTTTATATCACTCTATTCAGACGTATAGGATTGTAATTCGAGTTGTCCTTCTCTTTTGTAGATATGGATACGGCAGCCACGGGTAGTATAAGGAATTTTGAATTCTTACTCCGTCACCACATGGAAAATTATTAAATATTTGCCATACAAAAATATTATATTTGCCAAATGAAATCAGTAGTAAAGTAGGTATTACTAATATCTTTCTGTACATAATAATTCTGTTATGTGACTGAAATTTTCTCCTAAACGGTTGGACCGATTTTGATGATTTTTGTACATGTTCCAGTAGATTTGATAATAATAATAGTTTAGATTAATAATTGGACCTAGTAGGTGGCGTTTCGATTTCAAGGAGAATACCTTTTATTTTTTTAGATTTAAATAGAACAGCGTCTGTTGGCTCAGATAGTAGAGTAAGATCCCAGAGCGATAAGACACAACATATTTTCTAAAGCATAGAACTTTCGGTTCTAAGTAGTCTTTCGTATACTTTTATTACCTGCATACTTGTGGAGCTCGCTGACACCTGTTAAGTTATACCTAATAAGTTAAGTTCATTTATTTTCTATAGAGCTTTAAAGCGTCTAACAAAAGTTCTGACCCATGGAAAGCGTCTGACACTTTCCAAATTACTTCAGAGTAAAATTCTACAAAATATATATAAAAATTTTAAGTGTTAAGTGCTTTTGATACTTGATTATCTTTCTTACCTGATAGCTGCCCAGATGTCGTATCACTCTGGTATCTTGGACCGTAGTGAATATATACATCTATGAAGTTCAAATTTAAATTTAATTACTCCCATCGCGTTAACTAGTGTTCGATACTTCCGAATGATAATATTTATGTGACATATTTATATTTATTAATGTGACAAACGAGTATTCATTTACTAAGAGAAATAGCTGTGACATACGCACTGCAACGTGGTCTCTAAATATAGGTCTCATAAAAAGACTCAAAGTCGCTCAACGTTAAAAGAGGACTATGCTTGTTATTTCTCTACGTGATAAAAGCCGGCATACGGAAATACATAAAAAATCGTGTATAAACTACATAACGCGCAGAATTAGCACGTTGAAATGGTAATGGGCAGGTCATATGGTCGCTGAACCGACAACCATTGTGGAAGAAAGGTTGCCGAATTGCGATCATGAATCGAAGGAAGCAGCATAGGATGACCCCCTACTAGGTGGACTGACGACATCTTGGAAGTCACAGGGAATCGTTGGATGACATTCTTGTGGGGGACTAATGGATGAAGATCAACATGTATATTACAAGATAATTATTAATTTCGTCTGCAATGATTTCTAAATAAAGATTTTGTTTTGCTGTTAAGTAAAAGCAGATAGAAATTAGTGCATGACATTTCTAAATGTGCGCTTTTTACTTAATAAATTATTATGAAGCGCTCTAATGACACTAGAAACAGTTTATTAATAAAAATTGTTTTGAATATGAGAATGTGAGTGTCGATTATAGCCTGTTTATATTTTCTCGTTTCCTTTATATAAATAAATATACTTAAAAGTAAGTTTTACATATATCAAACAATTTGGGGTTAACTCCGACGCAAAAATAGGGGTTCTAGAAGTTTGGCGTCGATGTCTGTCTGTCTCTGTATGTGTATTTGTCTGAGGCATCGGAGCTCTCAAACGGATGGACCGATTTCGATGCGATTTTTTCATTTCAGCGATGTAAGAGTATCAGCTTCAAAATGAGGTAATGGCGTATGATAACTCGAAGTTCTTCCCGCGTGCCAGTATAATCGTTAAATGACAATTAATTGATAATTCCTG
Organism: Lymantria dispar; assembly: GCA_032191425.1. Lineage (NCBI taxonomy): Eukaryota > Metazoa > Arthropoda > Insecta > Lepidoptera > Erebidae > Lymantria > Lymantria dispar. Next base: position 34,262,760 of record CM063448.1, read on the forward strand.
TTGAAGAGAACGTAATACTTCAACTTATCAGGGAACATAGGCTATATTTTATCCCGGTATTCCCACGGGAACGGCAACTGTGCGGGTAAGACGACTGAAACCGAAGCGAAGCGAGGGCGGGTTGCCAATTAAATTATAAATTAGCAGAAATAAATACTAGAAACTCTCTTATATGATGATAGACTGGCTAAAAAGTAATATTTTGGAAATCTCATCTCAAAAGAGATATTTCTTTTTAAAGTTATAAAATCGGTGGTGAATTTTGATTTGAAATTGTTCACCTCACAACATAAAAATCATATTTAATTAGGATGTCACACATGATATTCCCCATTGGCTAGCTTTTTACACACCTGCGTATCTGCATCTGCATCTCAATCTTCGTAAGCGCCACTGTTGGTTTGGGATCTCCTCCATAATAGGAGGGAATTTGACCTACTGCGCTGGGTTGGTTGGTATGTCAAGTTTTCCTTGTCTTACATACTTAAATATTATCTGCATAATATATAGTCCTTAGGTGTCTGTTACGACACTCACGGGTTGTGAATTGTATTCTTACTCCGTCACTACACAAATATCGCTTGGAATTAAAAGTGTAATAAAAACTTACCAGTAAATTTTAACTTACAACTTTGACTGCAAAGATGGCGTAGTGGTAAGGTGGAATTCCGTTAAAATAATATAATTTGAGGCATATTTTGTAAATTTTTCGCTAATGGTGACAAGCAAGCAAGCCGCACAGCTAACTCTTGCTGCCGCTCATGGACCTTTGCAATATGAAGAGAAAAGCCAAGCCATTGCCTACCGTAAAGAAAGTTCTGTTCTTAGAACAAGAATTAATGCAAAATCCAAACTAAAATGAATAGACAAGTATCCGATGTTACTGGCGATATGCCAATACGTAGGCAATTTAACAAGACCTCTATTACTTATGCAATTTCACTATAAATAGTTCAATCGATAAACATTAAATATTATGCAATGAATATCGCTAAAGTTACATGAACAACTTTTGCATAGATGGCGCTGTGGTATAATTATTAACCTTTTGTGTTGAGAGTCGTTGGTTCGAAGCACAAACAGGAAAATTTTTACTTTACTTAAATGTTAACTTTACAGTACTTAAATGTTCTCTGAGCAATATCTCTACACGGTAGTTCTTATTGCCGGCCGCGGGTAACTGTGGAATAGTCCGTCACTCGCAGAGAGATTGACGGCGTGAGGCCGATCGACGTCTCGGGAAGGGCGTTAGGGAGGGACCGTACCCGAAAGGGTATCCCGCCGAGATGGCCACAGACGATAAGGAACTCGCTACCAACTGTCGGCTTAATGGCGAAGGGGAGGGAATACGGTGGGTGGTGACCCACCGCCCTCTCATCATCCGGGCCAGAACGGACACCCGAAAAAAACCCCACTGCCGAAAGTACATACCCATCTAGCTTCGATATTCCCCTCAAACCTCCTTTGCTACTATTATTTTTACGGTATTATATAGTGCAAGTACCAAAAGACTATTTCTTGGTCTCTTAAAAATATATTATCTCACGAAGTAGTACAAATGGCGTAATAGTTAGATATCGATCTCATCATCATCATCATCATCTCAGCTCACATATGTCCAACTGCTGGGCTTGAACCTTCTCCACAATCGGGGGAAATTGACGCTAGTCAGGCGGATTGGTATAGTGTTTATTCCAATATTCCTTATCTTGAACGGATGTTATCTGCATATTGTAGCCCCTTAGTCGTCTTCTACGACAATCACGGGCAAGAAAGGAATTGGGGAATTGTGTTCTTACTTCGTCATCACACGGAACAGATAATGATCTATCATGCTATTAGTTTCGATTCCTACGCAGGGCAATACCAGTATGTTATGAGGCAGCGCGCCACATTTACGTCACCTCGGACGGATCGATTGGCGTGTATGCTAGCCATAGCCCACCAAAAATAAAAAAATAAAAATAGGACAATAACTTGTGCATTCCACAAATTGTTATTTTGAATGTGGATGTAGAATCTCTACGTTGTTTGTATGTTTCCCCACAATACACGAATTATTACCTTAGTGTAGTCTCAAAAAAAAGATTTTCTTGGAGCTTTCTATGTCATGAAAAGACTCATACGTCCATAGCAACTTTATCTCACCTTATATATCACACCCAGATACGCCACCTCTTTAATAAAAGAAAATTCAACCTTCTAATTCTATGCTGCCGAGAATTTGACATAATTTTTAATATACTAATTGGTCTATTACTAATTATTTATCACTGTTTGCAAGTACCTGTTTAATTTTATAAAAAAATATTAAAGCGTGCCTTCACGGTAATTGATACTTGCTAATTCGACAAATTATTAGTAATTCATATGCTAATGAATTCTGTATGAATATAAACATTAAGTTTTTTTTGCTTACAAACAAACTTATACACCACGTGTTCATATTCTATTATTTAGTTCAATGTTTCATACATTCGTTAAGCTGTGTAATTATGACTACGAATACTACCAACCCTTTATCCATCATCATCATTTCAGCTCGAACCTTCTCCACAATAGGAGGAAAATTTACCTTACTATACCACGCTGGTCAGACAGATCGATATAAGATTTTGTTTCGAATTTTCCTTCTCTCATAGATGTTATATGCGTATTATATCTCTTAGTCGTAATGATTTCTGATGTTTACGCGAGTATTACTCATTTTAAATAAAACTACTTTACGGATTTTATCGCGTTTGTATTTGATTTTTGATTACCCGACGTTTCGAACACTTTGCAACGTTCATGGTCTGCCCGTGACCATGAACGTTGCAAAGTGTTTGAAACGTCGGGTAATCAAAAATTAAATATAAACGCGATAAAATCCCTTAGTCGTCTTTTACGACATCCACAGGCAAGATAGGGAGGTGGTGAATTAGTAAAAGTATTCTTACATAGTCACCACACTGATGAACACTTTATTGCTCGTAAACAGCTAAGGGCTATCGATCTACTCAATTTGTTGCTGTCTGGTTAACAATTATATTTCCAAGAAATGTTAATATCAGACGGGTGGTCGATCATAAAACTATGAACAATTTTTTAGCAATATGAACACAAGATGAATATATTGCGTCGACCTCGAGTAGTTTGGAGAAGAGCAGGATGATGGTAGCGTTCATCTATTATGCGTGTAATATAATTCTATTATCGCAATGCTTAGTTGATGGGTTGGCAATAGCAATTGATATTATCCCATTCCTAGGAGAAACCAACCGGCTTAAAATACCATTAAAGCTACCTCATCTTGTATCTGGAGTCCCATGGGACAACAACGGGTAACAACAGTTCCTGTTCTTAATTTGTCACGAAGTCTTCGCTGGGACGTGAAAATGTGATATTGTTCTCTTAAGCCATAGCTCTAAGTATAACACTTTAACGTAATAATGAATAATTTGACTAGTATTTTATTTAATCTATACTATAAAGATTTGTATGTAAGTATGTTTGTAACGAATTGCCTCAAAAAGTACTGGACCGATTTTAAAAATTCTTTCACCATTTGAATGCTACAATATCCCTGAATAACATAGGCTATATTTTAGCCCGGTATTCCTACGGCTACGGGAACTACGCAGGTAAGGTGGATGAAACCGAAGCGGAGCGAGGGCGAGTTTCTAGTATAATTTAAAGAACGTGCTAAAGTGTAGTGAGTATTACATAACAGTGGTTAATCTTCCACAATAAGGGTGAAATTTTATTTATTTATTTACTAGCAACCCGCCCTCGCTTCGCTTCGGTTATAGTCGTTTTACCCGCGTAGTTCCCGATCCCGTGGGAATACCGGGATAAAATATAGCCTAGTTTACGCCCTGATATTATAGCTTTCCATAGGTGAAAAAATTTTTGAAATCGGTTCAGCCGTTTTGAAGATTACCCGGAACAAACAGACAGACAAAAAAATTTTAATCGCTATTTTAGGCATAGGTGTCGTGCAAATAACCGTGTGAGCATGAAAAAAGCCTATTATTTTGACATTACAAACAGACACTCCAATTTTATTTATTGGTATAGATAAGACAACACCCTGCACTAAGGAAATAATCCTTGTATTGCGGGGGACTTTACAAACATATAATTATCGGACATAAATTACATTTGATTTGATACACTATATATTAAATTATAAACGTTTCTTAATAATCGTATCCATTATTTGTGTGGTGACAGAGTTAGAACACAGTTCACTACTCCCTTTCTTGCTCATGGCTATCACATTTAGAAATTGAAGAACAGGTAACCTAAGTAGATCGTAAGAGAGATCTAAGTACCGAACTCGTCGCGCTTCAATTGTCACGCAAAATAATTATATATGTAAAGCAAATAATCATACTGTGTTTGAAAGTAATTTGCGTTCGTTAATTATGTTTGTAAAGTTCTCAGTGATAAACAGATACATTTTTTCATACTTTTATCATCTTATCTCATTACGTCTTACTGCTAAAAAAACACTATACCAACCCAACTCACCAATTAAAAACAATTTTCGTCCCATTTTGTAGGAGGCCCAAGCCCAACATTAGGACGTATGTATGTGGGCTGCAATGATGATGATGACCTTACCTATCCATGTGGTGACGGAGTAAGAATACAATTCACCACCCCCTATCTTATCCGTGGGTGTCGTAAAGGACGACTAAGGGATGTATTATGCATATAACAACTGTACAATAGAAAGAAAACTCGATATAAAACCCTATACCAACCCGCCTGACCAGCGTAGTTTAATAGAGGTCAATTTCCCTCCCATTATAAAGGTGGCTCGAGCCCAGCAGTGGGACGTTTACGAACTGTGATGGTGATATACCTTAGTCATCTTTTACAACCCACGGGCAAAATAAGGGGTAGTAAAGCGCATCATTAAAGTGCCTCCACGGCAGATCAGTGCGGTTTCTTTTAACCTGAAATATGCTGATTATTATTGTATTTAAATTTACTATAAAATACCATCACAATCAATATATTTTCTTTCTCCTTTCTTTCTTTCTAAAGCGTATACTTACTCCATCACCATACGGACAACATTGTTTACGAAATTTATTTATTAAATCTCATGGTTAAACTGCTCAAAACAGTCAATATCCAATAATTAATTGACATAATAGCTATCAGTTAACTATAATCTAGACTCTATGTTCCGGTTTTCCGTATCCGGTATCTTAGTTGAACAATAGTTATAAGAATTGTGTTGTATGTAAGTACGTATGAATGCAATTATGGACGGAAATTGTGTCTTAGTTTCAACATCTTTAGGCTTCCAAGGCTTTTTAATCGATTTTTTTTCTTTTTTTTTTTCATTATGCACAAGCACAGATGGCGTAGTGGTTAAGATAGCGACTTACAGCGTCAGTGTCAGGGGTTCGAATCCCACGCGGGACAACACTTTGTGCGATCCACAAATTGTTGTTCTGAGTCTGGATGTAATTTGTGTCCGTTAATTATATGTTTGTAAAGTCCCTCGCAATACAAGGATTATTTCCTTAGTGCAGGTCGTTGTCTTAAATAAATAAAAAAAAAATATCCTCATTAACATAGCTTATATAGGCTTTTTTTTGGGTGTGAGTTGCGGTCGGCGCACTCCTCGCACCACTCCGTCCGGGGCGTAAGCACGCACTAACGCAACCCACCCGAACACCACGTCGCCTTCGTCATTGGACCGACCAGTGGAGCAGGGTTACTTCTCATTAGTGATCGGCCCGACGGAATACCCCCTGAGGAGTACCCTCCCATCGACCGACTTCCCCCCCCCCCCCCCTCGGGGATGACGTCAGCCTTTCCTCGCGCGATCGGCCTCTCGACGGGTGACGGACTAACTCCCCGGTCTAAGCTCAAATAGGTGCCGTTGCTCAGATCGTACCTCCTCCACAATAGGAGGGAAATAGATCTACTATATCATTCTGGTCACACATATTGATATAGGGTACTGTTTTTACCACAGTACTGTTTTTACATTCGGCGAATTTAAGACGATTAACTTCTTTCTTTCTTTTTTTAAGCAAATATTCTCTGTTAAAGAATGAATATCATGACAAATTTTACAAACAATTCAATAATAGATATTGACTATACAATTTTTTATGTCGTGAAGGAATTCTCCTTCCGTGTGGTGACGGATTAAGAATATAATTCACCACTCCCTATCTTGCCCGTGGAGGTCGTAAAAGACGACTAAGGGATATAATATGCACATATGACCTGTGCAAGAGAAGGAAACCTCAAAACGAAACCCAATTTCAACATGTCTGACCAACACGGTTTAGTAAATTAAATTCCCTCCCATTATGGAGGAGGCCTGAGCCCAACAGTGGGACGTATGTGAGCTGACGATGATGATGAAGGAATTCTAATATAATAAAACATGCTTTCATTTATCATAAGTATTTTGGGGATCAAATAAATAATATCATTTCAATAGAAGGTCCATGTGGTGACGGTATAAGAATACCATTCACCATCATCTCTCTTGGCCGTGGGTGTCATAAAAGACTGCTAAGGAATATGGTATGCAGATAAGATCAATGCAAGAGAAAGAAAACTCGAAATAAAACCCTATAACTATACTAACACGTCTGATCAGAGCGGTATAGTAGGTCAATTGCCCTTTCCCATTGTGGAGGAGGTTCAGACCTAACAGTAGGACTTATGTGAATTAAGACTAAGGTAAGTTGGAAGAAAAACTTTTAAGTTTTATTTCGCAAGCTACCTCGCGGAGGGGTCATCTATAGAAAGCATGTGCCCGTTCAAAAGTGATATTTGTCCTCAAAAGGTAAGAAATGCCACTCTTTAAGTTGTTATTTTTGGATTACACAAATTTTGATATTCAAACCCTTGATACTCAACAAGATAAATCGAAACTTAGATAATTAAACCATATTCACAGTCGCTTGAATGTGATTTGTTGAATAACTTATGAATGACTATGAAAAAAGGTATACATAAAAAAATTACCTTAATCGTAACTGTAATTTACGAGCGAGTTAACATATTAATTACCATAAAATAAAATTATGAAAACATTTAGAAAATGCTCTGACGAATGTTAAAAACCATTGCAATTTCATATAATTAACAATTAAAAACAGTTACATCGCAAACAACGAGTAAAAGTTAAATAAAAATGTAATAAATTTGCATTATAATTTTACGAGTTGCGGTCACGTATATATTACCGACCCTATCATTGATTAATTATAGGTGTCTTATAAACATACTACGAGTTTTAAATTAAGCTACGCCTATCCTAGTATCATGAAATTAAACGTTTATATTCTTAAGAATTATTTTATTATTTTTTATTTACTTATTATTTTATTATTCCCTTCTGTGTGGTGACGGAGGAAGAATACAGTTCACCACCCTCTCTTTTGCCCCTGGGTATCATAAAGGGATATCATAAGCTATTTTATTTCAGCAAAAAAAAAGTATAATAACATTTTGTCATTAACAATTATGTACTGATTCCTATTTATATATGAGATTTTACACAAAATATTATATATAACTTTTTAATTAAATTTGTTGCTAGTCCTAAAACATGTTAAATCGTTTACAAGACAGGTAAAACTATCTATGAAGACCATTTTAAATCCTAGCTGGTTACATTGTAGGAAAGTGTGATGGGATTAGACCCTTAACAATATAATATTAACCAGCAAATCTTATATTAAAACTGTAAACAGTCAATACCTGCTGTAGGTCAAAAAAAATTCACACTGAACACTACTTATTTTTTATTTAATTCCTAAATTACTAGTAATAAAATAATAGTAATAAAATAATGGTCAAAGGCTCACAGTATAAAATAATTATTGTTATTCCATTTAATTATTATTATTCCATTACCCTAACACCTATGGCTAGATATATTGACGTACCTTTATGTCGAATTTGGTTTTCCTATGATAATTATCTTTAACTTTTCATAGTCTTACGCAATATCCATAAGATTAGAGTTCTTTATATTCATAGTCCACCTTTAAAGGAATAAATATATACATCACTGATATCAATTAAATGAAAAATGAATTATGAAGACTTATTATCGTTATTCAGACTTGCCATCCACTCCTGGATGTGAATCTTCTTTATAGAACGCCACAAAGCGCGGTTCTGAGATTTATTAAGCACAAACTTAATAATAAAATAAAAGAAGAAACTTTTATACTAAATATCAAATTATTCGCAACGGAATAATACACCACATCTTTTCCAGCAGCTACTCTAAAAAATATGACTGGAAAGATGGCAAAATAACATCGCTGCAAGGGAAGAAAACTTTAAAATATCTCAACTCGTCTCGTTAGCGTGCATTAGACTAATTTCTCTCACCTGAAAAAGGTTATTATCCAGTAATATAACATATATGTTGACAAGAAAAAGATCGAATCTTCAAAATTAAAGATTAATATATCAAAATGTATTACATGCTATATTGTATTAAAATCAGTTGCGTCTATTATTGCACGTCCGCACAAATAACCTTGAAGTTAAGTACAAAGGAAAAGCATTCACAGATCAACGTTAGACGATTACATTAATTATATTCAAATTATATCATTACAACTAAACCGGTCGATCCTAATCTCAATAGTCAGATATGGAGCATTTCTGTTCGCTTGAAACTGAACCCCTCGAAAGCGAAAGTGTAACATAGTCCTACAGCACCACCATTTTTTTTCTTCGCTCGGTCGCTCTTACCGCATATATATAGCCAAGCTACAAACGATCACGCATCATTCGCATTCAGGACTTCGCTGGCTTCAGTGCAACCTACAAGTGAAGCATCATGAGACACATGGTGCGTTTTATAAAACTGTTCTAATAAGATATAAGTGTTTGTGAACTTCGCTAGTAAAACCATAGGATTGTGACAGTGTCTGGATATACTCAAAAAGTCCCTTACCTCAATTTGTCAATTTTACGTAACAAGGAAATTGCGTATTTACTGTTGCCTGTGCTAAGTCGAGCACTTATTAAAACAACAAGGCTCAAAGCGAATTTGTACCACATAATTAGCCAACTACATTAATAACTTTCGATTCCATTTAAACAATCACATTCGTTCCAGTTTTTTATATATTAATTTATATGTTTCTTTGACAGCTCGTGGCCGCCAGTCTGGTGGCTTTATTGGCCCTCACTAGTGCTGAAGAGGCCAAGACAGCAGAAAAGGAAGTGGCAGTGACCGATAACAAGGAAGTGGCTGGTGAAGACAAGAAGCACGAGAAGAGAGGACTCTATGACATCGGCTACGGGCACGGTGGATTCGACGGTGGTTTTGATGGTGGTTTCGGAGGTGGTTTCGGTGGTGATTTCGGTGGTCACGGCCAGGCACACGCTGAGGTTCATAAGACTTTGACTGTTGTCAAAAATGTTCCAGTTCCCTACCCAGTAGAGAAACACATCCCTTACCCGGTAGAAAAGCATGTTCCCGTACCTGTCAAGGTACATGTACCTCAGCCTTACCCAGTTGTCAAACATGTGCCTTATCCAGTCAAGGAAATCGTCAAAATCCCTGTACATGTACCGCAACCCTACCCTGTTGAGAAGAAGGTACCTTATCCAGTCCATGTACCAGTAGACAGGCCTGTTCCCGTCAAGGTCTACGTGCCCCAACCTTACCCCGTAGAAAAGAAAGTACATGTCCCCGTCAAGGTACACGTACCAGCTCCCTATCCAGTTGAGAAGAAGGTCCCATACCCCGTAAAGGTTCCGGTACATGTGCCCGCTCCTTACCCCGTAATCAAGGAAGTGCATGTTCCAGTGAAAGTGCACGTAGACAGACCTTACCCCGTTCACGTACCCAAACCTGTACCTTACCCTGTTGAGAAGCCTGTGCCTTACCCAGTCGAGAAGCCTGTCCCATACCCCGTGAAAGTTCACGTTGACAGACCATACCCCGTCCATGTAGAGAAACCCGTGCCTTATCCCGTCAAAGTGCCAGTGCCCGCTCCATACCCCGTTGAGAAGCACATCCCATACCCAGTCGAGAAACACATTCCCGTACCAGTGAAGGTGCCCGTTGACAGGCCGTACCCCGTTCATATCGAGAAACACGTACCCGTACACATCGAGAAACCCGTGCCCTACCCAGTGAAAGTACCAGTCCCCGTTGTTGTCGATCATCATCACGGTCACGAATATGGTCATCATGATAGCTACTAAGGATGCAGGAAGCAGAAACGTCCGAATGTGATATCTATAATAATAAGCTTAGCACATAATAAAAAGCGGGGTAAGCGATAAACCCCAAGGATAGTGGTTTGTGATACCAGATCCTAGGAGCTCGTATACCAAAATCCGCGATCGAAATGCACTGAATTAAATACTCTATTAGTTACATTTTTTGTTAACTTTTTTTTAAAAAATCGGTTAAAGTTATGTTTGAGTTTATGTACCTGTTATTTTAAGACGAAATGGTGAATTTTTGAATTTTTTTTTCTAATAACTTGAATGAACGAGCTGATTGTGATCAAATAAACGGCGAAGCCAATTTTATTTTAATGCCAGCATTTTTAATTTTATCCATTGTCCCTGTGTAATTGTTCGGAACGTTATGGATGCGTATATATTTACGAAATGCGAAATAATATGACCCAGATAGTAACATCGTAAGCGGCTATACGCTACTTGAATATGATGAAACTTGGAATATTTTCACTTGACAATAAACACGTGCGTATCTTTGTTTTACGTAACAAAGACATTACGCGATCGTAATCTCCCACAATTAAAATCTGCTACAACATTCTATTATTTATTAGCGTATAAGTAATAACATATCATTTTAAAGCATCTATCGATTCAATTTGTAACGGCTGTAGAAGTAGAATTGGTAATCATTTATTGCAATAAATAATTCAATATTAGTCCGTCAAAATTTTATTTTATTATAAACTGCACGATTATCTTTCAAAATCATTGTATTAGTTGATTTACGATGAATGTTTTATGAACATTATGTGTTACAAAATGTCATTATGTACATGTTATTTTACAGTAAATGATGGCAAACGCATATCTGTTGCAAAATTGAAATGGTCAATTTGCGCAAGCATTATTTTATAGTTAAAACATAAATTTATTCATTATATACCGTATATATATAAAAATTTTGGAGAAATTTAATTACTTTTTAGTAGTATTCATAATGATTATATAAAGTAAATTAAAATCTTAAAAAAGTATATGTAATGTTACCAAAATTATCACTATTTTAAAATTTACAAAATATAATTATATTAGTTTGTAAAAGAAACTCGAAGTCGAACTCAATGATTCTTAAAGATTGATAATTACAAAATATCATCCTGCCAACCATTTTATCCTGCTGTTATCCCAATTACTGGTAGTCGACGCAATATTACAAAATCTTAGTAGCTTTTTACGACACCAAAAAGCAATGGGTTTGAAGTATACGTAGCCACTGCCATACAGCAATATAAAAATTATTACAAAAAAGAGATATGATATTAAAAATGAAACACCTCGTTATCATCAGTCTATTGCTAGACGTAACCATTTTCTATAGAATCATCATCATCATATCAGCTCATATACGTCCCACTGTTGGGCTCGATGGTCCTCCAAAATAGGAGGCAAATTGATCTTAATATACCATGCTCATCAGACAGGTTAGTTATAGGGTTTTATTTCGAATTTTCCTTCACTTACATAGATGTTATATGCATATTGTCTTTTGCGATATCCACGGACAAGATAGGGAGTGCTGATTTGTATTCTTACTCCGTCACCACACGGATGGTTCTTCTTCTACAAAATAATACATGATTATTCTGTGGTTGGGTTATTGCCATAATCGCCGACCTTTGTGAGCGGATTGGCGATCGAAGTATATAGACTAACATTAATGTTTATTAGCCACTAGAAGGGGAATTGTAATAATATTTATTATACGCCTATTTATATTTATTACTGTATTATTTATATTTGTACTATTTATTTTTTATCATTATAGAGGAAAATATCTAAGCAATTATTCCTTCCTCAGAATCACATCAAAGAATGAGATATCTATAATGCAGGATAAGAGAGATCTTGAAGAAAACTGCAGCCATGGCTAAGTAACTAATCATCGACTTTCCATATCCCTAACAGTTGCTAACGAGATGCAATAATAATTATTCAGAGTAAAGATGTGTTTTATCTCTCTTATATTTGTAAAGTTTTCTATGACACAATGATTTGGTTCTTAATAAGTTGTCTTGCTGATCGGACAGCAGAAGACAAGGATGCCGTGGATGAGTCACAAAGTACTAGCAGCCCGCTCAAATAGTCCTTGAGAGGTATAGCAGTATATAGAATTGCACGATGTCGGTTCTGATGGTCAGTAATGTTTTCCCCAAAAAAATGTGTGTTGTCTATAAAAGATAAGAATGCATTGCACATTATTCCATTACAAAGACTATTCAAATCCATGTAACTATGTTCGCATGATGTTTTGAAATACGTAAATATAATTTTTGCATCTATAATGCTATTAATATGTTGGCTATTATCATTTGATGTATAATAATGAACATTTTGCTAACATATTAAGCAAATATTTCGTAAAGATGTTCATTTGAATTTCGTAATTTTCTTTTAAAGATCAAGGATAAGAATAAATAAAGATGGTTAATAGGAAATTAGCAGTTGTAGTTTTCTAAAGACAGAGTAATACAACGTGCTCTCACATAGGTGATGGCTGTTCTAATAGTTAACTCGTGGTCGGTTGCCATTTGTAAGATCTGGACCAGCCATGTAGGATTTTCTGTATTGTATTTTGAAAATAAAATACACATTCTGAGCATTATCATCATCATCGCAGCCCACATACGTCCCACTGTGGGGCTTGGGCCTCCTCTACAATGGGAGGGAATTTGATCTAGTATACCATGCTGGTCAGACATGTTGGTATAGGGTTTCATTTTGAGTTTTCCTTCTCTTACACAGATCTTATGTGCCTCATTATCTCTTAGTCGTCTTTTATGATATCCACGGGCAAGATAGGGATTGTATTCTTACTCCGTCACCACACAGAAAATTATACTGGACTCGTCTGGGTATTATACTGGTGTTAATATTTACTAAACATGTTTTATACAAATAATTTTATTTAAAAGAAGAAATTTAAAGATCACAAGCTCGCCGTGGTTCTTGTGGATCTTTTCAGATTGTGTCCTAGTAACGATTCGGTGGTAGAATATTATTTTAAACAATATGTAAAATGAACAATATATAAGTGGCCTTATGGGCCTTCATCTCAGCTTAACACGTCCCACTGCTGGGCTCAAGCTTCCTCTGTAATTGGAGGAATATTTTGGTGATATAGTAATATGATCGTAATTTTTAAAAACAAAAACAGAACAAGTCTGTGCATACAAAGATTAGTGCAAAAAACGACCACGACTATTCTTTAAACATCACCATGTTTATAAATTAAATTATAATGTACGTGTAAATTATCTACTTCCCAAGTGATAAATATTTAAAAGTTTATATATAAGAATATTTTATTTCTTAGTTTTCGCTTTTTCTAGCTCTAATCTTAATTTTCGGACGTTTTTTTTTATCTTGAAATATATTTTTTTAATCAATCTATTTACTAACGGAGTTTCCTGCTTAATATAGGCATCATAAGTTCCTTTTTGAATGCTTACAGCATACCTATATACATTTGACAATGACATAATAATAATTTTATCATAAATAAAGACTGGGTTGTGATCTTAAATATTTTGTAGCAGGACATTAATAAAGGGTTTTTGTCATAACAACTATTGTAATAACAAATTCGTATTAAATTCTCTTTGAAATAGAAATATGGATATCATTTTAAAACAAAAGAAGACGAATATAAGGGTAGATGATCAAAATGATTAAAACTGACATGTAATTTGCCGCTTCTCTCTATAGCGGTGAGTTAAGTACACAATAAGTCATCACCCCTTACCAGGAGAAAGGGAAGCGGATATCTGAAATTATGTTATTATTCCATTTGGGGCATCTTATATTATATATTACAACCTCAACAAGCTTATGATGAATGTGTGTATGTATATATGTTTCCTATGTACTCCAAAACGGCCGGGCCGATTGTCATATTTTCAGGCAATCTTCCTATTACCTTATAGAGTAAGCCTGTAAAGTTTGTCAGCGATCAGTTCAATAGAAGTTCTCTTTACTTGCATTGATTATAAAAAAATACTATTCCTGGGGCATAGAATATTAATTACCAAAAGCTATGTTTATGCGACCGAAGCCGCCAGCATAACTAGTACTGTATAAATATATCATCAATCGCCAATCAGATTATACTACGCAATATATCGAAATATTGCAAACATTTAGACTAGTCCACGGTTAAATGAAGCCACGGTGCTTAATAACTATGGCTAATATTATTGAACAGTGTACCAATATACTTTCATGTTCGTCACACATCTGCAACGGTGTGTGACTCCTACCAATTTTGTGTTAATATAGACGGGCAATTATTAGTTGCGTCTAGTTGCGTCGCCGTTGCAATATTTACTTTCTGAATCCATTCTGTGTAATACGTGTAGTGACGGAGTAGGAATACAATTCAGCACACCCTCTCTTGCCGGCGAATATCGTCAAAGACGACTATGAGATTAATTATGCATATAACATCTGTGCAAGAATAGAGAAACTGGCAATAAAACCCGCCACACTAACATGGTACAGTAAGTCAATTTCCCTCTCAATGTGGAGGATAGTTAAACCCAACAGGGATATATAAGAGCTGAAATTATGATGATGAATGATGAAATCCTATATCTTTGTTTACAATAGGATAGGTTAGATATAATGAATTAATATTTTGAATGTAGTTTGGTCTTGTACGCATGTAGCGTATGAGACCAAATACCTTTTTTTTAGACCAATTATCTAAGGCATGCTAATTAGGTTTATTTTTGGTTAAATGCACCTTTATATACCCGACGTAAAAAGAGCGATGTTTTAAGATTGACGTGTATGTATATCTGTGGCTTTGCAACTCGTAAACGAATAAACTAATTATGATGCAGTTTTTTTTGTGTGAAAACTGACTTAATCAAGATAATTCTTGGCTACAGTTTAAGATTCTTTGTTCAGATGTTTCAAGGTCATCTTTTTGGCGTATGGAAATTAGTTGCATAATGGGTATATCATTTTCAAACCCAACCTATATTTATATTAAACTATATACTTAATTGCTGTTGGCAAAAAGTTAAACGAATAAACAGGACACCTGAAGGTAGGTGATTCTGCCGCTCAATCTTCTCAATGATATAATTTGAATTGTTTCTCACTTCTCATATTAATTTATGTAGTTTTAAAAAAAAAATATTGAAAAAGTATCGTGGCGGTCCCGAAGTCTGTTTAGCACGATTATGCTAGCCAAAATTTAACACATGAAGACATTTTTTTTAAAGGAAATATCTTAAAATTTATTCATTATATATTCGTCTCAGCTCATATATCAGTCCCTATTAGGCTCGAGTCTCTTCCACAATAGGAGGGACATTGACCTACAATACCATGCTGGTCACTCGTATAGTTTGATTTCGAATGTTCCTTCTCTTATAGAGCTTAGGCATAGATTTTATATGCGTATTATATACCTCAGCCATCTTTTATGCTTCCCATGAGTAAAATCGGTGGTGATAAAATGTATACTTACTCCGTCACCACACAGAAAATATATTAACAGTTCAAAATTCGGCAATTTCACTAAAACATTTGATACAAGTTGCCCGTTTACATAGATAACATTCATAAATGATTTATGTAAAATTTATTGATTCACTTTACATGACGTGAATACGTTAAAAACTAATATATAAAGAAAAAAATATCCTCCTCAAGGTCATGGGGCCAACACTTTCGTCCTGAATAATAAATCCGGTAGTCCACTCGATTTTGAAAAGTAGTCATACCAATTAAAATAAACAATTTGTATTTTACAGCATATAGTATAAATTAATGAAAGTGTGACTTTTATATGACTCATATTTTAATTATATAAATCAAGATAAAATACATAGTTACTTGAACACTTGAGGAGAAATTGTTATATAAATTGTTATAATTTTGTAATGGAAGGCTACGCTGCTGACAGTTTTCTGCCTGCAGGCATTAATTATGTCTGATCGTCCAAGGTTAGTACTCATTTTTTCAGATTATTGACATCTGCATAGTGATATTTTGCTATAGTAATTTATTTGATAATTGAGAGAGATTCAGGAAAATCCCTCCCCTTTCTTTGTTTACTCAATCGATTCTGCCTAATCCTGCACCTTTACGTCAGGCAGCGATACTTAGATGTACTCGCCATTGTCGAGGTCCGTGAGCGGTCCATTCCATTCACAGTCAGGTAGACTGCTTGCTTGTTTGCGACCGAAAGCAATTGAAAAGCACATTTTTTTATAGCAAACTGTGGCAAACTATCAAACACCTGATGGTAAGTGTTGCTGCCGCTCATGGATCTTTGCAAGGCCGCTGCCTACTGCAAATAAAATGAAGGGAGTATGAATACGTGCAATGAGGTTCGATGATACTAAAGACATCACTCAGAGCCACGAAACGCAAACACCCTCAAAATATTAGACTGCCGGCTCTCGCTCACCGAATGAAGCTCACAGAAAATTGACGTGCGGGCAGTAACAAATTGTTACTGGCCGCACATCAGATTTCTGTGAGCGTGTGGACTACCCTTTTTTTTTTCGCTGTAGAAATGCATTTTACGCACTATCCCCCGCCGGTGTCAGACGAGGATGAGTGTGGGACTCACCGGCTATGCTTCCGGAATACCCACTAAAACCACAGCGGTCCCTTCCGCGCTTTTACGGGGTGCCGGAAAGGTCGTCTTATGACATTCGATCCCCGACACCCCTACGCAAGGCTGTCTGGCCACGTCCTGTCGTCAATCAAAGCGGAGGGAGGAGATGCGCATATCGGCGCCTCCTCCTCCCTACTCGCCGCCGGCAGAGCGAGTCAGCGGACGCAAGTGCTTCGCGTTTCCGCTCCGCGGCCTCCTTCCTTGTGATGACCTCCTCGCAGAAAGAGGCCATCGACGTCCAGCACCTGTCGCTGTCCAGCATCTCTGAGATGATGGTCGACAGCGACAGGTCCATTCCTATGACCGCCGACAGGTCGTGGTGCTGAGGCCCCCAGGCGGGACATACTTCCAGTGTGTGTGGACTACCCTGGACGGACGGGCCCGCGGCTGTAGACAGACAATAAGTACATTACCTACTAATTGTGATTTCTTTCAAAGGTGCAATAGGAGACTGTTCGTCTAGAAATAGCCTCAGGAACAACTACAGCCATTTGTAAAACCAATCTGTGACGTAAATGATTATTTTTTATTCTCTATCGCAACAGGATTACTATTATTTCTGATGTTTTCTTGATAATCTGACATATCTATTACTAGTTTGTTGTGTGAATGCATTGATACCAGCTAATAACCCCAACTACCAATACATTTGCTTGGTATAGGTTAATATCCCTTCTATTGAGGAGGAGGCTTAAGTACAGGAGTGAGACGTAAAAAAACGAGATAATGATGGCAACAAGTTTAATACATGCGACATACTTAACAACTGTTAAAAGTTACCAACTGGTCAATTGTCTCGTAATGAAGTTGAATAATCTGCACAGCAGGACGTAATGTCAGAGACCTTAACAATAGCAGTATTAATAAAAAAGTAATATTAATAAATTATTGACAGTTTAGTAATATGTTAGATTTCATCACTAACAATTGTAGTTCCATTCACCAGCCCACGTCAACTATTCAATATTGGTCCTTCAACGAAGACAAAATCATAAGCATCGTTTGAAAGTTAGACCATAGTCAGCCTAAAATAATAGTAAAATTATTATCATCGACCTTGATGACTGTGAAAAGTTTCAAATTAATTTATATGTGGTAGTACCATACTGTCGACAGTTTTCTTTCTATAAAATTGCGAATGTCAAAGTGACATGTAGGGCTCTTAAATTTATTCACTACTAGCATCCCGCTCGCTTCGGTTTCAGTCGCTTTGCCCGCGTAGTTTCTGTTCCAGTGGGAATACCGGGATAATATATAGCGTATGTTATACCCTGATATAATAGCTTTCCATTGGTGAAGGAATTTTTGAAATCGGTTCAGTGATTTAAGCGTGAAAGCGTAACAAACAAACTAATAAACATATAAACAAACTTACTTTCGCATTTATAATATTAGTAAGGATTTCAGTGTTTTACAGTGTTATATTGAATAATTTTGCTAATCTTTTATGCAATGTAATGCGGAGAAAGTTCTGAAGTGAATATGATATAATGGTAAATTACGTGCATTTTCGTGTTCTTACAAAATTCCCAATGAAATTATGATTTAATTCTCAGTATCAACTCATGATAATGACTTGACTTACTGACGGGCTTTTTTTTATTGTGTAACTATTAATGATATGAGAGTAGCCCTGGACAAGACGCAGGCCCTATTATTCCAAGGGCTCCGTATCAGTCCTCCCACCGGCACTCTGATCACCGTCAATTCGGTTACCATCAGCATCCGGACCCACATTAAGTACTTGTGCCTGGTGCTCGACGGGCATTTGTGGTTTCGGAAGCATTTCCATCGATTTACTCCGCGAATTATCGGCGCGGCGTCCGCCCTTTCTTGGCTGATGCCGAATGTGGGCGGACCCAATGCTGCGTGCTGATGGTTGTACGCGGGGGCGATCCGATTGATGACCCTGTACGGCGCACCGGTGTGGGTGGGGTCCCTAACCGACCGACTGAGGGCTCTCCTGTGGCGTCCAAAGAGGGCCATGGTGGTCAGGACCATACGCGAATACCGCGAGCAGCGCTGTGAACTCGTCGCAATGATCGGTGCAGAACTGACGCTGCCGACCATCGCTAGGGAGATACTCGATAGCTTCAAATTCAAATTCTCATCTATGACGACACGATCCACCGCCGGCGACTTGGGCGGCGCAGACGCGTATACCTGCGCCTGATGCCGCCCTAGTTGAGGCCGCAGGTGCTTGGACCGGGAATTAGTCCGTCACCCGCAGAGAGGCTGACCGCGCGAGGGCGACCGATATCCCCAGAGGACCGTCGGAGAGGGAGGGTACCCGAAAGGGTATCCCGTCCGGCCGGCCACAGACGACAAGGAACTTAGTAGAAGTTGTCGGTCCAATGGGGAAGAAGAGGAATTACAGTGGGTTATGGACCGCGCGTCGTCCTTTTGTCGCCCCGGATGAGATGGACGAAGTGTGCGCTGACCATAGCCCACAAAAAAAAAAAAAGAGTGTGGTACTACCTCAGACAGACTGGCCCATGGCTGTAGACAAACGTCAGTGTGTTCCTACAACGTATAAAATAAAAAGTGGTGGGTTTCCCTTCCTTTGTTCTGTTTTAAAATAGTTATGGATTTCTACATCGCCTTTCAATCAATTATCTCTTCTCTTATCGGGCGCATTTGGTACATGAACAATTCAAATTCCAATACAGTAAGCAATATTTTTAATTGATTAGTTCCATAATTTAATTATGTTGAACAAATTAATTGTAGTTTTGTGAATTATATTTAAAATAGCAACATCGTGATCAACAATAAAAAATTGATTATTGTAAATAATTCTTCAAATTGCAAAATCGTGCACATGAATTTTTTATTACAATAAAATAAATTGTAACTAATGTTTTTGTTTTAATTAAATATATTAACTAGAAGTTAACAATATATTTTTAATATGGTATAAATTATTGATTGATTTTCCTTGTACAATTAATATACAATTAATTTATGAACTAAAAAGCACCGTTTAAATCATCACCCTGTTCTAATCCAATTCCTTTATACAATTAATTTATCAACTAAAAAGCAACATTTATCATCATGATCCTGTTTTTATCCCAATTGCCTGGTATACCAACCCAAAATGTTTTTTTTTTTTTTTTAATTGCAAGCGGTGGTAAACGGGCTGACAATACACCTGATGGTAAGTGTTGCTGCCGCTCATGGACCTTTGCCAGGCCGCTGCCTACAGCGAAGAAAGTGAAGGGAGTGTGAATGCTTGCAATGAGGTTCGGCGATACTAAAGGCATCACTAAAACCCACCACATACAAACACCCTTAGAAATTTGGGCTGCCGGCTCTCTCGCTCACCGTACGAAGCACAGTAACAAATTGATACTACTTGGACGTCAATTTTCTGCGAGAATGTGCTACTACCCCGGACGGACAACTGTCAACAGTGTAGTCCTACCACTACAAAAGCAATATGTACACTTCTGCTGTGGACATATTGCCAAAATATAAGCAATATGTACACTTCTGCTGTATACATATTGCCAAAATATAAGCAATATGTACACTTCTGCTATGTACATATTGCCAAAATATAAGCAATATGTACACTTCTGCCATGTACATATTGCCAAAATATAAGCAATATGTACACTTCTGCTATGTATATATTGCCAAAATATAAGCAATATGTACACTTCTGCTATTTACATATTGCCAAAATATAAGCAATATGTACACTTCTGTTATGTACATATTGAAAAAATATAAGCAATATGTACACTTCTGCTATGTACATATTGAAAAAATATAAGCAATATGTACACTTCTGCTATGTACATATTGCCAAAATTTTAGCAATCGTTTTATGACTGGCCGCCTACTTAACATCAACTTCCTTGAGTATGTTATTGATTTATCGGCATCAGATGGATCTAATTCCAGTCGATTTAAAGTTCTAAGCCGTCGTTTATATCTAACAATATAAAGGTAGTAATTGGAACCCAGACTGGGCCAGGTTTCATAAGCGGCATACGATCATAAGTCATCCACTAAAACAATTACTGCCGTCAATGACCCTTGAGGAAGAGAAAAACTTCATAAACCGCATACTTGTTCCACTACGCCAATTCCAAAGCAACGAAAAGCGAAAGTATATCTTTCAAGTTCAAGTTCGTGATGTTCAATGAGACAAGTAGTAATGAAAGTGAGAGTATGACGTCATCCACGCGCACGATTGACTCCCGGAAATGTTATGAGAAAATATTACTACAACTAGGGTTGTCACAACACAATTTAAATCATTTATTATGAATAAACTCTGTGGAGGAATTTACATATTCATCATCATCATCATCGCAGCCCAAATAAGTTCTACTGTTGGGTTCGGGCCTCCTCCACAATAGGAGGGCAATTACCTTACTGTTATAACGCCAGTCAGACGTGTTGGTTATGGTTTTATTTCGAGTATTCCTTCTTTTGCATAAATATTATATGCACATTTAATCCCTTAGTCGTATTTTACGACACACACGAGAAATAAAGGGTAACTTCATTTGTAATCTTGAATAATATATAATTGCTGTGCAAGTTTCGTTTTAGAGATTTCATACATTTTACATTACATATTCACGCTTGAAATTTCTTTGTAATTTTCGCAAAATGTAAATGTTTTGACGTCAGTAACTGTTATGTTTGTACTGCTATGTTTGTTGCAGTACTGGACTATAACATAACATATACAGAAAATAAAAAAGTATTTAAAATTGAACGGTAGGGTTTCTCAAACAATAGAGAAAAACCCATCAGAATTTATTATGAACACCTAGCAACGAATTTTCTTTCTACTAGTGGACAGGATGAAAAATAAATTGGCCTATCATAAACAAAAACATTCACACAGTTGGCGTTTTCAAGTTTTCTTTCTTTAATGGTGTTACCTAGAATAATAGATACGTCCCTACACTAGAAAGACCAAAGGGGTCAAATGACCTCAATGAAGTTTTGGATCAACCATATTATTAAAGCCATTGCGTCGTAGTCCTTTTCGTTTTATGACTTTTAATATTTCGTCATTATTTACGTTATTCTAATATGTGTATACCGATACCAAGATAAATATTTACTATAAATAATTACCTACTTAGAAAGACCACAGTGGTCATTTGACCACTGCGGTAGATATTTACATTTCATTGAATATACTTGTGTCGTGGGTAGTTGAAATAAACGTTTTCGTTTCTTTTTTGTTTTGTTTTTATCGGAGTAAAGTCGTATTATATCTCACATACAATAATAATAATATTATAATGTCTCGTAATCGTTCCTTACATGTTTCTGCAATTTTGGAGGTGATGCAAAATATATCGGAGGACTAATCAGATTGTACAAGAACAGAAAGGGCTGAATGTTTGCAAACAGATAAACTTGCAATGATTTCAGAAGTATGGAATAAGTTCAATCCATTACAGTATTTCGTGTTACAAGCCTGGTGAAAACCTTACTGCTGACAAACAGCTTTTTTCCACAAAAGTTCGGTGTAGATTTTTGCAGTTTATGAGTAACAAACCAGACAAGTTTGGGATAAAGGTTTGGCTCTGCGTTGATGTTGATTTAAAGTACTTGTGTAACAGTTTCTCTTATTTAGGAAGAGATGAAAGCCGTCCACACAATCAAAGTTTAGGCGAATGCGTTGTATTGCGACTAATGTACCTATACCTAAATACTGGTCGAAATATAACAACTGATAATTTTTCCACCAGTGTAAGTTTAGCTAAAAAGCTAATTGAAAAACGTACTACTAACAAACAAAACACGACGAAATATTCCAGCTACCATAAAAACTACATTTTATAATATTTTGGATTTGGCAGCAATCAATTGGTGGATTATGTATAAAAAAAACCTAACCGAGAAAAAAATCTGCAGTAGAAAGTTTATTCTTGACATGACAAGGGAGTTAGTCGGCCAAGATACCCACACCATCGCCTTCGCCCAATAACAGCATACCCCCAGAACCTGTAGAAGAACGTAGCAGAAAGAGAAGACAGTGTTTCATGTAGAAATGCAAGAACAAAACCAATAAATCTTGTAACACTTGTAAAAAGCCTTTGTGTGTCAACAACTGTCAACAGTGTGCCTAATATTTTGCTTAGTAAAACTTAATAAACTTTTTTTAAACTATTAAATTCTTTTATTTACTATTCATTTTATCAAGTAATAAAATATAAATATAAAACCACAACACATAACATTACAACCTATGAATGAGTCATTTGACCCCACTTGGTCTTTATAGGTAGTTTAAAATTTCGGTCTTCCTAGTGTTAAATCATATTTTTTTAATGTAAGCCTCTATCTACACACCTACATTTTGCTATTAATATTTAATTGACAGGGTTATTGGGCCAACTTCGTTATCTACCAGTTATACGTCCAAACTCGTGATAGCCATTTTTTATGAGTGGGGTATGGTCAACCCACGTGCTGTCCGTTCCGTCCGGGGCTACGAAAGGGTAGAGCACGGCCCTATAACCCACCGTAACCCCTCCACTACGCTATTGGGCCAACCACCGGTACCGAGTTCCTTGTCATCCGTGGCCAAACCGGTGGATACCCTTTCAGGTACCCTCCGTCCCTAACGCCCCTCCCGGGACGTCGATCGCCCTGACACAGCCAGCCTTTAGCGGCTGCGGTCTGTAGGTAACGGACTATTCTCCGGTCCAGTCAACCACAGCCTCGGCTAGGGCGGGATCAGGCGCAGGTACTGGCGCCGGTGGCGAACCCTGTCGCTGCAGAGGAGTTCCTCACGCGCACTCTCCACCGCCTCCTCCCGTAAGATGACTACTTCACAGAAGGCGGCGACCGCGGCCCAGTTCCTAACGCTGTCGAGCATCGTGATAGCCATGAAAAATAATTTCAGAAAACCTTATGACCGACAATCGCATATTTAAAATGAGTCATAATATAAGGTTTATAACAAAAATAAAAACCAGTAACTTGATTTAGAACGCCATCTGCACGAAATGAGCAGTACTCATACGTGAACGACCATTAAAAAAAACGAAAGTGAATGGACGTAGAAGTATTTTTATTAATTCGTCATAAGTGTAACTAAATAGTTATCGATTAAACCGTCAGAGTGTTCAGCGGCGCTAGTGTGTTTTGTTAAAAAATAATCTATTCGTACATTCATAAACCTATCCAGGTTCACTGTTGGACAAAAGCCTAGCGGGGGTCCAAGTGATCTGGCAATCTCAGTTGCTGTTACAAGTCTTCCAAAGAAAAGAGTGTGTGTACAAGGTACGCATAACAGAAGTGAAACTCCTTCGTTCTCGCACGCATATGAGTTCGCCTCTCGACGTCTCATTCGCGCCTACTCTTTAGCAGCGCAGAGTAGACGCAGAACGGTTCTTCAGCACGTACAATGTCGTCGTAATAGATCGCAGGACAACTCTAAAGGAGTCGAATGTTGAAATTACAACTATGTCAGCATTTAATTAGTGTTAATATCATGTTTCTTCCGAAAATATACATTGTTTTATTAGTATAGATAAGAATGCGAAATTGTTGCGAAATTTCTTTAGCATTAAAAAAATAAATGCGTAATTCACGTTTTTATTTGCGAAAATTCCGTAGCTCTAATTATATTTTATTTTTCTTTTTTGTGTTGTATTTACAGTTAAGTTTAGCTATTATTTAAATTTTCTTATAAAACCTTTATATTTCATTCGACTTACTGTAATATCTAAATTTAAGCTAAGTGTCAATAAAATAATTTTATCTTTATCTATATAGACAGAATCGTATTATTTAAAAATATTTTCACCTTCTACGTAAACAAATTCGTGGGTTAAAGTTAGCATTTAGGCCCAAAGTAGCTATTCCATGCGGACGAAGTAGCGGGCAGCAGCCAGTTTCAAATAAGCATCACTTACCGTCTTCATGGTTTTATAACGGGTTACTTACCTGTAAAGAAATATCATTGATTAATATTTAAATTTCATCATATCAAAAATAAATTGTTTTAATATAATACTAATTCGCGAAATAAATAACAAAAATATTTTAAATTAATAAATTTTCTTTCCAATAAAATAAGTTATTATTAAATATAAAATAAGTCACCCGTAAGGTGATGCACGATGTGAGGATGGAATACAATTCACCATCAATTTTCTTGCCCGTGGGTATCTATGCAAGAAAAGGAACTTTACCAACATGTCTGACCAGGGTAGTATAGTAGGTTAATGTCACCTATTGTGGCGGAGGTTCGAGCCCAGCAGTGGGACGTATATAAGTTATGAAAATAAATTATTATATTTTCTTATTTAACATCAGAAGATTGTTATTACTTCATATTAGAATCAATTAGTTAACTTGTGATCGGGTGCCGCTTGTGGGATCCGGTCCAGCCATAATTGTTCGAATTATATAACGAATCTTGTAATTTGAAGGGTATCACACTGGAGCTAGTACTTACAAAACATTTTGTACACAATTTTATATCTAGTAAGAAGAAAATAATAATCAAAAATAACAGACAAGCCCGCTGAGTTTCTTGCCGGATCTTATCAGTAGCGGTTACGTTCCGATCCGGTGGTAGTTTATTTTTTGGATAATTTAATTTTGTTAACTTGACAATATGTAAGTGCCCTTTCAGGCATAATAAATGATTCAGATTTGAATTTGAATTAATTATTCGAAAACTCACAAATTATTTAGTAAAAATTTTTTCAAGTTTTACATTTGCCACTACGAACTATTGTACACCATGAATTTATTAAAAATACTAAAATATATTTTATAATCGACAGTAACTTATAATGGTTGGTGATATAACCCTTGTATTGCATTGTGACGTCACAAGTAATCATACCTTTGTCGATCGTGATGTAAGCGACGAAAATATAGGTACTTATATTAATTCAATGACAAAAAAATTGCAAAATAAATAATAAAAATATTTTATTGTATATTACTTTAATTTAATTATATAATAATAGTTATTTTAATTTTCTCTTACACCGAAACAGTAACAAAAATAAGCCTATCTAGTAATAAGAAAGAAATAAAGCTTTTATTCCGTTCTCGTTAAATTTAATAAAAAATACAAACATAACTAAAGGAAAAAGACTTCAGACATAAAATAATTTTATTTTAACGAGGAATTGCCGTATGGTGAAGTAATAAGAATACAAATAACCACTCACTACCTTGCCCGTGGATATCGTAAAAGACGACTAAGGGATTTAATATGCATATAACAAACTGATGTGTAAAAAAGATGCAAGAGAAGGAAAACTCGAAATAAAACCCTATACCAACACATCTGACTAGTGTGTTACAGTAGATCCCTTTTCCACCTATTGTGGAGGAGGCTCGAGCCCAACAGTGGGATATGAGCTGAAATTATGATAATACTTTAATTTAATATTTTTTATTTTCTTTTTATTTTTATAACATAATATATTTATTTACACAGAAAAAGTAACAAAAATAAGTCTATCTAATAAAAAGAAAGAAAATCATTTATTTTATTCTCGTTAATTCTAATAAAAACACAAAGATAACCAAAAAAAAATTTCTCGGACATCAAATAATTTCATTTCAACGAGGAAGAAAAAAGGTTATTGGTTTAGCTCATGTTACTACTCCTTAAATAAATAGCGCTGGTATTCTGCCAACACCTGGCATATTAATTTTAAAAATGATTATCAAAACTTAATTAGTATGTGAATGCACATATATATCTAACAAATCCTAGGTTTTTTTTCTTTACAGGATTGTTGCTCTTTGTGAGAATAGCATCTGGACTACGAAAAGTCTGTAGAACAGATTACCAGCCCGTTTCACTATATATCGTAATTCCCACTCAGCCTTATTAAAAAAAAATTACAGCTCGCTGAATTTCTTGGCGGATCTTCTCAACTTATGGCCGCAATCCAAATCGGTGGTAAGTTATTAGATTGTTTCAAACGATTTGTAAATTCGACGAAATGCCCTTAAGTGACTTAAGAATTATAAACGATTTGGTTTAATTTAAAAAATACGCCCGGTAGATGGTGCTGCAATCAATTTCAAGAGATTCTATTTTTAAATTTATATACTAAAACATCTGTTGGATCAACTAGCCTTACAAATGAATAAAATAGAAGTATCTATTTGTAATGTCAATGTGGGATTTTTTTCATTTGCACATTTTTTAAACACGACACCAATGTCTAAACAAGACTTTAATTTATTTTTTTATCTGTTTGTCTGATCCGCGTAATCTTCAAAATGGCTCGACCGATTTTAATAATATTTTACAAATAGTTACCTGTCTATTTAAGATATAACTTGGCAATTTTTCCTCTTAAAAAAACCATATAAAATTTCGCCCGCTCTGGGAGTCGAACTTGTGCAATAGCGTCTCGTAATATTTTAGAAGATATTGAAGAATTAAAATGCGGGGCCAAGGGGACAAAACCGGAGCGAAGCGAGGGCGGATTGCTGGTCATTAATAATTTGGAAGTATTTAGACAACCGGGTCGTTCCGACGCATGCCAGCGGTAATTACTTGTTGAAGTTTCGTAATAATTTCTGGAGTAGTTCGCAGCGATAGCGTAGATTTACTAAAGCGATAGAGTTACATCCATGTGGTGATGAAGTACGAATACCATTCACCACCCTCGCAGATATCGTAAAAGACGGCTGAAGGATATGGGAGATAACAAATGCAAGAGAAAGAAAATTCGATGAGAATCCTATACAAACATGTTTAATCAACGCGATTTAAGAGGTCCATTTCCCTGAGATTGTGGAGGGTACTCGAGACCAATACTGGCTTGAAAGAAAGAAGAATGTAGGATAAAATAGTATATGAAAGTTGGCATTGTTTATGGTTATGCAAAATTAGTTATCTTGGGCTACGTGTGTTCTGCTATTGGATATTAGCCTCCACCACAGTGGGGAAGAAATTGATCTACTGAAGCATGCTGGTGAGACAGGCTGATATAGGGTGTTATACGGAGTTTTCCTTCTCTTGTAGAGATGTTGTATGCATATTATAATCCACACACAGAAAATGTTAAATTTTTCAGAATTAATTTTTTTAATAAACTATATCAATAATAATAATCCATGCGAATATTCGACTGTTACTGTTTTTTTTTTGGGTGGGCTGAGATCGACGCGCTCTTCGCACCACTCCGTCCGGGGCGACAGAGGGGCATAAGCACGCACACCCGCAACCCACCCGCGATGCAAATCGCCTTCGTCGTTGGGCTGACCACCGGAGCAGGGTGCCTTGACGTCAGTGGTGCCCGGCGGAATAACCCTTATTTGGGGTACCCTCCCATCGACGTAAGAGGGGGGGACGTCGGTTTTTCCTCACGCGGTCGACCTCTTGGCGGGTGACGCACTAATTATTAACCTTATTAACTGGTACAAATTAATAGCGAATATAGGCGAATTACAACGTTTTGTATTTCTTTAGGTCAAAGGCATCAAAAAAGATAATTAAAAAAGCAAACTAATGCTAATCATGTTAGTTCTACTGACTTACTCTACGTTTAATTAATTAGCATTCATTTAAAAAGATAAGACTAGTAACATAATTGACGTAACTACTACTTGCATGCAAACATAATGCATAAATTTGCTTTACAGCAGCAATATATAATGTTTAGATACTCGTTATCTGACCAATTAATCAATCAATTTACTGCAATCTACAGCTAAGTTCTAACCTAGTTTACGCCATAACATAACTTATGTCGACAAATAGTCCATCTTAGTCGCCTTTTTGTAAGCAAATGAGTAAATTTCGTCTATCCATCCACAAGCCTGTTGACGTCTTGTATTGAATTTATGCCTCCTGAAAGACGGATGATGCGATAATAGCCAATTTACCGTGTGGTGATGGCGTAAAAATACAATTCACCACCCCCTCTCACCCCCGTGGGTGTCTTTAAAGACGACTAAGGGATATATTACGCTTATGACATCTATGCAAGAGATGGAAAACTCGAAATAAAACCCTATACCAACCTGTCTGACGAGCATGGTATAGTCAGGTCAATTTCCCTCATATTATGTAGGAGGCTCGAGCCCAACAGTGGGACGTAAATAAGCTGAAATTATAAAAATGATAAGCCAGGTTTGGGAGATGGGTCAACCATTCCACCTGGTATTATATATTTTGCAGCATGTCGCCTTAGGCAACACATCAGTAAGATTTTACCTACTGCTAAGGGTAACTAAGGGGTTAATATCAACTTTAAGGCTGGAAAAACACTTGTACCGTTTATTTGTAATGTACTGTTTTAGACGATTTGTTACAATACGGGGACTTGGACTAGTGTATGTAATATATTATTGTATTTGTAATGTAATATTCGAGCGCTTAGCTCAAATGTGCTCCACTTTTACAATCGATATCCTGCGCGAGTCCCCTCCGAGAATGAGCGGAAAAAACGAGATCGTGAAAAAAGGAAAATAATTTATAATTTTGTGTAAAATTATGAAAAAAAAGACTAATTTTACACAATAGAGTGATAATTTAAAAAAAAAAAGAAATCGTCGGTTCTCGAACCCGAGACCATAGATTTCGCAATCGAGCGACCTTACAACGAGGCTACCACCATCTTGCCATTCAATTGCGAATTTCTCTACTACCTACGAGTAAATTACATCCAACTTTGACGCTAATCTTTTTAACGAAGGCCCAGTTGACCCTAATATCTGGTAGTTGTGATACCCTCGGACCCCCTCTACCACCCCACCTAAAATGATGGAAATCCCCGACCCACACGTCTGAGTGTCTCCTTGTTAGTCAAAATGATAGGCGTAGAGGTTGTGTGTGCTTTATTATTATTTAAAAAGAAAAAAAAGAGAATAATTTAATTTGTATCAAAGAAGAAACGAAAGTGATGGTCCGAATTTAATATATATTCTTACTAAACACAAGATTACTGATCGGTACAGTAGTTTTATAAGAATTTGGTAGTTCTAAGACCACACTGTTGACAGCTGGGGGCCGGCCCGTCTGTGGTAGTATCACACCCTCGCAGAAAATCGACGTCTGAGTAGTAGCAATTTGTTATTGCGCTTCGTTTGGTGAGCGAGAGAGCCGGCAGCCTAACTTTCTGAGGGTGTTTATGTGTGCTGGGTTTTAGTGATTCACACTCTCTTCAATTTCTTCGCGATAGTCAGCAGCCTAGCTGTGTTCCTGGTATTGCAAAAGTCCATGAGCGACAGCAACACTTACCATCAAGTGTATAGTGTGTAGTATGCTCGTCTGCTCCTGTTTGCAATAAAAAAAAAATGTTGTCGTCACATTTTGACCTGCACTGTCTTGTAATGTAACTAGTGTTGCATAATTCGAATCATTTAATTCGAATAACTCGAATAAGACTATTGACTCGTTCATTCGAATCGCCGTTGACCGAAACCGAATCAATTCGTTAACTCGTAGGCAGGTAGGCACTCGTAGCGCGGGCGGCCGCGGCAGCACGGCGCGGCGAACAGTCGACTCTGTTTGATAGGACATTCGTTGATTCGTTTTCTGTCCCTCGCGCGATTTAATGTTTTCTTGCTTTTGTTGACTGCTCGTTTACGTAATTAAAAATAATAGTCATTAATTATGAGTATACCTGAGACGTATAAAAAGTTTTTTTTTTAAGTTGATTTATCGGGTAATTACTAATTATAATCAGACTTTATTTAAAAAAAAAAGTATTTTGTATATGATTTTATTATTACTTTTTGTTATTTAGTATGCTGATTTTAATCATAATAATAAAAGAGTATTGTCATTACCTACGTGTTTAAAAGTCAATATACGCCTATTAAAAGTCAATAGTCCCCTTTCCGTAACCAAATACCGAGCACACTGCTGTAACTCAAAATTTCGACTCATTCGTAATGCAAACCGATCCGCAAAAAAAAACTCGTTCGAATAATAATGTAAACGAATTATAACTCGGCTTCACAGGCGTGACGAATGTGACGATTCGAATCAATTCGAATTGAGATTCGAATCAATAGTAATTTTAATTCGATTGATTCGAATTGAAAAAAAAGCAATTCGTCTCATCGCTAAATGTAACAACTTAAAGGACTTTGGAAAAAAACTAACAAACAAGTTTAGTAGACGCGAATAATACATTACAAACGATCATTATAAGTCAGTCTTTTGTTTGACTTACAAAAATTCGATACATTATACTGAAGTATATTGTTTGACTTACAAAAATTCGATACATTATACTGAAGTATAGAAAATCAGTCTCCAGTTTAAGACAGTTGCTTACACGCCAAAGTTTCTTTTAAAAATATAAATAACTAGCTGACCCAACAGACGT
Source organism: Lymantria dispar (assembly GCA_032191425.1). NCBI lineage: Eukaryota > Metazoa > Arthropoda > Insecta > Lepidoptera > Erebidae > Lymantria > Lymantria dispar. Next base: position 34,293,966 of record CM063448.1, read on the forward strand.
TGTTCTGTTCAAATAAAGTGCCACCTACCGGGTCCAATTGTAAATCTAAACCATTCTCGAAACTCATTGAGCACACACAAATTACTTAAATTACTTAAATCCAGTCAACAGATATCGCCATCTGTTAGAATCTTTTGGAGTTAACAGTTAATTGTGACTGTCAATTAATTATAGACAAATAATTTGTAATAAAATAAAATTGATAAAGTAAAATTGATTGATATTAATTTATTTCTCGAATTTCTGAACATTTGCGCTTATAACTTTTTTATTTATAGTTCTACGACAAAAAGTTACTTGACCAATGTTGTAGAGAATTTAATTTTCAACAAAAAATGTTAACAATTTTTTTTATCAGATTAATAGTTTAAGAGATATATCGTAAAAACCATTTCAACCCCTATTTTCAAGATGGCGGCCGTGGGACAAGGGTGGCGACCCCACAAACTTGGTTTTAGCTTTACACTAACCCCCCCTACACATCTAAAAAATAAAATTGCGTCCTCTAAGAAACGCAAGGTAAAGCCTAAAAAATGTAACATTTCAATGGACTATTCATATATATTAAGATTTGCAAAGCTTTTAACGAATAAAATTTTATGATATAGAATATATATTTTGTACAGAATTAGACACTCTACAGAAATGGTTTCTTACATAGTTAATCGGTAAGTCAATTCGATATAACAATTATTCGCACTCAAAATTTAATATGACCGGACCGTCCGCCCGTGACCATACGCTGTAAAATGTTCGAAACGTCACGAAATCAAATCAAACGAAATCAAAAATCAAATACATGTGCGATAAAATCCGTAGTTTTATTTACAATGTGTAATACTCGCGTAAACAACAGAAATGCTTATATGCAAGCTTTAAAGTCCCTATTCTGTTACACTTCGTTTTATAATAGTTACTCATTCTTACATAAAACGCAATAGTTTATCAATACGCTAATAACTCAAGCTCGAGGAGAACTATGATTTACACTTAATATCCAGGAAATTAGACTAGGTGTTACACAATGTACAGATAACCGGTACAGTTGCGATATTTACATGAAATAACAACCTTTTATTATTCATTACCTTTAATTTATGACGAAAATGTAGTATTTTTTGTAAGTCGTGTGTTGATGATGCGATAAAATCCGTAAAATAGTTTAATTTACAATCCTTACATTACTAATTGGTGCCTTGAACGACGAATATGAGCTTTACATTGACCTGGATTAACTCCAACTATTCCAATAGGTAAATTCCTATGGAAGCTTGATGTCAGGCGTTCATAAAACTTTTGCTCATAACTTTCGCAATGTCCACAATGGAGTATTACATATTGCGTCGACCCAAATTAATTGGGATAGGAGTAAGATAGTGATGATGAAGATAGGATAAAAAAAACATCGAAGTAAGAATACAATCAACTAGAAATGTAAATAATACCAATAAATAAAATTGGAGTGTCTGTTCGTAATGTCAAAATAATAGACTTTTTTCATGCTCACACGGTTATTTGCACTATACATATGCCTAAAATATAGATTAAAATTTTTTTGTCTGTCTGTCTGTTTGTTCCGGGTAATCTTCAAAACGGCTGGACCGATTTCAAAAATTCTTTCACCAATGGAGAACTATAATATCAGGAAGTAAACTAGGCTATATTTTATCCTGGTATTCGCACGGGAACGGGAACTACGCGGGTAAAACTACTAAAATCGAAGAGAAGCGAGGGCGGGTTGCTAGTTACTAATGAAACTCTTACTCGTCTTTTACGACATGCAGTAGTAGTGGTAGTATTTGTAAATGCCATTACATACGCGTAATGGCGCGTATTAGTTGATATAATTAATTGTGGTAATTCATACAACATTAATAATACAAATTAAAGTTAAAATAATAATAATTATATACATTATGTATGCAATTTCAATGACGAAACTTGTATATGTAATCAGGAAATAGTGATGTGACTATGTAACAAGAAGTCGATAATCGGTAATGTGAACTGTCATCGTGTACAATGATCGATAAAAACTAGGGAAGTGCACCGGCGCGATATATTGTGGTTTCGCTTAACAGTTGATGCTTAAAAGTACAGTCGTCGTAAAAGTATACATACAAAAATAATAAATGATATTAATAGTTTTGGTATACTATATTAACGGTCTTGGTGCTGTGTGGTAGCGGCTTCGAATACTACCAACCCTTGCTTTGCTCGTGGGTGTCGTAAAAGACGACTAAGAGCCCTAGATTGTCCCTGACCAACTACATCTGGTACCATTTGGGTCAACGATTACATTCCCAAGGAGGGTTGATGTCAGGCAGGCGGCCGGTCATAAAAGTCATTGCCAAAACTTTTTGCAATATGTCAAAACAGATGACATATTGCGTCGACCCCAAGTAATTGGGATAAGAGCAAGATGATGATGATTAATAGTTTTGGTATACACAAAAATTTGATATTAAATTAAACAATACAAATGACATTTTTATAAAAAAAAAATCTCAGAAATTGGACTCGTTACAATCTTTGATATTTTTAGAGAGAGATAGACATACTGATTTGGGATTTTTAACATATGTATAAAAAAATCCGTGTAGTGACGGAGTAAGAATACAATTCACCACCCCCTATCTTAGCTGTGGGTGTCGTAAAAGACGACTAAGGGATTAAATATGCATATAACATCTATGTTAGAGAAGGAAAACTCGAAAGAAAACCCTACACCAACCTGCCTGACCAGCATAGTAAGGTCAATTTCCTTTAAAGGAGGGGATTCGAGCCCAGCAGTGGGATGTATATACGCCGAGATGATGAAAAAATATTATTACAGTTTGTCGCTAAAAAAGATTAAGGGTTATAAAATGCAAATGATATTTCTGAAAAGGAAAACAAAATCTTATAACAACTTGTGTGATAGCAGAGTAAATTTACAATTCACCATTCCCTATCTTGCCCGTGGATGTTGCAAAAGCGGACTGAGGGATATAATATGCATATAACAACTATACAAGAGAAGAAAAACTCGAAATAAAACTCTATACCAACACTTTCAATCAGCGTAGGTCAATTTTCCCCCATAATTCAAAGGAGACTCGAGCCCAGTAGAACATGTATGAGCTAAGAAGAGTATTTTATTTTTACTCTCTCATCGTTCCGATTATTTTTACAGCGTTCATGATTATGAAAGCAACATATGTTTACTTCATATGAATTGTAAATAAAATTATTTTTACGGATTTTATCGCGTTTGTTTTTGATTGCCCGATGTTTCGATTACTTTACAACGTTCATTTTAAGGCGATAAAATCCGTATAAATAGTTTTATTTACAATGTAACTCGCGTAAACATCACATATCATATAAAATTTCATATGAGTTAATAATGTCGTAATCAAAGTCCTATGCCCATTTTCACCAACGACCTTTGAATATTTGATAATACTTAAATTATTACCTTAATGACACAGAATAAAGTTAAGTCATCAATATTGCTTTAGATGTTGCGTAATATTTAAGGGACATTAGTGAAAATCGACTCAAATTTATTTAACGCTAAGAATAAAGATTAACATATTCGATTCCGCCAAGAGGGCGACCGCGTGAGGAAATACCGACGTCTTCCCAGAGGAGAGGACACCGGTCGATGGGAGGGTACTCCTCAATGGGTATTCCGTCGGACCGATCACTGACGTCAAGTCACCCTGCTCCAACCTGACCCTGGTGGACGGTCCAACGACGAAGGCGACGTGTCACGGGTGGGTTACGGGTGTGCGTGCTTACGCCTCTCTGTTGCCCCGTACGCAATGGTGCAAGGAGCGCGCCGAACATAACCCAACCCAAAAAAAAAAGTGGTAAAAGAATAAAGAAGTAGGGATAAAGAAGAAGAGACAATAATATAATATAATAAATCATCATCATCATTTCAGCCTATTGCCGTCTACTGCTGGACGTAGGCCTCCCGCATGTTGCGCCACAATGTGCGGTCCTGTGCCGCCTGCATCCAACGACGCCCAGAAACTTTCACTAGGTCATCGGTCCACCTAGTGGGGGGGGGCGTCCTATACTGCGTCGTCCGATACGCGGTCGCCACTCGAGAACCTTTCTTCCCCAGCGGTTGTCGGTTCGTCGAGCGAATCCCTGACTCATTTTTAGGGTGCCGTACCTAAAGGATAAAAACGGGACCCTATTACTAAGACTTCGCTGTCTGTCCGTCCGTGTGCCCATCCATCTGTCTGTCACCAGGCTGTATCACAAGAACCGCGATAGCTGGACAGTCGAAATTTTCACAAAATATGTATTTCTGTTGACGCTATAACAATAAATACTAAAAATAAAATAAATATTTAAGGGGGCTGTCATACAAAAAACGCAATTTTTTTGCCTATTTTTATAGATAACTAGCAGCGCTCTGCAGTTTCACCCGCTGTTCCTCTTCCCGAGGGAATATCGGGATAAATTATAGCCTATGTGTTATTCTGATATGTAAGCTATATTATTATGAAGTTTGATCAAAATCCATTCAATAGTTTTTGCGTGAAAGAGCAACAAACATCTTCACATCCTCATATACAATCTTTCGCGTTTATAATATTAGTAGGATATTTGTTTTTTTTTTGTGGGTGGGCTGCAGTCGGCGCGCCTCCGCACCACTCCGTTCGGGGCGACAGAGGGGCTTAAGCACGCAACTCCCGCAACCCACCCAAAAACCACGTATTCGTCGTTGGGCCGACCACCGGAGCAGGGTTACTTGACATCAGTGGTTGGCCCGACAATATTAGTAGGATGGTACGGAACCCTTCGTGCGCGACTCCGACTCGCACTTAGCCAGTTTCTTTTTTTTTATTTTACGCCCGTGGAGGTCGTGATAAGAAGTAGTAAATATTCTTACTTCATCACTACACGGAATGTTTAATTATTAAAAGATGGAACTAACACTGTTCTAATTAGCAGAAATTTCGGTTACGGTCATTGTATACTTATACTACATTGTCACAGATTCTTACAAATGTCGAAATATATCCGAACAGTTATACAATTTGATCGATAAAATACGAACAAACAATTTAAATTTATAATATGATTGGTAAATTATTAATCACTTAGTATAATTTGACATAGAAATGTGTGTTATTACCACTGATATCATAGTTAGGTAATTGTGAATATATGAATGATTGTAATTATTGAGATGAGTAAGCTCGACGTTTCGTAATTTAAAAGGAAACTCATTATTTTTTTTTAATTACAGTGTTACGTATTTAAATAGATAATTGTTAGGTTAAATAAGTTATTTCATGTTATTTATTTCCTGTGAAAATACCATATACAAATTAACATTTTTTTTATTAAATATCACAAATGGGAATATGCCTTTTTTCGTATGGTGGCGGCGTTAGAATACAGTTCGCCACTCCTTGTCTTGCCAGTGGGTATCGTAAAAGACGACTAAGGGATTATAATACCCATATAACATCCACGCAAGAGGAGAAAACCTTGAAACAAAACCCTATACCAACATGTCTACCGACATCCCGGGTCAGGAACGTCGAGAGGAGAGGGTACCCGAAAGGGTATTCCATCGGGACGACCATGGACGACAAGTCACCCTGCTCCGGTGGATGGCCCAACGACGAAGGCGACGTGGCTACGGGTGGGTTATGGGCCCGCGCGCCGTCCTTTCGTCGCCCTGGACGGAATGGACCGCGTGTGAGCTTCCCATAGCCCACCCGTAAAAAAAAATACCAACATGTCTGACCAGCATGGTATAGTAGGTCAAAACTGAGGCCCTCCTATTTCATGGCCCACGTCGAGGTCCCCCCCGAGGAGCACATATCAGTGTGTCTGGGGTTGCCGTGCCGGTGCGGGCCCAGATGAAATATCTAGGCCTGCACCTTGATAGTAAATGGAATTTCGGGCCACACTTTGCCCAGCTCGTCCCTAGGCTCACCAAGTCAGCCGCGGCGCTGGGAAGGCTTCTGCCAAACACTGGCGGTCCTGGGTCGTCCTGTCGGCGTCTCTACGCTGGAATCCTGCGGTCCATGGCATTGTATGGTGCCCCTATCTGGTCGGAGTCCCTCACCGCCCGCAACAAGGCCCTCCTGCGCCGACCGCAGAGAATCATGGCGGTGAGGACTATCAGGGGTTACCGTACGGTGTCTTGGACTGCAGCGACGCTATTGGCAGGCGACCCGCCTTGGCCGCTTATGGCTGAGGCGTTGGCGGAAGTTTACCAGCTCCGTGCCACAGCGCGGGCCAACGGCGAGCAAGTCTCTGCAAGGAGACTGGGCAGAGCGCAAGAAGTGGCCCGGAGGGAGGTTATCCGGCGGTGGAGGGCAGACCTTGAGTCCCCCGTAGCAGGGCGGGGGACTGTGGAGGCGGTTGCGCCGCATCTCCACCGCTGGCTCACAAGGAAGCACGGCAACCTAACATTTAGGATGGCGCAGGTGCTTACCGGTCACGGGGTCTTCGGTAAGTACCTGCATATGATTAGAAGAGAAGAGGCCCCCGGATGTCATGAGTGTGGCGCGCCAACTGATGATGCGCGTCACACATTGGAAGTATGCCCCGCCTGGGGACCTCAGCGCCACGACCTGTCGGCGGTTCTCGGAGCGGACCTGTCGCTGCCGACCGTTATCACAAAGATGCTCGGCAGCGACAGGTGCTGGTCGTCGATGGCCTCATTTTGCGAGGCCGTCATATCCAGGAAGGAAGCGGCGGAGCGAGAACGCGAGGCAAGCGCCTCTGCTGACTCGCTCCGTCGCCGGCGACCCGGGAGGAGGAGGCGACAATATGCGCACCTACTCCCACCGCCCTAAATAATGACGACAGGACGTGGCCAGACGGCCATGCGTTGGGGTGCCGGGGATTGAATGTCATCAGACGATCTCACCGGCACCCCGTAAAAGCGCGGAAGGGGCCGCTGTGGTTTTAGTGGGTATTCCGGCTGCGGACGTGGCCGGTGAGTCCCACACAACCCCCGCCCACTGGCGGGGGACTGTGCGTAAATGCATTTCCACAGCGTGAACAAAAAAGAAAAAAAATGGTATAGTAGGTCAATTTCCCTCCTAATGGCGAGGAGGCTCGAACCCACCAGTAGGACATGCATATAAACGACGTACAATGGGTACTTTTGGGCCGAGGTCCGTATGTGGGATCATTTAGTTTTTAAGTTTGACTTGTGACTTCCTTTTTATTTAATATATATATATTCAGGATCTCGGAAACGGCTCCAACGATTTTGATGAAATTTGGCATACTAGAGGTTTCGAGGCCAAAAAATCGATCTAGCTAGGTTTCATTTATAGAAAATGTTGTGTTGCTGGTGTTTTTAGCTAATCAATACAATGACATATAATGTTATGGACATTCTCGGAATAGGAATTGGAATTTCGGCATCGATGTCAAGATTGATAATAGTTCAGTTGGGCAGTTGTCCAGTTTTTTTTCTTTTGTTTTGGCATTCAAACAGCGTGGGATCGAATCTCGGTGTTCTTATTATTCGCTTTTTGTATTTATTTATGTTTTTTCATTATTTGACCATTTTTATTTTTTATTCATATATATCTAAATAACTTCAGGGAAAAATCAAAAAGAAATATAACGAGCAAAGCTCGGTCAACCAGATATTGATATATAAGACAACTATATTTTAAAACAAGTAGGTAACGCGAATATTATTACTTTACTACAGATTTTTTAAGAAATCTAGATATTTTTATAGTTATTAGCACTTTAAAATAAATTATAATATAATTATAAACAAAATATATTACGCATTGTACGAATATAACATTGAATAACAATATGATTTAAGAAAGTAACATTAACTGTAGTAGGTCAAGAACTATAATATCATGAATTATAAAATTCATAATCCTGCAGTTTGAATAATTAAATAAATTCATATATCATATTATTTGTAGCGATTTTCCTCCTGTTTCATGTTTCATACATTGTGGAGGTATAAAACATTTTCTTGATCTCTCTGCATTCATACAATACATCGATATCCATACTAAAATATTTCTGGTAATAAAATGTCTGTAACATAATGATTTCTGATGTTTACACGAGTATTACACATTTTAAATAAAACTACTTTACTAATCCGTAGTTTTATTTAAAATGTCTGTAACGTGTTACGATTTAAAAAAAAACTAGATCAAATTAATTGAATAATTTATTAATGAGATGGAAGTAACTGTTTAAGATTAATAATAATGATTAAAGCAATGCACTAATAACGACGATAAGAATTGTGAATTCAAATTATTTTAGATGTACTTAAGTGTGAAAATAAATACTATAGGAAAAGGAAGTAAAAAGTTATAATTTTTTTGATGTTTGAACAATATTTCTAATAGAATTACTTTAAAATGAAATGCATTCTATTATCTATATATTATTAATATATAAAGAAAACTTATATCTAGCAATAAAGCACTTTTGAGTCAGAGCTAGCAAATAATCATGTGCATAGGTTTAACAAATCAGATATTTGATATCGTGTAATTTATTGGACTGTTCGCTGGTTACTGACTGGGTTTGTTAATAAAATACAACCAGAGATTTATAGATCAGCCACAGGATCGTATATGAAGTATGAGAAACAAATTAGGCTTATAAAATTGGATATATTAAAAAAGTCTCTAATTGCATTGGAAATCTCAAACCGGTGTCCAAACACAGACTTCAATAACAGACAAATCATTATCATCTTGCTCTTATCCCAATTCCTTGGGGTCGACGCAATATGTTATCTGTTTTGACATATTGCAAAAAGTTTCGGCAATGACTTTTATGACCGGCCGCCTGCCTGACGTCAACCCTCCTTGGGAATGTAATCGTTGACCCAAATGGTACCAGATGGAGTTGGTCCGGGTCAATCTAGGGCTCTTAGTCGTCTTTTACGACACCCACGAGCAAAGCAAGGGTTGGTAGTATTCGATGCCGCTACCACACAGCATAAATAAATGAATCCTTAATTTTAATAGTAAAAAATAAATAAACACTGCATCTTAAAACAAAATATCTGACATTTTATTCATTAATGAAAATTTTTTGTGTGAACGTTAGTATTATTTGAATGTAAGGTCGTTAAGTTAGCAATTGACTGTTTATCTACAAGGTTATTATTGCCAAGCCTCTAAAAGTAACTACTACCTTCCGCTATTACATTACCATAATACTTATCATACCTAAAGTTTTTCTCACAACAGTACTGCGCCGTAATTAAATTTGACGGAAGAGTGCACACTGGCCGCGATTATACCCTCTGATGTAACGATTAGTGTTGTTACTTCATCGATAAAATTATCTTACTTGATAAGACAGCATAACTAAGTAATTGGATTACTTAAGACTTATTTGCATTATATTACTAAGTTAAATACCGTTATGTCAGGATATAATGCACTATTGTTTATTCCGTTGAAAATATTTCTTCTTTACAGTCTATTTACGTTTTATAGCGGGATCAAAAATTGCTTAACCCATCATTATCATCATCTCGGCTCATATACGTTCCACTATTGGGCTCGAGCCTACTCCACAGTAGGAGGGAAATTGACTTTACTATGCCATGCTGGTCAGACAGGCTGGTATATGGTTTTATTTTGACTCTTCCCTATATTGCATAGATGTTATATGCGTATTATATCCCTTAGACGTCTTTTATGACATCCGCAGGCAAGATAGAAAGTTAGAAAGTGGTGAATTGTACTCTTACTTCGTCACCACAGGAATAAAGCCACACTACACTTTTAAGATATACTATCAATAAAAATAATTTATATCCTTATAATAACAAAATATAATCGATAATGAACAATATGTATCGATATTTTGAAAGTAAATATCGATAAATTATTTGCTCCCTTCACTATGAGTTACGTAGTATTTAATCAAGATGTACACGTTTTTCATTCAGCAATGCGTTTACCGTTCGTTATGTGTATATGTTTTTATAAATTAGTAAGAACGGATATGTAACAAGTTTATCTATATAACACATACACAACTAAAAACCTTGTTTATCTATCTGTTTGATCGCGTTAATCTCGGGAATTATTAGTTGGATTCGTAAATATCTTATTTTTCTGACAGGACGTTTATCTCAAAAAGTTATAGGCTCCAATACATAATATTACGAAAAGGCTACGTACGTAGAACCCCTTTACAATAGAAGGAAAAATTGTTCTCTATACCAAGCTGGTCAAATATGTGACATTAATTTTTTTTTGTGTATGTAATGCTGTAAGCCGTAGATGGCTTAGCCCGGACTATGGGTGAGCGCTGAGGGCTCTCAACCCAGTTATGGTGAGATTAATGTTTTGTAGTTTTCCTTTTTTGAAAAGACGTTATTTGTTAAACTAAAAAAATATATTGCAAGTTTGTAAAATATTATCAAAACAGATGTAGTATGAGCGCGACGAATCATTCTTCTATTTATTCAAATCCTCATATCAGATAAATTTACTAACAATATACAACGTAAAATGGTCACCATTAGGCGTCTATTTAGGGGTAAGGAACTGATACTTATTTTATCATTAGCTAAACTTTTAAAAAATAATCTAGGTTTTGGACTTGTAATAGATTCATCGTCGTTATATTAGTACATATAAATCGTTATATCGGGTATACGGCCCAAGACTCCACGCCAAGAGGACATGATGATGCCGCATGATAGATGCCGCCCTAGCCGAAGCGGACCGGACCGGGGACTTTAGCCCGTCACCCGCAGAGAGACCGACCGCGCGCCGGCGACCGACGTCCCGGGACAGAGACGTTGAGAGGTGAGGGTACCCGAAAGGGTATTCCGTCGGGCCGACCACTGAAGACAAGGAGCTCGGCTTTGGTAACTGGCCCAATGACAAAGGCGATATGGGTACGGGTGGGTTAGGTAGATTAAAAAAAAAAAAAAAGCATCTTCAAAATATTAAAAAGCTCATATGTACACATTTTTCTTAAAAAGACTCCATCCAGCCTTATTCAGGATCCTTGTATTGTGTGGGTTTTTACAAACGTATAATTAACAGACACAAATTACATCCAACCTCAGAACAGCAATTATTGTCTTAGTATTTCGTATGGTGACGGGGTAAGAATACAAATCACCACTTCCTCTTCTTCACCATCTTGCCTGTGGGTGTTGTAAAAGACGACTAACAGATATATAACATATATGCAATAGAAGTAAAAATCGAAATAAAACCCACTACCAACCTGTCTGGCAGCATAATCATTTTCCCTCCTATTATGGAGGAGGCTCGCGCCCAACAGTTGAACTTGTATGATCTGAAATAATGGTGATGATTCGGCTTAGGATTTGAGCCAGTGACACTAGCACTATCTGGTCGTAGTCCCTCACCACCCGCAACAGAGCCCTTCTGCGGCGACCGCAGAGGGCCATGGCAGTGAGGACTATTAGGGGCTACCGTACTGTGTCCTGGACTGCAGCGACACTGCTGGCAGGCAACCCGCCTTGGCCACTGGTGACAGATGCGTTGGCGGAAGTGTACCGATTCCGCGCCACAGTACGAGTCAACGGCGAGCAAGTCTCCACAAGGGGACTGGGCAGAGCCCAGAAAGTGGCTCGAAGGGAAATAATCCGGCGGTGGAAAGAAGATCTAGAGTCCCCCGTAGCAAGGCGGGGGACTGTGGAGGCGGATACGCCGCATCTCCACCGCTGGCTCAAGAGAAGGCACGGTAGCCTTACATTTAGGATGGTGCAGGTGCTTACTGGACATGGGATCTTCGGTAAGTACCTGCACAAAATTGGAAGAGAAGAGGCCCCAGGTCCGCCACATACTGGAAGTATTCCCCGCCTGGGGGCCTCAGCGCCACGTCTTGTGCACAGAAATGGGAACAATAGGAACAATAGACCTGTCGCTGCCGACCGTCATCACCAAGATGCTCGGCAGCGACAGTTGTTGGTCGTCGATGGCCTCCTTTTGTGAGGCTGTTATGACAAGGAAGGAGGCCGCAGAGCGGGAACGCGAGGCGCTTGCGACCGCTGACTCGCTCCGCCGGCGGCGGCCAGGGAGGAGGAGACGCCGCTATGCGCTTCTCCTCCCATCGCCCTGAATGATGACAGGACATGGCCAGATGGCCAAGCGTTGGGGTGTCGGAGATAGAATGTCATCAGACAATCTCTCCGGCACCCCGTAAAAGCGCGGAAGGGGCCACTGTGGTTTTAGTGTTTATTTCGGTCCCTTATGTGGCCGGCGAGTCCCACACTCATCTCTCCCGTCTGTCACCGGCGGGGGGATAGTGCGTAAATGCATTTTCACAGCGAGAAAAAAAAAAGTGACACTAGCACACTAGTTTGATATCTTCACCACTATTGCACATGTGCAGTCAAACTATTGTCAATCTCTTAAGTAATTGCAATAAGCATTGCTTAACTTTATTATAGCTTATCGATTAGTAATTGCCTTTGACTACGAATTGTTAGTCATCCAATATTTTCTTTTGCTTTGAAACGAAGTCACAATCTATAATAAAGTCGATGCTTTATCAAAATCCCATAAATTTAAATGCTTAATAGCTAAAGATTTACCAGTAGCCGCTATTGTTTCTATAACGACTTCGGGCTGGGTGATAGTTTTGGCGGATATTCATTTATATTCACGAACACCAAAATTACTAACGATTTAAAAAGTAACTCTTTATCCATCCATCTGTTCATCAGCTCTATTACAGGTAGATCTCTACAAAAGAATATCACATAAGCTACAATAACATAAATTTCTTTATGGGCAGTCTCAAATCGTCTTTAAAAATAAAACAGATGGCATGACGACATCGTAAAAGTAACATGAAACTATTTTGATTGTAAACGACTTACTAACCATGATTGTGGGGAAGCCTTTTCCAATAGTGGCTTCTAACTTATCTGCAATACTTTATATAGAATTGGAAATTATGTCCCTAAATTAATATATTTAATTAATGTATTTACTGCTATACTTAAAAGTCTAAGTAATCACCATTTCACCTGTAATTATTTCACAATCTTTTTTTAAGTGAAATGTATTGTAGAAAGGCCTTAAAATTTTGATTCACAACCATTTTGTGTAACGAGAAGTTCGCGAAAAAAAGAGCTTAAGCAACTGCTCATTTTTATCCGTCACACACTTAAAAAACGAAGTTCCCGAGTAGAAGAGCTTAAGTGACTACTTTTACTTAAACGTATTCGTCCTACAGTTATATACATATAAACATTTACCTTGTAAATATCACATGTTTACTAATATTATAAACGCGAAAGTAAGTTTGTTTGTTTGTTTGTTCGTGTGTTGCGCTTTCACGCTTAAACCACCGTATCGATTTCAAAAATTCTTTCACCAACAGAAAGCTATAATATCAGGGAGTAACATAGGCTATATTTTATCGCGGTATTCCAGGATACAGGAACGGGAACTACGCAGGTAAGACGACTGAAACCGAAGCGAAGCAAGGGTGGGTTGCTAGTTTACTAATAAATAGAACATTTTTATTGTTCAGTGGATAAGCAAGAAGTGATCAAAGGACGCTTTTCTTATTTGTTTTACAAGAGTTTTTATAAATTACGTAATTTCAAATTGGTATAAGGGTACAGTAACCTATAAGTTTGCGATGCTTTTTTACGTCTTATTTTATTGACGACTATTATTGCATTTTTAAAAAACAAACAACACAGGTATATATGTATTTAGAACTATGCTATTTTTAAAAACAAAATTTAACCCAGTGAAGTCGCAATTAATAATTACATAACCTTAAACGCCTGTTATTCAGACCGTTGAAATAGCTAACCTCTAATTTGAGATCTAATTGCAGAAACGTGATAAAATTCAAATATTTTTATTCGATATTTACTTGATTTTACTATTTTTTATAACACCTTTCATACTGTATATTTGTAATTACGTCATCATCTTCATTATCTCAGCCCATATAAGTCCCACTGCTGGGCTTGGGCCACCTCCACAATGAAAGGGAAATTGACCTACTATACCGCGCTGGTCAGACGGGTTAGTATAGGATTTTATTTTGAATTTTTCTTGTATTACATAGATAATTTTTCATATCTAATCCCTTAGTCGTCTTTTACGACACCCACCGATAAGAGAGGTGAACTGTATTCTTACTTCGTCACCACACGAATATCTAAATATCTAAATAAAAGCTTATTAATACCCACTATTAGGATCTCCATGTGGTGATGAAATAAGAATATAATTTACGAACCCTTTCTTATTTGGGGGTGACCGTAAGAGTCGACTAAGGGAGTAGATAATATCAGTGTAAGATCAGGATCACTCGAAATATACCCTATACCAACTTTTCTGACCAACATGGTCTAGATCAATTCGCCTCCCATTGTGGAGGAGGCTAGCAATCAGAAATGACAAGTATATGAGCAGAGATTATGATTGGACTTGCCCACATAATCAGCCTAATAGGCCACAAGATTGTCATGAGGATTGGCGAACGTATTTGTTGCTATAAATTACACAGGGAGAGTGTTCTTGCCCGCTCCCCTCGTGTTTCCTTTGACGATAATGCAATAACGGCGCGAACGTGCGAGGGAATGGGTGACGACATATTACAGGTATCCCAGCGTTTCAGCTCATAAACGTCCTACTACCGGGCTCGAGCCTCCTCCTTAATGGAGGGGAAGTTGACCTATTATACCATGCTGGTCAGATATGTTGGTATAGGGTTTTATTTCGAGGTTTCCTTCTCTTGCACAAATGTTATACGCATTTTATATCCTTTAGTCATCTTTTACTACATCCACGGTCAACATATTGAGTGGTGAATTGTATTCTTATCCCGTCACCACAAGGAATGATATATGGGCTGAGATAATGATGAGAAAATGATGAAAATCAAATATTATAACATTATCCACACCTTGATATTCCTCCTACATATCTATACCAATAAATAAAATTGGAGTGTCTGTTTGTAATGTCAAAATAATAGGTTTTTTTCATGCTCACACGGTTATTTGCACGACACCTATGCCTAAAATAGCAATTAAAAAATCTTTGTCTGTCTATCTGTTTGTTCCGGGTAATCTTCAAAACGGCTGGACCGATTTCAAAAATTCTTTCACTAATGGAAAGCTATAATATCAGGGCGTAAACTAGGCTATATTTTATCCCGGTATTCTTACGGGAACGGGAACTACGCGGGTAAAACGACTATAACCTATAACCGAAGCAAAGCGAGGGCGGATTGCTAGTATAAAATAAAGTCATGTTAGTTACACTATTTATAACTTAAGAACGGCTGTACCGATTTACCTGAAAGTTGGCGGGGAGGTAGGTAGCTTAGAACCAGGAGACGGACATAGGATACTTTTTATATCGTTCGACCGGGTTACCGTAGGACTTGACACAAAACGACAAAGAGAATAGAAGTCACTATAAAACGTGGTATAATAAAAACGCATCTGTCATGTAAGAACAAAACGTAAATGACAGCTATAGACAGACTATATTTGTTGAAATTTAGAAAATATATTTACGAAAAAAATTATGGCAGTACGAAGTTTGCCGGGTCGGCTAGTTCTTCATAAAATAAAGCGAAATCCACTAGATTTATATGAAATGTCCTAATAACCCAATCCAGTTATTAATTATTTAATTTATGTGAATAACTAAACAAACTAACTTGGAAGTTAAATGTTATGAAAGTAAAAATATGAGATCACTAAGCACGCATAATAAATGTTCAACTAATTACACTCAAGTAATACAGTAAGGAATCCGTGTGGTGACAGAGTAAGAATAGAATTCACCACTCTCTATCTTGACCATGAGTGTCGTAGAAGACGACTTAGGGATATGAATGTATGTAATATCTATGCAAGATATTGAAAACTTGAAATGAAAAGTTAGTTATAGTTTAAAAGTTATTTCACAAGTCTCTATTATAGATTTTTCATTTACTAAATTCACTTTTGATAGATGTCCAAGAAATCGAATTAATTAGGGTATAGATTTAATTCACTGTTAAATAGTTTTTGGGACTAGTATAGGGACTAATCCCACCACACATTCCCATCTCTGTAACTCCTGTAAGCCAGGATCCACAATGGTCTCCTTTTGAGACGCCGAGGTTTGACCCTCAGGAAGTCCCGGGAAACGCTTTTAATTGTCTTGAAGCCCGCAACAAATTTAATTGGAAATGAAAAACAGGCGGAGTGGAAAGATTCCACTTCCCTCCTATGTAAAGCGGGAGTCACGAAGCAAATTAGGCTAATAATCCAGTAAATAAGAGGATGTACAACTACGTTAAGCGCAGCAGTATAGCACCACGTATTCAACATAGCTTAAAGGATCTACATGTGAGCTTTACGATTGGTTACAATAATAGATATGGCCAAAACGCCTGAACGCACGGCAATTTTCTCAAGGTGCTAAAAGGTCCGTATAGTATACTGCCCCAGACTTGATTTGCAGACTGTCTAACATGAGATTCCGCTCGTTACATCATAGAATGCACTCCCAAACGATTATATATAGTATCATAATATATGATTTTGAGATATATTTAAAATTGTATGTCTTTAGCTCAGTCAAAGTTGGTTTAAAATCAATTACGAAATACTATTGAGCGGACATAACAGCGGGCACCGAAACAACTTAGTAAAAATTTACAAAAAAAAAAGACAAAAATTTAGAATAAAATACAGCGATCGAGTGTAGCCAATTAAAAAATAATTACCAAACAAGATAATTAGACTATATACAATAATTATCAATTTGTTACAGTAAACATTAAGTGTCGATGAAAATAATAAAAATGATAAAACTTAGAATAAATTCCAACATAAATATTGTAAACAGTACCTATACATAGGCACCCTACCTTTTCAAAAGCTTACACAACCTAGTTTATCGATAATACATTCTAGTAAGTTACTACCAAATAACACTATCTTATAACCTAATCACGAAGTAAATAGATCGTGAGCGGTTTCGGTGATTGAAATAGGATGTCGTCAAATAGAACATATTTGATGTTGTTTTTCATTCACGAACCTAATCTATATTATTATCATAAAACTGAAGAATTTGTTTGTTTTAACCCCCTGACTCAAAAACAGGGGTGTTACAAGTTTGATGTCTGTCTGTCTGTGTATGTGTCAGTCTGTGGCATCGTAGATCTCAAACGGATGGAGTGATTTTTGTCGGTTTTTGTCAATTGAAAGCCAGTTTTCTTGCGGTGGTTCTTAGCTATGTTTAGTAAATATCAATCCAGTAGTGTAAGAGTTTCAACTCCAAAATGATGTAATGGCGTATGATTACTCGATTAAGTGCTTCGCGCGTGCCAGTATAAATTGTACAATTAATTAAATTACACTTAATTAAATTACAAGTAATTGATAATTCCTATTGAAGAGAACATAATACTTTTTAATCAAAATTTTTAACTTTACTTATTGAAGATGTATCTTCTTCTTATTCTTTTGGCGGCGCATCAGGGAAAAATTGTGAGGATAAATGTTTACGATACGCACGTACATACATCGTCACAATTGTCAACTATATAATGCACTATAATAAATAACACTTTCAATGTGTTAAATAACTTTTTTCTATTATTAATGTAGTTTTTCAACAAATATAGGGAAAAATGCCGTCGTTCACCAACAAGATGGAGCGATCAAGTAAAAGACTCAATCGACCGATCAAGTAAAGAATTTGGAGGACTCCAAATTCCATGCGGTCATGAGAGACGCGCTGGATCGAGACCGGTGGAGGCAGATGATTCGCTCCAGATGTAACCCTGGTGCTAACCACGATCCTCAGACATGAGGGACCGAGTATAGAGAGAGAGGAAAAAACGCGAGTAATGCGAAAGATATAATTTTTAGAAAGATTTTATCTTTTTACGCCAAAGAAGTATTACTTCTGACGTGCGCACAAAGTACACACTTTTTTTTTAATAGAAAGAAATCTTAGGCATAAGACTCTCTATGTAGAAGTTGAGCTAATTACAAGTTCTCCTGGAGAATGCTGTTCTGGGCTGGCCATGGAGACCAAGGAATCGGTATCAGTAAGCAGTCCAATATCGATGGGGAATACGGAAGATTATGAGACCACGCGCCGCTCTTCTCTCGCTTCGGACAGATAGGACGAGCCCTGTACAAGCCATAGCCTGTGTTAAAGAAAAGGAATGATTGTCTTCATGTGATATTCAAACAGAAATTTAAATTGGTATATTCTTAGAAGTACTGTTGAATAATTATTTTTAACAACTATTTTAACCTTTGGAATTGGATCTACCACGCTGGTCAGACTGATTATTATAAGATTTTGTATCAAATTTACCTTCTCTTGCACATATATTGTTGTCAATTGTATCTCAATCACCATACGGAAACAAATCGTATTTTAATAATTATACGATCGACTTCTTTGAAAAATAGATAAAATCTTGAATATTTTAACGCGCCTAGAAAAGTAAAAATACATAATATAAAAGCGTTTACATTAAAAATTAATTTAATTTTACAAAAAACAAGTTGCATAATTTTGTAGGCATACATCTTGCAATACAGACACAACAACCGGTCTAGCCATCAATAAAAGTTACGAACACATTAATTCTTTATTACAAGTCAATTAATCAAACACAAATTATAACTTGCTATTACATCTCATTCCATCAATCTGTACGAGCATTAAAGCTAATAAAATCGTGTAGTCACTTCATTTATTATATACTATGGCTTACTTCTGTGAGGTGACAGAGTAAGAATACAATTCACCATTCCCACTCTTGGTCATGGGCATTGTAAAAGACGACTAAAGGATATGCATATATAACATACTAGCAACCCGCCCTCGCTTCGCTTCGGTTTCAGTCGCTTTACCCGCGGCGTAGTTCCCGTTCCTGTGGGAATACCGTGATAAAATATAACCTATGTTACTCCCTGATATTATAGCTTTCCATTGGTGAAAGAATTTTTGAAATCAGTTCGGTGGTTTAAGCGTGAAAGCGTTACAAACAAACAAACAAACATCCTTACTTTCGCATTTATAATATTAGTATGGATTTGCAAGAGAAAATATCGAAATAAATCCCTATGCTTTTTTTTTCGGGGTGGGTTGCGGTCGGCGCGCTCCTCGCACCACTCCGTCCGGGGCGACAGAGGGGCGTAAGCACGCACACCCGTAACCCACACGTGACACGTGACACGTGACACGTGGCTATCGTCGTTGGGCTGACCACCGGAGCAGGGTGACTTGACCTCAGTGGTCGGCCCGACGGAATAGCCCTTGAGGAGAACCCTCCCAATCCCGACCGCGTCCCAGTCCCTGACGCTGTCGAGCATCGGCCTGGCGACGGCCTGAATAATAAACATAAAAAACCCACAATATTTAAACACATACAGAAAATAACCTTTTACAACACTTTTAAGTGTTATCTATAATGGTCGCCTCTATGGCGTAGGTCTCCCCTAAATCCTTACACTCGTCTCCACACATCCATAAATATCTCTCACTATCTCCTCCCGATCGATTTCTATTGCCTTTCCAATTTGTATATGTGACCAGCTCCATTCAATTTAAAGTCTTATTATTACTTTAACATTAAGAGTTTTAAAATTACCATTTCAAATAGAAAGAGGAATATGGTTACTTAACCTTTATACGATGATGCAAAATTTCTTATGTATTTAAAGCTTTATACGATTAGATGGCGATTGGCATTGCTATTGGATCAGATGGCCAATCACTGATACTGAGTTCCTTGACGGTCGTGGCCAGATCGGAAGCAGCAATATCTTGGGCAAATTAACACCCACTGCAATTGCCAATCTATCTATTAAGCATGATGATTATGGCATCTCGGATTGAAGATGACTATGTAGATCAACTAATAAAATAAAGCTGAAAATTTATCGGGTATTTATGGCGATTAACCTTTTCATCAATTACGTGGAACTAAAAACTAGGTGGGACAACGTGTTGGGGTGTTGGGGATTGAATGTCATGAAACGATCTCGCCGGCATCCAAAAAAGCGCGGAAGGGGCCGCTGTGATTTTAGTGGGTATTCCGGCCGCGAAAGTAGCTGGCGAGTCCCACATGGGGGTCTGTCACTGGCGGGGGACAGTGGACTCGCAGAAAGGCTGACCGCGTGAAGGCGACGCCCCCGGGGACGTTGAGAAAGGACGGTACCCGAAAGAATGTCCCACCGGGCTGGCCCCGGACATCAAGGATTTGGTGCCATTGATCGGCTCTATGGCGAGGGATAACAGCGGATTATGAGGTCGCGCGAAAAAAAATGTTGCTGCGTATAATTATTATCATAAAACTTAGATGTGAAAATAATTAATTGCAATAAAGTCATTAGTTATGTATGTTCAAATGTCATCATTAGCATTACAGCTCCGATATGTCCCACTGTTGGGCTCGAACGTCCTCCACATTGAGAGAGAAAAAAATATTAATTTAAAAAGTTTTTAAAAACAAACTTTTATTTAAATACTCTAAAACACCATTCAAATGAGTCCAAACTCGATGGTTTTATCTTGTTTAGGAGTTCCTATAGCCACCTTTCGACGCCATCTTGAAACCAGCTTCATGGTACCATATTATTGCATTGTCACCGAAGTTACGTAAGTAAACCAAATTTCAACCTAATCTAACGACAGGAAGTAGTTTTAATTTAACTCGCTAGATTTGTCCCATACTAACAGGGCAAGTTACTCAAACGGATTGGTATAGGGTTTCATTTTAAGACTCTCTTCTCTTGCATTGATCTTGTATTTATTCCCTTAGTTGACTTTTACGACACCCACAGGCAAAAGAGGTGGTGAATTGTATTCTTACTCCATCACCACAGAAAAAAAACGCAATTGTAATATCCAATAATTTGACGACCACAAGCGTATGATAACAAGTACACAGCTATTAATTTTAATCGCTGTTTTTCAAATTATTACAGTTAAAGATTATTCAATCCTATTATGAGATGCAATGAGGCAGTGTGGTAAGTAACTGGTCTCCTACTTGTGTTGAAACTACGAATACTGTTGCGTATATAACTGCCGTTAAGTTTAACATACAATGAAGTCTTTTATAGCGTAGTTGTCAACCTGTCTCCTTATAGTGTAAGCGAATGGACTTTGAGACGAATCTATACTAATATTATAAAGAGGAAAGATTTATTCGTTTGTTTTTGTTAAATAGGCTCCGAAACTACTAGACCGATTTCAAAAATTCTTTCACCAATGGAAAGCTACAATATCAGGGAGTAACATAGGCTATATTTTATCCCGGTATTCCCATGGGAACTACGCGAGTAAGGCGACTGAAAGCGAAGCAAGCGAGGGCGAGTTGCTAGTAAACTATTAAATTATTTTAATCTGTGAAATAGTACTAATTATCTGCTGCTTGTACTGGTAATGACTGCACAGATAGTGTAGTGGTTAAGATACCGACTTACCCTGGGTTCAACCCAGAGCAACACTTTGTGCGATCCAAAAATTTTTGGATCATACCAAGTAATGTCCTGCATAAGATTGGAACTCGCGACACTAGTACGGTAGAACGGTAATTTAACACCTACGCCAGATGTGTCAACATTAAGAGCAGTATGCTCTTATCTTCATTACCTGTCGACGCAATATGTAATCATATTCCATTGAACATATTGCAAAAGTTTTGGCAATAGTTTTATTTCATAAAAGCACTGAATTTACTCAATTACCAAATTCGATTCCCGGTTGTTACTTATAATTTGGAAATGTTATGATTTCTATTAAATAAAACTAGCTTTATTTCATCATCATCAACATTTCAGCCTATCGCCGTCCACTGCTGGACGTAGGCCTCCCTCATGTTACACCACAATGTGCCGTCCTGTGCCAACTGCATCCAATGACGCCCAACAACTTTCATCATGTCGTCTGTCCACCTATTGGGGGGCATCCTACACTGCGTCATCCGATACGTGGTCGCCACTCGAGAACCTTTCTTCCCCAGCGGTTGTCGGTTTGTCGAGCGATGTGGCCTACCCATTGCCACTTCAGTGTGCTAATTTTTCGTACACCTGTTTGTCTGCGGATTTCCGTACAAACTAGCTTTAGAACATTAAGTAATTGAATTCTATTTCGGGTGCATTCTAACGGGTGTAACCGATATAGCACTAAGAATTGGCACGCCGAAGTGGCAATGGACAGGCCATAGAACTAACAACCGCTGGGGAAGAAAGGTTCTCCAGTGGCGACCACGTATCGACGATGACGCAGTGTAGGACGTGCCTCCGCTAAGTAGACCCACGACCTGGTGAAAATTGCTGGGCGTCGTTGGATGCAAGAGGCACAGGACAGCACTCTGTGGTGTAACATGAGGGAGGCCTAGGTCCAGCAGTGGCCGGCAATATGCTGAAATGATGATGATGATGAGTATTTAACTGTAGGTAGAAATTTCAATTTCAGGTGCTGTGTGGTAGCGGCTTCGAATACTACCAACCCTTGCTTTGCTCGTGGGTGTCGTAAAAGACGACTAAGAGCCCTAGATTGACCCGGACCAACTCCATCTGGTACCATTTGGGTCAACGATTACATTTCCAAGGAGGGTTGACGTCAGGCAGGCGGCCGGTCATAAAAGTCATTGCCGAAACTTTTTGCAATATGTCAAAACAGACGACATATTGCGTCGACCCCAAGTAATTGGGATAAGAGCAAGATGATGATGAGGTAGAAATTTCAAGCGCCTCACGATTTTATTTTTGAGCATGATCAATGTCCTAGATTCATGGTGAGAATAAAATACTAACTGTATCTAAGACCTATATAATTATTTTTAACATCTATACCTATAAATAAAATTGGAGTGTCTGTTTGTAATGTCAAAATAATAGGCTTTTTTCATGCTCACACGGTTATTTGCACGACACCTATGCCTAAAATAGCGATTAAAAAATTTTTGTCTGTCTGTCTGTCTGTCTGTTCGGGGTAATCTTCAAAACGGCTGAACCGATTTCAAAAATTCTTTCACCAATGGAAAGCTATAATATCAGGGCGTAAACTAAGCTATATATTATCCCGGTATTCCCACGGGAACGGGAACTACGCGGGTAAAACGACTATAACCGAAGCGAAGCGAGGGCGGGTTGCTAGTTAAATAATATAATCTATAGGTACCAATAAATAAAATTGGAGTGTCTGTTTGTAATGTCAAAATAATAGACTTTTTTCATGCTCACACGGTTATTTGCACTATACATATGCCTAAAAACCATTTTATATTTTTTTGTCTGTCTGTCTGTCTGTTTGTTCCGGGTAATCTTCAAAACGGCTTGACCGATTTCAAAAATGCTTTCACCAATGGAAAGCTATATTATCAGGGAGTAAACTAGGCTATATTTTATCCCAGTATTCCCACGGGAACGGGAACTACGGGGATAAGGAGACAGAAACCGAAGCAAAGCGGGCGCGGGTTGCTAGTATCTTTAATAATACTATCTTTCTTTCTTTTTTTAATAAAATCATTTTATTTAAACCACTATTTCAATACTCGTTAAAAATCACTATTGTGATTGAGCTCAAGTATTAGAAATCATCATGATTCATTTCAGGCCCTATATGTCGTACCACTCATCCGTGTGGCCCGTGACGGAATAAGAATACAATCCATCACTCCTTATAACGCCGGTGGATGTCGTAAAAGACGACTACGGGATATAATAAGCATATAAGAGTCTGAAACAAAACCCTGTACCAACCTGTCTGACCAGCATGATACAGTAAGGTCAATTTCCCTCCTATTGTGGAGGAGGCTCGACCCAGTAGTGGGACGTATTGACGATGATTATGATGTCGCACCATCGGGCTCGAGTCTCCTTTTTTATGAGATCCTCTCAGAAATCTATACAAACAAATAAAATTGAAATGTCTGTTTGTAATGTCAAATGAAAGGGCTTTTTTTATGCTCACACGATTATTTGCACGACACCTATGCCTAAAAACCAGTTTAAAATTTTTTATCTGTCTATCTATTTGTTTGCTTTGGGTAATCTACAAAACGGCTGCACCGATTTTGATAATATTTTACTACCAATTAGCTGTCTAAGGAGTAACTGAAGAGTGGTAGGACCACACTGTCGACAGTTATCTGTCTACAGACGCGGGCCGGTCCGTTCGGAGTAGTACCACACTCTCGCAGAAAATCGACGTCTGAGTAGTAGCAATTAGTTACTGCGCTTCGTTCGGTGAGCGAGAGAGCTGGGAGCCCAACTTTCTGAGGGTGTTTGCGTGTGGAGGGTTTTGGTGGTGCCCTTGGTGTCACCGAGCCTCGATGCATGCATTCCCACTCCCTTCACTTTCTTCGCGGTGGGCAGCGGCCTTGTAAGGGTCAGGTCAGGTAAGGCCATGAGCGGCAGCAACACTTACCATCAGGTGTACTGTTTGCTCGTTTGCCACCGTTGGCAATAAAAAAAAAACTTAGACTATATTTTATCCCGGTATTCCCACGGGAACAGAAACTACGCGAGTAAAGAGACTGAAACCGAAGCGAAACGAGGGCGGGTTGCTAGTTTGAAATAAAATCCTATACCAACACGTTTGACCAGCGTGATATAGTAGGTCAGTTTGAAAGTCAATAAACGACGTAAGTAGATACAATTTTTCAACGTAAGTAGATACAAATTTTTGTGCTTTAAATATATAAAAATATGTTTGCTACATGTTATGTAGATTACATGTTATTTTGTAAGCAACTGTCACCAATCCAATAATTGACCGCGACATACTTTCTTAACGAACCAACAATAAACAATTTCGCGTCCTTGACCACAAATAAAAGAAAATTTCGTATTACACAAGATCTCACATATCCTTCCTTTTCCAATAAAACTCGTGTCTTTAAACCCATTAGAGATTTTACAAAAGTTTTCTGTCACGAATAGATTTTTCGAATGCATTCACAAATCAAGGTCCCAAATGGAAGCACTTTCGATAATTTCTGTATAATATTTTGTCACGGTTGTTATAGAAATTCGCGTAACTAATTTCGTTTAATTGTAATAATGTTATATATATTACATATTCTTATATATGGAGCGATTGTTAATAGACTGTAAAAATGATTTAGCTCTCTTATTTATAGAATACTCCCTCGCTTCGCTTTTGTTTCAGTCATCTTACCCGCGTAGTTCCCGTCCTCTTGGGAATACCGGGCAAAATATAGCCTATGTTACTCCCTGACATTATAGCATTCCATGGGTGAAACAATTTTTGAAATCGGTGCAGTGGCTTAAGCGGAAAAGTGTAGCAAACAAATTTACTTTCGCATTTATAATATTAGTAAGGATTGACAATACTATCCCAAAAATCGGAAGTGTGCATAGAATTATATTTAAGGTACCGTGCCAGTTGTGTTCTCGCGTTGTACAATACTTTGTGTTATCCAAAAAATAATGTTCTGAGCATGGATATAATTATTATAATAGTTTGCAAAGTTCCCCGCAATATAATAACTATTTTCTAAATGCCAGATCATCATCACTCTATTCTTATCTCAATTATTTAGAGTCGTTTCAATATGTACTTCTTTTTTGTTCTTTCATTTTATTCATTGCAAAAGTTACTAGCAACAGATTTATGATCGGCCGCCTGCCTGACTTGAACCCTTCTTGGAGAATATAAATGTTGCCGCCCTAGCCAAGGCCGACCGGGGATTTGATCCGTCAGCCGCCGAGAAGACGACTGCGCGACGACGACCGACGTCGAGAGGAGAGCGTACTTCGCAGGGGTATTGCGTTGGACCGATCAATGAAGACAAAGAACTCGGCACCGGTGGTCGGCCCAACGACGAAGGCGACGTGCCACGGGTGGGTCGCGGCGCTCCTCTGTCGCCTAGGACAGAGCCGGGCGGCGAGCGTGCTGACCATCCATGGACCATCCAGGGTGGTCCACCACCCCCCAAAAAAGGGAATATAATTTTAGTTTAGTTAACAGACGACCCGTTAAAGTTAGCTCAGACCGATCCAATGTAAGCTCTTAAGCGTCTTTTTCTACGTTTAGGAGCGATTTAAAAGTTGGTAGTATTATAACCGCACCATAGTGCCTTGTTGAAAAAATCTTTCTAAAATTGTTATCCTTCGCGTTATTCTACGTTTGCAGAAAAACAATGACACTAATAATAGAAGTATATATATATACATTAAATACATTGAAAGTTTTATTACAACACATTATCTAGTTGACGACTCACAAATGCTGTCTGCTCACAAATGTGAGGTGTGCGCGCGCATTGTAAAAATTTACTCTCATAATTTTTTACTGTAAACGGTGGCAAACGATCAAACAGTACAGGCGTACTGTTTGATCGTTTTACACTTTATCAGGTGATGGTAAGTGTTGCTGCTGCTTATGGAAATTTGCTAGACCGCTGCCTACCGCGAAAAAAGTGAAGGTAGTGTGAATGCATGCAATGAGATTCGGCGAAACTAAAGGCATCACCAAAACCCACCACACGCAAACAGCCTCAAAACGTTGGGCTTCATTTTTTTCTAACGCACCAAAAGAAGTACAACGTCAAAAAGAAGGACATAATTTTGTCATTACTATGTAGAAGTACTAGACTATCACTGCTTACAAACGTTCTATTGACCCCCATAGTAGTTTGTATAATAATATGAAACGGTTATAACTGTTATTATAATTTTTCAGTGTTGCAAAATTAATGCACGCGGTACACTTTCAAATACATTACCATAATTCAAAATATACTTATTAATAGGGATATGGTTCACTGTGTCAAGCACTTAACGTGATTCGTAATAAATCGATAAGTTATTTATTAAAAATATGGTATTATCCTTGAGGTGGTGGATTAAGAATACTACTTCACTAAGAATGTTGTAAGATGTAATTTTATTTAAATGAAATTAGTTAATAAATAAAAAATAGACAATCCCGCTGAGTTTCTTGCCGGATTTCAATGCGGTCGCGTTCCGATCCGGCGGTATTATTAAGAAAAAAATGTAAAAAAAATTACAATATGTAAGTGCTCCTGCGGAGTTTATAAATAATAATGATTTTAATTTAATTGAAAAGGAGTATTTTCTTGACGATAGGCAATGACCTGGCTGTGCCCTTGGAATTGCAAAGGTCCATATGCGGCAGTATCGCTTACCATCATGTGTACTGCTTGCCCGTTTACCACTATTGGCAATTAAATAAAAATTAAACAATTCAACACTCCCTATCTTGCCTGTGGATGTTATAAGACGACTGACGGATATATTACACATATAAGGTTTTTGCGAGAGAAGAAAAACTTGGAATAATACCCTATACCAACCCGTCTGACCAGCGTAATATAGGTCAATATTCTTCCTCTTATGGTGGAAGCTCGCGCCCAACAGTGGGACATATAGGAGCCGAGATGGTCATGATAATATATGTTACATACAAATTTGCATACAACATTGACTGTAAAGATGGCGTAGTTGATACTGACCTATCGTGCCCGCGTTACCAGTTCGAATACCAGGTAAGCCAACTCTTTGTGCGTTCAATAAATTGTTGTTCTAAGACTGGATGTAATTTGTCATACTGACTTACCGTGCCAGTATAGCGGGTTCAAATCTCACGCAGGACAATACTTTGTGCAATCCAAAAATTGTTGTTCGGAGTTGGGATATAATTTATGATACTGACATTACTAGTGTCGCGGCTTCGATTCCCACGCAGAAAAACACTTTGTACAAATTTTTGGTGTGGATTTAATTTGTGTCCGTTAAATATATGTCTGAAAGGACCCCTGCAATACAAGTTTTATTTTCTTAGTGAAGAGTATTGTCTGCCATCAACGTCGAGGATTCGCTAGGAGTGTACGGCCCTACGGTAAAGGGAAGGTAATGAGGTGGATTGCGGGGCCGCGCGCCACCCTTGTATCGCCCAAAAAAAAAGGAAAGTAAGGCGCGCTGAATTTTGTGGCTATTAAATGAGAGTGAGCCGCTATATCCGTGTAGTAACGGAGTAAGAATACAATTCACCACCCCCTAACCTGCCCATGAATGTTGTAAAAGACCACTAAGGGATTAAATTTGCATATAACACCAATACAAGAGAAGGAAAACCCGAAATAAAACCCTGACCAGCGTTGTATAGTAGGTTAATTTCCCTTTTATTATGTAGGGGGCTTGAGCCTAACAGTGGGACGTGTGTGTATATATATATATATATATTTATATATATATATATATGTATATATATATATATATATATATATATATATATATATATATATATATATATATATATATATGTATATATATTCTGCTACATGACGCTCTTTCGGATAAAGTCTGCTAAAGTCAATAAAAAGAATATTTTTAGAGTGCGATACAGATGACGATTATTCATCATTCATTTCGCCCCATAAATGTCCCACTGTTGGGCTTGAGCCTCCTCCTTATTAGGAGTGAAATTGAGCAACTATAGCACTTTGGTTAGACGGTTGAATGCTATAAAGTAACCCGTGGCATAAGCGCTAGCTAACTTAACCTTCCACTAAGTAAATAATAGTCGATGTCGAGATTTTTCTTTAAGAAAAATCTCATTGGTTTGTGTATCATACTACAGAAGAGAAAAATTTGTCACGGCGAAACAATGCGGAAAACAGCATATTTTTGTATTCTATATTCATATTTATATCCGTGTGGTGACGGAGAAAGAATATAATTCACCCCCAGTCTTTCCCATGGATATCGTAAAAGACGACTAAGGGGTGCGTTTTATACAAGAGCAAGAAAACTCGAAATAAAATCCTATACCAATACGTTTTTCCAGTGTGTTATAATAGGTAAAATTCCCACGCATAATGGAGGGGGCTCGAGCTCAAAAGTGGGATGACGGCTGAAGCCTCCTCCACAATAGAAATCAAATTGACTTCTGTACCTCATTGATCAGACGTGTTGGTATAGGGTTTCATTTCAAGTTTCTCTTCTTTTCCGTGGCTGTTATATGCACGTTTAATCTCTTAGTCCTCTTTTATGACACCCACGAGCAATAAAGAGGACGGTAAATTGTATTCTTACTCTGTAACCACACGGAATGGCTATCAATGGTGTTAGTAAAATCCACTGCGCCACAACGATTAATTTCGTAGTGCAATATCTAAAAAAATACTGTTATCGCCTAATACTCAATTTCTAATCCATTTTTATTTATTACTAGCGACCTGCCCTCATTTCACTTGAGTTTCAACTGCTCTATCTGGTATTTTAAATCACTGATTTCTCTTAATTTTGATCTATATCAAATATATAATGCTTCTAATCTATTTCATTTGGTAAGTAATAGTAACATATTGTTTAAAATAACTTCGTAAATAACTCATCTACGATCCTCGGTCAAATCAATACATAATAAAATCCGGAATACGAAAATCTGTAGAAGAACGGGTGTAACCCACATAGCTCACAAAATTAGCACGTTGAAATGGCTATGGGCAGGCCACGCTCGCTCGTTAAACCGACAACCGTTGGGAAAGAAAAGTCCTCCAGTGGCAATCACGAATCTGATGAAGCCGCGCAGGGTTACCCCTTACTAGGTTGACTGACGACATATTGAAAGTCGCAGGGAATAGTTGGATGCAAGTGACACAGGACCATTCTGAGTGGCATTCTCGGAGGAGACCTATGCCCAACAGTGGTTTTCTACGGGCTGATGGATGGATGGATGGAAATAATCCTTTTTTTGGAATTAAAAAAAGATAAAAATATTCTCTGTGGGTTATCTTTAGATACCATAATAAATTTTTATGAACATTTACAATTTTGTAGTATGTTCTATCTCGTAAGACTTAGTCAAGATTCGGCAGCAATGGCTAAATTGGAAATTAGAAATCTTTAAATTTGTCAGCTTTCCTGTAAAATAATATCTAAATAGTATAAACATTAGACATATAAAGATTCATCTAATATTACTCTATCTATTGATAAAAACTGCATTAAAATCGATTGCATAGTTTAAAAGATCTAAGTATGCAGATGGGGTGAAGCGACTTTATTTTATACTGTGGAGAAACATCTCAAAATATTTGATGTAGCAATTATAACTAGAACGGAAAAAATAAGGAAATTAACTTATCAATTTGAATAATTTAATTAGCTATCAAACGTATAACTTTCGGAACCAAAGCGATTTAAGCAAAAATATTTTGTAAACATTTTATCAAAAATAATGTCAAAACTGGGCTAGTATTCATTCAACAATGAATAATTTATTGAAATTCGCGATATAATAAAAAACGTAATTTAAATAACATCAAAATATACATAAGGCTATACATAATTAATGTTTTTTTATAAAAATACGCCACATTAGCAGTTATTTTTTTACAGATCTAAGTCATCAAAGGCGAAATCATTACATACATACATAGATTCACGTCTGTTTCCCATAGGGTTATGCAAAGACCACTTTCCTCCACTTGCTACGATTTTGACATACCACTTTCGCCTCCTCCACATTCATTATCTCCTCATGCATGTTCTTCGGTTTAGAGTACTTCTAACCTGGCCTTTCTTAAGAACGTCCCCGATTTGATCGAGGAACGTCCGCCTTGGTAATTGCATTTTTTTTTATTGCAAACGGTGACAAACGAGAAGTACACCTGATCGTAAGTGCTACTGCTGCTCATGGACCTTTGCAAGGCTGCCGCCTACCGCGGCGAAAGTGAAGTGAGCGTGAATACGTGCAATGAGACTCGGTGATATCAAAGGCATCACCAAAATCCACCACAGGCAAACACCTTCAGACAGTTGGGCCTCCGGCTCTCTCGCTCATTGAATGAAACGCAGTAACGAATTACTACTACTCGGACGTCGATTTTCTGTGAGAATATGGCACACCCTGAACGGACCAACTCGCGGCTGTAGACAGACAACTATCGACAGTATGGTCCTACCTCTAGTAAATAAGTAATAATAATGACGGGTTAGGAACACAAAAACTCTGAGGAACTTTTTGGCTTAGTACCACTATCACTGTTTTACCACCGTACCACTCAACACTGTAGCAGATTTCATTCATTTTACCTGGAAACTGTATGTTTCTAGCAATCATTTTTCCATGTACGTGAAGGATCCGGAATGAACCGGACTACCTGCTATGTTTCCTTCTTTAAAGCAGGTTTAAGATGCGCACTCTCTTCTTGTTAGGCAGCGGTCTAGATGTACTCCTGATATTGGAAAGTTCCATGAGCGGCAGTATCGCTAACCGTCAGGTGTGCTGCTAGCTCCTTAACCCCCAATACGAAAAAAAAAGATTTTACGCCTTGGTCACTCTTGAGTGTTAAAACCCGGCTAAAGGATCACCAAAATTAGGCTGAAGGATACTGTTTGAGCCAAAATTATCGTGTTTTTCAGTTGTATTTTGTGAATAATTAATAAACATTCGAACATATTTGAATATTATACTTTAGAAGAACAAAATACGCGAAGAAAAGAGCAAGATTATGAGAATAGATCTGCATATCTTTATAGAAGTATACAGAGTAACACTGCACAGTTTTTGTTCGTAGCCATAAATACGTCAGCTCCTCCAAAATAGTACCACATTCTAACAGCAAAACTGACTAGTAGCGATATATCACAACGCCTCTTCCCCATATTTGTAATAGAGACAAGTTCACCACCTACAATGAAACCGACTGTATACTGGGCGTTTGTACCGTCACTGGGGGAGGCATCTGAAAGAGTAACACACCCACGTGCCGTTAACTTCAAGACTTCAGTTCCGATGGGCGATGCGCACTCAATAGACAAGGAGGGGAGACACCGCGAGTTATGGGGCCGCAAGCTAAACTTCCGTCCCACTAGACGGTTTGGTAGAGTGACGCGGAACACAGTCGGCCCAGAATCATAAAAGCATAAACAAATACGAAGATGTTACAGTTACACATAACAGTTTCTGAATATGTTTTCAAATATCATATAACCACTAGCATATATTATTCCTGTGATTACATAGAAT
Organism: Lymantria dispar; assembly: GCA_032191425.1. Taxonomy (NCBI): domain Eukaryota; kingdom Metazoa; phylum Arthropoda; class Insecta; order Lepidoptera; family Erebidae; genus Lymantria; species Lymantria dispar. Next base: position 34,325,978 of record CM063448.1, read on the forward strand.
AAAATAATATAGAAAAGTAGAATAAAATAGATACCACTCTATCCTTCCCGTGGGTGATTTCATTAGAAATACAACTTTGCTCCTGTCGTTTTTCTATAGATGCTGTTAGCGGCAATAAATTTGCAAGTCACATCTGAAGTCTACATGAATCTTGTGACAATTCAAGAAAATTTCCATACCTTCAGGTGTTTTTGCTATATCTAATATAGCAATCAATTCAATTTTAAGGCTCACATATGCCCTTTCTAGCTAGACCTGTGGTGCTTTATGGCTGCGCATATTTTAGTTGCATATCCCCTTATTTATTGACTAACTAGTCAAATTGCTTCCTGTCTCCCGCATTGCAAAGAAGAAAATTGGAATCAATCTTTTCCAACCGTTATTTAAATTTTCTAATTAAATTTGCTACGGGTCCCAAGACAATTAAAATCGTTCCCCATGACTACCTAAGGGTCAAATCTCAGTGTCATTTATAGAGACCATTGTAGTTTAAAGGAGCTACAATGGGGAAATATGTGGTGGGATTAATTCTAAAAAGACAAATTACAATGCTCCTTAGTATCTTGTGAATTTAAGTTGATGGCAGAGGCAGCTGATCTGTGTTTAAATCATATAGTTATTCTCGAATAAAAATGTCAACATACAAGCCGAATCCTCGTCATTTTTTTTTTTTTGGGTGGACTACGGTCAGCGCTCCCGTCGCCCGGCTCCGTCCGGGGCGACAGATGGGGAGAGGCGGCGCGCGGCCCCGTAACCCACCCATATAGCACGTCGTCTTCGTCGTTGGGCCGACCACCGGTGCAGAGTTCTTTGACTTCAGTGGTCGACCCGATGGAATACCCTCTCCCCGGGACGTCGATGGGAGAGATATTAAAAAATCTGCGGTAAATCTTTACCAAATGCTCTCGCTTATGACCCAGACTCATCATCATCATCTTGCTCTTATCCCAATTACTTGGGGTCGACGCAATATGTCATCTGTTTTGACATATTGCAAAAAGTTTCGGCAATGACTTTTATGACCGGCCGCCTGCCTGACGTCAACCCTCCTTGGGAATGTAATCGTTGACCCAAATGGTACCAGATAGAGTTGGTCCGGGTCAATCTAGGGCTCTTAGTCGTCTTTTACGACACCCACGAGCAAAGCAAGGGTTGGTAGTATTCGAAGCCGCTACCACACAGTTAATCAGCAATTATATCCTATTAATTTGAGACATCTATAACTAACCACGAGTGTGTGGCCATTAGTTGTAGACCTAATTCACAAATAAATTATATAAACTCCGTACATTATTCAATAGACTATAATAATCTTGATCAACAAATGCACGCCATGAACTTTCTACCTATTCTTGAATCTACAGATGCTAATGTATCCACGGATCTTCTGGTATCAGGTTTATCTCTGGCTATTAAAAATAATACATTAATTGTTAGAAATAATAAAAGAAATTTAATAGCTAAACCGTGGATAACCAAAAAGTTACTGAAATGTATGAGAAACCGTGACAACCTGTATAAAAAACTAAAACGAAACCCTGACGACATCAATATTAGAATTACCTATAAACGTTATCGAAATTTCTGTAACACGGCGCTCAAAAAAGCGAAACGAAACCATGAGAAAAACGAGATTGAGGCTGCTAAAAATGACAAGAAAAGGCTTTGGAATGTTTTTAAAAAGATCATGGGCGTTAAGCAAAGTACTGATCATTCATTTTCTCTCTTATCCCACAACAGTCCTACTACCAACATTAATGATATTAATAGCTATTTTGCCAACATCGGCACTAATCTCGCTAGTAAAATTCTAAAAACCAATTCAGGTCCAATAGCAAAGGATTATTCTTGAGCCACCTCTCGAGATTCCTTTGTGATGCTTCACACGGATGAGAATGAAGTTGCTCACCTAATTAATGGTTTGAAGAATAATTGTGTTGTGGGAGTGGATCTTATCTCTGGCAAGTTTATCAAAAGGTACGCTCACCTCCTTATTTCGCCTATTACACACATTTGTAACTTGTCAATATCTACCGGTATTTTTCCGAAAGCATTCAAAACTGCTTTAATCAAACCTCTTCATAAGGATGGGAAAAAAGACTTATTGGACAACTTTCGGCCCATTTCCATTCTACCTGCCATATCAAACATCCTAGAACGTATCATTAATAGGCGTCTTAAAAAATTTCTAGAGTCAAAAAATCTTCTCTCTCCTTCACAGTTTGGCTTTGGAACAAGTAAAAGCACTAATGACGCTGTTCACGAGTTGTTAAACTCTATAGTTCACAACTTAGATAATAGTAAAAAATGTTTAACGATATTTCTGGATCTGAGAAAGGCTTTCGATACTGTTTCTACCTCACTACTACTTAAAAAGCTGATACGTCTTGGTATAAGAGGGCTCCCGTTTAAATTAATTGAAGATTACCTTACGGACAGAAAACAACGTGTTCGAATTGGCGAATGGCTCAGTGAAGAATCGATTGTTCAGTTTGGCGTACCACAGGGCAGTGTTATTAGTCCGACACTGTTCCTGATCTATATAAATGATCTTTGCCAACTGCCGCTAGAAAACGGTAAAATTGTTTCTTTTGCTGACGACATTGCGTTATTCTTTACTGGTAATAATTGGGAGTTGGTATTCAATGCTGCGCAAATAGGTTTAAACAAAGTCAACAATTGGTTGACAACAAACGTGTTGACGCTAAACATTTCGAAGACCAAATATATAGCTTTTGCACATAGATCTAACCTACTCCCGCCGCATTCATTTGTTGTGGCTGCACATAACTGCAAATCTAATACCGCTAATTGTTTGTGTCCTGCCCTTGCAAGGGTTGAGTGCATCAAATATCTTGGTATTACGATTGACCAACACTTGTCCTTTAAACCACATATCGAGACCTTGTCAGCCAGATTAAGAAAATTAATTTATATTTTTAAAAACCTCAAACATGTTGCTGATCATGAGACAATTAAGATGGTTTATAATGCCTTGGCACAATCATTAATAAACTATTGCATTACATCATGGGGGGAGCCGCTAAAACTCACATACTGAAAGTAGAAAGGGCTCAGCGCGCTATCCTCAAGACTGCGGCCAACCTTCCACGACATTTCCCCACAGTAGATTTATACAAAAAATGGGATCTTCTCACAGTTAGGCAAACTTTTGTTCTTCTTACTGTCCTCAAAAAACACTCCCAATTACAATATGACCCTAATCACTTAAAAAAGAAGAGACGAAAAGGTGGAATCTGCTCGGTTCCACGATGCAAAACTGCACTTTCTCACAGATTCTTTGGCTTCCTTGGAAATTATCTCTATGATAAACTTAACACTATTCTTAACATGTACCCAATGAATAAATCAAAATGCAAACATAGCATAAAAAATCATCTGAGATCTCTAGACTACCAAAAAACGGAATCTCTCCTGAACGTTCCAATAAATAACTAACACTCTTCGGTTATTACAGATATATGAAAGAGTATGCCTGTACTCTGGGATATATACTCACACAGCCACCACATTGCTCAAATACATATATGTACATACACCTTACAAATTTACTATACATCCTCTCTCACATATTCACACTTGTAATACGGGTACACGTACATACATAAATTTTCACGCCCATACACACACACACACACACACAGATACGCACACGCAAACACATACACACCTACATACATGCACGCACATGTTTCACATATACACACTCACATGAACACTCACACGAATACACACAAAGCAAAAAACAATTAACTCACCTCACCATTACGTACTGTATTTTTACCTACTATTATTTTTACTTTTCTTTTATTATTTTTATTATTATTATTTTTGCTTCGCAGTGATTCTATCCTAATTTCATTTTAATTTGTAACTTTGGAATTATTACGCAGTTCTATCATTCTCCTTTAGCGGGAGCCCTGGTGACTTGTAACACAGGTTTTATATTAAAAAAAAACCTACTTCAAGCACCAGTCTCTCACAAAGGTTGTAGTTATTCTTATTAAAGTACATATGTTAATTAGACCTAAGGTAACCTTGTGAAGAGAAAATAAATTTTTATTATTATTATTATTATTAATAATAATTATATACAAAGCCACGCGGGGGGGGGCCTCCATCGCCCCGGATAGAACTGGACGGCGGCGATTGCACTGACCATAGCTCAACCCAAAAAAAAAGTATTGTAAATGATAACTCGAAGAGAAGGAAAATTCAATAAAACCTCAATATATTCAGAGTGATATATGCGCTAAAATTACAAACATATTGTTATATCAAAATTGTCTTTCAGATTAATAAATATTCAATGACATAAAAACTTATGTATCGAAAATTAAAATTGTTGACAAAATTTACATTTGCTACCAATATTTCACATATTAATTGAGATGAAGATCTATTACTTTATTTTTATTATATATTGTAGTGACAGAGTAAGAATACAATTCACTACCCCCTCTCTTACCCGTGGGTGTCGTAAAAGACGAGGCATATGACGTGCAGAAAACAGAATTGCAAGAGTTCTTTCTCTTGCAATTCTGTTTTCTTGACATAAAACCTTATATTAACCCATCTGATCAACGTGATATTGTAGGTCAATTTTCCTTCCATTGTGGGAGAAGCTCGAGCACAGCAGTGGGACGGACGTATGTGAGTTGAAATGATGATGGTTTATTATTATTTACTTACATCTATATATATATATATGTATAAAAGAAAGTCGTGTTAGTTACACTATTTATAACTCAAGAACAACTGTACCGATTGGGCTGAAAATTGATGGGGAGGTAGCTTAGAACCAGGCGACAGACATAGGATACTTTTTATCCCGTTTCTTTTTTTAATGGTGTTTACAAGACTTCGCCAATAACTCTTTTATCCCGTTCGATCGCGTTCCCGTGTGACGTGACATAAAATGTCAAACAGAATACAAGTCACTATGAAACGTAGTATTAAAAACGCATTTGATATAATAACAACATGCAAATGACAGCTAAACGAAATTTTGTCTATAGTTTAGTATGGTCGGAAGATAATTATAATTTTGTCAGAAATCAATAATGAGTAATTTGTATTCTCTTTGAATCATCATTAACAATGCCGCGACCAAAACTATCGAATCTTTCGCGACAAAGCTGTAATGGTTCTTCCATTAGAGATTATATTTTTGGCAATTTAAAAAATATATTTACAAAAAAAAAATTATTGCCTCACGAAGTTCATTGGGTCAGCTAGTTAATAATAAATAGGTAAATAATAAATAAGTATTAATTCGACTCTCTTATGTGTGTCGGAAAACAAAGGTAATAGTAGGTATTTTTAGTTCACCAGTGTGTGTTACCAGCGATAACTTACGGCACTAAAATGTGGTCTCTAAATGTCGGCCTCATAAAAACTCTCAAAGTAGCTCAACGTGCTAAGCAGAGGGCTAGCTCGGCATTGCTCTATGTGATAAAATCTGAAATACGGCAATCTGGAGCAGAATGATTGTAACCAACATAGCTCGCAGAATTAGCTCGTTGTAATGGCAATAGGCAGATCACATCGCTCGTCGAACTGACAACCGTTGGGGAAGAAACGTTCTTGAATGGCGCCCACGAATCGGACGGCGCAGCATAGGATGACCCCCACTAAGTGGACTGACGACATTCTCAAAGTCGCAGGGAACCGTTGGATGCAAGTGGCACAGGACCGTTCTGAGTGGCATGCTCGTAGGGAAGCTTATGTCTAGCAGTGGACGTTTGTAGGCTGATGCATGTGTGACGATGGATGTGTGTTTTAATGTAAGCTATAAGGTTATATGTCATAAGCTGTTGCATTCATATGACCTATGATCCAAAGATAGGTCTTTTTTTCAAGTGGTAACAAATTTGTCTAATCATCGAAATTACACTTGATGAAACTAGACAAAAAAAATGGTTAAATTATAGTGTGAATGATACTCAACTGTAATCGGAGCGTCCAGCTAATCACCATGCAGATGACCTGCAAAGTCTTTCAACTTGTATGACATCTGTGAGTAAAAAGGTTGACGACGTATTGTATTTTTAGTATGTGTGGTTTCACGAATAAGTAACTATAAGAGTTTTGGCGGGCATATAAAAGCGTCAAGCGTAATTCTACCAATTAAATTCAATATTACAAAGTTTTATCGTCCGTCACCACACGGAGTAAGAATATAATTCACCACTCCCTATCTTACCTGTGGGTATCGGAAAAAAACGACTAAGAGATATATATATGCACATAAGATCTGTGCAAGGGAAGGAAAACTCAAAATTATACCCTATACCAACATGTCTGACCAGCATGTCAATTGCCCTTCGATTGGGGTCGAGCCCAGCAGTGGGACACATAAGAGCTGTGAGACGAGAGAGAGAGAGAGAATTAATCATCATTTATCTATTCCATGTCCAATGTTAGATGCAGTTGTCTCTCACAAATGAGAAGGTAGAGCTGTAATCGCCACACTGAAGTGTGGCGAATACAGCTTAGGCGAGTTGGCGATTGCAACAGGTGTAACACGTTTCTAAGGAGGTTTCTGCTGCCTAACCTTAAGGTACCTTCAGTTGATTTTGACAACTTCCACGAGCAAGTAAAGTCTGACAATTGCATTCTCATCCCGTTTCTACACTGTAATACAGTAACTTTTTTGATATATTGATAGCCTTTTTGAAGATTTAAATTCGAATCCTACGACAATTAGCTTTTTTGAGTTAATTGTTATATTCAATTAATTCTGAAATCATGATCTAACTCAAATATAAAAGTTTTATAAAAAATGTTCTTGACAATATATTAATATCGTGCTTCGAAGAGTACGTATGTCACTGGCTGACTACTTCTAGTCTACTTTAAGAATATTCTTACAACTTTGGATTATGGAAGTCACTTTCACAGTCGCTCAGTGTTAAAATAATATTTTGGTGAAAATATTCAGACGAGTGTTCGCAGATTAAGTTATTATCTATATCTATACCAATAAATAAAATTGGAGTGTCTGTTTGTAATGTCAAAATAATAGGCTTTTTTCATGCTCACACGGTTATTTGCACGACACCTATGCCTAAAATAGCAATTAAAAAATTTTTTGTCTGTCTGTCTGTTTGTTCCGGGTAATCTTCAAAACGGCTGGACCGATTTCAAAAATTCTTTCACCAATGGAAAGCTATAATATCAGGGCGTAAACTAGGCTATATTTTATCCCGGTATTCCCACGGGAACGGGAACTACGCGGGTAAAACGACTATAACCTATAACCGAAGCGAAGCGAAGGCGGGTTGCTAGTCCAAAATAAAAAAGGAAAACGCAAAAACTTGTAAAGATATTATAAATAAGTATGGAATTTCTGCAATAAAACTTTATGGTAGATAAATGGGTAGTTCATTGCCCTAGTTGTCATTTTATTTATTTATACGTAGCTTTTGCCCGCGACTTCGTCCGCGTAGAAATTATATGTGTCAGAGGCAATCACAGATAACTGTGTAGTGCGTTCAGGGTTCTACAGGCTCACTGTTGCTCTGGATGACCAATTCTTTTTGGCAGACGATCGCAGCCTTTCTATGCCTGTAACCCGTTGTCATAAAAGCGGTGACTGACGGAGGGGTGCTGTGGGCGGTGTATTTCATCGGACGGAAATTAACCTACTTATACCATGCTGGTCAGACATGTTGGTATAGGATTTCATTTCGAGTTTTCCTTCTCTTGCGGTGTATTTAGATGGCGTCAACTTATGTAATAGTTTGCCTATCTTGAATCTGGTATATTAGAGAGGTGCTGTTATCAGAGGGTGCGTCTATAGTTAAGCGGCTGACTCCAGTCTAATAGGAGCGGCACAGTGGCCTTTACTCGGTATCGAAGTGATAATTCGATGAGTCACGATACCGCCTAGAGTGGCCCTATATAAAACTGTGAAAGTGAAAATGTATTATTATAGTAAAGAGTTAATAACAAATAATGGTAAAATAAAAATAAGAAAGTGAGCAAGTATTCAAGCTGGTATCTAAAAAGAAAGAATAAGGAAATTCAATTCGAAAATCGCAGCGAAATTTTTAATAATCGAAGCGACCATTAACGACGTCTGCCCTCGCTCGGTTTCCTTACTTGTCGACTACGTACGTCCCGCCTCCTTTTTTAAACTCTAAGTAGGATATCGCTAATAATAATTATTAGGAACTAATAACCGCATTATAAAACTTCATTGGAATAATGTAGGTAAATATGAAAAACTTTTATACCTACTAAATTTGCACCCCTCTTTTACCCCCTTAGGGATTGAATTCACAAAAAAATCAATAATCATTATTAGGAACTTATAACCCAAACAGAACATTTCATTGAAAATTGGAGAACTTTCATACTAACTTTGCATCTCTCTTTTACCCCCTTAAGGGATGATTTTCGAAAAATATTTTACACGTATGTCATAATTTATAATGAAGAGCCTATGTACTTAATTTCATTTGAATAACTTTAAAAACGGCAAAGTTTCATACAAAATTTGTACCCCCGTTTTACCCCCTTAGGGGATGAATTTTCAAAAATCCTTTCTTATTGCTCCCCTACGTTATAAAAGGCACCTATGTGCAAAATTTCGAGTTTATAACCCTTATAGTTTATGCCCGGCGTTGGTATGTCAGTCAGCTTCTCCTTTATATACATATATATATATATATATATATGTATATATATATATATATATATAAAGAAATAAAAAAATATATATATGTACACCACTTTTTTTATTTCTTTTTTCGCTGTGGAAATGCAATTTACGCACTATCCCCCGCCGGTGTCAGACGAGGGGGAGTGTGGGACTCGCCGGCTATGCTTCCGGAATACCTACTAAAACCACAGCGGTCCCTTCCGCGCTTTTACGGGGTGCCGGCAAGGTCGTCTTTTGACATTCGATCCCCGACACCCCTAATAGATGTACACCACTTACCTACCTACTAGATTTTTACATTAGAGCAACAGTTGACTCTAACTTAGAGATATATGCGTTATCAAGGCGCCTACAAAAACGCGAAGCGTATAACAGACAGAACCCCTCCTGTTTCTTAATTATACTAATAGCAACATGAGTATGACTTCAGTCTCCCAGCAGATTATCCTTTTCAATCTCTATTAACTTAGACACTAGCAACCCTTTCAGAAATAATACTTTTAAAATACTTTCATGTGCTGACGAAGTAATATATCCCCACCCCTATATTATCTGTGAGTATCGTAAAAGACGACTAAGGGTCAATATGCAGATACGAGATGAGAGATGCCCTATATCAACCTGTCTGACCAGCGTAGTCATTAATTTGCTTACCCTCATCCCACGCTAAGTGGGGTTGGCACAACGTACTTACTTTCCATAACCTCTACCTATCAGCCGTCATATTTGCACTCACGCTTTTCATACGCATATCCTTATTCACACAGTCCATCCATATCTTATTGGGTCTCCCACGCTTTTTACGTCCACATTCATATCTATAACCCGCCTTGTCACATGCCTTTCATCCCTCCTCATCACATATCAAGACAATCTCGCGCTTCTAATCTTCTCTATCACTGGTGCCACTTTCAGGCGTCCCCTAATATACTCATTTCTTATCTTATCTGGTTAGATGGATGGATGTGTGCGGTTACAAGGTTTTGTGACCGCACACATCCATCTTAGCATACGTATCTCTGTGGAATGTAATCTTCTTTCATCCGTCTTTTTCAATGCCCAACATTCAGATCCACACATAGCAACAGGTTCAGATCTCACACTCTTGTATATTTTCCCCTTAAGTTTAAGGGGCATGCTCGACAGCGTCAGGAACTGGGATTCGATCGCCGCCTTCTGTGAGGCCGTCATCGCACAGAAGGAGGTGGCGGATCGTGCGCGAGAGGAGCTCCTCTTCGATGACACGTTCCGCCGCCGGCAACTCGGGCGGCGCAAGCGCGAGTACCTGCGCCTGATGCCGCCCTAGCTGAGGCCGCGGGTGACCGGACCAGGGATTTTAGTCTGTCACCCGCGACGGCGACCGACGTCCCAGGATAGGGACGTCGAGAGGTGAGGGTACCCGAATGGGTATTTCGTCGGGCCGACCACTGACGACAAGTCACCCTGCTCCGGTGGTCGGCCCAACGACGAAGGCGACGTGGGTACGGGTGAGTAATGGGTCCACGCGCCGTCCTTCCGTCGCCCCGGACGGAATGGACCGCGAGTGCGTTTACCATAACCCACCTATAAAAAAAAAGTTTAATGGGCATCCGCGCATCACAGATTGTTCTACGATTTATCTCCCGGTCAATGTTTCCGTCGTTTTGGAGAAGGGAGCCTAGGTACTTGAAGTTGGAGCAAACCGGTAGTGATAACCCATCTAGGGCAATGTGAGAGAATTGGAAAGAGTCACTGAAGTTACAGAACAGTCTGACCAGCGTAGTATAGTAGGTCAATTTCTCTTCTAATATGGAGGAGGCTCATGTCCAGCATTGGGACGTATCTGAGCTGGACGACTCTCTTTCTTACCCCTCAGTGTCTTTAAAAACACTAAAATATATAATGTGCAAATTGTAGACGGAAAAGTCGAAATAAAATCCTATATTAATTTATCTGAAGAGTGTGATATATCAAACAAATTTCCCTCCTATTTTGGAGGAAGTTTAAGCCCATTAGTGGGACGTAAATGAGTTGAGGTGTACACCATCATCCTTTCAGCTCTTAGACGTCCACCCCGGGTTGAGAGCCATCAGCGCTCACCCATAGTGCGGGCTAAGCTGTCAATGCCATCTGCGGCCAATAGCTATTAACATAAAAAAAAAATCTTATACGTCCCACTGTTGGGCTCGAGCCTCCTCTACTATAGGAAGGAAATTGACCTAGTGACCATACATCTGGATTGGTACACGGTTTTATTTTGAGTTTCCCTGCTCTTGCATAGATGTTGTATGCATATTATAATCCCTAAGTCGTCTTTTACGACATCTACGAGTGAGAGAAACGGTGGTGAATCATATTCTTACTCTGTCATCAACATCATCGGCACGGGCTTCCTTCACTATAGGAGGAAAATTGACATACCACGCTGGTCAGATGTGATGGTCTATACCAGGCTTTTTTTCGAGTTTGCCTTACATGCATATTATATCCCTTAGTCGTTTTTTTGTCATCCACGGGTGAGAGAGAGGGTGGTGAATTATATTCTTACTCCACACGGAAAATATGCCGAGATATTAATAACAAATATACTAAATAACCTATATTTAGAATTATGTTTAACAGGAAATTTTATTAAAAAAACAACTTTTACAATAAATAGTATTCAAATTACATAACTCGTAGATATATTCGAAGAACATCTAAATCGCATTCATTTCCAAATTAATTGGTGAAGATGACAGACTAGGCTCGACGCAAATTACCAAGAGAGTATCATCTTCTTAAAAAAAAAATCACACATAGAAAGGTTACGCACACAGCGAAAGCGTTGCAACACACGTTTATACGAAACTACTTGCATGAGGTATAAAACCGGGTAACTGTCGAGCTTGGAATACACTCACGGCGTAACATTCGCTAAACAACAAACGAAGCGAAAATGAAGCTACTGGTTAGTAAAAAAAATAGTGTTTATATATTGATCTTAGGCTGAGAATCGATAAAAAAAAATAGTGACAGTGATTTGTGTGTGCTCAATTGGATGTCAAGTGTCATTGTGTTTTTAAAAGTGGAACCTTATTTTTTTTTTAATTAAACTACTGAACCGATACCGAGGCTTTATGGATTATGGTGTATGATACGATGTCGTAGAAGTAATCGATAGTATTGAGAGTGAACATAGTAACTAGATCATTATTACGTAAAAATATTTCCTTATTCACATAACTAGTCGTTTGTGAGTTGTTCCACAATGCTCGGAAAGATCTTATGTTCGCTTCCAGTTAGCTATCGTTGTTATAAATTAAATTTCCTTTTAATTTCCTATTCAATTTCATTCGAGAACTTTTCTTACAAAATTAAAAACCAAGTTACAAAATTAATTAGGATATTATATGTTATTAGAGTTTATATTTTAAATATTTATTGTTTTTTTTTTTGTTACAGAGGTCTTCCCTAATCCTGGCCGTGGCTATAAGCCTGGCCACGGCAGAGGAACAGGTGGAGAAGGACGCTAAGGCTGAACCTAAACCAGCAGAAGAGACAAAAAAACAAGACAAAAGAGGGCTCTCTGAATATTACGGTGATTTTAGCGAGCACGACTTTGGCGGCGGTTTGGGCGGTAATATAGAACGTGGTGACCATCATCACCATGAGGAACATCACGGAGACCACCATCATACTGAGGAACATCACTACAAAACCATTACTGTGGTGAAGAAAGTACCATTACCTTATCCTGTTGAGAAACACATTCCAGTACCAGTGGAGAAGCACGTGCCATACCCTGTGAAAGTGCCAGTACCTCACCCGTACCCCGTCGTGAAAACTGTCCACTTCCCGGTGAAGGAGGTCATCAAGGTGCCCGAATATATCAAGAAGCCTTACCCAGTGACCAAGCACGTCCCAGTTCCTGTCAAAGTTCACTACGAGAACCCTGTGCCAGTAAAGGTCTACGAACACGTCCCGTATCCTGTTGAGAAACACGTCCCTGTTCCAGTCAAAGTGCACGTACCTCAACCCTACCCCGTTGAGAAGAAAGTACCTTTCCCAGTAAAAGTACCCGTCAAGGTGCCAGTCCCGTACCCAGTCGAGAAGATCGTCCATTACCCAGTAAAGGTGCACGTCGACCGTCCCGTCCCCGTGCACGTGGAGAAACCAGTTCCTGTTCCAGTTGAGAAGCCAGTGCCTTACCCCGTAGAAAAGAAGGTACCTTACCCAGTAAAGGTGCATGTCGACAATCCAATTCCCGTACACGTAGACAAGCCTGTCCCAGTACATGTGAAAGTCCACGTCCCTGTACCTTACCCAGTAGAAAAGGTCATTCCTTACCCAGTTGAGAAGAAAGTACCTATTCCCGTGAAGGTACCTGTTGATCATCCAGTTCCTGTGCATATTGAGAAGCACGTACCTTACCACGTTGAGAAGCGAGTTCCCTACGCCGTGAAGGTATCTGTACCAATCATTGAACATGAAGAAAAGCACCATGAACATGAACATCACGAACACCATGAGCACCATGAAATCGAACATCATGAGCCCCATCACCATGAGGTCGAACATCATGAGCCCCATCACCATGAGGTTGAACATCATGAGCCCCATCACCATGAGGTTGAACATCATGAGCCCCATCACCATGAGATTGAACACCACGAAATCCATCATCATGAGCCCCATCATCATGAGGACCATCATCATGAAATCCAACATCATGATTTCGGGCATCATGATTTCGGGCATCATGAATTCAAACATCATGAAGGAGGTGAGGGTTTAGGAAGCTATGGAGGCTTCGAGGGCGGCCACGGTGAGGAATACCATCATCACTGACAGAACTGATCTCTATAAATTTTCGTTAGCTTTAATATGTTATGTTGTTTAGTAATTGTTTTTATTTTATGTTTTGACTGCTATGTACCTGTGACGGATGATGTAAGATGACGAAAGTATTAAAAAAAGTGATATAAATGTTTTTAATAGTTTTAATTATCACCCATAATCAATGAGCAAACGACACGGTCCATGCGCTAAGATAATCATTGATAAAAATCTAAGCAAAACAAAAATTTTATATCATTGAAATAATCAGTATATCAGATTAGAATTTATGTAATGTTGAGTTATATTTTTGCCATTAAGTTAACGATCAAATGTGTCATTAGTTGGAATCAATCGGTATGATAATAATAATTAGCATTTTAAATATATATCTATTATATTATTGAGACTTATATGAGCCGAAAGAAGAAGGAAATATCACTACTTCTCTTATTAGTAATACAACAATAATGATAATTTATTATGGCACATGTTATAGATTCGAATTTATTTATAGATCAAACATAATACAAACTACTAAAGCGCGTTTTTTCAAAAGTATATATTTTTTTAATTACAAATGTAATTTTTTATTCGTAAATTATTTATATATAGACAACGATACACAAGTTTTATATCCGAGAGTAGTGTTTGAATTTCAAATTGTTCAAACTTCTTTAGTAAATTTATGCTTAGATTACACAAAATTAGTTGTATGATGTAATAGATTGGACATTATGCACATATCTTTAACCTGTCGCCGTAAATAAGAACTAGAAATGTATTACATTGAACGAAAATCGTCTATATTGCATGATTTAGTATAATTATTTTAATAAATATATAACCTACTTATTACGTCATAGTGCAGTAAAACGTAGCGCCATCCATTCTCTTTCTTTATACGGTAATTAAATTAACACACTTGCATAGTTCTATGATAAATGCGTATATATTTATAATAAATATGTATTTAAATTTATAAGTTACTTGACATCATTAGACCTTTTAAAATTGATTGAGATTGATCATCTGACTGCACGAAAATGAAAAGAATGAATTTAGTAAACAATTACTTATTGAGTAGTAATTTATTTCTCTTATAGAATACTATAGTTTTATGATATACAGATTTCATCGATACCAAAGAAACAAATCCTATTACAAAATTCTTAGCCAACCCGTTTAACAAGCGTGGTATAAAAGGATTTTTTTTTCTTCTCACTGTGGAGAAAATTCGAATAGAGTTGAAGCCATATCTCTAAATTTATATAGGTACTCGTTTGACCATAGATAATCTCTACAGAATTATAGAATTATAGTTATTAATCCGTCTCTATGTGTCATCTATTATTGTCCATATTGTTTCTCATTTAATAATCCATATCCATTTAATTTTTCAATTCATTCCAATTCCATATTCAATATCCACAAAAAAGTTTAAGATATTAGCTCAACTAAAACATACTAAATCGTCAGCCTTATAACAGTAAGCTAGATATAATTTAATTGCAATATTACGCAAATATTATACATACACGAGTACACATACTAGCTGTGGCAGCAACGCCGCTTACTTACAAATTACTTACATTTTATATTACTTACAAACTACTATGAAATTTCATCAACGTAGTCTAGTGATAGTATTAATAATATGGATATTAATAATATCCATAAAACATTAATTAGCATTTTTGTTATCCCAACAGTTGTTATGATAAAGGCAAATGCGCCAAATGTGTAGCAGCAAATCCGTTGGCGTTGCTTATTTATATATCACATAGTCCCATGACATTAGTAATAATATGAATATTAATAATATCCATAAAACATCAATTAGATTTTTGTCATCCCAACAGTTATTATGACACAGCGAAATGCGTAGTATGTTTTACGACCTGTATTAGTTGTTACTATATTTGCACTCATTTACTAACATTTAAAATTACTACTTTGCACATATTTGTCGATAAATGGGTTAGCTGATACCTACAATAAGATATTTTTACATCGGACGTGTCGTTCTTGAGATTAACAACAAACATACACTTCAACTTTACAATAATATAGATATATTAAAATAATTATAACACATTTGTTTTAAATATCATAACCGACTAATGTATGAACAATTTTATACTTTATAATTATTTTTATTTATTATAAGAAATGCGAATGCAATTAACTTATTTCCTTACTTTTGTTAGTTTGAATAGTTGAAGAAATATTGTTCAATTTTTATATGATACATATACATTTGCTTACAAATATTTCTTTCGATTTTTACTAGGCTTTTGTCTGAAAAACCTAGATAGATGAAATCTATACAAATAAATAAAATTGAAATATCTGTTTGTAATGTCAAAATAATGGAATTTTTTCATGTTGATATGGTTAATTGCACGACACCTTTGCCTAAAAGCCGGTTTAAAATTTTTTTGGCTGTCTGTCTGTCTATCTGTATGCTTGTCTGTCTGTTTGTATTTGGGAATCTTTAAAACGGCTGGACGGATTTTAATTAACCGACTCTTAAAAAAGGAGGAGGTTTGTTTCTTTTTATGCTTGTTCGCGCATAACGCCGTCGTTTGCCAACCCATTTGAAAAATTCCTTTTTGTTGGCAAGGATGTATTCCCCAAATGGTCCCATGAAAATTTTATCGAAATCGGACAAGCGGTTTTAGAAAAATCAACAAAAATCTAATAATTTATCTATATTGTCTACATTATTGAAGTCGGTTTTCTTTTTTTTTTGCAAAAAAATAATTAAATTGTAATATTTACTATCAGGTAGCTGTCTATATGAAGAGTAACTTAAGCTATATTTTATCCCGGTATTCCCACAGGAACGGCAACTACGCGTGTAAGGCCACTGAAACCAAAACGAATTGAGGAGAGGAGGGTTGCCAGTCGTTTATATGATTTGTATGGCAAATTTTATATTCGTGAAAGCGTGTTTCTCTCGTTTCTTTCATCTCATAGATATTCCTCAGAGAACACAACGGTGAACTTCCTACGACGTTACTTTTTTACTATTTAAAGAAAATAGTCACCATAATTTATATCTATACTGATATATAAAGCTGAAGAGTTTATTTGAACGCGCTAATCTCAGAAATTACTAGTCCGATTTGAAAAATTCTTTCAGTGTTAGATAGCCCATTAATTGGCATGGTTAATTTTTTCCTTTTGAGAGCTTCTGCTGAATAAACGCCTAAATTTTTGCGAAAATCATGTGTCACAGAATCGTATATTAAAAAATATTTTCACCTACGTAAACAATGTCTTAGGTTAAAGTTAGCGTTAGCTCAAAGTATCTATACCACGCGAACGAATTCGCGAGCAGAAGCTAGTACTTTTATAAGTTCATCAGCCTATTAACGTTCAAGGTTTTTGCCGTAACCCCACCACTCGTTTGGTCTTTACTTCTTTACGTTGTTAAATAACACAAATTTTATATAGTTTTATATAATTTTTACAAACGGGAGATAAGTTATTACTTAATACTAGAAAGAATGCTGTCAAGCTCTGGATTTTTTTTAAAGTAAAACAATATTGCGTCATCGAGATATGAAATTAAATATTCATAGTGTTTAAGTAATAAAAAGACCTCATTTTATATTAAAGCTACGTAATACGTAGATTTTGTAAACTATTTAACATTTGTATTTATTTTACACTAGCAACCCGCCCTCGCTTCGTTTCGGTTTCAGTCGCCTTACCCGCGTAGTGTCCACTCCCATGGGAATACCGGGATAAATTATAGCCTATGTTACTCCCTGATATTATAACTTTCCATTGGTGAAAGAATTTTTGATATCGGTTTGGTAGTTTAAGCGTGACAAACCAACAAACAAACTTACTTTCGCAATTATAATATTAGTAAAGATAAAGATGTTGCTATGTGCGGGTACAAATACTACCAATCCTTACAATCGTCGTCTCGTCGTTTTAGCTCATAAACTTCCCACTGTTGGGCTCGAGCCTCCTCCACAATAGGAGGGAAATTGACCTTACTATACCACGCTTTTCAATGTGGTGATGGAGTTAGAATACAATTCAACAACCTCTCTATAGCCAGTAGGTGCTGTAAACGACGACTAAGGGATGAAATATGCTTAAGAGTGGTAGGACCACACTGTTGACAGTTATCTGTCTACAGCCGCGGCCCGGTCCGTCCGGGGTAGTACCACGCTCTCGCAGAAAATCGAAGTCGGAGTTGTAGCAATTTGTTACTGCGCTTCGTTCGGTGAGCGAGAGAGCCGGAAGCCCAACTTTCTGATGGTGTTTGTGTGTTTGTGGAGGGTTTTGGTGGTGCCCTTGGTATCACCGTGCCTCAATGCACGCATTCATACTCCCTTCACTTTCTTCGTGATAGGCAGCGACCCTGTAAAGGTCCATGAGCGGCAGCAACACTTACCATCAAGTGTACTGTTTGCTCGTTTGCCACCGTTGGCAATAAAAAAAACATCTATGCAAAAGAAGGAAAACTTGAAATGAAACCCTATACCAACAAGTCTAACCAGCGTGGTATAGTAGGTCAATTTCCCTCTTATTACGGAGGAGGCTTGAGCCCAACATTAAGACGTAGATAAGCTAGAACAAGATAACACCTGTGTTCAAAACTTCAGTAAATGTGAGCCAAAACAAACATATATGTTTATATACAGGTCGATACAAAAATTATGTAACTATCAATTTTCTAATACAACATAAAATGTTCAATCAAATTATGTGTCGTTATTGATTTCAAAATCAAATGCCTTGACCCATGAAGTACATCATTACAACATATAGATAGATATAATTGATATTAAAAATTACTATGTCATAAGTATGTCCACGTGGTAAATTAACGCGAATATTTTAAGCTAGACATATCATCATCATCTCAGGCCATATAAGTCCGTCGGGTCGACCACTTAGGTCAAGGAACTCTGCACCGATGATCGACCCAATGACGAAGGCGACGTTCTATACGGGTGGGTTACAGGTGTGCGTGCTAACGCCCCTCTGTCGCCCCGAACGGAGTGATGCGAGGAGTGCGTCGACCGTAACCCCTCCCAAGGCCATATAAGTCCCACTGTTGGACTCGGGCCTCATTCACAATACGTGAGAAATTGATACTGTACCAAGATGGTTTGATGGATATATCATCATTTGCCTGCCCTCATCCCACGCTAAGTGGGGTCGGTACAAAATCTTCTTACCTTCCAAAACCTCCTATCAGCTGTCATATCTATCTCTCTTTCATACGCATATCCTCATTTACACAGTCCATCTATTTCTTTTTTATCTCCCACGCTTCTTACGTCCATCCACATTCATATCGATAACCCACCTTGTCACATGCCTTTCATCCCTCCTTATCACATGTCCATACCATGACAATCTCGCCCTCCTAATCTTCTCTATCACTGGTGCCACTTTAAGGCTTCCCCTAATATACTCATTTCTTATATAACCTTGTGACCCCACACATCCATCTTAGCATACGCATCTCTGTGACTTGCAATCTTGTCTCATCCGTCTTTTTAATCGACTTCAAAAAAAGGAGGAGGTTTTCAATTCGTCGGAATATTTTTTTTTATGTATGTTCACCGATTACTCAAAGACGCCTGGACCGATTTCCAAAATTTTTTTTTGTTTGATAGGGTATACTTCTCAGGTGGTTCCATAGTCATCAGGTTAGGATCTGATGAAGGTATCCTTGAGAAATTGGTGGAATTCTTAAAATTTTATAGGCAATTTTAACGTTTTTCCTATACTTTGTAAAGCTATTTAGGTATTTGCGCCTGGTAGTCATCATCTCGTTACAGAGCTGAAGATGGAAGATACAATTTTTTAACGGTAAAGAGATAGGGGGTAGATAACTTTCATAGTTTACTGTTTGAAGTCGGTGTTTTTTGTTAAAAATTATGCAATTACTCAATGCCCAACATACAGATCCATACATAGCAATGTGTATAGGATTTATTTTCAAGTTTTTCTTGTCTTGCATAGATTTCCTATGCTTATTAAATACCTTAGTCATCTTTTGCAATACTCATGGGCATGACAAGGTGTGAATTGTATATCTGCTCCGTTACACGGCAAACACCATATGTAACCCAAAATCATATTTAAATTATTTCATTGTGATGTGTAATCTCTGGAATCTAAAAACCATAACATAATATCTTGTTAACTAAACGACAATTTTCTATTCAAAGCGCGCATCGTTAAGGAAAATGCGTTGCGCAACGTTATGTAATATAACTCTATCGTATCAAGTTATAACGTTACTGACAACTTCACTTCCGAGGATCAATTATAAAGTTTCTGATATAAAAATCTATTCATCTTATTGCGATAAAATGACAATTATTTAATTATGATAACATGAATATTATCTGTATAATGATGAATAAATAATACAATTCACCTTTCTTGCCTGTGGCTGTCATGAAGTACGACTTAGGGATAAAAATGCATATAACATTTATGAATTAGAAGGATAATTTGAAATAAAACCCTATACCAATATGCCTGACCAGCGTGGTATATTAGATCAATTTCCTTCCCATTGCGGAGAAGGCTCGAACCTGGCATTGGGACATATATGAGCTGTGATGATAATGATGAATATGATACAAAATAATTATAGAATGAAGCCATTCATCAATCAGAATTGAATGATTCATATATGTTGACTTATAAAATTAATAATACTTAAACTAATATCAATAACCATAAAGTTGATATTATCTGTTATTTACATCACTCTATTTGTTACATAAAATCTTCATTTTATCTCGCATCTATTTAATATCAAAAAATTGTATTAACTTCAATGTTATACGTCACAAAAGTCTATTGACTTTGGTGCTACTTAAAATTTTTGGGGTTATTGGAAAAAATAAGTATATTTTATTATACATTATTTTAGCAACCCGCCCTCGCTTCGCTTCGGTTTTAGTCATTTTACCCGCGTAGTTCTCGTGCCCGTGGGAATACCGGGATAAAATATAGCCTAGTTTACGCCCTGATATTATAGCTTTCCATTGGTGAAAGAATTTTTGAAATCGGTCCAGCCGTTTCGAAGATTACCCGGAACAAACAGACAGACAGACAAAAATTTTTTAATCTGTATTTTAGGCATAGGTGTCGTGCAAATAACTGTGTGAGCATGAAAAAAGCCTATTATTTTGACATTACAAACAGATACTCCAATTTTATTTATTGGTATAGATATATCCCATAGTCGTCTTTTACGATACCCAAAGGTAAGATAAGGGGGTAAATTGTATTCTTACTCCCATTAGATTAATGTTTCTATAATATTAAAATAATAATAATTGATTGATTGATTAGTTTATTGTAGGCACTTGTAAAGTGGCGTCATTAATTTTTAATTTTGAAGCATACTTATTGCTGTTGTTTTTTTTTATTTTCAAATTAATCATCACGTCACCACGTCATTTTATCTCAATCGCATGTAATTGTTACGCGTGTTTTACTTTTTTGTTTTATGTTCTTTTTATTACTTTTTCTTCTTCAGCCTATTATTTATCTGGCAGGCGCAGGCGCAACTACCTGCGCCTCATGCCGCCCTAGCCGAGGCCGCGGGTGACGTGACTGGGGATTAGTCCGTCACCCGCCGAGAGGCCAACCGCGTGAGGAAAGACCGACGTCCTCCCTGAGGGGGATACGTCGGTCGATGGGAGGGTACCCCACGTAGGGGTATTCCGTCGGGCCGACCACTGATGACAAGTTAACTCTGCTCCGGTGGTCCGCCCAATGACGCCCCGGACGGAGTGGTGCGGAGGCGCGCCGACCACAGCGCACCCAAAAAAAAAAAAAAAAAAACCCTGTTATTTATCTACTATAGTACAGGAATTTTCTTCACAATGTTAAGGAAATTAGCATATTATTTCACGACAATCAAATGGGTTAAAATACTTTTATTTTGAATAGATATATTCCTTATCTTGTAGTCTATGCTTACTTACACCCCTTAGTCCGTTCGTTCATTTATTATGTGCCATAATAAATGGACTACATTCAATCGACTCTTACTCTATCACTATATACAAAATATTTGGGATACAAAACCAATTCCTTTAACTCAAGAAATTACGCCCACCGAGATACGTAAAAATAAATACATTTTATCTTCTATATATATAAAAACGAATGTTTGTCTATGTCTTTTATAGAATCGTAAATCAAATGCATAGTACATTTGATCATGTGATAACCTTCAGGAAAATGTTGTGCATGAGCCCACGAAGGTTTCTGAGTTGGTACGACCCGACCTGGTGGAACCAGTAGGTGGCGTAGTGATTGATTTCAAGGTAAATTCCTTTTCCTATTTTTTTAGATTTGAACAGAACAGTGTCGGTTGGGTCAGCTAGATTTGAAATAAATATTTACAGTTTCGTAGCTAGCTTTAATTTCAACTTAAACTTACGAATTCGTTTCACATTGCTTTTACAAAAAAGAAAGAAACTTGCTTGTGTTATTGATACGCAACAACTTGTTTACTTAAAACTTTTATCTTTTAATGAATTAATTGAATATCAACATAATATTTTGTAATGTTACAATGATAGTTTAATGAAATTTTCGTAAATTAACGTAACCCATAGGTATACATAAAATTACGTAGCTTATTTCATCAACATCATCATCATTACAGCTCATGCACGTCCCACCGCTGGGCTTGAGCCTCCTCCACAGTGGAAGGGAAATTGAGCTACAATATTGCACTGGTCAAACGGATTGGTATTCTCTTCTTCTCTTGCAATGCTGTTTTCTGCATATCATATCGCTTAGTTTTAACAATACTCACAGATAAGAGAGGAGGTAGTGAATTGTATTCCTACTCCGTTATCACACTGAACCTTACCTTTTTTTTTTCCTTCGAAATATGCAGAAAACTTTCCAAAACATTCTAAAATTCCTATCTTTCCATCGGGCCGACCACTGAGGACAAGGAACTCGGGACTGGTGGTGGCCCAACGACGAAAGCGACGTGAGTACGGGTGGGTTATGGGCCCGCGCGCCGTCCTTTCGTCGCCCCGGACGGCATGGACCGCGCGTGCGCTTACCATAGCCCAGCCAAAAAAAAATCATTCTAATATCTAAATTCTGAGTTTCTAACTCATTCTGAACAGATGCTGTGTCATTATATCCCGGCAGAGAATCGCTTTCATGACGATTTATAGGAGTGGTAGTTATTAAAACAAATAATGCCGCATTAATGCTATCATCATAGATCATATAACTCCCACTGTTAGAGTCGGGCCTCCTCTGCAATAGGAGGGAAATTGACCTACTATACTACGCTAGTAGACCGTGTTGGTATAGGGTCATTTCAAGTCTCTCTTCTCTTTCATTGATCTTATATTTAGTCCCTTAGTTGTATTTTGCGACATCCACAGCAAAAGTTATGGGTCCGCGGGGCCGTCAAACGCGATAAAATCCGTAGTTTTATTTAAAACTAGCAACCCGCCCTCGCTTCGCTTCGGTTTCAGTCGCTTAAAACCGCGTAGTTCCCGTTCCTGTGGGAATACCGGGATCTCCTAGTGGTAGGACCACATTGTCGACAGTTGTCTATCTACAGCCGCGGGCCGGTCCGTACGTGGTAGTTCGCATTTATAATATTAGTATGGATAACTAACGCCAGATATGCCATAGATTTTAAATACGCACGATGCTAACACTTCTCTCAAAGCCGTCATACGACAAATTATAAGGCCTATATCGACCTGCTGTTAGAGGCTGCTTCCATAAAGGTAAATTGCTTTACGATGCTAAATTTCATTAAACTATCGTTTAATGGAAGCTAAAATGAAGCAAATTTTATCAAATTTGCTTCATCTTAGCTCACATCCATCGCATTGTTGAGCCCGAGTCTCCTTCACAATAGAACCGAAATTGACCTACGATACCACGCTGGTCCGACGTGCTGGTATAGAGTTTTGTTTCCAGTAACCTTTCTCATACCGAGGATATACGTTATGTGCCTATTAGATCACTTAGTTGTCTTTTATGACGCCTACGAGTAAGAAATAGGGTGATGTATTCTTACGAGGAAAAATAAAATAAAATGTTATCGCCTAGAATTTATTAACTTATCCAACCATCAGCCTAATGACATCCTCTTTTGAATATAGGCTACGAAGGAGGATAATACCACAATCATAGCGCCTTTTTTTGTGTAACATAGTTGTTAGTCGTAGATGACCACAACGTCACTTCAATCGTTAGATGGGCGTTGAGGGCTCTCAACCCATATCGCCATGATGTAGTGGCTTAATAATCAAAGTAAAAAAGTCCCAGTAGAACGCTGTTTCCTACTACTCTGCGACCCTTAGGTTATTTTTACCATCGCCACGTTAAAGGCCTGATCACATTGTATTGTTTATCATATCACTACATAGGGAGCCTTACAAGTACTGCAATCATATTAGATATAAATTGACCTACTATGCCACGCTTGTCAGATTTATTAGGTTTAATTTTCTAAATCTTATTCCTTCTCTTTACTTCTATTTAATTGTCTGTATATTATATCCCTTAATGATATTTTATGATACCTACGCTAAGAGAGAAGTTGATGAATTGTATTCTTAATCCATTACCAGCCGGATAAGTACTGCAACGTTAAATTAAAGAACTAAAATGGTACCCCAATTACTGGTATAATAAATTTTTATTAAGCCTTGCTAAATATTCGACCTACATCTTGTACAGTGAATAAATACGCAATACCGTGAGAGCAGTTGTAATTATTGCTATGGATATATTTGTAACACATTGCTAAAGGATTATGTTAAATACATTCACTGAAAAGGACTATTATATGCCTGTTTACTCAATAAATAAACGTTCGAACAATGTTGTTATATCTGTTTATTTAATCAAATGACGTTGCAACAATGTCGACTCGTTTAGAATGGAATTTGTAGTCGATTTATTTGCAAATTCTGTACAATTTATGCTATTAGCTTATACATGTTCCATTACTGAAATCGAGAGTCCTCTGTAGTTGAAAAAAAAATATGTATTATAACTTGGTAGGACCACACTGTTGACAGTCATATGTCTACAACTGCAAGCCGGTTGGTTCGGGGTAGTACCACAGTCTCAGCGAAAATCAACGTCTGAGTAATAGCGATTTGATACTGCACTTCGTTTGATCAGTGAAAGAGCAAGAAGCCCATTTTGCTAAGAGTGTTTGCGTATAGGGAGTTTTATTGTTACTGAACCTCATCGCACGCACTCTCACTCCCTTTATTTTTTTTCACTGTAGGCAACGGTCTAGCAAAAATTCACAGTAGCCCATGTTATCACTAACAATCAGGTGTGCTGTTTGCTCGTTTGCCATAGACAGCCCTAAAAAAAACTACGCTGATTAGGCGGGACAGTGTATGGTTTTATTTCGAGTTTGCTTTCTTTACAGTGTTATATGCTTACTTCTTGTAATCGTCTTTAACGATCACCCATGCAGAAAGGAAGGGATTATGATTATAAAAAATTATCTTGTATTCTGACTTTGTCACCACACAGTGAGATTTTAGATTGAAAAGTTGCTATTAAACGATATTTTTTTCTAATAGTAAGTTACTTGAATTGTACGGTTTGGTAAATAGATAGTATCTACTCGTATTTCACCGGTAACGCCAACTACTATTTACTGCCATAGATCCATCTCTTAATTAATTTGTAGTGAATTATTTATACAGTATACTCTTTATTATTTTCTTCTTTTAGATTTAAAGAATTAATGCTCACAAAGACATAGGTCACTTAAGTTCATGAAAATAATAATTATAATAAGAACTAACTTTAGACATAACCTGTCCACCTTTTATAGTGACTAGAATATTTTTTGCACAAAAAAAAAACAGACTTCAAAAATTACAAGAAAAGATCGTTAATGTAGATAAATTTTTAGATTATTGGGGATTTTTCAAAATTTTGATAAAATTTTCATGAGATTATTTGGGAAGTATATCCCTTCTAACAAAATAGAATTTTACAAATCAGTTGGCGAGCGACGAAGTTATGCAAACATAAAAACAAAATCAAACATCCAAATTAAGAACCGCCTCCTTGTTTAGAAGTTGGTTAAAAAGTAATAACAAATAAAATCAATCGGATTACAAAGCTAAGAGGCTTTGTAATCCGCATTGAGCATTCATTTAATGTGTTTTTAATCACGTTTAGAATGTTTTAATTCATCTACATCTGCTGGTTTTCTTTCAGCGGCAGGCCGTGCTGAGTCACTCACCGTCCATCCAAGCAGGATATCCCTCAGCCGGCTTTACGACTTCCATTGGAAAGTAAAAGATCATGACATATGAAATGCGAATGATTAGAAAACGCTAATTTTTAATCACGCCCAAGTTTATAAAATTAGTTATTATTTTTTAAATCGCAATTAAAATTACTATAATTGCTCAATTTAGAATTTAGTAGGCAATTATTGATAAAATATATTGAGTCAATTTCATTCCTCACCCTCAATTACTTATCTTTCTTATCTTATATCTTTAAAGGAGCAATTCTTGTATATTTCTATATCTATATTTCTATATTTTCCGAATTTACGAAACGGCACCAATGATTCTCATGAAATTTAGTATATTAGAGCTTTTGAGGGCAAATAATCGATCTAGCTAGGTTTTATGTATAGAAAATTTTGTCTTGTCGGTGTTTTTAGCTAATCAATAAAATGTCATAAAATTTCATTAAAATAGAAATGTAAATTTCGCCGTTGCCATCAAGGGTGACCATAGCTCAGTTGAGAAGTTGTCCAGTCGCATTCAAACAGCCTGAGATAGGATCTGTGATCGTACGAGACGACTAAGGGATATAAAACGCATATAACATCTATGCGAGAGAAGGAAAACTCGAAGCAAAACCCTATACCAACACGTCTGACCAGCGTGGTATAGTAGATCAATTACCCTACCATTACGGAGCAGGCCCGAGCCCAACAGTGGGACGTATATGGGCTGAGATGATGATGATGATAAAACTAAATATGTTCGTTAAAAATTAAATTTCCAAAGAAGAAATATACCAGTACCAGACAATTACAATTTATATGGGATCAACATAGCATATTATCACATCATCCTGCCCTTATCTCAATTACTTGGGGTCGACATAATATGTACCCACTCTTTTTCTATCATACTTATTGCAAAAAGGTTTGCCTGAAAACCCACCTTGAGAATGTAATTATTAATTGAGCTTCATCAAATGGAGTTGGTGGAGCTCGATGTTTACATTGATCAAAAATTACCACGATTTCTAATTCTTAGTCGTCTTTTAAGCGAACCACGAGCAATCTAAGAGTTGATAGTATCCATTCGCCACCACACATCATATCAATGAAGCATATCTTCATGGTAAAGAGATAAATGATTGAACGTGTACAACGCAAATTTTGCAAATTTTTATACAAAAAGTTATACGGTTATTATCCATATTCATATCCGTCCCTATTTGTATCCGGCGCGTTAGGTCTCGATACTCTCGCATTAAGACGTAAGTGTGCTATATTATTACATTATTACTTATTATTTAATAATAAAATTGAAAATTCATATATATTATCGCATTGTCCGCTATTAGCACCAAACCAATATACACGGCTTCGTTCACGTCCCCTGTTCGCTCTACCACAGGTGCGTACGTGTACTGCACAATACGCACCTACTAGTCAGGCTATTGCGTTGCTAAACTCACTGATTACTCACTATCCGCAAGTTGATATATTTTTCACCAAATTCGATCTATTCTTAAAATTTTGTTTGTATTTTTTATCTTTTAATTTTACTTTTAAATTATAAAAGTGTGATGGCTCTCTACACATTTTGAGAGACTGTAAGTGTAGTAAGTAGTTGAATGATTAATAAATAAATAAATAAATAAAAACCCTACTATTTTTATAAAAAAACACCCCTTAAAAGAGTGAATGACCATAAAAGTATTACCATAATCGCTTTCACATTTACAACCGATGTTATTTAAGAAGATTATATTTATATAACTATATATTGTCTAATAAATCTAGAAATAATCCTATATAATGTACATTTAAGAGAAATCTCAGAATCTGCATTATGCATAACCAAGATCTAATATAGATATTTTGCGAAGTATTTACATACTAATCAAAAAATTAAAATGATTACCTCTCTGAGCTAAATTTGTATATTTTAAATAATAACATGATTGACAGAATGATTTCTTAAAATTACGCAAATGTTATATATTTGAGATGAAACTATTTTTACAGTTTTTATTATGTTTTAATTTTGTTACGCTATCTCAGGGTTGCAAAAACTTTTCAGCATTCATATATAGGATTATGATCATTGACGTAGGTACTAAAATCATTGTTGTTACAGAGATTATTTATTTGCCTATTACAGTTATCATCATTATTGTTTCAGCTCATATACATCCCACTGTTGGGCTCGAGCCTTCTCCACAACAGGAGGGAAATTGATCTACTATACCACGCTGGTAAAACGTGTTGGTATAAGCTTCAATTTCAAAGTTTCTTTCTCTTGCATAGATGTTATATGCATATTTAAATCCTTAGTCAGCCTTTCGAACACCCACGGGCAAGAGAGGCGGTGAATTATTTTTTTAGTCCATATATTATTTCCATATACCATATTTTCATTCATGGAAATACTACTCATTAAACTAATAGTCATTAATTTAAAAAAAACAAAAAATTAAAATAAAACTGCGCCATATGTACAACAAAAAATAAATAGTGATCTAAATAAAGAATAATATAATTGAATAGTTGATTTCCAGTTCCAGATAATTCACAATACTCTTCCGAACCGTTAACTGTTCAGTACTGTCAAACTATGGTAAGTGGTTTTCCCTCCCTATTCAAATTTCAAAACACTTAGTAAAAATTTAAGTAACACCTTGTGCATTAAAATATAAAAAATATTTTACATCAAGGCCGCTCGATCAAAGGAAATGCTTTATACATCATTATATAAGTAAATATTTACAAGTTCATTAAACGATTACATTAATTTATTGCATAACCTGAAACATATGCATATTACATTACTTTTTTTTCACTAAGTTAAAATATACACAGTTATTTTTCTCAGCCAATATACTTAGTACGATTGGACAAGTCTTACCATTCTTTCTTTTGGCAAGATCTGGACACATATAGTCCGTCCTTCCGCAAGAGGCAACGGAACGCCGAATTTTTTACCCTGATTATATACAAAATTTTTATTAAGCTTCAATGTGTTGCTTTTTAAACCAAATTATATTTGTTTATTTTTGAAGGTGCCTAGTCCTAACGCGCCAAAGCATACTGGCTTTAGCGCGTTAGGGAAAAATAATAAGAGCAAATTTTTACGATGCGCGCACACATCGTTATAAATATCAACTAGATTATCTAGTTGATATTTATAACGTTATAATAAAACTTTCAATGTATTAAATACCTTCTTTTTCTATTATTGGTGTCGTTTTTTGACGTGACAATGTCTTATAATTCGATGGAGCCGACTGCACACACGAAAAAACATGACGTATGCGGCGTTACCTCGCTCTGAGGCGTTCCATTTAAGGCTTGATCCATACAAAATATCTATCAAACAAAATTAAAATTTTCTTTTGAAAAATGAAACCATTCCATCAGTATTTTTTATGACGTTGTCACGTTCAACTATCGTCAGTATACCGAATTTACAGACAACCGATTTTTTCTACAAACGTAAGATAACGCAAAAGATAAAATTTGTAGAAAGATTTTTATCTTGTTACGCCAAAGACACACTTTTTTTTCAATATAATGCAAAACATTTATGACCGCCCTAGTTACTACAAACGGTACCACGACCACGAGTTAGGTACTAGTGCAGCTATCAACTACTTTAGAGGGAAGGGGAAAACGCACTCTATGTAGGTAGTGTAAACAGAGACCTTGTCAGTCAGCATGACCCAATCAAGTATGGTACTGGAAAACACGGACAAGTTCATGTAACATTTTAATTGCAATATTTTCAATAAAACCGGCTATACAGTTTCGTAGCTCCTTATTAGGATCACTCCAAAAATTATGGCACGTATTCGTAATTACTGTTGATAAAAATGGTTATTTTTGTATATTGATATGCAATACATGCCTTGATCTATTCAGCTGAAAAAAAAAAACGTCAGTCTTTGGAGACTATCGATAGAAGTATAGATTAAGTAACGTATGAATTGTATCATCCAGTTATTAGATTATTATTTTCGAATTATGTATATTTGGTTTGTAAAAAAGTGTTAATGACCTATTTAATCTAATAATTTATTAGAAATAAATAGGAATATAAATTAATAGGCTGATAATTTATTATAAAATGTGTAGTGCAATATTTTCAACAAAAGTTGAACAACATTTTAAACTTAATGCTTGTTTTTTTTTAAAGAAAAGAGCAGGCGCTCTATATGCACTATATACACCATGCACGCACTCTATATCATTTCTCGAGATAGACGTTCGGTCACGATAACGTGAGTTTCTTGATTTTTATTCACCCAAAAAGTACTTAACGCACAAGATTTCACTTCAAAAACACTACGACTATTATGTATCTTTAAAACTTTCTCCAGGTGTTCCAGTTGTTAGATGACCCTTAATATATACACTTACCTGATATACGGAATGTTGGCTGGAATGTGATACTTGGAACCTGGATCGAAGTCTAATTCAGATCGAAGTACTGGCGGCTTAATTCCCTGGTACTGTTCTCTGTGGGGAATAGAAAAATAGTTTATTTATATATATTTATATTATTATAACAGACATCGAATATATGCTGGTCCAAATTTCGGTCTGTTGTATATATCTTTTTCTGTGACGGAGTAAGAATACAATTCAGAACCCGCTTTCTTGCCAGTGGGTATTGTAATAGACGATTAAGGGATAGTAATATGTATATAACATCTACGAGCAAGAGAAGGAAAACTCGAAATAAAAACCCTATACCAACACATCTGCCCTGCGTGGTATATTAGGTCAGGTTAGGTCAATTTTCCTCCCTTTTTGGAGGAGGCTCGAGCCCAACAGTGGGATTTATATGAGCTATAATGATGATAATAATATCTTTTATCTTTTTAAAAGTTCGAATAGTAGCTGTAGTAGTAGCTGGTCATAACTTTCCCAGAAGTATGCTGCAACCCATTTTCTTGGTGATCTTTCATCCAGTTTTTACGACTGCCACGGAGAAATAAGGTGATGATTTATTACATTATTTACCTGTCATCACCGTTTTCAAACGCAAATCAAATTTATATCAACTATTCAGGAGAGATTTTATCTCTTGTATTTAAAAATATATATTTAAAAGGAAGAATCAGGTACATGGTAAAAACGAGGCAAAGATCTGCCGAAGGTTGAAAATCGGGCACTATAACATAATTGATAAAATTGCGGATTGACTGGCTGGAAATTAGACTGTCACCCGCAGAGAGGTCGACTGGGTGAGGGCGATACCCCGGCAGCACTGTTTTGTTGGTGGAGCATCGCGGGCCGCAGTAACACCCCAAACGATAATCCACCAGGCCGGCTACGGAAATCAAGCAATCGGTAACAACAATCAGCCCAATGGGGATGGGAGGAATACAGGAGATTATGGAATCACACGCCGCCCCTCTATCGCCCCGGACCCATAAATCTGCCCTTCCATTTTTCTATAGAGCCAAAGTAAATTAATTCTTAATATGTGTACACCTAATCGATGCGTCCTTGCACTTATTTTGTATCAGACATTGCAGTATGTATGCAATATTGAACACGAGTACATTATTAAGTAAATTAGGTCCATTGGTTAATACATGAGATGTTTGGGCTTATGTAACAGAAGGCTTTCTGTGGCTTAGTACATTTTGGCTCTATTCATAAGCGAAAGCGAATATATAGAATTAGTGGAGCACGCTTTTAATAACCACACGACCCCGTTTAACTCTACTCGAATTATCCAAGACAGTGGGTGGTAACAGTGCAATGCTGTTAATAATTTTCTCTCTGCTGTAATAAATAGGACTATTCGTTCGGGTTATTACAACACTTTTACAAAAAAATACTTTTACGTAATGTCTAAATGGGTGTCATAAAAGACGACTAAGAGATATATTATCCATATAAAATATATGCAAGAGAAGTAAAACTCAAAACAAAACCCTATGCCAACACGTCTGTCGGACGGACCACTGACGACAAGTCACCTTGCTCCGGTGGTCGGCCCAACGACGAGGGTGGCGTGGGTACGGGTGGATTTATGGGCCCGCGCGCCGTCCTTTTGTCGCCCCGGACGGAATAGACCGCGTGCGCGGTTACCATAGCCCACCCATAAAAAAATACTAGCACGTCTGAAAAGCGTGGTATAGTAGGTCAATTTCCTTCCTATAGTGGGACGTGTATGGACTGACATGGTGAAATGCTTAAATCGTAAATGATGAGGTAAAGACTCACGTCTTCACCTCATCCTCACAGCTTATATATGTCCCATTGCTGGACTCGAGACTCCTCCATAATGGGAAGAAAACTGAATTTGAATTGAAAAATCCTATTTCGCATAAGATTTTATTTTGAATTTCCTTCTCATGCATAAATGTTATCTATATATTGTCATCCCCAAGTTATCTTTTAGAACACCCACGGTCAGAAAAGAGGGTGGTGAATTGTATTCTTACTCGAAAGTAGTTAGTAAAGATTTTAAAATTAAACCTATCTACCGCTACCGCTTATATCTTGCAAGCAAATACTCTCGTTTTCTTCGGAGATATGAACCCGTCACAAGTCAAGGCCGATCAACGCCCGCAATCCCATCGTTTCACAGACCAGTTTGTTAATGTAAGTAGCAATTGCATTGATTTTGTTCTACTTATGTGTTACATAGGTTTTTTTGCGTAACTATTATGATATGTTATTACAATGACAGATAAATATAGCTTGTTTTAATTAATCCGTACATATTATTTCTCGAAGATATTTTTGTCAATATAACTTCCATAATACAAGCCATCAATTTCAATCATTGTTACGTCGTAAAGATTATATTTTCCTTTAACGAAATGAAAAATACGAAAATACCTTATATTTATACATTACTTTGAAAGAATACAGTCAAACGTTTTTATTAAAATAAAATTTTACATGATATGCACTTAACCTGGCACTTCTGGCCTTGCATTCACGGAATCGTATTTATTACATTTTTTTCTTTTATATGTATAGTATTTTCTCCAAGAAAGCAAGGCATTTCATTCATTGCATTTAAGTTAGTTACATTTGAGGTCGCAAACGTCAGGCTACGCATTGTTATATTGTAGATGTTAAAAAATAGAGGAAGAGTTAGTGTAATGTGAATTTGCGCGCCGCGTCCACTACAATATCTAAAAGGGTGTGAATGATTTTTACGTTATATCAGGCAAACTGTTCGCTGAAAATAATTGTATTTTTAGCACCTGCACAGCAGAAAAAAATGTTGAATGATGTCATATTAATGAGTCACAAGAGAGCGAAAGGCAATCATTTTCTTTAAGCTTTTCTAATGTCCTACTTTACAAACATACATCTATATGGACATAAATTACACCCAGGCTCGGCATAATTCGGCATTTGAAACACCGCTTTGTTGCCGGGGCATCGAAAGGAACGGTACTCGAAAGAGTAATCCGCGGTACCAACCACGGATGTCAAAGAATCTGTATCAATAACCCAATGGCGATGGGGAGTACGGTAAGTTATGGGTCCGCACGTCGCCCATCCATCGCCCCTGAGTATTATTACAAGGGAATTGAAACCATAACACTGACACGATAGGTATCTTAACAAATAACCCAGCTATGCAGTCATTACTCTTATTGAATTACAATCGCAAAGTCATCAAATCATTTACAGTATATTCAACAGCCTTATGACATATAGTTATTTAGTAATCATTACTTATTGAATAATTCATGAAATATCGAAACATCATAGGTCAGGTATACAATATGATACTGAAAATGGTCATCACTGCAATGGACGATGTCAAGGTCGATTATAGTAACATTACCTTTGATAAAAACTATTGCAAATCGGTGCTAAGTAATTTAATTACATATTCATTATAAGTCTACGTATGATGACGGGTTAAGAATACCTCATTGTTAGTCTTTTATTAACAAACAACTAGGAAACTTAAGAAGATAGCGTCAATGCTAGTGAAGGAAAAATCTTAATTATATAATTGAATAAACATATTGCTAGTGATTTTCTTGATATATAAATTTCTTGTGTACGTGTGCACGTGTCACGTGTCACTGAACTCCTCCTAAACTGCTAGACCGATGTTGATGAAATTTTTGGTGTGTGTTCAAGGCGATTCGTGAATGGTTTAGATTCACAATTGGACGCGGTAGGTGGCGCTGCTATATTATTTGAACAGAACAAAGTCTGTTGAGTCAGCTAGTTAATAATATTTTTTTGAGTTTTGATATAATAAAAAACGTTTCCGCTTCCCTGTGGTGACGTAATAATAATAAAATTCACCACTCCCTATCTTGCCCCTGAATGTCGTATAAACGACTGAGGGATATAATATGCATATAACATCTATGCAAAAGAAGGAAAACTCGAATCAAAACCCTATACTAACCTGTCAGACCAGCTTAGTATAATCAAAGTCAATTTCCCAAATGCTGTGGAGGAGGCTTGAGCCCAGCAGTAGAACGTACCATATATGAGCCGAGATGATAATGATAAACCAAACTCAGAATAACCACACTATCCGTTAAGGGAATCGAACTCACTATGAAAGAACGCTTCGACCACTACGCAAACCGTGTTGTTATTAACATTTTTACTAACGCTATTACAAAGGGAGAATTATACATACGCGTTTCTCAATGTCTATAATAGCAACTTATAT
Organism: Lymantria dispar; assembly: GCA_032191425.1. Taxonomy (NCBI): domain Eukaryota; kingdom Metazoa; phylum Arthropoda; class Insecta; order Lepidoptera; family Erebidae; genus Lymantria; species Lymantria dispar. Next base: position 34,360,418 of record CM063448.1, read on the forward strand.
ATGGCTTAAAGCAAAAAAAAATATTCATAACAGATAATAAAAACCGTTATTAACCTATTGATTTATGTTAAAATGACATATAATGTAGCTATTTGACCTACAACGTTGTAGTTATCGCTGGCAACAGACCGTTAATATTATGTCATGAATCGCATGCAATGAATTATCTAACTAAATAATGAATACGTGATTATAAAAAGTTAAACATTTAAATTGTTCGAAGGAAATATAAGATTATTTCGTTAATTATATCTTGTTATATTTGGTATGTTTAACTACCCGCTGTTGGGCTCGAGCCTCCCCCTCAGTGGAAGGGAATTTGATCTACTATACCACGCTGGTGATATGTGTTGGTATAGGGTTTAAATTTGAGGTTTCTTTCTCTTGCATAGATGTTATATGCATATTATATTCCGAGGTCTTTTACGACACCCACGGGCATGATTGGTGGGTGGTTAATTGTATTCTTACTCCATCACCACACGAAGAATCTGCATTCAAATAAATACCCTTTTTGTGGGTGGGCTATGGTCTGCGCACATGCCGTCCGTTCCCTCCGGGGTGACAAAAGGGCGAAGCGCGGTTCCATAACCCACCAGGGAGGGAATACCCTCCCCTTCGCCATTGGGCTGACCTCCAGTATTGAGTTCCTTGCTGTTCGTGACCGGCCCGATAGGATACCCTTTCGGGTACCCTCCCTAACATCCCTCTTGGGAACGTCCCAAGAGGGCCGCCCTCACGCAGTCAGGCTCTTTGCGGGTGACGAGCTATTTCCCGATCCAGTTATCTGTGGCCTCAACTTAGGTGGTATCAGGCACAAATTTAAATAAATAACCTAAAATGTAGTCTAAGTAGAATACCAACCTGAGTCTCCACCAATGGCAATTATACTGCTCCTTCCTGACATCACCCGTGAACACATCCCATCTCCATTTGTCCATAACCAAAGAGAATGGTAGGAAAGCCAGTTTGTCCATAGCTTGAGTGAATAGGTAATTAATATCGTGGGCTGTGTCATCTACAGATCGTTGAACAAGACCAAGGGTTTGGAGGTGTCGGGGCGATGAGACGGACAGGGCGATGGTCTCTCCAATTGCTTCATGGAATCCTGTAAAAGAAGAAAAAATGTATTACTATACTAAAGCTGAAGATATTATGTTTTTTTTTTGTTTGAATGTGCCGCGTCCCAACCCTGTAGCAGATTATTGGATTATTTAAAAGGATGTGTAAATTTCACAATTTAAGTACCCTTAAGGGGTTTATGTGGAATAAATGATTTGATTTGAAGTATAGGGTCTTAGAACTCGTAACCTCTCAATAGTCAGATATCGGTGTCCTTTTGTAAGGATTTGTATTTATCAGATCTTATATAAAGGCAGGCGGGGTTTTGGCTGTGCTTACAGATTGCAGGCTCAATGTGATGACGATACATCTCATCAGATTGATCTCGATACATCTCATTGATCAGAGATCTGTTCCATATCTTTGTTTGCCCAATGTAAGAGAGATCACAGCCACAGTCCAGTTTATAAACTCCTCAATCTTGTAGATGACCCTAAATAGATATTTGATTTTTTTATTGTGTTTTGAAATGGTTTAAACAACGGTTTAGATTTTTAAGATTGCCAAATCCTAATATCCAACTTTCTAGATCGGCTACCCAATCGTTACTTCTCACTACTAGGCTCGAGCCTCCTCCAGAATAGGAAGGAAATTTGACCTACTACACAACGCTGGTCAAACGTAGGGTTTCAGTTCGAATTTGCCTTCTCTTTCATAGTTTTTAAACCCATATTATATGTCCTAGTCATCTTTTACGACACCCACGGGCAAGAAACGATGGTGAATTGTATTTAAACTCGGCCTCCACACGATATATTGCATTACCAGCTTAATTATCAAACTCATCACTACCTCTATCATTGGTACGTTAACCAAGGTACTCGGAGCGTTAAGAGATAATTTTTGATTGCCAATACATCAGTCAGCTAACTCCAGCAACAAAGGCATTAATGAAACAATGGCGTAGTGTTACAGAAGTAAGTAGAACGGAAAATAATATATGGAAACAATGGATGCAGTTATCATTATTTGTAAACTTCTTCAAAATTTAATTATTCATCAACATTCTGCACCAATCCTAATTATTTGTGGTCATCACAATGCATTCTCTTCTTCCATCGTAGTGAAAATCTTGGCAATGGTTTTGTAACTCACGAACTACCTGATATCAACCCTTTTATTTTTTTGGGTAGACTATGATCAGCACACACGCCGTCCGTTTCATTCACAATGATGAAGCAGCGGAGCGCAACTCGATAACCCTCGCCATTACGGACTATTTCCCCGATCCCGTCACTCGCGGCCTTGGCTAGGGCGGCTTCAATCGCAGGTACTCGCGCCTACGTCGCTCAAGTCGCTGGCGGTGGATTATGTCGTTATAGAGGAGTGTCTCTCGCACACACTTTGCCACCTAATTTCGTGAGATAAATGACTCACAAAAGGCGGCGACAGCGTTCCAGTTCCTAACGCTGTCGAGCATCTTCCTAGCGAGAGTCGTCAGTGTCAGTTCAGCACCGATATTTGCGACGTGTTCAGGGCCCTACCCTACCCACGCCTCACATACTCCGAGTGTGTGCTCCGCCGTATTATCGTCGTAATCGCAGTGGTAGGCGGATGGCATGCTCTCCCTACTCACGACCGTATGCAGGTACTTGGCGAAGCTAACTTGTCCCGTCAATACCTGCAGTAATTGGAAGTGTTTTCGCAAGTTGTGACTGTTTTCGATGGTCTATGGTTTTGCTCACAACCCGCTCAAACCAACAGAATTCTTAAAAGTAATATCTTCTTTCTGTCAGTGGAGCTGGTCATCGGCTATTGATAAATTGACTGAAATAACTTTGGAAATATAAACAACTCTCATTTCGATTATTGTAGGCCCACACTGCTAACAGTTTCTGTCTGCCGTTATAAACTGCTTGTCAAAAATAGTATACTACGTTCGCGCAGCAAATCGACATCTTTGTAATAGCTGTTTACTACTGCGCTTCGTTCAATACTTCCTGACAGCTTCTAACGGAATGACGCAATATATATTGACATTAAGGTCCAAATAAAGCGTAAGGAATTTATGATTAGTAGGAACTAGTACTATATTTGTTACAATATTACTTTCTCTATAACTAGTAATTCTACTAGTTCTGTGTAGTGGGTACGCGTAATCTACTGGTTTTTGTATTGCATAATTATTATATTGTTATTGTTCAGGAAGTATTATTAATTAAGTACAAGTTTAATTTCTGAGAACATTATTGATACAGAAAATTATTTTGTTATTTATTTAATGTCATAATTTATAGACTTTAGAAGTTTTTATAAATCATGTCTTTTTGGCAGACTCTGGGGCGAACGAACGCCGTTTGTTCCACTAGGAGTCTGTCTTTCGCTATTGAGGCGACCACTGGTATATAATCCTTGACGCAATCTCGATGGGATACCCTTTCGGGATTGATACAGGGTATTATTGCAAATCTTCCTTCTCTTGAAGAGATGTTGTATCAATATTATAATCTTTTAGTCATCTTTTACGACAACCACGGGAAATAAAGGGATCGTAAATTGTATTCTTACTCTGTCAGCACACGGAAAAAAAATAAGAATGCGAATAGTTAAATGATTAATAAAACTAGCTGGCCCCGCTTTCATCGTCACAGCTCTTATAAGTCCCGCTGTTGAGCCTCTTTCACAATGGAAGGTAAATGCCGCCGCTTTATCGATTAGTAATTGATAAAAAGGTTTAAATGAATGTCCAACACTGTGATAACAGTAAAACTCTATGCCAATCCGGTTCATCAGCAATAATTTAATTTCTCTCCTATTGAGTAGGACACTGGAGCCTGGCAATGGCACATATAAGAGCTGTAGTTTTTGAATTCAACTACATTTTTAGGGTTCCCTACCCAAAGAATAAAAACGGGACCCTATTACTAAGATTTCACTGTCTCTCCGTCCGTCTGTCCGTCCGTCTGTCTGTCACCATGTTATATCTCAAGAACCGCCACAGCTAGACAATTGAAATTTTGACAAATTATGTATTTCTGTTGCCGCTATAACAACAAATACTAAAAGCAAAATAAATATTTTATTATTATTTATTTAATTACCAAACAAAACACATAAAAGAATTTGAATATAGTGTCACTTAAACCTCTCGAATTTGTAAGTGACACTTTACAATCCATTCACGGTAACAAACATGATACATTAATATGTATTACCTATAATACATAATATCAGGTTGACCGAGCTTCGCTCGGAATATTTTTGTAGAATTTATTTAGATATATATTAATAAAAAATAAAAATTATATAAAAAAATTACAAAAAGAGAATAATAATAACACCGAGATTCGAACCGACGCTGTTTGAATGCTCCAAAACTCAATATTAAAACCAGCCGTCTCCCAACTGAGCTGCCGTATCTCTTATAACGAAATTTGAATTCATATTCTTTTAAAATTTAATGTCATTTATTGTTATGCTAAAAACACCGACAAAAGAATATTTTCTATAAATAAAACCTAGTTAGATCGTTTTTTTGGACCCGAATCCTCTAGTATGCCAAGTTTCAACAAAATCGTTGGAGCCGTTTCCGAGATCCTGAATATATATGTATATATATACAAAAATTGCTCGTTTAAAGATATAAGATATGCACACCCATACACACCTATATACAAATAAATGTATACACATGCATACATGCCACATATTCTTCTACATTATACAATCATGTGTATTTGGGTAAGAAAAAGAAAGTCATAATTAAAAACTAAGCAATACACATCAAGTATCTTCCCCACTATAAGGTCGATAAGAAATGTTCTTTTAAAACATATCTAACATTGTTTATAGTAATCTTATTGCGAACGGAGGTAGGTAAAGAATTTATCAATCTTGATTTAAGGGGGGCTCCCATACAACAAATGCGATTTACTTTCCCTTTTTATAGATAATGGTACGGAACCTTTCGTGCGCGACTCCAACTCGCACTTAGCCGGTTTCTTTTTATATATTTATTTTTTTATGTTTTTTATTGAATTTTCCAGTGGGAGATATTGATGATTCTTTTTTATTTGAAAGCTGATGCTGTCTGTGTAGTCTCTCTAGTATTTTTTTAAAATTATTATATCTAAAGGCAGATCAAATAAACTTATAACACTAGAATTTGGTTCAGTGTATCACAAAATGAATATTTATCACAAAATTCAACGAAGGCAATTGTATGTACAGACCTACTATATGTCTGTATACATATAATAACTATTTAAATTACATTGAGAACGTGACTAAGTTATGCAAATGGAAACATTTCTATACATTGAGGGATTAGATATAAAACTAACATAACGTTACATAATACGACCTGCTTTGTTACCGTCACTTCGGAAGTAATCTATATTATAACTTAATAAAAAGACTGCACACCTATATTTTGTTAAATTTTGATTTTTTTAATACTAATCATCATTTCATCATTATCATCAATTCAGCTCATACACGACTCTTCGAAGAATACAATTCACCACTCCCTATCTTGCCTGTGGATGTCGTAAAAGACGAGTATGGGATATAATAAGCACATAACTTCTGTACAAGGAAAGGAAAACTTGAAATGAAACCAACAACCAACATGTCTGACCAGCATGGTATAGGTCAAATTCCCTCCCATAATGGAGGAAGCCCGAGCCCAGTACCCCACTAGGGGGTATTCCGTCGGGCCGACCACTGATGACAAGTAAACCTGCTCCGGTCGGTCCAACGACGAAGGCGACGTGGTGTTCGGGTGGGTTGCGGGTGTGCGTGCTTACCCCCCTCTGTCGCCCCGGACGGAGTGGTGCGAGGAGTGCGCCGACTGCAGCCCACCCCAAAAAAAAAAAGCTCAACAGTTGGACGTATGTGGGCTGCGTAGATGATGATGATACTTGATTAAATAATTTTCAATTTATTTATTTTTACTATATTTTAATATTTAATTTTCTTTTAATCAGAAGGTAATATAATCAATAGTGAATTAAATTGCAGCCATTTTGTTGCGTTCGTGTTTATCAATCGGGAACAGGTCAATATCCGAGCATAGAGCTTTCACTTGCGCGCTTTACGCTTTTACGTACAGACTAACTATTGCCCACAACTTCGACCGTGTAGAATCTGATAATAGAGTCACCCACGGAAAAAAATAATATCAATAAAATATGAATCCGTCTTCCATCGATTCTGTTAAAGAATATTTAAGTGGTAATATAATTTATGCGGCATTTTAGGTTTTTAAATCAAGTAATCACCTTGTTCCATATAAACTTTGCTCTGCCTTTTTCATCCCCTAAAGGGTAGAACTTCGATAAAATTCTTTCTTATTGGATGCCTACGTTAGAGAAAGAAGACATTCAAGTTTGCGATCTTTACCATCAGCTGTTTAGGTTGTGTGTAAATCCATGAGTCAGTCAAACAATACAAATCATTTTATATTTTTATATATATATTTACTTTAAAAAATGTACGGAATTTCATTTAGTCACACTTCAGTACGGACAAACGTATAAAGTTAATATTCTGTCCATTTTTTTAAATTTATTTTTGGTGTTGGTGTTGTTGTCTTGCTTAGGTATATGTATATGCTTTAGACATGTGTCCGCTATAGCAAAACGAAACCGAAAACAGTTACATGCCTCTAACGTATAATATCAGTATTGATATAACTAATAATGGCTATCAGTTATCTAGCTACAAACAACTGACAACGACGCGACGTTGTCAACTAACAATAGCACAACAATTATTGTTTAGGTGCCGTGATTCTTGTTTCGCTACGTTGATAACCGAACTATCACCAATAAGCCTAATAACCAAAATAATTATGCTATCTCTCTTTTTTTATGTGATTCCTGACGTACAAAACAGAGAGGGGGCGGTTATTGGCTGGCGGCTTAATAACAAGCAACATTTCACAAATATTGATAAAAGCGAAAGACGTATTTATATTAGCGTAAGACTTAACTCTCATAAACTGATAATTTAAACTGTAATGGAAAAGTGATTTTGTTTCTCGTTGTCATCGTAGGTAGTGTTCACTATAGTTTGACCTATGAAAGGTTATTATGGTTAAATCGTGCATTAATAGAAATAAGATCGAGATTATTTTACGCGTATTATATCAATATTTGGTAACGATTATCCATATCGATATTGACACCAAATAAACGGTTAGTAGCCGTTGCCATAAATAGCCAGTAACGCCCATATCTAACATGCTTATATTTGCTTAATGGGTAATATGCTTATAGAGTTTATAATATGCACACAAAATTTATTCAAGAGAAGAAAACCTCGAAATAAATCCCTATACCAACCAGTCTGACCAAAATCGTATTTGATTATCCTCTTTCATTGTGGAAGAGGCTCTAGCCCAACAGTGGGACTTATATAAGCTGTGATGATGAATAATTATATAGGTACATTAATGTTTTAAATGAATCACCTTCATCATTTTAAGTCTTATACGATTGCTGACCTTCACAAAGGGAGAGAATGTGACCTTACTATGCCGCTCTCGTTGAACGATTTGCTATTGCTATTATTGCTGGGGCGCCGTAGGCGCGACTACCTGCGCCTCATGCCGCCCTAGCCGAGGCCGCGGATGATGTGACCGGGGAATTAGTCCGTCACCCGCCGAGAGGCCGACCGCGTGAGGAAAGACCGACGTCCTCCCCGAGGGCGTCGGTCAATTTACCCCACTAGGGGATATTCCATCGGGCCGACCACTAATGACAAGTAACCCTGCTACGGTGGTCGGTCCAACGACGAAGAAGACGTGGTGTTCGGTGAGTTGCGGGAGTGCGTGCTTATGCCCCTCTATCGCCCCGGACGGAGTGGTGCGAGGAGTGCGCCAAGCGCAACTCACCCCCAAAACAAAAAAATTGCTATTATTGCTATTTTATTAATAGTATGTCTTCTCTTACAGCAATGAAAAGACGCAGTCTTTTACTACATATTAGGAGGGAAAATGACCTCCTATATCAAGCTGATCAAGCAAGTTGGTATAGTTTTATTTTGTGTTTTCCTTCCCTTATATAGTTTTTATATGCACAAAATATCCCTTAGTCATCTTTTACGAGACCCACGGGCAAGATAGGAAGTGGCGAATTGTATTCTTATCCTGTCACCACATGGAAATGTGTCCATCCATCAGCCTACAGACGTCCACTGCTGGACATAGGTCTCCCCACGAGAATGCCACTCGGAACGGTCCTGCGCCACTTGCATCCAACGGTTCCCTGCGACTTTGAGAATGTCGTCAGTCCACCTGGTGGGGGGTCGTCCTACGCTGCGCCGTCCGATTCGTGGTCGCCACTCAAGAACCTTTCTTCCCCAACGTTTGTCGGTTCGACGAGCGATGTGGCCTGCCCATTGCCATTTCAACGTGCTAATTCTGCGGGCTATGTCGGTTACACCCGTTCTTCTACGGAAATGTGTAATCACTCAAAAATATAACTTTGTGTGGTGATTGAGTGAGAATACGAGTAGAAATTGTCACTCATCCGTTTCTAATATGTGCCGTAAAGCATGACAAAAGGATATGATGTAATAATAACAACATCGAATGAAGGAAGACTCGAAACAAAAGGCTGTGTTATTTTGTCTGGTTCGCATAACATTGAAGGCACTTTTTTTTTTGGGGTGGGTTGCGGTCAGCGCACTCCTCGCACCACTCCGTCCGGGGCGACAGAGGGGCGTAAGCACGCACACCCGCAACCCACCCGTGATGCACGTCGCCTTCGTCGTTGGGCCGACCACCGGAGCAGGTACCCTCCCATCGACCGACGTCCCCCCCCTCGGGGAGGACGTCGGCCTTTCCTCACGCGGTCGGCCTTTCAGCGGGTGACGGACTAATTCCCCGGTCACGTCACCTGCGACTTTTTTCTCCTTGCGGAGAATAACTACACCAAATAGTGATTTCTGATGTTTACGCGAGTATTATACATTTTAAATAAAACTACTTTACGGATTTTATCGCGTTTGTATTTGATTTTTGATTACTAGACGTTTCGAACACTTTACAGCGTTCATGATCACGGGTGGACTAAGATGTCTCACGTCCAACAAGTCATCGTTACTGCAGAAAATTTTATAATTATCTACCCGATACAGAAATTAGTTATTAAATATTGACCCACATTTTGATACAAAATTTATTGCCAGTGTAAGAAGAAAATGATTCTATATGCAAAAATTATATTGTTTATGGTTAGTAATAATTAAACATTAAAATTAATAGTAATTATATTTAAAAACTAACTAATAATCTAGTATACTACCACCGGATCGGAACACGGTTACACTGAGAAAGATCTGGCAAGAAAACTCAGGTAACATGATGCTAAATTAAAGTTAATTTTGAAGGCGGCTTACTTTATGTTACTAAAAAGGTTTTAATTTATAAAATTATCTTTAGTTATTATTATTGTGGGTCAAATCTATACAATATGAGCTCACGGTGTCTTGCAGTCTTGTGGTGGTCTTTTTAGATTTCTTTTTAATAATGTTTATAACAGGATCCCAGCTTGATGGTAACACCCAGCCATCCTCTCTATTGAAATTTTTGTGTTTTTTAATCTCAATAGCCTCGCGTACCATTCTAGGCAGGTATCGGTGTTCTTTTGCGAGGATTTGTGGTTTATCAAACCTGATGTTATGGTGGGCGCGGTCCTGGCTATGTTCACAGACTGCAGACCTAGTGTCCCGGCGGTGCTTCACATCGGCTATGTGTTCTTTGATCCGAGTTCTTATGGATCTCTTTGTTTGTCCAATGTAAGAGAGACCACAGTCACAGTCAAGTTAAACTTGACTGTGTCAAGTATACAAAAATGTATAATACTCGCGTAAACATCAGAAATCACTATTTGACCACAGTCACAGTCAAGTTAAACTTGACTGTGACTGTGGTCTCTCTTACATTGGACAAACAAAGAGATCCATAAGAACTCGGATCAAAGAACACATAGCCGATGTGAAGCACCGCCGGGACACTAGGTCTGCAGTCTGTGAACATAGCCAGGACCGCGCCCACCATAACATCAGGTTTGATAAACCACAAATCCTCGCAAAAGAACACCGATACCTGCCTAGAATGGTACGCGAGGCTATTGAGATTAAAAAACACAAAAATTTCAATAGAGAGGATGGCTGGGTGTTACCATCAAGCTGGGATCCTGTTATAAACATTATTAAAAAGAAATCCAAAAAGACCACCACAAGACTGCAAGACACCGTGAGCTCATATTGTATAGATTTGACCCACAATAATAATAACTAAAGATAATTTTATAAATTAAAACCTTTTTAGTAACATAAAGTAAGCCGCCTTCAAAATTAACTTTAATTTAGCATCATGTTACCTGAGTTTTCTTGCCGGATCTTTCTCAGTGTAACCGTGTTCCGATCCGATGGTAGTATACTAGATTATTAGTTAGTTTTTAAATATAATTACTATTAATTTTAATGTTTAATTATTACTAACCATAAACAATATAATTTTTTCATATAGAATCATTTTCTTCTTACACTGGCAATAAATTTTGTATCAAAATGTGGGTCAATATTTAATAACTAATTTCTGTATCGGGTAGATAATTATAAAATTTTCTGCAGTAACGATGACTTGTTGGACGTCAGACATCTTAGTCCACCCGTGATCATGAACGCTGTAAAGTGTTCGAAACGTCGGATAATCAAAAATCAAATACAAACGCGATAAAATCCGTAAAGTAGTTTTATTTAAAATACACCAAATAGCTTAAGGTCTATAGGCTGAAAAAGGAAAGTTATCATTATCATCATTTTAGCACATATATGTCCTACTGCTGGGTTAGAGCGTCTCCTTCAATAGGAGGGAAATTTACCTGCTATACCATGCTGATCAGATGGATGGATTAGTTTTTTTTTTCGAATGTTTCCATCCCTTGAAAAGATATAATAAATATGTTATATCCCTTAGTCGTCTTCTACGACACCCTCAGGCAAGATAGGACATAGTGATTTGTAAACTTAATCCATCATCATTTCTTCATCAGAAAGTAATACTTATTTAATTAAAATTTACTACAGTTAAATATAAATTTTAACTAAGTTATTTTAACTGCGCTTTCAAAAAAATATTTCAAAAACTTTTTTCATTTTAATTTATTACAAACTACGTTTTGGTAATCAAACTCAATTTGTTTATATACGGTAATAATTCGAAAGCTTTCATGTATTAAAATATTGGTCAAAAAACATGAATTCCGTTATATAAATCGTTTTAATCATACAAATACTTTGTAAATTATATAAAAACTTGTTTTTGTACTCGTTGTTTGAGAGTATGAAATATTTTTTTGTTTCACAATTACTTTTTAAGATATTGATATGAATATCGATAAAGAAATCAGAATAGTATAAAAAAAATAAATAAGTTCTTCAAAGGTCACGTTTTAGAATAAAGAAATAAAGATTATAAAAAAAAAGAACAAAGTAAGAATACAACTCACCATTCACTTTCTTGCCCGTGGATGTCGTAAGAGACGACTAAGGGATATTATATGCATATAACATCTGTGCAAAGATAAACCTTTGGGTTGCAATTTTCATATGGTCACATCCATTACTGAGTTTTTATGAAACTCACATGACAGACACGGTCAATGAATTGCCATACGGAAAGTAAAGAAATCATTAATAAATATTCTTAATAAAATATCAAATATATTTCAAAACCTAAGTTAAATCAAACATTTCAATCAAATTTGTTTGAATTTTTCTAATAATCTACCATCGAATAAGAACTCGGCCACAAGGTTAACTACTAGAGCAACCATCACTCCCCTTAACCGCATTGGAATAAAAGGAAAGACATATTACATTTTCACCCTACAACCTTATATACCAGAAAATGACGTCTTGAAAAAGAGAAATAGAGCGTATTTATATTTTTAAATGATTATTTTAATTTATTAGAATACTCGTTAAGTACAACTATTTTTGCGTGATGGCAATCGGGCACTTGCCCCTCCCCCCTTTGGGCAGGTCAGTCGAGGAGAGGGTGCTCCTCAGGGGTTTGCCGTCGGGCCGACCATTGACGACAAGTCACCCTACACCGGTGGTCGGCCCAACGATGAAGGCGACGTGCCACAGCTGGGTTACGGGACCGCACGCCGCCCCTCTGTCGCCCCGGAGGGAGCCGGGTGGCGGGTAAGCTGACCCTAGCACAACCCCCCAAAAAAAAAGGTACAACTATTTTAGCACTTGTTCAGTCAAGTATTCAAGTTTATTTACCGTTCATATCAGTTCATATCGTGACGTCAATATCGATATTTTAAGTATAATAAATTCTAAAGTGTGTTTATCTGTATGTGACAGTTTACATCTTGACTATTCTCCCAAATTATTTGAAACTTCGCATACGCGTTGTTGGGGATACAGAAAATACTATCACCCTTCATCCTAAAAAGTATATTTTGCTCCAGGGATAGAAAAATGATTCCCAAAATATACAATAAAGCCATAATTGATTCCCACAGTAGAATAGATTCTTCTATGTACAAATACACGTAAAGACAGGAGCTTATTCATGATCAAATCTTATAAAACAACAACAAACACAAATTCATTCAATTGACGCTGCGAATATAGCTAGTTTAAAAGAATAAAAAGTAATGATAAATACGGAACTATGCCATTTAAAATTTTGTACAGAAATAAATCCACAGCGAAGCGAACTTGACCTCGTTGCGCACGCGCAGACGAATACAAAAACTCATTTCACCGAACACAGATATATAGACATGGAAACGACATATAAAAATATAAGTATTTAATATCACACAACAGGCTGCTACTGAAAAAAGCGTTGTGGTGTTACCATAACATTAAGCTGAGTAGCGATCTTTTTACTCCCTTGCGGGTGGGATCCTAGCTCTTGCACTTATCTGTAATATACTTAAACTAAGTTATACAGATATGTATCTCCCTGCAAGGGAGAAATAAACTGTTTTTCTTTCTTTTTCTTTCTTTCTAAAAATTCTGAACAAAAAAAGACTTCAACCGATTTCTCGTAGATGTCATTGTCAGAATTGTATCAAATCCAAATGGAACCACGTGGAAAGCACCAGCTTTCAAATAATAAAAGAATCATCAAAATTAGTTAATCCAATCGTCAAAGGTCTATGGTAATAAACAAAACAAACCAGTCAAACCTCTTGTTTAGGCCGTTTAATGCCAAATATACATGGGGCGCCATCTATTGGGTGGAATGTACTGCACTTGGGGAGTAACCGGATCGCTTGCTGACCGTCTCCGCGTCATGGTGCCAGTAGTCCTCTAACATAGCTGACGAATGGCTGTATTTTATCGCGCTCGCGTCACTGCTAGCAATTTAAAAAAAAACAGCCGTGATCACCTCCACTCCGCTAAAGACTGCCATCAACTGATCCAGCCTTCTGCGGGGAAACGAGGTCCGCTGAAACCCGGGTGAGTACTATTTCGCCCAATATTTGGTTCTCTGTATTATTTGGTATTCATTTTCTTGTATAATTTAATCCTTCTGCCGCATCTTCTTTTAAACCGCATCTCCATAATTATTTGACCGCGCCTTTTTTTAACCGCAATACCACCTCTCCTCTTTTTTTTTAGATAGGTTAAAAACATGCGACAATATAATCAAGCATTGATCCATTAAGATTCACACCTATGTAATTCTATTCAAAATTAAATCCATTCTCTGTGGCTCATCAATCGCAAAGGACATTAGTTCTCATTTTTGTTTTTTTTAAAACCTTTCCATCGGCTTTTATGACAGCTTAAGTAAAATTTTGATAAAAATATATATCTTCTCTTTCAAATCCTCATCATCTCGACCAATATATATCTCACTGCCGAGCTCGGGTCTTCTGTTATTAGAGAGAATTTGACCTACTACGCTGGTCAGAATTGTTAGCATAGGATTTTTTTGAGATTTCCTTCTCTTGCATTGACGTTGTCTTCATATTATATCCCTTTGTCAAATTTTACAATACTCACGGGCAAGATAAAGGATGGTGAATTGTGTTCTTATTCCGTCACCACACGGAAATATCATATTTGAATTGCTTAAACTTCAAAGACGCATGAAAATCTATGTCGCTAATTTTATTTCTGGCCGCAATATTGATAAATCAGATGGAAATGGAATTTTATGTAAAAGACGCACGCATATTAGCATTTTTTATTATTTTGCCAATTATATAATCGCTGAGTTTGCCGCTTTCTTGTAGAGAGGGAATAAGAATACAACTCACTACCTCCTATCTGGGCCATGGCTGTCGTGAAAAACAATTGAGGGATTTAATATCCATGTAATATCAGGAACAGAAGGAAATTTCGAAATAAACTTCTACACTATCACGTCTGACCAGCGCGATATAGTACGCCATTTTACCTCCTATTGTAGAGGACGCTCGAAGCCAGCAGTAGAACATATAGTTGAAATGATATCGATAACAATGTAAATTGTATATAATGTAAATCCTTACTAATTTTATTAATGCGAAAATAAGTTTCATTATTTGTTACGCTTTCACGCTTAAGCCACTAAACCGATTTTAAAAATTTTTTCACCAATGGATAGCTATAATATCAGGGAGTAACATAGGCTATATTTTATCCCAGTATTTCCACGGGAACGGGAACTACGCGGGTAAGGCGACTGAAACCGAAGCGAACTGAGGGCGGATTGCTAGTTGTATATAAGTGATAGTCTAATATGTAAGAATTATCATCACAGCACATACGTGTCGCACCACTAGGCTCAGCCTTCCTCACAATAGGAGGGAGATGGACCCGCTATATTACGGTGGTCATTGCGGTGTAGTTGGTCAATTTATATGCTGTTGCAAAGGAAGATCAAATCCAATGACACGTGTATGCGCTGAGATGATGATGGTAATATTAGGTGTAAAAAAGAATGTGGTGAATATTACGCCGTCACCATAATGTTTCATATTTTGTCTTGTCTCATCATCATCACCATCATTTCAGCCTGTCGCCGTCCACTGCTCGACGTCGGCCTCTCTCACGTAACGCCACAGAGTGCGGTCATGTACCGCTTGCATCCAACGACGACCAGCCACTTTCACCAGGTCGTCGGTCCACCTAGTGGGGGGCTGTCCCATACTGCATTGTCCGATAAGTGGTCGCCACTCGAAAATCTTTCTGCCCCAGCGGTTGTCGATTCGTCGAGCGATGTGGCCTGCCCATTGCCACTTCAGCGTCCTAATTCTTCGTGCTATATCGGTTACACCCGTTCTTCTGCGGATTTTCTTATTTCGGATTCTATCTCGCAGAGAAATCCCGAGTATAACCCGCTCCATAGCACGCTGAGTGAGTTTGAGCTTCATTATGAGGCCTACATTTAGGTACCACATTTCCGTGCCGTAAGTCATCACTGGTAACACACTGGTCACTGACCTGTGTTTTCAGTCTGTCTGTCTATCAATAGCAAATTAAACGTAGTCACAAACATAGCAATTACAAACATACAAAAAATATTAATTGAAATTGCGGTGCCTCTTCCAAACACAACTTTATATCTATGACAAGTGGACGTGGGTAGTTAAGATGCGCGTGAGTTACGTAATCGCCGTAATCGTTAGTATTAATTTCCGTGAATTTTCTATTGCCTACACGACTAAATAAATTGCAACATTAAAGATTTATTAACTATTAGCTAACCAGGCGAACTTCGTACCGCCTTTTTTCGAAATCTGGACAGTTTTGAACGTGACTCCTGGAGTCGCCTCTATCACGCGGCGTTGAGAAAGCTACGTTCTCCTTCGCTCATCGAAATTTTCCAATCCGGTCTCCTCATCAGGGTTGTGGAGGACCTATTCTCACCGCAAAAAAACTCTCCCAATCATTGCTTTGCTGGACAGTAACTGGGAACTGCCCCGCCACGGACACGGAGATAGGGCGACAGTGGCGCATATACGTGATAAATCTATCACTCTCCGGCCAGAGGGTTTACTCTAATGTGTCTCACGGGTCTGTACAAAGCTTGAATAGCGTTTGGCCAATTCCCTGGATGTTGAAAAGTGGAGAGGTTGGTGCTCCTGCCGAAGGTGAGACGGTCTCCGGCCTTGGCCACAAACATGTCAATATAATGGATTTATTGATAATCTAACTGGATTGAATTTGCGAAAAGCGTTATATTTCCTTAATCCGTAACTTTACACCATTTTAGAAGGCTGATAAATCGTCATCATCGCCTCAACCCATACACGTCCCACTGTTGGGCTCTGGCCGCTTCCGCTATGAGAGAGAGAACGACCTACTATACCACGCTGGACAGACGTGGTGGTACAGGGTTTTGTTCAGAGTTTTCCTTCTCTTGCATCTATGCAATTATACGCATATTATATCCCTTAGTTACCTTTTACGACACCCACGGGTGGTGAATTGTATTCTTACTCCGTCACCGCATGGATAATACTGTAACCAAACTGACAAACACTAAAACAAAATAATTACGAAAAAAGGCGGTACGAAGTTCGCCGGGCCAGCTAGTAAATACTAAAACAAAATAGTTACGAAAAAAAGGTAGTATGAACTACGAAGTTCGCCGGGTCATCTAGTTTTAATAAAAATGTCTTTTCTATTAATTTTCTTCTATACAAACCTTGTCCTAACAACAAAAAACAATAAAAAAAAACATCCAATTTGATGCAGTCGATCGGAAGTTATGGGCGTACTTAATATATCGCCTTTTCTTATCGATTCCAAAACCTTTTTTTTTAATCTAGATCTACATATAATTATGCCAAAAATAACGAACTGACGGGACGAACATCAAATATTTGACAGGTAAGAACAATTTGTATGTGCTTGACGGGCAATGGTGGTTCCGGGAGCATTTCCGCAGGCTCGCTCCACGGCTCGTCGGCGCGGCGTCCGCCCTATCGTGACTTATGCCGAACGTGGGCGGACCGAGCGCTGCGTGCCGACGGCTATACGCGGGAGTCATCCGGTCGATGGCCCTGTACGGCGCACCGGTGTGGGCAGGGTCCCTGACCGTCCGTCTGAGGGCCCTCTTGTGGCGACCACAGAGGGTCACGGCGATCAGGGCCATACGCGGATACCGCACGGTGGCGACGAAGGCAGCGTGCCTATTGGCCGGGACTCCCCCGTGGGACCTGGAGGCGGAAATGCTCGCCGGATTGTATCGGCGGGTGACGGGGGTGAGAGCGGAGGGCGGTATGATCTCGTTAAGGGAGCTCACCGCCTGGCGCGTCGATGCCCGCCGAGAAGTCATTGCCCGTTGGGCAGTCCGGCTGGAGAGGCCTCGGTCCGGGTTGCGAACCGTGGAGGCCTTCCGGCCGGTGCTGATGCAGTGGTTGGAGAGGCGGCACGGGGTGCTCTCCTTCCGACTGGTGCAGGTTTTGACGGGGCATGGGTGCTTCGCCAAATACCTGCACAAGGTCGTTAGGAGGGAGAGTACACCGTCCTGCCACCACTGCGATTGCGACGAGGACACGGCGCGCCATACGTTCGAGGCCTGCGCGGCTTGGGCAGTGCAGCACTGTGAACTCGTCGCAATCATCGGTGCAGACCTGACGCTGCCTGCTATCGCTACGGCGATGGTCGACAGCGTCTGGAATTGGGACGCGGTCACAGCCTTCTGCGAGACAGTGATCTCGCGGAAAGAGGCGGCGGATCGCCTACGCGAGGAGCGCAGCCTCGATGAGGAGATCCGCCGCCGGCGACTGGGCGGCGTAGGCGCAACTACCTGCGCCTCATGCCGCCCTAGCCGAGGCCGCGGGTGAGGTGACCGGGGATTAGTCCGTCACCCGCCGAGAGGCCAACTGCGTGAGGAAAGACCGACGTGCTCCCCGAGGGGGGGACGTTGGTCGATGGGAGGGTACCCCAATAGGGGGTATTCCGTCGGGCCGACCACTGAGGTCAAGTAACCCTGCTCCGGTGGTCGGCCCAACGACGAAGGCGACGTGGTTTTCGGGTGGGTTGCGGGAGTTGCGTGCTGAAGCCCCTCTGTCGCCCCGGACGGAGTGGTGCGGAGGCGCGCCGACCGCAGCGTACCCACAAAAAAAAAAAGAACAATTTGTATGGGTAAATTGATTGTTTTTTTAATTTATTTTTTTAGTATTTTATTCGCAAAATTTCCATATTTTCTCACCGTTTAAACCTTCCCTGGACTTCCACGAATAATTCAAGACCAAAATTAGCCAAATTGGTCCAGCCGTTCTCGAGTTTTAGCGAGACTAACGAACAGCAATTGATTTTTATATATATAGATTTATATACGAGTATAAGCCGGTATCATTAAAAAAGAAACAATTGGCAAAAAGTTTTAGACTACTAAAACAAAGCTCAATAGGTGGTGCTAAGATCCATTTCAAGAAATTGTTTGTGCAGGGTCTGGGAATGAGCTACCTACCTACTTACAAATGTTTACAGGACATTATTAGTTACTTGACCTAGTATAAAACAGAATGAACTTCGCACCTATAGAAACGAGTTACCTACCACGTTTGATGATAGAATGCAATGTGTTACCATTTTTATCACAGTTTGGTCACATTAGGCATGCGAGGTTTTTACTTAGACTTCTACGCCATCTATGCACTTAAAACGGGTCAGGGACAAGTGCAAAGTGTTCGAAACGTCGGGTAATCCAAAATCAAATACACATGCGAGAAAACACTTAGTTCTATTAATAATTTAGAATTTAAATATCATAATAGCTCTCTAACTCCTTTTTCCGCGAAACTAATTCTCTTTTACTGTAACATTTCACTCATGAAAGTATTCTCTCATATACGACTTGACAAATTTTATTTAAAATAAAAAAGTTATTTGAAAGCAATCAAAATCTCTCGCTATTTTCTGTCGTACATATCACAATTTTGCGTCGATCCGTATAGTTTCCCAACACGCGTTGTTCCACATTTCGTAACATTCGTAACTACGACTTAAGATTTAATTATTATGTAAAGTGTAGCTCTACAGTATCACTTGTTATTTTACTATTGTACAATAATGTCTTGCTTCAATTACAACTATGAAAAAAATCGCGTCTGTAAATATTAAAAATGAAAAAGTTATTTAAAAAACATTAAATATCATATCATGTTGAAACTATCATTTCGAGCCAAATATGTTATAAATACCATATACAGTAAGGCAGATTTTCAAGCATTAAATTGGTATTTAATAAATTTTATCTAAACCTTTTTAGGTAAGTCTAAGTTGTATACTCCGTTAGAATAATATACTTATATTATTTACCTTCTTACCACAAGTTCTTAACCAAGTGATTATGGTTAAAAGCCACTTGTTTGCTTAGCTTGTGCTAAGACCTAGATCTGTGAGGTAATGAACTCCCCTAATGGTGATGGTTTTAGAATACAATATGTTGCCACCATTCATTTTCCCATAGGAGTCATATAGGGTCTGGCTAAGGGCGGACCATGGGAGTGTATTACAGTCAAGTCAAACGAATCAAGCAATCGCAATCGGTTTTAATTATACCAACCTACTTGCAGAATGGCCTTTATGACCTTTATCTTATTTTCGTGGGATATATGTACCTTCCTTTATGAGGCTATTAAACACTTTTAAACTGAAGATACGTGCTGTTAACTTCGAATCATCCTTATCACAGCTAACATACGTCCCACTGTTGGGCTCGAGCCTCTTCTTAACCTTTAAATTGAGTATATAATTCTCTTAATATGTAATATGCCTATTTTTATCAGGTAAGACCTGCTAATGTAATCTAAGTTCATAAACAACTGACTTTGTGTGTATTTTGAGGTCAATTTTACGGTAGTTTCCATTAAAATTTTATAAATTTTGGATACTTGGATATATAAGCTTTTTATATAGCTGTTCATTATTGTAAAATTCTTTTTTTTTATTGCCAACGGTGGCAAACGAGCAAGCAGCACACCTGATGGTAAGTGAAACTGCTGCACATGGACCTATGCAATACCAGGGGCACAGCCAGGCCGCTGCCTACCGTGAAGGAAATACTCTCTCTTAAACCTCGTTTAAAGAAGGACATATCATAGCGCTCGGGAAACACAGCAGCAGGTAGTTCATTCCAGAGCTTGCATACTCAATTCTGAGTATTTCTATTCTAAAAAAGGAAAGGGAGCGACCGATATTATATTACTGCGTATTTAAATATAATCTATGCTTATTCGTTTGTATATATGATCGCGCGTCCCCATTAAATACAATCCCATCAAAAACATAAATGTGAAAATGAGGACCAAGTATAACATTATGCTAATTATGGCACTTCATTGACAAGGACCTGAGGTCTGTAAATGGGTGTCAAACTCGGTAGAGAATCCTAAAATTAATTTATTAGAACTTAGAATGTTTTTTTGTAATCTTAAAATAGAATTCCTTCTTTTAACCACATTAATATAGCAAACATAAGACTTTTTAAAATTGAATTATAGACATAAATCAAATATTTTTGATCTGTTGAACAATATTTAAATTGACTCAAAATCAATATAAATGAAATTTGATGCATTTATGCTAAATAGTTTTTGAGTTATGTGTGGTAGCGGCTTCGAATACTACCAACTCTTGCTTTGCTCGTGGGTGTTGTAAAAGACGACTAAGAGCCCTAGATTGACCCGGACCAACTCCATCTGGTACCGTTTGGGTTAACGATTACATTCCCAAGGAGGGTTGACGTCAGGAATGCGGCCGGTCATAAAAGTCATTGCCGAAACTTTTTGCAATATGTCAAAACAGATGACACATTGCGTCGACCCCAAGTAATTGGGATAAGAGCAAGATGATGATGATGATGATGATGAGTTTTTGAGTTATGATGGGTGAAAAGTGGCTTGAAATGGTACGTGTAAGCTTACATTCGGTGCGGCTTGCCAGTACTGTGGCTCGTAAGTACATAACTTGAACTTAGCGTGACACGCTGCCGTGTGTTTAGATTTTTATTATTAGTATTGGTGTAAAAAAAACCCGAGCAAAATTCTCCCCTGATTCGCATCTTAGTTGGATACATATATACTCTAAGAGGCTAACTTTTAGGGTATTTCCTAAATTTAATTTATTGCCTTACTTTAAACCCTTAGAGTAAGAAAATTGATAAGCACCGAAACACCTGTTTATTAATTTTACTGATAAGATTTTTTTAAGGGCAATTGGACACTGGATAAAGATTTATTCTTACCATACAAACTTCGCAAAATCCTTTCTTAGTGCATCTCAACTTCACAAAAAGAAACATTTTTTTTTTTCGATCAGCCCACTCCTCGCTCCACTCCGTCCGGGGCGACGGAGGGGCGTAAGCACGCACACCCGTAATCCACGCCTTCGTCGTTGGGCCGACCACCGGAGCAGGGTGACTTGTCGTCAGTGGTCGGCCCGACAAAAAGAAACAGCTGCCAAAATATTTACGATTCTAATTTAGTTAGTTTCTGCTAGACAGTGATTAGATAATCAACCATCTTATTTATAGAATTATATAAATTAAAAACAGTCGTAGATCAAGTCTCCGTTACTATATTTTGTGAGTTTGAAAGTGATATGCAAATAGCAAATAATTATGACTGCATCGTGACATGTCGATCAAAGCATCAAGTCAACAGAATTCTAAAGATTTATGTAACAATAGCTTTAGTTACGAGACAGATATATGATAGCGACGTAATAATAATTCTTGTGTTTAGAACAGTGACTAGAAAACCAGTGATTAATTCACCTCATTAGTAAGGAATTTATTAGATACTAGCTTTTACCCACTTCATCGCCTGCGTGAAAACTTCCAGCAGTTTCACTCGCTTAGTGCCCGTTCCCGTGGGAATAGCGGGATAAAATATATCCTGATAGCTTTTCATTGGTGAAAGAATTTTAAAATCGTTTCTGTGGCTTAAGCGTGAAAGCGTAACAAACAAACTTACTTTCACATTTATAATATTAATTAGGACTAGCGTTTACCTACGGCGTCGCCCGCGTGAAAACTGCCAGCGGTTTCACTCACGTAGTTCTCGTTCCCGTGGGAATAGTGGGATAAAATATAGCCTATGTTTACTACCTGATATTATAGCTTTCCATTGGTGAAAGAATTTTTGAAATCGTTTCGGAGGTTCAAGCGTGGAAGCGTAACAAACAAACAAAGTTACTTTTGCATTTATAATATTAGTTAGGACTAGTTTTTACCCGAGGCTTCGCCCGCGTAAAACCAACTTCCAGCGGTTTCACACGCGTAGCTCCCGTTCTCGTGGGAATAGAGGGATAAAATGTAAATAGCTAGTGTTATAGCTTGCCATTGGTGAAACAAATTTTTAAATCGTTTCGGTGTTTCAAGCGTGGAAGCGTAAAAAACAAACATACTTTCGCATTTATAATATTAGCAAGGACATAACTGAAACCTAATAATAGATACCTATATTCTTGAATGTTAGGAAACGAGGCAAAATCTCTTGTTATTGGATTGCATTCATACATCACTATAATTATTGATATATATCCCACTTAAATATGCACATAACAAGCACGGGCAGTATATAGGGATGTCCATTCAAAAAATAATATCGATATATTTTTCGATACAATATATCGTAGGTAATGATTTCTGATGTTTACGCGAGTATTATACATTTTAAATAAAACTAATTTAAGGATTTTATCGCGTTTGTATTTGATTTTTGATTACCCAACGTTTCGAACACTTTGCTGCGTTCATGGTCACGGGTGGACTAACAGGTCCGTCCAACAAGTCATCGTTACTGCAGAAAAATTATACGGGTAATCAAAAATCAAATACAAACGCGATAAAATCCTTAAATTAGTTTTATTTAAAACTAGCAACCCGCCCTCGCTTCGCTTCGGTTATAGGTTATAGTCGTTTTACCCGCGTAGTTCCCGTTCCCGTGGGAATACCGGGATAAAATATAGCCTAGTTTACGCACTGATATTATAGCTTTCCATTGGTGAAAGAATTTTTGAAATCGGTTCAGCCGTTTTGAAGATTACCCGGAACAAACAGACAGACAGACAGACAAAAATTTTTTAATTGCTATTTTAGGCATAGGTGTCGTGCAAATAACCGTGTGAGCATGAAAAAAGCCTATTATTTTGACATTACAAACAGACACTCCAATTTTATTTATTGGTATAGATATATCGTAGGGTTATATCGTAAAAATGTGTTTTTCATATTTAGCTAATCTATAATATTTGATGTAAGTAAAAACAACAAGGGTAAAGAAACCAAATCAACTTAATTTATTTATAATTCGAAATATATTTTATCAATATTATGAAATAAGTAGCTACTTATTTTCGTAATGATTTGATTAGTATATCTCATAATGGGTCAACACTGAAAAACTACTAAAAAAATAAAATAGCGAGCTTATTCGGGAATCGCTCTTCAGCTCTTTTTACGTTTTATTTTTACTGAAGTTGCTCGTGATGAAATGTATCGACGATATATATATCGATACTAGATTATTCGATAATATCGGGTGGAAGCGATATATCGTATTCATATATCGATATGTTACGCAATATCGATACATATCGTGTACTCCTAGACGGAAAGGAAGGAAGAACCAGCGTGGTGTAGTAGGTCATTACTATTGATGAGGATGCCCGAGCCCAGTAGTAGGACTTTTATAAGCTGATATTATGATGATGGAGGTGTCCCATCACTATTCATGGATGTATCACCATTCTGCTCTTATCCCAATTACTTGGGCCTGATGCAATTTGTACTCTTCTTCTACCGCACGTATTGCAAGGCTTGCGAAATGTCATCATCTCATCATCTCCGCCCATATACGTCCCACTGTTGGGCTTTTGTTGTTTTTTTTTTTTGGAGTGGGTCGCGATTGGCGCACTCCTCGCACCACTCCGTCCGTGGCGACAGAGGGGCGTAAGCACGCACACCCGCAACCCACCCGAACACCACGTCGCCTTCGTCGTTGGGCCGACCACCGGAGCAGGTTTACTTATCACCAATGGTCGGCCCGACGGAATACCCCCTAGTGGGGTACCCTCCCATCGACTGACGTCCCCTCCTCGGGAAGGACGTCGGTCTTTCCTCACGCGGTCGGCCTCTTGGCGGGTGACGGACTAATTCCCCGGTCACGTCACCCGCGTTACACTGTTGGGCTCGGGCCTCCTCCATAATGGAAGGGTAATTGACCTACTATACCACGCTGGTCAGACATGTAGGGTTTTATTTCGAGTTTTCCTTCTCCCGCATAGATTTTATATGCGTTTTATATCCCTTAGTCGTCTCGTACGATCACTCACGGGCAAGATAGGGGGTGGTGAATTGTATTCATACTCCGTCACCACACGGAATCATTTTTAGGAAATACATGCTATTATGAATCATCATGATCCTTTTCCTAATTACTAGGGGTCATCACAAAATATAGTATGGGCTTAGCACGAATATTTGCGTCAAAGTATTCGTAACGTTATCGAAAACAATTTGTATGGATTTAGTGCAGTGTCCCTATTGGCCGATAGAGGCGCTGCTGCAATTCCTTTACAGATTTGTTTCAATTTGTTTCCATCTTGCTCGTGGATGTCGTAAAGACAACTAAGGGTTATAATATGCATATAATATATGCAAGAGAAGCAAAACCTACACCAACTCTATACCAAGATGTCTGAAAAATAAAACCACCAACCATCAACATGTCTGACCAGCATAGTATTGATGGTAAATTTCCCTCCTATTGTGGAGGAGGCTCAAGCCCAATACACATGTATAAGTTGAGAAAACGATGACAAATCTATACAAATAAATAAAACTAAAGTGTCTGTTTATATGTCAAAATACTGGTCATTTTTCATGCTCACACGGTTATTTACACGAAACCTATGCCTAAAATACAGTTTAAAAATGTTTTGTCTATCTGCTTGTTTTGGGTAATCTTCAAATCGGCTGGATTGATTTTGATAATATTTTAATACCAGGTAGTTTTTTTTTTTCTTTTTAAGACAACACCCCGCACTAAGGAAATAATTCTTGTATTGCGGGGGACTTTACAAACATATAATTAGCAGACACAAATTACATCCAGACTCAGAACAACAATTTGTGGATCGCACAAAGTGTTGTCCCGCGTGGGATTCGGACCCCCGACACTGGCGCTAGGTAGGTCGATCTCTTAACCACTACGCCATCTATGCAGTCTAAAGAAGGTAACTTAGGTTTATTTAATCCCGGTATTCCCGCGGAAACGGGAATTACGGGTAAGGCGACTAAAACCGAAGCGAAGCGAGGACGAGTTGCTACTACATTATATACATAAAATAAGTATTAACTTTAAAAGAAAACGGTTAAGTGCGAGTCGGAGTCGCGCACGAAGAGTTCCGTACCATCCTTACTGATATTATAAATGCGAAAGTAAGTTTGTTTATTTGTTTGTTGGTACGCTTTCACGCTTAAACCACGGAACCGATTTCAAAAATTCTTTCTCCAATGGAAAGCTATAATATCAGACAGTAACATTGGCTATATTTTATCCCGGTATTCCCACGGGAACGGGAACTACGCGGGTAAGGCCTCTGAAACCGAAGCGAAGCGATGGCGGGTTGCTAGTCTATATATATAAAAATGAATCTCTATTTCCCTTGGTCATCGCGTCACGTGTGAACGGATTGAGCAATTTAGCTAATTCTTTTTTCGTTGTGTTTATTATTATTAGGAGAATGTTCTTATGGTAGAAAAAAATAAGAAAGTTGAGCAAAACATTAGAAAATTTAAGAAAACTTAACAACAACATTAATTTTACATGATTATCAGTTGTTTGACATAACGGCCAATCGTTTGAAATAAATGTCAGCTATTGACAGAATTCGTGCTACAAATATCGTTTGACATAAATGAATCGGTTGACATATAGTTTATTTATCATTTCGTGTAATTTCATTTCAATTATGTAGTTTTTAAGAAGTTTTTAGTCATTTAAAGTTCACTTTATTATAAACTTTTTTGTAGGTTTTAATAGACTGTTTGTGTTGATTTGGTATAAAAAAAGAATGTAATAGAATATTTTTTAATTTTAGTAGATTGTTTTTAATAATGCCAGCAATCAGACGTATAATCGTAAGTCACAGAACTCGCAATGCTGCAAGTTAGACGTACAAGAGCACGTTAAACGCGGACTGAATTTAAAAGGAATCGATGGAATTGTAATCAAAAACATGGGAATGTTGCTTTTTATCCTTATCAAGCCGCATTTAATTCTAACGTGGAAATCTATTACATTTGACACCAAATTGTTGCTATTGAATATTTATTTTATTAATTTTACCACTTATTATTCATAGTTAAGACATAACAACGTCTGTCGGGTCAGCTAGTTATATATAAAAATCGCGTTTGTTGTATGAGAGCCCCCCTTAATAATTTAATTTATTTTGTTTTTAGTATTTATTGTTATAGCGGCAAATGAAATACATAAGTTGTAAAAATTTCAACTGCATAGCTATCGCTGTTCTTAAGATACAGCCTGGTGATAGACAGACGGACGGACAAACAGCGAAGTCTTAGTACGGAACCCTAAAAATGAGCGGTCTTTTAACATTTATTTGGCTTTGGCTGAACAATCATTTCACAGAAAGGTCTTCACTAATTCAATTACAACATAACACGAACATAATTCAGTTCTCGTGCAATAGTTACAGTTTGAAGGTGTACAGTGCTGACTCTCGTTATGAAAGATCTATCTATTATTTTTGTCATCGTTAGTTTATTGTACTGTGTTAATTATGGTAAGTTATAATATTAAATTCAGTTATTAATAATATTCACGTGAGGTGAAGGAGTAAGAATACAATTTACCCCCTTATCTTACCCTTGGGTATCGTAAAAGACGACTATGGGATATATCTATACCAATAAATAAAATTGGAGTGTCTGTTTGTAATGTCAAAATAATAGGCTTTTTTCATGCTCACACGGTTATTTGCACGACACCTATGCCTAAAATAGCTATTAAAAAATTTTTCTCTGTCTGTTTGTTCCGGGTAATCTTCAAAACGGCTGGACCGATTTCAAAAATTCTTTCACCAATGGAAAGCTATAATATCAGGGCGTAAACTAGGCTATATTTTATCCCGATATTCCCACGGAAACGGGAATTACGCGGGTAAAACGACTATAACCTATAACCGAAGCGAAGCGAGGGCGGGTTGCTAGTTCGAAATAAAACCCTATGTGAACCCGCCTGATCAGAGTGGTGTAATAGATCAATTTACATTCCATTGTGGAGGAGGCTCAAGCCCAGCAGTGGGACGTACGAGTGAGATCATGATAATTACAATTATACCTATAGTACTCTTTCGTTTTTAAACCTAAAATTTTGTTAATATTTTTACTATTTTGAGTTCCTTTCAGTTTTATATACTATACTAGTTTATATGCGACCAGCATTTTCGCTGTAATAAAATTTTACCTATTATTATACCACGGTACTTATAGTGCACTAGCAACGCGCCCTCGCTTCGCTTCGGTTATAGGTTCTAGTCGTTTTACCCGCGTAGTTCCCGTTCCCGTGGGAATACCGGGATAAAATATAGCCTAGTTTACGCCCTGATATTATAACTTTCCATTGGTGAAAGAATTTTTGAAATCGGTCCAGCCGTTTTGCAGATTACCCGGAACAAACAGACAGACAGACAAAAATTTTTTAATTGCTATTTTAGGCATAGGTGTCGTGCAAATAACCGGTGAGCATGAAAAAATCCTATTATTTTGACATTACAAACAGACACTCCAATTTTATTTATTGGTATAGATTAAATATGCATATAGCATCTATATAAGAGAAGGAAAACTAGAAACACAACCCTTTACACCAACACGCTGGTCAGAACCAGCGTGATATAGTAGCTCAATTTCCCTCCCTTTGTGTAGGAGACTCGAGCCCAACAGTGGGACGTATATGCGCTGTAATGAATGATGATGACGACGCTACGCCTTTACGTAAGGAACAAATGTTTGATAGCAGGGCATTTTACAAACTTACATTTATAGATGACATTGTGTATCAAACGTTCCGTATAGTTTGTCCGTACCTTTGTCATGAGCACAGCATAAATAAAAAAATAGTAATTGAAGTGTTGCGAACATTATGTATTTTGTCATTATTTTTATTTTCCTAGAATAATTAGATTTTTTTATGTGTGGGCTATGGTAAGCGCACGCGCGGTCCGTTTCGTCCGGGGCGATAAAAGGACGGCGCGCGGACCCATAACCCACCCGTACCCACGTCACCTCGTTGTTGGGCCGGCCACCGAAGCAGGGTGACTTGTCGTCAGTGATCGGCCCGACGGAATAACCTTTCGGGTACCCTCACCTCTCGACGTCCTGAGACGTCGGTCGCCATCCAATTAGATAGGATAACTTTGCAAACAAAATAATAATCCACGCAAATACTGCCAACGTAAAACATTATACCATTTTACTAGCATGGTATGGAAGTTATGTCAGCATCTTATTTATGAGCAGGCTTTTCTGATGAAGCTAGTGCTCTATGGCGAGACTTATATTGGCTGAGAAGAGAATAAATTAGAAATTTCTCTATTCGGAATAAAAAAATTGTTACTGTTTTTATCGTAGCCATGAGAGGACCTACCGTGACTATGAATGTTGCAAAGTGTTTGAAAAGTTAGTTTGGAAAAATATACGTAATAATTTAAAATACATAAATATATAAAATAAAACGTAATAATATAAATAAAATTGGAGTGTCTGTTTGTAATGTCAAAATAATAGGCTTTTTTCATGCTCACACGGTTATTTGCACGACACCTATGCCTAAAATAGCAATAAAAAATTTTTGTCTGTCTGTCTGTTTGTTCCGGGTAATCTTCAAAACGGCTGGACCGATTTCAAAAATTCTTTCACCAATAGAAAGCTATAATATCAGGGCGTACTCTAGGCTATATTTTATCCCGGTATTCCCACGGGAACGGGAACTACGCGGGTAACACGACTATAACCTATAACCGAAGCGAAGCGAGGGCGGATTGCTAGTAAAATATAAATATGCTCACCTCTTGGAGGCTTAACACACCCACAATTCATCTTTGACATTTAAAAAATGTCAGATTAGATAAAGTTCAAATTTCTGTACTCGAAAATACATAATTGTATTATACAGTCTGATGTATTTTAGTAACTACACAAATGACCTAACCTAGATTATGTAACAAAACGCAAGTCTTATGTATATTGCATTGTATTAATTCCCACTTAGGTCACTGATCACAAAGTTTATGACCTGACCTGGTTAAACTGAAAGACAGTTTAGGCAACCATTCGTATGAAATAACATTTTTTTTTTTTTTTTTTTTTTTAAAGACAACACCCTGCACTAAGGAAATAATCCTTGTATTGCGGGGGACTTTACAAACATATAATTAACGGACACAAATTACATCCAGACTCAGAACAACAATTTGTGGATCGCACAAAGTGTTGTTCCGCGTGGGATTCGAACCCCCGACACTGGCGCTGTAGATCGCTATCTTAACCACTACGCCATCTGTGCATTTATTTCGGCATATAGCAATTATACGGTATAAGCATTTGATTCCTCCTGGGATTCTTATAACACAGGCAACGCCAGTCCCCCAAGCGTGGCGATTTTTGAGATAAAACTCTGCACTGAGACATACTGTGAGGAAACGGCTACAAATACTACCAACCCTTACATTGTCCATGGGTGTCGTAAAACATGACTAACAATTTTATAGACCTAGGCCAACTCAAACTGATATCGCCGGACAACAAGGAGGATTTACGTCAGATAGGCGGATGGTGATAAAACTATTGCCAATAACTTCGCACAGGCAAAATAAAATAAATCAGCATCGGGAATTGGGACGCGGTCGCAGCCTTCTGCGAGACA
The DNA here is from genome assembly GCA_032191425.1 of Lymantria dispar. Taxonomy (NCBI): domain Eukaryota; kingdom Metazoa; phylum Arthropoda; class Insecta; order Lepidoptera; family Erebidae; genus Lymantria; species Lymantria dispar. Next base: position 34,390,426 of record CM063448.1, read on the forward strand.
GTGATCTCGCGGAAGGAGGCGGCGGATCGCCTGCTTGAGGAGCGCAGCCTCGATGAGGCGATCCGCCGCCGGCGTCTGGGGCGGCGCAGGCGCAACTATCTGCGCCTCATGCCGCCCTAGCCGAGGCCGCGGGTGACGTGACCGGGGATAAGTCCGTCACCCGCCGAGAGGCCGACCGCGTGAGGAAAGACCGACGTCCTCCCCGAGGGGGGGACGTCGGTCGATGGGAGGGTACCCCAATAGGGGGTATTCCGTCGGGCCGACCACTGACGACAAGTTAACGCTGCTCCAGTGGTCGACCCAACGACGAAGGCGACGTGGTTTTCGGGTGGGTCGCGGGAGTTGCGTGCTTAAGCCCCTCTGTCGCCCCGGACGGAGTGGTGCGGAGGCGCGCCGACCGCGGCCCACCCACAAAAAAAAAAAAAAACAGGCAAAATAAATTTATAAGATGAGCTTATAGTTACTACAATATTAAATATAACTGCATTTATATTTTTAATACTTTTGAATCTAAAATTTAAGAAATACCGGCATAATACCTTAATTTTTTTTGTGTGTGTTGATAGCTGTTAGCCGCAGATGGCTTTCACAGCTTAGCCCGAACTATGGGTGAGTGCTGAAGGCTCTCAACCCGGTAAGAAATTTAAGCGAACATCGCCCGAGGGCTCCCTGTGGGGAAATGTATTTCTTATCTATTGTTCAGTTTTATATATTATCCTATAAATTAAGTCTTTATTCACTAATTTCTTAAGGGTGTAGATCGTGAAAATCACCGAAAAGAGTGTTACGATTTTTCATATTTAACCTATTTACATATGATTGATATCAATGATAATTTGTATATATTACAATCAAAGACCAATAAGTATGTTCATGCTTATATTAAACTCTTAAACCTAATAGTTGTTATATAATAAACGTCAACAAACGCACAAAATTGAGTAAAAATGCAAAAACATGACTTCGTATTTTTCAGATTTAACCCCATAAATCAACACAAATTGATAAAAAGAAACACTTTTTGAACACTGAAGAAACCAATAAGTATAGTTGTATACTTCTTTTTATACCTTTACAAACAAAGACTTCCTCTTTTAAAGCCCTAAAATCTAGATATATTTTAAGGTAAATTTTTCATACAAAAATGTATGGGTAAAACGTTCGTTTCATTCGTGCAATCTCGGTGGTCAAAAGCGGCAGTTCCTTTCTGTAAGTGAACGCGACACCACGCTTGTCGGCTGCAGACAGCAGAATTACGTATTGTGAATTTGTGTTTTTTTGTAAAAAATTGTAAGTATAACATTTTTATAATTAATTTATTTTCAGTTATTAGAAAGTATCGATATAATGAATGTCTGAAAGAAAACCACGATGGAACTAGATATAAATCGTAAAAAATACAATATCTACACTAATAGGTATTATAAAGAGGAAAGATTTGGATTTTTGTATGTAACGAATAAACTCAAAAAGTACTGGACCGATTTTAATAATTCTTTTATCATTCGAAAGCTACATTATCACTGAGTAACATAGGCTATTTTTTTCGCAGGACTGATTGAATTTGAGTGTCATGCCAGGGAAAAGAAAGTTTTGTACGCATTATAAAAATATGAAAGCCAAAAGATCTCGGAATAAAATGTAAGTTCCTCCCTACTTATTTATTATCGCATTTGAACAGGGTACATTACAAAGCTAATACAATATGTCATATGATTTAGATCGCCCGATTCAGACATATACCTACAATAACATGTAAATATTGGTTTGTATTATCTATATCTATACTGATAAATAAAATTGAAGTATCTGTATGTAATATCAAAATAATAGGATTTTTAAAAAAAAAAAGGCGATACGGAGTTCGCCGGGTCGGCTAGTATTGTCTAAATATCAAAATGTGAAAGTAGGTAGGCGACAGCGCAACTTGGTCGACATACCTATACCGCCAAACAGACGCGAGGCGCCTAGCGTCTGGCTTAGGGTTGTACAAAATAAATAAAAAGTGGATAATATTGATGAATAATATTTCCAGTATTGAAAATAAAGAAAACCTTGGGGCCGAGACTGAGCAACAATGCTACGCGCTGTATAGAGGTAAGTTGTTATACGTAATTCTTGTAGACTTGTTACATAAATAAACAAACTACTTAGTTAGTGATGGGCGAAGACAAAATCTCAATACCTACCTATAGATTTTTTCTTGCAATATTTATTATTTTCATCGAGAGACAAACACCTTAGTACCGAAATACTTCTCAATTACTTTCTCAAAAGAAAATTTACGTTCAAATAGGTGACGTCATAAAAAAACAATACCTAATGCGTAAAGAAATTATAATTTCTATTCATCAGGAACCTAATATTGTATTAAATTCTTTTGCATTTTTTTAAATTTTTAATTATTTTTTATAAAAAAAATCAAGCCATTATCTTTCTTTACAGGAACTAGTTATTGAAAACGACCAAGAGGGAAAGGTGGATGAAATGGAAGTTGGGCGTAGAGTTGTAGACGTTTCTTTTTTTTTTAAAGCTCTTCAGGCCATAGGGGACCACGGTCCAATGGATTGTAAGTTAAGTTACCTCAGTATAATAGGTGAAGTAAAAGTTGGTCTGGACTCAAAACTCATCATGAAATGTAGTATGTGTAGTATGAAATTTACTGTGTGTTTGATTGAAAAGAAAGAAGATAGAATGGAAGTGAATCATCAAATTGTATCTGGTATCATATCATCTGGTGGGAGCTACTATCAGTTAAAAACATTAACTGCCGCAGTAGCCCTACCAATCATGTCACCTTCATTATACAATGAAATTAATAATACGGTTTGCGATTGGTGGGAAAAGACAGCAGCACATTCCATGGCAGAAGCTGTCAAGGAAGAAGCGGAGTACGCAGTGTCTATAGGTAGTGTTGATAAAAATGGTACACCATTAATATCTGTTGCTGTTGACGGTTGTTGGAGCAAGAGATCTTATGGTAAGAATTTTTCCGCCTTGTCCGGCGCAGCTGCGATAATTGGCATTAAAACTAATAAAGTATTGTTTTTTGGAGTTAAAAATAAATACTGCGTAGTTTGTGCACGAGCCGCAAAGAACGACAGTCAGCCCTCAGAACACCGTTGTTTCAAGAATTATTCGGGATCATCTACCGGTATGGAATCGACCATAATAGTTGAGGGGTTTAAACGTTCCATTGTTAATCACGGTGTAATTTATAATAAATTTGTTGCAGACGGCGATTCCAGTACTTATAAAAAAATATTAGATTCGCGACCGTACGGTAATTTAACAGTAGAGAAAATTGAATGCAAAAATCATCTTTTACGAAACTACTGCAATAGCTTGGAGAAACTGTCGAAAGACACTAAGTATCCTTGCGAATTGCGGAAATTCCTAAAAGAAAGGTATTTGCGTTTAAGAACGGGTGTAAAATGCGCTATTAAATATTGGGGCGATCAAAATCAGTCACTCGAAGAAAAAATAAAAAATCTTAGTGAAGATATCCTAAATGGTCCACAACACGTATTTGGTAATCACCAATATTGCAAAGAGTATTTCTGTAGACCTGATACTCGTCGAATAGAACCTGTTGGGTTGCTTCCAGCAATTGTTGGATGCGGATTAATGGACGCGGTACACATTTTAAGTAAAAGACTGTCATATCATTCTAGAAGTTTAATTCATAATTGTACAAGTAATATAGTTGAAAGTTTTAACGCAGTGATTGCCAAATTAGTAGGGGGTAAGCGTGTAAATTATTCTTCCCGTGGTTCTTATGCGGGCCGATGCGCAGCTGCTGTTGTGTCTTTTAATACAGGATCGATTCATAGTAAAACTCATGAAGTAATATTTAAATCTAGTCCTAATCCTTTGATCGCGAAAGTGGAAAATTGTAATCGTAGAATCCGTTTAATTGCTAAACCTAAATTAAGATTGAAAAAGAGCCACAGCGCTATATCGAAAGACGCTCACTATGGACCAAACTGCGAAAAACCTGATCTGAGTCCAGAATTATATGAGAAAGCCAAGTCATCTTTTTTAGCCGATTTAAAGTTGTCTTGTGCTGAAAGAGAGGAGCTTGAAAGGTCGACCCATTTGCAAAGAAGTAGTTCTGATGATACTCATCCAGTACAAGGAGAAAATTACTAACCTCATCATCGTTCGGGGAAGTTTGTAAAAAACGAGAGAGCACAAGTTGTGCTGTTCTTGTTCGTAAAATCGTTTGTGGTAGTAATATCTCCAGTTTGCCTGCTGTACGGTACGGTATCGAAAACGAAGAAACCGCAATTAAACAGTTAGAAATTCAAGGGAATATTAGTATACAAGGTTGCGGTTTGTTCGTCGACGATCAATATGAATTTCTTGGTACTACACCAGATGGCATTTATGCAAACGGTTTAATTGAAATTAAGTGCCCACATTCTTTAGCTGGCATGACTCTTGATGAAGCAATGGCCAAACATACCTTTTGGGTTAAGGACAAGGCTTCCAAGGGTTATGTCATAAATAAAAATCATAACTGGTATTTCCAAATTCAGGGACAGGTACATATTACTAAAAGAAACGTTTGCATGCTTGGCATCTGGTTTGGTGCTACTGTACCTATGAAAGTTTATATTATAGAAAAGGACGACATATTTTGGGAGGAGAAAATAGAGATGAAATTAGTTAGGTTTTATTACGATTGCCTACTTCCAGAATTAGTTGATCCTCGGCAGTCACGAAGCATGCCCATTCGTGACGCGCCCAGTATCATAGAGGCTATGAAAGAGAGGAAAGAAAGAGCTTTACATGTTATGAAAGAGAAGAACGCCTAATGATTTTGAAAGATACAGGTAACTTAACTACCCAGCCAGTCGATTCACGTAAACACGCCAGTCCAAAAGTCGTTTTAACTTAGGAATTTAGAAATCGCCTTTTGGTTTTCTGTTTTAAACGCACTTACTTATCTAGTCTTGGATTGTCATAAATCTTCCAATAGCTCAATTACTATACAATTTCTGAGTTACCTGGTGTAAAGAATCATAAAAATTGGTTCAAAAATACAGCGAATTGAGAATTCTCCTTTTTTTAAGTCGGTTAAAAGGGCTAAATTTGCACAAAACGAAGTGACGTCACTGCGCTACGGTTTTTATTACTTACGTGAATCGGGCAGCTGGTAACGTTTTCATTCTGATAGGTTTTGTGATAGCCATTGATTTTATCATCAAATTAGCAGAAATCAGAACTTGATCCGTAATCGAATGAAAAACCATTAGAATGTTGAACTCATATTTCGTTATTGTTTAATTACATACTTTTAATTAGTATATTAATAATTTACAAACTTCTGTTAAAATTAGTAAATAAATGAATTATTTACTAATTTTTGTACAACCCTAGCACGCTTTTAGGATAGCGAGTAATGGCGACTCATATTTGTTATTGTGTAGTAAATAAATCATTTTATACTTGTATTTCATTTATTGACATTTTTTTTAAAACCCTAGGATTTTTTTTTAGATATCGACGAGGTGATCGTAAACAAAAAGTAAGTATTTGAGTTTACGCAATAGGCACATTTCCTTGCGTAGAGATAAACACACTTCCTACTGAATTTGCAATTATTTTATTGAATGAATATTTTACGAATTAGAATAAATTTTGGTAGTGAAATTACAAATAAATAAATAGTTGGAATTTTAGGTAAGTAGAATACAAAAATGTCAGTCCGGACCTACTCTTGATTGTATATTATATTATAAACTAGTAACCCGCCCTCGCTATCTTCGCTATCTTCGGCAATATTCACTTCACATTACATACTATAAAAAGCATATTGATCTATAATAAATGCACAATTTATTTAAGGTACTTAATTGGATAAGGATTAATGCTGTATTGTATAAAATTACTTAGTAAATAATAATTTTTTAGTAGAGGATAAAAATGGTTATGGTGGGTTATCCCTAAGAGATAGACATATGCCATCGTGGACTTTTTTGTTGAACTTTTTAAGATGGATAATACTGTAGTACATTATTTTGGTCTATCTCGTAGGGTTCAGCCAACGTTTGCAATATAAGCGCAAAAACGTGCTTATTTACGACATCACATTAGAAACCTCTAAATTAATCAGCGTTTCTCTACTATATTATGCATGTATTATACATATAAACCTTCCTTAAGAATCATTCTATTTATTAAAAAAAACTCCATCAAAATCCGTTGCGTAGTTTTAAAGATCTAAGCATACATAGGGACAGACAGACGGCGGATAGCGACTTTGTTTTATACTATGTAATGTAATGATAGAAAAACATAAAAATTGTGTCTCAACTACTCTTATTAATCTATTAAAAAGAATCAACAGCTAGTTTCCAAAAATTCAACGTTATTGTTATGCTGTAAATATTCAAGTTCAATAACAATTTCTCAACGTGGAACGTTGGTTGCAAAACATTTTGAAAATCGCGCTCTCTAGGTCATTCATCCGCCCCGTCGGATGTTACATTAAACTTTGGCGCTGCGGTCGCTCGAAATCAAGAACTCAGTCCAACAATCTACACCCTTAATATATATTAGAAACTTCATTGATTACAGTCTTAATAATTTATTTTTCTTGTAAATTAGTTCATAATACTGCATGTTTCTTTGAACACAACAAATAAACTTTGCCTGCGTGTACTATGAAAGAGGACAATACATTGTGTCGACCCAAGTAATTACTCTAAGTAATTAACAAAAAGATAAGAGCAGGTGATGATGACGAACCATTTCTATACCAATAAATAAAATTGGAGTGTCTGTTTGTAATGTCAAAATAATAGGCTTTTTTCATGCTCACACGGTTATTTGCACGACACCTATGCCTAAAATAGCAATTAAAAATTTTTGTCTGTCTGTCTGTCTGTTTGTTCCGGGTAATCTTCGAAACGGCTGGACCGATTTCAAAAATTCTTTCACCAATGGAAAGCTATAATATTAGGGCGTAAACTAGGCTATATTTTATCCCGGTATTCCCACAGGAACGGGAACTACGCGGGTAAAACGACTATAACCTATAACCGAAGCGAAGCTAGGGCGGGTTGCTAGTTTCAAATATAATTATTACACAGATTACGCCCTGAATCAGAACAATCATTTCCACATATAACTGTCCTGCGCTAAAATCGAACCATATAAAACTCGGTTTGGTAACTCACTATAAAGACCACAACGCTAACTATGCAGTCACTTAACAAAAACATACAGTTGTGCGCCCCTCCTTAGGGTGCCATGCATTAAATCACCGGATTTCTACTAATCCCCAGATTTATTATATATAGGCCATGGCTTATTAACAATGATACGTATGAAGCCATACACTTACTTTGAATTGGATTATAGCCAATGGAAAGTTGAACTTGGCTCTAATTTTGTGAAAAAGAAGTGCTCTTTGACAAGGTCTTACTGGCTAACAAGCAACGAAACTATACATCGCTACTCAAGCCTATATACGAGTTTAATACTGCTTTTGACAAAAAGCCCTAAGTTTTAGGTGACACCTAATAAAGTATAATTGGCAAATAGCATTGCAATAACAATTATTTTACTATGTTGAATGAAGTTAAATAAAATTTAAGCGATGATTTACGACACGGAACCGTGGTCCCTAAATTTGCGCCTCATAACTAAGCTCAAAGTCGCTTAGCGTGGGATTTCTCTGCGAGATTGAATACAAGACACGGTAATCCGTAGAAGAACGGGTGTAATCCACATAACACAAAGAATAAACATGCTGAAGTGGCAATGGGCAAGACATACTGCTGTATGAACCGGTAACCGTTCGGGCAGAAAGGTCTCGAGTGGCAACCACGTATCAGACAACGCAGTGTACGATGGCCACCACTAGGTGGACTGACGACCTGGTTAAGCAATCATCAAAATCGATGTATAATTGACGGAATGATAACAAATATACAAAAGAAAACATGCAATCGAATTGAAAACCCTTCTTTTTTAACCCCCGATGCAAAAAGAGGGGTGTTATAATTTGACGTTGATTTCCCACGCAGTCAGACGGACGTCTGTTTGTCTGTCCGTGTATGTAGGTATGTCTGTAGCATCGCAGCTCTCAAACGGACGGACCGATTTCGATGTGGTTTTTTTCATTTGAAAGCTAATTTCCAATATCAGTCCAGCTCTGTAAGAGTATCAGGTCTTTTCCAAAATAACGTAATGGCGTATGATTACTCGATTAAACGCGTGCCAGTATAACAGTTACATTACAATTAATTAATAATTCCTGTTGAAGAGAGAACGTAATATGTACTGTTTTTATTATTTTAGTATGATTCGGAGGTTAATCAAAATTTTCAATTTTATTTATTGAAATTGATTAATAAGTTATATAATAGAAATAAATTATCTTATTTCAGCATCTTCAATATTATGCTATGATTGTAACAGCGAGTACGACCCACGCTGTGGTGAGAACTTCGACCCTTTCAGCTTGGGCGTCATAAACTGCTCCTTGAAAGATCCACCTGAGCATTTAGATCCAACTGAACCTAATTATTGCAGATCAATTAAAATGGAAAGTAAGTAACAATTCAAATTATTTAAAATGAAAACTTCTACGGGCTGGTTTGGATGGGGAGTAAATTGAGGTACGTCGTCATCGGCATGGTCATATGACGCGTAGTTAACGCTAACACTATATCTGTAGCTATGTTAGTGTCACTATATCTGTGCCAATAGATGTCAAAACCATATAAAAGTTTAAATTTACAAATTCAGATCAAATAATTAATTTTAATATCCAAAAATAACAACTGCTTATACATAGTTTTAAGCTTTCACTTCTGTTGAAAGTCCTCATAACTACTTTTTAATCACTGTTTATCGCTTACTCACTCCTTATGGCATATTAATATTTTTTCATGTAAGCAAAGTTTGTTGAAATATATTCTTAATACATTAAAAGAAATCTATCATCTCAGCTTATAGCTGCAGCAGTGAGTGCTGCCCTCAAGCCTCCCCCATAATAGGAGGCCTATAATATCACAGTTTTTTTTCCGTCCTTGGCGAAAGGACGGCGCGCGGACCCGTAACCCACCCGTATCCACCTTGCCTTCGTCGTTGGGCCTACAGTGCCGAGTTCCTTGTCCTCAGTGGTCGACCCGACGGAATACCATCACACTGGTCTAGGATTTTATTTTAAAATTGCCTGCTTATGCAGAAATATTATATGCATATCCAAGAGCAAGATTGGAGGATTAGGCAAATATTCTCTTTAAAGAGACTTTTGTCAAGCTGTTGATGTCATCAGGCTGATGGATGGAAGAATGGCATATTTTAAAGTAATTCATGTGTATGTGTATTTTATAAAGCTTTAAGCCCGTTTCAGACTACGCTATAATATAATAGCATATAGTATTTAGCTCATAGCACGACAATATCGCGCACCATACATCGTTAAGGACACGTTCACACTGTACTGTGCTATATTTTATGTATGGTGCGCGATATTGTTGTGCTATGAGCTATATACTATAGCGTAGTCTAAAACCCGCTTTAGAACGTTTTCAACTATTATTCTCAATTATTTTTCCGTGTGATGACGGAGTAAGAATATAATTCACCACACCCTTTCTTGCTCGTGAAAAGACGACTAAGGGATTTAATATATATACCTATAACATTTATGCAAGAGAAGGAAAACAGGAAATGAAACCCTATACGAACACGTATATTCAGCGTGGTCAATTTGCCTTCCACTCCGAAGAACGCTTGAACCCAGCAGTGGGCAGTATATGAGCTGTGATGATGATTCTAAGCTATTTCTTGTTCATCTTCTGATCATTATGATGGATATTTCAAGGTAGCTGGCTTATTAGTTCTATTGTAAATAAAACTACTTTTATGGATTTTATCGTGTTTGTATTTAATTTATGATTGGCCGACGTTTCAAACACTTTACAGCATTCATGGTCACGGGCGGACCTTAGTCCGTAGTAAGTAGGTTTATTTATAATGTGTAGTGTTCGCGTAAAGATCAGAAATCATTATTAGTTCTACTTCTGTTTTTGACAGGCTTTTTTTTTATCTGAAGATAACGCGCACGAATCATTCATAGCATGGCGTGCGGACCCATAAAATCCACCGTATTGCCTTCGAATTATGCTGACCACCATTTCTGATTCATGTCCTTCGGTGCCTTGCCAGTAAACTAACTTTCCAGATACAAACTCCTGTCCACAATACGGCAATAAATCACCGTCCTCACACGGTTCCCAATCCGTCCACCCACATGCCTAGATGTATTTTTATAGCTGTTTTTTTTATTTTGCAGTCGATGGAAAAGTCCGAGTAGTCCGTCAATGTGGCTATTTAACTGATGATGAAGGAAACAATCAAACATGTCGTCGTGTTGTGGGCAATGGCGATCTATTTGTTACATATTGTACTTGTAACACAGACCTTTGTAATTCTGCTACGTCTACATACCAAGAGATGGCGTTGTTTACAAGTATCGCTCTATTGTTAATAAATTACTGTTATTAATTTATATTTTATTTTAAAATTAAATAGTGTTGGCATGTGAAAATATTGAGTTATTGAATAATGTATTCATCTTTTATTTAAATTAATGACCTCGAGACGTGACAGAATGATTAATTATTTGGTCTAATAAAATCAACTAAAACAAGGAGTTATGACTGAAGGTACATAAAAACTCGTATAAACATTGAAATTGAGAATCATTTTTTCAAAGCGGTTAACAAGAAAAATGTTATATAAAAAAAACAGAAAGCATTTGTGAGTACCGCCGACAGAAGTGAAAACTCAAAACTTTTAACAAACGGTTCTTATTATTGGATTTTCAAATTAATTTTTTGATCTTCAATTAAAATTTGTAAATAAAAACTTTTATCTGGTTTTGACATCTATGGATACCGATATAGTGACATAGACAGAGCTACAGATATTGTATTAGCGTTAACATGTTACGTGATCATATATATGACGACTTATATGAATTTAGCCCCCATCCAAACTTACCTTTACAATCTTTCACTTCAAAAATTCTTTCATGTCCAGTGTCAATAAAATTAATTACGTTAGAGTACTCACCAGGATTGGCTCCATCTCGGAACACCTTGGGCAGGTTGCTGTACGCCAAGAAGTATTCAATGTGAGCCATCTCGTGATGAGCTGTCACCAAGTCCTTCATGTCGACATGGGTGCACATCTTAATTCTGGAATTAATAATAATAAACAAATTGAATGTCTAATAGATAGAATATTCCCCATGTGGTGACGGAGTAAGGATACAATTCACCACTCCTTATCTTGCCCGTGGGTGTCGTAAAAAACGACTACAATTTATAATATGTATATAACATCTATGCAATAGATGGAAATCTCGAATCAAAACCCTATGCTAATCTGTCTGACCAGCATTGTGTAGTAAGCTCAATTAACCTCCTATTGTGGAGGAGGCTCGAGCCCAGCTGTGGGAGGTATATGAGATGAAATGAAATAAATTTAATGTCTAATAGATAGAAAGTTGTCCGTGTGGTGACGGAATAAGAATACAATTCACCAATCCCTTTCGTCATCCCGGACAGATTGGGCAGGGTGTGTTCAGATAGCCTAGCTCAAAAAAAGGTCGAACCATAAATTATATAAATACAATTTTTTCAAAAATTGCGTTTAAGGAGTTTTCCGGGGCCGACCACTAACGACAAGTCACCCTGCTCTGGTGATCGGCCCAACAACGAGGTGACGTGGATACGGGTGGGTTATGGGCTCGCGCACCGTCCTTTCATCGCCTCGGACGGAATGGACCGCGCGTGCGCTTACCATAGCCCACCCATAAAAAAAAAGGAGTTTGCCAGTGTATTGTTAATACTTTTTTGTTGTTTCCGTAAGACCAGCTAAGTTACCGTCCACTACAAAGTGAAGCATGGGCGTCCAACTCTCGCGTCCGACAAACAAAACGCAATAGCAAATTCCTTCTCCATCATCGATGTTTCCCGAGATTGTCGTACTATCCCAAACGAACCAACACATTAACCAACCACAGAACGAGGCGATTAACGGCATCAAATAACTGCTTCGATGTTTCCTGAGCGCTATGACGTCACGAGGTTTAAATAAAGCACTTTCTTCACATTGAGTAGCGGCCTAGTTATGCTTCTGAGATCAATCTTAGGATCAACTCAAGATCCATGATTTATTTATTTATTATTACAATATCATAGCAGAAAAGAACTAATAAAATACATTGTCTAATAAAATTAGTAAACTATTCAAATAAATTTTATATACTATAATAACCTGAACCTGGACCTGGGTTAAGACCTAAACCGACATTCAAAATAATTAATCAGTAGATTGAATATAGTAAGTGTTCATATGTAGGTATGTTTCAATTGCATTTATTATTATGAACATAACGTGCGACTGTCTTAACATGGCTAAGGACGGTCTTCTTATTTTTAAAGCCCAAGACATTATTATTAAATTTATACTTATATCTCAATAAACCAGCATATAAATTTATCTAATTATTTAATGGGTAATGGAACTATGAAATTTGTATGTCAATTATTATTATTTTTCTTTTTAAAACCTTATAAGCGGTAACATCATTTAATGTTATAGTGTTCGTATCCCAATTACTTGGATCAACTCAATTGTACTCAATAGGTACTCTTCCTTCATAGTTCATATTGGAAAAGTTAGTGGAAATAGTTCTACCAGCGGCCACCTGTCTAACGCCAACCCTCTTTGGGAATGTTATTGCTCAGACGGCATCAGATAAAGTTAGCCCAGGTAAAACTAGGAACTCATCGCAAACAGATGTGCTATCATCGGAATCAGGTATATTATTTGTCGTTTATTTTTCGTGTGGTGGCAGAGTAAGAGTACGATTTACCACATCTTCTGTTACCCGTTGGTATCGTAAAAGACGACTAAGGGATATATTACGCATATGGCATCTATCCAAGAAGGAAAACTCGAAATAAAACCCTATACCAACCTGTCTGACCAGCATGGTACAGTAAGATCAATTTCCATTCTATTGTGGAGTAGGCTCAAGCCCAGCAGTGGGACATATATGGGCCGAAATGATGAATGATGATGATGATTTGTCATTTCAGGCAATATTTTTTTAACAGGATCGCCCATCCCGAGGCGAGGATCTTATCCAGGTTGATACTCTTATCCATCAAGTATAGTATTTTTTGACCACTGACTTCAAGTCCCCTGCTCCAGTGGTCGGCCCAACGACAAAGGCGACATATCACGGGTGTGGATGCTTACGCCCCTCTGTCGCCCCGGACAGAGTGGAGCGAAGAGTGCGCCGACCGTAGCCCAGCCCCGCAAAAAAAAAAGTATAATATATTTATTTACCTATAATCGTGTCTGTTACAAAAGTCCCAAGCAGATGGTTGGCAATGTATGTGACGATCAGCTGGCTGCTGTAACGCGCTCAATGCCCAGAAGTCATGAGGCATCGCTGACATATTCATGGAGACGAAAAACTCCTCAGCCAATTGGAACATCGTCAGTGGAGTGTAGCCCTGGAAAATACAAGCGTTTACATTATTTGTTGAAAATCAAATTTATATAAATTAATACATGGAATAATAATAAAAAAACAATATGGCACACAGATGATGTAGTCGTCTCACTAATGCCGTCCCTTGCTGAATTATAGGTTAGATTCCCACACAGGACAGCTCTTTAGGCTATCCATAAATTTGGGGCGACGCAGGCGCGACTACCTGCGCGTGATACCGCCCTAGCCGAGGTCGCAGGTGATTGGATCGGGGAATTAGTCCCGTCACCCGCCGAGAGGCTGACCGCGTGAGGAAAGACGTCCCCCCCTCGGGGAGGACGTCGGTCGAGGAGAGGGTACTCCTCAGGGGGTATGCCATGTGGCATCAAGTCACGTTGCTCCGGTGGTCGGACCAAGGACGAAGGCGACGCGTCACGGGTGGGTTACAGGTGTGCGTGCTCACGCCCCTCTGTCGCCCCGGACAGAGTGGTGCGAGGAGTGCACCGACCGTAACCCACACCCAAAAAAAAAGGCTATCCATAAATTACTGTCTTGTGTTTGGATTATTGGCTATATGGGTACGTTTGTATGTTTTAATGCCCCAGCTGCGATGAACTTATAGAATAATACGCATCGCTTTTTTTGGAGAATAACCCTGCACTAGGGCCGTAATCCTTATATTGCAGACAACAAACATACAGGCGGACACAGATTACACCTAGACTCAGAACAACCGTTTTGGCATTGCTCATAGTATTTTCCTACGTGGGAATTGAATCTGCTATCTTCGTCATCATCTATGCCCTCATTATCAAGTCGACTTCTAGAGCTATATCTTCTGATCATTTTAATATAATAGTTCTTGTGAGTTGAGAATATTATAACCAACCAGCCTTTTGTACTTTTTCCAATTTTCATTGACACAACAAATTTTTTCTCTAATATAAAAAAATCAAAACATCTCACCTATAGGTATGTTTCGATTAAATTTTATGCTCATTGCCTAGCTACTAATCCTCAACCTTACCAAGTAATATAAGCGTTGATCAGTGGACACTAGCTGGAATTAGTAAATTAATTTGATAGACTTGTAAGTTTCAGGGGATAATAGAGTTATAGCTATAGTATACGCCCTATCAAAAATAGTTACTTCATCATCTCAGCCTATATATCCCAGCCTATAGTCCCACTGTTGCGCTTAGGCCTCCTTCATAATGGAAGGAGAATCTATATACTATTCCACGCTGGTCAAACGTGTTGGAATAAGGTTTTGTTTCGAATTTTCCTTCTCTTGCATAGATGTTATATGTTTATTATATCCCTTAGTCGTCTTTTACGACATCTAAGGGCGGGAGTGGTGAATTTTATTCTTACTCCATCACCACACGGATTAAAATATTTTCTTAAATTAAAAGTATTTAGAAGTAAGGAATTGAGTCATAATCTGTTCTTATAAGTGTCAAAGAAATAACTCAGATAAATTACCTGTTGAACCATTTCAGGGGTGACATCAACTAAAGTTTTGCCGGGATAGGGTAGAGCGAAAGGTACGATGCCTGCCCAGCTCTGACCCCACATGTCGCCGAGAATGTGAGCGGGTATGGGCGCTGAACGAGATAGCCTTTCAGGACCGTACGCTTCACGGAGACGACGGCGGACGTAAGCATGGAGTAGCTCGTACAGTGGCTTGATCTGAAAGAAATGAAATTAACTACCATTATCTCAACTCGTTCGATACGTGGTTGCAACTTGAGAACATTTCTTCCCCAGCCGTTATCGATTCGTCCAGCTATGTAGCATGCCCATTGCCACTTCATCCTGCTAATTCTCCCTGCTACGGCATTTACACCGATGTCGAGTGGTACGTTGGTAGAATGGTGACGGTGGTACCAAGTCAAACAGTTCCTCGGAGCACTCCCCGTGAAAGAGTCGGTAGAGTACACAGAGTGACCCAAAGTCTCTCCGCTGCTCCAGCAACTCCAATCTGATATGAACATTTTCGACAACATATTGGTCACACGGCTGGGCTCGAGCCTCCTCCACAATAGGAGGGCAATTGCCATGCTATGTCACGTTAGTCACGTGTATTGGTATAGGGTTTTATCTTAAGTTATATACGAATTATATTCCATAGCCGTCTTTAACGATACTCACGGGCAAGTAAAGGGTGGTGAATTGCGTTCTAACTTCGTCACTATATGGACCTTGAATATATGTATAACCAGCATAGTAAGAAAAGCCATGATTTGAAGGTGGTTTTATACCACTAAAACAATGTGATAAGACCCAGTAGGTGGCGCTGTTATCAATCATTATATTTAAGAATTGCATCTATTGAGGCAGCGTGTATAAAACATTATTTTATATTATGCTCAACAAAAGCTAACGGCTAAAAGGAAAATAAAGTGGACAAAATATATTACCTGTTCCCATACTTCGTCGATTTCCTCTCTCATATTTGTACTTTCATAAGGGAACATCCAATAAGCAGATGCATCGGTGAAATCTGAAGAATAAAAACATTATACGTGTTAATAATCAAAGTTCTTATCATTAAACTCCTTCAAATTGTTTAATAGCAAAATGTTTGCAAGCATTTTACAAATATAGTAAATTAAGACATGGTGCCTTTCTAAAGTACCTACGCTTATACGTTGTAAAAATTGGCTAAGGAAGTACTGTCCAAGGAGAATATATAACACCAACCTCGATTGCCAACCCGCCTGGTGATTATGGCATTATCGCCCTTCGTGACAAGATTTATGTTTAGATAAAGTGTTCACCTGATCAAGATGATAATAATAAAATCATGCAATAATTTTCTTGCTCGCGGATGTTGTAAAAGATGACTAAGTGATATAATAGGGCAATAATGTCTATCCATGAAAAAGAAAACTCAGTATTTATCACTATTACACTATCGACATTCGTCTGTCTACGTGGGTCGGCTCGTCCGGGTTAGTACCATACCCTTGCAGAAAATCGACGACTGAGTAGTAGCAATTTGTTACTGCGCCTCACTCAGTGAGTAAAAGACCCGAAAGCCCAACTTTTGGTGATGCTCTTAGTGTCACGGAACCTCAATGCGTGATTTCACACTCCCTTCACTCTTTTCAAGGTAGGCAGGGATTTAACAAAGGTCCATGAGCAGTATCTCATAACATCAGATATAGGGATGTGACCTGAAGGGAAAATAATCGATTTTTAAATAATCGATTTTTTGTTTTTAAAATAAATCGATTATAAAATAATCGATGATTTTAAAATAATCGTTTTTTTTCTCCCAACAGGATTGTGATGACCTCTTTTTTTAATAATCGATTAATTTCGACTAGTAAAAAATCGATTAATAATCGATTTTTATTGTTTTGATAATCGATTGTAAAAATCGATTATTACAAAAAAATAATCGATTAATAATCGATTTATTTTAAATCGTTTTTTTTTCACATCCCTAATCAGATGTGCTGTTTACTTGTTTTCCACCAACAGTAATAAAAACATAAAACTCCTAAATAATATACCCCTAAATAAAAAACATAAACACCCTATCCGTCTGAACAACTTTTTATATTTTGTGAATTTTCCTTTTATTTTGAAGACTCTCCTTCGAGCCAAATAGTAGAATAATATAATTATCTATGATCCGAGAAAAAACAACTTACTATTCAATCTTGCTGCCTGATTAGTTAAGTCAACTAGCTGTTCATATAAATCTCTGATTCTTCTGCCAGTGACTCTTCTCCATTCGGTCCAGATATGCTGTAGTTCGTCCCAATCCCTGGAGTGGGACATGATGAACTGTAGTTCTGGCTGGAGGTGCAGACCACATTTGAACGGCTCATTGTAAGCGCAGACCTCAGCCGTGTTGTAGACCGCCAACATATCGTTTATAATGCGGTTGTACTGAAAAAGTTATTCAATCAATCTATATTATATTTGTAAACTAACAAATGCCCGCGTAGATCATCTCGTGGAAATAGCGGAATCAAATATATACCTAGTCTAACTTATAAAGCTACCTGGTAGTAACAAAGTCGTTTTGAATATTACCCGGAACAAACCGACAGACAACTAAATAAAAATTAAATAGCTTTTAGGCATAGATATCTGCCAAATAAACGTGTCAGCATGAAAAAAGCCTACTATTTTGACATTACAAACAGGTACTTCAATTTTATTTATTTGTATAGATATAAATTATATAGTAACGTACGTGTGTAAGTGTGTATGTGAGCTGCTCAGGGAGGAAGGGAAGGGGAGAGAAAGGAAAGAGAAAGGGTAGGAATACCATGCTCAAAATTGGTATCTGACCGTATTATATTGATAGTCGCCGGGGAGGAGCAAGAGGAGTTAAAAATTTAATATCAGGTTGACCGACCTTCGCTTGGAATATTTTTGTAGAATTTATTTAGGGATATAACAATAAAAAATAAGTAATGAAAAATATATAAAAAATTACAAAAAGAGAATAATAATAACACCGAGATTAGATCCGACGTTGTTTGACACACAAAAACTAAAATTTAAACTGGTCAACGTCTCACCTGAGCTACCGTAACTCTTGAGGTTGACAACGAAATTTGAATTCATATTCTTTTAAAATCTAATGTCATTGTAATGTTTTGCTAAAAACACCGACAAAAGAATATTTTCTATAAACAAAACCTAGCTGGATCGATTTTTTGGACCCGAATCCTCTAGTATGCCAAGTTTCATCAAACTCGTTGGTGTAGTTTCCGAGATGCTGAATATATATTTAGGTATATATATATATATATATATACAAGAATTGCTCGTTTAAAGATATAAGATATAAGAATTGCTCGTTTAAAGATATAAGATAAAAAGGGGTCACGCAATATAGGTACGTTCCCCCAAACGTCATTGTATGATTTTACAAATTACATTATTCACAAATAAATTAATTGCATTTTATATGCAATTAATTAAATAAAGTCACATTTTTATCTCTAAAGAAGATAAAAGAAAATTATATATAGAGGAGAGAGCGGATTATATATGGGTGTAATATACCTACCTCTTTTTCATCATTTAATATTTATTTTCTGCCGTCCGACAAGAACAAAACCACGATGTTTTAGTACAATTATATGTTATAATGCAATAACGAACTTCTTTTTGTCAGGCTAGTCCATGGATAGACCTCACCAGGTATTTGAAATGAGAACAGGTTGCCATTTTTATAACTAGCCGCACGACTTCTGTATTATTTATGAAGATATTTTACTTAATATGTGGGGCTCAATGAGTTTTAGAAAATTTGCTCTTCTTTCAGCATTTCTACCCATATACGCCCCAGTACTGGGCTCGAGCCTTCTCCATTATGGAAGGGAACTTGATCTACACCACGCTGGTCAGACGTGTTGGCATACGGTTTTGTTTCGAGTTATCCTTCTCTTGCATAGATGTTATACGCATATTATATCTCAAAGTCGTCTTTTACGACACCCACGGGAAACAGAAAGGGTGGTGAATTGTATTTTTACTCCGTCACCACACGAACATCTTACTCCGTCGCCGCACGGCCCTTCTTTAGAAGATAATCTTCTAAAGAAGAGTAAATTTCTTATAGATAGAGATATAGAAATAAAAAAGTGAATGTAAGACAAAGAACTTACTCTATCCAACTGATCAGGAGGTAATGCTGCTGGGCCGATGATGGATAGCAACTTAAGCTGTCGATAGGTGGCGTAGTCTCTAAGCGCTCCACGAGGTATCTGTTGAGCGGCCTCCCAAAGACCTCGTTGGAACAACGTGTAACGTTGCTGGGCGTCCAACTGAAATAGAAAGTATTGAAAGTTTTAATTTTTTTTAAGTTTTTTTCTTTATGTAGTAACGGTGGTATAAAACTTCATTTCAACCTCTTTTTAGCGGGTTGAATATCCGCGTGTGGAGAAGGGTCAACTCGAACTAAAACTCTTAACATATCAGGATAGCAGATAAAATACCATTTTCCCTATCATTTCTATTTTCATCATCTCAGCCCATATATGTCCTGCGGTTATGTTCGGGTCTCTTCTTTTATGAGAGAGAATTTGACCTTCTATAGCACGCTGGTCAAACATATTGGCGTGGGATTTTATTTCGAGTTTTCTTCTCTGGCATTAAAATGCAGATAGCATATTACATGTCCGTTTGGTGACGGAGTAAGAATACAATTCACCACTCCCAATCTTGACCGTGGATGTCGTAAAAGACGACTACGCATAGAACATGTATGCAAGAGAAGAAAAACTCTAAATAAAACCGTATACAACCTGTCTGACTAGCATGGTAAGGCCGATTTCTCTCCTATTGTCGAGGAGGCTCAAGCCCAACAGTGGGACGTATATGAGCTGAAATAATGAGGATGTTGATACATATTACATCCCTTAGTCGTCTTTTACGACACCCACGAACAAGAGTGGGGGTGGTGAATTGTATTACTTACTCCATCACGACATAGACACTCCGTCTCCTATCAGACACAAAATGTGGCAAAAATTAACACCAGTACTAACACAATCAATATATTGGCTTACGAAATTTTAAAGATAAACTCGCAAGCATTATAATACGAATAAAAAAAAATAAAAAGCAATATTGGGTGAAGATGGCGGTAGAGGTCATTGGTGGCATTGGATCACCCGTATAAGTAAATGTATGTGAGATATAAACTAATCATTTTATATAAAAAATGCGATGGGCATTTTGATATTCTAAAGGTACCTACATCTTAAAAAGGTACTAAGAGTGAAATAATCCTACAAAGGCTTTTTTGTGAACGAAAAAATGCTTAAATTTTCTCATAGATGGCGTAGTAAAGTTTTTTCGATAAAAAGAGGTATTTCATTTGGCCGGGACTCCCCCGTGGGACCTGGAGGCGGAGATGCTCGCCGGACTATATCGGCGGGTGACGGGGGTGCGAGCGGAGGGCGGTGTGGTCTCGTTAAGGGATCTCACCGCCTGGCGCGTCGACGCCCGCCGAGACGTCATCGCCCGTTGGGCAGTCCGGCTGGAGAGGCCTCGGTTCGGGGTGCGAACCGTGGAGGCCTTCCGGCCGGTGCTGATGCAGTGGTTAGAGTGGCGGCACGGGGTGCTCTCCTTCCGACTGGTGCAGGTTTTGACGGGCCATGGGTGCTTCGCCAAATACCTGCACAAGGTCGTTAGGAGGGAGAGTACACCATCCTGCCACCACTGCGATTGCGACGAGGACACGGCGCGCCATACGCTCGAGGCCTGCGGGGCTTGGGCAGTGCAGCGCTGTGAACTCGTCGCAATCATCGGTACGGACCTGCCGGTGACCTGACGTGGCTGACTGCTGTGGCTGACTGCCTGAAGTGGCCTGACGCTGCCGGCTATCGCTAGGGCGATGGTCGACAGCGTCGGGAATTGGGACGCGGTCGCAGCCTTCTGCGAGACAGTGATCTCGCGGAAGGAGGCGGCGGATCGCCTGCGTGAGGAGCACAGCCTCGATGAGGAGATCCGCCGCCGGCGACTGGGGCGGCGCAGGCGCAACTATCTGCGCCTCATGCCGCCCTAGCCGAGGCCGCGGGTGACGTGACCGGGGATTAGTCCGTCACCCGCCTAGAGGCCGACCGCGTGAGGAAAGACCGACGTCCTCCCCGAGGGGGGGACGTCGGTCGATGGGAAGGTACCCCAACAGGGGGTATTCCGTCGGGCCGACCATTGACGACAAGTTAACGCTGCTCCAGTGGTCGGCCCAACGACGAAGGCGACGTGGTTTTCGGGTGGGTCGCGGGAGTTGCGTGCTTAAGCCCCTCTGTCGCCCCGGACGGAGTGGTGCGGAGGCGTGCCGACCGGGGCCCACCCACAAAAAAAAAAAAAAAAAAGAGGTATTTCATTTTTTATTGCAAACGGTGGCAAAGTAACACAGTACACCTGATGGTAAGTGTTGCTGCCACTCATGGATCTTTGCTAGGCCACTGCCTTTCGCGAAGAAAGTGAAGGGGGTGTGAATGCGTGCAATAAGGTTCGGAGAAACTAAAGGCATCCCCAAAACCCACCCCACGCAATAACCCTCAGAAAGTTGGGCTTCCGGCTCTCTCGCTCACCGGATGAAGCGCAGTAACAAATTGCTACTAATCAGACATCGATTTTTCTGCAAGGGTGTGGTACTACCCCGGACGGACCGGCCTGCGGCTGTAGACAGACAAGTCAACAACACTGTTGGACCACACGGTCCTACCACTAATTGATGAAATATGTGAGCGAATAATTGGTTACAGCATGTAGGTAAGCATTGGTACGGTATATACGAGTATACTGGATTTAATGATTAATTTATAATCTTGCAAAATTGATTGTAACTGCCCACTAGTTTACCTACGGTACCTAATAGGCAATTTGTCACATAACCTCGCCTTAGTAGTCTTAAGTCATAACAAAAAACAATCCCATTTAACCTGTCAAAATATTACGTCATACAGTACTACAAATAATAACAAATACTACGATAAATATTCTATGCATGTTGACACTGGTAATGACAAATGATCATCGTTGACATTAATGATCGTGTGAACTACTTACATCCTTAAATGGTGCGGGTTTTATGTTACTTGGATACCGAGGTTATTGTAAAGATTTTTATTTTCGTATTTAAAATTCAAGTGTTTAAAAATAGTGCCTCATTACTAGCTTAAAAAGGACATTTAACCACTAAATAATATTGGGGCGGCGCAGGCGCGAGTACCTGCCTCTGATACCGCCCTAGCTGAGGCTGCGGGTGACCGGACCGGGGATATAGACCAGCACCCGCGGAGAGGTTAGCCTCGCGACGGCAATCGGCGTCTCTGTAGGGGACATCGATGGGAGAGGGTACTCCCTCGGGGTATTCCGTCGGGTCAACCACTGAAGTCACGGAACTCTGCACTGGTAGTCGGCCCAACGACGAAGGCGACGTGCGTATATGGATGGGTTACGGGTGTGCGTGCTTAGGCCCCTCTGTCGCCGCGGACGGAGGCAGGCGACAAGTGTGCCGACCGTAGCCAACCCCCCAAAAAAAAACCACTAAATAATATTGAAAATTTACATGTCGTGTAAATTTACATGTAATACATAGATGACGGAATGGTCAACGTTTTTGACTAGCTAACGTCTTATAAATCGATGAACTTCGGCTATTCGTTCGAAAAATTGTCACGTTTCGCCTGGGCCAAGCGCGGAACAAGCCTTTGCACGATCGGCCTAGACAATCGTCTTGTGACGCATATATACCTCTTAAAAAAATAACGAGTGAATTTCAATTTTAATTTAAGAAAAAAAATTCAATTATCTCCTTTATATTATACAAAATAATAATAATTCAATGTTAATAAGTGATAGTAATTCAAATCAATTCATAAATGTATACAATTTTTCGTCAGTGCTTTCTTATGGCGTTCATCATCATCATCTTGCTCTTATTCCAATTACTTGGGGTCGACGCAATATGTCATCTGTTTTGACATATTGCAAAAAGTTTCGGCAATGACTTTTATGACCGGCCGCCTGCCTCACGTCAACCCTCCTTGGGAATGTAATCGTTGACCCAAATGGTACCAGATGGAGTTGGTCCGGGTCAATCTAGAGCTCTTAGTCGTCTTTTACGACACCCACGAGCAAAGCAAGGGTTGGTAGTATTCGAAACCGCTACCACACAGCACGTCGTTCGTCTTCGTTTCTTATGGCGTTATTATATAAAATTATCGTCCGTAAACCGACTTTACAAACAACCAATTTTTGTATTTGGGGGATTGGCTTTGGTATCATCACAACCGGTTCATTTTTTTTTCTTTTTTTTATATTGCTAATGGTGGCAGACGAGCAAACAGTGTACTGTTTGTAACAGTAAACAGTGTCAGATGTACCTGATGGTAAGTGTTGCTGCCACTCATGTACCTTTGCAAGGCCTACCGTGAAGAAAGTGTAAATGGGTGCAATGAGGTTCGGTGATACTAAAGGCATCGCTAAGGCCCACTACACCTGGGACGCGGTCGCCGCCTTCTGTGAGGCCGTAATCTCACGGAAGGAGGCGGCGGATCGTGTGCGAGTAGAGCTCCTATTCGGCGACACGATCCGCCGCCGGCGACTCGGGCGGCGCAGGCGCAAGTATCTGCGCCTAATGCCGCCCTAGCCGAGGCCGCGGCTGATCGGACCGGGGAATTGTCCGTCACCCGCAGAGAGGCTGACCGCGCGACGGCAACCGACGTCCCAGGACGTCGAGAGGTGACATTACCCGAAAGAGTATTCCGTCGGGCCGACCACTGACGACAAGTCACATCTGCTCCGGTGGTCGGCCCAACAACGAGGTGACGTGGGGTACGGGTGGGTTACGGGCCCGCCCGCCGTCCTTTCATCGCCCCGGATGGATTGGATCGCGCGTGCGCATACCTTAGCCCACCCATAAAAAAAGACGAAAAAAAAAAAAAGGCCCACTACACGCAAACACACTCAGAAAGTTGGGCTACCGGCTCTCACGCTCACCGAACGAAGAGCAGTAACAAATTGCTACTACTCAGACGTCGATTTTCTGCGAGCCTGGATGAATAATGGCGTTTAATTTATGAGATGATCATTATCATCTACATAGTAACGAGATGAGTGCTTAAACAAAATAAAACAATCAATAGCTATAAAGTCCAGGCAAGTGAAACTATGATCACAGCTTCTATAAGATCCATTTCTTATAAGCGTTCTAATAATATTTTTTAAAGCAACATAATTAGTATGACGTCACTTTCAATGAAGCCAAGACAACAATGATGAATTATGTCATTTTTTTGCAGCTGATAGTTAGTGAGTCAGGACGCTGTGTGACGATAATCACCATTATCTGATGAATCATACCCTCATCATAATAACGTAGCGTAAAGAGGGCTATTATTATCTCAGCTTAATTGTTAGAGGCGACAATATTATATACAATCTGAATTAATTCCAATGTACAGTTTATACATTTTCTCACGTCTTCACCAAGAACTTATTTCCTACTAGCAACCCGCCCTCGCTTCGCTTCGGTTTTAGTCGTTTTACCCGCGTAGTTCCCGTTCCCGTGGGAATACCGGAATAAAATATAGCTTAGTTTACGATCTGATATTATAGCTTTCCATTGGTGAAAGAATTTTTGAAATCGGTCCAGCCGTTTTGAAGATTACCCGGAACAAACAGACAGACGGACAGACAAATTTTTTTTAATCTGTATTTTAGGCATAGGTGTCGTGCAAATAACCGTGTGAGCATGAAAAAAGCCTATTATTTTGACATTACAAACAGACACTCCAATTTTATTTATTGGTATAGATTAAACAAATTCATCTTCCACGATAGGAGGCAAATTGGCATACTATGCGTCGCTGTCGCATAGTTAGATAGATTCATCATCATCATCTCAGTCAATGTAATGCCCACTGTTGGGTTCAGACCTCCTCCACACTGGGAGGGGAAATAACCTACTATTCCACGCTGGTCCGACGTGTCGAAATAGGGTTTTGTATCGAGTTTTCCTTCTCTTGCACAGATGTTATATGCATGTTATATCCCATACTCGTCTTTTACAACATCCACAGGCAAGATAGAGAGTGGTGAATTGTATTCTTACTCCATCATCACATATAGATAGATAGATAGATTGGTACCGGTTTTTATTTTGAGTTTTACTTTTCTCACTCAGACGTAACATGTAAATTATATCCCTTAGCTGTCTTTTACGATACTCACCTCCAAGGAATGGTGAATTATATTTGTACTCTGTCATCACGCGGAATGTTTTAGAACGCTTGAATATCCCAGTCTAGCAGAAATAAGGCAGAAGTAAGGCTAACCATTTTAGCGCTGGCCATGGCTATTTCATCGCTGGTTGGACCACGGAGTAAGTTGTATATGCTCCGTGGGTTGGACAGTGTTCCTAGAGACGCCTCGGATCATCTTTCAAACTGCGGAGGCACTTCGAACTAAACAGATTGAATGATGGCCGATGGATGATGATGGATGAGCCGATGGAATGATGGCAGAAGGATGATGATGGGTTGAGGATGAAGCCTTAACTCAAGTCACTTTCTTTCCCAATGATGTAATTCTTGTGGAAGCATGCTTATTTCGGCAAATACTTGCCATTGCCTCAAAGAGAGAACTAACACCAAATTCGGCTGAATATTTATCTCTCATCCTCGTTAATATTTTGCTGGCACAATCTAACTAGCTTTGAACGATTCACGGTTACTAGTTTCAATCAAATTACTCTTAAACAATTACGTTGATCGTTTACATATTCAGTTGTTGGTGAGAATTTTTATTATGTTAATAATTTATTTGGACATGTTCTTTGTTTCCAAAAATACGAAGCCACAGGTCAACATCTTCACTGAATACTCATTATATTCATAACTTTGATGAATAACAATTTTAATACATACTTTGTGAATTTCTCGTATAATTAAAGAACGGCCGAAGTTTATTTTAGTTAGTTTTTCGTATGGAATAGTTGAAGATATGTTACCGTTTTCCGTGTGGTGACGAAGTAAGAATACAATTTTTGTCTTGGACATGATAAAATAGAACTAAAGGATAAAATGTGTGTACATCTATGTAAGAGACAGAAAGCTCGGAATAAGATCCTATAGTAACACGTTTGAGCAGTGTTTTACTTCCGATCAGGAATATTGACTACGTTATCAGTCGCAATGAGCCCTTAAAAGAGGCTATAGGGAGATTTACTACCAGCCATAAAGCCTATGAAATAAAGCATAGACATAATAAGGTCCAACGACAACAATTTCTTGTGCTGATTTCATTCAAGATTACGACCATGATATAAGGACAAATTACACTGTCGTGAATCTAGCAGAACAATTCATTAGCGACCTTGTTTTACATCGAGATTATATATCTTCACGCGAAAACGCTCAAGTTTAAGCAGATATATATCGCAATGCCAATTATTAGCAGTTTCATATAATTCGTCTTGGATCTATAATTACATAGTGTTTATTTTGAATATTGTTTAAATTTTTATACTTTACCATACAATGATATTAATAAGACACCATTATAATTATCTTTATCAGTCTGTAAGCTATAGCAATGTTAAGCGATCTTGGAGCGATTAGACTATGGCTCGGTGAAGTAGTTATAGCAAATTTGAACTTCGTAAGTCATATTACCGTGAGTGTGAGATTGTAGAGAATACCAAATTTAAGGGTATACATTTGGGCCAGTGCACGCCCTTTTTTTTTTTAGAGGGTGGGCCATGGTCAGCGCTCCCGCCGCCCGGCCCAGTCCGGGGCGACAGAGGGGTGGTGCACGGCCCCATGACCCACCCGTAGCTACGTCGCCTTCGTCGTTGGGCTGACCACTGGAGCAGGGTGACTTGGTGCTCGCCCTAGGGAATTCCAACCGTCCTAGCAGAAGTAAACCTAAGACAGTTACGCACATGTTCTCCGCGCACGCTTCTGTTGAAGAAGGGTAACGCAATCCATCTACGTTTGGTAATCATTGAATTCAATTTCATCATCATCATCATAACTCGTATACGTCCTACGGCTTATCTCGAGCCTCCTCCACATTGGAAGAGAAATTGACCTATAGCTCATCAGACGGATTGATATAGGGTTTCATATTTAGTTTTCCATCACCTCCATAGACGTTATCTACCTATTTGAATCCCTTCACCGTCTCTTAAGACACCCTTGGTCAAGAAATTACTATGTCGTCATCATACAATCATGGTAATCAATATACGCTCGCAAATATTTTTTATAAAGTTAATATAAATATTTCAAATTGCAATACGAATACTATTATAGAAGTCCCATTTTTTATGCATTTTAGAAATCCTAATTTCAAGCAATATTTTTTTAAGCAAATTTATTTTATTTAGCCATTTTTGAATATATACTCTGTATAAAATTATTTCAATAGTGACAACTCAAAATAGTCGGCATTATAAAATGTATAATTAACATATAAACACGATCCCAAGTTCAAAACCACTTGAATGCCGTGGGAAAAATGTATTCTGTTATACTTATTATACATATAAAGTAATGAATAATTACGCAGAATTGTAGTTGAGATAACGTAAATTAAAACGTGATATTAGACCTAAAGTTTTTTCCTTTTAAACAACACCCTGCACTTAAAAACTGATTCTTATACTTCGGGTGTTTATAAAAACGGACACAAATTACATCCAGAATCCAAAGAACAATTTGTGGATCGCAAAATGTATTTTTTTAATTCCTATTGGTGATAAAGATCTTTTTTTTATTGCCAACGGTGGCAAACGAGCAAGCAGCACTACTGATGGTAAGTGATACTACCGCACATGGACCTTTGCAATACCAGGGGCACAGCCAGGCCGTTGCCTACTGTGAAGAAAATACTCTTCTTAAACCTCGTTTAAAGAAGGACATGTCATAACGCTCGGAAAATACAGCAGCAGGTAGTTCATTTCAGAACTTGCACGTACGTAGGAGAAATGATCGCTGGAAACGTACAGTTGAAGACCATAACGTTTCCAGGTGAAATGGATGAACCCTGCTACGATGTCGAGTGGTACGTTGGTAGAATGGTGACGGTGGTACCAAGTCAAACAGTTCCTCAGAGCACTCCCCATGAAAGAGTCGGTGGGATACACAGAGTGACCCAAAATCCCTCCGCCGCTCCAGCGACTCCAATCCATCCGTAAGATTGGGATCCACATATGTCATATTAGGATCTTCATATGTCAAAGAATAAAAACTCGAATTAAACCCAACATCAACTGATTATTTGTTTTATTTTGTTTTTAGGATTTATTGTTATGGCGGCAACAGAAATACATAATTTGTAAAAATTTCAACTGTCTAACTATCGCGGTTCTTGAGGTACAGCCTGGTGACAGACAGATGGACGGACAGACAGACAGCGAAGTCTTAGTAATAGGATCCCGTTTTTACCCTTTGGGTATGGAACTCTAAAAAAAGCTCAAAATGCTATGAAATGCTGGAGAAATCAAAAATCATGTACCCAAAATATCAAGTCAGGTTGAATTTTGTCAATGCTGAGAGCAAGACCAGACTTATGTTGCTCTGCTCACTCTGAACGACCATTTCAATGCCTTAAACGTTAGTATATTAAAAATAAAATATGTATAAAAGCCGCTAGTGGTGGCAATAAGATACTTTCCATTCTGTAAAGGATAACAAAAAAAAAATATATGCCAGCAAAATCATCGTAAATTAATCGAAAAATCTACTATAGGATCGAAACATGACCGCTATTAAATAAGATCTGGCAATAAAAACGGGTGGCTTTTTTAAATAATCTTTTTAATATAAAATTGTATAAATGTTTCATAAGTACTAGTTTCAGTGTAATTGTACGGAAATATAATAAAGGTTAATCCGTGTGGTGACGAAGTAAGAATACAATTCACCACTCCCTCTCTTGCCTATAGGTATCGTAAAAGACGACTAAGGGATATATTATACAAGTAATATCTATGAAAGAGAAGGAAAACTCGTCATAAAACCCTATGCCAACACGATTCACCAGCGTGGTATAGTATATCAATTTCTCCCTCCTATTGTGAAAGAAGTCCGACCCAATCGTGAGACGTATATAAGCTGAGATGATAGATGATGATAATAAGGACTATGACTGGATCAAATCCTATAAACGCCATCCGATCACAAGTTCACTTCTAGCAGCTATCAATTTTTTTTTTTTTTTTTTTTATTGCAAACGGTGGCAAACGAGCAAATAGTACACCTGATGGTAAGTGTTGCTGCCACTCATGGACCTTTACAAGGCCGTTGCCTACCGCGAAGAAAGTGAAGGGAGTGTGAATGCGTGCATTGAGGCTCGGTGATACCAAGGGCACCACCAAAACCCTCCACACGCAAACACCCTCAGAAAGTTGGGCTTCCGGCTCTCTCGCTCACCGAACGAAGCGCAGTAACAAATCGCTACTACTCAGACGTCGATTTTCTGCGAGAGTGTGGTACTGCCTCGGACGGACCGGCCCGCGGCTGTAGACAGATAACTGTCGACAGTGTGGTCCTACCACTCTTAAATTTTAATTTCTTTCTTTAAATTCTCTTAATTTCATTAAAATAAAGCGAGAGACCCATCAGCGATTTATTTGAACTTAGTTTAATGAATTTTCCTCAATCAAACTTACCAAAAGCAATCATTTAGTTGCGAAACATTAACAGTATGGGAATGTCCTTTATCATTCACAATACACACACATATATACTTGTGAGAATTAACACTCGTCTCATTATTTCATACTGTCGGCATTGAATCGACTAACGTAAGCTCTTATAACTTAATCTTCAAGCAAACATATGGGTCTTCTACTTTTTATAATCACACTAGCAACCCGCCCTCGCTTCGCTTCGGTTATAGGTTATAGTCGTTTTACCCGCGTAGTTCCCGTTCCCGTGGGAATACTGGGATAAAATATAGCTTAGTTTACGCCCTGATATTATAGCTTTCCATTGGTGAAAGAATTTTTGAAATTGGTCGAGCCGTTTTGAAGATTACCCGGAACAAACAGACAGACAGACAGACAAAAATTTTTTAATTGCTATTTTAGGCATAGGTGTCGTGCAAATAACCGTGTGAGCATGAAAAAAGCCTATTATTTTGACATTACAAACAGACACTCCAATTTAGTTATTGGTATAGAAGATTTCAGCCCATATACATACATCCCACTACTGGGATTTTGGACTCTATTTTCCTTCACAGTAGAAGTGAAATTGAACTAACATACCACACAATGTGGTGACGGAGTAAGATTACAATTCGCCATTCCCTTTCTTGCCAAGGGTGTCGTAAAAGACAACTAAGGAATTATTATACGCAAATAATATCTATGTAAAAGAAGAAAAACTCAAAATAAAACCAATACCAACCTGCCTGACCAGCAGTGAAGGCGTAAGATCAATTTCCCTTGTATTAGAGGAGGGTCATGATGATGCTACCTTTGTCGTCTTTTACGATACCCGCGGTCAAAAAAGGGGGTGATGAATTGTATTCTCATTCCGTCAGAACCGGGAAGAAATTACCCACTTAGTGAAATTTTAAATAAAGTATAGCTTAATATATTTTTGAGTACATGTGGTGAGGTAAAAAATGATGGGCGCAGCAGATGGTGGCTAATCAATTCTTCGTGTAGTTTTAGTTTAATTTAAAGTTTATTACCAAAAGAAGTCATTAAATATCAATATACATTAAATATAAACAGTAATAGTGATATAATATGCGGAATTATTTCTTCACTAACCGCGATCGACTGGATGGACTTGCTCTAATATACAGGATGTATCAGGTTATGGGGCAACTGATCGAGTATGTTGTAGTTTAAGGGTCATAGATCGTAATTCGAATGTATATCACACAAAAAAACAATATAACAAAAAAAATATAGCGATTACAAAAATGTGTGTCTAAGAGTCTATGCCTTAAATGTTACGTATTATGTAGGCATGCACAGACAGGATACACGTAAGCATGTAAAGCTTCGACAGTATTAATAGGTATTAATTACGCAAACGCTTCAATGGTAACGTAGGTACAAAGACGGATTGTAAACGGTCATCGGCCGGTCAGCTGATTTAAAGCGAAGTTTGTCTTTCTTATGCGAACGTAATCATTGATTTATTCAATTTCTAATGAACATTTAACAAAGTACGAATATGTCGCAGATTAAGTATTACTCAATACATTTCAATCAGATTTACACGAAAAAGCGATGTAAAAATTAAAAACTTTACACGTATCTAATTCATTAACGAATCGATTTTTTTATACACTTTGTATAAGGTATTCTAGTACGAACGAGCTCAGCTCGGCTTGGGGCATTGCTGAGTTAGGTTCGATTGAATATGATCGACCTACAAAAGATTCGTCCAGGGGGATGACTCTTTTGTCGGTCGATCATATTTTGCAAAGAAACCGGCCAGCGGCATAGTCCTATCACAAAAGAATGTTTATATCATTTCTGTTGGTGGCAAACGAGCTAACACCTGATGGTAAGTGATGACGCTGCTCTTGGACCTTTGTCAGAGCGCTGCTTATTGTGTAGAAAGTGAAGGAAATATATGTACGTGAAATCGGTGATACTAAAGACCAAAACCCAGCACAGGTAAATACCCTCCGAAAGTAAAGCTACCGGCTCTTGTTCACCGAACGAAGTGCAATAACAAATTGCTACAATTCAGACGTCGATTTTTTGAAGAATACTAAATACGAAGAATACTACTCCGGGTAGACCTACGACAGTGTGGTCCTACTACTTAAAACGCATTTTCGGTACTTTAGTTACATTCAAATAGAATAAATAGGTATATATAGATACTAGCAACCCGCCCTCGCTTCGCTTCGGTTATAGGTTATAGTCGTTTTACCCGCGAAGTTCCCGTTCCCGTGGGAATACCGAGATAAAATATAGCCTAGTTTACGCCCTGATATTATAGCTTTCCATTGGTGAAAGAATTTTTGAAATCGGTCCAGTCGTTTTGAAGATTACCCGGAACAAACAGACAGACAGACAGACAGACAAAAACTTTTTAATTGCTATTTTAGGCATAGGTGTCGTGCAAATAACCGTGTGAGCATGAAAAAAGCCTATTATTTTGACATTACAAAAAGACACTCCAATTTTATTTATTGGTATAGATAGACAATGAACCTTCTACAGAGCATAAATACGTAATAAAATCCGGTTTCATTGATCAATCTTATCAGAAGTTCCAACTCATTGTCGCTACCAAGCTAATAACATACTAACAAACGCCTATTCATGTCAAAAGTAGTTCAAGTTTACAAACAAAAGTACAAACGCGAGCCAACTTGAAAAATTTGGCGCAGCGTGCAATCCATTTGCACATAACCACCAATTTAACATTGAGATTATTTTAATTTGAATATATACTCTAAGCTGTTGTATTAAGGTCTTTGTAAATTGAATACGGGTGTCAAGCTTTAGATGGTGCATAAAGTGTAAGGTCAGGAACGTCTTTTGTCATCAATTAGTAGGACTACGTGATTGGATTGTGTGAAAAAGTACTGGTGAATACTAAAGTGGTTAGATTAATATATAACTGTATTGATTTCCGTACGACAATTGAAAAACAATACAATGTCACCAGCCCATCCTTCCCCATGAGTAATTATGAAATATAAAAAGAAATGCGAGCGATACATTAATGTAAGAAAAGTAATTCTCGATACGAATCCGTTTATCAAGCGTGCTATAGGATTTACCTTCCCTTTTGAAGGAAGCTCGAAATTAGTAGTGGAACTGAAATGGGATGATGTATACCTGTTTCCTTGCAATGGTGAATTAAAAATATAATTGAATCCAATTAAAAATATAATTTAACAAAAAAACATTAAAAGTTATAAGCAGATAAAAACGTTGTATGAAAACGAAAACTGGGCATAAATCTTTATGTAAAACCACCCGGACTTTTTCTTCCACTTCAGAAGATATCTAATAAAAAAGGTATATAAGCTTAAGTTTTTCCATATGGTGGCGGAGTAGGAATACAATTCATCACCGCCTTTTTTTGTCATGGATACCGTAAAAGACATCCGTGGAATTATAATATGCAGATAACATTTATATAAGCGAAAGGTTTTCCTTCTCAAGGTAAAATACTGACCAATCTACCTGAACTATAGTAAGTCAAAAACGTTTTCCCTCTCATTGCGGAGGAGACTCAAGCCCAGCAGTGGAACGTATATAAGTTGCGATGATGATCAACGAACGTTACAATACCCAAGCTTTACTTGACACAAGGATTTTCAATGTCCATTTTACACATTAAATTGGCTAATATTGTTGTAATTATGCTTAAATAAAAATAGCTTAGAATTTTGAGATTTCCTTCTTTGATTTGACAAGCAGACAAGCAATGTCTTTTGTAATAATTCTAAGCAAGGAAAAATCGCTGAATTATATTTTCACTCCTATAAAATAAAGAAAAATAGAACTGTGACTATCTGTACTTTATTCAAAAGACCGATGCAAAATAATCTTGGGTCACAGAAAATATTAAATTTAAAAAAAATAGAGCGATGTGACGTCACCGTGTCAATCCGACCCTGAATTTACCAGATACCAAGCCAAGGTCAATTGCAGATATTATCAAATTACCTAATACAGTATGCATTTTGACATAATTATTAGGGAATGGTTTTATTTAATATAGTGTTGATTATCTCGTTGATGCAGTAACATAAATTACAGCAATTGATGGGATCCAAATTTAAATGGCAGAATACCAGGCCTTAGCAGAATACCAACGCTATTTCTTTAAAGAGAAATAGATAGCACAAGCTGAGCCAATAGCTTTTTTGTTCCTCGTTAAAATTAAATTATTTGATGTAAGAAGTTCCTTTCTTTAATCATGATTGTGTTTTTATTAGATTTAACGAGAGCAGAATCAATATTTTTCTTTCCTCTTTCTTTCTAATTCCTAAATAGGTAAAACTATTATCATTTCAGTTACTTATTATTAGCTTTACCTACCGCGGGGTGACGGAATAGGAATACAATTCACCACACTCTATCTTGCCCGTGAGTATAGTAAACGATGACTAAGGGATATGATAAACATATAACATCTATGCAAGAGATGAAAAACTTGATAACGCTATGCTAATACTGACCAGCGTGGTATAGTGTGTTAATTTCCCTCTTATTATAGAGGAGACATGAAATCAGCGGTGGAATATGTGTAATCGGAGATGGAATAGTTTTCCATGCTCGCTTCGCATAGCATAATGTATATAGTATTATGTTGTTGATATGTAGAAATATCAAAGACTAGCAACCCGCTCTTGCTACGCTTTTAATTTTTTTTTATTGCAAACGGTGGCAAACGAGCAAACAGTACACCTGATGGTAAGTGTTGCTGCCGCTCATGGACCTTTACAAGGCCGTTGCTTACCACGAAGAAAGCGAAGGGAGTTGTGAATGCTTGAATTGAGGCTCGGTGATACCAAGGGCACCACTAAAACTCTCCACACGCAATCACCCTCAGAAAGTTGGGCTTCCGGCTCTCTCGCTCACCGAACGAAGCGCAGTAACAAATTGCTACTACTCAGACGTTCAGTTCCAGTCGCCTTACCCGCGTAGTTCACGTAGATATACCGGTATAAAATACGCCTATTTTACTCCCTAATATTATAGTTTTCCATTGGTTAAAGAATTTTTGAAATCGGTTCGGTGGTTTAAGCGTAATAGCGTAACAATGAAACAAACTTACTTTTGCATTTATAATATTAGTAAGGACTAGCAATCCGCCATCGCTTCGCTTCGGTTATAGGTTATAGTCGTTTTAGCCGCGTAGTTCCCGTTCCCGTGGGAATACCGGGATAAAATATAGCCTAGTTTACGCCCTGATATTATAGCTTTCCATTGGTGAAAGAATTTTTGAAATTGGTCCAGCCGTATTGAAGATTACCCGGAACAAACAGACAGACAGACAGACAAAAATTTTTTAATTGCTATTTTAGGCATAGTTGTCGTGCAAATAACCGTATGAGCATGAAAAAATCCTATTATTTTGACATTACAAACAGACACTCCAATTTTATTTATTGGTATAGACTAGCAACCCGCCCTTGCTTCGCTTCAGTTCTAGTCGCCTTACCCGCATAGTTCACGTAGATATACCGGTATAAAATACGCCTATTTTACTCCCTAATATTATAGTTTTCCATTTGTAAAAGAATTTTTGAAATCGGTTCGGTGGTTTAAGCGTAATAGCTTAACAATGAAACAAACTTACTTTTGCATTTATAATATTAGGATGAAATACGAGGATAATAATAATAATTCGTGTAGTGATGGAGTAAGAATACAATTTACCAAACCCCTTTCATTATAGTTTTGATTATAGACAATTATAGTATACAAAAAAAAAAAACATCTATGCAAAGAGAAAGGAAAAATTCAAAATAAATCACTATCCGAATGCAGGTCAATTTCCTTCTTAATATTTTTTTTTTTTTTTTGGTCAGCTCACCCTCCGCCCGGCTCCGTCCGGGGTGACAGAGGGGTGACGCGCGGCCACGTAACTCACCCATAAAGCACGTCATCTTCGTCGTTGGGCCGACCACCAGCAGTGGGACGTACATGAGCTACGATCAAACATTATATTTTCTATTATTGAAGTAATAAAAAAACATTGAAATTTGTTATACCATTCACTAATCATATTATTTCTTTAGCCTCGCTTAGAACTTAAGTAAAAAAGAAAACCTTTAGCTAGATACGTGCTTCGTGCGTATAACCTAACTGCATTTTTTTATAGTTTCCTATTGTACATAAATTGATATTTTTTACCATAATTCAACTCAAGGTTTTGCTGAAAATCCATAACTTTATTTGATTACGTCTATTATATTTGAAATAAGCTTTTTAATACAAATTATGCGTCAAAAGACTGCTATTACTGTTTTTTAATCGACTTCAAAAAAGGAGGTAGGTACCGATTTATATATTTTATAATACTGTTATTGTTTTGTAATTGTTTTGATATTGTAGTAAGGTACTTGGAACCGACTTCAAAATTATAAAATAATTATTTAATAATTTCTATTTAACTAAATATGGGATATAATATGCACATAACATTTGTGCAAGAGAAGAAAAACTCGAAATGAAACCCTATACCCAACATGTCTGACGGTAGGTCAAATTCCCTCCCATTGTGGAGGAGGCCCGAGCCCAACAGCGGTACGTATGTGGGCTGCGATGATGTTGATGATTTAACTAAATGAAAATACGTATTACTTTGTGCGAAGTAAATTTATTTTTTTGCTTTTTTATTTACTGCTTGAAGTCTGTTTTCCTCTTTTGTTTAAAATTATTTTATTTTGCAATCAATATTACATAGGTATTATCTATCATCATTTCGCCACATTTTCCACGGCTGTACTCGAGCGTAATAAGAGGAAAATTTACCTTACCACCACTGGTCAGACGAGTAAAGTATGATTTTATTTCGAGGTTTTCTTTTCTCGTATCTTATCTTATATCTTTAAACGAGCAATTCTTGAATATATATATATATATATTCTGGATCTCGGCAACGGCACCAACGATTTTGATGAAACTGGGCATACTAGAGGTTTCGAGGCCAAAAAATCGATCTAGCTAGGTTTTATTTATAGAAAATGTTGTTTTGTCGGTGTTTTTAGCAAAACAATACAATGACATTAAATTTTAAAAGAATATGAATTCAAATTTTGCCGTCAACGTCATGAGTTACGATAGCTCAGTTGGGAAGTTGTCCAGTTTTCTTTTAGTTTTATTTTGGCATACAAACAGCGTCGGATCGAATCTCGGTGTTATTATTATTCTCTTTTTGTCATTTTTAATATTTTTTTCATTATTTAATTTTTATTTTTTATTAATATATATCTAAATAAATTCGACAGAAATACAACAAAAATATTCCGAGCGAAGTTCGGTCAACCAGATATTATAACTTTATATGTATATTATATAGCCTAATCTTTAATTACCCACCCAAAGGAAGCATCATCCATCCTAATGGATGGACGTCCACTGTGGAACATAGGCCTCCCCACAAAAATGCCACTCGAAACGGTCCTGTGCCACTTGCAGCCAGCGGTTCCCTGCGACTTTCAAGATGGTGTTAATCCGCCTAGTCGGGGGTCGTCGTCGCCACTCGAGAACTTTTCTTCCCAAACGGTTGTCGGTTCGACGTGTGATGTTGCCTGCCCATTGCCATTTCAACGTGTTAATTTTGCGGGCTATATCGGTTACACCAGAAAGGAAATATTGAATTGTATACTTACTCCGTCACCGTAAAGAAAATATTGTTAATCTCTGTAGCGTTATTTACTTAGCCTATGGCCTTCCTCGATAAATGGGCTATCCATTTATCGAGGAAGGCCATAGGCTATATATCATCATCTTAAGACCAATAGAAGCGGAGCATCGATGAAGAATGTTTTTTTCGCAAAAATCGTAAATCATAAATCAAATCATCATCATCATATTCGATAAAAGTATATTACGTAAGATCTCGTGTACCGTCAGAAAAATAGATTAGAGGTATAATTTAGTAGATATACAAACCAGGTTGTCTGTCTGGTGACGGACTAAGAATACAATTCACCACTCCGTTATCTTGCCCGTGGATGCCGTAAGGGATATAATACCCATATAACATCTATGCAAGAGAAGAAAAACTCAAAATAAAACTCCATACCAACCTGTCTGACCAGCATGGTAAGGTCAATTTCCCTCCTGTTGTGGAGAAGGCTCGAGCCCATCAGTGGGGCGTGTGAACGTGGACTGAAATGATGAATGACAAGCCAGATGTTGGTATCAGCGCTATTTCATTATAATTTAATAGCACCCACTGAGTCAATGTTGTTTTTAGTTAGAATTAGATTAAATTATATCGGGTTTTATTTTGTTTAGTATGTATAAATAGTTTTTTTTTTTACTACAAATTATGAAAATGTAGTAAATCGCGAGCAGAATAAATATTTTTCATTGTTTTAATAGTTGAATGGATGCACCAATATGTGCCCCGACTTTGATATTTCTAAATTGAACCATCGAGATGGGAGGCCTTGGTTTCTAAGTTGGATAGAGATTGAACAGTTTATATGGTTCATTTGCATATAAAAAATCAATAAAATAAGTCTGGAACTTTATTTAATACATAATAATAGGCAAGACCTAATAATGATTCCGTATACTTTTTGCCTAATTCCGCATAGAAAGAAGAAAGAAAGAAGAAGGAAAAGATCTTTATTTGTTTTAGTGCTTGAAAAACATAAAAATTAAGAAACAAAAACAAAAAAAAAAACACGTAAAAGCAAAATGGACTTGAGCTCAACTTGTGGTTGGGATGCGCACGCACCTCTGCCGTTGATTTTCATTCCAAGCCAAACTTACAAACTAAAGCCTATGTTATACTGCCCTCCCGAACACAAAACAAAAACAAAAATAATTTAAAAATAATTTACATATAAATAGATAGACATAGATAATCATCAATTGAATATAAGAAATGGTAGTGCCTTAACTAGTGACCTTCTATGCCAAGTATCTGGGTTTTATTTGTACCATTTATTTCAGCCCAAATATGTGTCATCGGTGGGCGCGGGCCTCCACCTTTACGCGAGGGAATTTGACCTACTATACCACGCTGATCAGACGTTTTGGCATAGAGTTATACGTCATGTTTCATCTGCAGCTATCGACTGTACACTCGCAATCACAAAAAAAAATAAAAAAGAAAATACAAAGCAATCATGAAGACTGGCGACAGAAGTGAAAACTTAAGGTTTTGGCATCTATTGTGACGTTACATAACTACAGATATAGTATTAGCGTTTACACGCTACATGACTTTGTCGCTAAAAAATTATATTACTTTACTCCGCATCCTGCCCATAGAAGTATTCACCTCAAAAAGAACAGAATTGAAGTTTTATTTTCCAAACCAATATTGGTGTTTATACTATTGCAACTTATTCCATCACTTTTTATCCCTTTTCAGTAACACATTTATAATATTCATTAAGATAGTTATCAAAGCTTTTCGAATTAAAACGTAACACCAGGAAATATATAACAGAAATTGAATGTAATATAAATCCAAGTAATGTCATAGCCCCCAACGATTATGGTCGCAAACCAATTATATACAACCATATAGTTTTCTTCTAACAATAATATTGAACACAATAAGAAGCCTTGGGTTTAATGAATTATCTTATTGTTATTGTGTCCCAAGCCTTACAGGTAACTGTGTTAGGATACAGGACGCCATTTTATGATGGCCGCGTGTCCGACATTTTGCAATGCGTAAAACATAATGGTGGCATTGTAATGTCCTTAATTATTTGCATATTTGACATACGCAAGTAATTAAGAATTCAATTTCAAAATCATTTATTATTAGCAATCCGCCCTCGCTTCGCTTCGGTTTTAGTCGTCTTTTCTGCGTAGTTCCCGTTCCTGTGGGAATACCGGGATAAAATATAGCCTAGTTTACTCCCCGATATTATAGCTTTCCATTGGTGAAAAATTTTTGAAATCAGTCCAGCAGTTTTGAAGATTACCCGGAACAAACAGGCAGATAGACAGACAGACAAAAAAAATTAAATTGTATTTTAGGCATATGTATAGTGCAAATAACCATGTGAGCATGAAAAAAGCCCATATTTTGACATTACAAACAGACACTCCAATTTTATTCATTGGTATAGATAAATACTTAAACTAATTTACTAAATCAGTGGTGACAAAGTAGAATACAATTCACCACTACCTATCCTGCCCGTGGATGTCGTAAAAGACGACTAATTGATTTTATCAATTAGTCGTCTTTTACGACCCTACGGCCACGGCCCTATATCGACTCATCTGATCCACGTAGGTGAATGTCCCTCCTGTTATGGAGGAAGCTACGGCC
Source organism: Lymantria dispar (assembly GCA_032191425.1). Taxonomy (NCBI): domain Eukaryota; kingdom Metazoa; phylum Arthropoda; class Insecta; order Lepidoptera; family Erebidae; genus Lymantria; species Lymantria dispar. Next base: position 34,430,437 of record CM063448.1, read on the forward strand.
CGGACACACCCATCGCAATCCGGTCTTCAAAACCTACTATGTTACCTGCCCATCGCCATCAGACTGACAACAGGTACCGATTTTTTGACCTCGTTAGCCATTTCATTTCCCCTGTAGTTCCCTCAGCAGGTATTTATGGTCACAGCCAAGTGATTGATTATGAAATTGTATCGCACAGAGAGTTATTACTATTATTCATTATTATTCTCAGTTTCTAACTATTTTCATCATTAACCTTTCATAGACCACTGCTGAAGGTAAGCCGAGAGTATAGTAGTATAATCACCATATTTGGCAAGTGTGTTAGCAATCATAGAGAAGTGTTATCGTTTCAAAAGAAAGAGCTGCTGATCGCTCCAGTTTAAAATTATGACCATAAGCCTAATATGTACCTAATGCCAGCCTTTCTTTGAAGATGAATCAGATTGCCAAACTCGACTCGGTTTTGAAACCATCAGTAAAAGACATTCAAAATCTACTGGAGATAATGGAACGGATGTAATGAACGTAAGCCCTCGCCCTGGCAAAAAAGAAACATTGCAGGATTTTCTTATATATTTGCTTGTGACATAATTCCTCGTCCTTCAGGGACTTGGGATTTACTGTTGCCCATAAAGGGTTTCATAACGTAAAAAAGGCTAGCTCTGCTTAAAAGCAATTAACCCACCTTATCGTCATTTAAAAACTTGTAAGTAAAGTCATTATCGTGAAGAAATAAGTAAAATATTTCCTAATCAGTGAGTTAACCTAAATTTCAATTGTCACTAATATCCGTTCGCAATTCCGCGGATCTCCGCCTCATTTCCAAGTATTTACATGACATCATAAATCGATTCTAAAACAAACAAAGCCCGTCTATGATCAGTGTAAAACCGGGTATGTTGGTAACACTATTGTTGTGCCCTATTATGTGAATTAGGTTATTGCAATGGCGGATATTACTGGCGATTTAATTTATCAGTGAAAATGTTTTCAATGAGTTATCTATAATTATCGCTGCACTCAGTTTTTAATAAAAGGAATAAGCTATTTTTATAAGCGACTTAAAAAAGGAGGCGATTATCAATTCGACTGTATTTTTTTTGCCTATGTTTGTTACCTCCGAACTGCCGACTGAGTGAACCCGATTTTGATGATTTTTTTCTTATTTAAAAGCTGGGGCTTCTCGTAGAGTCCCATTTCAACTTGGTCCAGCTTTGACAATGACATTCATGAGAAAACGGTTGAAGTCGGTTTTATTTTGTACAAAATGATTTTGAGATTGCGCTTCACAATAATTTATTTTAAAAAATTTCAACCACATAACTGAGCTCAAATTTGTTCAGCGTACTATAGAGCTTTGCTCTTGTTATGAAACGGAATTCGAGACACGGCAATGCGTAAAAGAATGACTGTATCCGCCATAGCACGAAAAAAGCGTATGCGATCATGGCAATTATATTAGGCCTATCGATGGTGGATTAAGAGTATAATGCGTTACAATTCCCTGTTTTTTCAAGGGAATTCAATTTTGAGACATTCTATGATATGATCACGCCCCGCCCAATCGTAAATATAGTTATTATTTATAATTAATACATATATTTCTTATGTCACCATCGTGAGAACCAATTCAAGATGTAGGTCGTGACTGGTTTCTGTATACTTTATCAAGTTTTTTTTTATATTTACGACCTTATCGGTCGATATCGGAGCAGTATTGGCCACAGTTAAAATAACAATGAAATGAGTTTTTTGGTTGACCTTGTTTGTTTTTTTAGCAATATGATCATGAGAATCAGAAATATATAGCAGTAGTCTCTCAATAGGTGACGGGAGTTTAGGCAGGTTATGATGCTTTACGCAGCCCTTACGTTAGCTGGACTTAGGGATGAATCGATACTAATGAGTACATATGATATCGATACTTTTCATTCGATACTAGTACTCGGTATCGAATGCTAGTCCATTCGATACTGAATACTAGTTTCAAATGAAAACCATGATATCAGTATCGAATAAAAACCATGGTACTCGATGCTATAGTCCATAAAATATAGCTTGATCTCTGTGACAGTTGTCCCTAGTGCTGTCACGCTTACAATAAAGTCCGTAGTTTTTTATCGATAAAACTCTTTTTTTTTTATAATTGTTATCTTCTATTGTAATTGAAATTCAAACAATGAAAATCTTTTTGAATTTATTTCAAAGAAAATCTGTTTTTTTAACTATTCCTAAGGAGTACAATCAAAGTCAACGTCACTATTATCGTCAACACTGGCGCGTTCCTGCTAGAACATTTATCATTTTTTACCAATATAGAGACAGTCGTTAGATCAGTCGATCAATTGCGACTGTTTTATTAATAAACATGTTTAGTTTACTGTGTGTATCATTATACTTTACTGTGAGGCAGTTCCGTGTGGTGTCGGAGTAAGAATACAATTCACCACCCCCTATCTTACTCGTGGGTGATCGTACGAGACGACTAAGGGATATAAAACGCATATAACATCTATGCGAGAGAAGGAAAACTCGAAATAAAACCCTATACCAACACGTCTGACCAGCGTGGTATAGTAGGTCAATTACCCTTCCATTGTGGAGGATGCCCGAGCCCAACAGTGGGACGTATATGGGTTGAGATGATGATGACTGTGAGGCAAAAGTAGTTTTTTAATGTTTTATTAATTCAATTTATGTATTTTATAATCTAGCTGTCTATTGGAATTGTAAAAAATATGTTGAAAGTTTTATATAAGTACTGTATTGGGCTTATTTCTTTTTTGAATAATTTAATAAAGATCGGTGATCGATTTACGTATATCGACTGTCCCATCTCTTTTTTATTTTCAGTCCAGTATAACCTTGTACGTGCATGAGCGTCATTTTTCCATAGAATATTTACTAGGTATTTCAGTACTTACGAGCTACATTTTAGGCATGAATATTAATATTTTTATTTTTATAATATATTGCACTTCAAACGCAATAAAATTGGCATGCAATGATTGAAAACTAATGTGATACAAAATAAAATTGGAAACATGTCGCTCGTTCAAACTTACTTCGTCGGTTTCATTGATATCTGTCACAGAGATATATTACTTACAGAGCTATATTTTATGGACTATAGGTTAAGTATTGATACTTTTTAATTCATACTAATCGATACTAGTACCCAGTATCGAACGTTAGGACACATCCCTAAAAAAAAGCTCATCAAAATTATTGCCACAGATACGTATTCCGTATATTATAGGATAGACTCTATGAATAGTCCGATCGATACTAAGTAGGTATTAGTATCGAATGAAAAAGATTCGATACCGATACTTAGTGACCGATACGGTATCGATTAATAGTATCGATACCTAGTTGGTATCGATTCATCCTTAGGTGGACTACTGCAGAGTTGAATTCATACTATAGCTGACCAAAAACAATTTATTTATCGTGTTGAAACACTTTACATCAATGAAATACTATTGATATTAAAGTTTGTGAAGATTGTTTGTTAATCATTCACGTGTAAACTGTTGAACAGATTTAGATAAAAACTGAAACATAGATAGTGAGGATATCTTAGTCGTCTTTTACGACAGGCAGGATAGGAGGTGTGTATTATATTCTTAGTGCGTCACCATACAACAGATTTCTGATACATAAGCATTATATGTGTGAAATAAAAACTATTTTTACGGATTTTATCGCATTTGATTTGATTTTTAATTGCCCGATGTTGCCAATACTTCACAGCGTTCATGGTCACAGAGGATCATGAACGCTGAAACGAATGAATGGAAAATATAAATAACCAGCTTGCATTCATCAATATCATTAATCCCCTGCTCTTATCCCAATGGCGTGGAGTCAACTCAATATGTATTGTTCTTTCATAGCACATACTGCAAAGATTTTGGTAATAGTGTTATAGCTGGTCGTGGGCCTGATGTCAATTCTCCTTGGGAATATAATTTTTGACCTGAAACCATCAGGTGGAGTTAGCCCAGTTCGATCAAAAAACTTTTTAATAGTCTTTTACGACAACCACGAGTAATATAAGGGTAGTTTTCGTAGCCACCACAGCTTATTAACCAGCTTATTGTACATCATCACATCATCATCATCATTTCAGCCCATATACGTACCACTGTTAGGCTCGGGCCTTCTTCATTATGAAGAGGCAATTGATCTACCATACCACGCTGACCAAGTCTGACCAAGACATGTTGGTATAGGGTTTTGTATCGAGATTCCCTTCTCTTGCATAGATATTATATGCATATTATATCCCTTAATATTATACCAACATGTCTGACCAACATGGTATAGTAAGTCATATGCCCATTGTAGAGGAGGCCCAAACCCAACAATGGGACGTATGTGGGCTGATGATGATATCCCTTAGTCGTCTTTTACGATACCTACGGCCAAGAGAGGGGTTTGTGAATTGTATTCTTACTCTGTCACCACACGGAAAATATTACATATACTTATTAATAATAGTAAATTTTCTATTACAGCAGGTAAAATCTATTCGTATATCTATTCCCATGGCGTATGGAAAGTTTCCGGGTGTCAATTCCCATAGAACAATGTGTGCGATAAGTTTCTCTGTTGTACAATCCTCTTCGAACTTTTTATAGAGAGCCGGTATTGTCTTATGGCGGTGTTAATACACATTGCTTTATTGCATCAATATTTAATTATTATCTGGCGAGAGACAAATTCAGAAAATAATGTGGTACCAATTGGGAATGCTATTGTAGTGACGGAGTAGCGGGGATTAGTCCGTCACCCGCCGAGAGGCCGACCGCGTGAGGAAAGACCGACGACCGACGACCGCCCCTCGGGGAGGACGTCGGTCGATGGGAGGGTACCCCAATAGGGGGTATTCCGTCGGGCCGACCACTGACGACAAGTTAACGCTGCTCCAGTGGTCGGCCCAACGACGAAGGCGACGTGGTTTTCGAGTGGGTCGCGGGAGTTACGTGCTTAAGCCCCTCTGTCGCCCTGGACGGAGTGGGGCGGAGGCGCGCCGACCGCGGCCCACCTACAAAAAAAAAAAAAAAAAAAGTGACGGAGTAAAAATACAATTCACCATTCTCTTTCTTGCCCATGGGTGTCATAAAAGACGACTTAGGGATTATAACAGACTAGCTGACCCAACAGACTAATTCTCCTTGTAATTGACAGCAGCGCCACTTGCTGGATCCACTTGTGAATCTAAACCATTCTCAAATCCCCATGCACACACACAAATATTTTCATCTACGTCGGTCCAGCCGTTAAGGAGGGGTTCAATGACATACACACGTACACAAGAAATTTATATATAAAGATATCCAATTGTCGTTGAGTTATACAATGTGGTTCGGTGATACTAAAGACCAACACTCATCACACCTAAAAACCCTCTCAAAAAGTTTGACTGCCGGCTCTCTCGCTTACCTAACGAAGTACATTACTAAATTGCTACTACTGAGATGTCGATTTGCTGTAAAAATATGGTAATACCTTTGATGGATCGGCCCATGTGGTCCTACCACGTATAAATCTAACTATTGTCAGTCATCCTTAATCCTTAATTCCTTAATCTATACTAATATTATAAATGCGAAAGTAAGGACGTTTGTTTGTTTGTTTGTTTGTGACGCTTTCACGCTTGAACCACCGAACCGATTTCAAAAACTCTTTTACCAATGGAAAGCTATAATATCAGGGAGTAACATAGGCTATATTTTATCCCGATATTCCCACAGGAACGGGAACTACACAGGTTTAAGCGACTGAAACCGAAGCGAAGCGAGGGCGGGTTGCTAGTCCATACTAATATTATAAATGCGAAAGTAAGGATGTTTGTTTGTAACGCTTTCACGCTTAAACCACCGAACCGATTTCAAAAACTCTTTCACCAGTGGAAAGCTATAACATCAGGGAGTAACATAGGCTATGTTTTATTCCGGTATTCCTACGGGAACAGGACCTACACGGGTAAGGCGACGAAATCGAAGTGAAGCGAGGGCGGGTTGCTAGTATGTAATATATAAAGAACGATTCTTATTTCCGTATCCTAACTAATATTATAAATGCAAAAGTAAGTTGATTTGTTACGCTTTCGCGCTTAAGCCATCAAATCGATTTCAAATATTCTTTCACCAATGGATAGCTATATTATCAGGGAATAACAAAGGCTATATTTTATTCCGCTATTCGGGAACTACACGGAAATGGGAACTATACAAGTGAAACCACTGAAAGTTATTTTCACGCGGGCGGAGCCTCCTCCACAATAGGAGAGAAATTGATTTTACTATACCATGCTGGTCATACTAGTTGGTATAGGGTTTTATTTCGAGATTTTTTTCTCTTGCATAGATGTTATACGCTTACTATATCCCTTAGTCATTTTAGACATCCAGGGGTAAGATAGGGAGTTGTGAATTATATTCTTACTCCGTCACCACACGGATTTAACAATACACAAGAAATATTTTTGTTCTTAAAGACGTTAATTGCTACAAAAATACAAGTTCCCAGCGTATTATAATGTGAGACGTCACTATAGCATTGCTGTACTTACATTGTATATATGATAACGATCTTAAATAATAGTAATTTTCCTGCACGTAATTATTATACGAATAATTATTTGAACATACATAATTTTTCATTTAATATTGACTTAAAACGAATCATCAAATTGTGGCAATTTAATCATTTTAAGCTTACAATAATAATATTCTTGCAAAATATATTAATATTATATATTTTTTTTTTTCAAGCACTAAGGAAATATATTTTGTATTGCGGCAAACTGAATAAAAAATACACAAAGACTCAGAACAATAAAATCTGTAGATGATACAAAGTTGCAAGAGAAGGAAAACTCTAAATGAAATTCTATACCAACATAATTATCTGACTAGCATGGTATAGTAGGTCAAATTCCTACCCATTGTGGAGGAGGCCCGAGCCCAACAGTGGAACGTATGTGGACTGCGATGATGATAATATAAAGTATTATCCTGCATGAGGATCGAACCCGCGACACTTGGTGGATTAGATTGCAGTCTTAATAAGCCTTATCTTAACGAGTATGTCCATACCTAATTGAAATGCGTACAAGAATATAAAATATATTTCCTTAATTATATAATCGGCTCAGCTACATGCAATAAATATAATTTATAATCAAATAATATTTCTTCATAAATACTAAAACACTTCTTCATAAATACTAACTCTGCGTTTTAACGAAAGTCAGTTAATTGTATCACTTTTTAAAAATCTTTAAGACATTTTCTATAAAAAAATTCTATCTAATCGATTGCACAGATGGCGTAGTGATTAACGTACCGACCAACCATTTTAAGTGTCGTGGTTTAGATTGCCATTCAGGACAATACTTTGTGCGGTCCACAAATTGTCGTTCTGAGTCTAGGTGTAATTTGTGTGCGATAATTGAATATTTGTGAAATCCCTCGCAATACAAGGGTCCCTAGTCCAGAGTGTTTTCTTTAAAAAAATGTTAATTCAGTAGTTTAGCTGTATGCAGTAAATTTTGTCCATTTTAATGATAGTAATGGTTAAAATAACTCTTCAATTTTAAATAATTGCTAATCATAAATGATATATAACATGGAGGTTAATCAAAATATTTAATGTCAATTAAATTTTGAAATTACATTTACAATTTTGAAATACTTAAGACGATATAGATCATCCATAAAAGTTGTGTGCTATTTATATGGCTTTTGATGTTACCTAAACGTTAAGGGTCGTTGCTGAAAATGGGAATAATAGTATTAAATTTCAGAATATAGTTTTGTAATACATACCGCTGCATGCTGTGTAGCATCGTTGACATCAGTTTCAAAATTCCACTGAGCAGCAACATTATTAGTACACTCCTTCGAAGCCTGATCATCAGCTTGAGTCAAAAAATCTCTAATCTGCTGCAAATTCACACGCGGCAGCCTATCATCAATATGATTGCCATCAACACCTCTATTAAAATCATAAGGATTCGCGCCCACATAATTTGGATCATTGCGAATAAAATTTGGATCATTTCTTCTGAAATTTGGATCATTATTGATATCTATGGCATCATCTCTATTCCTCCCATCATAAGGTCTACCTGTAGAACTTGGATTCTGATTACTTCCATAGTTCGGATAGCCGTTGTTGCTAATATCAGGGTTGATATTATATGGGGTAGAAGAGAATGCTCCAGGAGATTGGCTAGAAGACACGGGTCTTGATGTACTATACTGAAAATTTCTATTCACATCATACTGATTGCCCGGAGAGTTTATAGAAGACGGTGTACTGGATAATAAACCATAACCGCCATAATTACGTGGGGAACTCGAAATCGGTGGCAGATCTAAGTGAGCGTTCGCCGTTGTTGATAAAAACACCAGAATAAATTGAAACCACATTGTTAAGTTCTTCGATGAAAAAAAGTGTTCATGAAAATTTGGTCAGGGTTGAGCTAGCGCGTTGGTAGCAAGCAATGGTGCGTGGTGCTTGGTTGATATCGCGAGTACGACTGTACGTCTATCTTACCTCTGAACTAGGGCCGTGTGAATCGGCTTTGTAGCTGTGTCTGTACCAGTGCGTGCCGAATAAACTTGAGGTCACAATGCGTCATTGCTTGTGTTTATTGAAAGATTTACAGGGATTGTGTAACTTATTAAAAAGAAAACTTTATTAGGATACTGTAAAATCAATATAGTGTATTCCATCAAGCGATGGAATAACAACAAAATTGACAAATTGATATTGTAGGAATACTAGAAATGCAAAGAGAAGGCAAGGGCGCGATAATGTGCCGGTCTGGAATATAATTTCGTGTAGCGATGGAGTAAGAATACAATTCATCGCCACCCTCTCTTACCCGTGGGCGTCGTAAAAGACAACTGAGGAATATGCTATACGGATAACAACTATGCAAGAGAAGGAAAACTCAATATAAAATCCTTTGCCAGCAAGTCTGACCAGCGTGGTATAAAAAGGTCAATTGCTCTCCCGTTGTAGAGGAGAACCGAGCCCTACAGTAGGACTTAAGTGGGCTGATATGATGATGATGATGACGATGATCCCTTATTTTGTCAATAAGTGTCATTAAAAACTACTAATGAATATGATATGCAAAAAACATAAATGGAAGAGAAGGATAGCTTTATATAAAACACTATTCCTGCTCGTCTGACCAGCGTAATATAATAGATCAATTCCTTCCCAGAATTAAGGAATCCCGAGCTCAGCCTAACGATATCTATGGGTTTAGAAAAAGAAAATGATAGAATAGACCAAGGAAATGCCTCCGTTTCTGTTACGAGATACATCATTAAAGAAAGGAAGTAAAATAAGTTATTATGCATCAGCTTATATATCCAGTCTTGAATAAAGTCCTCTCTAGAGATAATGTCATAACTGCCGCACTGGGCGATCGTAATGATTGCGTAATAGTTCCCTTGTTTCTAATGGTGTTAGCAGTAGAATAGGTAGGAACGCTCTTCCTCAGTCAGTTTTAAGGTTTTCCACGATAATATAAGTAGTGATGATACCTTCAACAATTCTGCTTATATACATCCCACTGCAAGGTACGAGCGTCCTTCATATTTGGATGGAAAATGACCCACTCTACCATGCTAGTCAGACAGGGTCGTATAGGATTTTATTTCCAATTTGCCGTTTATTTTGGGTTTATCTTTATTTTATTGCAAACGCCGACAAACGAGCAAACGGTACACCTGAAGGTAAGTGCTGCTTCAATGAGGCTCAGTAAAACTAAAGGTATCACCAAAACCCATCTCACGCAAACACCCTCAGAAAGTTGGATTGCCGGCTCTCTCGCTTATTAAACAAAGCGCAGTAACAAATTGCTACTACTCAGACGTCGATTTTCTGCGATAGTGTGATCAACAGGGTCATCCCTGGATCAGGACATCCTACTACTAACTAAACCACTAACTAGGTGGATGTTATATGGATATTATATTACTTGTCTTTTACGATACCCACTAATAAAAAAAGGGGTTAAATATTGTTGTTGGTTAAATGTTGTTTCCGTGTGGTGACGGAGTAAGAATACAATTCACCCCTCCCTGTCTTGCCCGTGGATGTCGTAAAAGACGACTATGGGATATAATATGCACATAACATCTGTGCAAGAGAAGGAAATCTCGAAATGAAACCCTATACCAACATGTCTACATCTGCTCCGGTGGTCGGCCCAACAACGAGGTGACGTGGGTACGGGTGGGTTATGGGCCCGCGCGCCGTCCTTTCACCGCCCCGGACGGACTGGACCACGCGTGCGCTTACCATAGCCCACCCATAAAAAAAAAAAAGAAAATACCAACATGTCTGACCGGCATGGTATAGTAGGTCAAAATCCCTTCCATTATAGAGGAGGCCCGAGCCCAATAGTGGACGTATCTGGGCTGCGATGATGATGACGATAATTGTGTTCTTATTCCCTCACCATACTGATTAAAACTTAGTAAGTATTTATTGATTAAAAAACACAAAATACACTATTTGTATCATAATAAATAAGCTTCTTGTACGCTTGGGTTTAGTTACTTCAATATTCACGGTCAAAGGTTGTATCCTTCATCTTAACTAAATGTTTTCACCTCGACATAATTTAATTTTAACAATGTTAAACCGACAATCATGCTAATCTATATAAATAAATAAAATTGTAGTGTATGTTTGTAAATAGTGGGTTTTTTATGCTCACAGGATTATTTGCACGGTAACTATGTTTAAAAACCAGTTTTTCGAGTTTTTCTGTCTATTTATTCCGAGTAATATTCCAAACAGCTGGACCGATTTTAATAATATTTTATCGCCAAGTACCTGTCTATATAAGGAGTAACTTAGTGTATTTTTCCTCTCAAGAACCTCCTATAACATTTTGGCTGATCCGGGAATTAACCAAAGGCCTCATGGACTACAATCGAATATCGTAATATTTTAAATCTTTTAAAAACCGTAGATTTATAATGCAGGGGAAAAGCGACTGAAATCGAAGCGAAACGAAGGCGCGTGGCTAGTCTTTTATAAATATGTCTAATTGTTTAACATAAGAAAATAAGTTAATTTTAAAATGCACTAAAAAGTAAAATTGTATTTCGTATAGCGACCCTTTACGGTGTGGGTAAAAACGATAGCCCGCCGAAAAAAATGACGACCTTTTAGAAATACGCCATCTTGTTTTATTTGCATTTTACCTGCTTTAATTATTAAGATTGAATTTAGTTGTTAAAATTGAATCTAATGCCTAAACAATAGTTATAGTCTACAAATTTTAAATACTAATTTAAATAAAAACTATTAACAAATGTTGCCAGAACAAATTTTATTTTAATTAATATATACATATTTTACAAAATAATTTTATATTTTATGCCTTCTTTTAGAAGTAATAATAATTTCAAAAAAAAAGGAAAATAATTTTTAAATTAAATGGTTTTATTGTAAAGAAACAATAAAAATAAAATCGTGGGACACTACAAAACAAACATTTTAATCGACGATTGTAGATATTTGGCGTGCCCCACGCTTTATTTTTACCGTTTCTTTACAATAAAAGTGTTTTATTTAAAAATTATTTTTTTTCCTTTTTTATTTTCAAGTTTTTAGTTTTTATATTGATTTTGTATAGAGCACTGTATTCTACTTGTCAAGCCCTTTCATTTGATACCCATATTGATGGGATTGAAAAAAAAATTGGTTATCCGCCATTTTGTAACGGCGGCCATCTTGAATTTATAAAAATATTGACTATACATAATTGTATTATCACCAAAACCAAAGGCGTATACCAAATTTCAGAGCAATCGGTTGATAGGAAGAGGGTGAAATTTTAATTACTAAATTTGACCCAAGAAAGAAAAGATAAACAAACGGGGTAAGCTAAATAAAACCGTTTAATAAATATTCTATGTATCTGGTACTTTGCTTATCAAAATAACTAAGATATTTATTGTGTTGTTATTCATACTATATTTTAAATTATACCTTTGGCAATACAAAGGTGAAAATTGATATATATAGCTATAGTTTTAGCATGGTGCGTGTACAAAAAACACAGATAGAAAAAAAAAAATAATGTTAGTGTGACTTCTGTTATTCTAGTAAAGATTCTCATTTCTTAGTTTTCGCCTCTATATTCTAATGTAGAGGGAAAACAAAGAGGGGAAAATCTTTGAGGGGAAAACCAATGTCTACATCGATCAGTATACTTTTTACGGTTCCGTGAAAGGGGTGAAAACGGGAACCTATGACTAAAACTTCGCTGTCTGTCCTTCCGTCTGTCTGTCACCAGGCTGTATCTCAATAACCGCGATAGCTAGACAATTGAAATTTTAACAAATTATGTATTTCTGTTGCTGCTATAACAACAAATACTAAAAATAAAATAGGTATATATGGGGGGCTCCCATACAACAAATGCGATTTTTTGCCCTTTTTTGCTCAATGGTACCGGAACCTTTCGTGCGCGAGTCCGCACTTGGACCATTTTATTTTTTTATCTTCTACTCAGTCCACATTTGTTCTATAGTCCACAAGCCTACTTCACAAAAAACAAATTGACCTATTACGCTGGCTAGATAGGTTAGCATAAAATTTTAGTAGAAATTCTTCGGGCTTTTTTCTCCCAACAGCATTCAGCATTCTTAAGGTTTTATAACTACAACGGCGATCAGTATGTGGCGATTACATCCACTTTGATTAACAAATAAGTTCTCAAACAAATATTTAGTAGTATTATATCAATGTCTACTTTAGCGGCGTGAACAATCCATAGCGAATTTCTTTCATCAAAATGTAATTAAGATGTGCCAGGGTTAATAATAAACTAGCTTAATACAATTTTACGTATCAGTGGATATTGTAATTAAACAAATAAATATATTTAAAGTGCTTCATGGGTACAGTACTAATACTGAGACCAAGAAGTTATAGGTTCATATATGAGCAATTTTCTGGGTAGTGACAGAGTAAAGTTATAATTCGCCACTCCCTCTGGTCGTGTATGTCGTAAAAGACAACCAAGGGATTGAACATGCATATAAAATCTATGCATGAGAAGGAAAACTCGAAATCAAAACCTATACCAACTAGCGTGGTACAGTAATTCAATTTCCCTCCTATTATGGAGGAGGCTCTAGCCCAGCAGTGGGATGCATATGAACTAAAATGATGATGATGATGATCATCATGAACGAGAATGACTCTTATTTTTTCTGGAGACGCGATAAGAATACAGTTCTCGATACCCTTTATTTACCCGCAGTTGTTGGGCAGCAGTTCTCTCCTGAAAAACGTATTTATACCACCACGCTGGTCAGAGATCTTGTTATAGAGTTTAATTTCAAGTTTTCTCCTGCAGAAATGTTATATGCATGTTTTTTTATTGCAAACGATGGCAAACAAGCAAACAGTCTGACGTTAAGTGTTGCTGCCGCTCATGGACATTTGCAAGGCGGCTGCCTACTGCGAAGAAACTGAATGCATGCAATGAGGTTCGGTGATACTAAAGGCATCACTAAAACCCATCACACGAAACACCCTCAGAAAATTGGGCTTCTGATTCCCTCACTCACCAAATAATACTCGGATATCGATTTTCTGCGAGAGTGTAGTACTACCCCAGACGGGTCCTACCATTATCAATCCCTCAGTCGTCTTTTACGACACCCACGGGAAATAAGAGAGTGCTTATCCTGATTTCATAATGATTTAAAACTAAGGCATGTATACAAACGACACAAAATCCCAACTGTAATGAATTCAGTTATATAACTTCGTACACTCATCTGTTACAAAATTTGAGTATATACATAGCCTTACACAGTTTAACAATTAACGATTACGAAAAACATATGTCTTCTATATATTTTTAACGGTTAGGTGCGGGTTACGTGGAGGCAGCTATATATACTACCAATCCCTATATTATTCGTGGGTGTAGGGTGTAGGGAAAAATAATCGATTTTTATAAAAACCGATTATTATTCGATTATTTTTAGTAACAATCGATTTTTACAATCGATTATCAAAATAAGAAAAATCGATTATTAATCGATTTTTTACTATCGATTATTAATCGATTATTCACGGCTAGATTTCCTAAAAAAAAGGTCATCACGATTGTTTCATACTAAATATAGTATGTTATTTTTAATTAATCGATTATTTTAAAATCGATTTAATTTAAAGAACAAAAAATCGATTATTGAAAAATCGATTATTTTCCCTCCAAGTCATATCCCTACGTGGGTGTAGTAAAAGAGGATTTTTTTGGGGTGGGCTATGGTCAGCGCAGGTGCCGTCCAACTCCATCCGAGGCGACAGAGGGGCAGCGCGGCCCCATAACCCACCGTAGGTCCTCGCCTTCGTCGTTGGGTGGACCACCAGTACAGAGATCCTTGTTCTTGTCGTCGGCCCGAAAATAAAAAAAGGACTACTAGTTTTTCATGCTGGGCCAATTTTATCTGATACCGTCAGGTTGACAATCACGTTCTCAAGGATAAGTGACGTCAGGTAGGCGGCTGGTAATAAAATTATTGCCAAAACTTTTGCAATATGTACTATGAGGGAGACAAGCATATTGAATCGACTCCAAGTAATGATAAAAAATTATTAATAATATAAAGAAAGGTAAATTAAAGAGCGTAAAAATAAGAAGAAATGGTGAAAGAGAGAATAATAAAAAGCAAATTAAAAAAGAAAAAACCGGTGAACAAATCGGGACTGTATGGATTTAGCGACTGCTCAATTTCTCAACTCAGCTTTTTTATTGTTGATGGCAGTGGTTAAATTAATAATAATGGCCTCCCGCCAGCGCTTCGATCACCGTAAAGTCGGTCACCATCAGCATCCAGGCCCACATGAAGTACTTGGGCCTGGTGCTCGACGGGCATTTTTGGTTCCGGGAGCATCTCCATCGACTTGTTCCCCGGCTTGTCGGCGCGGCGTCCGCCCTTTCGCGGCTGATGTCGAATGTGGGCGGACCCAGCGCTACGTGCCGACAGCTGTACGTGGGGGTGATCCGGTCGATGGCCCTGTACGGCGCACCGGTGTGGGCGGGGTCCCTGACCGTCCGTCTTAGGGCCCTCCTGTGGCGACCACAGAGGGTCATGGCGATCAGGGCCATACGGGGTTACCGCACGGTGGCAACCGAGGCAGCGTGCCTCCTGGCTGGAACTCCCCCGTGGGACCTGGAGGCGGAGATGCTCGCCGAAATTTATCGGCGGGTGTCGGAGACGCGCGCCCACGGCGGCATGGTCTCCATCAAAGAGATCACCGCCTGGTGGGTCGACGCCCGCCGTGGAGTCATTGCCCGTTGGGCAGTCCGGCTGGAGAGTCCTCGGTACGGTGTCAGGACCGTCGAGGCCCTCCGGCCGGTGCTGATGGAGTGGTTGGAGCGGACGCATGGGATGCTTTCCTTCCGACTGGTGCAGGTGCTGACGGGGCACGGTTGCTTCGGGAAGTACCTGCACAAGATTGTCAGGAGGGAGAGCACTCCGTCCTGCCACCACTGCAGTTGCGACGAGGACACCGCGCAGCACACGCTCGAGGAGTGTGCTGCATGGGAGGCGGATCGCCGTGAACTCGTCGCAATTATCGGTGCCGACCTGGCGCTGCCGACCATCGCCAGGGAGATGCTCGTCAGCGTCAGGAACTGGGACGCGGTCGCCGCCTTCTGTGAGGCCGTAATCTTACGGAAGGAGGCGGCGGATCGTGTGCGAGTAGAGCTCCTATTCGGCGACACGTTCCGCCGCCGGCGACTCGGGCGGCGCAGGCGCGAGTATCTGCGCCTAATGCCGCCCTAGCCGAGGCCGTGGGTGATCGGACCGGGGAATTGTCCGTCACCCGCAGAGAGGCTGACCGCGCGACGGCGACCGACGTCCCAGGACGTCGAGAGGTGAGGTTACCCGAAAGGGTATTCCGTTGGGCCGACCACTGACGACAAGTCACATCTGCTCCGGTGGTCGGCCCAACAACGAGGTGACGTGGGTATGGGTGGGTTATGGGCCCGCGCGCGGTCTCCTCATCGCCCCGGAGGGACTGGACCGCGCGTGCGCTTACCATAGCCCACCAAAAAAAAAAAAAAAAAAAAAAACTACATATTCTATTTATATATCTTTAATTCCTTGAAAACACTGACAAAACGAGATTTTCTAGAGATGAAGTCTAACTAAATTGATCTACGATTTACTGCCCCCGAAACTATCTCATCATCATCATTTCAGCCTATTGCCGTCCACTGCTAGACGTAGGCCTCCCTCATGTTACGCCACAATGTGCGGTGCTGTGCCGCCTGCAACGAAGCCCAGCAACTTTCACTAGGTCATCGGTCCACCTTAGTGGGGGGGGGCGTCCTACACTGCGTCGTCCAATACGTGGTCACCACTCGAGAACCTTTCTTCCCCAGCGGTTGTCGGTTCGTCGAGCGATGTGGCCTGCCCATTGCCACTTCAGCGTGCTAATTCTTCGTGCTATATCGGTTACACCCGTTCTTCTGCGGATTTCCGTATTCCGGATTCTATCTTGCAGAGAAATCTCGAGCATAGCCCGCTCCATAGCACGCTGAGCTACTTTGAGCCTTGTGATGAGGCCTACATTTAGGGACCACGTTTCCATGTCGTAAGTCATCACTGGTAACACACACTGGTCGTAGACCTGTGTTTTCAGACACTAATGTATGTTGGACAAGAAGATCCTCTTAAGTTTCCCAAACGCTGCCCAACCGAGTTGGATTCGTCGGCTAATCTCTTTCTCGAAATTGGCTCTACCTAACTGGACTGTTTGTCCTAGGTAAATATATAATGATCGACAACTTCGAGAATCGCATTGCCAACTAGGACCGGTACAGGAATGACATGGGCATTTGGCATGACTTTCGTCTTGTCCATGTTATTGAGCATTGTGCCAAGGTCCTCCATGGATTCTGCCCTAACAACGATATCGTCTGCAAATCGAAGGTGAGTGATGTATTCTCCGTTAATATTGATGCCGACTCCAGTCCAGTCTAAGAGCTTGAAGACATCTTCCAGTGCAGTGGTGAACAGTTTCAGAGAGATGACATCTCCCTGTTGCACGCCTTTTTGCAACTGGATCGGTTTCGTACTCTTATCCCAGATACGGACTGACATTGCGGCGTTCCTATACAAACACTTCAGCACTTCGATATAGCGATGGTCGATTTGGCAACGCTTGAAGAGACTGCAGCACCGCCCAAGTTTCGACTGAATCAAAGGCTTTTGCATAGTCCACAAACACTAAATACAGGGGCCGATTATACTCCTCGGTCTTTTGTATAATCTGCCGAAGCGTGAGGATATGGTCTATGGTGCTATAACCTTTTCGGAAGCCGGCTTGTTCGGGCGGGTGGAAGTCATCGAGCTTGCGCGTGAGTCAATTGGTAATGACCCTCGAAAACAACTTATAAACGTGGCTCAGGAGTGAGATGGGTCTGTAGTTCTTTAAAAGAGCTTTGTCACCTTTGGTGATGAATTGTATCTTAATAAAGTCTTTTCGTGTGGTGTCAGAGTAAGAATACAATTCACTGCCCCCTATCTTATGACTAAGGGATATAATATGCATACAACAATTGTGCAAGAGAAAGAATTCACGAAATAAAACCCTTATACCAACCCATCTGATCAGTATGGTATAGTAGGTCAATTTCCCTCCTTTTGTGGTGGAGACTCGAGTCCAGCAGTGAGACGTAAATAGACTGAGATGATGAAAGTCTTTCAAGATAAAGACTTTTTTCATCATGCAAGGTATGACTTAATAAAAAGAAAAACTTAAAAAGGTTAATTGCTTTGTTAACAAATGTCCATACGCTGATGGGTGACACAGTATTTTAAAACGAATATTTAAAAGAAAATACTCATAAATAGTTATTATTCCAGATACGTCGGTAAGTAGTAAAGAAAGCGATAACAGTGAAAGCGATAATAATGGAAATGTGCGTGCAGACTTAGGAAGTTATGACCTACTATTGTGTTATAATCTCCTAGTATTTTTAATGATTGTAAAGGTAGCATGAATGTTTAGATATCGATCTACAGTCCAAATGTAGCAGGTTTGATTCCTGTAGAGTACAATATTAAATTCTTGATACGAGTTGTTGTAATTATAATTATAAGGATAAGTTACTTGGAGGATATTGCCCCTGAAAAAATATTATCCTAATATTCTAAATAAGAATGCCAGTATGTTTATTACACTTTCAAGCAAAAACTGCTCAACAGATCGTCTTAAAATTTTGCGAACCAGAAAGCATTGCCGTCAAAATTTGCATAAAAAAAGCAACTATTCCTCAGAGAGAAGAAAATTATTGACACAATCTTCATTAATAGAAAATACATATTTAAAAACACAGAAATTATAATAAGATTAAAGATATGCATGCAAGAGCAAGAGAAGAAAAAATCGAAATGAAACCCAATAACAACACGTCTGACCAGCATGGTATAGTAGGTCAATTTCCCTTCTATTGTGGAGGAGGCTCGAGCCCAGCAGTGGGACGTAAATGAGCTGAATTATGAAAATAATAAGACCAAGCGCCTTACTGCTCTGAGATCGGGTTGTTGCAAAACTAAGAGTTATCCTGCATAGAAATCGAACCTATTTCTTACGACATCACTACAGTCATACATATACTCTATACATATCTTCGTAAGTGCAATACGCCATTTTCCTATTGTGTCAATACTGCCGTGGGAATATACCAACTGTTTATACATACATACCGTACCTTATACATATTTATATGCCGCGTACAGAGTGACAAATTATGGGTAAAGTGTAAACTATATGTACGTTAAGTTGTTACGTCCCTGACATAGATCTTGATGTAGACACAGTTTCCTTCTATGGTAGTGAGTATATGGCATACTTTATAGAAATTTTGAAACAAAACAAACAAAATTTATGTGGTAGGATCACTGTCGACAGTCTCCTGTGTACAGCCGCGAACCGCTCCGCCCGAAGTACCACACACTCGCAGAAAATCGACGTCTGAGTTGTAGCAATTTGTTATTACACTTGGCGATCGGCGTCCCAGAAGGGGACGTCGACGGTAGAGGGTATTTCCTCGGGGTATTCCATCGGGTCGCCCACTGAAGTCAAGGAACTCTGCACCTGGTCGAACCAACGACGAAGGTGACGTGCTGTACAGGTGGGTTACGGGTGTGCGTGCTTACGTCCCTCTGTCGCCACGGACGGAGTCGGGCGAGGAGTGCGCCGACCGTAACCCACCCCCAAAAAAAAAAATTATTTAAAATCCCAGGTATATTTCTAAAAAATACGAAAGTGTTTATTCATCAATTTAGACTTGTTTTTTATGCTTTTCAGGAGGTAGACGAAAAATTTCGTGTGTTTATTTCCGAAGAACAGGGCCAAATAGCTTTACAATTCTTAATCTCATGTAATAAGGCGCCAGTTTAATACTACTAGCTGGGTAAATTGATAGATTTAGAGCTGCTGAAAATTTTCCAAGTATATCCTCGAAAATCATCAATGTCTGTAGAAACCTCGGCAATAATTTTGCCTGACCCTAAATTCGAGCTAGATAACAGTAGCATACTAGACCAAAAGTAGATATTTATTTTTTAATTTAATTTGATAATATAATTACACAGAAGCATAATTTTATCACCACAAACTATCAGCCTTTTCAGTCATTTTTTGATTCGAAATAGATGCAAAATAGGTTTCACTTTTTATTGTGACACGTTTTCAGAAAAAAAATTAGCGAGTGAAACACTTAGGAATTAAGTATATACCTTATCATTTTCGTAATATAGTTGTAAATAGTTTTAAGAATACTATTTATATTGACCTTGCAAGATGTTTGAGGTTAGCGCTCATTCGTGCGCGTAATGAATAAACAATTTTACTATTATAACTAAACGATTGTTTGTGTAATTTTACGCCAATTTTGTTATGTAGTTTGAGAAAAAAACAAAACTAATTTAATATATTAAAATTCTATGACTTTTTCTAAATAATGGAATAAAGCGCAAAAGGCTTTGTATATATAGACTTATTCAAATTAGTGCAACACCTGTGAGTCAAAATAAGTCCACAATTTTCTCATTGAGACATGTCGAGAAATTTGCGATAAATCGTTTAATTAATAAATTAAAATAAAATCCCTTTAGAATACTCATAAAAGTGCATTATACTAATGAATGCTGTCTGTTGCCATTTCAAATTGGATACTATGCTGCAGGGGTTGCCAAGAATGACATAGAGATGCTGATATCATGTGACATTAACTGAGGGCCACAAACAGGTACTTCGCTCGTAAAGAGATACCCCAAATCAGTCTTTTCACTTTAGAGGGTCGAAGTATTAGGCAAAGGGAGATTGCCCACGATAGGCTTACCTCATGATCCCTCTGTCAGCAGCTAAACAAATGGTTGGCAAAAGTTCCAGTTATTATATTCCTTTTTATTAAAAAAAGTGCAATAGAAGACTTTATAGACATACATTGTCACAAAATCCGAGAGAATAGCATTGAACAGAATAATATTAATTTACTATTAATCGCAGAGTTCTAATTTTCAAATGTAGTTTTATGAATTTTCCCCATAAAACCTTCGAAAATGGATAATACCTACTGAAGTCCTTAAAACACGTTATTTTCTTACCCGAACTCAGACTCGAATACTGAGCCTCACGATCGTCGTACTTCGCAAACTTATGGTGATAGACCGATCATCATGATCATCATTTCAGCTGTTATACGGCCCACCGTTGGGCTCGACCTTCCTCCGCGAAAGAAGGGTAATTGGCATTATTATATCATGCTGGTCAGACAAGTTGGTATAGGGTTTTATCTCGAGTTTTCCTTCTCTTGCGTAGATGTTATATACATATTATATCCCTTAGTCGTCTTTTATAACGTCCACGGCCAAGATAGGCAGTGATAATTGTATTCTTACTCCATCACCACACGGAATAGATAAGACCAATAAGGCAGTTTAATTATAAACAATAAACCCGACACATATAAACACAAGTCATATCCACGTGAACAAGTGGACAGAAAAACATACAACAAAAAATTTTGACTGATTAGTGATTACATTTAAGAGGCTATTCAAAGAATACATGTTTTTTTTTTAATATTCGCATAGTCCACTTTGTGAGTTTCCTAGTTCAGTACACTCCCACGGTGTCCATTCGATGCCGGCTTTAGAAAACTCTAAACCAGTATTAGATGGCAGTAAGCTTTGTAACTTGGCATAGGCTTTGTAACTTGTTGAGGTGGCTGAATTCTAGCTTCTGTCTTCTTTTTTGTCAAGTATGCCACAGTTGGCACACCAAGGTATGTGATTGTCGTAAAGCAGTCTCACAATTCGTCAAAAATAATTTTCAGCCTTTTTTTTTTTTTTTTCACGATGTGGAAATGCATTTACGCACTATCCCCCGCCGGTTACAAACAGGGGAGTATGTGTGGGACTTGCCGGACACAGAAGTGACCGAAATACCCACTAAAACCACAGCGGCCCCTTCCGCGCTTTTACGAGGTGCCGGAGAGATCGTCTGACAACATTCTATCCCCGACACCCCAACGCTTGGCCGTCTGGCCACGTCCTGTCATCATTCAGAGCGGTGGGTGGAGGAGCGCATAGCGGCGTCTCCTCCTCCCTAGTCGTCGCCGGCGGAGCGAGTCAGCGGACGCAAGCGCCTCGCGTGCCCGCTCCGCGGCCTCCTTCCTCACAGAAGGAGGCCATCGACGACCAACAGCTGTCGCTGCCGAGAATAATTTTCAGCCTATCCCTACCAAGATAAAATTATTAAACCTTAAAATATATTTTTTTTTTTATATAGAAATGCCGTATGGTGACGGAGTAAGAATACAATTTACCACCCCTATCTTACTCGTGGGTTCCGGGACTAGGGGATTTTAATATGCATATAACATCTTTGCAAGGGGAGGAAAATTGGAAATAAAACCCTGCACCAATCCATTTGACTAGCGTGATATAGTAGGTCAATTTCCTTCCCATTGTGAAGGAACCTCAAGCCCAACAGTGGAACGTTTATGAGCTGTGATGATGATGATAATGATAACATAGAAAGTCCCCTGTTTTCTCAAAAAAAAATGTAATTCCACTATTTATTTTTCCATGGGAGTAAAATAATCCAATTACTAATACATTCACTAACAAGGAGACCCTCAGTCGTGTGGGTCGGGTATATCCATTATTTTTGGGTGGGGTGGTAGAGGGACCCGAGGGTATCACACCTACCAGATATTAGGGTCAACTGAGCCTGGTAAAAAGATATTAAAGGTCAAAGTTGGATGGGTTGTAATTTATGTACTAGAGAAATTCGCACTTGAATCGCAAGTTAATGGTAGCTTCGCGGTAATGCGTTCGCCTGCGGGATCTGTAGTCTCGGGTTCGAGACTCGACCACTTATTTTTTTTTAAATTATCACAATATTGTGTAAAATTTGTTTTTTTTTCATAATTTTAGGCAGAATTATAAATTATTTTGCTTTTTTTTTCATGATCTCCTTTTCTCGCTCTCTCCAATGCCCCCAACTCTTCAATATGAAAGTTGAGGTGTTACGGAACGAAAATGAATAATTATAAAATTGTGAAAAAATCAATATTTATATTTATCGTATAAATGTAAATTTTTCATAGATTCTTATCATCCTTACAAATTTTTAGATGAAATTCATCGTAAAAGCACACAAAACACAGACATTGTCTGCACCGGCTGCATTTTATCGCTGCGCGAGTCCCCTCCAAGAAAGAGCGGAAAAAACGAGATCATGAAAAAAAAGGAAAATAATTTATAATTCTGTGTAAAATTATGAAAAAAAAAAACTAATTTTACACAATATTGTGATAATTTAAAAAAAAAACAAATTGTCGGGTCTCAACCCGAGACCATAGTATCCGCAGGCGAGCGACGTTACCACGAAGCTACCACTAGCTTGCGATTCGAATGCGAATTTCTCTAGTACCTACGAGTAAATTACATCCAACTTTGACGCTTAAAATCTTTTTAACGAGGGCCCAGTTGACCCTAATATTTGGTAGTTGTGATACTCTCGGGCCCCCTCTACCACCCCACCAAAAATCATGGAAATCACCGACCCACACGTCTGAGGGTCTCCTTGTAAGAGTAAAAGCAGCAGCACACTCCATAGAACTCCATTACCATGAAGAAAGTGCTGATCTAAACAATTTATATAATT
This sequence comes from Lymantria dispar, assembly GCA_032191425.1. Classification (NCBI taxonomy): domain Eukaryota; kingdom Metazoa; phylum Arthropoda; class Insecta; order Lepidoptera; family Erebidae; genus Lymantria; species Lymantria dispar. The sequence goes on from CM063448.1 coordinate 34,453,687, forward strand.
CTCACCGCTGATCTTGAAGCTCCTCCGACATTGGAAAGGAAGTCGACTTACTATACGCACGCTGCTTACTAGTACGCTACTTACTGCACGCTGGTCAGAAGGGCTGATAGAGAGTTTTATATCTAGTTCTCCTCCTCTTCCAGTGATTGCATGTACTTTAGTCCCTTAATGGTATTTTATGATAACCCTAGGGAAAGGAATGAGAAGGAGAAAACACGGGCACACTTTTTCGACACTCGTGAATTAGGCTGTCTTATGCCACGCGTCATTTTCAGTGACGCAAGATTTGTGAATTTTGCGTGGAAAGATCTATCTCAAACTGTCGACGTCGATAAACTATATAGGCTATCGATTTAAGATAGGCTACAGTTTGTACTCAACGCGCCCAATCTGTCCGAGGCGACGGAAGGGCATCATGCAGCCGCATAACCCCCTGTATTCCCTCCCCATTGGGTCGACCACAGGTACCGATTACTTGTCATTCGCACCCGGCCTAAAGGTATATATTAGAAGTATTTACCATCTAACGGAAAAATACTAAATCGTAAAAATACAATCATATAAACATAAATATAATTATTGTTACAATTTTTTTGCAAACAAATTACAATTTTAAGATATTTATTATTATAAAAAATTATTTTAAGATACAAATTATACAGTTAAATATGTTATAAACCTATTATTATTAATCATCTATCGTATTTAAGTCTATTAAAACAACGATGTCAACAATTTTTTGCTCTTCGCTAAATATAATTGGGTTTTATTGTAGGCCTGTGATGCGAGATAAATGAATTGGATCAATCATTGTAATGTCGTTTTCCTTATCACAAGACGTAACAACAAATTTTAATACTCTATATAATTAGCCCTCCAACTGTGATCATTTAAATAAAACCAGTTTATTTAATTATCATTTCGTCATCATCATTTAGTGTTTTGCCGTCCGCTACTGACCGTACACCTCTCTTACGAATAAGGGAATAGTGTAGTAATGCCAATTCATCCGGCACGATTGGCGGATGAATTGGCAATCGTAGTAAAACGTGTTTCCATATGGTGACGGATTAAGAATACAATTCACCACCCCTTCTCTTGCTCGTAAGTGTCGTAAAAGACGAATAAGGGATATAATATACATATAACAACTATGCAAGAGAAGGAAAAGTTGAAACAACAACAACCTATCTGATCAACATGGTACAGTACGGTCAATTTTTCTTCTATTACGAAAGAAGCTCTAGCCCAGCAGTGGGACATATATGACCCAAGATGATGATGAAGAAAAAGAATGGTGAATTATATACTTATCACATGAAGTTGGACAATTAAGTTTTAAAAATAACATTTGTGTTTTCGATACTCTAATTTATTCAAGTACCTTGATACAAAAAATGATTGAATATTTTATAAATAATATGACATGAGACTATTAGGAATATGAATGTTACGTTTAATATTTTTTACTCAAGACTCAATCTAGTTATCAATAATGGACAATTATTTTTATTAATTTACATTATTTATTTAACTGCTTCTGTGGTATAATGGCGTTATTAATCTTCATTAATCAACTTCCACTGTTGGAGATGGGATATTGAATAGGGAAGGACGATATCATAATTGTGTTTGCAAGTCTGCCAGAAAAAAAATCATCATCTCAGCCTACTTAAGTCCCATTTTTGGGCTTGGGCTAACTCCACAATAGAAGGAAAATTGACCTACTATACCGTGCTGGTCAGATGTGTAAGGATAGGGTTTTATTTCGAGTTTGCCTTTACTTACATAGTGTTTTATGCATATTGTATCCCTTAGTCGTCGTTTACGGTACCCATGGGCAAGATAGAGTATGGTGAATTGTATTCTTATTTCGTCATCACAATAATCAAAATAACTGTTTTCTTTAAAAATTTACTCTTACATCATCCGATGATACACTGACATTTAAGTATATAAAGTAAAAAATAATCATCATTATCATCGTTTCAGCTCATATATATCCCACTGTTGGGCTCGAGCCTCCTCCCAATAGGAGGGAAATTGAACTTACTATACCATACTGGTCAGACAGGTTGGTATAGGGTTTTATTTCGAGTTTTTCTTCTCTTGCATAGACGTTATATACATATATATGCATCCACGGGCAAGATAGGGAGTGATGAATTGTATTTTTACTCCGTCACCAAACGGAAAAAAATTATAATTAAAAAAAATATAATTTCGCCATCTATTGAGAAATCCTAATAAACGTTATGATTTTAACAAAAACTTGCGTGCATTTTATACTGGTGCGAATAATACCCTCATATTTTCTAGTACAGTTATAATATTTGTGCTTCCAACTTCCTTCCTCGTAATAAACTCGGAAATCAAAAAAAAAACTTTCAGCATTAACTAATTATGTATAAAGTAGCGCAAATTTATTGTCGCTAGTTCAGGTCAGGGCTGAATTACGCCATGTCTATTGTCCGACTTCCTCTCATTGACAAGCTAAAAATTCGTTTGAAACGAATTGGTTGATGTTATTGCATTATTTTAAATCGCAAAACTCTTTTTAATATTTATTAAACTAACTAGCAACCCGTCCTCGTTTCGCTTCGGGTTCAGTCGCCTTACCCGCGTAGTTCCCGTTCCCGTGGAAATACCGGGATAAAATATATGTTACTCCCTGATATCATAGCTTTCCATTGGTAAAAGAATTTTTGAAATCGGTTTAAGCGTGAAAGCGTAACAAACAAACAAACTCATTTTCGTATTTATAATATTAGTAAGGATGTAAACACTAACTTTTCCTCTACTTGGCTCGATATTCCTTCACAATGGGAGAGGAATTAATCTACTATGATTCTCTGGTCAAGCGAATTGGCATAGGGTTTTATTTCCAGCTTTAGTTCTCTTGCATAGCTTTCACATGCACATTGTATCCCTTAGTCGTCTTTTATAACGCCCATGAACAAGATGGAGAGTGGTGAACTGTAGCATTTCTCCGTCACTACACGGAAAGTAATTTAATGTTTTAACTATTATTGAAATACATTATTAATGATATCTGATGTTTACGCGAGCACTACACATTGTAAATAAAACTACTTTTACGGATTATATCGCGTTTGTATTTGATTTATGATTGCCCGACGTTTCGAACACTTTGCAGCATTCATGGTCACGGGCGGACCAAGGTGTCTCACGTCCAACAAGTAATCGTTATTACAGACATTTACAATTATCTACCCGATACAGAAAATAGTTATAAATTTATTAAATTGTTACCCACATTTTAGTACAAATTTACTGCCAGTGTAAGAAGAAAATGAATCTATATGAAAAAATTATATTGTTTATGGTTAGTAATTATTAATTATTAAATTTGTAGCAATTATTATTACAATTTGTTGATTTAAAACTAACAAAACTAATATACTACCACCGGATCGGAACGCGGCCACACTGAGAAAGATCCGGCAAGAAAACTCAGGGGACATGATGCTAAATTAATATTGATTTTTAATTTTAGATACGGCTTACTAAAAGATTTTTGATTTATAAAATTATCTTTAACCATTATTATTGTGGGTCAAATCTAATTGATTTTAGTGGACTGTATAATACGGTTATGAATGGTGGTAGTTGGATCGTAATAGATCCCGCATCTAGACGAGGAGGTGAATAAATCAACCACTTACCTCTAAGCCTTAATGCGCCAATTCCAAGGGGTCAGCAGTTATGTGCAGAATCTATATTAACGTCACAGCAGCACTGACACCAAACTGCACGGCAGCGTATATGGGATAAAGTCTTGAGCTAGCTCAGTTCACGGAACTGACAGAGTCTATATGTAGATCGAGGAACGTCCTGATTACGATATGTTCTACATAAGCATACAGCACGGCTGTTTGTGGCTAACTAACCGATGATATTTTTCAACGGTTTAATAATATCGCTTACCAATGGAGGGTAGGCAGCAAAAATATTCGAGGCTGTGGCCAATGAAATTCAGCCATCCTCTATTAACTAAATGCGAGATCCAACAATTAGTGTAGATAAATCTAAAATTATTTTCTTATCCGACTATGCAGAAGAAATTATCTGAATGATAGTGCAAATCGTATAAAAATGTCTTAAGTAATTTCGAAGATGTAAGCGTAGCGACATAGAGCGGGAAGAGATTTTGTTTTATGCTTTGTAAAGATAATAAAAAAGAAGAAAGCATATCTAGTCGAAATTATTCTTTATTTTTAATTTCCTTAGCATTTGACATACAAGTGTTATTTCTAAATCTTATTTGTGAACTGAAAAAAAGATTACCGTCTATATATCTATAACGTCAATAGTAAAAGCATTTGTAACAGTTTGCCAATACATATGGGGGTTTAAGTCGGGGAGAATTTTGTGGTATCTCTTTTTTGGTTCAGAAATGTTTTTTAATATTGCGTCGATCTCTAGTTACGGGGAGAATAGAAGAAAGATTTAATATTTAAGAATTATTACATTATTAGAATTCACAGCGACCCGTAGATCTTCAATCTCTCATTAAAACCTGATGACTCCATCGCCAAACGTTGTTTCTTGGTGCAGTATATTGCAAATTATATTCACATAATTAGTTATGTGACCACGTGGTCTATAAATGTCAACCTCATAAAAAGTCTTAAAGTCGCTCAGCATGCTATGGAGAAGGCTGTACTCGATATTTCTCTACGTAATAAAGTGAAACATACAGAAATCAGCAGAATAACAAGTGTAACTGACGTAGTCCGCAAAATTAACATGTTGCAGTGGTATTGAGCAGGCCACATCGCTCATCAAACCGACAACCGTTGCCTAAGAAAGGTTGTCGAATGTCAACCACGAATGAGACAACGCCCTATAAGACAACTCCCTACTAGGTACATTTTAAAACATTTATAAGTCACACACATACATTTTAAAAATCACACACAGTCATTTTAAAAGTCACACACAGATATTTTAAAAGTCGCAGGTACTCGTTGGATGACAGTGACACGAGAAGTTTCGAGCGATATTATCTTGTGTAATTAGTTATGACTTACTACCATTTACTGTATGATGATTTAAATCCCAGCCAAAATGACTCTTTTTTTTATTTGCAAGCCATGGCTTGGGTGCACCTTTTATGCACCCTTCAGGGCAATGGGAGGACGGTGTGCGACCCCATTACCCGCCGTATTTCAATTCCATCGCTATTTAGGCTGACCCCTGATACTATTTCTTTGACATCGGTGGTATTCTTATTACGACATATATCTTGTCAAAACTTCTGCAATATATACTATGAAAGAAAAGTATATAAATACTATTGAAATGACCAACTCCGCCACCACACGAAAACATACACAAACTTAATTATCAGTTATCCGATACTCACGAACATTGCTGGGTTCCCATCCGATAAATTCCCCGTTTCTCTCATTCTCCACCTTCAGCCAATCATATAAAGGTCTGAAATACTCCAAAGCTCCACAGGCATCCATATACCGTGTCCCTGTTAACACATTCAATGCCGACTCGATTTCAAGTGATGTCACTAAAACGTCCTATTTTTTTTTTGTTGAAATGGTTATATATTTACTTTAATTGAACTACCATATAATTATACATCGGAAATAGGCTAGTTTAAAAAAAAAAAAACAAAACACGGCGCCGTGTAGTTGGCCACCAATACAGTGTGAGGCCAATTACACGGCGCCGTGTGATTGTTAAGTTTGGGTTTAAGATCGATTAAAAAGTATTTACTTTGTGTTTAGGGAAAAAACAATACATCTTTAATAAAAAAAAACTTTAATCAATGGTGAGACAGTGAAAAATAATAAAAATAAACAGTAAGTTTAATCAATGTTTAGACAGTAGAAAATAATTAGAAAATAATACACCTTTAATTTAAAAGAGCAGTATGTTTAATCAATGTTTAGACAGTGAAAAATAATTAAAAAACAATACACCTTAAATTTAAAAAAAACAGTATCTTTAATCAATGTTAAGACAGTAAAAAATAATTAAGAAACAATACACCTTAAATTTTAAAAATAACAGTAACTTTAATCAATGTTTAGACAGTGAAAAAGAATAAAAAATCAATCAAAATGAAAAATAGAGAATAGAATAGAATCAATGACAATTGGAAATACGAAAACACACAGTGCAGTAACCGGGAGATCTATCGCAACTCTTACATTCATAAACAGTTGCAACTCTTTTTTGCTTTGCCCTGCAACCCTTGCATTCCTTCCTAACAATTTCTTTAACGATTCTTGTTCGGCTACCTTCTTTTTTTTCTCGAATTTTAACGCTTTCAATTTTAGTTAAATTATGCTCACTGCTTACAGTCCTTTTTTGAAGGCTTTTCTCTAAATTCGGATTTGGCAACATCTTTTCTAAAATAAACAGCCGAAAGTCGTATAAATTAATTTTCTTAGAGACACTAAACTTATTATATAAATTAAAAGAATTGATTAAGCCCATTTGTATGGTATGGATAAATATCTTTTTGTACCAGCGCATGGTTTTTCTTTCGCATGGATAATAGGATTGCATTTGATCCTGTAAATCCACTCCAGACATATAATTATTATAATGGACTATCGCAGAGGGCTTAACAGTTACTTCACCTCTCTTGCTGGTTACCTCTATCATCTCATCGTCATGTTCTGTAGACAAATATAAAACGTATCGTTTGTCTTTCCACTTCCCGATATGAACTCCATTTAAAAATAAAGATTTATTTTCGCCTTTTCGGAGTGTAACTGTTGCGAGGTCAGTAGGGTTCCCTTTTCTATTTTTGCCTAGGGTACCTGTGCAATAGGTATCACGATTTAATAATTTTACAGCAAGCCCGTAAGAATTATAATAATTGTCCATGTAAACGCTATGGCCTGAATCTAATTTTTCTTCCAATAATTTAAAAACAATTTTTTCGGTGTGCCCTACTCCTGAAGTTGAGTCACCTGCTCCTGTGTATATATGAAATTTTAAAGCGGTGCCTTCGGGTTCTGCAAGGACATATAATTTAATTCCAAACTTGTGTCGCTTATTTTTTATATACTGTCGGAATATAAGCCGACTACGCCATAATACCATTGATTCGTCAAGCGAGAGTTGTTTGCCGGGGTAGTAAATTTCTTGCATTTTTTGATTAAAATGATTAATGATAGGTCTTATCTTTGCTAATCGATCTTCGGCTGTCGGTTCTGAAGAAAAATGTAGACGGCGTAGAATCAACATAAAACGATTGCGCGACATAAATTGCCCAAAACATGGTATGCTAAAAAGCCAATGTTTTTTCCAATAATCGTTGAGCCTATTGAGACGAATTGTTCCAGTGTGTAAAAGTAATCCTAGGAATGTTATGAGTTCATCCCGTGTTAGAGCTTTCCAAGAGTTTACTCTGGATTGTCTAGAAACATTAGGCCCATGCAGTACTCTTACAGCATTTAAATTGAATTGAAAATTAATTTCCTGAACAATCAAATCAAGAATATTGTCGTTCAGAAATAACCGAAAGGCTTCAAAAGGGTCACTTGGAACTGGTACTAATAACTCTTGTGATTTCTTAAAATCAATTATTCTCATAGTAGAACGATCGCTACTCCAAACGGATGTTGCTCCTTGCTGGGAAGGTATATCGTTGACGTTAGTTGTTGTAGTCATCGTTGGCGAAGTATTTGCAATACCGCTTGGTGTTGGTGAGGGTGGTATAGGCGATGTAATAACGTTAACGTCACTTGTAAATAACTCAGGTGTAAGAGCATCAGACCGCAGAAGAGAAACGGATGGTGTAGCCTGGACGTCGTATATACAAGTGTCTGGTATGTCAAATAAACTTGTATTCCCTTCAATAATGGATGGTGATATTGTTCTATCATCTTCTGGGCACGATAGAACCTGTAATGCTTGAGGAAACTCTCGATGTGCTGGTGGTTGTTGCCGACGGCCAACGTCGAATATACTGCAGTCACTACTGTCATCAGTTCCCTCGCCATCTGACGATTCACTGTCCTGGCACTGCGAAAAAACTGCTTCTTCACTCGAACAATCACTGATATCACCAGAACTTTCCTGGCTCCGATGTTTTTTGGCACTAACTCTTGAAGTAGTCGAAGAACTACGACGTTTAGAAGGACCAGGTTTAGTATTCATTTTGGCGGGTAAACACGTATATGATAATCGTTCGTAAAAACAACAACACTCATGCAAACAAAAATCCAACTATAGTTTTATCAAGATCGATGTATTGCCCGTATAACCGCGACACTAACGTATGCTTGCCACAAGAGCCGAAGCCGTACGGACTCATAGAAAAGTAGCGGGCGAAATACACGGCGCCGTGTAGTCGGCCCCGCCCACTATACACGGCGCCGTGTGCTCGGCACTAAATGTGTTAATGCTTCCATCGCATCAGGCCAAGGCTTAGATGATCCAAGTCGAAGCATGTTACTGGAAGATTCCAACTTATGTAGTTATTATTCATTCATTGTTTTAAGGGATACATCAACAAGCAATTACTTGAAATTAAACTATTTTTACGGCTTTTATCGCTTTTGTACGGGAAGATAGACCACCCGTGTCTATGAACACTTAAGTGTTCAAAAAGACGATAAATTTTGACATAGAAAACAAACGTGATAAAATCTGTAATAATCTACTATATCAAATAATCAGTCGATTTGGTATAGGGTTCTATTTTGAGTTTTCTTTCTCTTATATTAATGTAATCTGTTTGCATCTTTTACTCGTCCTACTTACGGAAATTGTATTCTTACTCAACCATAACACGGATGATAATATGAATTAAGACTCTAAAGTCTTAATTATGTGCCTAGGCACATACAAGATTATCAACTCCAATAGTAATAATAATAGATTGATGTTATCTGTATCTCTTACAATACCCACACCAAAGATGTGTTATTCCTACTCCAATATCACACGGAAGCCAATAGAAGTTGCCTTCTGTAAACATCACACCACGCTCTTGACAGTTATCTATCTACAGCCGCGGGCCGGCCTGTCCGAGGTAGTACCACACTCTCGCAGAAAATCGACGTCTTTATGCGAAAGAGTCTGAAGCCCAACTTTCTGAGATTGTTTGCGTGTGGCAGGTTTTAGTGATTGATGCATTTAGTATCAGCGCAACTCATTACACACATTCTCATTCCATTCAATTTCGTCACGGTAGGTAGCGGCCTATCAAAGCTCCACGAGTAGTATTATCACTTACCATCAAGTGTGATGTTTGCTCGTTTTTTTTTCCAATAGCAATAAAAAATAATCTTCCAAATATTTATTTAAAACACCACACATACCTCAATGCATCTCCAGCTGCAGTACTTTTGTATATATCGTAGTTAGACAAAAAATCGTTTGAGTTTTCAGCGTTATATTCACCAGCTATTTGACATAAGGATGGATGAAATTGAAACTGGATTATATATGAAATGTAATATCTAAAAATAAATTAATAAAATTATTAACTTTCCGTGTGGTTACAGTGTAGGAATACAATTTATCACCTCCTTTCTTGTCCGTAAGTTACTCTAAAACACGACTAAAACGATTATAGTAAGTAGATTACATATATGCAACAGAAGGAAAACTTGATATAAAATCCTATATCAACACGTCCGTCTGACTAGCGTGGCATTGTGGGTTGATTTCCCTCCCATCATGGAGAAGCGTCAAGCCCAGCAGTGAGACGTTTATGATCTGTGATGATGATTAGGTTTTTATATTTTCTCATTTATATTTTGCATTGGTTTAAGAAAATAAACTAATGTTATTTATGAAGTAAATGATAAAATTTTTACCACCAATTTTCAGGGTTCACTCCTCCTATTGTTTATGCACGGGGATATTCGGGTCTACTACCAACACAAAGATTTCTTCGTATAATTTGGAAATTTGAATAATTACATTTAAACGTATCGGCAATCGTTAATTGTATAAGAGTATTGAAAGTAACAGAAATCATACAATATTCAATCGTTTAGTCGTTCTTCGCGAGCATCATTCCAATTTCACTGGACAAGGTCTTCTTAAGATGCCACTAGATGGCGCTAGAAGTTAGTGGCGTCAACAAATATGTATATCTTCAAGCGAGGATTCACAAAAGCTCTTCTCTCACGGTAAGCAGTCGCATTGCTGAGATCCACAGGCGTTTGTTACCTCTTATCATTATTTGGATTTCTTGCTCATCTGTCATCAAAAGACAATAAAAAACAGCTCAAATAGTATACCCACTGCTGAGCTCAAGCCACCTCCATAATAGGAGAGAGATTGAGCTGTTGTAACTACGCTAGCCTAACGGGTTGGCTTTCAGTTCAAACTTTTTCTCTCGCATATACTGCACAGATGGCACACATTGCTTTACAATTTCGACTTCAAGTCTTCTTAGGCTATGTAAGTTAAATCTCTTCTTTAACGAATTTCTGAGCTATAATGAGCCTTATTGCCCCACATGTAGAGACTAAACAAAATAAAATGAGAAATTCAATCAGTATTTGTATTCTCAAATACTGCCAGAAAATATTACCTCATATATTCAGTATCAGCAGAAATATGGTACTTGGCAGTGGCATCAAAGTCATCTTCAGATCTTGCAGCATGAGGTTTTATTCCTTGAATTGATTCTCTGTACTGCCAGAAATGGTAGTTATAATCTTCAGGGTTGGATGTCCTCCGAAAGACGCCGTAACGAAATAGGTCCAAGATGTATCCAAAAGGTAGAAAGACAATCTTCTCAAGGCTCTGGAATTTAATTGAGGTGAATATGTTTCCGTGTGGTGATGGAGTAAGAATACAATTTACGTCTCCCTATGTACCCCGTGGATATCTTATATCTTTAAACGAGCAATTCTTGTATGTATATATATATGTATATATATATATATATATATATATACTCGGAAACGGCTCCAACGATTTTGTTGACACTTGGCATACTAGAGGATTCGGGTCCAAAAAATCGATCTAGCTAGGTTTTATTTATAGAAAATGTTGTTTTGTCCGTGGTTTTAGCAAAATAAATAATGACATTAAATTTTAAAAGAATATGAATTCAAATTTCGATAGCAACGTCATGAGTTACGATAGCTCAGATGGGAAGGTGACAGGTTTTACTTTTGATATTTTGTTAATCAAACAGCGTCGATTCGAATCTTGATGTTATTATTATTCTCTTTTTGTAATTTTTTATATATTTTTCATTATTTATTTTTTATTAATACATATATATCTAAATAAATTCGACAGAAATATTCCGAGCGAAGCTCGGTCAACCAGATGTTTGTAATAAACGACTAAGGGATTTAATATGCATATAACTTCTATGCAAGAGAACTAAGGCTCATGACTCCTCCACAAAAGAAGGAAAATGTAGGTACATTTTCCTTCTTTTGTGGAGGAGACAACAGCGTGGTAGGTACCACGCTAGTTAGACGTGTTGACATAGGATTTAATTTCTAGCTCTTCTTCTCTTGCTTACAGGTTATATGCATATCATAGCCTTTAGTTGTCTTTTACGACACCCTAGTCGTCTTTTACGAGACAGGGATAGTGAATTGTATTCTTACTGAGTGACCACAAGTCCTTTAATATATGCTTATATAATTGTACACCACACATCCATCTCAACATTTGCATATACGCTACATGCAGTCGTCTCTCACCGTTACACACACGTATGATCCTAATATTTAATTGCCATAAATAAATCTCTTACCTAACAAATGCGCAGGTATGAGACCTCTAGCGGGTACAATATTATCACCGTACTTCAGACGCAAATGTCTCCTCACGTAGGCGTGTATCTGTTGATACAGAGGCTTGATATCAGCCCAGAGCTTTGCAAATTGATCCTCGCTATCATCAGCTTCGTACTCGCTCAGCCACCATTCAGCAACACTGTCATAACCTGCAGTTAGATCAAAAGTTAACTACTAAATTAACGATCATTATCATCATCTTAGCCCACATAAGCGCCACTATTGGGCTAGGGCCTCCTCCATAATGTGAGGGAAATTTGCCTACTATGCCGCGCTGGTCACACGTCATCATAGACATCTTTTACGACACCCACGGGGAAGACAGGGGGTTGAGCCGTTATCATAATTATGAAATTATGATATGATACTGAAAACTTTCAAATTTTATTTTCAACAATAGCAATCATAACACGCGTAAACTTATCGATTATTTATAAATTTAGAATTTTAAAATAAGGTTTTAAAACGCTAAACGATGACACGACTTAATATTCCAAACGATTAATTACGTTTGTTCATTTAGCATTTGAAATGCTAATTTTTTTTGGAAAACTCATTTTAGAACCGATTTTAGTTTAATTTATTAAGTTTCGTTTTAATTTGTAGGAAATTGCTTCATACAAAACTTATTAACTTACGTTTAAATTTTCATGTATTTGCTAACGATAACTTATTTTAACACTGTACTGTACCACTGCGTTTCACGTAGTTGTACAAATTCTAAAAGGAGGGAGTTGTCAATTCGACTGTATTTTTTTAAATATTGGTTACCTCAGAACAGTTGCTGTGTGGTAGCGGCTTCGAATACTATCAACCCTTGCTTTGCTCGTGGGTGTCGTAAAAGACGACTAAGAGCCCTAGATTGACCCGAACCAACTCCATCTGGTACCATTTTGGGTCAACGATTACATTCCCAAGGAGGGTTGACGTCAGGCAGGCGGCCGGTCTTAAAAATCATTGCCGAAACTTTTTGCAATATGTCAAAACAGATGACATATTGCGTCGACCCCAAGTAATTGGGATAAGAGCAAGATGATGATGATGATGAACTTATTTTAACAAACATTTCTGACTTTTATATTTTTTTCATCATCATCATTATTTCAGCACATAGACGTCCTACTGTTGAGCTCGAACCTCCTCCACATTAAGAGGGAAATTGACCTACTATACGATATTGGTCGTATGTGTTGGTATAGGGTTTCGTTTCATGTTTTTCTTCCCTAGATGTTGCGTATAATATTGATTCTTTAGTCGCCTTTTACGACAGTCACGGGCAAGATAGGCGTTAGATTTTTTTATATCGGTTAAATATTGATACAATCTATAATAAAGCCGCAATAATAAAATACAAGGATGTATTTCAATGTTACCTACTCGTATTATCAAACTAACAAAAAAGAAAACAGTGCTTACAAACGTATTCTCTGCTACACTTATCAAGCTAGCAAAAAATTCATATTATCTAATACCCGAATCTCAAAATGGTTTAAGAAACATATAATATACCGATACAATGTAATAAATGTATTTTATAGGCTAATGAATGTATGACTTTTTTATTTAAATAACGCCCTGCTCTAGAAAAGTAGGCCTTGAATTGCGGGGAACTTTACAAACATATAATTAATGGCCATAAATTACATCCAGACTCACATCAACAATTTGTGGATCGCACAATGTTTTATTCTGCGTGGTATTCGCACCCACGACGTCGGCACGATAGGTCTCTATCTTAACCACTGCGCCATCGGTACAGATGATACTGTCATGTCATTCTTTCACATTAGGACAGTCAGTTATATATTTTTACTTCTATGCTGATTGTTTTGCGAGTCACATACCGTTCAATGTAGCAGCCTCGTTTGACATGTTGACATAGTCAATAAAGTTCCTCCTAGAAGGTGCTCCGGCAGCTTTGTGCTATTCCAGCCAAGTATACTTTAACTCTTCAGAGTCCTCGCTCGTAGCGAAAATATCTGAAATTTCTAAAATATCATAAATTATTAATACATCATCATTCTGATCCGAATCACATGAAGTACACGTAATATATATATTTTTCTTTGAAGACCCTGCACTAAGAAAATAATCCTTGTATTGTGGGTACTTTACAAACATATAATTAATGGACATAAATTACATCCAGACTCAGAACAAAAATGTTTGGATCGCACAAAGTGCTGACCTTTTTTTTTTCTTTTTTGGGGGGTATTTGGGGTTGCGGTCGGCGCACTCCTCACACCACTCCGTCCGGGACGACAGAGGGAGCGGCGCGCGTTTCCGTAACTCACCCATGGCACGTCACCTTTGTCGTTGGGCCGACCACCGGTGCCGAGTTCCTTGTCGGCAGTGGTCGGCCCGACGGAATACCCTGAGGGAGTACCCTCTCCTCTCGACGTCCCTTTCCTGGGACGTCAGTCGCCGTCGCGCAGTCAGCGTCTCTACGGGTGACAGACAAAAATTTTCGGTCCAGTCACCCGGGGCCTCAACTAGGGCGGCATCAGGAGCAGGTACTCGCACCTGATGCCGCCCGAGTCGCCGGCGGCGTATCGCATTGTCGTGGAGGCACCCTTTGCGCACACGATCCGCTGCCTCAACCCGAAAAGGTAACCTACCAAACTGGCCACAAAGGTTCCAAATTCGGCACCAGTGGCCGGCCCAATGAGGAAGGTTTGGGAATACGGTGAGTTATGGAGGCGCGCGCTACCCTTGCGTTGCCCTGGACAAAGTGGACGGCGTGTGTACTAACCATAGTCCGCATAAAAAGTCTAAATTATAATGTTATTACAAACTTCAATAGAAGTTATCTCCCATTTTTAATAGTGAACGTGGAATGAACAAAAATATTTTCCATCGTTTCAATTTAAATATTATACATAAAAAATAATCGAGTATAAAATCAAATTTGCATATCTATCTACTTATATTATAAAGAGGAAAGATTTGTTTGTTTGTTTATATTAAATAGGCTCCGAAACTACTGGACTGATTTCAAAAAATGTTTCACTAATGGAAAGCTATAATATTACATAGGCTAAATTTTATCCCGGTATTCCCACGGCAACGGAAACTACGCGGGTAAGGCGACTGAAACCGAAGCGAAACGAGGGCAGGTTTCTAGTTAATAATAAAATAAAATAGATATTAAGAATATAATACACCAACCTGTGGAAGAATAATATTCTTATCTATGTATATTATGCATATCACATCCATATAAAAAAAAGGAAAACTCGAAATAAAATCCTATGTCGACCCGTTTGACCAGCGTGGTCTAGTAGGTCAATTTCCTTCCTGTAATGGACGAAGCCCGAGCCCGAGTGATGGTGTGTGGATTTATGTGGGTTGATATGACTAGTCTCTGCCTTCAAGAGATACTGTGATGTCAGCGATTAATACGATTCATTGTTTTATACACTCTAACGCAAGTGTTGGTATAGGGTTTAATGTCGAGTTTTACTTCTCTTGAGGTGGTTAATTCAATGATTCTTATTCCGTCAT
The DNA here is from genome assembly GCA_032191425.1 of Lymantria dispar. Classification (NCBI taxonomy): domain Eukaryota; kingdom Metazoa; phylum Arthropoda; class Insecta; order Lepidoptera; family Erebidae; genus Lymantria; species Lymantria dispar. The sequence goes on from CM063448.1 coordinate 34,468,971, forward strand.
CACAAGGAAAATTAATCACTACACTGAGAATTAACATACTCCACAGGTTCTTGCGACAGAGCATCATTGCATACCCGGATTGGTAGGTGCGGAGGCTAATGGAATCACTAAATACAAAAAAAAAATAACACATAAAATGGATTTCAATTCTCTAGTATCTGGCGACCAATGATTAGTCTTTGCATAAATAAAAATGCATCCAAATATAAGGTGGATACCGTCAATATTATGAGTAGCGATACAACGTCACTTAATAAACGATCAAGAAATCAAGCAGACAGACATATCTGACCGCAAGTATACTACCAATCCGCAGTTAATTAAATTCTTCCGTAATCATGGCATTGCCACATTGCCAGATTATCGGAAACTCGTTAGTACGAGTAAAAGACATATGCCATTAAATTCCATTAACTATATCGTAATGGGGGGGCAGTTGACCTAATATACCACATAATGATTTCTGATGTTCACGCGAGTATTACACATTTTAAATAAAACTACTTTACGGGTTTATCGCGTTTGTATTTGATTTATGATTGCCCGACGTTTCGAAGACTTTGCAGCGTTCATGGTCACGGGCAGACTAAGATGTCTCACGTCCAACAATCAAATACAAACGCGATAAAATCCGTAAATTAATTTTATTTAAAACTAATATACCACGTTGATCAGATTTCAAGTTTTCCTTCTCGTGCCCAGATGTGTGCAAATTGTAATCCCTTAGTCGTCTTTTATGATACCCATGGACCATATAGAGGGTGGTGGTTGTCTTGTCTGTCGTTGACGGAGTAAGCTCCGTCATCAAGAATCATTAACCATAATCACGTTAATAGTGATCATAATAATTTGAAATCCTATAAACAAAACAATTAAATAGAATAATGACGCACACCTGGTTCTACATGCAAATCACATTTACTTCCATTCTTGTAATCACAGATGGTGGATTTGGCAAATGTGGTTTCCATATTTATGATGGCTGTTATCAATCTTTCATACATATCATCTGGCAGCGCTGAGCTACCAAGTTTTGAGTATTTCTCAAACATTCTTCTTAGATTCAGGTCTGCGTACTCATGCCAAGGGTATGTCATCGTTTCCTTCGAGTTCTTTTTGTAGTTTTGCTGTTTCTAAAGCAACTTGTAACTGAAAAATATGGTTTATTTTAATAAGTGAACTAAATCAAAAATAATAATTAATAATATTTTAACATCATTCCCTCTTCAGTTTTTTGGCGGAATTTTCTCAGTGTGGCCGTGTTCCGATCCGGTGGTAGTAGGTATGTTACATCTCATTTCTATAGTGAATTATCTATGATGTTAGATTTCTTAGGTCTAAATTAATACGTTCTATTAATATAATAAATAAACCACCATAAATACCATACCATACATTAAATTACCATACCATAAATTTAATGTTTAATAATAACTGACCAAAAACAATTTTTTTTCCTATAGAATACGGGGCGATGGAAAAGTCAAAGAATCGGTGGCCAGCCCAATGGCGATGAGGAGGGAGTACGGAAGGTTATGGGGTCGCACGCCGCTCATTTGTCGCCCCGGATAAATTAGGCGAGGTATGTGCAGACCATAGTCTACCCAAAAAAGGCCCTAATCCTACAGTGGAAGGCGAAAGGCTGAATGATGATAACTGAATACTTACTTTTACTTCCTTATTGTGGTCTGTTATATTACTCTCATAGTTCCATACTGCTATTAACCTACTATTTCTAGCTTTAGAAGTCCTTTCGTTCAAACCCCTTAAGTATTCTCTTCCTGCAGCCTCGTCTTGATAAGCCAAAACTTCTGTGATTACCGTGAATACCAATATTACGACTCCATAGATGTACAGGTCTTCAAAAAACTTCATCGTGACCTAAATATAAAAAGAATATATTTATTAATATATCTTCCGTTTATAATTTTAAGCTCATGCTCAAAGTCGCTCGACGTGCTATGGAGAGGGCTATGCTCGGTATTTCTCTACGTGATAAAATCCGGAACACGGAAATCCATAGAAAAACGGGTGTAACCGACATAGCCCGCAAAATTAGCACCTTGAAATGGCAATGGGCAGGCCACATCGCTCGTCGAACCGACAAACGTTGAGGAAGAAAGGTTCTTGAGTGGCGACTACTTTTTAATTAGAAGTCGCGGCGTAGGACGACTCCCCACTAGGTGACGACATTCCCAAAGTCGCAGAGAGCCGTTGGATGCAAGTGGTATTCTCGTGGGGAGGCCTATGTCCAGCAGTAGACGTCTGTAGGCTGATGAATGGATTATCATCTTTTCATATACTTGCCATGTAGTGACGGAATAAGAATTATTCACTAACCTCTGTCTTATCCATAGATGTAGTAAAAGACGGTTAAAGGATATCATTTGCAGATAATCTTTATATACAGGGTGTCCCGAAATTAAACGTCCAACGGAAAGTGGGTGGTAGATGATTTTATGACAGCTATGAAAAAATAAAAAATAAATCTGTCACTTTTTTTTTATATGAGTATATTACTAAAAATGGCCAAAAATCAGACCTTTTACGATATTTTCAAGTACTATAACAACAAATAGGCTAGTTTTAGCATCGGATATTTCTTGTTGAAAGTGCAGATAACTATACTATCGACCACAAGTACAATTAAAACTAGACATGTTACAATAACATAAAAAAAATATACATTTGTAATGGCTATTCCTTAATTTTTTGGAAGAAAACGTTAATCGTTTGACTTTAATACACCACGCTATGAAAAAAGTGTACTGTAATCATAGTGGCAAGTAATTTCAAAAGATGGCCAAACTATTCATTATTCCAAAATGCGTCAATATCCTTCTTATTACGAAACTGAGTACTAAGACTGAATACTAAGACTGCACAGATGGCGTAATGGTTAAGATAGCGACCTACAGCGCCAGTGTCGGGGGTTCGAATCCCACGCGGGACAACACTTTGTGCGATCCACAAATTGTTGTTCTGAGTCTGGATGTAATTTGTGTCCGTTAATTGTATGTTTATAAAGTCCCCCGCAATACAAGGATTATTTCCTTAGTGCAGGGTGTTTGTTGTCTTAAATAAATAAATTAAAAAAAAATATTAAAAAAGAAGCTCAAGCCCAACAGTGGGACATACATGAGCTGAAACGATGATGATGAATGATGATACATATTTCTACCAAGCAGCTGTCTCTAGGATCTTTTTCAAGGTTGCCTTCTTTTCGGCATCTTTTGCTTACTTATCTCCTCAAGATAGGTGGCACTGCAATCTAATACAAGGAATCCTGCACAGGTAACGTAATGATTAAGATACAGACTAACCACATTGGCACATGGGTTCAATTGTCATGCAGAACAATACTTTATCCTATCTACAAATTGCTTTTGTCAGTCTGGGATTAATTAGTAGTTGTACATAGTCTTATTGTCGTAGTTGTACATAGTCTTATTGTCGTAGTTATACATAGTCTTATTGTCGTAGTTGTACATAGTCTTATTGTCGTAGTTGTACATAGTCTTACTTACTGACTTATTAACCAACTTTGCTTCATGTCTCCCGCTTTGCATAGGAAAAAAGTGGAATATTTCCAACTCCTCCTGTTTTTCTTTTCTAATTAAATTTGTTGCGGGTCCCAAGACAACTAAAAGCGTTTCTCGGGACTTCCTGAGGGTCAAACCTCGGTGTCTTATACGGAGACCATTGTGAATCCTGGCTTACAGGAGTTACAGTGGTGAGAATGTGTGGTGGGATTAGTTCCAAAAAAAAGTCTGGGATTAATTTGTGTCCTTAATTATAGCTTAATAAATTCTCCTAAAATACAAGAAATACTTCCTCATACAGGCTGTATTTATAGTCAAGTTTTTTTTTTTTGGATTTGTACAGAACAGTGCCTTTTAGGTCAGCTAGTATGCATATAATTTGTAAAGACTGTAATTATGTAATAATGTCACTTCGTCATGGTATATTGTTATGTGAACATGTACCAGTTTGATTAAATTATAAATATATTCTTTATAGTCTGAATAAAATATGAGTGACAGAGTAAGAATACAATTCACCACTCTCGCTTTTGCCCGTGAGCGCCATAAAAAAATGACTCGGGAATATAAACTCATTTGCAAAAAAAACGGGCGGTTTTGATTTTCATTCATATTTAAAAAGATACAATACCAAAAAGGTTTCAATCGTTTGTACACGTTACTGGCCGGTTTTAAAAATGCTGTGGTATTTAAAAAAGTACGTTCTAAATTCAATTTTTCATTTGATGTTCATTTTTACAGAAAACCCCTTTTTATCCTACATTTTTGGCGCGAAGTTCCAGAAGTTAACATCGACTTTCATAACTTTTATTCAATTTTTATCGATTAATTTCATATCCTTGACTGTCAAAGCTTTATTTAATGCTGTTTGGCTGTATCAAAAATGGTAGATAAAGTGGTAAAAGCTACCAAAATTATCGCGCTGCTTGAAGAGGGTTGCAGCCAATGTTTCGTGGCTAGGAGGCTAAATGTTAGTCGCTCGACAGTCCAAAGGACCTGGCAGCGATATCAGGAGACTGGTTCCGTCGAGAGAAGGCCTGGTTCTGGAAGAAAACCATGTACCCAACCACGGGATGATCGTTTTCTTGTGAGTCGCGCATTGAGAAATCGCAAATCTTCGTATGTGGATCTTAAGAACAACCTCCAAGAAGTAAGAAATGTGCATATTAGTCTATGGACGGTCAGGAGGAGGCTTCTCGCTGCCAATATACGCAGTCACCGCCCGGCCCGCGGCCCCAAATTACTCCGTGAGCACAGAGTTCACAGGCTTAGGTTCGCTAGAAATTGTGAATCATGGACTCAAGACGATTGGAATAGGGTTTTGTTCTCTGATGAAGCCAGGATATCTCTGTTCGGTGAAGATCGACGTCGGCGAGTGCTAAGAAGACAAGGAGAACGCTTTGCAGAGGCATGTTTCGAAGAAATCACACCTTATGGTGGGGGCTCTGTTATGTTTTGGGCAGGAATAAATTCAATGGATCGTACAGAGTTAGTCTTCATTGAAAACGGCTCACTGACTGGGCATCGATACATAACGGAAGTTCTAATTTCTCATGCACAACCCGCATTGGCCGCTCTAGATGAAGACTCGATTTTTATGGACGACAATGCTCGCGTCCACCGATCCCGCGATGTTAATGCGTATGTGCAAGAGGTCGGCATTCGTCGTTTGGATTGGCCAGCTCGAAGTCCCGACCTCAATCCCATAGAGCATGTCTGGGACGTTCTGAAACGGCGTGTGAGATCAGTACACCCGGCTCCGCAGACCATCAGAGAGCTGAAGAATGTAATTACTGCGGAGTGGGAACGTATTCCGCAAGCAAGTATCCGGGATATACTCGCTAGCATGCCCAGACGAATTCAAGCTGTGATTTTAGCTAGAGGGGGTCACACTCGATACTAAACATTTATCTGCTTTTACTTTATTAAAGAAAAACAAACAAAAAAACTTTTTTATTTTTACTTCATGAGCATATGCACTACTAGCGAATATACACTACTAGCGAGGTTTAGCATTATTTCCCATAAATTGTATCTAAATTTTATGAAATACTGATGAAAACGATTATTTTCTTATTAATTTAGCAAATTGTGTGGATAAAATTACCTATAATTATCAAACAAAGAAATATTAACATTTGAAATGGTTCATTGCTTAGGTGCCCGTTTTTTTTGCAAATGAGTGTAGTATGAAAAGTCTAAATAGAACAATATTACTTCCATTGTGATGGAGGCTCAAACCCAGCGGATTTATAGGAATTAATGATGATGAAGTATGAAAGGTATAATAGGTGTATACCACAAATTATATGTAAGTACATTACAAAAATTGCTTAAATGGATCGCCATTTAAAATTGATCATCAATGTTTATAATTACACATATGCGTTCCATCTGTGGACCCAAGCCTGCTTCACAATAGAAAGGAAATTGACATACTCTACCATGCTGGTCAGATGTCGCTGTTTTGATATAGTATTTTATTTCGAGTTTGCCTTCTTTTGTACAGATATGATATGCATATTATATATTATATCCCTTAGTCGTCTTTTATGATACTCACTGGTAAGATAGGATGGTGAATATACATTAAATAAAAGTGGAAAAATAATACTTATTATTATAAAAACATTGGAGTGTCTGTTTGTAATGTCAAAATAATAGGCTTTTTTCATGCTCACACGGTTCTTTGCACGACCCCTATGCCTAAAATAGCAATTAAAAAATTTTTGTCTGTCTGTCTGTTTGTTCCGGGTAATCTTCAAAACGGCTGGACCAATTTCAAAAATTCTTTCACCAATGGAAAGCTATAATATCAGGGCGTAAACTAGGCTATATTTTATCCCGGTATTCCCACGGGAACGGGAACTATGCGGGTAAAACGACTATAACCTATAACCGAAGCAAAGCGAGGGCGCATTGCTAGTTGTGAATATATAAAAAAAATAGATGATGTTTTATTCAGTGTTCATTTAGCAGGTTCTTGTAGTTGTTGTATCTTTAGAGGAGGAGCGAAGCGAGGGCGGATTGCTAGTATATATATATATATATATACTTGCAATCCGCCCTCGCTTCGCTTCGGTTATAGGTTATAGTCGTTTTACCCGCATAGTTCCCGTTCCCGTGGGAATACCGGGATAAAATATAGCCTAGTTTACGCCCTGATATTATAGCTTTCCATTGGTGAAAGAATTTTTGAAAGCGGTCCAGCCGTTTTGAAGATTACCCGGAACAAACAGACAGACAGACAGACAGACAAAAATTTTTTAATTGCTATTTTAGCCATAGGTGTCGTGCAAATAACCGTGTGAGCATGAAAAAAGCCTATTATTTTGACATTACAAACAGACACTCCAATTTTATTTATTGGCATAGATACAAGAATTGCTCGTTTAAAGATATAAGATATTTTCATTTATAACTCCTCCAAAACTAAAAATGATTTAAATTCATCATCAATATCAGGTCCATACATCCCACAACTGGGCTCGAGCCTCCACCACATTGGGAAGTAAATTGACCTACTATACCACGCTGGTCAGGTGTGTTGGTATAGGGTTTATTTCGAGTTTCCCTTCTCTTACATAATTTATACAATACCCACGGGCATGGGAAGGGGTGGTAAATTGTATTCTTACTCTGTCCCCACACGGACAAGATTATTTTCAAGGTTTTTTAGATTATTTTCTTTTATTTTTACTTATTTTAAAAGACAACACCCTGCACTAAGGTAATAACTAAAGTATTGTGAGGAAATTTACAATTAACGCACACAGATTATACTCAGATTTAGAACAACAATTATTTGGTCGCAAAAAGTAATGTCTTGAATTGGAATTGGTTCAATTCTAGGCGCCATAATATTAGCAGTGGTAGATCACTTTTTTTTTTATTACTAACTAGCAACCCGCCTTCGCTTTGCTTCGGTTTCTGTCGCCTTATCCCCGGAGTTCCCGTTCTCGTGGGAATATTGGGATAAAATATAGCCTAGTTTACTCCCTGATATTATAGCTTTCCATTGGTGAAAGAATTTTCAAAATCGATCCAGCCGTTTTGAAGATTACCCGGAACAAATAGACAGACTGACAATAAAATATAAAATGATTTTTAGGCATATGTATAGTGCAAATAACCGTGTGAGCATGAAAAAGGTCGATTATTTTGACATTACAAACAGACACTCCAATTTTATTTATTGGTATAGATAGAGGCAAACGAGCAAGTAGAACATCTGCTGGTATGTTATACTGTCGCACATGGGACTTTGTAATACCAGGGGTATAGCTAGACCATTGCCTATCGTAAAGAAAATACTATTCTTAAACCTCGTTTAAAAAGGGACATGTCATAGGAAAACTCGATATATTCCAAACTATTCCAAGAATCTGATCAGACTGGAATAGTAGGTCGATTTTTCTCCCATAGTAAAGGAGACCTGGGCCCAACAGCGGGATTTAGGTAGGCTGAGATGAAGAATGATTACAAGAAGTTCCGTGCGAACACTTCGTCCCGTTAGTAAAGAATATATAACGTACTAGCAACCCGCCCTCGCTTCGCTTCGGTTTTAGTCGTTTTACCCGCGTAGTGCCCGTTCCCATAGGAATACCGGGATAAAATATAGCCTAGGTTACGCCCTGATATTATAGATTTCTATTGGTGAAAGAATTTTTGAAATCGGTCCAGCCGTTTTGAAGATTACCCGGAACAAACAGACAGACAGACAAACATTTTTTAATTGCCATTTTAGGCATAGGTGTCGTGCAAATAACCGTGTGAGCATGAAAAAAGCCTATTATTTTGACATTACAAACAGACACTCCAATTTTATTTATTAGTATTACAAACAGACACTCCAATTTTATTTATTAGTATAGAATAGATATAGATATAGAAGATTTAGCTGTAACCTTATTAATGGTGTTTTTATATACATGCTTACTAATATTATAAATGCAAAAATAACTTACGTTTCTTACGCTTTCACGCCTAAACCGCCGAACCGATTTAAAAAATTCTTTGAACAATGGAAGCTATAATATCAGGGAGTAACATAGGCCATATTTTATCACAGTATTTCCACAGGAACGAGAACTACGCGAGTAAAGTAATTGGAACCGAAGCGAAACGAAGGCGGGTTGCGTACAAGGTACTAACCTTGATAAATATAAGTTCTTAAATGTAGTACATTAAAAACAATTAACCTCCGCGGGATGGCTACTTAAAATTTAAGTCCATCCATCCATCCATCCATCAGCCAATAGACGTCCACTGATGGACATAGGCCTCCCCACGAGAATGCCACTCGGAACGGTCCTGCGCCACCTGCATCCAACGGTTCCCTGCGACTTTGAGAATGTCGTCAGTCCACCTGGTGGGGGGTCGTCCTACGCTGCGCCGTCCAATTCATGGTCGCCACTCAAGAATCTTTCTTCCCCAACGGTTGTCGGTTCGACGAGCGATGTGGCCTGCCCATTGCCATTTCAACGTGCTAATTCTGCGGACTATGTCGGTTACACCCGTTCTTCTACGGATTTCCGTGTTCTGAATTTTATCACGTAGAGAAATACCGAGCATAGCCCTCTCCATAGCACGCTGAGCAACTTTGAGCTTTTTTATGAGGCCGACATTTAGAGACTACGTTTCAGTGCCGTAAGTCATCGCTGGTAACACACACTGGTTATAAACCTTTGTTTTTAGACACTGCGGAATATTGGACGAGAAGATCCTCTTAAGTTTCCCGAACGCTGCCCAGCCGTGTTGGATTCGTCGGCTGACCTCTTTCTCGAAATTGGATCTGCCTAACTGGACTGCTTGTCCTAGGTAAACATAATGATCCACAACTTCGAGAATCGCATTTCCAACTAGCACCGGTACAGGAATGACATGGGCATTAGACATGACTTTTGTCTTGTCCATGTTCATTTGTAGACCCACTAGTTGAGATACCCTGCTAAGGTCATTGAGCATAGTGCCAAGGTCCTCCATGGATTCTGCCATGACTACGATATCGTCAGCAAATCGAAGGTGAGTGATGTATTCGCCGTTGATGGTGATGCCGATTCCGGTCCAGTCTAAGAGCTTGAAGACATCTTCCAGCACAGTGGTGAACAGTTTCGAAGAGATGACGTCTCCCTGTCTCACACCTCTCTGCAACTGGATCGGTTTCGTACTCTTATTCTGGATGCGGACTGACATAGTGGCGTTTCTATACAAACACTTCAACACTTCGATGTATCGATAGTCAATTTGGCACCGCTGAAAGGACTGCAGCACTGCCCAAGTTTCGACAGAATCAAAGGCTTTCTCATAGTCCACAAACGCTAGACACAGAGGTCGATTATACTCCTCGGTCTTCTGTATAATCTGGCGTAGCGTGTGGATGTGGTCTATGGTACTATAACCTATTCGGAAGCCGGCTTGTTTGGGCGGCTGGAAGTCGTCGAGCTTGCACGCGAGTCGGTTTGTAATGACTCTTGAGAACAACTTGTAGACGTGGCTCAAGAGTGAGATGAGTCTGTAGTTCCTTAAGAGCGTTTTATCGCCCTTCTTGAAAAACAGCACCACCACACTCCTGGTCCACGACTCTGGAACGTCGCCCCCGAGAATGACAGAATACCCGAGAACGCCTTCGTCGTTGGGCCGACCACTGGAGCAGCGTTAACTTGTCGTCAGTGGTCGGCCCGACGGAATACCCCCTACGCGGGGTACCCTCCCATCGACCGACGTCCCCCCCTCGAGGAGGACGTCGGTCTTTCCTCACGCGGTCGGCCTCTCGGCGGGTGACGGACTAATCCCCGGTCACGTCACCCGCGGCCTCGGCTAGGGCGGCATGAGGCGCAGATAGTTGCGCCTGCGCCGCCCCAGTCGCCGGCGGCGGATCTCCTCATCGAGGCTGCGCTCCACGCGCAGACGATCCGCGAATTAAACAACCTCTGTAGGGCTTTTAGAACTGGCCTATCGCCTGCCCTCAGGAGTTCTGTGGTAATTCCGTCATCTCCCGGTGCCTTCCCGTTCTTTAATTGTTTCAGAGCCATTCTGATCTCGTACAAATTCAAATTCAAATCATTTATTATGCATAGAACCCGAGAGGGCACTTACATATTGTCAATTTTACAAAATAAAATTAAATTATCCAATAAAAATAAACTACCACCGGATCGGAACGCGACCGCTACTGAGAAGATCCGGCAAGAAACTCAGCGGGCTTGTCTATTATTTTAATTTTTTTTTCTTCTTACTAGATATAAATTTGTGTACATGTTTTGTAAGACCTAGCTCCAGTGTGATGGCCTTCGAACTGCAAGATAATATAATTCAAATGATTATGGCTGGACCAGATCCCACAAGCGGCACCCGATCACGAGTTAACTACTAGAGCAGCCATCACTCCCCTCAACCACTATGGAGGGAAGGGAAAGACCCGCTCCACGCAGCTATCGCAAGTAGATCTTTCAGTGAGCATGACCAAGACCATATGTTACAAACGACGAAAATGCAAAATTTCGTTAGGCAAAACACGCTACGCTTTACAATATTAGAGTTATTAAAAAAGAGTTTATTTAAAATAACAAGGAAATTGCATAATGAGGAGCTACTCACAACCAATCTGTAGTATCATCTACATAATCCGAGATTTTATAATAAGCTTTCTTACAAAGTCTATTCTTGATAGCTTTTTTAAACTTTTTTGTTGGCAGGTCTCTGATATCTTTAGGTAATCTATTGTAGAAACGTATACATTGCCCATGAATGATTTGCTAATTTTTTGGAGACGAGTAGTATGTACAACTAGTTTGTCCTTATTCCGAGTATTCATTTCATGAATGTCACAATATCTTTTGAAGTTAGCGATATTTTTTTGACATATAATATATTTTCGTATATATATTGTGATATAACAGTTAGAATATTTATTTCTTTGAATTTCTCTCGAAGTGAGACTCTTGGGCCCAGTTTATAAATTGCACGGACAGCCCTTTTTTGAAGAACAAAGATTCTATTCAAGTCCGCGGAGCATCCCCACAGTAATATGCCGTAAGACATCAGACTATGGAAATAAGCGAAATAAACCATTCTAGCTATTTCAATATCGGTTAACATTCTTATTTTTTTTACTACATAAGCCGCTGAGCTAAGCCTACTCGACAACTTTTCAATATGAGGTCCCCATTGAAGTTTAGCATCTATGGTGATACCTAAAAAAACGGTCGATTCCACAAGGTCCAGAGCCACACCATTCATTTGGACATTGGTTTCCACTTGCCTCACATTGGGAGTAGTAAATTTGATACATTTAGTTTTCTTCTCATTGAGAACCAAATTATTAGTGTTAAACCAATGAACAACGTTAGACAGTGCGTTGTTCACATCGTCATAATTGAGCATTTGTCTTTTAATTTTAAATAACAAAGAAGTGTCATCTGCGAACAACACAATGTTTTGATTGTCTCCTATATGGTAGGGTAGGTCATTAATATATACAAGAAACAGAAATGGCCCCAGAATGGATCCCTGTGGAACGCCCATTGCCATTGCCATTGTGGAATGCCCATTAATGAGCCACCTCGTATCATATTGACTCTATTGAACGAGCTAACAACCTGGTGATTAGGAAAATTGAACATTAACTGATTACCTTTGAGCTAGTGTTCAGTAATGCAGAGGATGTCTATTTGTTAATCATTCAAAAATAATTCAATTTCCAAATCTTTACCTAACATACCCTGAATATTTTGATGTACCAGGTTGATTGATTTATAATTATTTTTAACACTTAAAATACTAAGACAAGAGGAATTCTCTATTGTCTTAATATCTAATTTAAATTAGATTGTAAATTAATGTCAATATTTACATTAGTGTAAATGTCAATACATTGCCCAATAGAGGCAACTTTGTTAGCCAAGTCCTTGGCTGATGTAAAAAAAATAATAGGATAGCGAATCAGCTATTAGTTTTTTATAATATCCAGAAAGATAAGAACTATCTTTTGTCAAAAAAAAATTTTTCTATACAACTGCCCATAGAACCTTTCGACCTCTCCCAAGATCTCACCCTGGGATGAAATAATAGTGCCGTCATCGGTCTTCAGCTTGGTCATTTGGCTGTGCCCGATAGACAAATCACGTGCGAACACTTTAGAGCCACGGTTCCGCTCTATTGCCTCTTCAATGCGCTGCGTATTGAATCGGCAAACGTCGCGTCGCACGGACTTTGAGATTTGTCTATTTGGCTGCCTATGTGTGGACCAGTCAGCTGAAGACTGCACCGTTATTTCCTTTCTCCGCTCCATGAGCTTGAGAGTCTGGTCTGATAGTTTATTAAGGAATTCGCGCGAGGGCGCTTGTTATCGCTAGACGCGTAGTAGATTTTATTCCTCTTTGTGCAATAACCGGTTAAATCTAGTAAGCGCCGCTCAAACGTGCATTTGTTTATAATGTGATAAGTTTGGTATCCATTTATAAACATGAATTCTGTTCATGCCCAAGATGAGTTAGACATGGAGAATATCACTATAAGATTCACAAATTACAATGAGAGTGAGATGACAGGTAGTATCGAGAATATTAATCAGACGAGTATTACAGAAGATGGGGGTAATAGGGAATCGGAAAGACCGTCAAAAAGAGTTCGAGAGATAAATGAAGAAGAAATTTGGACAACTGTGGCCCGGAAAGCAAAGCGATTTGGACGTTCAGGAAAAGATGATTTAACAAGAATTAGGAGGATAAAGTGGAGGTATGTGTTACCAGTACAGAAAAACTGCCTAAACAATTTGGATTAGCCAAAATTTTGAAATCGGAGGGCATACAAAATGTTTCAAGAGTCAAATTTATAAATTCATATAAAGTTTTAATCCAATTTAGTGACGGTAGTAGTGCGGATTCATTGATTAGCTGTGAATTTTTAAGAAGAGAGGATTTAAATGTCAAAAGACGATGGAAATTAACCAGTCCTACGGTGTAATACGAGATGTTGATCTAGATTTGAGCGAAGAAGAAATACTACAGGGCCTTAGCAGTGATACAAGTATATTAGCAGCTAGAAGACTAAAACGTAAAAACTATGCTGATGGACATTGGGAGTCTAGTGAAGCAGTAAGAATATGTTTCAAAGGTTCATCTTTACCAGCTTATGTATACATCTATGAGACCAGAGCAAAGGTAATGCCCTACGTCTTTCCTGTTACGCAGTGCTCCCGCTGTTGGAGATTTGGTCACACGTTGAAAACGTGTCCCTCTAATAAGATAATCTGCCCGAAATGTACAAAGAATCACGCCAACTGTGAAACATCGGTATTTATATGCAACAACTGTGGCGAAAGACATATGTCTATCGCTAAACACTGTCCAATGTTCATAAAAGAGAAGAGAATTAGAGAATTGATGGCAGAATTTAATTGCTCCTACAAGAGGGCACTTACCTTATATGTACCACCTTCACGTCATTCATCGGAATGCTCTCTAGACCCACTTATGCAAACAGAACAATTAGTTCCAAGTGATACTCAGTTAGACACGTATGTACCCGTGCAAAATCATGATGCGCCCAATATAAAGGTTTGCAAAAACAGTCGTACAACTCCAAGAAAAAAATCTAAACAGAAGAAGAATCAGGCAATTAGTGGAAGAGAAGACGATATAGAGGACAGCTTATCGGAGAGTAGTCACGATCAGATAAAGCTAGTGGAGGACGGTGATAAACAACATAATCGAGATAAATCAAAGTACAAAGATAAAATCTCTTGGCAGGGACTACTCAATAAGTTACAGCAGGAGATTATTAATAGCAATAGTAACTCATGGGAAGACAAGTTAAAAAATTGTATGACTATAATTTTTGGTGAGCTAATATCCTTTATAAAGCAGTCTATATCTGAAGGTGCTTGTCTTAATTATTTAAAACATCTATGGACCACTACAACTCCATCGTTTCTGTAAATGTGATACAGTGGAATGCTCAAAGTATCCGTCCTAAAAGAAAGGAATTTGAAACATTTTTAGCTCAGGAGAAGATTCATATTGCACTAGTAAGTGAGACTTGGTTAGACCCAGATAGCCAATTTCGAATAAGTGGTTATAATATATTTCGAAGTGACCGCGATGATGGTTTTGGAGGTGTAGCTATTTTGACTCATCGATCGATCAAAGCAGTTCAATGCAGTACTACATTATCGAACACATAAATTGAGATTGTTCACGTGAAACTAATGAACTGTGATCATTTGGAGCAAATATTATCTTTATATTGTCCACCTTCTGCTAATACCTCTTCAAATGACTGGGACCAAATTTTTGCCCTATTTAATAGAAAATCTTTAATTGCTGGCGACTTAAACGGTCACCACACAAATTGGTCAGTAAAGACAGATGCAAGAGGTAATCAAATATTTGATTCAATTATAGACAACCGCTGCATATCCTTGAATGATGGTACACATACCAGAGTCAAGTTGGTGAATGGGGTCGTTCAAAAATCGTCACCTGATATTACGTTGGTCTCAGCAGATATTTCTTTAAGATTCGAGTGGAGCGTCCTAAATGAGAGCTTAGGGAGCGATCACTTATTTATTAAAATTAAAACTAATGTATTAAAATCCTTCTCGAATACGAAGAGACGTAATTATAAAGCAGCCGACTGGCGTAAATATACACAAACTTTAGAAAGAGAACTTAAGATGTTTACATTTTCAGAAGACAACCAATGTGCTTACGATGAACTTATTACTAAAGTAAATAAAGCATCTGATGCATCAATCCCATTTATAAAGAAGTGTGATAACCCTCTCGCTAAATTTGTGCCGAAACCATATTGGAATCAGGAAATATCCAAAGCGGTAGCTGAAAGACGCAAGGCACTAGCAACTTTCAGGCGAAATCCTACACCGGCTAACTTAAACACATTGCAAAACAAAATTAAACTGGCACAAAGTCTGATCAGGACCGAAAGTTCTAAAGCATGGAGAAGATTCTGTAATAGTGTTGATAGTGTTACAACGCCCAAGGAGATGTGGGCGAAAATGAGATGGTTTAAGGGTTACAAGGTGCAGACAAACAGCATTCCAAGTGAGCTAGCTGAATCCATACTATGTAATCTAGCACCTGATTTTGTGATGCCACCTAATCCTATATTCTCTTCGCAAAATTTGATTTTGTCATCGCCGGTTTCAATACAGGAATTAAAAAACTCTATTAAATTAACAGATACCACTCCGGGTATAGACAATATATCATATTCAATGTTAAGAAATCTCCCTGATGTAGCCAAAGAGGTATTAATATCCTTATTTAATAGATTCCTTTCAGCGGGTTTTGTACCATCGCAATGGAAAGAAATTAAAGTGGTTCCTATATTGAAGGCCGGTTCAAACATTTATTCTGTATCAAGAATCAGACCGATAGCTTTAATGTCTTGTCCATGTAAGGTATTCCACTCAATTTTAACGCGCAGATTAGAATGGTACTTTGAAGTTAAAAAATACTTTCCAGAAGAAATGACAGGCTTCAGAAGAGGAAAATCTTGCATGGATAATCTGACAAGAATCGTGTCTAGAATACAGGTAGGGTTTACTGAAGGCCTAACTTCTCTAGGCTGCTTTATTGATATAGAAAATGCATACAATATGGTCAATTTAACCAAGCTTCTGAGCACTTTGGATAATTTTGGAGTGGGATCCGTGATATGCAACTACCTCTGGGCTTTCTTAAATTCGCGACGATTAAGTGTTGAGCTGGATAATAAGGAATCAATATCGCGAATTTCAGGAATAGGTATATCACAAGGTGATCCATTGTCTCCATTGCTATTTAATGCAGTAACCAGTTTTATCTGTAAGGAAATTAGACATGTATTTGTATCCCAATACGCAGATGACTTTGTGTTATATTGCAGTCACAAAAGCCTTGCTAAAACTATCTCTAATATACAAGCGGCCCTTTATGTATTAAACACACTAGTAGAAGAATTAGGTTTAACTATATCCCACAGTAAGACTAAAGCCTGCGTATTTACCAAGGGTTATCGTAGGAGTGCCAATAACTACAGCGTAAAATTGAAAATCAGCAATAAAACTATTCAACAAGTTGATAGTGTCAAGTACTTGGGTATGTGGCTCGATAAAAATTTAAAATGGAGTAGGCACATCAATGAAATCTGACAAAAGACGTTGTTATTTTTAAATGTATTTAAAGTACTTGCAGGATCGAACTGGGGCATACACCCAAAGCATCTGAGGCGACTTTATATATCCATTATACGAAGCAGGCTTGATTTTGGTTGCTTTCTCTATGATAGTAGCGCAAAAAGTCACCTGTGCAAACTAGATAAAATACAGAATCAAGCCATGCGACTGATAGGTGGAATGATACGGAGTTCCCCAATACATGTGATGGAATGTGAGTTGTGCTTAGTGCCCCTGTACATTCGCAGGAGATTCCTAGCTGCAAAATTCTACCTCAAATCAAACTCAATTCAAAATTGTGCCACAATACATGTGTTGAAGCAATTAGGTAGGCTTTGCGATGGAAATTATTGGAGACAAAAGAAGCTTCCCTTACTCATAGAAATGCATAAGAAATTTGAGAACACACTAGTATATTCGCACTCGGCATTGCCAATTTATAGCTTCAACACATGGATCACCAATTATGACTTAACTGAAAATGTAAAGGTAGTAGTTGAAGGCATTACATCTGCAAAGAAACATACTCCTGTAGGTCAACTACAAGAAATTTGCTCAGAGTATTTGTTAGGGTCATTCGATGCACATTATAAAATTTATACAGATGGATCTAAAGATGAGTATGGATGTGGAGCCGCTTTCTATGACTCTCAGATTGACACCAGCATAAAGTTTAAAATTAACCATAATGCTTCTGTAATGCATTGTGAACTTATAGCTATATCTGAAGCCCTATCGTACTTGCTGTCATTAAATTTCCACAAATACGTTATTTTGTCCGACTCCAAAAGCGCTCTTCTACACTTGGCTCGGCTAACCTCGAATATTCGAGGACACCCGATAGCCTACCATATCTTAGACTCCATCTGTAAGCTACGTGCATTGAATAAGGAGGTAGTTATCCAATGGATACCCTCCCACATAGGCATTATTGGTAATGAGGAGGCTGATCGAGCAGCTAAAGTGGCAATAAGTGATGGTATTTCATATAATAGTTTACCATTACATAGCGAGATATTGAACTTGGTTAAAATCCACTGTAATCAAATGTGGAGTGAATACTTTGACAAACGCTCCCTTACAAAAGGAATTTGGTATCGAACCATTCAATGTCAGCCTCTGCCCTACCCATGGTTTGATAATCATCACATGAGTAGGAAGTATATAATAACTATTATGAGACTACGTTCCGGACACATTCCATCACAAAAATTTAAATTTCTGATGAGAATTTCAAACACACCCAACTGTCCATTCTGTAACATAATAGAAGACGTACATCATGTGCTCATGGAATGTGTTCGTAACGAGTCCCTAAGACGACAAATAAGAGATCCATGTGACCAAAATGTGGGTATCTGCAACGCCATTCTATCAGACCCACATTCTGAAGAATGTAATACACTGGTAAAATTGTATACTAAAACGAGCTAAAAATGTTAAACATCTATCTTAGGTATATATAGGTAGTATAAGTATATATGTATATACAGGTGTGTATATGTATATATATATATATGTGTATGTGTGTGTATGTATACATACATATATATAACTTAGGTATATTTAAATAAGTTACAATGTATAGATATAGGTGCACTATTTTGTTTGTATATATAAACTCATTTGCAAAAAAAACGGGCGGTTTTGATTTTCATTCATATTTAAAAAGATACAATACCAAAAAGGTTTCAATCGTTTGTACACGTTACTGGCCGGTTTTAAAAATGCTGTGGTATTTAAAAAAGTACGTTCTAAATTCAATTTTTCATTTGATGTTCATTTTTACAGAAAACCCCTTTTTATCCTACATTTTTGGCGCGAAGTTCCAGAAGTTAACATCGACTTTCATAACTTTTATTCAATTTTTATCGATTAATTTCATATCCTTGACTGTCAAAGCTTTATTTAATGCTGTTTGGCTGTATCAAAAATGGTAGATAAAGTGGTAAAAGCTACCAAAATTATCGCGCTGCTTGAAGAGGGTTGCAGCCAATGTTTCGTGGCTAGGAGGCTAAATGTTAGTCGCTCGACAGTCCAAAGGACCTGGCAGCGATATCAGGAGACTGGTTCCGTCGAGAGAAGGCCTGGTTCTGGAAGAAAACCATGTACCCAACCACGGGATGATCGTTTTCTTGTGAGTCGCGCATTGAGAAATCGCAAATCTTCGTATGTGGATCTTAAGAACAACCTCCAAGAAGTAAGAAATGTGCATATTAGTCTATGGACGGTCAGGAGGAGGCTTCTCGCTGCCAATATACGCAGTCACCGCCCGGCCCGCGGCCCCAAATTACTCCGTGAGCACAGAGTTCACAGGCTTAGGTTCGCTAGAAATTGTGAATCATGGACTCAAGACGATTGGAATAGGGTTTTGTTCTCTGATGAAGCCAGGATATCTCTGTTCGGTGAAGATCGACGTCGGCGAGTGCTAAGAAGACAAGGAGAACGCTTTGCAGAGGCATGTTTCGAACAAATCACACCTTATGGTGGGGGCTCTGTTATGTTTTGGGCAGGAATAAATTCAATGGATCGTACAGAGTTAGTCTTCATTGAAAACGGCTCACTGACTGGGCATCGATACATAACGGAAGTTCTAATTTCTCATGCACAACCCGCATTGGCCGCTCTAGGTGAAGACTCGATTTTTATGGACGACAATGCTCGCGCCCACCGATCCCGCGATGTTAATGCGTATGTGCAAGAGGTCGGCATTCGTCGTTTGGATTGGCCAGCTCGAAGTCCCGACCTCAATCCCATAGAGCATGTCTGGGACGTTCTGAAACGGCGTGTGAGATCAGTACACCCGGCTCCGCAGACCATCAGAGAGCTGAAGAATGTGATTACTGCGGAGTGGGAACGTATTCCGCAAGCAAGTATCCGGGATATACTCGCTAGCATGCCCAGACGAATTCAAGCTGTGATTTTAGCTAGAGGGGGTCACACTCGATACTAAACATTTATCTGCTTTTACTTTATTAAAGAAAAACAAACAAAAAAACTTTTTTATTTTTACTTCATGAGCATATGCACTACTAGCGAATATACACTACTAGCGAGGTTTAGCATTATTTCCCATAAATTGTATCTAAATTTTATGAAATACTGATGAAAACGATTATTTTCTTATTAATTTAGCAAATTGTGTGGATAAAACTACCTATAATTATCAAACAAAGAAATATTAACATTTGAAATGGTTCATTGCTTGGGTGCCCGTTTTTTTTGCAAATGAGTGTATATACGGGGGTGACATAGTCACTGAGTGACTAAACCCCTTTTCAATAATAAAGATAAAAAAAAAAAAAAAAAATAGTTTATTAAATATTAAATTTAAGTATTAAATTTAAGTATTAATAATAAAATTTAAGTATTAAATAGTATTTTTAATGGTTGTAACTTTGTTTACTTAGAATGGCAAATAATCTTTAAAACATCGTATCAAATAATATATTTTTTTAATTTATTTATTTAAGACAACACCCTGCACTAAGGAAATAATCCTTGTATTGCGGGGGACTTTACAAACGTATAATTAACGGACACAAATTACATCCAGACACAGAACAACAATTTGTAGATCGCACAAAGTGTTGTCCTTCGTGGAATTCGAACGCGCGACACTCGCATGGTAGATCGGTATCTTAACCGCTCGCATTAGAGCTGCAACTTTATCTATAACTAGCAAATTCCCCTCGCTTCGCTTCGGTTTCAGTCGTCTTACCCGCGTAGTTCCCATTCCCGTGGGAATACCGGGATAAAATATAGCCTATGTTACTCCCTCACATTATAGCTTTCCATTGCTGAATGAATTTTTGAAATCGGTCCAGTAGTTTCGGAGCCTATTCAATACAAACAAACAAACAATTATTTCCTCTTTATATGGATTTCTTTTTTTTTTTATGTGTGTGGTACAGCTACAAATACTACCAAGCCTAGCTCGTAGGTATTGTAAAAGACAATCAAGAGCTTTACATCGACCTGGGCCAAGACCATTTGACGCTAACTGGTCAACCATTATTTCCCCAAAATGGATTAGTCTTAGGATATAGAAAATAGCGGGTGACTGGACCGGAGAGTTAGTCCGTCACCCGCCGAGAGGTCGACCGCGTGAAGAAAGACCAACGTCCTCCCCGATTGCATCGGTCGATGGAGTATTCCATCGGGCTGACCACTGACGACAAGTCACCCTGCTCCGGTGCTCGGTCCAACGACGAAGGTGACGGGTGATGTGCGTGCTTACGCCCCTCTGTCGCCCCGGACGGAGAGGTGCGAGGAGTGCGCCGACCGTAACCCACTCCCAAAAGAAAAAAAAAGAATATAGAATATAAGCAGGATGATGATTTATGTGGTATTTAGTAATGAAAAACTTATTCATTAAACATAGTTTTTACTTAATCGCTTTAATTTTAATATATAATAGATACGTTTTATTCATAAATTCACAGCGACGCGTACTTCTTCAGTCTCTTATTGAAGCCTGATGACTCCATCGCCATCCTTTGTTCAGCTGTACAGTACGCTATAAAAATATATTAATACAATTATACTTTAATTTTCTTTATATTAAAAAACTTTGGAGTAATTACAACCTAAATAATAGACAGCCTCATAAAGGCGTATAATATCGTAACCTCTATGCTTGTTAGGCGGATTGATAAACGCAGTTGATGTTAAGTTTCCCAAGATAATACTACTTTTTAGAACTCCACCGGGAAAATAAAGAGTAATGATACATTTTATTTCAACGCTTTTTCTATAATTATCATATATATACGTCCCACCATGCTAGTTATTAAATATACCACGTTGGTCAGACGGTTTGTTATCAATATTTTTTCGTGTTTTCTCTTTTTTGCATAGATGTTATATGCATATGATATCCATGGACAAGATAGATTGATAAATTGTATTCTTACTCTAGCCACCACACAAAAAATCTTTCATTATTACAAATAGTCTTGTCATAATAAAAAGTGCAATACTCACGGACGGTACTAGGCTCCCATCCAACAAATTCTCCATTCCTTTCATTCTCCGCCTTCAACCAGTCATGTAGAGGCTTAAAATATTCCAAAACACCACCGGCATCCATCATCCGTGTACCCGTCAATACTTCCATCGCATCAGGCCAAGGTTTTGATGATCCAAGCTGAAGCATATTACTGAAAAAACAATCTATGTTTTATAAGTATGTCACAGTTTCATTGCCATAAAATTGATTCAGCGTAATTGGACTAGAACATGTCCATCCATCCCTCAACCAATGAATGTAAGCACTGAGAAAAGGTCTCCCCATGGGAATACTAAATAAAATTATTTTGTGCAGGCCAACCAATGGTTTTCTATGACTTTCCTGATGTTGTCAGTTCAGCTGATGGAAGCTGTCCTACACTTCGTCATTCGATACGTAGTCTCCACAAATTCACACATAATTAATACCTGTTCGGCGTCGTAGTTTCCAAAAGTAATGTGTGTTTTAGATTTCAAATAATAAAACTTAGATAAGCGATAAGGTAACAAATCTACTTGGAGCTGGTTCCTTCTCTCCAATATGGTTTAGTTGAGTAATTATTGCTCTAGTAGTTAACTCGTGATGTCGCTTATGTAATCTGTTTAAGCCACAATTTACTGAGTTTATTTTCAAAATAAGGAATATATTCTGGTTTGGAGGCCATCACACTGAACTTTTACTTCTACTAAACATGTTGCATATAATTTTATTTAGAAGTAACTTGAAAAACGGGCTTCTCAGCTTGCGAACGCGTTGCGATCCGATGTTATTATTAAATTAATTTCACACAAAATTAAAAATTAACAATGTACTACGCAGGTCTTATTCGGAACAAACGACTTGATTTGATCTGCTGATCTATAGTCTACAATATCGACTAAGTATACATACCTCAAGGCATTTCCAGCCGCGGTACTCTTATATATATCGCAGTTTGAAAGCAATTGATTAGGGTCTCCAGTATTATATTCACCAGCCAATTGACAAAGAGCACGATGAAATTGGAATTGAATAATGAACGAGATGTAGTATCTGAAAGAGATAATGACATACAAAAAATAAGTTATTATGATAGTGTATAGAAGTCTTCTCGAGTCTATCATCCTCATTATCTCAGCTCCTATGCGTCCCACTGTTAGGCTCAAGTAACCTCTGAAGAAGAAGTTGACATACTATATCGCATTTAAAAAAATAAAATTGTTAGCAATTGTTAGCGATTGAGTTCTTTCGGTTTTAGCTGACCCAACAGACGTTGTACTGTTCAAATAAGCGCTACCTTTTTTTTTTTTGTGGGTGGGTCGCGGTCGGCGCGCCTCCGCACCACTCCATCCGGGGCGATAGAGGGGCTTAAGCACGCAACTCTCGCGACCCACCCGAAAACCACGTCGCCTACGTCGTTGGGCCGACCACTGGAGCAGCGTTAACTTTTCGTCAGTGGTCGGCCCGACGGAATACCCCTAATTGGGGTGCCCTCCCATCGACCGATGTCCCCCCCTCGGGGAGGACGTCGGTCTTTCCTCACGCGGTCGGCCTCTCGGCGGGTGACGGACTAATCCCCGGTCACGTCACCCGCGGCCTCGGCTAAAATAAGCGCTACCTACCGGGTCCAATTGTGAATCTAAACCATTCTCAAATTCCCTTGAACAGGCACAAAAAAATTCATAAACATCGGATCCGCCGTTTAGGAGTTCAGTGACATACACACGTACACAAGAAGTATATATATAAAGATATGACGTACGAAAATTCGTAACAGAGATTTTTTTCAAGTTAACCTTGTCTTTAAAAGAGAACTCTACGTTAGCTACATGACTTAAAAAACCTCACCTCATATATTCAACGTCAGCAGAAATATGATACTTGGCAGCGGCATCGAAGTCGTCTTCAGATCTTGGAGCGGGAGGTTCGATTCCTTGAAAGGCCTCTCTAAACTGCCAGAAATGGCAGTTATAGTCCTGGGGGGTGGTAGTTCCACGGAAGACACCGTAACGGAATAAGTCCAAGATGTATCCAAAAGGCAGGAACACGATTTTTTCTAAGCCCTGTAATAGAATTTGAAGTAATAATTATATGTCTGTAACAATAAGAACACAAAAAATATAATCTATTAAGCGAGAAATTCTTCAGAAGTTCCTCAACGTGCTAATCCTTTGATATATGACAGTTATACCCATTCTTCAATGTAATTTAGAATGAATGCTCCATTCATATTCCGTGTGGTGACGAATTAAGAATACAATTCATCACACCCTTTCTTGCCTGTGGCTGTCGTAAAAGACGACTAAGTTGTATAATATTCACATAACATCTACGCAAGAGAGGGAAAACTCGAAACAAAACCCTATGCCAACACGTTTGACAATCATGTTATAATGGGTCTATTCCCCCACATTATGGAGGAGGCCAGAACCCTACAGTGGGACTTACATGGTCTGCGATGAAGACGGTGATTTTCTCTAAATAAATTAGTATTCTCATCATATTGATTACTTTTTTGGCGTCACCAAAGTCATTACGTCACTCTTCAACTCTTGCTTCAGCTGTGAAAACCTAGCGTCGTCTTTACTTCTGCTTTCAGACTCTAAGGGATATTGGATGATCAGATCGGCCTTAGTTATAATCATTATGATGACTTCACTGCTCCTTATATTTCTAAGTTGTCTGAACTTCTTATTGTCTCATACTAGAAAATTCTAGAAGTCAAAGAAAATTTCTCTCGACTACGTGACTTTTTTAGTATTACCTTATACGATTTAATGAATAGAGCAATCTTAAATACTTACCATTTTGTATAGCTGATTGATATTAGACTCTGTATCGTCAGGTCCGTCTTCTAGAAGACCCATTACTCGTAAATGTTTGGGAGTAGATACAGATAAAGACATTACATCACCAACTGCCTCATGGAATCCTGTGAAATGATAAATTCTATAATGATCTTAGATTTGTCATCATTTCAGCCCACATAAGTCCCACTGTTGGGCTCGAGGGAGGAAAATTGATCTACTATACCGAGCTGGTCAGACGTGTTGGACTAGGATTTTGTTTCGAGTTTTACGTTTTTTATATTCTTACGCCGTCACCACACAGGGAATTGTATTTGGTTTGTATGACAATGTCATCTACAATATTATCTGATTGAAATATTTTAACTCTCTATTCTGTATTTCAGTTTAAATTTTATTGATTACTAGCAACCCGCTTCGCTTCGGTTTCAGTCACCTTACCTTCATAGTGCCCCGTGGGAATACCGGGATAAATATAGCCTACGTTACTCCTTATATATATAGCTACCTGGTAGTAAAATATTATCAAAATTGGTCCAGCCGTTTTGAAGATTACCTCAAACAGATAGACAGACAGACAAAAAAAATTTAAACTGTATTTTAGACATAAGTGTCGTGCAAATAACAGTGTGAGCATGGAAAAAGCCCAGTATTTTGTCATTACAAACAGACATTTTAATTTTATTTATTTGTATAGATTTAATCTGATACAGATGAATCATGATTTGCTGGGATTATTATTCATTGCAGTGTACCTGGATTAGCTCCAGCTCTGTAAATAACAGGTTGATCTTTATATTGTAAGTAATATTGGATGTGTCCCATCTCGTGGTGAGTTGTCTTGAAAAAGGAATCAGTAATAGTTGTGCATTGCTTTATTCTGTAAAATAAAATGTAATTTCACTAAAACATATTATTACTTCTCCTTGTTTTTAGGGGGTGGGCCATGGTCAGCGCACTCGCCGCCCGGCTCCGTCCGGGGCGACAGAGGGGCGCCGCGCGGCCCCATGACCCATCGGTCTAGCGGTAGCACGTCGCCTTCGTCGTTTGGCCGACCACCGGTACAGAGTTCCTTGTCTTCAGTGATCGGCCCGACGGAATACCCCAGTCGCGGAGTACCCTCTCCTCACGACGGGGACGTCGGCCGCTGTCATGCGGGCGGCCTCTCCGTGGGTGAAGGACTAAATCCCCGGTTCAGTCACCCGTGGCCTAGGCTAGGGATTATTACTATTCCTAAAAGTTTATTGTCGCTAAAGGTCAGTACCATTATTAATTTTGAAATTTAAAGTATAAATTCAAATTTATGAGCAGAATTATTAAAAATGTATTTCGATAAGCGTGATTTTGCCAATTCACAGAATTTTCCAATTCATCATCATCATCTGAGCTGATATATGTCCCTTTTCTACTATTGGTCACAAGCTTCCTTCACAATAAAAGAAAATTTTGAGTTTGCCTTTTCTTACATGAATGTTATGCGCATGTTGTATCAATTAGTCGACTTTTACGGCACCCACGGGTAAGAAAGAGAGTGGTGAATTGTACTCTTACTCCGTTACCTTATTACATAACACTCCTAATTACATAGAACTAACTTACTTTCGGCAGTCTCTAATGAAGTATAATTTTATTCAAATTGAGGTATTGCCAACATTCGTCATGCTTTTATTAAGGTATACAAAATATTAAAAAAAAAAAAACATTAATAACACCATTATTCAAGCCTATCCTTTAATATAATCCGGATAGGCTTGTACAATATACAATGAACTTATTTTATACCAACCTAAAATCTTCGGCGTCGAAAAAGTCCCAGGCTGATGCGTGGCAGACCATTTCACGACCGTCGGTAGGTTTTTCAATAATCGATCTCTCCCAGAACAAATCAGGCATTGGAAGCAGATTTAGCGATGTAAAGAACTCTTCAGCAGTCTTGAACATCTTCAGAGCAGTGTAATTCTAAAAGAATAATTAATTTATAAGTATTTTTTGTTCGTCAATTCTTCTAAGTAATTGAACATTTGCGGGTGACCGGACGGGAATTTAGTCCGGCACACGCGGAAAGGTTAGCCAGTCGACGGGAAAGGGTACTACCTCGGGGTATTCCGTCGGGTTGACCACTGAAGTCAAGAAACTCTGCACCGGTGGTTGGCCCAACGTCGAATACAACGTGCTATATGGATGGGTTACGGGGCGGCATGCCGCCCCTGTCGCCCCGGATGAGCCGAGCGGCGGATGCGCTGACCGTATCCCACCCCAAAAAAAAAAAATAGTTCAATATTTTGTTCTTATACGTTATTGTTGTTAATATATTTTTATTCATTGTTTAGCTTTTTAAAATTTATACCTGAGCTATAAGTGCAGCTGTAATATCAATGTCTGGTTTATCCGGGTACGGCCTGGTGAATTTTTCCACATTATTCCAAGACTGTGCCCAAATATTACCTGAAATTTATACAAAGATATATTAAAATCATTTGGCTTGTCCATTACCACTTCAGCGTGCTAATTCGTCGTGCTACACTTCGGATCACACGCGTTTAGCTACGGCTGTTCGTATTTCGGATATTATCTCGCAGATAAATCCCGAACATAGTCCACTCCATAGCACGCTGAGCGACTTTGAGCTTGATTATGATGCTCAAATTCAGGGACCACGTTTGCAATAAGTTATCACTGGTAACACACACTAGTCGTAGACCTGTGTTTTCAGACACTGAGATATGTTGAATGAGAAAATTCTCTTAAGTTTCCCGATCGCTGCTTTGCCAATTTGGATTCGTCGCCTGACCTCTTTCTCGAAATTAGTCTACCTAACTGGATTGTTTGTTCAAGGTAAACATAATGATCTACAACATCGAGAATCGCATTGCCCGTGTCAAAGAGTGGAACTTATATGGACTGTGTTGAAATGAAAACCTTCCATTTAAAATAACAATCAAAATTTAAATATTAACAATAATTTATTTTGGCCCAAAATATCAGCTTCTTCATCATCATCACAGCCCGTACACGTCTCACTATTGGGCTCGGGCCTACATCTACGGAAGGGAAATTGACCTACTATACCACACTGGTCAGACGTGTCGGTATAGGGATTTTTTCGAGTTCTTCTTTTGCATAGATATTATATGCATATCCCTTAGTCATCTTTTACGACACCCACGGGTGAGAGAGGGGGTGATGAATTGTATTCTTACTCCCTCACCACACGGAAATATCAGCTTCATGATATGAAATTCCAGAAAACTTCACCGGAAAAGAAGAAATGCTTGAAACAAAACTAAGCCAACACGTCTGGCCAGTGCGAAATTGTATTTGATTTGCTCCTATTTATAGAGACTTCTGTACTTAATAATGCATCTTACATGTGTTAAATAAAATGCATCGATTTCCTTTATTAAAATAAAAATAAAGATATACAGGATATTTCTTACCTAATAAATGCGCAGGTATGGGACCTCTAGCCGGCACAACATTATCACCGTACTTCAGACGCAAATGTCTCCTCACGTAGGCATGTATCTGTTGATACAGCGGCTTGATATCAGCCCAGAGCTCCGCAAATTGATCCTCGCTATCATCAGCTTCGTACTCGCTCAACCACCATTCAGCAACGCTGTCGTAACCTGCCGTTTATAAAGTAAGGATGAAATTAATTACCACACCTTTAGTTATAAATTCAGAATACGAATTATTAATGTCAGTATTTTTTATTACTATCCGTATGCTTAGAAAATGAGAATATAATTCACCACATTTTATCTTCGCATGACCGTCGTAAAAGATAAATAAAGGGTAAAATATACCTATGATATTTATTAAAGAGATGAAAAACTCGAATGGATACCAATGTGGTAATGTACAACAATTTCCCTCCTATTGTGGAGGATGGACCCGAGCTTAGCTGTGAGGCGTGTAGTAGTTTTGATGAGGGTAATATATTTTATCCCCTTCAATAAGGTAAAATTCCTTTGTCACGAGAAACTTTACTAGTCTTTTAAAAAAAGGATATACTTCTTCGCTTAACGTCCAATTTGAGAAATAACAATATGAAATTTAGATTTAAAATTTACTGAACTTATAATAAATAATTCAATTACATCACTGTGAATTATGAAATAAAATTACAATTACATACCGTTTAATTTAGCAGCCTCATTATCCATGGTGACATATTCAGTAAAGTTTCCTTTAGATGGTGCTCCGGCAACTCTGTGCCATTCCAACCAGGTATACTTCAACTCTTCAGGGTCCTCGCTCGTAGCGAAAATGTTTGTCACTTCTGAAATATAAAAAAATAAATCTATATCTCAGTTTCTTTTATATTCATGTTATCGCCATGGTGCATGGTGGACATCAGGGTAATTATTGATGAATAATATTTGAAGCCGAACCATCCTCAAGATACCTTATTCAAAGGTGAAACCCGTGTCGAGTATATATTTGAAGTTATGTGGATAATTGCAAGTTGAAGTTTTAAAAGCAGCTCGTCATTTGGTAATGGAATGACTTCCTTATATGCTATTCCAACTAAATTCCATCCGACATTCCTTCCTTTCTTTCTTGTAATAAGTGGTATATTGACTGAAATGGTAAGTCCTTCCTTCCCTCTATTTTGAAATAATAATATCTGTTCCTACTACTCATTAGGTCTCTTAGGAAAGAAGTATTTACAAAAGAATAAATGAAGCTTTAGAAGAATGGCA
Organism: Lymantria dispar; assembly: GCA_032191425.1. Taxonomy (NCBI): domain Eukaryota; kingdom Metazoa; phylum Arthropoda; class Insecta; order Lepidoptera; family Erebidae; genus Lymantria; species Lymantria dispar. The sequence goes on from CM063448.1 coordinate 34,498,199, forward strand.
GTGAAAATATGATATAAAGACAATGCGTCCTTTTACTATAATAAATCCAAAAATTTTAAAGTATTTTTGTTACCCAATTACTCTCGAACAGCTCAATGTATCTGGCTAAGTCTAAAATAATCCATAGGATACTTGCAAAAATGCAGTGAGAGATTTTGATTTCTGATGTTTACGCGAGCACTACACATTGTAAATAAAACTGCTTTTACGGATTTTATCACATTTGGTCACATGACCATGAATGCTGTAAAGTGTTCGAAACGACGGGCAATCATAAATCAAATACAAACGCGATGAAATCCATAAAAGTAGTTTTATTTACAATGAGATAGATTTGATTGACAAACTTTCCGTTAACCTAAATCCCTATTTATAGACTGTTTCTTATACTGTTTCATGGAAGTCCGCCAATCAGTTCAAAGAGAAAATTCTTCGTGAAATATTCTACGGTATCATTCCCTTCCAAGTTGAACTCACCTGGTTCCACATACAAATCACATTTGGTTCTGTCCTTATAATCGCAGATGGTGGCTTTAGCGTAAGTTGTCTGCATATTTGTAATAGCATTTATCAATCTTTCGTTCAAATCCTCTGGAAGTGCTGATGTTCCAAGTTTGGAATATTTCTCGAACATTCTTTTTAAATCCGGATCTTCATATTCATGCCATAAATAGCTCATAGTCTCCTTCCACAATTCCTTGTCAGACTCTGCCACTTCTAAAGCAACTTGAAGCTAAAGACAAAGTTTAATTTATATATATTGTATTTTATATTTATTATACATTGCTATAATATTCATCATCATCATTTTGATTATACGGGATAGTTATCTGTTCTAATCAATTTTGTCAAGATATCATTTTCAAATTTACAACTGTCAGAAGCTATTGACCCCGGATATATGCATAAGATTGCTGCCTATTAGGGAAGCATTACGACATATGTGAAACGTGAACGTACTTAATCTCCTCGGAGGATAAAGAGAATATAAAAAAACAACATTTTCATGGAGTCTTCTGAAACTGCCAGATTCCAGACAAATTCTTGGCGACTTGGAAATTAACTTGTTCACTCTTTGCCATTAATAGCCATCTTAAAAATGTGGTAAATCATTTACCTACTTATTTATCACACGCTTACTTATTTAAAGCACTTACTTTTTTTTTGCCTAGCCTTAGACAAAAAACTTCTATCAATTGGAAAATTTCATAAAAATACAATTGATGAATATAAATTATTTACAGAAAATCAACTCAAACAGTTACGCGAAAAATAATATTTTACGGAAATCACGTACAATTAAATCATATATACTGTACTAATAATCTATAATAATCTAATAGGCTGCCTATGTAATATTCCATTCCATTCCCTTCCTTATTACCATCCATTCATTAGCCTATCAACGTCAGTTGTTTGACAAGTCTTGGGTTGGTTTTGGAGGTAGTCGTATATCTCTTGACGTATATCTAATATACGTCAAGCTTGGCAGTTGAGTCGACAAGTGCAGTTATTATTAGGTATGTGTTTTCTAAGAGAATGCTGTTGTCCAATCTTCTAGTGGTATTTCATTTGTTATTTACGAACCTACAGGAGAGTTAAGACAATTGTTGTTTACTTGTTTAGGTATTCTGAAGTTCTTACATTCACTTCTTCATTGTGCTTCGTAATATTACTCTCATAGTTCCAACTAGCTATTGTCTTCCTATTCTTTGCCTTAGACGTCAATTCGTCCAAATGCCGCATATAGTCCCTGCCTGCAGCCTCTTCTGCAACGCGTTCAGCTGCTAAACCTTGAGCAGCCACAACGAACACAGAAGCTATTGCTCCCAAAAGGGCCAGCTCTCCTATAATCTTCATGATCATCTGAAAACAATATAACTTTTGACGTTAAAAATAGGGCTTCGCGCGGCTGTTACGGCATGCGCGCGCTGCCGCTAAAGAGAGTTTATCAAGAAAAATTATTTTTTTATAACGTAAAATGTCATTTTAAAAAATTCTAGTAGCTTCTGAACACTTGAATGAATCGAGCCCCGTAGAAAAAAAAGTTTTATCACCATTTTTCAAAAAATTATTCAATTGTTAACTAACAATTTTTCCCAATTTCCGTTGGCATAAATAATGGGATAAAAGGTATAAATAATTGGCCTATAAATTTTAAACTTCGTGGAGCCCTTGTAATATATATACTTCATAAGATCCTGCGATAAAAGTTCATAAAAATTTATTAATTTGTTATGATTTTTTATAACTATTGCAAAAATTATTTTCAACGTCAAATTAAAATTGTAAATAATGCAGATAGAGTTTCGGCAGTCGAGACTTTTTTATCGGAAATTTCCTCCTCTTTAACGAACTTTTTTCAAAATTGCTTAAATGTTAATATTCTTTGAGTTATTAACGAAAAACTATATACAATTTTTTTTTCATCGTATTTTGTTAACAACAATTGCAATTTTTTACCTGCACCAAAATCCTTCAAAAACATTTTTCTAGAGGTGATTCCGAATCGAATGAGCTATCGCTCATATTTTTAGGACCTTTATCTCTATTTATCACGTTTTTGAACTTGTTGACTAGACTATAAGTCGTCACAAGCGCTAAGCTGTTTTAAAAAATGTCATAAATAATAACACGAGCAAAAGAACTCACCAGCTCCAACGATTGCACAACTAACAATAACAGAAACTAATCTCATATCAACGAATAAATACTTAACTTTGTATTTAAAAAAGAAACACGTATTTATCCAACAAAACAACATGTCACGGACAACTTGAAACTTAACGTTCCGATTATTATCATTGTTTTGCTTAGATTGAGCCAAACAAATAATAAAAAGTAAATCTTAAAACCTGAGCATCGATTTGCGTGGCTGATTAAATAGGTAAGTTGGATTTAATATGATTTCTTATAGATACTTATGAAACTTATAGATATCTCTTTTAGATACTTCTTTCCGTATCGTGACAGAGTAAGAATACAATTCACTACCGTCTCTCTTACCCGTGGGTGTCGTAAAAGACGACTAAGGAATATGATAGACACATGACATCTATGCAAGAGAAGGAAAATTCGACAAAAAACCCTATACCAACACGTCTGACCAGCGAGTTTATTAGATCAATCTTTCTCTCATTGCAAAGGAGGTCCGAACCCAATAGTAAGATTCTAGGATGACTTCTACAAAACTTAAAACACCGATCTACGATCAGTATACATATGTTACAAGTGATGACTGAACGAAAACGTGGTCCCTAAATGTGGGCCTCATAACCAAGTTCGATGTCCCTCAGTGTGTTTTGAAGCGAGCTATGCTCGGCATTTCTGATAGGGATCCGACATCCGTAGAATAAATTGTGAATGTAACTGACATAGTACGAAAAATTTGCACACTGAATTGGCAATGAGCAGGACACATTGCTCGACAAACTGACTAATCATTGTATTTTCATAATTATTATATTTTCATTATATTCATGTAATCATTATATTTTCCTTTTTTAGATATCGTTTAATAATCTGACCACTGACGACAAGTCACCCTGCTCCGGTGGTCGGTACAACGACGAAGGCGACTTGTCACGGGTGGGTTACGCGTGTGCGTGCTTACGCCCCTCTGTCGCCCGGACGGAGTGGTGTGGACGGAGAGTGTGCCGAACGTAACCCAACCCCCAAAAAAAAATCGTTTAATAATCTATACAAATAAATAAAATTTGAATGCCTTTTTTTGCAATGTCAAAATAATATGTTTTAATCAAACTCACACGATTATTTACACGATGCCAAAAACCTAGAAAAAAGTTTAAATATTTTTTGTCCGACTCCTTGTACCGCGTAATCTTCAAAACGGCCGATTCAATTTTGATAATATTACACCAACACGTAGCAGTGTTTATAAAGAGTAACTTAAGCTATACCCCGATTTACCCACGGATACAGGAACTGCGCGGTTGAACCGCGAGAACTTGCTATTATATAACTGAGATTACCTTTACGGTTACGTCGCACATGTATTCTATTATATGGATATTCTTTAGTTATTAATCTGCTAGGATAGACAATAAAATACGCTTGTATTAATAAGCGAACAATGCAAGGACACCTAACAACCCATTGGACCAATATGATAATTTTGCAGAGTTAACAAAATGTGACTAATGCAATTATTTGACTATCTTATTAATTCACTGTTTTTTTAAAGACAGCGCCCTGTTCTATAATCCTTGTATTGCGGGGGACTTTACAAACATATAACACAAATTACATCCAGACTCAGAACAACAATTTGTGGATTGCACATCGTCGCACACGATCATTATAAATAAACTAATAATTCTGTGTGGTGACGGGGTAAGAATACAAATCACCACTCCCTCTCTTGCCCGTGGGTGTCGTAAAAGACGACTAAGGGATATTATATGCATACACAACATCATGTAAGAAAGGGAAAACCCGAAACAAAACCCTATACCAACACGTCTGATCAGCGTGGTAGGTATATTAAGTCAGTTTCTTTCCTATAGCGGGTGAGGTCCGAGCCCAGCAGTGGGACATATATGGGCTATAATGATGGTTTAATGATGATGATGATGATAAAACTAATAACATTCTTAAATGTAGTGTTCGGTACTGACGAATTTAATTCAGGTGAATATTCTTATATATTCAGGTTTTCTGGAGAAATTTTTTTGCAGTATCAACTCGGCTTATATACGATGAGCCTCCCCCATAATATGTAGAAAATTGACCTGCTGGTAAGACAATATAGGTTTTTATTACGAGTTTCTCTCTTGTTTAGATGTACAGTAGAAACTCGATTAACCGAACTAATTGTTGTTGCTAGACATTCGGATAATCGAAAATCCGGATAATCGAATATTTGAAAAACCTCCTTTGGTTTTGTACATATGTAGTATGTACATAATTTTATGCGTTTATTAAAAGACGAATACATATCCTGTGGGGTATTCACAACAGAGCGGAGTAATATTTACTAACTAAAATGATAATGAAACGCATGGGGCACGATACCGCCGATAACCGGCGGGACTTGCCATTCAGATACGTTCATGCTTGCATAAATTCGCTTTGTAGGTACAATAAGTCACGCTTGGTAGTCCGGATAATCGCGAATCTGTATAACTGAGGGCCGGATAATCAAATTTCTACTGTATTATGCATATTATATCTCTTAGTCCTCTTTTAAGATACCCACGGGCAAGAGCAGCAGTTGCCATGCGATTAGGTACTATTTAATCATCTGCAAAAGTACATTTCTGCTTCGGATGTAAAAATTATCATCATCATCCTGCTTTTGTCCTAATTACTTGGGGTCGCCGCAATATGCACTCCACTTCCATCGTAAAAATTTCAATAGCTTTATTTCTGACCGCCTTCTGACGTCAACCGTCTTTGGGAATGTAATTGTTGACCAGACGGCAGATTGGGTTCACCCAAATCGATGAAAGGCTTTTAGTCTATTACTATAGTCTTCGTAACCTCTGCCACAAAATATTGAGTATAAAGTTATAAATAATAATGTAAGGGTATGAGGCTATAAATAAAAAAATGGTAAATATGATCCGTGTGGTAACGGAATAAGAATATAATTCACCACTCCCTATCTTGCCCGTGGCGTAAAAGACGACTAAGGGATTTAATATGCATATAACATTTATGCAAGAGAAGGAAAACTCGAAACAAAACCAACCTGTCTACCTAAAGCTGCCGACCATCGCTAGGGAGATTCACGGAGGGAGGCGGCGGATCGTGCGCGAGAGGAGCTCTTCTTCGGTGACACGTTCCGCCGTTAGCAATTCGGGGGGGGGCGCAGACGCGAGTGCCTGCGCCTGCTTTAGTCCGTCACCCGCAGAGAGGCTGACCGCACAACGGCGACCGACGACCCGGGACAGGGATGTCGAGAGGTGAGGGTACCCGAAAGGGTATTCCGTCGGGCCGACCACTGAGGACAAGGAACTCGGCACTGGTGGTGGGCCCAATGATGAAGGCGACGTGGGTATGGATGGGTTATGAGCCCGCGCGCCGTCCTTTCGTCGCCCTGGAGGGAAAGGACCGCGTGTACGCTTACCATAGCCCACCCATAAAAAAAAGAAGAAAAAATACCAACGTGTCTAATTAGCATGGCAAAGTAAGGTCAATTTCCCCCCTATTGTGGAGGAAGCTCAAGCCCAGCAGTGGGACGTATATGAGCCGAATTGAAATATGAAAAAGAATTATGCTTCCGTGTGGTGACGGAGTAAATCGCCACCCTCTCTCTTGCCTATGGGTGTCATACGAGATAACAAAGAGATACAATATGCAGATAAAACCGTTAAATGCGAAGGAAAACTTAACATGATACTGTATACCAATACATCTGTCCAGCGTGGTATCTTATGTACCTCTTAAACTTATTTTGTCTTGCAAAAAATACCTAACAAAATAAATGGTCCCTTGGTTGATTTGATGTAGTTTATTTTTCAGCTTTGAATATTTTAGTTATTCGATTATTGAACTCGTTACATTATGGAGTTGACATTCAACATAAGGAAAAAATGTCATTTATTTTACTTTTATTTGGCTATTTAAATCTGTCGCATGCTTTGTTTTTAGTTTCATTTTAATGCAGAAAATAGATTGAGTGTTAAGAGATACAAGGATTTTTTAAAGACATCACAAGGAAGGAATAAATCCACTGAAGTCAAGGAACTCTGCACCGGTGGTGGTCATATTGACCGGTTGTCACATGCCTTTCATTCCTCCTCATCACATGTCCATATCAAGACAATCTCGCGCTTCTAATATTCTATATCACTAGGCCCGAGCCGAGCAATCGGACTTGCATGGGCTGACTGAACAGCTGTATTAATGATAATAATAGATACCGTAGTTATTTCGATACTCGTCTATCGTACTACCTTCATCATCATCATCATCATTTTAGCTGGTAAATGTCCCACTGTTGAGCTCGAGCCTCCTTCATGACAGAAAGGCAATTGACTATACTCTATATACCATGCTGGTCAGACAGATTGTTATAGGTTTTATTTCGAGCTTTCCTTCTCTTGCATAGATATTATATCCCTTAGTCGTCTTTTACGACACCCACGGGCTAGAGAGAGAGTGGTGAGTTGTATTCCTATTCCGTCACTACACGGATAAGGTACCTTAGATTCGAAATCTATACCAATAAATAAAATTGGAGTGTCTGTTTGTAATGTCACAATAATAGGTTTTTTTCATGCTCACACGGTTATTTGCACGACACCTATGCCTAAAATAGCAATTAAAAAAATTTTATCTGTCTGTCTGTTTGTTCCGGGTAATCTTCAAAACGGCTGGACCGATTTCAAAAATTCTTTCACCAATGGAAAGCTATAATATCAGGGTGTAAACTAGGCTATATTTTATCCCGGTATTCCCACGGGAACGGGAACTACGCGGGTAAAACGACTATAACCTATAACCGAAGCGAAGCGAGGGCGGATTGCTAGTATATAATAAAATCGAAATTTTTAATTATTACGTCTAGATGTAATTTGTAGTAGAGGAGTTGATGAATTATATTCTTACTCCTTCTTACTCCGTAAGAATATAATTCAATTTCAATTTATTTATTTATTTCTCTTTAAGGTACAATACATGTTACAATTTTTATCTTATTTTAAGTAACCTTAAAAAGAGCTGGTGTCTGTAGTAGGTATAAGACCTGTATGACAGATCACCAGACCCCCTCACCCCCTCTCTTGCCCGTGGGTGTCGTGATAGGCAACTAAGAAATATTTTGTGCATATAACAAAAAGGCAAGAGCAGGCAGCTTGAAATAAAACGCTATAGGCACTAACCCACCTAACCAGTGTGGTAGAGTGGATCAATTTCCCTCTCAATATGGAGGAAACTCGAGCCCAGTAGTGGGACGTATATGAGCTGTGATCATATATAAGGGTCATTTCCTTTGAGCACCAGATTGTCTTTTAAAAAAGCTACAAGGTAATAATTTTATTTCACAATTATAGTACGCCGGTAAACTCCTAAAATCAATATAAAATATTTTGTTTTATATTGATTTTGCTATATTTAATTACTCATCTTAAGTATTTTTCGTGTGGTGACAAAGTAAGAATACAACTCACTACCCAGTCTCTTGGGAGTCATAAGAAACAACTAAGGGAAATAATATGCATATAACAAATATGCAAGGAAAATTCAAAATGAAACCCTATATCAACACCAATAGGTAAATTCTCCCTCATATTCTGGAAGACACCAGAGCCCAGCAGGGAGATTTATATGAACTGAAACGATGATCTTATTCCACCTGCATACCTTTCAACACTCTTGTGGTGTAAGTACGTGTTTTCTATCATTCATGATTCATTTTAAACTTATTAGGTATTCATCTTCGTTCATCTCAGCCTAAATAAGCTCCAGTGTCGGGCTCGAGCCCCCACAAGGGTAATTAATTAACTATTAACCACGAAGGTCAGACGTGTTTGCATAGAATTTAGATATCCTCATATCATATCCCTATGTCGTTTTTTACGACACCTATGGATAAGATAGGGGGTGGGTTATTAGGTATGCCAGTTAATAAGGATAAGACGTATTAGAAGATTAAATCCTATTGTATCAGTATATAACTGTACCTAAGTAGAATCATTCGAACTAATCACAGAATTTGTTATCAACCTTTTTTTTCCGCCAGTGCCGTAAGGGGACTATTAAGGGAAGATAAAATCACTACAAGAGACAATGGAATCTGGGAATAGACTAGTCCACAAGTATGTCGTACTAGTCTAAACGTTGTGTTATCATCATCAGAGCTTATATATGTCCTACTGCAGGCCTCTCACTACTATATATAATACTAGCAATCCGCCCTCGCTTCGCTTCGGTTATAGGTTATAGTCGTTTTACCCGCGTAGTGCCCGTTCCCGTGGGAATACCGGGATAAAATATAGCCTAGTTTACGCCCTGATATTATAGCTTTCCATTGGTGAAAGAATTTTTGAAATCGGTCCAGCCGTTTTGAAGATTACCCGGAACAAACAGACAGACAGACAAAAATTTTTTAATTGCTATTTTAGGCATAGGTGTCGTGCAAATAACCGTGTGAACATGAAAAAAGCTTATTATTTTGACATTACAAACAGACACTCCAATTTTATTTATTGGTATAGACTAGGAACTTCGGTGATAAAATTACGTCAGTATTCATCATCATCACAGTTCATATATGTCCCACTGCTGGGTTCGAGCACACCACCTTCAAGTCCACCTCCTCCCACAAGGAGGGAAATTGACTTATTAAAACCATGCTGGTCAGACGGCTTGGTACAGGGTTATATGTTGATGTTGCCTTCTCTAGCATAGATATTATCTGCATATTACATTTCTTGCCTTCTGCGAGACAGTGATCTCGCGGAAGGAGGCGGCGGATCGCCTGCGCGAGGAGCGCAGCCTCGATGAGGAGATCCGTCGCCGGCGACTGGGGCGACGTAGGCGCAACTATCTGCGCCACATGCCGCCCTAGCCGAGGCCGCGGGTGACGTGACCGGGGATTAGTCCGTCACCCGCCGAGAGGCCGACTGCGCGAGGCAAGACCGACGTCCTCCCCGAGGGGGGGACGTCGGTCGATGGGAGGGTACCCCAATTAGGGGTATTCCGTCGGGCCGACCACTGACGACAAGTTAACGCTGCTCCAGTGGTCGGCCCAACGACGAAGGCGACGTGGTTTTTGGGTGGATCGCGGGAGTTGCGTGCTTAAGCCCCTCTGTCGCCCCGGACGGAGTGGTGCGGAGGCGCGCCGACCGCGACCCACCCACAAAAAAAAAAAAAAAAAAAAAAAAAAAAAAAAAAAAAAAAAAAAAAAAAAAAAAGTGAGCCGTCGCTCAGGACGCCTGACAGATGTGAAACATCGAAACTAATTTGTACGAGTAGAGACACGATATCAAATATAAAGTATCGATACTGAGCTCATGAATAGTATCGAAAGATAAGTAACATACTGTTTAAAGTATCGAGTACTTTTATTTACTTTATCTTTAGGTATCGAGTACTTTTCTTTCGATACCGATACATTTGGATTTCGATATTTTAGTCAATAAGTACTTTTTGGTAGGTGTCGTATCGAATAAATTATCAATTTTAAAATTGACTTTACGACTCATATTTATGGTAACGTCATTTAGGACAAACGAAATGAACCTTCTAAAACGTAGCTTGAAATAATTTGCGATTTATAAACCAGAAATAGCGACATCTATCGAGCAAACGACCAACTCTAAGCTACAATATATTTTATAAAGAACTCTCTAATCCTGTAATGATAATAAAACAAGCTGTTTAAAGTGAGTCAAAATCCAATTCTTAAGGAGTTGGTGACATACAAACAAATAAATATACAGCTGAAACTAATAAAAGCCTATAAAAAATGAAATGCTTTCATCCGTTCACAGACATTCTTTCCGCACGAAGAGTGTGATTTAGGAAACAGAAATGGCGGCATTTATCGAGCTAACGACCAACTCTCAGCTTCAATATATTTAATAAAGAAATTTTTAATCCTGTAATGATAATAAGACAAGCTATCTAAATAATTTTAACGTCATGGTCCTCCTTAAATTTTCAACTTTTAAATGAAATTTGACTGCTTAAAGTGAGTCAAAATCCAATTCCTATGAAGTCGGTAATATACAAAGAAATAAATATAATATACACCTGAAACTAATAAAAACCTATAAAAAAAAAGGGTTTCGTAGCTGAAAGTAAATTTAAATACCATACCTACTGGTAGGTATATTTATATTACCAAGTTAGAGAATTTTACATTAATTTATAAAACAAGTATATATGCATAAAAGAACATTAAAACGAACGATAAAACTAAAGCATAAAGAATTAATAAAATATCGTGATTTTTTTCCAAAAAATGGTGATTTTTATTCAATAAACATTTATTTTTATTAACATACATTATAAGTAACAATTTACTTTGAGTTCACTAGATGGCGTTGTACAAAATTTTAAATCGCACTATGGTTTCGTAACAAAAATGTAGGTATATGCATCCAAATATTTATTAATATTTTCAAAAACAACGAACGAACACATTCAGCGGTCGTCCCTCTTGGCGTGCACACGTGCCGTCGCTCAGCGTAATTACTACCGTTACGAGTGTTCGCGCGCTTTCTAACGGTCCCAACAACAGCAGCGTTTCTTCGGTGGACGACAGTGGTGATCCAAGCCGTCTTTTTCAAGACACATTGGGTCACTCACAGCTATTACTAACTGCCCACTGTTCAAAAGTGAGGTCAGGTAGTAATATCTATTTCTATCAAGTTTGATAAAGTTATAGTGGCTCCTTAAGAGCAAAACCAAGTTTTTCTTGGTCCCCGGTTGAAACCTAACGGTGTCAACGAAGCCGGGTGAGGCGAAGCCCCGAGTCGCCTGCCGACCCCCTTCAGGGCGAGGCGCAAACTCGGACGGGACCGGAACAGTAGGCCTTGGGGGTGACCCCTAGTCTACCCCGGTTATCTCCTACCCACCCTACCTATTCCCTACTCCCATTCTCGGGTGTCAGTTTGGGTGTGACTGCCCGCAAGGGCCCATACCACCCCTACACTCGAGCTGCTAGGAACCACGCAGGCACATTAAGATCGGCCGGTGGATACCAGCTTAGGGCACACCCTAGTGTTAAGCACATCCTCCCGACCTACCCCGGTTGGGAGGGAACACACCTCACACACCCCCGGGTTCTCCCCCCGGGGTGTTAGGCTGCTAGGAGACCGCGTTATAGCGAGTGTTTTTCGAGTTCTTTTCGAGCTCTATTAGTTTAAAAATGTCAAGAGTAGGGCTTGAGGACCTACTCCAAGACGAGGAGATCTGGACGCTTATCGTCCGGAAATTCCGCGACAGGGCACCGGAGCGCACACCATCGCGCCCGCAGTCGCCCACCGCCACGATCACCCCAGAGAGTGGGGATGAAAGTGAGCGGACCACCACCACCAACTCGGAGATGGAGTACGACTCCGCTCCGACTTCTACCTCCTCTGAAGAGGAAGACTCCCCCAACGAGGGGTTTAGCGAGGCCAAGTCCCGCAAGCGCAGCCGCAAGGCGCGCAAAAATAAGGCCGCAAAGGCACCAAAGGTCGCTCCCGCAGTGGAGTCGAACCCACCCACCCCGACACCATCACCCGCTGCTACCCTTCAGGAGCAAGGTGCCCCCACCCCCTCCACAAGTGGGGTCACGACCGCCACGGCCAATAAGGCCCCCACGGTCAGAACAACCACGGCGGCGTCTTCATCAGCCGCCAAGAAACTCACACCCCCTCCTCTGTACATACGCGACAAGGAGAGGTGGTTCGCGATCTCCGCGTGGTGCAACTCGCACCGCGTGTCGTACAAAAGCGCCAGATCCACCGCACAGGGGATCAAAGTCGAGGTCAGTACGACCGACGACCACAGGGCGCTATCCAAAATGTTAGGGGAGCAACGCATCCCCTACCATACATACACCATGCCTGAGGACAAACTCCTACGGGCGGTCATCAAAAATGTCCCAAGGGAATTCGCCAAAGAAGAGATTCTTGAATCTCTTAAGGCTCAAAACCTTCCCGTAAGGGAGGTTCACCGTATGGTGCGCGGCAAAGCACGCGCACCTATGAATATGGTCCTGGTATGCCTGGACAACACCCCCGAGGGTAAGCAGGTTTTCCGTATCACACATGTGTGCGGACTTATGGGCGTCAAAATCGAGCCCCCCTACAAAACCGGCATAATGGCGCAGTGCCACAAATGCCAGATGTATGGCCATACATCGAACAATTGTTATGCCCACCCAAGGTGCGTTAAGTGCCTGGGAAACCACCACACCAGCGAGTGTGAGAGGCCCAAAGACCTGTCGCTCTGCACAGAGCCGCCATCGTGCGTGCTTTGCGGGGAGATGGGCCACCCGGCCAACTTCCGCGGCTGTCCACGGGCGCCCAAAAGGACAATTCGTCCAACGGGTCCGGCCCGCTACTATAATAAGGCCTTCGTGCCCGCCCCCCTCCCGACTCACAATGCGTGGTCTCGCCCCCTCACTCAAGGTAGGGAGGCGTTCCCCGCATTACCGCGCACACAAGCGCCCCCCCCACCCCCCCTTCACGCACCCACCAAGACCCCAACCGCCAACCGTTGGGCATAAAACGCCCGCCGGGGGCCAACCTAAGCCTCTTATGGGCACACCCGTCACCAAACCCGCACCAGTTAGGGTAGCTTCACACGCGCTCCCTAAGACCCCACAAGGCCTAGACCCGGATCTAGCCCTAGTGGCAAATTTCGCCTCACTTATCGACTTCGCGGAAATCCGCGAGGTCGCCGCAGAGCTAAGGAGGAACGAGGGTAATAACCTCGCCCTCCTTAACATTGCCATTAAATTTTCGCCCCTACTCGAACGTCTGGGGTCCCTTAGTATTAAATAAAATGGATATACACACTCCCGGCAGAGTCAAACCACGACACCTAAAGTTAGGGACATACAACGCGAATAGCCTCTGCTCACAGAGGGACGAGTTAGGTACATTTCTTAGGGAACAACAGCTCGACATTCTTATGGTACAAGAGACGTTTCTCAAACCTTTCAACAAGGACCCTAGAATTGCGAATTATAATATAGTTCGCAACGATAGGGTCACTTCGCAAGGAGGGGGAACGCTCATCTACTATAGGAGGTCGTTGCACTGCACGCCTGTGGATCCGCCACCTCTGGCGTACATTGAAGCGTCAGTATGCAGACTAGCGCTCACCGGCCATCAGCCAATTACATTTGTCTCGGCTTACCTGTCACCCGAAAGAAGGGACGGTAAACACTTAGTGGAGAGCGATCTCAAGGCATTGCTTGACTTGGGCGGCGCCGTCATCATTGGCGGTGACCTTAACGCCAAGAACACCTCGTGGAACTGTCATAGTTCGAACAAGAGGGGCAAAGTCTTAGAGTTATACGCTGACAGATTAGGTTGTGACGTCATAGCGCCATTAGAGCCGACTCACTACCCTAACATTGTCGACCACAGGCCAGACATATTAGATATTGTACTTCTCAAAAATATAAACTTACGTTTATGTTTAATCGAAGTACAACACGAACTAGATTCAGATCACCGTCCGGTGACTCTGGAATTCGCCCCCCGCTTACCTGGCCCCTCAGGCCACAATAACGCAACAACAAGGTTGACCACCGACTGGGCACGGCTCGGGAGAAATCTCAAGGCCACCTCATCGGCATACCTTGATAAGATTCCCAAGGACATAAAGTCCGAGGAAGAAACCTCCCTGGCGATCGATTTACTCACGGGTCACGTGCAGTCGGTAATTGACGACTGCTCGCGGCGGGTGCCGGATACGAGCGATCGTAGATGGCAACTGCCGAGTGACGTACGCGACCTACTGAGAAGAAAGAACGCCGCAACCCGCGCGTACGACCGATACCCCACGGAGGAGAACCGCAAACGCCTGCGGGCCCTCCAAAGGGAGGTCAAAACCGAAATTAATAATATGAGACAGAGCAGATGGGACGCCACTTTAGAAGAGCTGAAGCCCACGCACACAGCCTTCTGGCAGCTTTCCCGCTCACTCAAAAAAGATGTAGTGTCCACACTCCCTCCCCTCAGTAGAATAAATCAACCGCCGGCATTCATGGATGACGAAAAGTCTGAATGTCTGGCAGAGAGCCTAGAGCTTCAGTGTACGCCGAGTACATTATACGAACAAGAAGCGTCTCACTACAACACTATTAATTCGGAAGTGGCCAGTCGTACCACTTTATCGCGGTCGAATATAAACAACGACAACAATATGCCTATTCCAACAGTGAGCACCGACGAAGTCGAGTCGCTTATTAGGGGTCTCCACGCTAGGAAAGCCCCGGGTTCGGACGGTATTACAAATAGAGTAATTAAATTATTCCCAGCCCATTTAATAATATTACTGTGTTGTATATTTAATGCAGCCCTCAAATATAACATCTTTCCTTCACAGTGGAAAGAGGCCGTGGTAATCGGAATCCACAAACCCGGCAAAAAACGTACCGAACCCAACAGTTATCGACCTATTAGCCTACTGAGAAGTTTAGGTAAATTATACGAACGATTAGTACTCAGTAGGCTACGATCATATGCAGAGTTCAACAAACTCATACCGGACGCGCAATTTGGCTTTCGCGCTAAACACAGCTGTGTTCAGCAAGTACATAGACTAGTGGAATACACCAGTAGTCAGTTCATCAGGGGACGGTACACTGGTGTATTATTTCTAGATGTAGCGAAAGCTTTCGATAAAGTTTGGCATGAGGGCTTAATTTACAAATTATATTTATTAAAAATCCCCGAATATTTAATTCTAATAATACATGACTATCTTAGTCATCGCAGCTTTCGCTATAGGGTGGAAGGGACGTTGTCGACCTCCCATCCTCTCAAGGCCGGTGTTCCACAGGGCTCGGTCCTCGCCCCATTTTTGTTTACACTGTATACAAGTGATTTACCCAAGTTCACTCGTGTGCACACGGCGCTTTACGCCGACGATACCGCACTCTATTGTGCAGGTATGTCCCCGACAACCGTAGTCAATACACTCCAAAAAGCGGTTACCGCCCTTGCCAATTGGTATAGGAAATGGAGAATAGAAATTAATCCCGAGAAGAGCCAAGCGGTCATGTTCACTAAACGAACTGCCCGTCTGTGCTCTCCGGACAGCATCCCTCCTCTCACTCTCTTCGGCCGACCTGTCTCATGGAGCAGAGAGGCCAAGTACTTAGGTGTGACCCTTGATAGCCGACTCACTTTCCTGTCCCACTTGAAGCGGGTCCGCGCGCGCGCCGCCTTCGTGATGGGACGCCTTCACTGCCTATTAAACGCAAAATCAAAACTATCACTTAAAAATAAAGTCCGATTATACACTACCTGCATACGGCCGATCATGACGTATGCCAGTGTAGTGTTCGCGCACGTTAGGCCAAACAGGATCCACAGGTTACAAACACTACAAAATAGATTCATGCGACGGGCAACGGGAGCACCGTGGTTCGTTCGTAATGTCGATTTACACATCGACCTCGAATTGCCGACCATCAGGCAGTATATGAAGCGTTGCTCCCAGCGCTATTTTGACTCTGCCACGACTCACCCCAATCCACTAGTGGTTGGGGCGGTAAACTACGTTCCATCAAAAATATCCGCGGTCCGACGACCCCGTCATCTCCTTGAAGAAGGGGATGATGCAATCACGATCGCCCAAGAAAGGGCCTACACAGCTCGCGCAGCGATAACACATAAAACTGCGCGGTATCGGCCTCGCCGACGAGGTCGAAAACCGCGCCGCGTAAAAATCATTAATCTAAACGTGGCCACGCCCACTTTGCTTTCAGCGACGCCCCGAGCCGAGGTCCGTTCCCCACAGGGGGAGCCCTCGGGCGATGTTCGCTTAACTTACTTACCGGGTTGAGAGCCTTCAGCTCGCCCATTGCCCGCGTTAAGCTGTCAAGGTCATCTGCGACCAACAGCTAAATACACACAAAAAAAAAAAAAAAAAAAAAATATTAATATTTAATTAATAGGAGACCGCGAGGCGTGGCGTTAAACGCCACGCGACGGCGTTCACGGTCACCCTCGCCTATAGATGTTTCACATCAAAAAAATTATATTTCTTAGTCATCTTTTACGACATCCAAAGCTAGGAGAGAGGGTGTTGAACTGTAGTTTTACTCCGTCACCACACGCAAGCATACTTAATAAAATTATACTTACAAATAAAACCCGTTTAGTAGTTTCACTGAAATATCCACAAGGCATTTTGCATCCAAAACTTTAGTCACATAAAAACATGCAAAACTGACAAGTTTTCATAACGTACTAAATGTTACGACCGAAAATAAATTGAACAATATTAATTATTATGTAAATGAATTAGTAGCGTGTCGTTTTGTCAAGATTTGGAGCCTATTGTATTGCGAGAAAATTGTTGTCCGCGCAAACATGGTTGGATAGTTTTATCTTAGATGTCTACAACATAAAAAAGTGTGTGTGCTCGTAAGAAGTTATACTCCTTTGGCGTAACAAGTAAAAATATTTTTAAAAATCTTTCTAAAAATTTTATCCTTCGCGAAAAATTTTATCTTACGTTTGTAGAAAAATTACACTCATCATCATCTTGCTCTTATCCCAATTACTTGGGGTCGACGCAATATGTCATCTGTTTTGACATATTGCAAAAAGTTTCGGCAATGACTTTTATGACCAGCCGCCTGCCTGACGTCAACCCTTCTTGGGAATGTAATCGTTGACCCAAATGGTACCAGATGGAGTTGGTCCGGGTCAATCTAGGGCTCTTAGTCGTCTTTTACGACATCATCATCTTGCTCTTATCCCAATTACTTGGGGTCGACGCAATATGTCATCTGTTTTGACATATTGCAAAAAGTTTCGGCAATGACTTTTATGACCGGCCGCCTGCCTGACGTCAACCCTCCTTGGGAATGTAATCGTTGACCCAAATGGTACCAGATGGAGTTGGTCCGGGTCAATCTAGGGCTCTTAGTCGTCTTTTACGACACCCACGAGCAAACCTAGGGTTGGTAGTATTCGAATCCGCTACCACACAGCACAGTGTAGAAAAATTACACTAATAATAGAAAAAATATATATATACGCGGTCGAATTTAATACATTAAAAGTTTTATTATCTATCTAACATTTGTAAAGAAGAGCGCGAACCTCGTTAAAAATGTTGACTAGCTAACTTCGGGGTGTCGATAGGTCCGCGCCGATAGGTCGGTGTGCACGCGTATCATAAAAATTTACTCTTATCATTTTCCTTAACGTGACAAAAGAAGTATTAACTTCATTGTCGTTATTAAACATTAAAGATCTGTTGAGAAAGAAAAACAAAATTGAGTCTTAGATTGTACTACGAATAATCACCGAAGTGGGCGTCGAAAATTGTAAAAAATTGGTCGCTTAGTATGGGTATGACCCCTTACATTTTAACCTATCGCGAATATTTTTTCTATTTTTACTGATTTGACTGTATTACATAACGTTATCCACCCCCATTCGTCTTGTCAAATGAACAATACTGACATTACAAATATACCGTAACAAAATATTGTTGGTCGATATGTGCGATGATTTTGTATATATTTCTATACCCATCTATGGAACTAATAAGCGAAGGTAATATTTAGAATAATTAGGACCCAAGTTACGTAATTAAACGCGAAGTAATGATAAATAAAGATTTCATTATAACAATTGAAAAGAAAACATCATGTGCTTTGAACGCGAGCTACAAATATGGTCTGCGCGGATGGCGTAGTGGTTAAGAGAAACTAACTGTGATAAGTATAACGGGTTATATTCCAATACAGAATAACACTTTATGCCATCCACAAATTGATTTTCGCGGTCTGGTTGTAAATAACATCCGCTAATTTTATATGTGTAAGTTGTCTCGTCTCAGCTGCTAAACGTCCCACTACTGGGCTCAAGCCTCCTCCCCAATAGGAGCGTAGTTAACCTAATATAATATACCATGCTGGTCATACATGTTGGTACAAGGTTTTATTTCTAGTTTTTCTTCTCTTGCCACTAAGGCCTATAGGAATATAATATGCATATAACGTCTGTACGTTAGAGCTCGTTCCCACTTGTCGGGTATCGGATCCGTATATTAATCGGATGTCGACGCCTTTGTTCACACACACGATTAATAATCGGTTGTCGGCCACGCTCAAAGCTAGTGCCAATTTTAAGCACTCTACGTGACTTGTACACTCTTTCCGCCAAGTAGATATTTTCAGTTGCTTGTCTTTATAATCATTTAAGCGGGTTTCAGACTACGCTATAATATAATAGCATATAGCTCATAGCATAACAATATCGCGCACCATACATAAAATATAGTACAGTACAGTGTGAACGTGTCCTTAACAATGTATGGTGCGCGATATTGTCGTGCTATGAGCTACATACTATATGCAATTATATTATAGCGTAGTCTGAAACCCGTTTCAGAGTTTTGTCCCAAAGAACACCTCTTTCCTGAACTAGTGTGATCAATTTTTCGGGGTTGATATTTGCATCCATTACTACGAATCACCAACCATGCGTACAATAAATACACAACAACTGCTTTACTTTACTTTATTATTATACTTTATTCTAAATTTAAATACATTCCATTCCACTCATTTCATTTATATCCTAATAACATGTGTGCGCGATCGCAGCGACGATGTACCACGGACGGAACGAGGGGTAACGGGGAGAGTGTTATCGGCCCCGACATCAGACAAATGTGAACAGCGCCATTCTTAATCATAGGCGAGCGAGATCCAACACGATTTTTTTCCGGGTGTAGACGGCTGGCAAAAAAACACCCGACATTTCTTGTCGGAGCCGACACAAAATCGTTTTCCGATAAGTGTGAATAGCTTAATTTAAAATGCTCTGCCACTATAACATCCGATTAATATCCGGATCCGACACCCGACAAGTGGGAACGAGTTGTTATATGCATATTATATCCCTTAGTCGTCTTTTACGACATCCTCGGGTAAGATGGGGAGTAGTGAATGGTATTCTTGCTCCGTCACCACACCGAAAGTAAAGTCTTCCGTTGTGTAGTCTTCTACAATAGAGGGATTAGTTGCTTAACGGTTTCTTAAAAAGAATGACGTCAAATCACAATCAAATTGAAAAGTATTTTTATAAAATTGGATGGCAATGTTTTAAGAGGCTATTTATTTAGGAAGTTTATAGATTATAATATTTATTACTGCAACATATAGAAGCGTTATATCAATAAATATTAGCAAATTAGACATAGTATAATAATGGA
Source organism: Lymantria dispar (assembly GCA_032191425.1). Lineage (NCBI taxonomy): Eukaryota > Metazoa > Arthropoda > Insecta > Lepidoptera > Erebidae > Lymantria > Lymantria dispar. The sequence goes on from CM063448.1 coordinate 34,518,077, forward strand.
TGTCCAGCATTCAGCGCAGTCACCGCTGTTCTGCTATCAGCACTTAAACTTCAACCAACATGTAGTTTTTTTTGCGACTAATCCCACTACACATTCTCACCATTGTAACTCCTCTAAGTCAGGATCCACAATGGTCTCCATAGATCACACCAAGGTTTAACCCCCAAGCAAATCGCGGGAAATGATTTTGTCTTGGGACCCGCAACAAATTTAATTAATAAAATTAAACAGGAGGCGTTGGAAGAGATTGATTCAATGCGAAAGACATGAAGCAAACTTGACTAATCAATAAATAAGAGAATGTGCAGCTACAATAAGCGCAGCCGCATAGCACCAGGGATATGGCAGATCTTGACGGAGCCTATATGTGAGCCTTTTTATTAGGGGTGGGCCATGGTCAGCGCAACCCCCGCCCGGCTCCGTCCGTGGCGACGGAGGGGAGGCGCACGGTTCCGTGATCCACCCGTGGCATGTTGCCTTCGTTGATGGGCTGACTACCTGTGCAGAGTAACTTGTGTTCAGCGGCCAGCCCGACAAAATACCCCGGTCGCGGGGTACCCTCTCTTCTCGACGTTCCCCCTCGGGGATGTCGGTCACCGTCGCGCGGTCAGCCTCCCTGTGGGTGACGGACTAAATCCCCGGTCCATTAAATCCCCGGTCCACTTATATGTGAGCCTAAAGATTAATTGCAATAGTAGATATGGCAGAAACGCCTGAACACGCGACAATTTTATCGAGTTGCTACAAGGTCCTTATAATATACTAATTCAGAGGTGATAAATTTAGAATCATCATCATCTCAGCCCATATACGTCCCACTGTTGGGCTCGGGCCTCCTCCATAATGGAAGGGTAATTGACCTACTATACCACGCTGGTCAGACGTGTTGGTATAGGGTTTTATTTCGAGTTTTCCTTCTCTCGCATAGATGTTATATGCGTTTTATATCCCTTAGTCGTCTCGTACGATCACCCACGGGTAAGATAGGGGGTGGTGAATTGTATTCTTACTCCGTCACCACACGGATAATTTAATTAATTTAATTTAATTTAAATTAATTTAACTAATTTAATTAATTAATTAATTAATTTAATTTAAATTTAGAATACTTAGCATTTATTTATTTATTTATTTGGACAACCAAGAATTGCTACAACTAAAAATATAAACTTAATAAATATTATTATGAAAAATTAAACTAAGTTGCACAATTTTTAAAGGTGCCACATCATGCACAATAAAAAGGTATGTACATTATTTCATTACTTATAGCTAATTAATATAATGAGATAAAAAATAAGGGTAACATGTTAAGGAAAAAAAGAAAAATTAAAGTGGCAATATGGGGAGAAAAGAAATAACTAACTAAATTGAAAAAATAATTAACACTACGTCGCACTTGTACACGCACATAATATTTTTTTTTTCGTATCTCTGTATTCAATTACTTCCAGTACAGTTTTCGTAACAGTCTGAGTACGATAATTTTAAATTTGGAAAATTTATCTGCAAATATATCCACATGTTGGTTTATAGTATTATATTGCCTACATAATCTAGAAATAGTAGAAAATTGCTTTAAATTAGTTTTTGCCCGGGGTTGTTGTAATAATGCAGGTTTAATAACGCGCCTAGGTGTGCATCTAGGAATATGCAAATAAAAGCATTGTAATAGAGCAGGACAGTCGTACTGATTTCTTAATACTTTATAGAGAAAGGACATGTCTAGCAATTGTCTCCGAACTAATAAACTGTCCATTTTAAAGTATTTTAGTTTCGTCTTATATGAAGGAAGTTGTTTATGTAGCCTACAAGAAAAAGATAAATGTCTCAAAAATCGTTTCTGAATACGTTCAATTCTTAACTGGTGCACACTATAATTAGGTGACCAAACTACACTGCAATACTCAACAATGCTTCGAACATATGTTTTGTAGAAGGCTATTTTTGTATATATCTTCCGAAACACTTTTCCGTTCCGAATGATAAAGCCTAGCATTTTGAATGCCTTATTAATTATGGTACCTAAATGTGGAATAAATGTCAATTTTGTATCAAAAATAACACCCAGGTCTCTTAATACTATTTCCTCCGGTAGAATAGTCTGATTGATTTTATAATTGGCATGTATAATATTGTGATTTCGACTAAATGTAATATATTTGCATTTGTTTATATTCAAAGACATATTATTTTTGAGACATCAATTATTAATTTCATTCAAGTCGTCCTGTAATAAGTCGCAATCAAGTGGTTCTTTAATAATTTTGCACAATTTTAAGTCATCGGCAAAAAGATATGAACTGCTATGTTTTATGTAGGTGGTAATGTCATTAATAAATACATTAAATAACCAAGGTCCCAAATGAGATCCTTGTGGAACACCGGATGTGGATATATAAGGTTCCGATTTAAATCCCATTACTACTACGTATTGCGTTCTATTTGTTAAGTATGATTGAAACCAGTTTAAAAGAGGGCCGCAGATGCCATGAGAACTTAATTTTTGTACTAATAACTTGTGACAAACTCTATCGAATGCCTTCGCGAAGTCCATGTGGACAGCGTGAACTTGAACTTGATATACTTTTGAAATACTTGATGTCATTATTGAATACGTCGCACGCGTATTTATATTATAAGCAACCCGCCCTAGCTTCGCTTCGGTTTCAGTCGTGTAGTGCCCGCTCTCGTGGGAATCATCATCATCATCATCATCGCAGCCCACATACGTCCCACTGTTGGGCTCGGGCCTCCTCCACAATGGGAGGGGATTTGACCTACTATACCATGCTGGTCAGACATGTTGGTATAGGGTTTCATTTCGAGTTTTCCTTCTCTTGCACAGATGTTATGTGCACATTATATCCCATAGTCGTCTTATACGACATCCACGGGCAAGATAGGGAGTGGTGAATTGTATTCTTACTCCGTCACCACACGAAAAATCTCGCGGGAATACCAGAATTAAATATAGCCTATGTTACTTCCTGATATTATAGCTTTCCATCGGTGAAAGAAGGTTTGAAATCCGTTCGGTGGTTTAAGCGTATTCCTGTACCGGTGCTAGATGGGGAACGTGGTCTCTAAATGTCGGCCTCATAAAAAAGCTCAAAGTCGCTCAGCGTGCTATGGAGAGGGCTATGCTCGGTATTTCTCTACGTGATAAAATTCGGAACACGGAAATCCGTAGAAGAACGGGTGTAACCGACATAGCCCGCAGAATTAGCACGTTGAAATGGCAATGGGCAGGCCACATCGCTCGTCGAACCGACAACCGTTGGGGAAGAAAGGTTATTGAGTGGCAACCACGAATTGGACGGCGCAGCGTAGGACGATCCCCCACCAGGGGGCCTGACGACATTCTCAAAGTCACAGAGAACCGTTAGATGCAGGTGGCGCAGGACCGTTCCGAGTGGTATTCTCGTGGGGAGGCCTATGTCCAGCAGTGGACGTCTATTGGCTGATGGATGGATGGATGGATGGATGGTTTAAGCGTGAAAGCATAACAAACAAACAAACCTACTTTCGCATTTATAATATTAGTAACGATAATGTCAACAAGTAGTTGTATATATTATTCTGGTAAAAAAAATGCAAAAAAGACAACTAAATTCAATACTATAATAATGATGGCGTGATTATCGACTTCACCGACAAAAGAGTTGAGATATAAATGGATGCCAAGTTCTGTAGATGATCCTGAAATTAATTTATTAGAAAAACCGACTATTCTTAGGTAAATTTCAAAGTTTTTTGTTTTTCTTCAACTACAAAACACTTTATTTTTATGCCAATATTTTACAGCCTGTAAAGTATTGGCATAAATATGGCTTTTTTATATTCTAATCGTCAAATATTTATCTTACATATAAATTTCTTGTTTACGTGTGTATGTCACTGAACTCCTCCTAAACGGCTGAACCGATGTTATAAAAATTTTTTGTGTGTGTTCATAGGAATTCGAGAATGGTTACATACACAATTGGACCCCGTAGGTGGCGCTGCTTTTCTTTTATTTGAACAGAACAACGTCTGTTGGATCAGTTAGTAATTTATGACCACTGACGACAAGTAACGCACTCTCCCCCACCGGTGACAGACGGAGGAGTGTGTGGGACTCACCAGCCACTGCGTGACCGGAATACCCACTAAAATCACAGCGGCCCCTTCCGCGCTTTTACGGGGCGCCGGAGATATCGTCTGATGACACTCGATCCCCGACATCCCAACGCATGGCCGTTTGGCCACGTCCTATCGTCATTCAAGGCGGTGGAAGGAGTTGTGCATATTGGCGCCTCCTGCTCCCTGGCCGCCGCTGGCGGAGCGGACGATAAGTAACCCTGTTCCGGTGGTCGGTCCAACGACGAAGGCGACGTGGTGTTCGGGTGGGTTGCGAGTGTGTGTGCTTACGCCCCTCTGTCGCCCCGGACGGAGTGGTGCGAGGAGTGCGACCCAAAAAAAAAAAACAAACGCATCAGTAATTTATACAAAGCAAACAACTTATGATCTATTGAACCTCAAACATTTGCCTGGATCAGTCTTCAGATACTAGTTATTTAATATTTAACTAATCAACTTATATTCTTGTATATATATATGTATTATATCGTCGTATTTAAAGTAATACTAAACATAAGGAAAACTGGGCAACACTAAAATATCCTCAATAACAAGGTCGATTTATTGAAAGCCTTCCTTTGTATTTGAGGCCTTCGCATATTACGTCATATTAAAGGGATAAATCATTATTTACAAGGTAATAAATATTATATTATTAACCACAAGGTTATTTTATATAGGTAAAATAAAACTATCCTTACATATTTTATCGCGTATGTATTTGATTTTCAAAGCATTCGAAATGTAGGGCAAGTAGCCCTAGATTTCGAATGCTTTGCAGCATTCATATTCACGAGGAGACCTATTTATTGCAATCCACTTAATGTAATCTAAGCTGCATATTTTTATATCGCTAATCAGTTATTTAGTGGTAGGGCTAGGTCTGCAGTTATTTCGATTTAAAGAACGCCTTCAACAGCCTACTTTACAAGACATTGAATTAGCCACTTCGGGCGCATGGGGTGCTTCCATCTATTGGTAGGCTGTTGGAGGCATACCCTGAGGGAAGGTAAGCGCTCTGAAAGGACGACGACGGATGCATACATCACCACCAGGTAGATTGCGGCGTCCCAAGTGTTCAGTCATAGCTCCAATCCTATGGAATGTCGGGTTTGACTGACTCCTGTGAAGTCGACTCCTTCCGGGGATGGGTACTATCTAATACGCGAATGATAGTCTCATTACGGTGGGTAAGACTGACTCGAGGGGCTTCCCAAGAGCTATGGCACTCAAGACTCCGATTCCGATCAACTTTCTGAATCTGAGGGTCACGTTGAATAAAACCATGGCCCTCCTATTCCATAGCTCACATCACGGCTTCGCGGCATAGTACGAGCCAACATTAAAGACTGGGCAGACTAAAAGTAGTGGTCCGAAGGGAAGTTTTCTGGCACGGATGGCAGATTTAGAGTCTTCCCTAGCAGGACGGGGAACAGCGGAGGTGATTGTAATGTATCTTCAGTCCTGGCTCACAAGGAGGCACGGTAACGCTTGTAATAGTGCTCGTACTCATTGGATACGAGATCTTCGGTATGAGTATGATGCTATGAGTATGCCGTGCCAATTGATTATGCGAGTTATACACCTGAGGTTTATCCTACCTGGAAGCCTAAGCGCCACGTCCTTTCGGCCGTAATTGAAATGACCTCTCGCTGCCGACCATTATCTCTAAGATACTTGACCGTCATCAATGCCTTCATTTTGTAAGACCTTCATACTAAGGAAGAAAGCCGCAACACAGGAACGCGACGAGCTTGCATCGCTAATTCACTCCGCTAGCAGTGACCAGGGAACAAGAGGCGTCGATATGTGCACCTCTTCCCGCCTATTTTAATAACAACAGGACGTGGCTAGACTACCACGTGTTGAATAGTTTTAGTGGGTATTCCAGTCGTACAGATGGCTGGCTTACCCCGCACATAAACCGACGTCTGTCACTGACGAACACTGACGAGAGATATTGCGTAAATGCAATTCAACAGCGAGAACGAAAAAAGTACTGCAATTATAAATAGGTTAGTTCGTCAAGGATAGTCTCCCAATATGCATAGGTTTTATATGCATATTTTGTCCCTTAGTTGTCTTTTACTACAGCCATGGGCAAGGTGGTAAATTTTGTCAATGTAGTAGCAATTCGCTATTTTATTGGTTGAACAAGATCAATACTTGCTATAGACAACGACCTGATAGGGCCCTTGGTATTACAGAAGCCCATTAAGGGTAATTACCATTTGCAATCAGCTGAGCTTCTTGCTCGAGTGCCACAAATAGCAATAAAAATCTACAGGATTTATCTACGTATGAATGACCACTAACCTAATTTAATCATTCAATCTAACTACAAACTCCAACGACCTTTGAATCTCACACTAAGGATGACAAGATCTTCTTTGAATCAGGACAATAGTAGTAAGATTTTGACAATGAAGTTTTCAATACGTCGGAAAGGTTTTTCTAAATAAATATAGCTAATTTCCATGTAGTGACGGAGTAAGCATACAATTCACCATTCTCTATCTTGTCCATGGATGTCGTAAAAGACAACTAGGGAATATAAAAAACACATACCATCTGTGCAAGAGAAGGTATATTCGAAATGAAACCATATAACAACATATCTGACCAGTGTAGGGTAGGCTCAAACCCAGTAGGGGGACGTGTAGAAGCTGATACAACGATTATTAAAACTTCACACACATAAACGAATTGTTTTGCACTAAAATTTTGCCATTTAAAAGACCTGAGTTCAAATTTTCGTCTTTGACAATATTTGTTCACATGATTCAAGAGAGAGGTATTATACGTATGTCGTAAGAAATTAAACGCTATGCCAATGCCACTGGCCCGTATATTACAACACGGTAATTACCCTCTTATAACGGAGTACACAATAACCACCAGTTAGCTAAATTATTCCTTAGTATCTTCACAAACCAAGAAGATATGATGCTTAATATAACATAGCCTTACGCCTGCTTCACAGAGGGATAGGCAGAGACAACGGATTGCACAAGCCACGATCCAGACATACTTCTACCACTTTACTCACACTCATCAAAGTCTTCATGCATTCTCTCCGATTACACGTACCCTTACACGTCATTTCACCAGTACATCGCCAATTTGAACCAGAAACGTACGACGTAGTCTTCTTCTTTTAACTACCCTACACACACACACACTTGCTTTGTATACTTGCGTCGTCAATCTCTCTTCAATCATTCTTTCTACATGTGCAAACGATCTCAACATACCTTTTTTAATATTTGTCTCTACTTCTTCGTTCACTCCCCAACGCTCTCTTATCACACTATTTCTAATTTTATCTTTCAACCTTATACGTAGAACTCTCATCTCTACAGAAAAAATAATACTAATTTGATCAAGACTTATATAGTGTTATTATTCAATCTAATCTCAATATCTCGTAAGATTTACCGTAGTAAAGTCCGTACATGCAACACTATTGCATGCAATATTATCCTTGAACATTTTATTTAGTAAGGAATATATACGATTATAATACCGAAATTGTTATAATTGCCTTTAATTTTATTCACTAGCCGTTATGATATTGAAAATCTTATTTAAATAACTTTTTTATGGAGATACTCTCCATTACTGTTAATTTACAATCACTCACCTGTATCAAACGGCTAACAGCCGTGAATAGACACACACAACTGCTTGAGTTCACAATCTGATCTTATATTTATCTCGGCTATTCAATATACGATAACATTAAACTCGTTGATATGCGTATACCAAATGAATTATTTATTTTATATTTTAACTTCTCTACAAAACAAAGGTAATCAATTGGACTTAATATCTTAGATATTTTCTACCAGTAAAGCCAAAGGGAAGTAAAGAAAACGATAACATTATACTACTGGGCTTAAGCCTCCTCTGTATTGAGAGGGAAATTGATCAATTCGACCTACTATACCACGCTGGTCAGGCGGGTAATTGTAGGGTTTTATTTCGAATTTGCCTTCTGTTGCATAGTTGTTGTATGCCCAAGATATTACTTACTCGTGTTTTACGACACCCACAGGCACGCGGATGGTAGGTTATATTCTTACTCCGTCACCACACGGAGTTTTGTTACATCATATTTGTTTTATTGTTATAAAAAAAATCTTGTACTATAAAATCTCAATAATATTACAAACTAGCAATCCGGACCGGACAAATTAGACTAAAATACACCTTAAGTACAAATACGTGGTTATAAAATATTAGTAAAATCGGTCCAGCCGGTTGAAAAGTTATCCGAAAAAACAGACCAGACTATAGACGATAATTTTTAAGTGGTTTGTAAATATAAGCGTCATTTAAATAATCGGGTGAACATGAAAACCCGTATTATTTTTACATTAGACTTTTAATTTGATTTATCTATATCTTATATTTATATATATAGGAGAGGCGGGTTTTGCGAGCGATATATTGACTCATCACCGTATCTTTGGAACAATAAGGCGCAGACTTGAAATATGGCAGAAATATTCCTTTTGTCGAGTAGAGGTCAGCTCTGAACGGGTTTTACGAAATTTCACCTGCAAGGGGTGTTGCGGGTCGTTAACAATAATATATGTACATATAAAGGAACAGGGCGAGCCGAAGCTACTGAAGCTAGAAAAATAAAATTTGGACCGTAGTTTTATTTCGTGACGTAGACATCCACTAAGAAGATATTTTTTGAAATTCCACCCCTTTTTTTTGTGGGTGGGCTGCGATCGGCGCGCCTCCGCACCACTCCATCCGGGGCGACAGAGGGGCTTAAGCACGCAACTCCCGCAACCCACCCGAAAACCACGTCGCCTTCGTCGTTGGGCCGACCACCGGAGCAGGGTTACTTGACATTAGTGGTCGGCCCGACGGAATACCCCCTATTGGGGTACCCTCCCATCGACCGACGTCCCCCCCTCGGGGAGAACGTCGGTCTTTCCTCACGCGGTCGGCCTCTCAGCGGGTGACGGACTAATCCCCGGTCACGTCACCCGCGGCCTCGGCTAGGGCGGCATGAGGCGCAGGTAGTTGCGCCTACGCCGCCCCAGTCGCCGACGGCGGATCTCCTCATCGAGGCTGCGCTCCTCGCGCAAGCAATCCGCCGCGAGATCACTGTCTCGCAGAAGGCTGCGACCGCGTCCCAATTCCCGACGCTGTCGACCATCGCCCTAGCGATAGCCGGCAGCGTCAGGTCTGTACCGATGATTGCGACGAGTTCACAGCGCTGCACTGCCCAAGCCGCGCAGGCCTCGAGCGTATGGCACACCGTGTCCTCGTCGCAATCGCAGTGGTGGCAGGACGGTGTACTCTCCCTCCTAACGACCCTGTGCAGGTATTTGGCAAAACACCCATGCCCCGTCAAAACCTGCGCCAGTCGGAAGGAGAGCACCCCGTGCCGCCTTTCCAACCACTGCATCAGCACCGGCCGGAAGGCCTCCACGGTTCGCACCCCGAACCGAGGCCGCTCCAGCCGGACTGCCCAACGGGCAATGACGTCTCAGCGGACGTCGACGCGCCAGGCGGTGAGATCCCTTAACGAGACCACACCGCCCCCCGCTCGCACCCCCGTCACCCACCGATATAGTCCGGCGAGCATCTCCGCCTCCAGGTCCCACGGGGGAGTCCCGGCCAATAGGCACGCTGCCTCCGTCGCGACCGTGCGGTATCCGCGGATGGCCCTGACCGCCGTGACCCTCTGTGGTCACCACAGAAGGGCCCTAAGTCGGACGATCATGGACCCCGCCCACACCAGTGCGCCGTACAGGGCCATCGACCGGATGACATTCCACCCCTAAGGGGGTGAAACGCAACGGTAAAATCTGTATGGAAAGAAAAAATCTTAAGCTACTGTTTTTTTTTTTGTTGTGTGTGTAGCTGTTGGTCGCAAATGACCTTGACAGCTTAACGCGGTCAATGAGCGAGCGGAAGGCTCTCAACCCGGGCTTAAGCTACTGTCTTCAAATTAAGCACAAATACTCTTTAATAAAAATAAATAAACACGTGTTTCAGCGTTTGTCCATTTTCATCCTCTAAGGGTGTAAAATTGGTCGGCCCAACGACGAAGGCGACGTGGTTTTTGGGTGGGTCGCGGGAGTGCCGTGCTTAAGCCCCTCTGTCGCCCCGGACGGAGTGGTGCGGAGGCGCGCCGACCGCGACCCACCCACAAAAAAAAAAAGAAAGAAGCATGAAATTTTGACATTAGTTTCTTTGCGTGACATAGAATCTCACCAAGAAAGGATTTTTTGAAATTCCACCCCTAGGGGGAAACCACAAAAACAAAGTTCGTATAAGGAGAAAAAAAAATCTACATCGATTTTCTTCAAATTCTCCAAAAATACTCTTTAGTAAAAATAAATAAACGCGTATTTCAGCATTTTTTATTTTCACCCTCTAAGGGTGAATCTACACTATTTAATTTTCACTCTCTAACGGTAATCTACACTAATATTATAAAGAGGAAACGTTCCTTACGAATAAACTCAAAAACTCCTGGACGGATTTCGATAATTCTTTCACCATTAGAATGTTACAATATCCCTGAGTAACATAGGCTACATTTTATCCCAGTATACCTATGGGAACGGAAATTACGCGAGTAAGGCGACTGAAACCGAAGCGAAGCGAGGGCGAGTTGCTAGTTTGTAGTATATAAATGTGAAGGAGATCTATAATATCATAGGTCGAAGTAGTCGACGTCCCGGATAAAATATTTATGATGTAAATGTTATTTATAATACCTGTAGGCATTTGGAAAGATTTCATCTAATTCAATATCACTAAAATGTTGAATTATTATCAGATTTCTAAATTTGTTATTTTTTTTAGACGGAAGAATTGTATGATTTGTTTGAAACACGAGTGTTATGGAGCTCCATAATCAAATTGAAACTATTGAATATGTAAAAAAAATATATTCGAAACTATGTATAACGGCATTTGATATGAAATTTCGTATACATTCGAAGAGAGGTGACGTTTAAAAGAGACCCATTAATTTACAGTATCTACCAACTATTAACCTAGAAATGGAAGTGAATATTTTCTTTTAGTAAAAATTGAATATCGAACGATTGCACAGATGGCGTAATAGTTAAGATACCGACCTACCGTGCCAGGGTCGCGGATTCGAATCCCACGCAGGACAACACTTTGTGCGATCCACAAATTGTTGTTCAGAGTCTGGATGTAATTTGTGTCCGTTAATTTATATGTTTGTGAAGTCCACCGTAATACAAGGATCCTTATCTCATTAAAAAAAATCCCTAGGATAATCCGAAATAATTTGACATCTGTAACCGTATCCAAATCCAAGCTTCATACCTGCAACTTGACATCACTTTTTTTTTGGGAACACAAGTGTTCATCATCATCATCATTTTCATCATTTCGGCTCATATACGTCCCACTGTTGGGCTCAAGCCTCCTCAGCAACAGGAGGGAAGTTGACCTTACTATAACCATGCTAGTCAGACAGGTTGGTATAGGGTTTTATTTCGAGTTTTCCTTCTCTTGCACAGATGTTATATGCGTATTATATCCCTTAGTAGGCAAGATAGGGAGTGGTGAGTTGTATTCTTACTCCGTCACCACACGGAATCACGGAACACCATCTAGTGAGCTCAAAATAAATTATTAACCTAAACAAGTACCTAATGAAAATAAATGTTTCTTAAATAAAAATTATCATTTGCTGGAAAAAAAAATCGTTATATTTTATTAATACTTTATGCCATATTAGCTCCTGTCGTAATTTGTTCTTTTACGCATGTAAAAATTATTTCGATGTTTCACATTTGCCAGGCGTCCTGAGTGACGACTCCTTTTTTTTTCATAAATAATAATTTTTCATATTTATGCGAGTAGTACGCATTATAAATAAAATCATTTCTATGGATTTTATCGCGTTTGTATTTGATTACCAGTCATTTCCAACACTTTTCAGCGTTCATGATCACGAGCCCGATTAATTCCTTAAAAATAGTTTTATTTATAACTTTTTTATAAAAACCATCACGATTACTAAAGACTGTATGCCCATCGAGATCTTATCAATAATACAAGTTGCATTATTTCATCATAAATTATCTCTAGTGTTATGGTAGATAGACGTATCTATCTATAACATCTTGTCGATCAAATAGAAATATCTTGAAAGTCATCATATTTGTGTCGTCGCTTTGTTTCTTTTAACAAATTTTCTGTGTGAAAAGGAAATAAGAATACAATACCATCATTCATTATAATTTCAGCTCATACACGTCCTACTGTAGGGCTTGAGCCTTCTCTATAATGGGAAGAAAATTGACCTACTATACCAGGAGTGGCCAACCGGTTGATCGCGATCGACCTGTCGATCGCGACTGTTGATCCAGTCGATCGTGGCAAAGTAAAAAATATAAATACGTAGAAAAGACTGCGCAATGTAATCACCAACTGCTGCACGCGTGAATTGCAATTGTATAGGTACTGAACTATGCTGTTTCATTTAAGATTTAAGTATGTACTTGGTAGATCGCACAAGGTGTAGTCAGTAAATAGTAAATCTCAGGTCTAATCAAGTTGGCCACCCCTGTACCACGTACCCCTGTACCCTGTACCACGTTGGTAAGACGTTTTGTCATAGGGTTTTATGACAAGTTTTCCTTCTCTTACATGTTAACTACTGAATATATCCCCTAGTCATCTTTTACGACATGCTTGGGCAAGAAAAGGTGCGGTGAATTGTATTGTTACTTTATTACACCACAAAAAAAAAATATCATGTAACAATCTCTAATTCATGGATGTCGTAAAAGACGACTAAGGATTTTATTAGGCAGATAATATCGATGCAATATAAAACACTATCCATCGGATCAACTATGTAGCTATGGTAGGTCTAATTGCTTCTCTGATTGAAGGCTGGAGCAGATCGCAAGAAGACAGGCGAAATAATAACTTTTACGTCAATTTAGTTACTTAGTAAGATGATTTATTGGTTTCTTGATATTTTTTATTATGTTTTTTATTTTAGTAAGATGAACTTTTAACCTATATTTTATTACCAGAAAACCATGACTTACGTCAGATTTTTGTTTGTAATTTTTTTATATGTTATTCCAATAATAAAATCAATGTATAAAAAATATCTCCTGAATTTTAGAGCTAATCGCTCTCGTCATCTCGTCAATTATCTAATGACGCAACTGTCAAACAAACGGGTTGTCATAAAACTTTATTTCCGTTTTCCTAATTTACAAATATATTATCTACTACCATTCCTTTTTCGTCTTTTATGACTTCTGCTGCAAGAAAAAAAGGTCACATTTATTAGAGCTCATATACGTAATACTTGGCTCGCGCCTCCACTATGAAGGGTAATTCAATTATGCCACGCTGGTCAGAATAAACAGACTCAGATAGAGCTTTATTTTTTTGCAGAAATGATATTGTCTGACACTGCACCCACGGGCAAGAAAGAGGGATACTGAAATGTGTTTTTCCTCCGTCACCACATGGAAAATATTTATTTTTAATGTATTTATAATGACTCCTATTATTTAAGTTATTAAGGTTAATGATCTACTATAAGAGATATGGATTAAGAAGAAAAACATATATTTAAACATGTTATTGATCAAAACTTGTTCTTGAAATGCAATGTATTTAAACAGTGAGGTTTAGAATAATAACGAAGCTCTGAGCAGTCGTCGGCCATTACATAATACTTCAACTGATTTAATAGTCATATAACTTGTTTAGATTACATTTTAATATACAAATGACTAACCTACATACTTTGTATTTATGTTTATACTCGATATCACTAATGGCATTAGATACAGGGCAATTTCCACTAATATATGCATACGTACATACCACTACTTCTTTTCCATGGGCTGACGAAGTAAAAATACAATTTAGCCTTTGGGTGTCAAAAAAGACGACTAAGTGGAATCTGCTCTCTCATTATCATCTTAACCCATATACATCCCGCTGCTGGACACGGGCCTCCTCCACTATGGGTGGGCAATTCACTTTTTTTTTGTTTTATTGCCGATGGTGGCAAACGAGCAGGCAGCACACCTGATGGTAAGTGATTCTGCCGCACATGGACCTTTGCAATACCAGAGGCACAGCCAGACCGTTGCCTACCGTTAAGTATTTACTCTCCTTAAACCTCGTTTAAAGAAGGACATGTCATAGCACTCGGGAAATACAGCAGCAGGTAGTTCATTCCAGAGAATGAAATGAAGAAAGAAATGATCGCTGGAAACGTATAGCTGAAGACCATAACGTTTCCAGGTGAAATGGATGAACCTTACTGCGGTGTCGAGAGGTACGTTGGTAAAACGGTGACGGTGGTACCAAGTCAAACAGTCCCTCGGAGCACTCCCCGTGAAAGAGTTGGTAGAGTACACAGAGTGACCCAAGGTCTCTCCGCCGCTCCAGCGACTCCAATCCGTCCGTAAGATCTGCTACCCCACACTGGTCGGACGCGTTGGTATAGGGTTTTATTTTGAGCTTTTCTTCTCTTGTATACATATTATCTGTGTATTCTATTCTGTCGTATTACATGGAAATGGGCAGGCCATCTGTGTAGAATGGGAAATGATATATTTAAAGAAAGATGTAGACCAAATTGGAGACTACAGGCTAAGAATAGAGAGAACTGGACGAAGTTGGGGGAGATCTACGCCAAAGAGGCGACATCTACAAGTGAAAATTAGGTTTAATACTTCTACTTTTATATTAGTTATTATTTTAATATTATTACGGAAATATTTTGGTTATAATAAAGGCTATTTTATTTATTTTATAATAGTCACGAACACTATCAATCCTAACATTGATCGTGGATGTCGTAAAATCCGAAGAAGCACTCCACACTGATCTAGACATTATCTATATAGTGTGCTGGCGAATACCCGTACTTCCCGTTCCTATTAGAAAACGGGGATAAAATATCTAAGCCTAAGTTATTGCTTATACGTATCGGATAGTAAATTGTTATCAAAATCGATCCAGCCGTTTCGAAGATTACCCGAAACAAGCAGACAAATAAACAAAAAATATGTAAACTGTATTTTAGGAATAGATAACCATGTGAGCATGAGAAATAATGTATTATTTTAAAATTATAAAGTCATTTAAATTTTATTTATTTAATAAGTACTGCATAGAGGTGTCATCAACAACAGAAAAATGAATTGACCAACTAGATACCAAGTCGGGAAGGGGGATCGTTAATTAACAGTTTTATGTAGACGAGCAAGCAATCCACCAGATGGTAAATGGTAACTGCCGTTAATGGAGTTCAGCAATATCAGGAGCACAGGCAAATCGCTACCTTAGATAGCTGCGATTGAAGAGAACGAGGCAAAGCAAGGTAAGAAGTGATTTCGGCTCAGTCTTTCTCATTCTTCGAACTTAGACATAGTTTCTGCGACAGTACAGCTGAGTCAGTCCATTTAAATTAGTAATTGCAACAATTATTAATTGATAGAAAATAGCAGCGCTCATTAAAAAACCGGATAAGTGCGAGCCGGAGTCGCGCACGAAGGGTTCCGTATATTTATCTATAAATAAATCGCGTTTGTTGTATAGGAGCCCCCCTTAAATATTTATTTTATTTTTAATATTTGTTGTTATAGTGGCAATAGAAATACATAATCTGTAAAAATTTCAACTGTCTAGCTATCGCGGTTCTTGAGATACAGCCTGGTGACAGACAGACGGACGGACAGACGGACAGACAGACAACGAAATCTTAGTAATAGGGTCTCGTTTTTACCCTTTGAACACGGAACCCAAAAAAAAATCTGATAATCAGGACTTTTTTCAAGCAGCCTACAAATAAAACAAAACAAACACTTATAAAAAACATTTATTAAGAATACTGTGTTTGCTTGTCTACTATAAATTAGACTAATATAAGTACTTGTCGCGTCAAGACTCCACTGTGGAGTGAGTTTCTGGTTGCGTTGACTGTTTCGCGCTCAACGCCGCTCTCTGCTCCGCTGTGCAGTATTCTGAAACATTTGATACAATGAGCAATTGAAAGAATATATTATTTTCATCGTTATTAAAGAGATGTATACAGCTACAGAATTAGTTATTAAATGTTGATCCACATTTCGAAACAAGTTTATTGCCAGTGCAAAAAGAAAATTATTCTATACGAAAAAAATTATATTGTTTTGGTCATTATATTATGACAATTCATTCATATAAACCTAACAAATCTAATTTACATTACTACCGAATAAGAATACGGTCAGACTGAGAAAGATTTCTTGCCGGCTCTTTCTCAGTGTGGGCAACATTACAATGAACGCTATAATCCAAAAAGTAGCATTATTTATTTTCAAGTGGAAAACAATTTTTATTGCCATTAAGAAAAAAAAAATTGAACAATTTTTAAATTAAATCATTCCGCTATTTGTCTTATTAACCGTATGTTGATATAAACTCTATTTAAAATTTTTAAGAAATAAATCTACAAACTGCCTATTCATCATCATCATCTTGCTCTTATCCCAATTACTTGGGGTCGACGCAATATGTCATCTGTTTTGACATATTGCAAAAAGTTTCGGCAATGACTTTTATGACCGGCCGCCTGCCTGACGTCAACCCTCCTTGGGAATGTAATCGTTGACCCAAATGGTACCAGATGGAGTTGGTCCGGGTCAATCTAGGGCTCTTAGTCGTCTTTTACGACACCCACGAGCAAAGCAAGGGTTGGTAGTATTCGAAGCCGCTACCACACAGCACAAACTACTACAAACTGCCTATTATCTTGAAAAAAAAAATATTGTAAAAATAATTTTATTTCTTATCGATTCATTTGATTACGGAATAGAAACATTTCCTTCTTTCTAGAAAATGTAAAACCGTTAGCAAAATATGATAACAAAATATAAATATTTCAAAAATATTAAATAGAGTACCTTAGGCTCGAGCTTGCTTCATAATAGGAACGAAATTGATCTACTATACCACGCAAGTCAGATGGGTTGGTATAGGGTTTTATTTCGAGTTTTCCTCCTCTTACTAGATGTTATATACATATTTATTCCCTTAGTCGTCTTTTGTGACACTCACGGGTAAGATAACGGATAAATAATTGTATTCTTACTCCGTCACCACACGGACTGTTATTTAATTTATAAAATTATTACATACCTAACAGCTTAATAACATAATCTCAAACATAACATGAGATCAAAGATTGAATTTCAAGTGAGTGACTGAAGTGATTCAATAATCAGGTAAGTCTGAGACTTGTATTCTGGTAAGAAACAGTTCATAGCCAAGTCAAGCAGATCAAGTTTTAAGTTTTATTAAAACTTTTTAAATGGTTTTCTATTTTACGGATTTATTTTACGGTTTTATTATTACGATTTTATTTTACGGATTACGTGCTGTGTGGTAGCGGCTTCGAATACTACCAACCCTTGCTTTGCTCGTGGGTGTCGTAAAAGACGACTAAGAGCCTTAGATTAACCCGGACCAACTCCATCTGGTACCATTTGGGTCAACGATTACATTCCCAAGGAGGGTTGACGTCAGGCAGGCGGCCGGTCATAAAAGTCATTGCCGAAACTTTTTGCAATATGTCAAAACAGATGACATATTGCGTCGACCCCAAGTAATTGGGATAAGAGCAAGATGATGATGATTCTATTTTACGGATTTCATTGCGTTTTTATTTGATTTTTGATTGTCCGACCTTACGAACAATTTACAGCATTCATGGTCATGGGCGGACTAAGATATCTCACGTCCAGCGTCGGACAATCAAAAATCAAACATAAACGCGATAAAATCCGTAAAATAGTTTTATTTACAAACGCGTAAACATCGGGCATTTACTTACGTGTTCCACTAGGCTCCCATCCAATATATTCTCCAGTCCTTTGGTTTTCTGCCGTGAGCCACTCCTGCAACGGTTTGAAGTACTCCAACAGGCCATCAGCCTTCATGTCACGCTGTCCCGTTAGTACTTCCATCGCATCCGGCCAAGGCCTCGATGATCCCATCTTGAGCATATTTCTATAAAATATATGTACTTATAAATATATGTACCTACTTTCTTACTCTATTAACATCATCTCAGCTCACATACGTCCCACTGCTGGGCTCGAGCCTCCTCCACAATAGGAGAGAAATTGGACTTACTATATCATGCTGGTCAGACAGGTTGGTGTAGGGTTTTGTTTCGAGTTTTTCTTCTCTTGCATAGACGTTATATACATATTATATCCTTTAGTCGACTTTTACGACATCCACCGCAAGATAAGAAGTGAATTGTATTCTTATTCCGTCACTACATAGATTCTATTTTATTTTGAAATAAATGTACCTTCCGTGTGGTGGTAGAGTAAGAATACAATTCACCTGCCTCCTCTAACCCATGGGTGTCGTAAAAGACGACTAAGGGATATGATATGCATATAACATCTACGCAAAACTTGTACTATAAACCTACGCTAACATGTCTGACCAGCGCGGTATAGTAGTGTATGTGTATGTTTGTGTGTGTGTACGCGTGTAATCGCTTACACACATGTAGTATTTTTTGGCTTCATGTTTTTGATCGCTTAAGTACCGACACTATCTTTCTATACGTTATTATTCTAAGCTACTGTACAATAGATATCGTTACTTTAATCCATAGTTATCACATAATGTGTGTGTGTATGCGTGTCTGCCTGTGTGTGAGTGTGTGCGCATATGCGTGTGTGCGTGTGTGCAGGTACACGAGTGCGTGGGTGTGTGCGTGTATACGCATGTTTGCATGTCCGTGCATGTGTACTTGTGCGTATGGTGAGCGTATTTTTGTTCGCCGCCCTAGCAGAGGCCGCGGGTGACGTGACCGGAGATTAGTCCGTCACCCGCCGAGAAGCCGACCGCGTGAGGAAAGACCGACGTCCTCCCCGATACGTCGGTCGATGGGAGGGTACCCCAAGTAGGGGGTATTCCGTCGGGCTGACCACTGATGACAAGTAACCCTGCTCTGGTGGTCGGTCCAACGACGAAGGCGACGTGGTGTTCGGGTGGGTTGCGTGTGTTGCGTGCTATACGCCCCTCTGTCGCCCCGGACGGAGGGGTGCGTGGAGCGCTCCGACCGCAGCCCAACCCAAAAAAAAACCGTATTTTTGTGCGTATGTTCGTGTGTGCAAGCGTACACGTAATATCCAGTGCCTTAACAATATATTATATACTTACGCCAGCGCATTACCGGCGGCGACGCTCTGATAGATATCACAGTCAACTAATTTCTTGTTCAAATCATTAGGCGCATACTCCCCGGCCAACTGGCAAAGTGTACGATGAAACTGGAACTGAATGATGAACGATACGTAATATCTGGAAAAAAATAATCGTTACAACAATTGCCTTGTGAAGTTACAGCCTCAAATACCGTGTCAGGCAAATAGCGATTAATAAACTAGCGATAACAAATGTTTTGTTTTGACACCAACGCCGGACAATTCTTTGTGCAATAATAATGTTTTCTCGGCATCTGGATGTAATTTGTGTCGATTAAATTCATGTTTGTCAATTATCTCTTGAAAAACAACCGTGAAGGATATGAAGAAAATCCTTGTAGGATTCATTTCTTATCTCGAGGCGTAGTGTTTTTTGAGCTTCTGTTATAAAACAACAACTTCTTTTCCTATTGCATTTCGTTTACCGCAAATAAAAACGGGATGATAAAGTATATACAATTCTTTGTTTATTTTCTTTACATTTTTCTGTCTAAGCGTCGTTTCTTGGTCTTGTTTTAATTTGCATTGATCATTTGTACTGTGTGCCTCGCGTTTGTCGCTAAACAAAATATTCTCTTTCTTTCTATTCATTCAAACGAAGTCCTTCTCTTATTGGTAGGACCACACTGTTATCAGTTGTCTGTCTACAGCCGCGAGCCGGTCCGTCCGGGGTAGTACCACACTGAGCGGAAAATCAAACTCCAGGTAGTAGCAATTTGTTACTGCGCTTCGTTCGGTGAGCGAGAGAGCCGGCAGCCCAACTTTCTAAGGGTGTTTGTATGTGGTGGGTTTTAGTGATGCCTTTAGTATCACCGAATCTCATTGCACGCATTCATACTCCCTTCTCTTTCTTCGCGGTAGGCGGCGACCTTGCAAAGGTCCATGAGCGACAGCAACATTTACCATCAGGTCTACTGTTTGCTCGTTTGCCTCCATATGCAATAACAAAAAAAAAGTCCCCTATTCAATAGTTAACAAAAACAGTCTGAAAAGTGAATGGATAATGGAATATAAATACAGTAAGGTATACCTTGCATATTCTACGTTAGCAGAAACATGGTATTTGGCAGCAGCGTCAAAGTCTTCCTCAGTACGATTAATTGGCGGTTCGACACCTTGCAGCATTTCTCTGAGCCTCCAATAGTGGCAATTGTAGTCTTCAGGAGGTGTGGAGCCACGGAACACACCGTAGCGGAACATATCCAGCGTGTAGGCGAACGGTAGAAATACTATTTTATCTATGCCCTAGAAATAGACAAAAACTATTTTAGACCAAGAAAAAGATTACAAGCTTTTATTTATAAAAGAATTTCTGATGTCGAAATAAGAATACAATATGCAAGAACCAACACCAGCACTTATACCAGAGTGGTAGAATAGATTAGTTCACTCCTATTATGGAGTAGGTTCGAACCCAGCAATGAAATTTATAGGGGCTGTAATGAACATGATAATTGCAAAATAAATAATTACATGAGCCACTTTATATAATTGTTCTTTCGACGTGTATATGATTAAACGTCTAAGCAACTGGACCGATTTTCATGAAATTCTATATATGGGTACAGGTAAATTCAAGAATAGTCTAGATTAACAATTGGACCCTCTAGGTGGCGCTGTATTAAATATCAAGAATTTTGTTATTTTTTTTTTTGGGTCATATAAAACAGAAGACTATATCTTCGTGTGATGACGTGCTAAAAACACAATTGATCAACCCTTCTCTTACTCGTGGGTGTTGTAACAGACGACCGAGGGATAAATATGAAATGCAAATAATATATGGATGTTAGAGAAGGAAAACTCGACATAAAACTCTATGCCAACACGTTTAACCACCGCGGTATAATAGATCAATTTGCCTCCCATTGTGGGGGGAGGCCAGAGCCCAACAGTGGGACTTATGTGGACTGAGATGATGATAATAAACAGCGTCTGTTCGTTCAACTAGTACGATTATTCTATTATATTTAACTGAAGCGTTATCCACATATTTTCTAGGGACTCACCATTTTATATAGTTGATTGATTTCCGTCTGTTCGTCCTCCGCATCCCCAGTACTAAGCTCAACACGACGTAAATGCTTTGGAGACGATACGGACAACGCTATCGTGTCACCAACTGCCTCATGGAAACCTGAAGCATTAAAAAAATATTAAAACAACTAGTACTACATTCTTATGGAGAGGAAACAAAAATATAATCATCACCAATCATTTCTTTTCCCTGAGGTATAAATATAAATCATTTAGGGACTAATTAGATAACATAACTGCAAGACAAGGAAACTCAAAATAAAACCTAATAAATGCGGTGTAGTATGCTAATTTGGTGAATCTGAAGAAAGTTTGTGTCCACAGGTGCTTGCGCTGGTGGTAGAGTGGTTGAGATACCGATATACTGCGCCAGTCTCAGATTCGATTCTCAAGCAGGACATTACTTTGTGCGATCCACAAATACTTGTTCCGAGTTTGGGTACAATTTGTTTCCTTTAAATATATGTGAGTCAAGCAGTACAAAGTAAAACATTAGGTTAATTGCCCTCCTATTATGGAAGGAGCCCGAGTTCAGCAGTGGGACGTGCATAGGCTATGATGATGAAATACTATATGCTTCACCCTTCACTATACAGATAGAGAACAGGACAAAAAAAATTAGTAAACTAAATTATAACCCAGAAGAAATCACACAGATCCCCTAAATGAACATTCATAACGAAGAAACAAGTGGCAAAGACACCAGAACATAGAGAAATAAAAGCTACATCCAAATATCTAGGCATTGAGAATGGATAGTGGAAAACCATTAGGTTTAGTTTACCTTTGAAAAAGCTAAATCATTGAAATTAGTTCAGTAATCACCCTCATTTATTCTTCCATCCATTCATCCAACACTGTTGGATATAACCCGTCCCAGAAGAATAATGCATTAGCCGTCTCAATTGATGTAATAAGCTTAACAAACAAGCCCTTTTTAAATAAAACTACTTTACGGATTTTATCGCGTTTGTATTTGATTTTTGATTACCCGACGTTTCGAACACCTTGCAGCGTTCATGGGACAGCGGGCGGACTGTCCGCGCGTGACCATGAACGCGAACGATCGCGCGAGCGATCAAATACAAACGCGATAAAATCCGTAGTTTTATTTAAAATGTGTAATACTCGCGTAAACATCAGAAATCATGATGTAAGCCCTTTTTACTTTCATTTAGCCAGTTTTAACGCAACTATTGGAAAGTAATAGGTGGTGACAGATTCTATTCTTAATCCATCACCACAAATAGACATTAGGCCAAACAGCTATAAAAATTTGCAGATTTATTTCAAGCTAATCTATTGTGTGATGATGGAGTAAGAATATAATTCACTAGCCCCTTTTTTCTCCATAAATGTCATAATGACGATGATATGGTAATCTTTAACTTCTTTGCAAGAGAAGGAATTCCCGAAACAAAACCCTATATCTGTCTGACCACGCTGGCCAGATTGGAATAGGCTCAATCACAGTAGTGAAACGTATTTAAGCTGAAATAATGTTAATGAAAAAATAAAAGATGATGTAATGTTCTAAGTGACCCCTAGAGTATCTTGAGTTTAACCCTCATACAAGACAATTTATTTGTAAGATACACATATGATTGTTTTGACTTTGAGTGTGATCTGAGTCCGTTAATTGCATGTTTGTAATCCAATCGCGTTATTTTCCTTAATTTCTTTAATAAAATAATATTTTATCATATACTA
The DNA here is from genome assembly GCA_032191425.1 of Lymantria dispar. NCBI lineage: Eukaryota > Metazoa > Arthropoda > Insecta > Lepidoptera > Erebidae > Lymantria > Lymantria dispar. The sequence continues at coordinate 34,541,218 of CM063448.1, forward strand.
ATGGAAAGATAAAAGGGGGCAAAAAATAATCCAAAATTTAAGCGGCTTTTCAAAGAGCTGTATCATAGTCAAAAAAGTTTCTAGTCTTGGAAATCCATAATAAAAAAAATCAAAGCCACGTGTATCGCTTAATAATAAAGGATATCATGACTGAAATTTTCAAAATTTTGCCAGTTTGTGCCGGTCCCGGATTGGTCATTTTTCTTCAATAATTTCACTGAATGAATCGGATACTTTGTTTAGTCAAACTTAATTTCATTTTTTGTATCACAATACTGCCGTTTTTGGATTTTTGACGAAGAAACAGCCATTTGAAAATCCGCTTAAATTTAGTTTTTTTTTATCTTTTAATCTTTCAGTAATGTTTCTTTACACACATTAGCGTATATAGAAATAGCAAATATACATTAGTAATGGATACATACTCCAAATTAAAATATGAAAAAAAACCAAACAAATCCAATACTACTCTCCCCAAAATACCTGGATTAGCGCCCTCTCTGAATACAAACGGTTGATCTTTATAACGCAAGTAATATTCTATATGTCCCATTTCATGGTGCACCGTTTCAAAATCCTCCCTGGTCACCGTAGAACACATTTTGATCCTGGCAATAAATAACATTAAAAAATATTAATTACCTGGATTAGCTCCGTCCCGGAATATAAAAGGTTGATGTTTGTACTGTAGGAAGTATTCAATATGACCCATTTCGTGATGTGTTGTTGCGAAAAACTCGGTATCAACAGTTGAACACTGTTTAATCCTTTAAAGTGAAGCCAAAATATATTAGAATAATGCTCGTTTTTACCAACAAAACCTACATTTTAGGTATCATCTAAGACAATTTAATATTTAAGGCATATTCTCCGTGTGGTAACTAAGAAAAAATAAAATTCATCATCCCAAATCTTTCAGGTAGGTAAAAGGCGACTAAGGGATTAAATATTCATATAACATCTATGCAAAAGAAAGAAACCTCGAAATAAGACCCGTATACCAACCCGTTTGACCAGCGAAGTATACCAGGTCAATTTCTCTCCTATGAGCTGCCGTTGGGACATATATAAGCTGAGATGAATGAAAAGAGGCAATTTAAAAATATGAGTGGTCACAGCTTAGAATAATAACGTATAGAAGGATAGTGTCAGTACATCGAATGTTCGAAACATGAATCTAAAAATACTAATGGCGCGTAGACGATTACACACGTACACACGCACACCACTATACAAATTATGAAATCAAATTTTATTTTTATTAACATAAATCGTCGAAATTCTTTTAAAAGTAATGTTAAAAACCTTTTTAAGGTTTTCAAATGTGTTATGACACCATTTGAATGTACAAACCGTCATAATTACCTATTTATTTTTTAAGAGTTGCGTACATATGTGCAATACAGTGACCTCGTACATTACGGAACGGTTCCGGTTTAAGCTCCATTAGGCTCCAATTGAAATGCTTCACTTTTTGTCCGCGAACTTACCTTCTATACGTTATTATTCTAATGCTCACGGTTACAATTCGACTCGTTTGTGGTCTGATTTTCACAAAAAAAAATCATCTTATGAATAGTAGCAACTTGCTACTACTTTTTCTTTGCTAATCGTGAGGATTAAAGGCCTCATCATCCCTTTTTTTTTTTTTTTTTTTTTTTCACGCTGTGGAAATGCATTTACGGACTATCCCCCGCCGGTTACAGACAGGGGAGTGTGTGTGGGACTCGCCGGCCACAGAAGTGACCGAAATACCCACTAAAACCACAGCGGCCCCTTCCGCGCTTTTACGAGGTGCCGGAGAGATCGTCTGACAACATTCTATCCCCGACACCTCAACGCTTGGCCGTCTGGCCACGCCCTGTCATCATTCAGAGCGGTGGGTGGAGGAGCGCATAGCGGCGTCTCCTCCTCCCTGGTCGTCGCCGGCGGAGCGAGTCAGCGGACGCAAGCGCCTCGCGTGCCCGCTCCGCGGCCTCCTTCCTTGTCATGACAGCCTCACAGAAGGAGGCCATCGACGACCAACAGCTGTCGCTGCCGAGCATCTTGGAGATGATGGTCGGCAGCGACAGGTCTGTTATTCCCAGTTCCGTTGACAGGACGTGGCGCTGAGACCCCCAGGCGGGGCATACTTCCAGTGTGTGGCCCGCATCGTCGATTAGCGCGCCACACTCATGACATCCCGGGGCCTCTTCTCTTCCAATTCTGTGCAGGTACTTACCGAAGACCCCATGTCCGGTAAGCACCTGCACCATCCTAAATGTAAGGCTGCCGTGCCTTCTCTTGAGCCAGCGGTGGAGATGCGGCGCAACCGCCTCCACAGTCCCCCGCCCTGCTACGGGGGACTCTAGATCTTCACTCCACCGCCGGATTACTTCCGTTCGAGCCACTTCTCGAGCTCTGCCCAGTCCCCCTGCGGAGACCCGCTCGCCGTTGACTCGTGCTGTGGCGCGGAACCGGTATACATCCGTCAGCGCTTCTGCCACCAGCGGCCAAGGCGGATCGCCTGCCAGGCCTCATCATCCCTTCCTGTCCTTATTCCATTACCATATATCCTACTCCAAAGCTAGACAGGAATTTAGCTGTACCCCTAACATTGCTAAATCCATCCATGAATATCATTTTCATCTGCTTCACTTCTACCACCAAGTGCAATAAAAAAAACAATGTTATATTTTGAATGACATGAAGCATCAATCTACTACTTGGATTTTATGTGTCAGATTGTCTTAGTTTTCACCTAAAATTTAGGATTAGTTGATAAAAATGGGCATTACTATTTTGAAATTTCATTCCGATGAGATACGATTAATTGACGGCAAATGTTAAGCATAAGCGACTAGAGGAATTTCACAGCCCTGAATGTAGACCACTTAATCATTCAAGTTAGAACACATTGGAGTAACTTAACCGGGCGTGCATACACGCTGGTCTGTTTATTCTTGCGAATTACAGAGTGCCTGAGTGACATACAGGTTGAATTTCTTCTAGATATTACCTGTCATTCCTTAATTGTGCATACTTATCCTGGAGTTTTTTTATTAGCACCTAAAATATAATGCTTCTTGATCTTCTTAGATCGTAATTTAGCAAGAAATCTATAATTTGTATATTATTCGTTTCGCAATCCTTTTACACTCTAATTTTCTTTCTTTTAACTCAATGAGTCTATCAGCCAAGAGTTACCTTCATAATAATAGAGCAATTATCATCACAGCTAATATACGTCCCACTGTTGGGCAGGAGCCTCCTACACAAGAGGAGGGAAATTGACCTATTATACTCCGCTGGCCAGACCTATTGGTTTAGGGTTTTGTTTCGAGTTTCCCTTCTATTGGTCATAGCTGTAATATGCATAATATATCCCTTAATTATCTTTTACGATCACCCGCGGGCAAGAAAAGGGGTGGTGAATTGTATTCTTACTCCATCACCACACAGAATAGAGCAATAGACTTCCAAATCACGTAAGTCAGACAAGTTCGCAGTAAATTTTATTTCGATTTTTCGTTCTATTGTAATGATCTATCATCTATTTACATTCCGTAGTCGTCTTTTACGATATCTACCAAAAAAATAGTTTCTTTTTTAAACAACACCTAGCACTAAGGAAAATAATTATTGTATTGCGGGGGACTGTACGAACATAATTTAACGGATAAAAATTACATCCCAACTCAGAACAACAATTTGTGAGTCGCACAAAGTATTATCCTACATGGGAATCGAACCCACGACACTGACAAGGCAGTTCAGTATCTTAACAACTACGCCATCTGTGCAGTCATAGGTGGATTTTATTCTTACTCCGTCACCACAAGGAGCCTGTTATTTGACGCATAAAATACTTCCTTACCTGAAGTCAACACCATTATAAAAGTCCCAAGCAGAGGCGTGGCAAACGATCTCTCTATCCGTAGGCTTTTCTATGATGGATTTCTGCCAGAACTCATCAGGCATAGCGGTTAGATTCAATGATCTAAAGAATTCATCAGACATTTGGAACATTTTGAGTACTGTATAGTTCTGTTCTTTCATTGCTTGCGTGATGTCAATCTCTTTTTTATCTGGGTACGGTCTGGTGAAAGACTCAACGTTGCCCCAAGTCTGAGCCCACATATTACCTGAAAATAAATCAAAATTTTAATAACTTTTTTTCATTAAACAGCGTCCTTTAATAAGGTAATAATCCTTTTCAATACTGTAAAGGCATTTGTATTGAAGGACACAACTTACAACCAGGCTTAGAACAATAATTTGCGGATTGCCTTGCGTGGGAATCGAACCTGTGATACCTAACACCATAGCTTAGTATTTTAACTATTACGTCATCTATCATCATCATCATCTCAGTCCATATATGCTCGGGCCGTCTCCATTATAAGAGGAAATTTGACCTACTATACCACGCTGGTCAGACGTGTATGAAAACCTATTCATTTCGAGTTTTCCTTCTCTTAGAAGAAACTTAGTAGGCTATCATTTTTTTTTATATTACTCATTAAAATTGTATGTTTACAGCTTTGAAACAGGACATATATATTTTTTCAAAATCTATTACAAATTAAAAAGAAAAAAATAATATAGCTGGACCAGATACTAAAAGCAGCGCCTAATCACAAATTAACTACTAGAGCAGACACCACTCCCCTCAACATAGGAAGGGAAGTGAGCGGCCCGCTCCAGGTGGTTAACTTGCAAAAGAAATAAAAGAAAATCACAAGTTCTATGCATTTTAAGATAAGCCTCAAAAACATACTACGGAGGCTGTAAACATTAACATCATTGTTTACGAAGATGTCTAAGAACGCTATCATTTTGCAGAAGGAAGCGTATTAGAAATTACCTTGCTCTTGAAACACTTACATTATATCCGTTATTGAGATCAAGATCATGGAATAATTATTTCATAAGTTGACCATACCGCTCTATTTTTTTCAGCTGACGTAGAAAATGATGTTTATGGACAAGGATTAAACGTAATTCATCATCATCACGCAGCCCACATACGTCTCACTGTTGGGCTCGGACCTCCTCCACAATGGGAGGGAATTTCACCTAATATATCAAGCTGGTCAGACATGTTGATGTAAGGTTTTATTACGAGTTTTACTTCTCTTGTACAGATGTTATGTGCATATTATACCTCTTAGTAGTCTTTTACCACATCAACGGGCAAGTTAAGAAGTGGTGAATTGTATTCTTACTCCGTCCCCACACGGATAATTAACGGACACAAATACACATACATCCACAACAATTAGTGGATGGCACAAAAAATCTCTGTGTGGGATTCGAACCCATGACACTGGCACTGTTTTTAACAACTACGTCATCTGTGCAGTCATTCAAATACCCTCTTTCATAACAACTGCACTCACCTAATAAATGTGCAGGAATGGGTCCCCTAGCTGATACGATGTGGTCTCCGTACTTGTCTCTCAACTTCTTCCTGACGTACGCATGCAGCTGTTGGTACAATGGCTTCACATCCTCCCACAGCTTTGCTAGTTGCTCTTCGAAGTCATCAACTTCATATTCTGACTGCCACCAGTCTGCCACGTTCTTGAAATCTGCAAAAATATGTTTGTTTTTTTTTTTAATTTTGATCAGCATTGACAAAGTCGTTTTAGGCGGCATTACAGTCCGTGATTCTTCGTACCACGAAGCGTAACCCGACTCGACAACGTCGGGCAATCAAAAATCAAATACAAACGCGATAAAATCCGTATAATAGGTTTATTTACAACTAGCCACCCACCCTCGCTTCGCTTCGGTTATAGGTTATAGTCGTTTTACCCGCGTAGTTCCCGTTCCCGTGGGAATACCGGGATAAAATATAGCCTATGTTACTCCCTGATATTATAGCTTTCCATTGGTGAAAGAATTATTGAAATCGGTCCAGCCGTTTTGAAGATTACCCGGAACAAACAGACAGACAGACAGACACAAAAATTTTTTTATTGCTATTTTAGGCATAGATGTCGTGCAAATAAGCGTGTGAGCATGAAAAGAGCCTATTAAAGAGCCTATTTTGACATTACAAACAGACACTCCAATTTTATTTATTGGTATAGACTAGCAACCCGCCCTCGCTTCGCTTCGGTTTTTATCGTTTTGCCCGCGTAGTTCCCATTCCCGTGGGAATACCGGGATAAAGTATAGCCTAGTTTACGCCCTGATATTACAGCTTTCCATTGGTGAAAGAATTTTTGAAATCAGTCCAGTCGTTATGAAGATTACCCAGAACAAATAGACAGACAGACAAAAATTTTTTAATTTGCATTTTAGGCATAGGTGTCGTACAAATAACTGCGTGAGCATGAAAAAACCCTATTATTTTGACATTACAAACAGACACTCAAATTTTATTTATTGGTATAGATGTGTAATACTCGCATAAACATCAGATATCATTATATACTACGCTGACTAGTAGCTACGGTTTAGTAGTATTTTGTGTAGTCGGTTTAGTTGTGGTTTGTTGGTTTTTTGTTGCATAAAGATCAATCTTAAGTAAAAACATCATCAATGATGTTTTTAATTCAACACATTAAGACAATAGTTAATTTATGGGGATTTAATAAGTCAAAGATGTATATACATTTTTGATGTGAAACATCTACAGGCGAGGGTGAACATAATCGTTGGCGTGGCGTTGACGCCACGCTTGCACGTGTACATTTGTATAACCCGTTTTAGAATTTTGTACAACGCTTTCTAGTGAGCTCAAAATAAATTATTAACCTAAATACATACAGATAGTGTATACTAAATAAAAAGAAATGTTTATTGAATAAAAATAATAACATTTTCTGGGAAAAAAAACCTCATATTTTTTTTATACATTATGCCATATTAGTTCCTATCGTAATCTGTTCTTTTATGAATATATACTTGTACAAAATAATTTCGATGTTTCACATCTACTAGGCGTCCTGAGCGTCGGCTCCTTTTTTATATATTAACGAGTGTCGTGGTTTCGTTCCCTAAGCAGGACCTTTTCTAAGTCTGAATTATATTTGTGTTTGTTAATTATGTTTGTAAAATTCCATGTGTCCCACACATTGTGGATTAGGAAATAAATATTTAAATATGCTGCGAGAATCGTAAAAAGAGGCTTGTTGGCAACACGCCTGACAAGGATGGCGAATATGGCCTTACTTACTGGGTAAGTATATTATCAGTGGACGTCGACAAGCTGATAGATGAATGAATAAAGAATAGAAAACTTCTCACCGTTAAGTTCAGCAGCCTCATTGTACAATGTCACGTATTCCGTGAAGTTACTACGAGCCGGGGCACCAGCTGCTTTGTGCCACTCCACCCAATAGTGCTTCAGCTCATCAGGATCTTGACTCTGTGTAAACGCCTCGGTGATATCTGAAATTTTGGCAAAAAAGTATTCAATAATATTTTCTTTAGTTGAGCGGGAGCGCATGTCCATAGAACAATAGCCGTAACGAGCGAAATTCATAATCACGTTGGGCTCAGGCCTCCTCCATGATGGTAGGAGAATTGACCTACTATTCCACGCTGATCAAACGTATTAGAATAGGGCTTTCTTTCGAGTTTTCGTTCTCTTGCACAAATGTTTTATGGGATATAATAAATATCCCTTAGTCATCTTTTACGACATCCACGGACAAGATAAGGAGTGGTGAATTTATTCTTAGTCCCTCACTACACGAAAGGAGCAAAAGTAAAGCGACTTTATTGATGTCACTCCTTTATTATTATTTTTTTTTTTTTTTGCTATTCGCTATATAATACATATTGCGCCCTTTTTGATGGCAGGCTATTGTCGAAACACACCCTGCCAGACCCATCCAGGGCGAAAGAAGAACGGACAGATTCCCCCATAACCTACCAAACTCGTAGTCTTCTATTGTCGTGAGGCCAGGTCAACCAGTACAAAATTCTTGTCTTCCGTATCGCGTACCATATAGCAGCTAAATTTAAATTGACATTAAATTACACAATTTTTATTCATATGACAGAATAAGAATACCTTTCACGCCCTATCGATAGGTGTCGTAAAAGATAACATCTACGAATAGGGGGACTAATGTTTTCGCGTTTTAATGTGATACCTATGATAGCCACTAAGTCGCTGCTTACCATAGCTATTTTGGTGTTCTGCTAATGTAATTGTAGAGCGAAGGCAACCTTAGCAGTTAACTCATTTAGTGCCGTTTGTGGGATTTGATCTAGTCATTATCTATTGCATAATATATTGCACCGATCCGTGTGATAACAGAATAAGAATACAATTCACCACTCTCTATCTTGCCTGTGGGTGTCGTAAAAGACGACTAAGGGATATAATATGCACATACCACCTGTGCAAGATAAGGAAAACTCGAAATGAAACCCTATACCAACATGCCTGGCTAGCATGGTACAGTAGGTCAATTTCCCTCTCATTGTGAAGGAAGCCCAAGCCCAACAGTGGGACGTATGTGGGCTGCGATGATGATGATGAATATATTACATTAGCCGACACTATAAATGTGAATAAAAATAGAATTTCTTAAAATCAATCGCAAGAATTCGCATCCATTCGTTCTTTTATTTGCTCAGAATAAAAAAGCTAAAAAGTCTTACCAGGTTCCAATTCCAGGTCACATTTCTTTGGATCTTTAAATGAGCATACTTTAGCTGTGGCATAGTTGGACTCCATTCCTGACACGGATCGCATCAGTTTACTGTACTTGTCATCGCTCAAAGCTGATACACCAAGTTGACTGTATTTCTTGAACATTCGTCGAAGTGTGAAGTCTTGGAACTCCTGCCATTTGTACATTTTGGTCTCTTCCCAAGCTTGTTTCTCTTGTTTGGAAAGTTCTAGACGGGTGCTAATCTGGAATTAGACGAGAAAAGTGATTGAAGTAAAAAGTTATATAGGCACGTTAGACAATTTTGGGAGGGGGGCGAAAAGGTACTGAACTCTTGTGACCAATATATACATATACAGTTGTACATATATACTTTCTACGACGTGTCGCGGGCGGGTTACGGGTGTGCGCGCTTACGCCCCTCTGTCGCCCCGGACGGCGTGATGCGAGGCGTGCGCCGAGCCTAACCCACCCCCAAAATAAAAAAAAGAAGGCCTCCTCCATAATGGGAGCGGAATTCACCTACAATTCCACGCTGGTCAGACGTGTCAAAATAGATTTTTGTTTCGAGTTTTCTTTCTCTTGTACAGATATTATATGCTTATAATATCCCTTAGACGTCTTTTACGACATCCACGGGCAATATAGGGAATGGTGAATTGTATTCTTACTCCATCATCACACGGACTACCTACAGTGATAAGTAATACAGTGATTAGTGATGAATCATTTCGACCGCACAATGTCGAGTCGCTGTAACTGAATGGCCTAAGTCGCCACCTATTTTGTATCGACATTCATTTCCTAGCATAATAGACATATTTGATTTCTTGCATACAAATTTTAAAAAATACCTAATTTTATTATGTTTTTATTAATACGCTTTCGAAATTAAACTAACTTCTCGATGATTAAGATATTTGAAATTTGGGCTACAACTCAGAAGTGGATGAAAATATGAAAAAAGAAGAAGAAAACTAAAAGGAACGAAAGGGAGACTTTCAGTCCGTTATAAAAATACGGCACAATTTTTTTTACGTAAATTGATTATTTGAATATCAACTAAGGCGTAAATAATCTCGCATAAGCTCAAAAATCACAAATCCGAATTGCGTATTTTTTGTATATCTTTACTCAGTACGCATGTAATGCTTAAATAATCTCGCGAAAGCTCAAAAGAGACAAGTCCGAATTGCGTATTTTTTGAGCTGTATGAAATGAGCTCATTCGTCTTCGGAGACCACCTTCAGATTCGATGAAGCGAGAATGAAATTCAATCCACCAGCTCATCATCATGACAGTTTATATATGACCCAATGCTGGACTTGAGATTCCTCTGCAATAGGAGTAAAATTGACCTATAATATCAGACTGAGCCGACGTGTTGACATAGGGTTTTATTGCAAGTTTTCCTTCTGTTGCATAAATGTTATATATGCATATCATATCTCTAACTCGTTTTGTACGAAACCCACGAGAAAGGGAAGGAGATAGGAAGATAATTTAATAACGATAAAATTTTATCAAACTGTTTGCCTAATCTAGGTTTCGAATTCAACACATCTCGATTGACAGTCAGCACACGATGCAATAATATACTCAAGCATTGCAAAATATCCATTCGTCACCAAATAGTTTCAACGCAGCCGTGACTTACTTATGTAAAATAATTGACTATTTCCTAGCACAGCAATTAAACACTCACGTTATGAATATAAGCGAATATATTTTATTAGATTGTACCATTATGCGATGGAAATTATCTATAAATTAATATTTTTTTGATTTCAGTTATAACTTGAGAGGATCTTCTCGTCCAACATACCTCAGTGTCTGAAAACACAGGTCTACGACCAGTGTGTGTTACCAGTGATGACTTACGGCACGGAAACGTGGTCCCTAAATGTAGGCCTCATAACAAAGCTCAAAGTGGCTCAGCGTGCTATGGAACGGGCTATGCTCGGGATTTCTTTGCGAGATAGAATCCGAAATACGGAAATCCGCAGAAGAACGTGTGTAACCGACATAGCACGAAGAATTAGCACGCTGAAGTGGCAATGGGCAGGCCACATCGCTCGACGAACCGACAACCGCTGGGGAAGAAAGATTCTCGAGTGGCGACCACGTATTGGACGACGCAGTGTAGGACGCTCCCCCACTAGGTGGACCGACGAACTGGTGAAAGTTGCTGGGCGTCGTTGGATGCAGGCGGCACAGGACCGCACTTTGTGGCGTAATATGAGGGAGGCTTACGTCCAGCAGTAGACGGCGATAGGCTGAAATGATGATGATGATGATGATGAAGAGTTATAATTCTCATGATGGCGGCTTAATGTTCGCATTTTATGTGGTAGGAGCCCACAGTCGTCTATCTTAAGCCGTGGGCCGATCCGTCTGGGATAGTACCACACTCTCGCAGGAAATCTACATCTGAGTAGTAGCAGTTTGATGAACGAGAGGGCCGGCAGCCCAACTTTCTGAGAGTGTAATGGGTTGTCATGATGCCTTTAGTATCACCAAATCTCAAGGCATGCATCCACATTCCCTTCACTTTCTTCACGATAAGCAGCGATCCAGCAAACGTCGTGTGCTGTTTGCTCATTTGCCATCAAAAAAAATTGAAGAAATAACATCCCAAATTAGAACAATTATTCGTGATGTTCTATTATATAAAGGATTTCTGATGTTTACGCGAGTATTACATATTATAAATAAAACAATTTTTAAGGATCTTATCGCGTTTGTATTTGATTTTTGATGACCCAACATACCGAATACTTTTCAGCGTTCCTGATCACGGGCGGATTAAGATGTCGCACGTCCAATATGTCATTGTTCTAATGTCAAATAGAAACGTGATTAAAGTCATAAAAATAGTTGTATTTACATAAAGGGCAGTCCTTTTCAATTTTACTGTAATGTATAAATAATTAAAAATATCATACCAATTTATCTTCATTCTCCTTAGTAATATTTGATGTATATTCCCACTCCGCTAAACTAGCCTTATTCTTTCTAATACCCGTAGCCTGATCCAACTGTAGGATATACTCGCGACCTTCATGCTCCAGGGCTTCCAGATCTGGGTCTCGGCCTTGCGTGGCTACTACGAAGACAGTCACGATCGCCGCCAGTAGCACGGCGCCCCCGCCTATTTGCAGCATAGTCTGTAAATTATAAAACAAAATAACATTATTAAAGAATTATTTTCTTTAGACATGTCTTTATTATTTTCGGCTCATATACGTCCCAGTACTCGGCTCGAATCTCCTCCAAAATAAGAAGAAAATTTACTTAATATACCACGCTGGTTAAGCGGCTTTTAATTTTCCTTGTTTTGCATAGATGTCATATGCATATTATATCCCTTAGTCGCCTTTTATGATACTTACAGGGAAGATGGGGTTGTGAATTGTATTATAAGTCTGTCACAACACCGGATATTCTATTAAAACTTCGTGTAATCCCAAAATAGAAATAAAAATTACTAGTTTACGCAAAGATTTAGATATAATAAATTGTATTCTTCTTTCTTCTCTTCTAACTTATCACGATTTCAGTTAGGATAAAAAAAAATGCTAAAAAGTATTTACATTTAATTACTGTAGCAAAAGTCAATTAATCCATGAAGTATTAAAATAATATAAAGGGCAGTGTATATATTCCTATTATAAGTGTATCGCACCGACGTTAACTGTCAACATTTGACAACGACCAGAGACTATTTACGCGAAATAGGTATATATAAGAAAAATATTATTTAATATCTTTAAGTTTATAATATAAGTAATAAGTTTCCATGTGGTGACGGAGTAAGAATGCAATTCACCACTCCCTAAATTACCCGTGGATGTCGTAAAAGACGACTAAGGGATATAATAAACATATAACATCAGTGCAAGAAAAGGAAAACTCGAAGCAAGATCCTATTCCAACTCGTCTGACCAGCGTGAAATAGTAGATCAATTCCCCTGCCATTGTGGAGGAGGCCTGAACCCAACAATCGGATATGTCCCATTTGGCTACGCTATTGATGATGACGGATATCTTTAAATGAGTAATTCTTGTATATTTCTATATATTCAAAATTCGGTTTTGGAGGTGATAAATTGATCTAAACAGATCTAGATATAGGTTTTATCTGTAGAAAATCTTATTTTGTCAGTAATTTTGAGGCAATTCATAGTCATCATCATCATCTCAGCACATAAACATTCCATTGCTGATCTCGGAGCTCCTACGCTGGTTAGACATGTCGGTATAGAGTTTTATATTGAGATTTTCTTCTCTTGCATCGATGTTACATGGATATTATTATCACGGGACTACGGAGCCGTCTTTTATGATATTCACGGGCAAGAAAGGGGGGTGATGAACTATCCATACTAATATTATAAATGCGAAAGTAAGGATGTTCGTTTGTTTGTAACGCTTTCACGCTTAAACCACAGAACCAATTTCAAAAATTCTTTCACCAATGGAAAGCTATAATATCAGGGAGTAACATATTCTATATTTTATCCCGGTATTCCCACAGGAACGGGAACTACGCCGCGGGTAAAGCGACTGAAACCGAAGCGAAGCGAGGGCGGATTGCTAGTATTATATATAAGGAGTAATCCTTCACCACATAGTAATTATTTAGGCAATTAAAAAAATTAAGTTCGATCCTCGGTTCTTCCTTTTTCATTGTTTTCCCTTTTTTAGATTTTCATTAATTCATCAATATTTTTTTTTAATTTACCAGAAACATAACACAAGCTAAGCTCGGTCATCTAGTTACTTCCAATTTATATAAGGCATAATTTCGTCTTACTATAAGGCTTCCCCGTCCAAGGATGGGAAGGAGCGTTTTCCACCCGCTATTTGAATCAAATAAATGCTACTTTCCAATTATGAAAATTAAACAAAAAATTTTAAAAAATCTGTGTGATGACGGAGTAAGAATGCAATTCTACACCTCTTCGCTTACCCGTGAATGTTAGACGACTAAGGGATATCTTGTGCTTGTAAAGATTCTGCAAGAGAAGGAAAACTCAAAACAAAATCCTGTACTAAAACGTCTGACCAGCATGGTATATATAGTAGGGCAATTTCCCTTCCATAGTGGAGGACGCCCGAGCCCAACAGTGGGACGTATATGAGCTGAAATGATAATGAATGATATACAAATTTAGACGTTTCAATTTTCGAAGTGAATCAAAAAACACCATGTTTAGTAATTACAAGTTTTTCTCCCATGAAACATCAAACAAAAAAACTATGAACAGGAAATAAATATATAAAGATGTTTATATAATCCTTTGGTATCCGCACCATGCATAGTCAGTGATGTGCGTCGAACCGAAACATCCAAGGTCCCGTCATCTTATCCGCAATTGTCTGAAGAGTAATGCATGGCGAATTATATTTTCATACCTATTGTCAGATTTCTACGGTGATGATATTGCCGTAGGTACTAAATAATGTGTGTGGCCAATATATTCCTCATAGATTCTGATTCTATTATAATTTCATGCCTTTATTATTCATATTTCCGTGTGGTGACAGAGTAAGAATCGAATTGCCCGTGGGTTTCGTAAAATACGGCTAAGGGATTATAATATGCATACAATACCTATAGATGAGAAGGAAAACTCGAAATAAAGAAACGTATAACACCAACGCCAAGCGTCATGATTATTCCCATTTAAAGAAATTTGTGCCTTCGAATTAGATCGATAAAGGGATAGAGGGGTTACCGTTTTCAAAATAACAAATCATTATCATCATCACAGATCTTATACGGTAATGCCGGTCTCGAGCCTTCTCCGAATTAAGAGGGATTTTAACTTACTATACCACGCTGGTCAAGCGTGTTGGTATAGGGTTATGTTTCAAATTTTCCTCCTCTTGCATAGACGTTATCCATCCATCAGCCTACAGACGTCCACTGCTGGACATAGGCCTCCCCACGAGAATGCCACTCGGAACGGTCCTGCGCCACTTGCATCCAACGGTTCCCTGCGACTTTGAGAATGTCGTCAGTCCACCTGGTGGGGGGTCGTCCTACGCTGCGCCGTCCGATTCGTGGTCGTCACTCAAGAACCTTATATACATATATATATACCTCATAGACGTTATATGCAAATTATATGCCTTAGTCGTCTTTTACGACATCCACGGGTAATAAAGGGAGTAGTGAATTGTATTCTTACTCCGTCACCACACAGAACATTCCTATACAAATATAAATATTCATCAAAATTTGTATAGCTCTTTAGTGAAAATTCAGCTACAAATAAAATAACAGAAGAGTTATGTATAGGAAAAAACCTGAGGTCTCCACTGACAGTTACCAAGGATCTGTTATTGCCTTTGACGAAATATTATATGTAAGTTGTATGTGGTGTTGAATATTTATACTCTTAAAGTGATAGTCCATGAGGAAAATGGTATTCTGCAAGTGTCGTGAAGAATTTTAATATGTACCTTATATATTTAATTGTTGCAGGGTCTGTTAATACATGTAATGACTTGACTAAAATATCTTGGATTTAAATAAAATTATACATTTTCGTGTACCATTTAGTAAGAATACAAATCACCCTTTATCTTGCGTGTGGATATTACACGATAAGGGACATCATATACAAATAAAATCTGTGCGGAAAACTCGTAATAAAACTCTATACCAACACTGTAAATAAAACTACGGATTTTATCGCGTTTGTATTTGATTTTTGCTGTGTGGTAGCGGCTTCGAATACTACCAACCCTTGCTTTGCTCGTGGGTGTCGTAAAAGACGACTAAGA
Source organism: Lymantria dispar (assembly GCA_032191425.1). NCBI lineage: Eukaryota > Metazoa > Arthropoda > Insecta > Lepidoptera > Erebidae > Lymantria > Lymantria dispar. Next base: position 34,556,631 of record CM063448.1, read on the forward strand.
GCCCTAGATTGACCCGGACCAACTCCATCTGGTACCATTTGGGTTAACGATTACATTCCCAAGGAGGGTTGACGTCAGGCAGGCGGCCGGTCATAAAAGTCATTGCCGAAACTTTTTGCAATATGTCAAAACATATGACATATTGCGTCGACCCCAAGTAATTGGGATAAGAGCAAGATGATGATGATGATGAACACTTTGCAGCGTTTGTGGTCACAGGCGTAGTTTTATTTACAACTAGCCGAATCGGCGAACTTCGTACCGCCATAATTTTTTTCGTAAATATATTTTCTAAATTTCCGAAAATATAGTCTGTCTATAGCTGTCATTTGCGTTTTATTATTACATGATAAATACGTTTTTATTATACCACGTTTTATAGTGACTTTATTCTCTTTGACGTTTTATGTTAAGTCCCACGAAAACCCGGTCGACCCTATGTCCGTCTCCTGGTTCTAAGCTACCTCCCCGCCAATTTTCAGGTAAATCGGTACAGCGGTTCTCGAGTTATAAATAGTGTAACTAACACGACTTTCTTTTATATATATATAGATGTGTAATGCTCGCGTAAACATCAGAAATCATTACCTATATATACCAACATGTCGGATTAACGTCGTATAATAGGTCAATTTCTCTCCTATTGTGGTGGAGGCTCTAACCCAGCAATGGGACATATGATATGAACTGTAATGATGATATATTTTCGTGTATCTCAGAGAGAAAACAAATTCAAAGCAAAATTTTATAGCAAATTCGTGTAGTCAACGAACTCATGACACCAAAAGTCGCTTCTAAAACTATAATATGGTCTTCAAAGAGTATGAAACCAATAGGTTATAATCATCTATGTAATTCAATATTCAAATGATTCTAATAACTATAAATTATAAGTTGGCAGTGTCATTGTTTTAGTTTTTGTCATTATTCACTACCATAAAATTAAAGCTCGTTGCCGTTATCGAAAAAAAAAATATTTAAAAACATTAATAATGATCCCTTTTTTACTTCTTCTATCTTTCTTGCGTACTTTTTTAGACTTATGTTCCAGACCGTATTAACTATCCCTGATATAGTTATTACGGTCTCATAGGTATCGCGATTTTCGTGGCCTGTATTCAGTCGTTTAAACATCATATTCAAGTAGACAAAAAGAGATTCTGTCGAAACCAAACCATCAGGAATAAGGAATTTTTTTTTTGAATCGGCGCAAATGAGCAAACAGTATACATAATGGTAAGTACTGCTGCTGCTCATAGACTTTGCAAGCCCCTGCCAATGCAAAGAAAGTGAAGGGTGTGTGAATGCGTGCAATGAGGTTCGGTGATATTAAAGCAATAACAGAAACCCACCACAAGCAAACACCCTTAGAAACTTGGGCTATAGTCCATAAAATATAGGATGATCTCTGTGACAGTTGTCCCTAGTGCTGTCACGCTTACGATAAAGTCCGTAGTTTTTTATCGATAAACCTTTTTATTTTTATAATTGCGATTTTCTATTATAATTAAAATACAACCAATGAAAATCTTTTTGAATTTATTTCAAACAAAACTGTTTTTTTACTGTTTTAATTATTCAAAAGGTTAAGATAATCAAGGTCTAGGTCACTATTATCATCATCACTGGAGCGTTCCTGCTAGAACATTTATAATTTTTTGCCAAAGTAGGGACGGTCGTTTGATCAATCGATCAATTACGACTGTTTTATAAATAAATATGTCTAGTTTATTGACAATAATGCGTACATAATATTATCATTTACTCTGAGACAAAAAGTAGTTTTTAATGTTTAATTAATTCAATTTATGTATTTTATAATGCAACTGTCTGTTTTAACTGTAAAAAATATGTTGAAAGTTTTATATATGTACTGTATTGGGTTTATTTCTTTTATGAATCATTTAATAAAGATCGGTTATCGTTTTACGTATACCGACTGTCCCATCTCTTTTTTATTTTCAGACCAGTACGACCTTCTACGTGCGTAAGCGTCATTTATGTATAAAATGTTTACTAGGTATTTCAGTAGGCGAGGTACATTTTAGGCATGAATATTAATATGTTTATATTTATAATATATTGCAATTCAGTTTCAATAAAACTGGCACGAAAAGAATTAAAATATATGTTATACAAAATAAAATTGTAAACATGTCGCTCGTTCAAACTTACTTCGTTGGTTTCGTTGACATCTGTCACAGAGATCAAGCTATATTTTATGAACTATGGTGGCTCTCTTGCTCACCGAACGACCGTGACAAATTGTTACTACTCGGACGTCGATTTTCTGCGAGTGTGGTACTACCCCGGACGAAAGGAAATGGGTCATTTCCAAATTTTCATTCCAAAAATATTTCCAATTTCGTTTATACGAATGCGGCATCTTTGACCGACGCAGTGTCCTGAATCATTGCCTACACTCGTTAATGGTACTGCCCATATAAGTCCCACTATTGGGCCCGGGGCTCCTCCACAACGAGAGGGAAATTGATCTCCTATACCGCGGTGATCAAACATGTTGGCATAGGATTTATTTCAAATTGCTTTCATTACCATGATTGTAAGATTCTACTAAACTTAGCGCCCAATTCTTGATGCGCCAAAGTTTTACCAATAAAAATAGCATATTGAACTGGTCAAATTTAGTCTCCATGTTTGTGATATAACGTAATTGCGATTCTAAAAATTAAGGAAAATCACAAATGTTTTGTTGTTATATCGACTACTAGTGTCATAATAATTTGAGTTGCAATTTCCTTATATTATATTCTAAAAATATTTTATTTACGACTTAAGCGAAATTGAAAATTTCTGTGAATGTTACATCATCATCCTACTCTAATTCCGATTACTTGCAATACGTTTACGACCGCCCGTGAAACTTTGGGCATTTAATCTAAATCTGTTATTGACCAGTCGACCAAAGATTGACTCCTATCGATATAAAGTTCTTGGTTGTTTTGACGAGACCCACGAGCAATGTAAAGGTCACCATGCGGCATATATGCACACAGAACCTATAAAGGCACATAAAATAATCTATCTATTGCGCTATACTTTGTTTTTTCACGCTGTGGAAATGCATTTACGCACTATCCCCCGCCGGTTACAGACGGGGGAGTGTGCGTAGGACTCGCCGGCCACAAAAGTGACCGAAATACCCATTAAAACCATAGCGACCCCTTCCGCGCTTTTACAAGGTGCCGGAGAGATCGTCTGACGACATTCTATCCCCGACACCCCAACGCTTGGCCGTCTGGTCACGTCCTGTCATCATTCAGGGCGGTGGGAGGAGGAGCGCATCGCGGCGTCTCCTCCTCCCTGGTCGCCGCCAGCGGAGCGAGTCAGCGGACGCAAGTGCCTCGCGTGCCCGCTCCGCGGCCTCCTTCCTTGTCATGACAGCCTCATAGAAGGAGGACATGGACGACCAACAGCTGTCGCTGTCGAGCATCTTAGAGGTGATGGTCGGCAACAACAGGTCCGTTGTTCCAATGTCCGTTGACAGGATGAGGCGCTGAGGCCCCCAGGCGGAGCATACTTCCAGTGTGTGGCGCGCATCGTCGATTAGAGCGCCACACTCATGGCATCCTGGGGCCTCTTCTCTTCCAATTTTGTGCAGGTACTTACCGAAAACCCCATGTCCGGTAAGCACCTGCACCACCCTAAATGTAAGGCTGCCGTGCCATCTATTGCGCTATACTGTCAAACGGATCGATTTGTATCGATTTTCCTTTTTTAGCACGCTTTTATTAGCTTCACCTGTATGTATGTATGTATGTATCTATGTATGTAACGGAATCTTTGAACATCATTTTCCGCCCCATTGAAGGAACCGATTTTATTTAAACTTTGACAATCGTTCAACAGGAGTAGCAAAAGAACTAATCTTTTGCGCCGGATTTTCCGATTACATACCCACTTAAAGCTCCTTCATGGTACATCTGACGCTTAAGTCACACTTCAACCGGTATTTAATCACGTCTCAAACGATTTTACTTTTCCTAGACAAGGTCAACACATTACGTAATGCCAAACTATTAACGGCGTATTTTTTGAATTTCTATTAGTCACAACATAGAGGAATTTTCTGTGGCTTTATTTAAGCTTACGTTTACATTTTCAAGTATAAGTAATAGGATATTTGAATAGTTACATAATATAAAATTATTACTATTGCATAATTTTTATTGTAAAGAGGGTGTAGCGGGCGAAATTCATAGTTTGTAGAATAACCAATAAAAATCGGCCAAGTGCGAGTCGGACTCGCGCACGAAGGGTTCCGTATCATTAACTATGTAAACAACAGTGGGTACACAAATTTCATATTGTAACCTTCACCTGTTACCGTTTACTGATATCAAGCAAAAATAGGCAAAATGTGGCGCGATCGCGTTTGTTGTTATAGCGGTAACAGAAATACATAATTTGTAAAAAATTCAATTGTCTAGCTATCGTGGTTCCTGAGATACAGCCTGGTGATAGATAGACGGACGGACATACTGCAAAGTCTTAGTAATAAGGTCCAGTTTTCGTCCCTTGGATACAAAACCCTAAAAAAGAAGGCTGTGCAGGGTCACTCAAATACCCTTTTTTGACCCCAGGTAGCAAATTATGTTATAGTGGTATCACTCGTGCGCAGTTATTTTTGACAAACGAGCAAACAGCACACCTAATGGTAAGTGATACTGTGCATGAACTTTTGCCAGGCCGCTGCCTATCGTGAAGAAATTGAAGGAAGTGTAAATGCGTACAATGAGGTTTGGTAACATTAAAGGTAAGGTATCACCAAAATCCACCACATGCAAACACGGTCAGAAAGTTTGGGTTCCGGCTCTCTCGCTCTGGACGGACCGGCTCGCAACGCTAGATGGACGACCGTCGAGAGTGTGATTCTATCACGTAAAAATAGTAAAGCGCAAGTAGGTACTTGGGCTAGCCCCCCACTCGACACGACAGCTTGGAAGTTTTTCTTTCTGACTCGCTCCGCCGAGTTCTTACGCGAGATAATTGCCAAGCAGAAGATGGCGATCTCATATGGTCTATGGACTATGGTCTAAGTAATGGTCGGTAGATTTGGTAGTAATGTTTGCGATGAATTCACGACGCTGCTCTACTCCGCCTACACAGATCTTTTCTTTTTTCATTGCAAACGGTGGCAAACGAACAAAGAGTACACATGATGGTAAGTGTTGCTGCCGCTCATGAACCTTTGCAATACCAGGTGCACAGCTAGACCGCTACCAACCATGAAGAAAGTAAAGGGATTGTGAATATTTTTTTATTGCAAACGGTGGCAAACAGTACACCTGATGGTAAGTGTTGCTGCCGCTTATGGACATTTTCAGTGAAGAAAGATAAGGCAGTGTGAATGCATGCCACACGCAAACGCCCTCAGAAAGTTGGGCTGCCGCCTCTTTCACTCACCGAACGAAGCGCTGTAACAAATTGCTACTACTCGGACGTAGATTTTTTGCGAGAGTATGGTAATATCCCAGACGGCCCTACCCGCGGCTGTAGACACACAACTGTCAACAGTGTGATCCTACCACTATTTAATAAAAAAAAGATCTCAAAAGTATGCCTGCTGTATCTTAGCTGGAACCACAATTGTGGGAGGGCCCCGTGTATTTCCACATATAAGTCTCACGGGAGGGTTTCGCTCAAAGCGCACGCTGCCTCGGTCAACATGGTACGGTATCTGCGTGTAGCATAAGCACCATGCCTTTCTGCGAATGCCAGAAGACAGTTTTAAGACAAGTGCTCTGAACTGATCCACACAGATGCACCGTACAGGGCCATTGATCAAACCAGCCTCGCGTACAGCCGTCAACATGTAACACCGCTCAACGAGCGGGGGAGTAATTTGATAAATATGCTTCTAAAAGCACCGTCGCCCGTCGAGTACTGAGCCCAAATATTTTATCTGATCCTCGATTGAGTGCAACCGAATTAACAATGATTGCTGTGCTGATGGGTGTATAGTTACAAGGTCTATGAAACAGCAAATAATTCGTTTTATATAGAGCTACTTATTGAATCATCATCTAGATACTAATTATGGCCAAATGCATCGCTTATTTAAATTAAGCTCAGCCCGAAGTGAGTCCAATCTCAGCTAATAAACCATACTGTCATCCGCACGAACTACCTCAGCTGGGAGCAGAACAAAATAGGCGTTAGCTCAAAGTCCTCTGCGCGCTTCACGCAGAGACCACTTCGCCACTTCAAATAATTTGGAATCAGCCGCTTAAATATAGAAGCACCCCCTGATAATAGCACCTCCCTTATATACCAGATTGGCAAACTATTAAATGACTTGACGACATCTAAATAAATCGCCAACAGCACCTCTCCACCAGTGAGCGCCTTAATGAGAACGAGCCACAAACATAGAAAGGCTGCAATCGTCTGCCAGAAAGAGTTGGTCTGAACGAGACAACCTCGCTAATGTGCTGGCTGATGCGGGCAATCAAGGTTCTCTACACTAGCTTGCCATCCAGAGCAACACGGTGGGCGTGTAAGAACCCTGAACACACTACACAGTTATCTGTGATTGCCCCTGCCACATATGATTTCTACGCGGACGAAGTCGCGAGCAAAAGCTAGTTATTAATAAAACTATTGTTACGGATTTTATCGCGTTTGTGTTTGATTTTTTATTGCCCGACGTTTCGAACTCTTTTCAGTATACACGGTCACCAGGGACTATGAACGCTGAAAAGGGTCACCCCCCAATCAAAATTCAAGTACAAACATAATAAAATCCGTAAAAATAGTTTATTTAGTAATAAGTGTTATAGTTCATATGTTCGACGATCGTTGAGAATTTAACTTGCCTAATGAAGACTGTCAGATCTTCAGATTATTTGCATATTATAACTATCTAATATATTATAACTATCAACTAATATCGATATTCATATTGCTAGCTTCCCCACAAACCAGGCCTATATACATGCCTAAATATAATTTCATCAAAGGTCAGACGATAAAGCCCACGAGTTAAAACAAACGATTTATTCTACTAATATTATACATTTAAAAGTTTATGAAGATGTTTATTAATCGATCATGCGATCAGATTTCGATTAAAATTAGCGTATTTTTTTTTTGCGTGGGCTATGGTCGGCGCACTCGCCGCCAGGCTCCGTCCGGGGGCGACAGAGGGGCGGCGCGCGGCCCCGTAAAGGTGGCGGTTCGCGCCGCGACAGAGACAAGCGATCGAGACAGGAGACCGCGACACAGTGTTCTCGAAAGTCAAAGTGCGAAATCGGTAGAGTTACCCTCGAAAATCAGTATGTTTGTACTAAAAATCGGTAAATAAAAAAGCAATATAGAATTAAATTCGTTTATTTATTTTTACCTTAGATTATTACAAACAACTTTTTTATTATTTATATAATATCTTTTGAAACAATTCTGATGACCTTTTTTTTTAGGATATCTGGCCATGAATAATCGCTTAATTTCGAATAGTAAAAAATCTATTAATAATCGATTTTTCTCATTTTCAAAATCGATTATAAAAATCGATTATTACAAACAAATAATCGATTAATAATCGATTTTTCTAAAAATCGATTATTTTTTCACATCCCTACAGCGAGACGGTCGCCGCCCGCTCCGGATCAGTAGTGCGTAAGTGTTCTCATGTCGCGCTTGAAAAGCACATGTTTAGTCTTTAAAATGAATACTTTTTCTGACGAAGATTGTGAAGCACTGTTTAAACTCATCAGACCACCCTCCGATATACGATGCACGACTAGGTCGACTAGACTCCTACAGAGACGAAAATTTGAAGGACAATATTTGGAAGAGCAAAGACAGAAGACGAAGAGAAGAAGAAAAAGAAGACAAGAAGAACACAGACAGACAGAAGAGCATAAACAAGACACTTGTCGCGGTCTTCGGTCGCGGTCTCCTGTCTCGGTCGCTTATCTCTGTTGCGCCGCGAACCGCCACCTTAACCCACCCGATAGCACGTTGCCTTCGTCGTAAGCCCGACCACCAGTGCAGAGTTCCTTGTCTTCAATGGGGAAAATTAGCTTATAGATAAACTATTCCCTGAACATGGGATACTTTTATCCCGATAATGTGTCCCTTTGGAATAATTGTTCAAATTTACCTTTACTCAATCGAACATAAGCCGTTGAATAGATTTAGATAAAATTTCATCTTGGCCAAGACACTTTTTACAGAGCGAAGCTAGTATCACCTTAATGATCTCTTTATATGGCCGTTTTATGTAATGGCGTTTCGTGAGAGTCAAAACTCGATGTTTATGGAAACTATTGTGGATCCCGGCATACAGGAGTTGTTACTCACAAGTATACTGTAGCAGTCTCAATGTAACTCCATAATGATTGGAATAGTGAGCAAGATTAGGTTAAAAAAAATGTGATCCCACCAAAAACATTATGTAAAAAACTAGCCAAGTCTCGATGGAGCTGCTTGTTTATCTCTAAAAAGTTCGTCTATTGAAACAATATAAGAAGCCATTAATACTTTAATATAATTTACATTCGATATTAAAATTATATTAAAATATTAATTACGATAAAATAATAAAAATGTTACTTCAGCCATTTAAATTAAAAGTTTAACAAATATTTAATAAGATTTAATAATAATTACAGCTAAACTTCGTATGATTCACGATCTTTTGAGAGTTTAAGTTGTCTAATATTATCTATATCTATACTAATATATAAAGCTGAAGAGTTTGTTTGAACGCGCTAATCTCAGAAACTACTGGTCCGATTTGAAAAATTCTTTCAGTGTCAGATAGCCCATTTATCAGGGAAGACTATATATCATCACGCTAAGGCCAACAGGAGCGACGCATCAATGAAGAATGTTTCAAAATCGAGATATTTTTTCCTTTTGAGAGCTTCCGCTGCGTAAATGGATAAATTTTCGCAAAAATCATGTGTGACATGATCGTATTATTAAAAAATATTTTCACTTTCTACGTAAACAAAGTCTTAGGTTAAAGTTAGCGTTAGCCCAAAGTATCTATACCACGCCGACGAAGTCACGAGCAGAAACTAGTTCAGTTATATAAATAAAGTAGAAAAATATCATTATCAACTACGAATTTCAATTTAGATAAATCATAATCAATACAATATGCTATTACAGTTAGGATTTTATTACATACATTGTGTTTAGAAGAACAATAGGTTCATGTGGATAGATTAGAATATAAAACAGTTCACATTTTTGTGACGTCCAACAACTTATCGACGAGTACGGTGGTATAATCGCCACAATCAAGAGGCGGTTTGGACACAATTAATGTTATTTGATACCTAGGTGATTGTTGAGGCCCATCGTTTTTTTTAATACCCAGCACTAAGGAAATAATTTTTATATTGCGATGGACTTTCCAAATCAAATCATTTATTCTGTATAAGCCCCTTAAGGGCATTAACATATTGTCAAATTTAGTCATCGTTTGAAACAATCTAATAATCTACCACCGGATCCGAACGCAACCACGAGCTGAGAAGAACCGGCAAGAAACTCGGTGGATAGGATATATACACATACTTTTCAAGATTTAATGCAAATAAAAAAAATATATAAAAAAAATATATGGGTGGACCGGAGCCTAAAAACAGCACCCGATCAAGAATCACCACTCATCACTCCCCTCAACCACATTGGAGATAAGGGAGCGATCCGCCACACGTAGCTACCGCAAGCTGAAGTTTATTCAGTTAGCATGACCAAACTCTATACTGCGATCTCTATAAGAATATAAAAAAAGACCAAAACCTAAATTCGTCAGGCAATGTTTTGCCTACGCTTTACAATCACAAAAGTAACAATAAAAAATAAATTAAAGAAAAAGCTTTTCATCATCATCATCATCTTGCTCTTATCCCAATTACTTGGGGTCGACGCAATATGTCATCTGTTTTGACATATTGCAAAAAGTTTCAGTAATGACTTTTATGACCGACCGCCTGCCTGACGTCAACCCTCCTTGGGAATGTAATCGTTGACCCAAATGGTACCAGATGGAGTTGGTCTGGGTCAATCTAGGGCTCTTAGTCGTCTTTTACGACACCCACGAGCAAAGCAAGGGTTGGTAGTATTCGAAGTCGCTACCACACAGTAGAAAAAGCTTTTATTATTTGTTAATAAAATGAACTAAAAAGTTAAAAAATCCAGGTCAATTATCACACCCTGGTTACCATATAGTATCAAAGTACACGTCTTGACGAATCAAATGAGCCCAAACTCGATGGGGTTGCGTCGTTTAATTACGGAATTCCTATGGCTAGCTTCCAGATCCATCATCAGATCAGCTCTATGTCACAATAACATTGCATTGTCATCCGATTTATACATGCATGCAAAATTTCAGCTCAATCAAAAACCGGGAAGTGGATCAAATTAAACTTGCAAGATTTGATTACAGATAACGGGACAAATAAAACTAAATAAAACCTTGTAAAAACTCTGAATTCATGCAAGAAATTAGAAGCGCCATAAAACTGTAACAATTACAATTACAAACATATAATTTAACGGAAACAATTTACAACTGGACTTAGGACAACAATTTGGGGATCACATAAAGTAATGTCCTTTTTTTTGGGTGGCCTATGGTCAGCCCACAAGCCGTCCACTCCGTCCACGTTGACAAAAGGGCGGTGCACGTCCCCATAACCCACCCTATTCCCTCTCCTTCGCTATTGAGTCGCCCACCAGTACCGAGTTCCTTGTAGTCTGTGACCAGGCCGGCGGGATACCCTTTCGTTTACCCTCCCTTTCTAACGCCTCTCCCGGGACGTCGATCCTCTTCGCGCGTTCAACCTCTCTGCGGGTGACGGCTTATTCCCCACTCCAGTCAGCCGCGACCCTAGTCGAGGCCGCGGAGTCTTTTCAAATGAAAAGTCTAAAAGATTATAGAAATATATTTACAGATTTTATCGACTGGTACTTCCCGTAACTATGAACGCTGTAAAATCTGCGAATGGTCGGTAATTAAAATACAAATGCGATAAGATCTTTAATAATGATTTTAGTTCGAATGTGTAATACTCGCGTAAACATTTTCCGTGTAGTGAAAGAGTAAGAATACAATTACTATCTTCTCTAACCCTATCTTGCCGTGGGTGTCGTAAAAGACGACTAAGGATTATTACACGCATATAATATCTATGCATGAGAAAGACAACTCGAAACAAAAACCTATGCCAAACCGTCTGAATAGCGTGGCATAGCAGGTCAATTTCACTCCAATCTAGGGAGTGACTCAAGCCCAACAGTGGAATGTTAGAAATCACTAAGATTATAAAATTACATTTGAAACAGGAACTGACTTCAAAAACTGTATTAAGGCTAGCCTAAAGTAGTTATGAGCTACAGGCTGATACGATGGCTAATATTTTGTATTAAACACCAGTATAATTGTATTTACAAAAAATAAACTTAACTATAAAGATTCTCCAATATTTTGAAAGTTATTTCATGTTGCATTGAACTAATCCTTGACACAGCGTAAATGCAACTTATGCAATAAAATATGTGTTTATTGTAAACATATTTAAAAAAAATATTAGACAAACTACACGTGCTGACGGATTCAGAATACAAATTGCTGACTAGATGACATAAACATATCATTGTGATGTAAGGAAAACTCGAAACAAAACCTTGTCCCTTATGACACATTATGTGATATGCCGATTGCCAACTTGTTATAGTATTCTAAACTATTGAGATTAACGCGCTAGGCTATAAAAACTTTGACGTGACCGGGGATTAGTCCGTCACCCGCCGAGAGGCCGACCGCGTGAGGAAAGAACGACGTTCTCCCCGAGCGGGAGACGTCGGTCGATGGGAGGGTACCCCAAATAGGGGGTATTCCGTCGGGCCGACCACTGATGACAAGTAACCCTGCTCCGGTGGTCGGCCCAACGACGAAGACGTCGTGCATCGTGGGTGGGTTGCGGGAGTTGCGTGCTTACGCCCCTCTACCCCGGACGGAGTGGTGCGAGGAGCGCACCGACCGCAAACCACCCCAAAAAAAAAAGGCTATAAAAACTTATTTAGCAAGCGAATAACTATTACCACATGTCAGATTTAAGATCACGTCTATTAGAAATCAGTGTCAATCGTCTTACCAATTAGACCAATGTGGATGGGTACGTAAAAAAACCAAAGTGTAACTCGCATTCTCATATAAGTACCTATTTAAAAATTCACCACTCCCTATCTTTCCCATGGATGTCGTAAAAGACGATTAAGGTATGTAATATACGCATAACATCCGCACAAGGAAAGGACTTTTAATCGGGAACGTTCTTAAGAAAGGCCAGATTAGAGCCCTAAACCGAAGAAAATGCATGAGGTGATTAATGGATGTGGAGGAGGAGAAAGCGGTATGTCAAGATCGCACCAAGTGGAGGTAGGTGAACTCTGCCTACTCCTATGGGAAAGCGTCGTGAATGTATGAAATAGATTATTTTTACGGGTCTTCTAGTCAGTCTTCATTTACGGATGACAATAATGTTGGTGGCTATCACCCTAAGTCTATACTTAAAAAGTAGGAATGTTATGGATATGAAGTTCAATTTTCGAATCGGGTACGATTATTCGATCTTACTACAAAAACTGGACATTGTTGTTATGGCTGGGGAACAACGGAACAGATAGCCTGAAAACGGGTCTTTCCCGTCAAGAACGGCACGTATCGTCACCTTAACACACACAAACACAATTCTTAGATTATTAGTTAATTATTTTAAATAAATAATAATAGTTTAAAAACTCTTATTAATACCGAAATAAGCGTATTAAGAAAACCGGCTAAGTGGGAGTTGTAGTTGCGCACGAAGGGTTCCGTACCATTCTATAAAAACGTCGCATTTGTTGTATGGAAGCCCCCCTTAGATATTTATTTTATTTTTAGTATTTGTTGTTATAGCGGCAACAGAAATACATAAATTGTGAAAGTTTCAACTGTCTAGCTATCGTAGTTCTTGAGATACAGCCTGGTGACAGACAGACGGACGGATAGACGGACGGACAGACAGCAAAGTCTTAGTAATAGGGTTCCGTTTTTACCTTTTGGGTACGGAACCCTAAAAACATAACTAATTTATCGTCAATGGTTTAGTGCGATATAATTACATTAAACAGCGCCATCTATGGAATCGATTGATATTTATAGTCAGTTACAATTAATATAATATGGATTTTTCTGGACAAATATTATTCATGTCACTTGTAAAAATCACTGCCAGTGGGAATAAGCAGTTAAAAAATAATAATACGGGACTCATCCGAGACCACTTTAATAATTTTCAAAAATGCTATCCATAAAGGTGTTTTAATTTTTTTTTTGTAAATACACCTGCAATAAGGAAATAATCCTTGTATTTTGGGGGACTTTACCAACTTATAATTAACGACCACAAATTACATCCAGACTCAGAACAACAATTTGTGGATCGCACAAAGAGTTGTCCCGCGTGGGATTTGAACCCCATCTGCACAGTCAGTTCAAGTTCAAATCATTTATTATGAAACCGCCGCGACGGCTTTGACATACATATTGTCAATTTTAACATTCATCATCATCATTTCAGCCTATTACCATCCACTGCTGGACGTAGGCCTCCCTCATGTTGCGCCACAATATGCGGTCCTGTGCCGCCTGCATCCAACGACGCCCAGCAACTTTCACTAGGTCATCGGTCCACCTAGTGGGGGGGCGTCCTACACTGCGTCGTCCGATACGTGGTCGCCACTCGAGAACCTTTCTTCCCCAGCGGTTGTCAGTTATTATACATTAACAAGTACTATATATATATAAACGCCATCAGTTTAATTTTATTTAGAGTTTTCTGTCTCACACAAATTTTTGGCATCCCTTAATTGTGTTGCCAGGGAGATGCTGGTCAGCGTCAGGAACTGGGACGCGGTCGCCGCCTTCTGTGAGGCCGTAATCTCACGGAAGGAGGCGGCGGATCGTGTGCGAGTAGAGCTCCTATTCGGCGACACGTTCCGCCGCCGGCGACTCGGGCGGCGCAGGCGCGAGCATCTGCGCCTAATGCCGCCCTAGCCGAGGCCGCGGGTGATCGGACCGGGGAATTGTCCGTCACCCGCAGAGAGGCTGACCGCGCGATGGCGACCGACGTCCCAGGACGTCGAGAGGTGAGGTTACCCGAAAGGGTATTCCGTCAGGCCGACCACTGACGACAAGTCACATCTGCTCCGGTGGTCGGCCCAACAACGAGGTGACGTGGGTCCGGGTGGGTTATGGTCCCGCGCGCCGTCCTTTCATCGCCCCGGACGGACTGCACAGCGCGTGCGCTTACCATAGCCCACCCACAAAAAAAAAAAAAATCCCTTAATTGTATTGTACCTATATCACGAGTAAACCAAGGAGTTGCGTCGACCTCTTTCGTTTGATAATTCACTGTCACAAAATATTGCGCTAAAATATCTAAGTCAATTTCAATTTCCTTCCCATAGTGAAGGAGGCCCAAGCCCAACAGTGGGATATGTATGGGCTGAGATGATGATGATGATGAATATCTAAGTCGCTAGTTAAATTAATTGAAATCAAATAAATAATTAAATTAGATTTACAGTCTACCGCCATCAATTTACGCCACGGTAATACAAACTCATCTCAACCCACATTTGTCCCACTGTTGGGCTCGGACCTACTCCATAATAGGAGGGAAACTGACCTACCATAGGATAAAACAAAGATGCAAGAGAAGGAAAACTCGAAATAAAACCTTATACCAACGCGTCTGACCAGCGTGGTATAGTAGGCAATTTCCCACCCATTGTAGAGGAAACTCCAGCCCAGCTGTGGGACGTATGTGAGCTGTGATAGATGATGGATAGATCTGAGAATAATGTGCTGAGGTTTTTGCCTGACGGAATGCTAGTTTTCATGGGCTTAAATCCATTTAATGGTTTGTGTGTGATTGAGTAACAAACATCGAAACGTCTTTATAAACTTTCATATTTATATGCTTTAAGTGTTACTCGAAATTTAGGAATCGTTTGTGAAAACGGTTTGTGTTTGCCTATAAAAGTCAGCCTCATAAAAAAGCTCAAACTCGCTTAACGTGCCATGGATATGCTCGATATTTCTCTACATGATAAAAGCCGGCATACGGCAATTCGTAGAAGAAAAAGTGTAACCGACATAGCCCGCAGAATTAGCACGATAAATTGGCAATGGGCAGATCACATCGCTTGTTGAAGCGACAACGGTTGGGGAAGAAAGGTTCTCGAATAACGACCACAAATCGTCGACGTCGCAGTGTAGGACAACCCCTACTAGGTGGTTTGACGACATCTTAAATCTTCCGAGTGGCATTCCTGTGGAGAGGCCTATGTCCAACAGTGGACGTCTATAGACTAATAAATGGAATAAAATAAACTTTTTGTACCATGAATACGACTGAAACACAGTACCCGGATGACCGAGCTTCATCATCATCACCGCTCATATTACCCACCCGTACCCACGTCACCTCGTTGTTGGGCCGACCACCGGAGCAGAGGTGACTTGTCATCAGTGGTCGGCCCGACGGAATACCCTTTCGGGTACCCTCACAAGGACGTAATTGATATTCTGACAGCTATTACACGTCCCATTGCTGTGCTCGAGCTTCCTAGATAATAATGGAAAGGAAATTAACCGACTATACCATACTGATTAGGCGGGTTGTCATAGAGGGTTTTTTCGAGTTCTGCATACATGTTATCTGCATGTTGTAATAATCCTTAGTCACATTTTGGGTGGTGAATTGTATTCATGTTCTGGGGCGACGTAGGCGCAACTACCTGCGCCTCATGCCGCCCTAGCCGAGGCCGCGGGTGACATGACCGGAGATTAGTCCGTCACCCGCCGAGAGGCCGACCGCGTGAGGAAAGACCGACGTCCTCCCCGATGGGGGGACGTCGGTCGATGGGAGGGTATCCCAATAGCGGGTATTCCGTCGGGCCGACCACTGATGTCAAGTAACCCTGCTCCGGTGGTCGGCCCAACGACGAAGGCGACGTGGTTTTCGGGTGGGTTGCGGGTGTTGCGTGCTTACGCCCCTCTGTCGCCCCAGACGGAGTGGTGCGAGGAGCGCGCCGACCGCAGCCCACCCCAAAAAAAAAAAGTATTACATTATTGGAAGTGAGATATCTTGGTCCGTCCGAAACCAAGAACGCGGTAAAATATTATAAACGTCGGGCAATCAAAAATCAAATACAAAAGCGATAAAAGCCGAAAAATAGTTTCATTTACAATGTATTTAAATTTCCGGAAATTGTTTTATAGTCCGCTAAATCTCCTGTATACTAAATTTCATGGAAATCGTTGAAGCCGTTACCGAGAAATACATAGAAATATAAAAGAATTGCTCGTTTTATGATATTAGAATGTATACCTTTGACATTTAATGTATTACGTTTGACATTTTATATAACCGTACATATTTTTTGTTACATTCTTAGTACATGCATGCTACAGTTTATGTATAGGTACATATGAAGATAGAATAAGACATCCGTGAAAATATACATATCTAGCGCTAATATCGGCCAACATGTTGGTCATCGACTTATATTGCAGTACTAAGCAACATAAGTTACATTGCAGTACTAAGCAGTACGGGAGGTTATTTGACCTATATACCAATTTCCGTGTGGTGACGAAGTAAGAATACAATATAATCTACCCTCTCTTGCCTATGGGTGTAAAAGATGATTATTGGATATCTATACCAATAATAAGAGAAGGAAAACTCGAAACAAAACCCTATGCCAACCTGTCTGACCAGCATGGTATAGTGAGGTCAATTTCCCTCCTATTGTGGAGGAGGCTGGAGCCCAATAGTGGGACGTATATGAGCTGAAATGATGATACCAATAAATAAAATTGGAGTGTCTGTTTGTAATGTCAAAATAATAGGCTTTTTTCATGCTCACACGGTTATTTGCACGACACCTATGCCTAAAATAGCAATTAAAAAATTTTTATCTGTCTGTCTGTTTGTTC
This sequence comes from Lymantria dispar, assembly GCA_032191425.1. Classification (NCBI taxonomy): domain Eukaryota; kingdom Metazoa; phylum Arthropoda; class Insecta; order Lepidoptera; family Erebidae; genus Lymantria; species Lymantria dispar. The sequence goes on from CM063448.1 coordinate 34,573,669, forward strand.
CGGGTAATCTTCAAAACGGCTGGACCGATTTCAAAAATTCTTTCACCAATGGAAAGCTATAATATCAGGGCGTAAACTAGGCTATATTTTATCCCGGTATTCCAACGGGAACGGGAACTACGCGGGTAAAACGACTATAACCTATAACCGAAGCGAAGCGAGGGCGGGTTGCTAGTACCTAATATGCATATAACATTTATGCAAGAGAATGAAAACTTGAAATGAAACCCCGTAACGTCTGATTCAATTTCCGTTTGTGTTAATTTCCCTCCTAATATGGTGGCTCGAGCCCAACAGTGGGACGTATATGAGCTGAAATGATGATGATGAATGAATACCAGATTACATTATCATCAACATCTCAACCTATATATGTCCCACTATGATCTCGAGCCTTCTTTAAAATAGGAAGGACATTGCCCTATTAACCACACTGGTTTGAAGGTACAAGGTTTTATTTCGTGTTGTCTTTCTTTTGTATAGATATTATTCGCATATCATCTTATATCTTGGTGTTACAACGCCCACGAGCGTGAAAAATGGTGATCATTCTTTTCTGCTGTTGGAGGCAAAAATAATTATCAAAAGTAAACTTTTACGACACCCACGGGTATGAGAGGGGGGTGGTGAATTGTATTCTTACTTCGTCACCACACGGAACGTCTTTATTTATAAAATACTAGCAACCCGCCCTCGCTTCGCTTCGGTTTTAGTCGTTTTACCCGCGTAGTGCCCGTTCCCGTGGGAATACCGGGATAAAATATAGCCTAGTTTACGCCCTGATATTATAGCTTTCCATTGGTAAAAGAATTTTTGAAATCGGTCCAGCCGTTTTGAAGATTACCCGGAACAAACAGATAGACAGACAGACAGACAAAAATTTTTTAATCTGTATTTTAGGCATAGGTGTCGTGCAAATAACCGTGTGAGCATGAAAAAAGCCTATTATTTTGACATTACAAACAGACACTCCAATTTTATTTATTGGTATAGATTAAAATTATTATGGTTATATTTAATAATATTTCATAATGAACAAATAATAATATAAGGTCCATGATTTTCTTAATTTACCTGTCTTTCTATAGGCGTTACAGCTACGCTCAAATTATAAATATTTTTATTTATTGAATTACTATTGTATGAATACAAATCACCACCTCAACTTGCTCGTGGGTGTCGAAAATTTCGACTAAGGGTTATAATACGTAGGTAACATCTATACAAGAGAAGGGAAACTCTCAATAAAACCTTACAATACGTCTAACAAGCGTGGTATAGTAGGTCAAATTCCCTCTTATTATGGTGAAGGCTCGCACGCAGTGGGGCGTATATAAACTATTATGATGATAAATTACTATTATTCACAAGCTATATCTCTTAAGAAGCTACAAGAAACTGCCATACAGATAATTCGTACTTCTACCTTTTACATACATATTATGTATGCATTTTGTTGTTTATTATCGCTTTCTTTAACGGTAAAGGAATTTCCTGTGGGGAAACTACTCTGTAGATATACTTATACGTATACTTTACAAATAACTCGTCTTCTAAAATACATGACATATTCTTTAAAATTTTAATTTAATAATAATGAGTAGAATTTAAAAAAAGCGCAATATTAACAACTTGTTATTCGTAAAGTGTTACAATAACTGTAATTTTTACAATTTAATAACCGTGAATTTTACAAATGACTAACTGTAAATTTTTAGGTTAGTAAAACTGCAACATTTTTACCTGTAAGTAAACAGTCGATAAAAACGATATTACAAGGAAATATTTTCAAATTATCTAGTATAAATCACGAGTAACTATTCAGCAGAAATTCTTCATATACTTCCTTATATTAGGTATGCAGGTAGATAAACAAAGCACAATATTAATGTTCCTTACTCATAAATAAATTTAAAAAATACATTTTACATACCTCTATGAATAAGTCAATTTAGTGCATCAGATTTAATTTTTTGCGATTTGAATTTAGAATGAACGTCAACAATTTTGTAAATGGAACGAGCATTCACCGTGTCCGACCGGCCGATGACTGCCGATGGCTGAGCTCTCAGCCTCGGCGCTACGCACACATGCGCAAGAGTCTGTATAGGGTATCGGATTCGGACATAGATTAAATTGACAGTTATTGATTAAAAACTAGTGTCTAATAATTACTAATATCTAATTACATATTTTTATTACTATATTCGTTTCTTATCGTGACAGATGAGCCAATAGTATGGCTAATCCTGAGTAATAACTGTTGGTCATAGACTTAGCTATGACAATTAAAATCAATAAATACCAAAAACATTTGAATCACTTCTGAAAGCAGCCAATTTCTTCACATATATAACATAACATAGTTGATAATTAATTTCCAAATATATAAAGACGTAAATCAAATAAATTCTGAAAATAAAATCCTTGATTGATCAATCAATCATGTTTTTTTGGGACTAATCCCACCACACATTCCCACCATTGTAACTCCTGTAAGCCAGGATCCACAATGGTCTCCATAAATGACACCGAGGTTTGACCCTCAGGCAGTCCCGGGATATGATTTTAATTGTCTTGAGACCCGCAACAAATTTAATTAGAAAAGATTAAAGAGGAGTTGGAAAGAGAGATTCCACTTCCCTCCTAGGCAAAGCGGGAGACAGGAAAACAAAATTACTAGTCAGCCAATAAGTAAAAAGGTGTACAGCTACGATAGCGCAGCAGTACGGCACCACGGATACGGAAGAGCTTAACGGGGCCTATATGTGAGCGATAAGATTGATCAATCGATTAATCAAATATACTAATTATGTCTCAATTTTTTTATCTACCTATGAGCAGCTCTGTGTTTCGCAGCAGACACTAAAGTCTAACTTTTTATTAGCTGCAGTAAAATGACGTTTTGTGGGTTGCCGGTTTTTGAAGAAAAATAAATAGGGATGTAGCTAAATGAGTGAATCATAAATGAATTATTTTTTTTGAGATTTAATATTAAGTTGTAATGTATTTTTTAACCTATTATTATTACTATACTAGAGGATTGATCTTTTTTAGTGGAAGTATAGGGAGGTACATTCAAAATGAAACAAAAACGTCATAACAATGTTATTTAATTAATCTTTTTCGAAATCACTGTCGCTGTCGCTTTCGGTCACACTAATAACAAATCTATCTGTCACTTCATCTATAATATGATCGAGGTGGCACATTTTATCTTCCTCTTTAATAGTGTGAGACACGCAGTCACTCCACTTAGCCGGTGTCACTTTCTTGATTCCTTCTTGGAATAAAGTTTTCACTTCTTGCATTTTATACGTCTTATTATTGTTTGCGACGTGACTCTTTACCTGCGCCCATACCAACTCAATGGGGTTCAATTCACAGTGATAAGGGGGCAGTCTTAAAAGTGTGATACCTTTTTGTGCAGCCATTTCGTCTACGGCATATTTCTCAGTTTGATTTTGTTGTTTCACAATATCTATGAGAGTGGCCTTGACCATATTTGGTTCAAACGCAATATTTTTAGTAGTCAGCCACTCTTGAATTCGTGCTTTCGTCCACGACATCTTCGGGATTGTTTCGATCTTCCGAGAGTGATAGGGCGCATTGTCCATTACGACTACTGCATTCGGCTTGAGTTTAGGTAGAATACCGCCGAAACAATCCTCGAAACACTCCGCATTCATTTCATCATGGTAGTCTTCTGTACCTTTCTTTGCTTCAAACTAAACTAACTAAAAAATGTGTCTCCATCTTGCGATGTGCTCGGCAGAGCATCCATGTCTTTAATGTATCAAACAAAAAAAAACTAACACGATTAACGAAAACAGGTAATGAAAAACAAACACAACGTAACATAAGTTTAACAATAATGATAACAAAAACAACGCGCAGTGGGCAAATCAAAGTTATTCATGCACTCAAAACAGAAGTATGAAGCCGAATGAGCGAATGACAACCGAAACAAAATTGCTGAGAAAAGTTTGCTGTATTCTATAAATTAACAAAGTCCATAAATAAAAGTCATCTTATCGAGTACAATGCTAGTGTAGAGTGACAGAAAAACTTATCCAGCCCAGATTAAACTTCATCCACCCATCCTGCATAGACGAAGGGCTTCCCAAGGAAAGACAGTCTCAAAATCACGTGTTTACGGTCGCAATTGGTGCTAATAGTTTCCTAAAAGAGTGTTGCTGCCCATGCTCCCAGCCAAGTTTGAGGACTTCCACTGCAAAGTGATGTGTATTTTTTGCCTGGCCTATCAAGCGTGGCGATTATAACATTATTTCCACTCGGAGAAGGCTATATCAGTAAATCTAGATACGCTGATTGTTACAAGAAAATAGTAATAATTGCATACATGCATACAATTAATGCAGACAATTAATGTGCCTCTTTCCACGTCTATGTAATTATTTAATCTTTGACAATTTCTTTACTTGTGTGCTATAAGCCAGCTTGCAAGCTCGACTGTCACTGTCGGTACAGTCGCCGAAATAAATGCTAACAAAACAAGTTTAACTCGAATACCTTTCGAATTAACGGATCCAGTATATTTTATTTGTTGATTTTTCATAATTATGTATGCTAATGAGTGAAAGTTTCCGATACTATTGGTCCGCTTTAATTTTAGCTTTTTAGGTAAATGAGATTGATAAGAGTGATAAGATTTTATTAATTATTACCGGCAAAACACGACATGATTATAATAAGTACTAATTAATGAAAATTAATAGATAGATATTTCTATTTCATTGAAAGAATTTTAATGAAAAACAATCTGCATTTTCATCTTACAGCATTAAAGCATTAAATAATTACTGTTACATACATGCTTTAAACGTGGTTCTAAATCTTCATCTTCATCATCCCAATTACTTGTGCTCGACTCAGTATGTACTCTTCTTTCATAGTACATATTTAAAACCTTTTGGCAGTAGTGTATAATTAATTTACTGTTTGATATCAACCCTTCCTGGGACTGTAATTTTAGAATAGACGGCATCAAATAGAGTTAGGCCAGGTCGATGTAAGACTCTTAGTTGTCTTATACATACGCGTGGCGTAATATAAAGGTTGGTAGTATTAATGACCACTACCACATAGCACAGCCTAATATACCTAATAACTTTTATTAAGAGCTTATTTCAATCGTTATTGATGTCGTAAATTATTTTTTTAAATATCATAAAGAAATATCTTTTCCATTGCAGATTAGTCAGTTTTAACGATCTTCGGGAATGGGCTGTCATAATTTAAAAAAAAGAGTCTGCTCTACAAAGAGAGGCAAATTGACCTACTATTGGGGTTGGGTTGGGATGGTTAGGGTTTTGTTTCGAGTGTGTTTCTCTCAAATAGTTATATACATAATACAGAGTGGTAAATTGAATACTTACTCCGGCACCACACGAATAATACTTGGGATTACCACATAGATAACAGATCTGTATTCCCATTAATAATGTTGTATGCTTATTAGATAATTATGGTTTTAAAACTTCAAGATCTAATCAGATAATTGTAGTAAACTATTTGCAGCTTATTATGAATACGCGGGAAATTGTCACATCATTGTTGCTATAATAACGACCTATGGTTGCTATAATAACACATAATAACCTAATAATAACCACCATGTACACATTAAACCCACAAGACTGACAATTATACTAATACCTCAATTATTTTGTGCACAAAATACTTATACGGTAAGGTTAGCCACTCTTTGCCATGAGAATTCTCATAGACATGGACTCCAATTGACCTTTTAAAGACGCATTATTAAAGACAAAAGTTAGCACAGCTGAATAAAGTGGGAGTGGCATACATATATCGTGGGAAACAAACAATAAAAATATATAAATTAATACAAATTATACCCAAACATAAAAGAATTACTTCTGAATCACACAAAAAATTTTCTTGTGGGGATTAATTTTAGGATACTCGGCACAAACTTTTTTTTGCAGGCTATGGTCAGTACACACGCCGTCCAGTCTGATCGGGACAACGCAAGGGCGGCGCGCGGCTTCATAACCCACCGTATTCCTTTGCCATTGGGCAAACCACTGGTACCAAATTCCTTGTCGTCCGTGGCCAGCCCAGAGGGTTACCCTTTCGAGTAACGTCCCTCCCCGACAGCTTTCACACGGTCAACCTCTCTGAAGATGACGAACTATTACCCAGTCCAGTTACCTGCGGCCTCGTTTAGGGCGGCATCAAGCGCAGATAACACAGTACTTATTACTCAGTCATTTTTAAAGCCAATTTTATATTTATATATACATTAATAGAATATTAAACCTAGGCATACTAAAGAATCCCTACATTGGGTAAACAAATTTCTAAAAAGTTCCGCTCTTACAAGTACTTATAATACCTAGAATTAACACCTACAAATAAAAGACCACAAAACTATTTAGCTTTAAACAAAGTATAAACTTCTTACATATATAAACAAATGACTCACATATCACAGATATCTGACCTAACTGAGACAGCATGAAGTTTGATTTTATGAATACGTATCCCATATGATAATAAAAATGCTTAAGGTCAAATTAAAAGGTTTCCAATTTTATCTGCATTTTGTCTTGTCGTGGCAGCGGGTAACTGGTCGTGGCAGCGGGTGACTAGACCGGGAATTAATCCGGTCACCCGTGGAGATGCCGACCGCGTGAGGGCAAACGCGTGGACTTAAGACGGTACCCCAAACGGTAACTCACCTGGACGGGCCACTGATGACATGGTCAAGTGCCAGTGGCCCTCACTTTTATCGCTAAAGAGAAGTACGCGGCGGGCTATGGATTCGCTGGCCGACCCTTGTCATTAATCCCCCTTATTCATTACCCCGGACAAATTGGACGGTGTGGGACGCACTATTGATGCCGCCGAAAAAAAGATCTCCAATCCTGATTTTTTATGCTGTTTCAATGCAAATATAGATAATATGCCAGAATACTTAAAGATAATTGTATATTGAATATTTAAAGTACATTTAAATAAATACGATATTATTAGTCCTACGTCCAATATTAGACGTTAGATTTTAGCATTCATAATTTTTTTTATTAATCCATAACTTTTTTTATTTTAACAGACTATGGTTTAGACGCACACCATCCGTTGCATATTGGGCGATGAAAGGGCGCTGAGCGGCCCGATAACCACCGTATTCTCTACCCATCTTCTACGAAGGTGATGTCAACGATGTTCTCGAGGCGTCAGCCCTCGCGCTGTTAGTTTGAACTAAAACCCAATCAAGCCATCGGATCACAGTAGCCTTAATATATTAATTTTTGCATCATCATCATCGATCGATCGCATCAGATGATCAGTTCACATACGTCCCACTGTTGGGCTCGGGCCTCCTCCACAATGGGAGGGAATTTAATCTACTATACCGTGCTGGTCAAACATGTTGGTATATGGTTTAATTTCGAGTTTGCCTTCTCTTGCACAGATCTTATGTGCATATTATATCCCATAGTCGTCTTTTACGACATTCACGGGCAAAACAGGGAGTGGTAAATTGTATTCTTAATCCGTCAACCACATGGATTAATTTTTGCATATAAAAATAAATTCAACGTGAACACTTTTCCGCTCGCGTGTACCTCGCTAAGCACGTTCACGAGGTTTACCGTTGAATCATCGTTTACGTTAAAACTAGTCAACGGTACTTGCTGCTGACGAAATATTCAAATACTAAACAAATTATCGTAAACTTAGTCAAATATATTCCATACGAATGATTCTCTAATGTTTATGTACCGTGGGAAATGAGTACAGTATATAGGTACTTATGGTACGTAGGTACCATAGGTATTTTAAATAAAACTACTTTACGGATTTTATCGTGTTTGTATTTGATTTTTGATTACCCGACGTTTCGAACACTTTGCAGCGTTCATGGGTGGACTAAGATGTCTCACGTCCAACAAGTCATCGTTACTGCAGAAAATTTATTTATTTAATAAATTTATTTATTTAAAAAAAATATTGGAACGAAGTTCCTTACGGCAGGCTTGGAGGAGATAGGGATTTTGCTGCGCGACCGAACTGAAAAAAATGTGATAGTAAAACCGTAAGAAAAAGTGCGTGGAATAAAACCGTTAAATGAGACGAAGTTCCTTTTTTGATGTGAAACATCGTTCAACCTGCAATTGTTTTGACCGCCGTATCTCAAAAACTATAAGTGCTAGACCGTTTTTGATAGAAATTTTGACCCCCCTTGCACCTTACATTGCCGCCCGGACTACCCCTACCCCCCCATTAGAAACTTCCCTCTCCCCCCTTTTTTGATGTGAAACATCGTTCAAGCCCCAAACTGCCATAAATCAGTCATCTTTGACCGCAGGAACTCCGGATTTTTGACAAACCCCATAGAATTTCCAGTAGAACCGATTTTTGCAAATTGTGTCGATTCTACATTAGCCGAAGGAACTTCGTTCCTACCTGGTGTCCCACGACACCACATTTCTTTTTTTATTTAATAAATTTTCTGCAGTATCGTTACTGCTTGTTGGACGTGAGACATCTTAGTCCACCCGTGACCATGAACGCTGTAAAGTGTTCGAAACGTCGGGTAATCAAAAATCAAATACAAACGCGATAAAATCCGTAAAGTAGTTTTATATAAAATATGTAATACTCGCGTAAACATCAGAAATTACCATAGGTATTAATAAAAAAACCGGCAAAGTGCGAGTCGGAGTCGCGCACAAAGGATTCCGTACCATTTCCTATAAAAAATCGCGTTTGTTGTATGGGAGCCCCCCTTAAATATTTATTTTATTTTATTTTTAGTATTTGTTGTTATAGCGGCAACAGAAATACATAATTTGTAAAAATTTCAACTGTCTAACTATCGCGGCTCTTGAGATACAGCCTGGTGATAGACAGACGGACTGACAGACGGACGGACAGACAGCAAAGTCTTAGTAATAGGGTCCCGTTTTTACCCTTTGGGTACGGAACCTTAAAAAACGCGAAAGCTTATCAAATAAATAATTTTCGTGTGGTGACGGAGTAAGAATACAATTCACCATACCATATCTTGCTAGTGGACTATGTTCTGGGCACACCTCGCCATTACCTTACGGGGCAACAAAAAAGCGACGTGCAGCACTAATAAGACCTGCCTCATTTCAGCTCATATCTGTGTCACTGCTTGGCTCGAATCTCTTCCACAATAGGATAGAAATTGAGCTACTATTACCCTGCTGGTTAGAAGTGTTGGCATTTTTTTATGGGTGGGCTATGAAAAGCGCACACGCTGTCCATTCCGTCTGGGGCGACGATAAAACGACGCTCGGGTCCATAACCCACCCGTACCCACGTCGCCTTCGTCGTTGGGCCGACCACCAGTGCCGAGTTCCTCGTCCTGAGTGGTCAGCCCCACGGAATACCCTTTCGAGTACCTTCACTTCTCGACGTCCCTGTCCCGGGACGTCGAGAAGTATTAAGTATTGGCATAGGGGGTTTTATTTCGATGCTTTCTTATCTTGCATAGATGTTAGGTGCATATTTTATCCCTTAGTCGTCTTTTGCGATACCCATGGGCATGAGAGGGGGTGATGAATTGTATTCTTACTCCGTCATCACACGGGAAACTATAACAACTATAACCTTATTACTAAAATAGTATTTTTATCGCAAATGAAACAGCAGAACAAATACCTAACACTAAATATGTAATTAAAAATAAAGCACGATGTCTACACTCCCTCGACACTTGATTCTATGGAATGTGATGGGGTAGGTCTATTCTTAAGCCCCCACTACACGACGGCAGATGCGTCCGCAGATGTCATCGGCGGACGCGTCCGCCGACGTGTAGAGGGGGTGATTTGCTCGTCTGTGGTAGGTATTTGACGTCCGCAGATGCATCCGGCACTCATCCGTTAGTTGTCGGTTTTTGTAGCACGGATCAAAGTGTTTCAACGCCAGCGCTGAGTGTTGCGTCCACACGTCTGACGACGCATCAGTATTCATCGGGAAGCGGATGAGAATGCACGCGTGATTTCTGCAGTATTTTTTCGTTCTTTCTATTTTACTTACTCGTTAAAATGGCTAACACGAGCACTGACAAAACATTCAAATTCCTGGAGCTGTATCAAGCAGAAATTCGAACAAAATTATCAAATTCTCGGGATGGCTCTGCATATATGTAGTTCTAAAAGCTAGTTATCCACGCTATTCCTGCGAAAAAAAATGGCGTCCAGGAGGATGTGTTAAAAAAAATTGCAATAAATCATCATCTTCATCATCTCAGCCCATATACGTCCCACTGTTGGGCTCGGGCCTCCTCTGTAATGGAAGGGTATTTGACTACTATACCACGCTGGTCAGACGTGTCGGTATAGGTTGGTATAGGGTTTTATTTCGAGTTTTCCTTCGCATAGATGTTATATGCGTTTTATATCCCTTAGTGGTCTCGTACGATCACCCACGGGTAAGAATGAATGTGTGGGGGATGGTGGTGAATTTTATTCACTCCGTCACCACACGGAAGGCAAAAATACATTATGGAAATGATTTTTTTTTCACATTATTGGCTTTCTATGTATGCTGATTACAGCGTCCACCACGTTCCTCTTCTCCATTTTTTTATTAATAACTACTGCGATGGACACTTAAATAGTACTTAAAGGTCCTAAATAAATAAATAGCTGCAACAGCTACGGTGTCAATATCCATTTCGCGTGCGTACGCACGTACGTGTTGCGTCCGTCAAGAATCAATACAGACTGATCGGCCTGCAGACGTGTGGACGGTGCACAGAGATCCATCCGCGGATGCATCTGACGACGTCTGCGGACGCATCTGCCGACGTGTAGTGGGGGCTTTAGATATGCCTGCATAGAACCTGTTTTGTGACAGGTTCGATAATGTCACTGAACTTGCCAGTGAATACCGCACTAAACAACATATTAATTACTTGCTAACCGCCCCGACTTCGAACCGTCGCTAATCCTTACTAATATTATAAATGCGAAAGTATGTTTGTTACGTTTTCACCCTTAAACCATTAAACCGATTTCAAAAATTCTATACATACATAGGCTATATTTTATCCCGGTATTTTATACGGGAACGGGCACTACGCGGATAAGGCGATTGAAACCGAAGCGAAGCGGGGGCGGGTTGCTAGTTATTATATAAAAAAATGGCTGATGGTGATGATATTTTTGCCGTATGATAACGGAGTAAGAATACAATTCACCACTCCTTCTCTTGCCCGCGGGTATCGTAAAAGACGACTAACGGTTACAATAAGCAAATCACATCATGAGAAGAAACCCTCACACGTCTCACCAGCGTGGTATAATAGGTCACTTGCCTTCCTATTGTGGACTAGGCTCAAGCCCAACAGTAGGACGTACGAGCTCGTATATGAGCTATGATGATGAAATTTTTTGATATAATTCTTCTCACAAAGGTTTTACTTGGAACTGAAAATTTGTAAATTAAAACTTATTTCATTTATCTGGTTTAGATATCTATCGGTACAGATATAGTCACATTGAAATAGATATAGTGTTAGCGTTAACATGTCATGTAAACTTGTTGATGACGACTGACATAAGTTTACTCTTCATCCAAATCTGCCTAACGAAGTTTTCATTAGAAAAAATTTGATGTCAATACGATTAAAAAATAATAAATCGGCCAAGTGCGAGTCGGACTCGCGCTCGAAGGGTTCCGTACCATTGACAAAAATCAGTTTTGTTGTATGAGAGCCAGCAGTGGCAGACAGATAGGCAGCGAAATCTTGGTATTTTTTTTATTTCAGGTTTTTATTAAAAGAACTAACGATTCACAACAATCATTTGTAAATATACAATTCATACTAATATTATAAATGCGAAAGTAAGGATGTTTGTTTGTTTGTTTGTAACGCTTTCACGCTTAAACCACCGCACCGATTTCAAAAATTCTTTCACCAATGGAAAGCTATAATATCAGGGAGTAACATAGGCTATATTTTATCCCGGTATTCCCACAGGAACGGGAACTACGCCACGGGTAAAGCGACTGAAACCGAAGCGAAGCGAGGGCGGGTTTCTAGTAAATTATACTGCGGATCTGGAATCGAATTTTCGATTGAAACTTAACTATACAATTAGTTAGAAAATAGTTAAAAATCTATATTAAAATCTTAAAAATCTATATTAACTAAAACAAGCACCTACCACAGAACAAGACTTATTCCGTTGGACTTTCTATGATCAATGAGTTAACAAAAATGGATAAAAAAATTAAAAAAAATATTATTCTAAAACAAAATGATTAATCCCTTCCAGACACTTTCAAAACCACATGACCTAAATTTTAATCTTACATTGAACTAAATTCCCATGTGGTGATGGAGTCAGCATATAATTCTCCACCCCTTAAAAAACGACTAAGGGATTTAATGAGCCGATAACTATGCAAGAAAAGTAAAAGTCGAAATAGAATCCTATACTAAATTATCTGACCAGCTTAGTATAGTTGATTCTTTGCACTCCTATCATGGAAGAGGTTCGAAACCAGCAGTAGGAATTTTCTGAGCTGAAATAGTGTTGATTGATTGAACCAACTGTTTTGCGACATTATTATTTTTTTTAATGTTGTTGGTGACAAACAAACAAACAATACACCGTATAGTAAATGATACTGCAGCTCATGAACCTTTTCTAGGTCGTTGCTTAACGTAAAGAAATTGAAGGGAGTGTGAACGCATGTAAATGAGGTTTGATGATATTAAGGGCATCATCAAAACACGCCACACGCAAACACCCTCACAAAGTTGGGTTACAGATATCGATTTCCTGCCCCTGGCTGTAGACGGACGACCCTCGACGGCTCCTACCACATATACTAAAAGGCATAATGTCGAAATGGAATAACATATTAATGTTGATGTACCCATCTAATCAAAAATTCACCAGTGATACTACTATTAGACATAAAACTGGACTATCTATTTGATTGATTTGTCAATAATTATTACAATAATGCATTTTATAAATAAAACTTTTTTTATAGATTTTATTGCGTTTGTATTTAATTTTTGCCCCACATTTCGAACACTTTAGAGCGTTCATGATGATGATAAATAAAATACTTCCGTATACATCATACATAATTAAATCATGCATTTACAATGTATATAATAGTTCAGCAAAATTGTAATTAATTGCAAAAATCCATTACGAGTAAATACAGCAAGCAAATGTAGTAGCAAAAAAATTATGTAATAAAATGTAATTTGTTAATCAATCATGCTGTTTGCAGCTATGATTAATCTCTTACATTGTTATAAATGATATTTACTTTACGTATATTTCCGTGTGGTGACAGAGTAAGATCGCATTCCCAATTAGGACCGGTACAGGAATGTCATGACCATCCTTACCATTTGAATTATATTTAAAACTTGTATATTATAATTTAAAATACAGATTGATTTTATTAAAAAATTGGATATTGGCAATAGTTTTATAACTGGCCGCCTACCTAACGAAGGATGGTTCCTTAGGAATCAAATTGTTGACCAGATGATATCAGATTGAGTTAGCCCAATATAAAGCTCTTAGTCTTGTGTCGACACTAACGAATAAATAAGAGTTTATAGATTTGGTAGCCGCTACCATACAGCATGAATCTCCTCGGCAATAGGAGAAAAAATCAAAATATTATTACAATCTCTATAAAATTTAACTATTGCCAATTGTTATAAAGTGTCAGCTATAAAAATCTATCTCCATGCTCGTCAAGCGGCTATATTCGTCACCATCTCTTTCTTTCACGTGGGGTAATCGTAAGAAATAACTAAGGGATGCAAGCAGATAACATCACTGCCAAAGAAAGAAAAGTCGAAAGAAACTAGCAACCAATTTGACCAGCGTGGTATGGTAAGTCAATTTCCATTCCACTGTAAAGAATGCTCGAGACCAGCAGTGACACATACACGAGCTGAGGTGATGTCCTCAAGGAAAGGTGAAATCGGTTTGCATACATCTAATTTACTTCATTATCGCCTTAAGTCACGACTAAAAACGTGGGCACGCCCAATTTGCCTCCAGCGACGCCCCAAGCCGAGGTCCTTTCCCCACAGGGGAACCCTTGGGCGATGTCGCTTAGCATACTTTTCCAGGGTTGAGAGCCCTCAGCGCTCACCCATAGTCCGCGTCAAGCTGTCAAGGCCATCTGCGGCCAACAGCTGTACACACACAACAAAAAAAAAAAACAGACGTTCTTTTCAAATAAAATAGCGCTACCTACCGGATCCAATGGTGAATCTAAACTCGAATACCCTTGAATACACACAAAAATTTTCATCAACTTCGTTCCAGGTGTTTAGGAGGAATTCACAAGAAATTTATATATAAAGATAAAGATAACGTGGACTATACGTCTCCTAGTGGTGACTGAGTAAGAATACAATTCACCACCCCCCTATCTTGTCCGTGGGTGTCGTAAAAGACGACTAAGGGATATATTATGCATATAAGCATAATGCAAGAGAAAGAAAACTCGACATAATCCCCATGCCAACACATTTGACCAGCGTGGTATAGTACGTCAATTTCCCTCCCGTTGCCCGAGCCTAACAGTGGTACTTAAATGTGGCTGAAACACATATGTCCCGTTATCAAAGGGCCAGTTTCGTTTCCAAACATTCTATCCCATTGTCTCCAGAGCTGTAAGAAAAAGTCTCATCTTTGAAGAACAGACGTGCTCTTGTTTTTTTTTAAGCTTTCTAATCAAGCATCTCCCATTCAAGGCAAAGAAAATAATCACGTTTTGACGTAAAAGAAATACGATCACAGCTATATACATAGAAAAATACGTGGTACTGGCTATTAATAAATCTCTCTAATAGTTTGATAACAGATTCCAGTTACTTTTTAGACCATAATACAGGTAAACCAAAGCCTAATCGAAGCTTAACTATGTATGAAGGTACTAGGTACAAATGGCGCCTGCCGAGTAAACCCCAACCTTAATAACAATGACTCACTATGATACAGAGCATTGCACTCGGGGAATCCCACGCAAGGTAAACCAAACATGTATACAACGTTCCAAATATAATTACGCAAAACATAACAAAAGATGTTTTCAAATATTCGATACTGAAAATGAAATAGAACTATTTCTATAAATTTAATCGCGTTTCGTGTGGTGACGAAGTAAGAATACAATTCACCACTCCCTATCTTACCCCTGGATGTCGTAAAAAACGACTAAGGGATTTAATATGCACTTAAAATCCGTGCAAGAGAAGGAAAACTCGAAATGAAATACTATACCAACATGCCTGACCAGCATGGTATAGTAGGTCAAAATCCTACCCATTATAGAGGAGATCTGAGCCCAACAGTGGGACGTATGTGGGCTGCGATGATGAAGATGATGATGAATCGCGTTTGTATTCCATTTTTACTTTGCCGACGTTACGAACACTTTCGCGGTAATTAAAAATAAAATATAAACCAAAACCGTAAAAATTTTGTATATGTACCTAATACTCAATGAAGATTAGTAATAATTAAGTCGTTACTGAAACTTTTAATTTAACCCAGAGAGCCGGCAGCCCAACTTTCTGAGGGTGTTTGCGTGTGGTGGGTTTTAGTGATTGCCTTTAGTATCACCTAACCTCATTGTACGCATTCACACTCCCTTCACTTTCTTCGCGGTAGGCAACGGCCTAGCAAAGGTCCATGAGCGGCAGCAACACTTACCATCAGTACACTGCTCGTTAGTCACCGACAGAAAAAAAATGCTAAATTTAATTTTGCTATTGACTGCAATACGACAGAGTCATCCCTCCGTTCGTCCGTCGTAACTCCTAGTGTTGAGTGTTATGAAGTTCAAACCCCACGTAGGACAATTTTGTGTGAGATACACAAATTGTTGTTCTGAGTTTGTAATGCTTTGTGTTCGTTATTATATAATATTTGTGAACAACGAAGAGAGCAGACAGTATAGAAACAAAAATATTTATGCCTTAGTAAAAGGTGTGTAGTCTCTAAAATGCAAAATTTAAGTATTACTCATAACGGTTCCCTTTTACCCAAAAATTAACTTTCGGCTACGACTGGGCGTTGCGGGGGAGCCTCCCGCCCGGGCTGGGCGTGATTTGTTACGCCGACGACACGCTCGTCACAGCCCGCGGTGGGACGCTAGAAGAGGCGGTAAGCCTGGCGACCTATGGCACCGAAGAGGTCGTCAGGCGGATCGAGACGCTGGGGTTGAGGGTCGCCCTGGACAAGACGGAGGCCCTCTTGTTCCATGGGCGCCGTATGAGCCCTCCCATCGGCGTCTCGATCACCGTCAACTCGGTTGATATCAGCATCTGGGCCCATATGAGGTACTTGGGCCTGGTGCTCGACGGGCAATGGTGGTTCCGGGATCATTTCCGCAGGCTCGCTCCACGGCTCGTCGGCGCGGCGTCCGCCCTATCGTGGCTTATGCCGAACGTGGGCGGACCGAGCGCTACGTGCCGACGGCTGTACACGGGGGTCATCCGGTCGATGGCCCTGTACGGCGCACCGGTGTGGGCGGGATCCTTGACCGTCCGACTTAAGGCCCTTCTGTGGCGACCACAGAGGGTCATGGCGGTTAGGGCCATCCGCGGATACCGCACGGTGGCGACGGAGGCAGCATGCCTATTGGCCGGGACTCCCCCGTGGGACCTGGAGGCGGAGATGCTCGCCGGATTGTATAGGCGGGTGACGGGGGTGCGAGCGGAGGGCGGTGAGATCTCGTTAAGGGAGCTCACCGCCTGGCGCGTCGACGCCCGCCGAGACGTCATTGCCCGTTGGGCAGTCCGGCTGGAGAGGCCTCGGTTCGGGGTGCGAACCGTGGAGGCCTTCCGGCCGGTGCTGATGCAGTGGTTGGAAAGGCGGCACGGGGTGCTCTCCTTCCGACTAGTGCAGGTGTTGACGGGGCATGGGAGCTTCGCCAAATACCTGCACAAGGTCGTAAGGAGGGAGAGTACACCGTCCTACCACCACTGCGATTGCGACGAGGACACGGCGCGCCACACGCTCGAGGCCTGCGCGGCTTGGGCAGCGCAGCGCCGTGAACTCGTCGCAATCATCGGTGCCGACCTGACGCTGCCGGCCATCGCTAGGGCGATGGTCGATAGCGTCGGGAATTGGGACGCGGTCGCAGCCTTCTGTGAGACAGTGATCTCGCAGAAGGAGGCGGCGGATCGTCTGCGCGAGGAACGCAGCCTCGATGAGGAGATCCGCCGCCGGCGAGTGGGGCGGCGCAGGCGCAACTATCTGCGCCTCATGCCGCCCTAGCCGAGGCCGCGGGTGACGTGACCGGGGATTAGTCCGTCACCCACGTCCTCCCTGAGGGGGGGACGTCAGTCGATGGGAGGGTACCCCACGTAGGGGGGTATTCCGTCGGGCCGACCACTGACGACAAGTAAACCTGCTCCGGTGGTCGGCCCAATGACGAAGGCGAGGTGGTTTTCGGGTGGGTTGCGGGAGTTGCGTGCTTAAGCCCCTCTGTCGCCCCGGACGGAGTGGTGCGGAGGCGCGCCGACCGCAGCCCACCCACAAAAAAAAAAAAAAAAAACCCAAAAATTAACTTGAATCGTTTTGAGGCACGTGTTGTCTTGATGTGAAAAAATTATAAAAAAAATGCCAGTATTTTTTCATTAAAAGGAACCTTTTTAGAGGGCGCCGCAAGAAATTTAATTTTTAACGACCACCCTAATATTTATAGGTTCTATGCAAGAATAACATGATATAAAACCCCATACCAACTCACCTGACCTTCCTCTCACTGTGAGTGACGGTCAAGCCTAGCAGTGGAACATATGTACTCGTATATGAACTAAGAGGATAATGATGATAATTTCTTCTTTAAAGTAAAGTTCTTTAAAGTAAGTAAAGTAAGAATACAATTCACCACCTTCTTTCGCGCCCGTAAGTGTTGAATATTACGATTAACAGATATGACGACTACACAAATGACGTACAAGTTGAAATACCGACCTACCGTGCCGATGCCACGGCTTCGATTCTGACGCAGGACAATACTTTCTGCGATACACAAAGTATTGTTCTGAGTTTGTGTGTATTTTATATTCGTTAAATTATATATTTGTGAAGTCACCCGCCATAAGTATAAGAATTGTTTCCTTAGCGCAGGCTCTTTAAAAAAGAAAAATAAGCAGATAACATTTATGCAAGATAAGATAAATTCAACACCACATTCCTCCTTCACTTGTGGAGAAGACCAAGTCCAACAGTGGACAGCCAAAAGCTGATAACGATGGTCGTATTTAAATTTCTTCAAGATCTGATTAAGATCATTTATTAAAAATCTTTGACCACTTAAAAAAAATATCACTACGCACAAGAACAACTTGGTCAATGAACGATACGCTTTAACAAAAATAAACTTTCCCTTTCGCCAAAGGTCGTAACACTGACCACATTACAAATACACTTGTAACATTACAAAATCACTTAACTCACCGCAAAATCACTTGGTATTACTTCATAACAAATAATGTCACAACACTAATACAATATACACGCGTCCAGTTTAGTGTGTAATTGACGAACGACTAGTGAAGTGTGCGTCCGCAAAGTGGGGACGTTACTGCGTGTTCAGTATAACAACGCTTTCAGGGTGCTGTTGGGGCTGCCTCGTTTTTGTAGCGCTTCTGGGATGTTCGCAGAGAAGGGCGTTGATGGCTTCAAAGCTCTCGTTAGAAAAAGCTGCGCTTCCCTGCTACAGAGATTACGCTCCAGTTCACACAGTATCCTGTCAGTGATAAACGATAGGTGGGATTGTCCAATACTGGAGCACTGGACGCATTTACACGCCCCAGTCGCAAAATGTAATGTGATTTAGCTTTTGTCTTAATATCATTTGTTAAATTATTTTAATTCCGTGTGTAGTGTTATTTTTGTTATTTTTTATTTTTTACTAATCCTAGCTACCTAAGTATTTTTATATTACTAACATTTATGGATCTATGTGGTCTGCAATAAATAGATATTATTATTATACATTTATTAAACTTAAAAACTACCTAATACATTTTTAAATATTATACAAAAAATAAAATATTTAAAAATATAAAAAGCGTATTTACCCACCGCCAGCGAATACAAGGACCAAGCCGCCAGTGGTTAGGGCTACAAAGAGAGGAACTTCCTCACGATGCGCGCTGTGTTCAGTAATACCGCCTTCTGCATCAGACCCGCAATCCAACTACCTAACGCGAGCCTCTTTAGATGTTGATTGAGGCTCTTGGCTATTAACCCATTGGTCGAAATGACTATCGGTACAACGATTGCCGAGTCCACATCCCACATGTCGACAATCTCGTGAGCTAAGTCTTGATATTTTATTTGTTTATCTTTCTCAGCCTTCACGAGATTCCCGTCATGTGGAACAGTGATATCGACAATCATTGCACGGCGCTGCAGCCGATCTATCACCACGATGTCTGGCTTATTGGCTACAATAGTCCTATCAGTGATAATAGATCGGTCCCAGTACAATGTGACACGACCATTTTCGAGAACCGGCTCTGGTACGTATTTGTAGTACGGCACCTCTACGCTCACAAGTTTGTGTAGCAAAGCAAGTTGCTGGTGGATGATCCTGGCTACTTGGTTGTGTCTGTGCAAGTACTCGCCGTTAGCAAGATGTGAACAACCGGAAACGATATGCCTGAGGGACTCGCCTGGTAAGTGGCATGCGCGACAAATATCAGCTGTGCCATCCCTCAAGATATATTTCCGGTAGTTATTCGTCTTAATAACTTCGTCAGCAATTGCACAGACAAAACCTTCGGTTTCTCCAAAGAGGTTATTTTATTATTTTATTATTATTATTATTATTGTTACACAATTGTGAATGAGATGCCTTTATTAACAATTACCGACTGAAACAGCTGTTGTTGTACATCAATTAGGCTTAATTTTACGTTTATACGTTATCCGTTTTTGGTCGGAATAAAAATGCAACATCCCTACCGCTTTTCCATAGGTAACCGTTTTTACAAAATGCGAATGATCATGCTTATTAGCTAGGGATCAATGGAAGGCAGAAAATATATTTAAATAACTAGCAACCCGCCCTCGCTTCGCTTCGGTTATAGGTTATAGTCGTTTTACCCGCGTAGTTCTCGTCCCCGTGGAAATACCGGGATAAAATATAGCTTAGTTTACGCCCTGATATTATAGCTTTCCATTGGCGAAAGAATTTTTGAAATCGGTCCAGCCGTTTTGAAGATTACCCGGAATAAACAGACAGACAGACAAAAAATTTTAATTGCTATTTTAGGCATAGGTGTCGTGCAAATAACCGTGTGAGCATGAAAAAAGACTATTATGTTGACATTACAAACAGACACTCCAATTTTATTAATTGGTATAGATAATAAATAGGTTGACTTGAAAAAAGGGTAGAAAAAGAGTTATGTAGTAGGAGAACCCTAGACGACTGTCTAGTCGTCTGTTTCCAGCCGCGGGCCAGTCCATCGGGGTTAGTACCCACTCTCGCAGAAATTCGATTTCCGAGTAGTAGTAATTTGTTATTGCACTTCGTTCAACAATCATCGGTGCTGACCTGACGTTGCTGACCATCGCTAGGGAAATGCTCGACAGCGTCAGGAACTGGGACACGGTCGCCACCTTCTGTGCGGCAGTCATTTCACGGAAGATGACGGCAGTGCGTGCACGTGAAGAACTCCTCTACGGCGACACAATCCACCGCCGGCGACTTGGGCGGCGAAGATGCGAGTACATGCGCCTGATGCCGCCGTAGCTGTGGCTGCGGGTGACTGGACCGAGGAATAGTCCGTCACCCGCGGAGAGGCAGACCGCGCGAGAGCGACCGACGTCCCGGGAGAGGCGTTAGAAAGGGTGGATAACCTAAAGGGTATCTCGCCGGGCCGGACACGGACGACAAGGAACTAGGTACCGGTGGTGGGCCCAATGGCGGAGGAAAGGGATTACGGTGGGTTATGGGGCCGTGCGCCGCTCTGTCGTCACCCTGGACGGTATAGACGTGCGTGTGCGCTAACTATAGCCTAACAAAGGTCCATACGCATTAGTATCGTTAGATAGTTTACCACCAATAACAATAATAAAGAGGAAAACCGAAAAAGAAATTGGAGCTGTCTGGATTAAGCTGCAAGGGGACGGCACCATCTCGCCTAACGAGCTGACCACACAGTCGTCCTTCTGAAGGAGCCTAGTCCACCAAAAGAGCCGGGACTCATCACAAGTACTATCAACCCAACTATATCGTGATTGGACTAAGAGCCAAACAGGTGCTATATATCTGCCTAACCCAACTCCACCTAAAGTGTTGTTGGGTAATTTTTCATTAAATATTCAACGATAGCAATCCTAAGAAGCAGGCAGATGATGATATTTTGTACATATACAAGACCTGATTGCAACCAGCACCTGAGGTTGTAACTGTGCAAAATGTTATTAAAATGCTATTAATGCTATTAATTTTAGAGGAAATAACACATGTACCGATCGAGTCAGGCTTTATTTCAAATACTGACATTTATATTGTTTACACGCGCTTTCTGCATAAACCATATCTCTTTTTTTAACCCCCGACGCAAAAAGAGGGGCGTTATAAGTTTGACGTCGATGTTTGTCTGTCTGTGGCATCGAAGCTCTCAAACAGTTCGATACGGTTTTTTTTTTCAATTGAAAGCCAGTTTCCTTGCGGTGGTTCTTAGCTATGTTTGGTTAATGTCGGTCCGGCAGTGTAAGAGTATCAACTCTTTTACAAAATGATGTAATAGCGTTTGATTACTCGATTAAGTGCTTCACGCGTGCCAGTATAATCGTTAAATAACAATTAATTGATAAAATTCCTATTGAAGAGAAGGTAATACAATTTTTTATTATTTTACTTTGTGTTAAGGGCCATTCAAAATTTTCAATTTTACGCATTAATGATTTCTGATGTTTACGCGAGTATTACACATTTTAAATAAGACTACCTTACGGACTTCGCAGCGTTCATAGTCCGCCCGTGACCATGAACGCTGCAAAGTGTTCGAAACGTCGGGCAAACAAAAATCAAATACAAACGCGATAAAATCCGTAAAGTAATTTTATTTACGTATTAAGCTATCATCATCATCATCATTCATCATTTCAGCCTATCGCCGTCCACTGCTGGACGTAGGCCTCCCTCATGTTGCGCCACAATGAGCGGTCCTGTGCCGCCTGCATCCAACAACGCCCAGCTACTTTCACTAGGTCATCGGTCCACCTAGTGGGGGGCGTCCTACACTGCGTCGTCCGATACGTGGTCGCCACTCGAGAACCTTTCTTCCCCAGCGGTTGTCGGTTCGTCGAGCGATGTGGCCTGCCCATTGCCACTTCAGCGTGCTAATTCTTCGTGCTATGTCG
Source organism: Lymantria dispar (assembly GCA_032191425.1). Taxonomy (NCBI): domain Eukaryota; kingdom Metazoa; phylum Arthropoda; class Insecta; order Lepidoptera; family Erebidae; genus Lymantria; species Lymantria dispar. The sequence continues at coordinate 34,596,093 of CM063448.1, forward strand.
GTTACACCCGTTCTTCTGCGAATTTCCGTATTCCGGATTCTATCTCGCAGAGAAATCCCGATATAGCAGCGGCATAGCCCGCTCCATAGCACGCTGAGCGACTTTGAGCCTTGATATGAGGCCTACATTTAGGGACCACGTTTCCGTGCCGTAACGTAAGTCATCACTGGTAACACACACTAGTCAAAGACCTGTGTTTTCAGACACTGAGGTATGTTGGACGAGAAGATCCTCTTAAGTTTCCCGAACGCTGCCCAACCGAGTTGGATTCGTCGGCTGATCTCTTTCTCGAAATTGGATCTACCTAAGTAGACTGTTTGTCCTAGGTAAACATAGTGATCGACATCTTCAAGAATCGCATTGCCAACTAGGACCGGTACAGGAATGACATGGGCATTTGACATGACTTTCGTCTTGTCCATGTTCATTCGTAAACCCACTAGTTGGGATACCCTGCTGAGATCATTAAGCATTGTGCCAAGGTCCTCCATGGATTCTGCCATAACGACTATATCGTCCGCAAATCGAAGGTGAGTGATGTATTCGCCGTTAATGTTGATGCCGAGTCCAGTCCAGTCTAAGAGCTTGAAGACATCTTCCAGTGCAGTGGTGAACAGTTTCGGAGAGATAACATCTCCCTGTCTCACGCCTTTCTGCAACTGGATCGGTTTCGTACTCTTATCCCGGATACGGACTGACATTGTGGCGTTCCTATACAAGCACTTCGATATAGCGATAGTCGATTTGGCACCGCTGAAGGGACTGCAGCACCGCCCAAGTTTCGACTGAATCAAAGGCTTTCTCATAGTCTACAAACGCTAAGCACAGGGGCCGATTATACTCCTCGGTCTTTTGTATAATCTGCCGAAGCGTGAGGATATGGTCTATGGTGCTATAGCCTTTTCGGAAGCCGGCTTGTTCGGGCGGCTGGAAGTCATCGAGCTTGCGCGAGAGTCGATTGGTAATGACCCTCGAGAACAACTTATAAACATGGCTCAGGAGTGAGATGGGTCTGTAGTTCTTTAGAAGAGCTTTGTCACCCTTCTTGAAGAACAGCACCACCACACTCCTGGTCCACGGCTCTTGAACGTCGCCCCCGAGGATAACGGAACTAAATAGCTTTTGAAGGGCTATTAAGACTGGCTTGCCGCCCGCCTTCAGAAGCTCTGCCGTAATTCCGTCATCTCCCGGTCCCTTACCGTTACGTAGTTGTTTGAGAGCCATTCTGATCTCGTACAAGCTGATGTCCGGGATTTCTTCGGTATAGTGCCGAGTTAGCTTGGATCTGGGATCTTGGACCAAGCCGACAACAGGATTTCGGGATGATTTGTATAACTGTCCATAGAACCTTTCGACCTCTCCCAAAATCTCACTTTGGGATGAAATGACAGTGCCATCGTCGGTCTTCAGCTTAGTCATTTGGCTTTGCCCAATAGACAGATCTTGTGCGAACACTTTTGAGCCACGATTCCGCTCTATCGCTTCTTTAATACGGAGCGTATTAAATCGGCGAATATCGCGACGCACAGACCTGGAGATCTGCCTATTTAGCTGCCTATGTTTGGACCAATCGGCTGAAGACTGCACCGTCATTTCTTTTCTCCGCACCATGAGCTCGAGAGTCTGGTCAGAAAGTTTTTTAGGTCTATTAACGCGGTGAGCCTTGAAAAATTTCGACCCAACCGCGTGGACAGTTTCCACGAACCTGTTGTTCATATCGTTCGGAGATTCGCATTCGTCCAGACATTGGAAGCGATTGTGTAATTCGAGTTGAAAGCCTTCGAGGTTCTGGTATTGGACAGATGTAAGTCGGAGTGTAGACTTCATCAAGCGTGACCGCTCGACTTTTGTGTGAATATTCAATGTGGCTCGTACCATCCGGTGATCGCTCCCAGTTTTAATCCTGCTGATCACTGAGACATCATTGAATATCTGTCGTTTGTCTGACAAGATGAAGTCTATCTCGTTTCTTGTTGAACCATCGGGGCTAATCCAGGTCCATTTCCTTCGTGGCTGCTTCCTGAAGAAGGAATTCATCATAAAGAGGCTTTCCTTCTCCAGAAAATCAGCCAGTTTCTGGCCCCTCTAGTTTCTCTGTCCATATCCATGTTTCCCCACTCCCAACTCATCATCACTCCCTTTGCCTATTTTCGCGTTAAAGTCTCCCATGACTACCGTGAAATGGGTTTTGGACGTGTGTATGGCTTTCGAGATGTCCTCGTAAAATGCCTCCACCTCGTCGTCGGAGTATGTCGAGGTCGGTGCGTATACCTGTATAACCTTCAGCGAATACCTCTTGGTAATTCTGAGTATAAGGTACGCTACCCTTGTCGACACACTCTCGATCCTCTCCACGTTGTCTACGAGAGACCTACGAACGATAAACCCTATACCACCTTGGGACGGGTGATCGCCCTCTCGGTCGAAGAGCAAGTTTCCAGACTGGAGGATTATCGTGCCCTCGCCCTCTCTTCGCACTTCTGATAATCCTACAATGTCCCAGCGGATTTTGCTCAATTCCTCTTCCAGCTCGATGACCCTCTCGTCAGTCCTGAGTGTCCAAATGTTGTGTGTTACCAGGGCCAAGGGTCGTTTTTGTTGGTAGCCGGCTATCGTATATTCAAAAATAATGGTAATAAAGATAATACTGCAATAAAAACTGAGCTACGTCAAGCAAAAACTGTTACTTGTGTCTTTCTAATGGAAATCTGCATAGCAATGCAAGACAGCAGTGATAGCGTGTCAGCCTAGTGAGGAAATAGAATTGTGGTCAGGACGTATAATAATAAAAGTAGGTAGATAGTAGGTAGATAAACGCGTACACGACCATATGTGGAACTACTTATAAATATTTATAATTTATTAAATCACAGATAGGTAGTTCGCTGCTTCCGTATGATAAATAATTAAATACAATATCTTACTAAAACTAATACAAAGAAACAAAACGAAACTAGACTGAACGAACTGGAACGAAAGGAAAGGAAACTGAACCTAAAGAAGTTAATTCAAGCAAAATGTATTAAATTCCCTTCCGTGTGGAAGACATTTGACTACCCCCCTTGCCCGTGGGTGTCATAAAAGACGACGAAAGGAATTAAATTTATATAACATCTATCCAAGAGAAGGTAAATCAAAATTAAACGTGTATTAAACGGGTTGATATACCTATACATCAGCTTTTTTATATTATGTAGATCATTTTCTGTCTTATTGTGGAGGAGGCTGGGTACCAGCAGTGGGATATATATGAGCTGAAATTATGATGATGATATTAATTTAATGTTAATGTGTTATTTTTCTTAGTGCTGTGGTTTGCACAGCTGATGGTAAGTAAACTCATGGCCTTTGCTAGGCCGTTATGGACCGTAAAAAAGTGATAGGAGTGTAAATGCGTGCAATTAGGTGTAGTGGTACTAAAGGCATCACTAAAACTCACTACACGCAAACACCTTCAGAAATTTGGGCCGACTCTATCGTACACCAAACGACGTACAGTAACGAATTGCTACTATTCAATGTCGATTCTATGCGAGAATAGTGTCACGGTAATATAATCTACCAGTAATCCAACTTCATACAAACGGACGAAACGCGAGCTATACCTACGCGCCTCGATCTCGGCATGCGCTCGGCATGTAGACAGTCGCGACTGTGCTGCAGTGACGAACGAACGGTGTGTTGTTTTTTTAACAATAACTGCGCGAATTTTTCACTAAAATACATAATTATACACATATTTAATTTATACACATATTTGTTTTTGGTTGCATGAATTCGTCAATAACGAATCCAGATATAACTTTTTTAGATTACCTGGAAACTCTGAAAGGTAAGATTATAAAATAATTTTACTCACTAGTAGGTAGGTACATAATGTGTGTCGTTTTAATTTCCTTTTATCTCCCGAAAAAAGTTGTCTGGATTAATAAATAAAATGAATAAAGTGATCTTAATAATAATTTGACCGTCTGTCTGTCACTAGATAATTTAAATTTATAGACCGATTTGTTATTTAAACATAAACATGTTTTTTTAATTAAACTACCAATCAAAAATCAACACGCATTCTTATTGAACACTTCCTATTCAATTCACAAAGTATTTTATTTGTTTATATAAGAAAAGTATATACAAAACTAAATGGAAACACAAAGTAGGCAAATGTAATTAAAATGCTGGAGGCGGGCAGCCCTATCATATGTTTACGTTTAGGCATTTAATTCAAGGTTACGGCCGAGATACATTACTGAATAGATGACTATACTGTGGTAGTGTACTACCACGTACGGACTGACCCGCGGCTGTAGACAGACGACCGTCGTCAATGTGAAAAGATGCCAAATGCCACTTAAAATCATTAATACCATTTTAATGATTAATATCTGGTCCTAACATTTTAATGATTAATATAAATTAAAAAATAGCAAAGAGTCAGAGAATCGTTCAGTTGGTCAAATACACCACGAATAGTTATCTCAGGTATAGTTCACAGTATTCGAAGAACAAACGAAATACTTTTCTCGCCCTACGTTCTACCATTACGATTTATAATTTATGATATAAACTATCATCATAATTTAGTCTTTTACGTTTAGAGTGAAAAATAGCGTGAATAAAACTCGTAGTCAACTACAATAATATTATAAAATGACAAAACTGTTTGCCTCATACACTGACAAACGTACACATATACTTACTGATTTTATAGTAAAGAATAATATGCAATTAAACCAGTTTTATATATTTTTTATAAAGCAACAAGAATCCTGATTCCGTAAACGCATCTTAGAGATGAAATCATCTCTGGATTTAAGGCCAGCCGTTTAGCGCGCATAAAAAAATATATTATAGTGGCCGTCACAATGAAAACTGGTAAAATCTACCATTAAATTTTAGTGCCTGTCTAATATTTTAATCTTCATATATGTTACTTGTATAACTAGTTTTTATTTTAATAATAACAACACCATGCACTAAAAGTCCTTGTACTGCGGAGTACTGAGAAGAATTTAATCCCCTATTTCACACTAAAGGATGAAAATTTGACGCATCCTGAAACACATATATATTTATTCTTGCTAAAGTATATCCGTAGCTATAGCACCTCCTTGCGCCTGGTGCTGCCCTAGCCGAGGTCGCGGGTGATTAGACCAAGAAATAGTGCATCACCCGCAGAGAGGTTAACCGCGCAAGGGCGCCATCCCGGTGGCACTTTTGGTGACAGAGCGTCGAGAGGGGATCCGAAAGGGTAATAGGGAGGGAATAGGGCGCTTTATAGGATCGCGCAGCCTCAGTGGAAAAGACGATGCGGTATACATTTTAACAACGCGTGACTTCGACTTTGTAAACTTGAATATGTGTATCTCTATACACTGATAATTATGTACTTTAGTATCGTATCGTATGACTTTATTATCAAACTGCAACGAAGGCATCTTGGTAGAGTCTAAGTGTCAATTATTTTGCTTCTTCAGTAACGTCGTTTAATCCTGTGTGCTGAGAATGTTGTTTTACACTTTTTTAGCCTCGTTTACTGTCCAAGTTGGATTTTGTTGTGTTACTTTTTTATTAGTTTGTCAGATTCCGATCAGAGTTAAGGAATATTATATTACAATGAATTCTAATGTTTACGCGAGTATTACACATTTGAAATAAAACTATTTTAATGCATTTTATCGCCCTATTTGTTCTTTTTTTAATTTCTCGACGTCTTCACTTTTAGCATGTCTCAATTTTGCAGCAATCACAGTCAGTAGATGAATCAATCTTCCTACATATTTTATTTCATACGAATGATTGTAACGCAAAATAAATTCACTTTACAATTTAAAATTATACGGCAGATACAAAAAAGTCACAACAATTTGGACACAGATAACTGTTTAAAAAAAACCTCCCCGTTTGATCATATCGAAAAACTTGCAGTTGAAGGTCATTGATCTGTGACAGTGCAATGAACTTTACTGTGTACGTACTTTATTTCTATCAAGTAGTAGCAAAATAATATCAAGTTTAATATTGCTCATGGTTGTCGTAAAAGCTGCGTAACATACAATGACCTAAGTCAATTTCGAAATTACAGGTGGTTAACAATTGCCGATTTGTCTGAAACAATACAGCACAGACTGATTTGCCTTCACTTGTGTCGGCGGCTGAAGACATGCTTTACCGACCCTACATTAATTGGAATAATGGCACTTCTGCCCCTGATAATGATATGGGATATGCTTTCTTTATCTTTCTTTATCTTTCTTCTTCTTCATCATCATCATCATAGGTCATATACGCCCCGATTTTTTTTTCTGGATGAAATGTACCCTATTTTAGGGCCTCCTCCACTATGGGAGGGAATTTTACCTACTATACCATGCTTTTTTTTTTATGGGTGGGCTATGGTAACACGCGCGGTTCTGTCCGTCCGGGGCGATGAAAGGACGGCGCGCGGGTCCATAACCCACCCGTACCCACGTCACCTCATTGTTGGGCCGAACACCGGAGCAGATGTGACTTGTCATCAGTGGTCGACCCGACGGAATACTCTTTCGGGTAACCTCACCTCTCGACGTACTGGGACGTCGATCACCTACTATATACCATGCTGGTCAGACATGTTGGTATAGGGTTTCTTTCCGTGTTTTCCTTCTCTTACACAGATGTTATGTGCATATTATATCCCTTAGTCGTCTTTTACCATATCCACGGGTAAAATAGGGAGTGGTGAATTGTATTCTTACTCCGTCACCACACGAAAAATACATTAGGTACTAAGAAAGTACATTACTGAGAAAATATATGGATTTTAAGTAGTCTTAAAAAAGGAAATAAGTATTATCTTTTTTTTTGGGCTGCGTTGCGGTTGGCGCTCTCCTCGCACCACTCCGTCCGGGGCGACAGAGGAGCGTAAGCACACACAACCGCAACCCACCCGAACACCACGTCACCTTCGTCGTTGGACTGACCACCGGAGCAGGGTTACTTGAAGTCAGTGGCCAAATAAGTTTGCTCTGGGGTGACGTGGTAAGAATAAAATTTACCGGGACTTTTGACAGGAAGGGGAAAATGTCATGTAGTGTTCTTGTATTATATTCAAAAAATGTAGTGATTTAACGTGTTATATTAATTAATTTAAATAGCATTTTATGAAATAGGATGTGGAGAAAATCCTGAGGTGTAATGAATGTGATAGTGATACAACAGTGCTCTAAATATGTTTTAGTTTTCCGCCAAAATTCCTAGAAGATACCATTAATGGGCAGGGCAGCGTCATGAACTCGTCGCAATCATCTATGCCGACCTGACGCTGCCGACCATGGCTAGGGCGATGCTCGACAGCTTCAGGAACTGGGACGCGGTCGCGGCCTTCTGCGAGACCGCGGGTCGCGCGCGCAAGGAGCGCAGCCTCGACGAAGCGACCCGCCGCCGGCGACTGGAGCGGCGCAGGCGCGACTACCTGCGCGTCATGCCGCCCTAGCCGAGGCCGCGGGTGACGTAACCGGGGAGTTAGTTCGTCACCCGCCGAGAGGCCGACCGCGTGAGGAAAGACCGACGTCCTCCCCGAGGGAGGGGACGTCGGTCGATGGGAGGGTACCCCACCAGGGGGTATTCCGTCGGGCCGACCACTGATGACAAGTAACCCTGCTCCAGTGGTCGGTCCAACGACGAAGGCGACGTGGTGTTCGGGTGGGTTGCGGGTGTGCGTGCTTACGCCCCTCTGTCGCCCCGGACGGAGTGGTGCGAGGAGTGCGCCGACCGCAGCCCAAAGTAAAAAAAAAAAAAAAGAAGATACCATTAATAGTGTAGCCATGGCACTGTTGAAGGCGACGATTTACTTAATGCTGGACAATGACTGAAATAACATGTAAATTAATAAATTTAACTTAAGTCTTAGTAAGCAAGCATTAAACTCCAAAAAAAAAAATCAAATCACCATATCTTACCTGTAAGTAATGTAGAAAAACGACTGGGATATCATATACAGATGTCATCTATAGAAAAGAAGGAAACATTTAGATAAAATCCTATACCAACCCGTCTGACGAGCGTGGTATAGTAAATCAATTTCCCTTTAAATACAAATGTGATAAAATCCATAACGAGTTTTATTTACAATATAAAAATTACTATAAAATATATGTTATCTGAAAAAAATAATAAAATATATGTTTTCCGTGTGGTGACAGAGTAAGAATACAATTCACTATCCCCTCTCTTGCCCGTGGGTGTCGTAAAAGACGACTAAGGTATATAATATGCTTACAACATCTACGCAAGAGAAGCAATACTCGAAATAAAACCCTATACCAACACAGTATGCCCAGCATGGTATGGTAGGTCCTTTTCCGTCCCATTATGCCATTGTTTGAGCTGTAATGATGTTGATGATATATTCAGTGATGGATTTACGCCTAGGCCCCTGAAGCCCGGGCCTAAGGCTGCATGATTGGAGGGGCAGAAAATTTTTCGAAAAGCTCAAATTTCAGAGACGAAAATTTTTAATTTCCTTTGAAAATGAGTTCAGATTATTTTTTTATAAAAAAGGCCTGCCTTTGCCAGGAACAAGGAATTTGATTAAAATAAAAAAAAAAAATCTAATGTTTATTACGTAATATTTATTAGTTAATTGAAAATTATACTCTATCGAAATAAAGTTATTTTAAATTTAAAATAAAAACATTGGATCAAAATTAATAAAATTTATTCTAATATTAAGGGCGATGATAAACAGGGCCTAGGGCGGCATCAAGTCTAAATCCGTCACTGGATATATTATATAGTTTTATGCATTATTAAGTCTACAACACGAAAATTAGGAGTCGTTCATTTTATTTTAACTTATTCACAGTAGGTTAAAATAAAATAGGAGTTTTATAAGGTAAAATTCAGATGACTATAGATTTAGATTTCTTCCCTGATAAATATACTTTTTGTACTGCCATCTATTAAAATTATTCTACACTACATATAGCTTAAAAATTTGATCGGTGTAAAATCTGTCACATAAGAAAGTAACATTTTAATCAAAAGGAATATGTAATATCCAAATATGAAGTTAACTTTAGAGCAAGGTTTCTATTATGTTATTATAAATTTCGTCAGGGTATTCGTAAATAAAACATTTATTGCGTACTAAAAGCGCCATCTATCATGCAATAGAAAAAGTTTTATAATTATTTATATGGTAATAGATGGCGCTACTGTTGGCTATAATATTATCAAACGTAAGAATGCGTTGATAATAAATGTAAGATTGCACAGATGGCGTAAAGATTCAAAGATTAAATAAAGAATAAAATGTTTGGGATCTTTATTGGAGTTTAGGGCCAGTTTATGGTAGGTATAGTTACACCCGCCCAACAGTCTAACTCAGTAACTTGCCGTACTGATACCTCACTATCGCCTTGTGGGCGGATCACCATTTTTTGGCTACCCACCTTTTTTAGCCTAGGTATAATGTACGCCCGATAAAGATATTCAAAATAAAAAATCAATATCAAAATACATATTCATGAGATACTAAAATTATTTATTTATTCGAATTTTATTCGTGTGGTGACGGAGTAAGAATACAAATCACCACCACTCCCCCTCTCTCTTTCCCGTGGGTGTCGTAAAAGATGATTAATATATCTTACTATGCATATAACATCCATGTAAGAGAACGAAAATTCGAAATAAAATCCTATAACAACCCGTTTGACCAGCGTGGTATAGAAGGTCAATTTACCTCCTATTGCGGAGAAGGCTCTAGCCCAACAGTGGGACCTATATGAACTGAAATAATGTATTCGTATTCTAAAGTAATAAAGTTCTGTAGATGACACAGCCTTAACCAGTGCGGCAATAGTTTAATTGTACATCATCATCATCATCAATTCAGCCTATCGCCGTCCACTGCTGGACGTAGGCCTCCCTCATGTTACGCCATAAAGTGCGGTCCTATGCCGCCTGCATCCAACGACGCCCAGCAACTTTCACCAGGTCGTCGGTCCACCAAGTGGGGGGCGTCCTAGACTACGTCGTCCGATACATGGTCGCCAATCAAGAACCTTTCCTCCCGGTTTAATTGTTACAACAGACAAATACTAAAGAACACCTTCTTGAACAGCTAACCACATAAATATAACAAGTTCTTAGCAATAGCTAATTTTTAGTGTAATTATTAAAACAATTAACGTTATTTAATACACGTAGGTACCTATATCATAACAAGCGGTGCAATCTTTATAATTGCATGCCAATGAAAAAAAAACACACAACATGCAAAATTATACTTAAATTGCTCGCAACAGAAACGATGCATTTTAATATTATACCTACTAACCGTAGGGTTGCTAAGTTTCAGGTAAATAATAATATTTATTAGATATGGACAATACGCAACGCTAATGACCGCCAACTGACTGATTTTGGCGAGAATATTCAAAATTTTGGCAAATTCAAAACTTTTGCAAACACGCGTCGACTGCTGTGTTACTTTGCTCAACCAACACAATATTGAAGGGATTTTAAATCGAATCATTACTTGTGTAAAAAAATGGATACTGTACGATAATCGGAAGCGCTTGTTGCAATGGCTGAACCCTGGAGACCCAGCCAAATCCTGCCCTAAATGAAAATTGGCTCAGAAAAAGTTACTTGTGAGTGTTTGGTGGAATAGCGCTGGTGTCGTTCACTACAGCTTTCTAAAATCTGGCCATACGATTACGGCTGATATCTATTATCAGCAACCGCAAACCATTAAGGAAGAACTAGCTGCTAAACAACCGAGATTGGTCAATCGCTCTAGGCCACTGCTGCTTCACGACAACGCAAGACCACACACTGTACAACAAATAACCACTAAGTTAGATGAGCTACAATTGGAATGTCTGCGACATCCACCGTACTCCCCGCACCTTGCTCCAACAGATTACCATTTTTTTTCGGTATTTGGACAACTTCTTACAAGGAAAAAAATTCAACTCCGTTGCGGCAGTCCAAACTGCCTTCAAAGATTTTATTGATTCTCGCCCCCATGGTTTTTTTAGTGAAAAGATCAATAAACTACCTATGAGATGGCAACAGTGCATTGAAAACAACGGTGCATACTTTGATTAATTATCTATATTTTCCAAAAAAAAGATTGACTTTATATTCCTCCCGTACAAAACGCCAATTTCATATGTAAGGACCTAATATATTTTACTTGCTTTTCTGAATTCCTTTCCTTTTTTTTTCATTAATATTAGTGTTTAATTGCTTCACCTGGATCACTAAATTTATAAACTACGCAGCATGCCACCAGTAACTAAGACAAAATAAAATACAGCTTAGTACGTGACTAATCCTAGAATACATATTTTCTCAACTGATTGTGTATTTTTACCACATATCTGTATAAAATAGATAAAATTTTAGTATGAGTTTGTAATGTCAAAGTAGTAGTTTAATGCTCACACGGTTATTTGCCATCGTGCAAAGTAGGTATCGACCTATGTGTAAAAAAACCGGCTAAGTGCGAGTCGGAGTCACGCACGAAGGATTCCGTACCATTATCTATAACAAATTTGTTGTATGGGAGCCCCCCCTTAAATATTTATCTTATTTTATTTTTAGTATTTGTTGTTATAGCGGCAATAGAAATACATCATCTGTGAAAATTTCACATTTCCGCTGTCTAGCTATCACCATTTTTGAGATACAGCCTGGTGACAGACGGACGGACGGACGGACAACGAAGGCTCAGTAATAGGGTCCCGTTTTTACCCTTTGGGTACGGAACCCTAAAAAAACAGTCTAAACAGTTTTTTATTTTTTGTTTGTCTGTTTGCTCTGGGTACCGTGCGGAACCGATTTTGATAATATTTTTTATTACCAGGTTTATTTATCCTTTCAGAGCAATTCTATAAAATTTTCCTTGATCCCGCAATCGGAGCCAAGGCCTCATGAATTGCAGACACGTACCAATACCTTAGAAGTTATTGGAAATTTAAAATGTGAAGACAAAGTGGATAAAACCGAAGTGAAGCGAGGTCGGATTTCAATCTCATGAATATAACAACCATATTTTATCCATGACTTTGATAATTTTCAATCGTAAAATTTTATTGTTAATTTTTATTAACGTTATAGAACTGGTCGTGATTAATAAATAAAAGCAAAATTAATATAAACAAAATATACATATGTATATTTCACGAAAAAGCAAATATTACGTAAAAATTAGGTGTCAGTCTTTCGTTGTCCATAGCTGAACGTAGTGCTGTATTTAAAATGAGGGGATATAATGCAATAATCGCCATGCTTAGCTGATGGGTCGGTGACCGCAGTAAGGTATTATACGTAACCCAAGAAGAGCTGCTGTCTACTCTTTTGACGAAACATGTAGCTGATTTTTATAATTCCCACGACAAGAAAGATATGTGAAAATGCGATAAATCTTACCCCATCGCCACACGGGTTAATCAAGACTAGCGTAAGGTTTCCTATCATCATTTCAGCCTATATAACTCCCACAATTGGGCTCAGGCCTCCTCCATAATGAGAGGGAAATTGACCTACTATTCCACTCTGATCAAACGTGTTGGTATAGGGTTTTATATCGCGTTTTTTTTTCTTCTCTTGTATCAATGTACCTGCGTATATCTCATAGTCGTCTTTTACGACACCCACGGGCAAGAGAAGGGATGATTCATCATCATTATTATAATCTCAGCCCATATACGTCCTACGAATGAGCTCAAGCCTCCTCCACAATGGGAGGAAAATTGAGTTACTATTCCATGCTAGTCAGAAGTATTTCTTCTTCTTCTTCTCTTGCTTAGTCTCTTTACGATACACACGGGCAAGAGAGAAGATGATTAATTATATTCCTTTTCCCATAACCAAACGGATAACGGGTTTACTATATTAAAGCCTTATTTTCCCCTCACCATTTATTGAGCCGGCCGATGGAACCACTAATTAAAATCATTATCGACAACCCTAGCGACATAGTTGGATTGTACCCATAATGGGTGGATAATTCACTTTAGAATAACACTATGTCATTGTGATGGCAAAAGTGGCAAGCAGTAGCAAATGTGACCTTAACACGTATATAGATACCAACATTCATTGATGCTACCAACAGAATAAATATGCGATGCCTTTATACAAATAATTATTTTTTTAAGAATGTACATATAAATTGACTATCGTATTTATAAATAGTAGCAACCTGACCTCGCTTCGCTTCGGTTTCAGTCGCCTTACCCGCGTAGTGCCCGTTCCCGTGGGAATACCGGGATAAAATATAGCCTATGACCGACGTCCCAAGACAGGGACGTCGAGAGGCGAGGGTACCCGAAAGGGTATTCTGTCGGGCAGATCACTGAGGACAATGAACTCGGCATTGGTGGTAAACGCAACGACGACGGCGACTTTTTTTATACCATGCTAGTCAGATGTGTAGGTATAGGGTTTTATTTCAAGTTTTACTTCTCTTGCACAGATGTTATATGCATCGCTTTGTGATGAATTGGGTTCTTATACTACTCTGTCACCACACGGATAAACAATTAATTTATATGTATATCTAAAAATGACAACTGTTTGTTCATAGCGTCAAGTTTTCACTTCTGTCGACAATCCTTACGACTGTTTTGGGTTTTTTTTAGAGAGCCAATAGGCCGGTTACACCGCGCTCGAACATTTAAGTAGTCCGATACAGCGAAACGAAACCAGTACCAAAATTAGTCTCTAACATACAGAAAAATGGTGATCTATTAATAATTTTAACATACAATCGAAGACATCCTGTCCCTATTAACGAAGCTACGAAGGTCGCTACGAGACTAGTAGTCAATATTAATGAGATGAGTCAGTTTGATAATGAGCACAAGGAAATAGCTACACTGAAGCTAACAATTATTTATACCATGCAGACAATTCTTTTATTTAATACCCATATCAAATTAATTTACAACCTGTATGGTGACGGAATAGGAAAACAATTCGACCCTCTCTTGCCTGTTGGTGTCGTAAAAAACGACTAAGGGTTATAATATACTTTTTTTTGGGGTGGGCTGCGGTTCGGGTGGTCTGCGGTCCGGGTGGGTTGCGCACACCCGCAACCCACCCGAACACCACGTCGCCTTCTTCGTTGGACCAACCACCGGAGCAGGGTGACTTGTCATTAGTGGTCGGCCCGACGGAATACCCCCTAGTAAGGTACCCTCCCATCGACCGACGTCCCCCCCTCGAGGAGGACGTCGGTCTTACCTCACGAGGTCGGCCTCTCGGCGGGTGACGGACTAATTCCCTGGTCACGTCACCCGCGGCCTCGGCTAAGAAGGGATATAATATACTTGTAACATCAATGCAAGAGAAAGAAAACTCGAAACAAAACCCTATACCAACACGTCTTACCAGCATGATATAGTAAGTCAATTTCCCTCCCACGGTGGGGGAGGCCCGAGGCCAACAGTGGGACGTCTATGGGCTGAGATGATGATGATGATATCAAAGAATCGGTAACGATGTTCAGTACTCATGGCGATAGGAGGAAAATTAGATTATGGGGTCTACATCACCCTATCTTCACCAGGGACGGTAGGCACGGCGTAAATCCAGACTATAACCGGTCAAATAAATTCCCGTCACACGAATAGATCACAATAAAATACATAATTGAACTTCGCCACCAGCGGGACCGGACGGTCCTCCGTAAGTCGTCTCTTACGACACCCAAGAATAGTACAAGGGCTGGTAGGATTGACAGCTGCCAACATACACCTAAAATGTTCTATATAAATAACTAGCTGATCCAACAGACATTGTTCTGTCCAAATCTAATAAAATAGTAAAAGGAATTCTGTTCTCATTGAAAACGATCGCAGCGGCACTGGTTCTAATTGTTAATCTAAACCATCCTCATATCCATCGGAACAGCCCCAAAATAACATCACAATCGGTCCAGCCATAGGAAGAGTTTCATTACAAACACAAGAACGAAGATTTATAATTTATATACATAAACACTACCAATACGCCCTCGCTTCGCTTCGGTTTCAGTCGCGTTACCCACGTAGTTCCCGTTCGCGTGGGATAAAATATAGCCTATGTTAATGGAAAGGTATAATATCAGGAATATTATACCTTTCCATTGATAAAGGAATTTTGTAAATCAGTTTAGGTGGTTTAAGCGTGAAGGCTTAAGAAACAAACAAACAAACAAATTTACTTTCGCATTTATAATATTAAGTAAGGATGAGGATTAATATAGTTGCCAAGTCTTACCTAATCCTAAGAAAAATGCCTTCCTATGAAGTAACTATGGCAACATCGTATCAAACACGTTTTTTTCATGTCACCAAATATGTAATAGACCGGGGCCATGTAAGGGGGCGTTCATAAAATACGTGAGATGTTTAAGGGGGGGAGGGTGTCGAGTCAAATCTCATCTAATCTTACGTTAGAGAGAGGGGGGGGTCTCGGCAAGTATCACGCAATTTCTTTTTCTGATTGAAACAAAAAAAATATACTATTTTGGTCCATTTAATCCAGATTGTACATGCTTAAGATTTAATCGTAAGCGTAATCGTAATACGATTAAGATCATTCAATAATTCGTTCGAAAGAAAATAATTTCATTCATACTTCGACGTTATACCATAGATAATTCACTATAAAATAAGATAGATGTGCAACTGAGGTTTTAAATTTGTAACCATGGACTGAATTAGAGTAAATATTCTTTTTTTAATCACAGTAGTTACGATTTAAGTATTCTATTGTTAAATTTTTATTACACTTATAATTAAACTCTCAGCAATATTGATTACTAGTCTTAACTAGTCGTAAATAAAAGCACGAAGCAATTTTTTTTTCTTTTTACAATAACAATGCAACGCGTTTACGTAAGAAACCCACATTTTGAAAAATCTCACGTGAGATTGGCGGATGGGGGAGGGGGTTGAATAAAATCTCATGACATCTCACCAGGGGGGGAGCCTCCTTCATAACAGGAGGAAAATTGATGCTACTATACCATGCTGGTCAGACAGGTTGGTATAGGGTTTTGTTTCGAGTTCCTTCTCTTATAATACTTATTGAAGTGAAACTTCTTTATCGGCGTTGGAAAAAAAAATTATCGTCACATTTTTCGGTTACGCGTCCGATTTTTTCGTTACGCGCCATCTTTTCCTCGTCCCCACCACGGTCGATTCATAGAAAGAGTTCTTTCTCCAGTGGAGTAGGGATAGCATGTCGTTTAAGCGGACATAAAGCGATAAAATGATAAAGGCATAAAGTGATAAAGGGATAAAAGGGATAAAGGCATAAAGGGATAAAGAGATAAGGTGATAAGGGGATAAAGGGATAAAGTGGTAAAGGGATAAGGTGATAAGGGGATGAGGGGTTAAGGGGATGAGGGGGTAGGGGATAAAGGGATACAGGGATAAAGGGATAAGGTGATAAGGGGTAAGGAGATAAAGGGATACAGGGATAAAGGGATAAAGTGATAAAGGGATAAGGTGATAAGGGGATAAAGGCATAAAGTGATAAAGGGATAAGGTGATAGGGGGATAAAGGGACAAAGGAACAACGGGACAAAGGGACAAAGGATAAAGAAGTTTCACTTCTGCTATGCGTACTTTGTACATACGTTCATTTTTTTTATACATTGTTATATAATTTATAATAACGACAATATTATTATATTATTTATAATCATAATCTTAGCCCATATACCTCCCACTGTGCTTGAACCTCCTTTACTATGAGAGGGAAATAGACCTACTACGTCAGATCGACTTAGTAGTCGATCTGACGTGTTGATTAAGGGTTTTGTTTTGAGTTTTCCTTCTCTTGCATAAACGTTATCTGCATCTTATATCCCTTAGTCGTCTTTTATAACATTCCCGAGTAAAATAGGGGGTGTGGATTGTATTCTTACTCCGTTATCACACGGGAATAATTTATAATATACCAGCAACCCGCCCTCGCTTCGCTTCGGTTTCAGTCGCCTTACCCGTGGCGTAGTTGCTGTTCCTGTGAGAACACCAAGATAAAATATAGCCTATGTCACTCCCTGATATTATAGTTTTCCATTGGTGAAAGAATTTTGAAATCGGTTCGTTGGTTTAAGTGTGAAAGCGTAACAAACAAACATCCTTACTTACGCATTTATAATATT
Organism: Lymantria dispar; assembly: GCA_032191425.1. Classification (NCBI taxonomy): domain Eukaryota; kingdom Metazoa; phylum Arthropoda; class Insecta; order Lepidoptera; family Erebidae; genus Lymantria; species Lymantria dispar. The sequence continues at coordinate 34,613,251 of CM063448.1, forward strand.
AATAAGGATTATATTATTTTAAGATTGTAAATGCGAATGTAATTCTGTCTGTCTGTATTTTCATCTATGCCATTTAACCACTTTTATGAGATTTGGTGCAGAAATGAACTAGAGCTTAGGAAAGAACCTATTATCCCAAAAAAGCCTTGATTGGTTTGAAATATGGGTTAATAGTCATAATTATCAAAGATAAAACCATGAAACGTTTTATCTAGTAACTTAAGAAGAAGTGAATAAGAATTTATCTCAATGTTTAACGTTATTTATTTAATTTTTAAGTTTATATATTGAATTATTGATAATAACCCACCTAAATTTCGTGAAGTTTTATCAAGAATAAAATATACTCCTAATGGAAGGAATCAACCTCCTAAGGGTTTTCCATACGACAACAAAAAATAATCTTATTTTTCTCGTAACTAATAGTCACGGTTTCTTTCAATTTCAGATCTTAACATTTAACGATGGAGTGATTGGCCAAAATAGATATGTTACTGCTCTTTGACAAACAGTTCGATTCTTTAATAGTCACAGATATCAATGTAGTGAAAAGTAAATAAATAGGCATTGAAGAAGAACTCACAAAATATTGCATAGCAAATATTGACGTGTACACGGAAATGTTCGATAATTCGAACAAAATTTGTAAACTAATATTAGTGTTTAACAAGAAATCTAAATCAGGACTCGTTTGTGAATTCATTCCATTCGAATATTTGCCGATAAAAGTAAAAAGGACAGAAGTCGAGCGAAAAAGATGATAGCCTCATTGTTTGTAAGGACAGATAAAAGCTGTGTTACTGTAGATCGGTATATCAAACATTGTTTATCAAATGCCTTAGAAAGTTTTAAACAGCAGCACTGAAGAAGCAAGATCCTCCTCTACCTTGACAACGCATTTCACCGGACGCCCTATCGAATAATTGCCTACCAAAGGTGTAGAGCAAGTGAATCATGCTATATTATTTTAATATGTAACGGGAAGGAAATAAATATTGTTTTGTTTCTTTGCATATTAAAACTGTTTTATTTCCCATAGCAAATCCTTTAAATATTTTAAAATAATAGTAATTATTTATTTATTGGAATAATGTATGTTAATTGTATGTAATTTCTTTTGTTTTCGATTATTTTTCCTTAATAGTGTTATGTGTTACAAAGGGTCAAGCGACCTTACATTTATTCCGTTTAAATAAATAATTTATATCACACTAAATATTTCACTAAAATACCGCTAGAGGTCGACTTAAAAGCAGCGCCATCTATTGAGCGATTAGTAACACTTTGTTTCGCTATTATTGAAAATAGCGCCATCTCTCAAACCATGTACACAGTTTTCAAATTTAAAACCTCAGTTGCACATCTATCTTATTTTATAGTGAATTATCTATGTAATAGACTATGCCAGTTGCAATCCATGCAACAATGTCAAACCATTTTTATTATTGAAGACTTTAGTTTGGTTGACCAGCGACTTCAACCACATAGAAATTATTATTGTTTTTTTACTTTTGGTGGCAAACGAACGAACACTGCACCTGATGATTGCAATGTGGTTCGGTGTTACTAAAGGTAGGTACCAAAAGTAAATAAAGGAAAGTTGTCCTTTTATCTGAAAAAGGCAATACATTAACGTGATAAAAAGTATTCTATGTGTTAATCTAAGCAATGGTCTATTTGTGTGAAAATTTCAGAAAGAAATGTTTTATAATATTTATACAATGTTCATTCTCCAAAGGTTTTAAGTGAAATGAAGGTAATAAATAATAAGGTAATATTGCTATAAATCTTCATGTAATGTTGCTGTTTTTATGTACTTAAGGAAATAATTATACCGTAATAATTGATTGTTCAGTGTAATTATAAAACGCAATCGATTGAAAATCGTAAAGTGAGATCAGCTTTTGCTGGCCATTCAAGTGAATTTACTAGCAACCCGCCCTCGTATTGCTTCGGTTTCGGTCGCCTTACTCGCACAATTCCCGTTCCTGTGGGAACACCGGGCTAAAATATAGCCTAAATTACTCAAAATCAAAATCGGTCCAGGCGTTTTGAAGATTATCTCAAATAAACAGGCAGATAGGCAAAAAAAATTTGAAGTGTATTTTAAGCATAGGTGTCGTTCTAATAACCGTGTGAGCATGAAAAAAGCCCATTGTTTTGACTTTACAGACACTTCAATTTTATGTATAGACTAGCAACCCACCCTCGCTTCGCTTCGGTTTCAGTCACCTTACCCGCGTAGTTCCCAATCCCGTGGAAATACTGGGATAAAATATAGGCCTAGGTTACTCCCTGATTCTAGCTTTCCATTGGTGAAAGATTTTTTTTAAATCCGTCCAGCCATTTTGAAGATTACCCGGAACAAACAGACAGACAGAAAGACAGACCGACAAAAAATATAATGTGATTTTTGGGCATATGTATAGTGCAAATAACACGTGAGCATGAAAAAGGCCTATTATTTTGACATTACAAACAGATACTCCAATTTTATTTATTGGTATAGATATTGTCATTAGCCTGCTCGTATCCTATTACTTGTGGTCGAATCAATATGTACTCTATATACTCTTCTTCCATTCTTCTTCTCTATATATTTAAAAGAAAGTCGTGTTAGTTACACTATCTATAACTCAAGAACGGCTGTACCTATTTGGCTGAAAATTGGTGGGGAGGTAGCTTAAAACCAGGAGACGGACATAGGATACTTTTTATTCCATTTTATTTTTTTTAATGGTGTTTACAAGATTTCGCCAATAACTGTTTTATCCCGTTCGATCGCGTTCCCGTGTGATGTGACATAAAATGTCAAAAAGAATACAAGTCACTATGAAACGCAGTATAAAAAAAAACGCGTTTGATATGTCATAACAAAACGCAAATGACAGCTAAACGTAATTTTGTCTATAGTTGAGTATGGTTGAAAATTTGATAATTATCATTTTGTCAGAAATCAATAATGAGTAATTTGTATGCTCTTTGAATCATCATTAACAATGCCGCGACCAAAACGATCGAATCTTTCCCGACTAAGCTGTAATGGTTCTTCCATTAGACTATATTTTTGGTAATTTAGAAAATATATTTACGAAAAAAATTATGGCGTTACGAAGTTTGTCGGGTCAGCTAGTTGTCAATAAAACTACTTTACAGCTTTTATAGCATAGTTCGCCCATGACCATGAACGCTATAAAGTGTTCGAAACGTCGGGCAATCAAAAATCTAATATGTAGTAATGCGATAAAATCCTTAAAGTAGTTTTATTTACAATTTAAATTGCTTTCGAATATGTATAAAAATGATTCAAGGTCTGCTTTGAAAGTATTTATTGAAGCCCGTGATGTAAAGTTTGGAAAAGTGCAACTAAATAAATATTATTATGTAATGATTTCTGATATTAACGCGAGTATTACACATCCTAACTCATATTATTAATACGAATGTGAGTTTATTTGTTGCGCTATCTTCCGAGCATCTATACTAATATTATAAAGAGGAAAGGTTTGTATGTATGTTTGTAACGAATAGGCTCCGAAACTACTGGACCGATTTCAAAAATTCTTTCACCAATGGAAAGCTATAATATCAGGGAGTAACATAGGCTATATTTTATCCCGGTATTCCCACGGAAACGGGAACTACGCGGGTAAGGCGACTGAAACCGAAGCGAAGCATGGGCGAGTTGCTAATCCTAAATACTTGTGATCGACTCAATATGTACTCCTCTGCCGTAGTACCTATTGCTAAAGTTTGGCAATAGTTTTTATGATCGGCCACCTGCCTCTTTGGGAACGCAATTGTTGACTAGAAGTCATCAAATGGTAATGGTCCAGGTCCATGAAAGGCTCTTAATCATCTTTTGTGTAACCCATGAGCAATGTAAGACTTGGTAGTATTCGTAAAACTATTCAAAAAGTAAAGACAAAATGGAATTAGATTACGGCTGGGAATACGAACGCCCAGTCGTCGATTTTCATCCGGTGGTCGGCCTCACCACGAAGGCGACTTGACATGGGTAGGTTACGGGTGTGCGTGCTTACGCCCCTCTGTCACCCCGGACGGAGCTGGGCGAGGAGTGCGCCGACCGTAACCAACCCCCCAAAAAAAAAAGTCGATGATTTTCAGCCCAAGCTAAACTTACAAACTAACCTGACAATATTAGGTAATGCCGTCCTGAACACAAAACAAACACAAAAATAATGTAATATTTTTTCTTGTATTTCCTTATTTACTACTAACTTTCACGTTAAATTGTAGCCTGAATCAGAGATCGTTTCAGAACTAAGAGCGACGGCATACGGTGATGGACATTCCAAAATTGGCGTAGGAGAGCAAGCTAATGAAGACCGAATCCGTCATTGCTTGAAAGCAATGACGAATTCGGTCTTCATTAGTATTCATTTTTCATTTCGTAGTAGTTTTCCATTTCATTTTCATTTCACTTCATTTTGTAGTAGTTACTGCTCTCAAGAGACATTTCATCATCATCATCATCATTTCAGCTCATATACGTCCCATTGCTGGGCTCCAGCCTCCTCCACAATAGGAAGGAAATTAACCTTACTATATCATGCTGGTCAGATCTTACTATATCATGCTGGTGCTGTTTGGCAGCGGCTTCGAATACTACCAACCCTTGCTTTGCTCGTGGGTGTCGTAAAAGACGACTAAGAGCCCTAGATTGACCCGGACTAACTCCATCTGGTACCATTTGGGTCAACGATTACATTCCCAAGGAGGGTTGACGTCAGGCAGGCGGCCAGTCATAAAAGTCATTGCCGAAACTTTTTGCAATATGTCAAAACAGATGACATATTGCGTCGACCCCAAGTAATTGGGATAAGAACAAGATGATGATGATGATCATGCTGGTCAGACAGGTTGGTATAGGGTTGGTTTCGAGTTATCCTTCTCTTGCATAGATATTATATGCTTATTATATCCCTTAGTTGTTTTTTACGACATCCACGGGTAAGATAGGGAGTGGTGAATTGTATTCCTAATCCATCACCACACGGCAAGACCCATTATTAAAATAAAAAAAAATAGACGTATTTGAAAATAAAATATGTATGTATCTATACTATCTATATAATTGTATCGATCAAGCAATTAACTGTTAAATATCATTATAAAACCGTCAAATAAATTCAAGAACGTTATTATCAATCGAATATTTGTAAATAAATGATTATGCCCTAATATTCAATTACGAAAAACCACGTATTGTTAAAAGAGAAAATTTTGATTATTTATGTTGCAATGGACCCAATTCATATTGTTAGTTTACGTAACTGTTACATGCAGTTATTTTAGAACGGTAAGATTTCTTTAACCTTCGATTTGGGACCCTAATATCGAACGATTACTGAATTGTATTTGGTCGTCATTGACAGTTAGGGTTGCTACCATTTATTTCGTAAATAAAGTACATTGCTTAATAAATCAATGAAAAAATATTTCGCGTCCAAATTAAGTACGGTTTGCTACATGGTTTTATTTTAAAGGATATTTTTGACTATATTTAGAGAATTTCAATAAATAATTACCACTGCTAAACAGCATCGTTGTACCCTATTTTAAAGTAAATAAATATATTTTTATTTATTATATTTTCCGTGTGGTGACGGAGTAAGAATACATTTCGTCACCCCCTCTCATACAAGTAGGTGTTGTAAAAGACGACTAAGGGATATATTACGCATATGACATCTATGCAAAAGATGAAAAATCTCGAAACAAAACCCTATACCAACCTGTGTGACGAGCATGGTATAGTCAGGTCAATTGCCCTCCTATTATGTAGGAGGCTCGAGCCCAGCAGGGCGGCGAAACAAAGCGAAAAAAATATGCTTTTTATCGGATTGAAAGGCAATGAGTTAAATTTTATAATTTATGAGACAAATCAACACACGCGTAATAAAGTATTTTTGCGTACTTTATTATTCGCATAAAGTATAGAGTACAATCACCCGAAATAATGTACCATTCTTTATAATAAAGTACGGGTGGCAACCCTACTGACAGTGTCTATACTACTACCAACTACATTTTTATTCTATACTTGCCAAAGTTTTGCAGGAATAGAAATCTTTTGAACAGAACAACGTCTGTTGGGTCAGCTGGTATTCTATACAAATATTATAAAACTCAAATGTTTGCTTGATTCATCGCCTTATTCTCACGAACTATAGACTATGGTTCTATGGACCATAAGGCCCGTTTGTCCGACCGACTGTCCCGTTCGTGATCATACGTCCCGTATTTGCAAACAGAGTATAAATGATCATGACTGTCCTGCGCAAGAACGGAACTGATGACACTCGCATGAGAGACCGATAATTAGACCAATACGCCATCTGTTCCTAGTTTCATCTATCTATAGATATCATCTATGCAAAAGAAGGTAAATTAGACACAAAGCCCTACACCAATCCGTCTGACCAGCCTGGTATATTATGTCAATTTCCATACAATTGTAGGAAGGCTCGGACCCAGTAGTGGAATTTATATGATGACTAGCAACCCGCCCTTGCTTCGCTTCGGTTATAGGTTATAGTCATTTTACCCGCGTAGTGCCCGTTCCCATGAGAATACCGGGATAAAATATAGCCTAGTTTACGCCCTGATATTATAGCTTTCCATTGATGAAAGAATTTTTGAAATCGGTCCAGCCGTTTTGAAGATTACCCGGAACAAACAGACAGACAGACAGACAAAAATTTTTTAATTGCTATTTTAGGCATAGGTGTCGTGCAAATAACCGTGTGAGCATGAAAAAAGCCTATTATTTTGACATTACAAACAGACACTCCAATTTTATTTATTGGTATAGATATTAAATTACATTATCTTGCCTATAAAGGCATATGAAAATGACTGCGTCAAATTAATGATCAAAATTAATGACAAATCTAACAGTTTTTTAATTTTTGAGTATTTGAACACACACACACACATTTGAACATTCTGTGTGGTGACGGATTAAGAATACAATTCACCACTACCTATCTTGCCCGTGAATGTCGTAAAAGACGACTAAGGGATATAATATGCACATAACAGCTGTACAAGAGAAGGAAAACTCGAAATGAAGCCCTATACCAACATGTCTGACCAGCACGGTATCATCATCATCTTGCTCTTATCCCAATTACTTGGGGTCGACGCAATATGTCATGTGTTTTGACATGCTAAAAGTACTGACCAGCACGGTATAGTAGATTAAATTCCTTCCCTTTGTGGAGGAGGCCCGAGCCCAACTGTGGGACATGTTTGGCCTGCGATGATGATGATGACACATTTAAAATATACCTATTCTTACGTAGTTTATCGCGTTTGTATTTGACTTTTGATTTCCCGACGTTTGTACCGATGTAGTCCTCCCTCAACCATGAATATGATCACGCCTCTTTCCCATAGGGGTAAGCAGACACCACTTCCTTCCACATGCTACGATCTTGACATACCACTTTCGCCTCCTTCATATTCATTCATCTCCTCATACATGTTCTTCGGTTCAGGGTGCTAATAACCTGGCCTTTCTTAAGAACGTCCCCGATTTGATCGTGGAACGTCCGCCTAAGTCTTCCCCTTCCAACGCTTCCGTTCACATTCGCCCTATAAATTCTCCTTGTTAGTCTCCTTTCATTCATTCTCTCTACATGGCCAAACCAACTTAACACACCTTTCTCAATCCTTGTCACTACATCTACATTCATACCACACCGTTCTCTAATCACTCTGTTCTTAATTCTATCACTCATTTTCACACCAATCATGCTCCTCAGCGCTCTCATTTCCACAACATTTACTTTACTTTCGTGGTTCTTCTGCCATACCCAGCGCTCACTTCCATACATCAGGGTTGGTACAAGCACTCCCCTATGCACAGCCAAACCAGCCTTCTTAGCCTTCTTGAATTTTATATAAAAAGAGTTTTATATAAAAAAAAAGTAACAATAATCAAACCTTTCAGCTGTCCCACCCACATGCAAGACAGTGAGAGCGATGAATTGTATTATTCTCCGTCACTACAAGGATAATCGAATGTTTCCACTACAATAAAATAAAAAAATGTAACTATACCCCAGTACAGAGGACAGTCCGTTTGGTATAATTGAGACTAATTCGTTCAAACACCCGGCCCTATTTGACATCAAGTAGTTTGTTGCAACATTAGAATCTATACATCCTGTTTGATGTTGATCCGTTATCGTTTTACGTTACGCTTTGTCCCTGAAGAAGTAAGCAGAAGTGTAACATTATCTCATCATCATTACAGCCTATCGCTGTCCACTGCTGGACGTAGGCCTCTCTCATGTTACGCCACAAAGTCCGGTTCTGTGCCGCCTGCATCCAACGACGCCCAGCAACTTTCACCAGGTTGTCGGTCCACCTAGTGGGGAGGCGTCCTACACTGCGTCATCCGATACGTGGTCGCCACTCGAGAACCTTTCACCCCCAGCGGTTATCGGTTCGTCGAGCGAAGTGGCTTACCCATTGCCACTTCAGCGTGCTAATTCTTCGTGCTATGTCGGTTACACCCGTTCTTCTGCGGATTGCCGTATTTCGGATTCTATCTCGCAGAGAAATCCCGAGCATAGCCCGCTCCATAGCACGCTGACATTATCTATATACATATAATTAGCGGCATAGATGGTGCGTTAGTTAAAATAGCGACCTAGCGTGCCAGTGGTATGGGTTACACACAGGACAAATTGCTGTTTTGAGTCTGTATGTAATTTATGTCCGTTAATTACCCCACAATACAAGGGTTATTTTCTTAATGCAGAGATTAAGAAAAATATGTAGTTTGTATGTATTTATGTGCCTGAACTCCTAAACGACTGGACCGAAATGAAACTTTTTAACTTTGTGTTCAGGTGGATCCAAATATGGTTTAGATAAACAACTGGTCTTGATATGTGTCCGAGATATCTAGGCAATCTATTTTTTTAATTGTATATTATTTTTATAATCCTGTTTTTATATTAGCTTAGCTGCTATATATTATAATGTAATTTTGACTTCGTGTATCCATGTGGTGAAGAATACAATTCACCCCCCAAATGTGGATTTCGTAAAAGGCAACCAAGGTATTATAATACGCACATAATATCTATGCAAGAGAAGGAAAATTTGAAATAAAACTTTATGCCAATCCTCCTGACCAGCGTGGTATAAATAGGTCACTTTGCCTCCCATTGTGAAGTTCAAGCCTAGTAATGGCACGTATATGAGCTGTAATGATTATTAAAAAATAAAATAAAAAAAGTTTAACAGTGAATCTATTACGGAAATATTGGGCTTAAATAAGATAATATTCAAGATGTAGGTAGGTATGTACAGATAGCCATGATCGTGCGCCACCTTGCCCTGACGGTCGCTTACTGATGTTAACTTCTATTGTAATACAACAAAATGTATTTTTATGTAAACAATCCTTCAGTATTTTCTTGAAGATTTTCTTGTTTCATGGTTTCAGATTACTGAAGTTATACTTCTTATAGCGCATTAGGGAAAAGTGAGGAGAGTAAATAGCGCGCCGTCACGAAAATACGACACCCTGAAGTCTTTTTTTCTATTATTAGTGCCGTTTTTTCTACTAACGTAGGTTCTACAAAAGCGAAGTATACAATTTTTAGAAAGATTTTTATTTTGTTACGCTAAAGAAGTGTAACTTCTTACGTACCTATATATAAGTACACACACACTTTTTTTCTCAAATCAAATCATATCAGATTATGTAAACGCAATTAAAGCAGCGAGAAATTACCACACGGAAATAAAAATACAAATGTATTTTTATTTTCGTGTGGTAACAGTATGAATACAATCCCATCCTCTGTCTCTCTTCACATTAGTGTTGCCCAAATGCAAGACCAAGACGAGACTTGGACCGGTCTTGGTCTTGGTCTTGTAACATCACACCTAGTCTCGTCTTGGTCTTGGTCTTGCGCACCCGAGTCTTGGTCTTGGTCTTGCGCACCCGAGTCTTGGTATTGCAGCAAGAGTCTCGCAAAGTTTTGCAGTTAGAATAACGTAACAGTAATTTATCATGGCAATGAAAAATCCAACTAAATTAATCAAATATCCTATCCTATCTATCCATCTGCTAGCCTATAGTTCACTATTGAATACAATACTTACCACTGGAGAAAATTACTCTTCTATTCCCCTGGTGTTCCATTAGACAGCGTTACTACTCTTATGACAGGACTTTAGACTCTATTTTCTTAAGACGTCACCACACGAGGCAGTTGATACAATAAATTTTATGTCATTTTATAATCAATGCGATATTTTACAATTAATGCGATTGTTTATATTCCCCTTCAAGTTAAGTGGTATGTATCTATTGTATTTCCAGTTTAGTTACTGATACTCTGGATACTTGAAAAAACCTGTTGCTCTATTGCCTATATAAATACTTTGGCCGCTGGATCCATGTAGCTCTTAATATACTATTTATTCAAGAACATATAAAACTGATTTAAAATTTTATGGTTTTAATACTTGTAAAATGTATGATATTTGTCGTCATCGTCACAGCTCATAAAAGTGCCACTGCTGGACTTAAGCTTCCTTCCAGTAAGAGGAAAATTGATCTACTATACCACGCTGGTCAGACATGTTGGTACAGGGTTTTCTTTCTAGTTTCACTTCTCTTGCACATATGTTATATACACAGGGTGTATCAGGTTATGGGACAACTGTTCATGTATGTTGTAGTTCAACAGTCATAGATCATAATTAGAATGTATATTACACAAAAACAATATAACGTAAAAGTTATAGTCATTACAAAAATGTGTGTCTAAGAGTTTATGCCTTAAATTTTATGCATTATGTAGGTATGTACAGACAGGATATATGTAAGCATGTAAAATTTCGACAGTATAAATAGGTATTAGATTTGCGTGAACCTTTCAATGGTTACGTAGGTACAAAGGCGACTCATCAACGGTCATTGGCCGATCAGCTGATTTATGTTAAAGCGAAGTTTGTCTTGCTTATGCAAACGTAATCATTGATTTATTCAAATTCTAATGAACATTTAACAAAATACGAATATGTTGTAGATTAAGTATCATTCCTTTATACATTTTAATCAATTTACACGAAAAAACGATGACAAAATTGAGAACTTACATGTCTCTCAATTCATTAACGAATCGATAATTTTATTTAAATTTTTTTTCATGGGTTCCTAACACCATTGCCCGATCCGATTTGATACGACATCCACGGGTAAGAGAGTGGTGAATTATATTCGTACTCTGTCTTTTTTTTTGTGTGTGTGTAGCTGTTGGTCGCAGATGACCTTGACAGCTTAACGCGGTCAATGGGTGAGCGCTGATGGCTCTCAACCCGGTAAGTAAGTTAAGCGAACATCGCCCGAGGGCTCCCCCCTGTGGGGAACGGACCTCGGCTCGGGGCGTCGCTGAGAGCAAAGTGGGCGTGGCCAAGTTTAGGTTAATGACTTTTACGCGGCGCGGTATTCGACCTCGACGGCGAGGCCGATACAAATTCAAATTCAAATTCAAATTCAAATACTTTATTATGCATAAACCCCGCGGGGGCACTTACATATGGTCACTTTTTTACATTTTTACCTTACACTACTACCGGATCGGAACGCGACCGCACTGAGAAGATCCGGCAAGAAACTCAGGGGGCTTGTCTTCTTTTTTATTCATTTACTATTTTTTTTTTTTTTAATAAGATAATATACAACAACATGTCTATTAATAGCTCCAGTGTGATGCCTTTCGAATCATCATACAATACAGTTATTAAATATAACGAAAAAGTACCATGGCTGGACCAGATCCCGCAAGCGGCACCCGATCACGAGTTAACCACTAGAGCAGCCATCACTCCCCTCAACCACAATGGAGGGAAGGGAGTGACCCGCTCCTCGTAGCTACCGCAAGCAGACCCTTCAGTGAGCATGACCAATACCATGGGCCACAAACATAAAACACAGATTAAACAACAAATTCGTTTGGCAAAACACGCTACGCTTTACAATTATATTAACAGCAACAGAATAAACATGTATGTAACACCTTTTGAAATAATGAGAAAATGCCTGAATGAGGAGCTGCTCATAACCAGTCTGTATTATCATCAAGATAATCCGAGATTTTATAATAACCTTTTCTACAAAATCTACTCTTGATTGCTTTTTTAAACTTTTTAACTGGCATATCTCGAATATTAATAGGTAATTTGTTGTAGAAGCGTATACATTGCCCCATGAAGGATCTGTTAACTCGTTGAAGACGAGTACTGTGTACAACTAATTTATCCTTATTCCGAGTATTTACATGATGAATGTCACTATATTTTTCAAAGTTACCGATATTTTTCTTTACATAAAATACATTTTCGTATATATATTGAGATATAACAGTCAGAATATTTATCTCTTTAAATTTCTCTCTTAGTGACACTCTTGGGCCTAAATTATATATCGCGCGGACCGCCCTTTTTTGTAGAATAAAAATTCTATTCAATTCCGCGGAGCAGCCCCAAAGTAATATGCCGTATGACATGAGACTATGAAAGTATGCGAAATAAACTATTCTGGCTGTTTCAACATCGGTTAATGCGCGAATTTTTTTTACCGCATAAGCCGCTGAGCTGAGCCTATTTGACAGTTTCTCAATATGAGGCCCCCATTGGAGTCTATTATCTATAGTGATGCCTAAAAAGGTGGTTGATTCCACAAGGTCCAGAGCCACCCCATTCATTTGAACATTGGTTTCCACTTGTCTCACATTGGGAGTAGTAAATTTAATACATTTAGTTTTTGTCTCATTTAGAACTAAATTATTAGAATGAAACCAATGAACAACGTTAGACAGTGCATTGTTCACATCGTCATAGTTGAGCATTTGTCGCTTAATCTTAAACAGTAAAGAGGTATCATCTGCGAACAACACAATGTTTTGATTGTCCCCTACATAATAGGGTAAGTCATTGATATATACAAGGAACAGAAATGGCCCCAGTATTGACCCTTGCGGAACGCCCATTTTGATAACAGAACCAGATGATCGTGCACCGTTAACATCGACTCTCTGAATTCTGTTGCTTAGGTAGGAAATTATAAGTTCCAGAGCGTTTTTCCTGATCCCATAGTGGTGTAATTTCTTGATGAGAGTTTCGTGGTTTACGCAATCAAATGCCTTAGATAAATCGCAAAAGATGCCCAAAGCCTCGTGCGATTCCTCCCAGGCTGAAAAAATGTTTTTTAATAATTCTACACCCGCATCAATAGTAGAGCAATTCTTAGTAAAACCAAATTGATTTTTATGAAAAATACCATGGTTGTTAAAATAACTCAACATCTGAACAAGTATAATTTTCTCAAATACTTTACTAAGTGTAGGTAGTATGGATATCGGTCGAAAATTATTAACATCTGACATACTACCCGATTTAAACAAAGGAATTACTCTACTCATTTTCATGAGCTCAGGAAACACACCTCGAGCAACACAACCATTAAACACAGAAGTCAAGTGGGGGGCAATAATATTAATTATATAATTAACTGTCTTTACTGATAAACCCCACAGATCAACTGTTTTTTTAATATTAAGGGATTTAAAAGAGCGTAAAATATCTTTCACAGTGACATCTGAAAATTCAAAGGTTATGTCGCATTTTACAATACATTGCTTAAGGAGCGATTCAGCTATAATAGGAGATGACACTAATGATTTTGTAATCAGTACAGGCACATTTGTGAAATGGATTTCAAATTCAGCCGCCACTTCTTTATCTACTTTCACATTCTTATCACCTATCTTTAAACTAAAGTCTTTCTTGCGTGCAGTATTCCTACCAGTTTCACTATTTATCACATTCCAAGTCATTTTAATTATATCACCTGATTTTTTAATTTTATTTCTCAGATAAATAGATTTTGCACAGGAACAGGCACGTTTAAATATTTTGGAATAGTTCTTTACATATTCCAAAAATACTGGATAATGGTTATAAGATTTTTCATGATAAAGATCATATAACCTTTTTCTGCTTTTGTAAATACCAGGAGTAGCCCATTCACTAAAACCAGCAGGAACCCCAAAAGTCAATATTTTGGGTTTGAATATTTTATTAAATTCAGTATTGATTATGTGAGATAGAGATGTATATAACTCATCTGGGTTGTCATGAATAGGCAACAGCGGCACTCTCATACTCAGGTTGTCTCTAAAGTTTTCTAAACGGCTGACATTCATAGGAATAAAGGTAACACTTTCTCGTTGAATCCTATTAGTTCGAGGCAGTACAACAAGCTGTCCACAGTGATCCGAATCCAGTGTGTTTAAGATGTATTTACTAATTGGCTTAGCATTTATAAAGACATTATCTATACAAGTTGCACTCCCAGCAGTTATCCTAGTAGGTTCCAAGAAAGCATTATACAAATTATAAGATTTCATCAAAGTTATAAATTTTTGTGTAATATTATTTTTTTCCAATAAGTTTATATTAAAATCACCACAGATCACAAGAGTTTTATTACTAGCAGAGATTTTGAACACAATATCCTCCAACTGTCTCTCAAAATCATCATATGGTGAACATGGAGGTTTGTATACGCACACAACTATGAACTGCTCAGACTCAATACAGGCAATTTCAATAACATAACGCGGAGTTTTATCTGTTATCGCTGCGCGAGCTGTGTAGGTCCTTTCTTGGGCGATCATAATAGCGTCATCTTCTTCTTCAAGAAGATGACGAGGACGTCGGACCGCGGATATTTTTAAGGGGACATAGTTTACCGCCCCAACCACTAGTGGATTGGGGTGAGTCGTGGCAGAGGCAAAATAGCGCTGGGAGCAACGCTTCATGTACTGCCTGATGGTGATCGTACTCTGTCCCTACATGGACATTTATATAGATTAATTGTAGGCATATTTCTATGTCCAACAGTGAACGTCGTTGGGCTAATGAATAAACGGATATATAAATATGTATAATGGGCAAGAGCACTCTCGTGATTACGGTATTTTTGTCCTTAAGCCTTTCCGAAGAGTAATTCTGAAAAGCCAACACCAACATTGGGAATCGATTGGCCAATAGATGGATATCTCAAGACTGATTTGACTTGCCGTGTAGTGACGGAGTAAGAATATAATTCATCATCCCCTATTTTACCCGTGACTGCGAACCCACGACTAAGGGCTATAATATATAACATCGGTGCAAGAGAAGGAAAACTTGACATGTATGACCTGTAACAACACGGCGGTTCACCGTGGCGATTCCCCTCCGGCCACGGCCGATTCTCCTCCTGTTATGTAGAAGACACGAGCTCAACCGTATATAAGCTGAAATGGTGATTTGAATTAAATGCAAGACCGCGAGACTCTTGCAGGCCCAGTCTTGGTCTTGCTCAAGTCTTGCAGGGCCAGTCTTGGTCTTGGTCTTGCAAAAATTAAGCGGTCTTGGTCTCGGTCTCGCATTTCTCGCAAGACCAAGACCGCAAGACCAAGACTTTTTTGGGCAACACTACTTCACATAAGTAGGTGTCGAAACTAGGGATGTGACTTGGAGGGAAAATAATCGATTTTTTGTTCTTTAAAATAAAATAATCGATTTTTCTCCCAACAGGATTATGATGACCTGTTTTTTTTGGAAATGTGAGCTTTATTTTCTAATATAGTATGAAACAATCGTGATGACATTTTTTTTAGGAAAACTGACAGTAAATAATCGATTAATTTCGATCGAATTTCGAATAATAAAAAAACGATTAATAATCGATTTTTATTATTTTGATAATCGAATATATAAATCGATTATTAATCGATTATTTTTTTGTAATAATCGATTATTATAAAAGTCGATTATTTTTACGCTATTTATTCAGCTCAGAACAAAAATAAACAGTCCCAGTTGGCGCTAAGTTTCTTTTTCTGACGATAAAATCTAGTAAAAGTAGCGCCATAAAACGTGTCTCTCTTGCCCGTGGATGTCGTAAAGGCGACTAAGGGATATCTTGTGCATATAACAACTATGCAAGAGAAGAAAACCTAGAACTACAATCCTATACCAATCCGCCTGACCAGCGTAATATAGTAGGTCAATTTGCCTCCCATTGTGGAGGAAGTGGAAAGGCTCGAGCCCAGTAGTGGGATGCATATTAGCTGTGATGATGATGTATGAATCACACAAACAGCTGTCCCGCGCTGGAATGGAACCCGAGACACTCGAAGTCTGGACTACTACGTTATTTATTCATTAAACAACTACAAAACAAAATCTATATATCAAAATAAATGGCCGACTAACCATAATATAATGTTTATAATAGAGATGTATCTGTCAGCAAGTTCATTGTGACAATTAATACACTTGACATTATTTTAATTTTAACTGCCGAATATTTGTACAATAAACCAGTGTTCTATATATCATCTCGGCTTATACCTATATATGTCCCACTGCTGAAACCGAGCCTCTTCCACAATAGGATCCCACCTATTGTGGAGGATTTCTCAATCGACCTTACTATACCATGCTTGTCAGACAGGTTACTATAGGGTTTTATTTCGAGTTTTCCTTCACTTGCATGGATGTTATATGTATATTATATCCTATAGTCGTCTTTTACGACACCCACGGGTAAAAAAGGGGTTGGTGAATTGTATTCTTACTCCGTGACCACACAGAAAGGCCCACTGCAGGGCTCGAACCTCCTCCTCAATAGAAGGGAAATTGACCTACTATACCATGCTGATCAGACATGTTGGTATACAGTTTTATTTCAAGTTGTTCTTCTCTTGCACAGATCTTATACTTATATCATATCCCTTAGTAGTCTTTTACGACACCCACGGGCAAGATAGGGAGTGGTGAATTGTATTCTTAATCCATCACTGCACGGAAAATTTGAGTCCTAAGTTAAGATGTTGTAATGACGTCAGCCGTTATTGGCGTGAGATTTCTGCCGCCAAAGGGAATAAGGACCTAATTTTATGAAATTAAACCATTTCATAAAATTGGAAGTCTAAACTAAAATACCGATGCTTCTGTCATAAGCAAAGCATTTTCATACGCATTTATGATAAGCAGACTTTTGGCTTCAGGCTAATTGGACATTAAGCCATTGTTCAATTTATTCAGTTAGCTATAATTACAATATTAGTCTTATAAGGAAGTAACTAATTTGCAACATTTGGATGTTATACGATGAAATTGTATATTATGATATTTTTTTAAATTGTAATAATTAGTTAATAAAATAATGAAGAGATAACACCCAGGCTTTAAACAAGTTTGCGTTTATAAAAGTCGAGAAAATATTAACCATTGCAGAAATTAAATAATATAATTAACATTTCTGCACTGAAATCCTTTGCATTCCCCACGTATTCAGGAGGGTATAAAAATACAGTAGTCACCACCTCTTAGAGAACGTGACCTACGCACTACGTGACGCTTTGTTTACAATTTTCAAGTCCTTTGCCCCCTTGGATGATTAACCGTAGTACAAATGAAAAATAAATAATAGTTCAAAAAAACTAAAAAAATACGCTTTTAAAGAAAATCCAAATAAAAATAGAAAATATTTTTTTAAAAATTTGAATTAAGAATAGTGTATATAAGAAAAAATATTTTTTATTGTAAAAAAATGCGTGGGTGCATATTGTCAATAGTTATAAATATTTTATTGACAGATATGAGTAGAAGGATTATCATTAATAATCATTAATAATAATATCTTAAAAAGTACCCCACGCTTTTTTACAATAAAAAATATTTTCTTATATACACTATTCTTAATTCAAATTTAAAAAAAATCACTTTCTATTTTTTTGTTGTTTTCTTTAAAAGTGTATTTTTTTAGTTTTTTTGAACTATTATTTATTTTTCATTTTTTAGTTGAATTTTCGCTAATCTTGATTATCCTAGTAAGGATAACGGGTCAAACTGTTTAAAATATTGAATTGTCATCGGTCCTTAATAAGATGCCAAATTTCGAGTTAATCCAACGTTTTGTAGGGGTTCAAAATCATGTTCAAAGGAAGGAACTTCGAAGAACGAAGAAGAACGAAGGAACTTCGTTCCTACCTGGTGTCCCACGACACCACATTTCTTTTTTTTGTAGTATTATGTTTATATTTATTTGTTAAACTTGTGATGATTCTTGTCGAACTTAAAAAAAATAAATAAAAAAAATAGAAAATTTGCCATTTTATTGATATATCAACTATCAATTCCCTAGTTTTAAAATATTAATGATCATCATCATCACAGTTCATATACGTCTCACTATTGGGCTCGAGCCACCCCCACAGTGGGAGGGTAATTGACCCACTATACCACGCTGGTCAGACGTGTTGGTATTTTTTCGTCTGGTAGTTTTCCTTCTTTTGTATATATGTTATATGCGTATTATATCCCTTAGTCGTCTTTTATAACACCCACAGGCAAGATAGGGAGTGGTGATTTGTATTGTTACTCCATCACCACATGGAAATATTTATAAGAAAAATAAATATAATAGTTCAAAAAACTAAAAAATAGGCTTAAATCGCTATTCCTGATTATCCTAGTAAGGATAACGGGTCAAACCGTTTAAAATATTGAATTGTCATCGGTCCTTAATAAGATGCCAAATTTCGAGTTAATCCGACGTTTTGTAGGGGGTCAATATCATGTTCAAAGATTCCGTTACATACTAACATACACGTCTGAAGCTAATAAAAGCTTATTAAAAATAGGCCTAATTTTGTTCTAGTGCAGTATTTTTAAACAAGTCATGGTAGTATGGGTACTTTGTCTTACTTATCCATGGGAAACGATAAAATTATTTAAGTAATCACTAAAAGATTTGAGTATAGTGATGGAACAAAAATACAGTTCATCACTACTCTCTTACCCCTGGGTATCGTAAAAGATGATTCATCATCAGCTCGTATACGTCCCACTGTTGGGCTCGAGCCTCCTCCACAATAACAGGATGAGTGAGGGTAAAAAATGACTTACGGATATGATATGCAGATAACATCTATGCAATAGAAGGAAAACTCGAGATAAAACCCTAGTGCGGTATAGTAGGTCAATTTCCCTTCCATTATGTAGGAGGCCCGACCCCAACAAATTCAAATTCAAATTATTTTATTATGCATAAACCCTGAGAGGGCACTTACATATTGTCAGGTTTACAATTTCCAAAAAAAATATACTACCACTGGATCGGAACGCGACCGCTACTGAGAAGATCCGGCAAGAAACTCAGCGGGCTTGTCATTATTTTTAATTTTTTTTTTCTTCTTACTAGTTATACAATTGTGTACATGTTTTGTAAGAACAAGCTCCAGTGTGATGCCCTTCGAACCGCAAGACACTTAATATAATTTAAACGATTATGGCTGGACCAGATCCCACAAGCGGCACCCGATCACGAGTTAACTACTAGAGCAGCCATCACTCCCCTCAACCACTATGAAGGGAAGGGAGAGACCCGCTCCACGCAGCTACCGCAAGTAGATCCTTATGTGAGCATGACCAACACCACAATATGTTACAAACGCTGAAAATACAAAAATTCGTTAGGCAAAACCCGCTACACTTTACAATAAACAATAAACAATGGGACTTATACGCGCTGAGATGATGATAAATCACTAAAAGAATAGGCAGCGCTGTCCTGGGAAACGTCACAATATATTGTAATCGCCAACCCTCTTACCAAGCGCAGCGATAATAGCAACAATCCCACAGCGATGAATCAAGGATGACTGAGGCATTCCATAGAGGCCTACGCCCTACATTGGACCGAGAAAGGCTAAATAATATAACAATGAAATGAAACAGATTTCAAAAAACATTGCCGGCCTTGACAGGTTTAGACAATGACAATAATACCGATTTCTGATGTTCACGCGTGAAAAATATGTACCTAAAATAACTATTTATGCGTATTTTATTCCGTTTGTATTAGATTTTTTTCGTGTGATGAGAATTTAATTCACAATCGTTTCTTGTCCGTGGGTTTCGTAAAAAACGATCAAGGGATATGTAATAAAAAACGATATGTAATAAGAATTATACAAGAGAAGGAACACTCGACATAAAACACCATGTCGACACGTTTTATCTGCATCGTATAGGCCATTTTCATGATAATCACCACACCCTTTGCACTTCCCTCTTACAATTCCCTAACAAACCGATATCCATATTTGAAACTATCCGAAACAATCAAATAAATGGAAAAAATTTTTACGTTCCCAAAGTTTTGTAAACTTTTCACTGTGTATGTTCATGGGAATACTGAGTATTTTAATTCATCACCCTTCATCACCATTTCAGCTTATATATGTTCCATTGTTGGGCTCGAACCTTCTCCACAATTAGAGGGAAATTGACATATAGGATTTTATTTTAAATTTTTCTTTTTGATTTTATTTTAAATTTTACTTCAGTCATTATGTTATATGCGTATTTAATTTCCTTTTTTTTATTTTTTTTTTATGGGTGGGCTATGGTAAGCGCACGCGCGGTCCAGTCCGTCCGGGGCGATGAAAGGACGGCGCACGGGCCATACGGGTGGGTACCCGTACCCACGTCACCTCGTTGTTGGGCTGACCACCGGAGCAGATGTGACTTGTCGTCAGTGGTCGGCCCGAGTATTTAATCCCCTGGTCTTCTTTTACGACTTCTATTTTATTTCAATGACAATGAATTTAAATGCGGAGGTAATAAATTGTATGTATATAAAACATGAAGAATTTTCTTCATAATGTACTGTGTAATATGTACCATTATAATAATGTGTAGTAATCACAATGTTATTGAATATTATGCCACTATTTTTGTTACATACATTATAACTCATAACACGGCGAATGTATCAACCTGATTGACCAGCATCTATAATGGAGGACGCTTGACCAGCAGTCGGAGACACCGATATTTTTTTTTGAAAAAAGGCCACAATCAATTTCTGGCTATCTAACATATTCTATTTTTTTTTAATTTAAGATAGGGTATGCACACACCGACATGACATCCCGTCCTACGTAACTACGGCGTGGGATGTGCGACGTACGTCCCATAACGTACCATATGCCCTCCCAATCGCCAATAAACCGACCACTGGTGCTGATTCCTTGCCATACATGGACGGTCGGCATTATCCTTTTGGGTACCGATTGTCGACAACAATTGCCATACTGACGTAATATTTAAATGAGTTAAGTATTAAGAGTTCAACAAAGCAACAAAGCAAATATTTCGATTGTTGCTTGATCACACAAGTATTGAACTATTGTAGATATATCACTGATAAAGTCATTGGATAAACTACATATAATTATTACGGTAATTTGACTTTAAAGGCTGATACAGCATTATCCAAATTGTAGTTATATCTGGTAGTTCTTTTAGCTTTATACGAACTATATAGCGACGATAAATAAAACCCCTAACTTTAAAAACTGACCACATGTACGGAATGAATTAAAGATTTGAATTCCATTAAAAAACTATACAAATGAAATTATTTATTTTCGTATTCTAATTAAAGTTAAGAATAAATGTAAACCAAATCATGGTTTTAATAATCATTATTAAGTATTAATTATAAATATTAAAAATTATTGAATAATTAATAATAACAATTAGTACATATAAATTGAATCTAGTAAATACAGCGACACAGCATGAAAAGCTCACCGTATCTTTCTCCTTCGGGTATACTCGGCGATTCCAAGTTCACCCGATCGAGCCTTTCACCTCGGAGCGTGACGAATCAGCCTCATTATCAGCCTACAAAAAAATCTGCGCTAAAAGAAGTTTTCACTTCAAAAATCGCTCTATTGAAGATTGCTTTATTTTGGGTGGATTTCACATTTACCTTCACGGCTTTTCTTTCAAAAGTCTTATGCGTAATATATATCATTGCCTGTAAAATCGCCTGTAAATCCTTAGTCGACGATACAAGCTCATCATCGACATAAAGAAGATATTTGTAACACATTAATTCCTAAACCACAATAAATATTTTTCGGGTCTAGCAAATGGTTCTCCACCAATAGCTTAAGACAGACGCGGTGCGGCTAAAGGCCCCTCTCTAATACCCTTTTCAATAACCCTGTCTATAAATCTCATGTTTCAAACATTCTATCCTTTTTCTTTGGTTTTCCCTAACCCTTAAAGCATTCAATAGTTAAAGCTAGCCTCACAACATTACTTTCATCTCATCTTTAGGTGATCATTAAGTAAGAAAATCTCAGATTAACCGTTCTGTAATTATCATCATCATTATTTCAGCCCTATTAGCTCGAGCCTCCACCACAATGGGAGGAAAATTGACCTACTATAACCACCACTGGTAAGAGGTGTTAGTATAGGGTTTTAATTCGAGTATTCCTTCTCTTGCATAGATGTTATATGCATATTATATCCCTTAATTGTCTTTTACGACAACCACGGGCAAGAAAAGGGGTAGTGACTTGTATTCTTACTCCGTCACCACCCGTCCTGTGTAAAGAAACAGATAAATTTGCGTGTAATTACTGATAATTTGCCGAGTGACAAATTGGCTACAATACGTAGCTATGCTGGCATAATGAGTAAGGCGGTTGAGCGTACTTCAAAAAGATATTCAAGTTCCATGTATGGTTAATATTTTGTAAATAAGAATACAATTCACCACCCCGTTGCCCGCGGGTGGCGTAAAGGGCTACTACCGGATATATAATATATCCTCTAATAGTCCATATAACAATACTGTAAAAAAAGGCAAATTTGAAATAAAATCCTGCGCGAACCCGTCTGATCAGCGGTATAGCAGGTTAAATTCCCTTCAATTATGGAGAAGGCTCGTTCCCAGCAATACGACATATGACCGGTGATGATGATTATGAATGTGTATTTATAAGAATAATTAATATAAAGTGGCAATACCTTTTCTCTAGTTACTTGTCTTAGTCAAATGTTATTCATCGTCATTTCAGCTCATGTACGTCCCACTATTGGGCTCGAGCCTCCTCAATAATAGGAGGTAAATTGACCTTACTATACCATGCTAGTCAGACAGGTTAGTATTTTTTTTTTTATGGGTGGGCTATGGTAAGCGCACGCGCGGTCCAATCCGTGTCGCCGAATAGGAGCTCTACTCGCATACGATCCGCCGCCTCCTTCCGTGAAATTACGGCCTCACAGAAGGCGGCGACCGCGTCCCAGTTCCTGACGCTGACGAGCATCTCCCTGGCGATGGTCGGCAGCGCCAGGTCGGCACCGATAATTACGACGAGTTCACGGCGATCCCCCTCCCATGCAGCACACTCCTCGAGCGTGTGCTGCGCAGACAGGTTAGTATAGGGTTTTATTTCGAGTTTTCTTCACTTGCATAAATGCTATATGCATATTATATCCCTTAGTCGTCTTTTACGACACCCGCGGGTAAAAGAGAGGGGGTGGTGAATTGTATTCTTACTAAGTTACCACACGGATAATTTATTACTATTTTGAAATTGACGTTGGAAAGGGAAATCTACTCTTGTATGTACCAACTTTCACGACTTGATTGCACAGATGACATAGCGGTTAAAATACAGACAGAAATCAAGTGTCACGATCTCGATTCCCACGCAGGATAATACTTTGTTCCACAAATTCTTATTCTGAAGTCAAGATATAAATTGTGTCCATCTATACCAATAAATAAAATTGGGAGTGTCTGGTTGTAATGTCAAAACAATAGGCTTTTTTCATGCTCACACGGTTAATTGCACAACACCTATGCCTAAAATAGCAATTAAAAAATTTTTGTCTGTCTGTCTGTCTGTTTGTTCCGGGTAATCTTCAAAACGGCTGGACCGATTTCAAAAATTTTTTCACCAATGAGAAGCTATAATATCAGGGCGTAAACTAGGCTATATTTTATTCCGGTATTCCCACGGGAACGGGAACTATGCGGGTAAAACGACTATAACCTATAACCGAAGCGAAGCGAGGGCGGATTACTAGTTAATTATATGTGTATAAACGCGCTTGCAATACGAAAAATATTTATTTAGTGCTGATGTTTAATTTAAAAAAAAAAAGCAAATTGCAGCTTGTAATTATCAGCATAAACAGGTTTACATTTCATTACTATCCTCATTTCCATACTTCTAATGTTACAACGTCGAGTTAGTGAAAAATTACAAATTCTCAGAAACTCGCCGGTTGCCCAGAAATATTAATTATGTAACACAAAACCTTATTATTCTAAGTACAAAACAAATGCTTTTTTTTTTTTTTTTGTGGGTGGGCTGCGGTCGGCGCTCCTCCGCACCACTCCGTCCGGGGCGACAGAGGGGCTTAAGCACGCAACTCCCGCAACCCACCCGAAAACCACGTCGCCTTGGTCGTTGGGCCGACCACCGGAGCAGGGTTACTTTACATCAGTGGTCGGCCCGACGGAATACCCCCTATTGGGGTACCCTCCCATCGACCGGCGTCCCCCCCTCGGAGAGGACGTCGGTCTTTCCTCACGCGGTCGACCTCTCGGCGGGTGACGGACTAATCCCCGGTCACGTCACCCGAAGTACAAAGAAATGCTAATGAAACTACAACGATGTATATATATTAATCAATTACTATAATGAAAAATAATAATATGAGAATTGTATTTGATATTTAATTTCCTGTTTTGAACATTTTAGTGTTCTTGGTCACGAGAGGACTAACTAGTGTCTCACGTCTAATAAGTCATCGTTATTACATAGATTTACTACACATATTTTGATACTGAATTCATTATCATTTGCCTTTAATTTGTCATTTGCTTTTGACCAAATTGCATTTGCTATATACAATTATGTTTTATCACGTGCACGCAGTGAGTTACAATAAAATAAAACTTGACACGTCCAGTAGCTAGCTGACAGTATCTGCATGACGCCGATCATGTGTCATATTACATTTGGCTCAATTCAAGATTTTGTACGAAACAAGAAATGTTTAAAAGTCTGCTTGCACACTATTAATGGTTTGGTAAACGTGAATCATTGCCTTGTCGGCCCATATACGTCCCACACTTGCCCATCAAGTGCAGCCTGATGCAATGCATTTATCACTCAGGTGATCGCTCATATGGTGGGTAAGAGAAGCCAGCGATGCCAATAGCCCATCAAAAGGTGAAGTCGAGAGGCAAGAGGCTGGTGTAGTTCAAGCCACCATTCTGTCACCTGTAACGAATGGGTGAGGTGTATACGGATCATAGCCCCGAAAAAAAAGAGTTAGGAGTATTATTTTTCTGAGAAATATTATATATCTGGTGCTCATACTTATAAGAAGTATGAGCACCACCTTATAGTTTAAGATTCAATTAATAAGTGATTTTGATTTTGATCACATGGTCACGGGCGGGCAGTCCAGCCGTGACCATGAACGCTGTAAGAGTTCGAAACGTCGGACAATCAAAAATCAAATACAAACGCCATAAAATAGTTTTATTTACAATGTGTAATACTCCCGTAAACATCAGAAATAGTTAAGTGATATTGAATTAACGTCTCTAAATGTCGACCTCAAGAAAAGACTAACAAATCGCGCAGTGTGCTATGGAGGGGGCTGTACTTGGTATTTGTCTACGTCATAAAATCCTCCAAACAAATAGCTGTAGAAGAAAGAGTGTAGTGTTGGTAACAGATCAAAGAACCAGCCCGTTAAAATGGCAATGAGCAATCCCATCTCTCGTCGAACAAGTGTTGAGAAAGAAAGGTTCTTGTGTGATGAACACGACTCGAAAGACGCAGCGTAGAATGATCCCTCACTTGATGGACTAACGACATCTTAAAAGCCTCAGAAAACCTTTGGATGCAAAGGTATAGGACCGTTCTGAGTGACATTCTTTTTAAGGGAGGCCTATGCCCATCTGGGGACGGGTACGCACTGATGGATAAAAAATAATTTACAACTGAATTACATTCAAATTTGTGAGAGTCTAAAATAATTGACGCGAACTCTAGATCGGTCATCGACTTTATTGGTGGTCTACAATGTCCTCTTGAAAACAATTTAACTGATTTATTTTAACTCATTTTAAATCTGCGATATCGCTTAAGGTATATCTGATTTGGCTATGGCCTATTCTGACTAGGCTATGGCCTCGGGTTGAGTCCCGGGCCAAGCAAAATTTTATAGGGCTTTCTGAGAGGAAAAGTAGTTTATGTTACTTCTTATTTACAGCTACGTGGTAGTAACATATTATCAAAGTCGGTCTAACCGTTTTGAAGAATACCCCGGAATAAAAAGACACACAGAGAGACAAAAAAAATTAAATTGTTTTTTAGGGATAGATATCGTCTAAATAACAGCGTGAGTATGAAAAAACGTATTATGTAAACGTATTATTTCAATATTACAAACAGACACTTCCATTTTCCGAGCGGTGACGGAGTAAGAATACTATTCACCACTCCAAATCTTACCGGTGAATATCGTAAAAGATGACTAAGGGATATATAATAAACATTAACATCTATGCAAGAGAAGGAAAACTCGAAATAGAACTCTATAGCAACCTGTCTGACCAGCATGGTATAGTAAGGTAACTTCCCTCCGATTGTGGAGTAGGCTCGAGCCCAACAGTGGGTCGTATATGAGCTATGATGATGATGATGACTTAAATTTTATTTATTTGTGTAGATACAAGAGTGTATATATTATCTATTTAAATAGAAGAAGGCATGACTAACATAAGAACCGAAACAGTTCAAACAATTAGGCGATGTTTGAAATGATATTCCTATAGACGTGGATTCGAATCCCGCGGGTGGCATTCATTTTGCACTCGTAAATGAGTTTGTATAAAAACCTAGCCTTATAAATGCTAAGTCTCAGTAATTTATATTATAATTTTCTCAACTATTTTTATACAATTGTTTTCAATCCTGAAACAATACTCCTAATGCACGAGACTCACATCAATTATATATATTTTTTTTGTTTATAATGTTTAAAATAGGTACTCGGACGTATGGAGCTGACTTATCAAATAATTAACAATAATTATCTACATCTTAGCTCGCAATAAAACTAGCAAATCTTTATATTACGTACGGTGGTCAATGTTCAAATTTTAAAAATACATTATTATCTTAGCTCATATATGTCCCACTGCTGGGCTTGATCTTCCACCACAATCAAATTAAATCAGATCAAATCAATTCATTTATTCTGCATAAGCTCCTTAAGGGCACTTATATATTGTCAAATTTACACATCGTTTGAACACAATACAATAATCTACCACCAGATCGGAATGCGCCCACAAGCTGAGAAGATCCGGCAAGAAACAAGAGGCTGTTATTTTTTTGAAATCTTTTAAATATATATAATTTTACACTTCGTACAACATATGGTATTAGCTCCAGTGTGATGACCTTCGAAATTGTATACATGTATACATTTTCAAAATTTAGTACAAATAGACGGCAAATTAACCTATATACATGTACAATATGTACATATATGTCTACACTTCTCTTGCATAAACGTTATCTGCTTATCCCATCCCTTAGTCGCTTTTTACGACATCCACGGATAAGACAGAAAGTGGTAAATTGTATTATTACTATACTCCTCAGAATGGTAGGACCACACTGTCGACAGTTATCTGTCTACAGCCGCGGGCCGGTCCGTCCGGGCCAGTACCACACTCTCGCAGAAAATCGACGTCTGAGTAGTAGCGATTTATTACTGCGCTTCGTTCGGTGAGCGAGAGATCCGGCAGCCCAACTTTCTGAGGGTGTTTGCGTGTGGAGGGTTTTGGTGGTGCCCTTGGTATCACCGAGCCTCAATGCATTGCGCATTCACACTCCCTTCACTTTCTTCGCGATAGGCAGCGGCCTTGTAAAGGTTCATGAGCAGCAGCAACACTTACCATCAGGTGTACTGTTTGCTCGTTTGCCATCGTTTGCAATAAAAAAAAAAATTAGGTGCTCCGTCACCACATGCAAAATTCATATACGTTATATGAGTTTTTAAGTCGTCTTTTACGACATTACATTCCCAAGGAGGGTTGACGTCAGGCAGGCGGCCGGTCATAAAAGTCATTGCCGAATCTTTTTGCAATATGTCAAAACAGATGACATATTGCGTCGACCCCAAGTAATTGGGATAAGAGCAAGATGATGAAGTCGTCTTTTACGACATCCACGAGCAAGATAGTGAATTGTATTTTTACTCCTGTCACGACACGGATTAATTATTTTATTTTTAGGTGTGGGTTCGCTGAAATTCAATTTCGCATTACGTACTAACCGTACAAAGTACAAATATTTCTTTAACTATATCTCCAATAGCTTAACTTCATTACAATAATTATTGATTTTCTATGCATATCATGTACATCCTTACTAATATTATAAATGCGAAAGTAAGGATGTTTGTTTGTTTGTTACGCTTTCACGCTTAAACCACCGAACCGATTTCAAAAATTCTTTCACCAGTGGAAAGCTATAATATCAGGGAGTAACATATATTTTACCCCGGTATTCCCACGGGAAAGGGAGCTACGCGGTAAAGCGACTGAATCCGAAGCGAAGCGAGGGCGGGTTGCTAGTCTATACCAATAAATAAAATTGTAGTGTCTGTTTGTAATGTCAAAATAATAGACTTTTTTCATGCTCACACGGTTATTTGCACGACACCTATGCCTAAAATAGCAATTAAAAAATTTTTGTCTGTCTGTCTGTTTGTTCCGGGTAATCTTCGAAACGGCTTTACCGATTTCAAAAATTCTTTCACCAATGGAAAGCTATAATATGAGGGCGTAAACTAGGCTATATTTTATCCCGGTATTCCCACGGGACCGGGAACTACGCGGGTAAAACGACTATAACCTATAACTGAAGCGAAGCGAGGGCGGGTTGCTAGTAATATATAAAAGAAACACTAATATAGCAATGGACAACATATATTTGTGTTAATTATAAAATCTACGTACGTCCTAGCAATAAGTAGACAAGTATACCCGCAGTATGCTTTAGTGGTTAATTCGTTCGGGTGACGCTAATAAAATCTAGTCGACACATAATCCTTTGTATTATATGTATTTGGGAATTATATCGTGGTTTGGAGGTTATCACGCCAGTGATAATATTTTAAATAAAACTGTTTTTACGGCTTGTATCGGGTTTGTATTTGATTTTTGATTTCTCGACGTTTCGATCACTTTTCAGCGTTCATGGTCATCCGAGACATCATTGCCCGTTGGGCAGTCTGGCTGATGAGGCCTCGGTTCGATGTCTGGACCGTCGAGACCTTCCGGCCAGTGCTGATGCAGTGGTTAGAGCGGCGGCACGAGGTACTTTTTTTTTTTATTGCAAGCAGTGGCAAACGAGCAAACAGTACACCTGATGGTAAGTGTTGCTGCCGCTCATGGACCTTTAGAAGGCCGCTGCCTACCGCGAAGAAAGTGAAGGGAGTGTGAATGCGTGCATTGAGGCTCGGTGATACCAAAGGCACCACCAAAATCCTCCACACGCAAACACCCTCAGAAAGTTGGGCTTCCGGCTCTCTCGCTCACCGAACGAAGCGCAGTAACAAATCGCTACTACTCAGACGTCGATTTTCTGCGAGAGCATGGTACTGCCCCGGACGGACCGGCCCGCGGCTGTAGACAGATAACTGTCGACAGTTTGATCCTTCCACTATTACTTAGTACTTTCCTTCCGACTGGTGTAGGTTTTGACGAGGCATGGTAGCTTCGTCAAATACCTGCACACGGTCGTTAGGAGGGCCGCGCCGCCGCCCTTGCCGAGGCCGCGGGTGGCTGGACCGGGGAGTTAGTGCGTCACCCGCCGAGAGGCCGCCCGCACGACGACGAGTCACCTTGCAACGGTGGTCGGCCCAACGATGAAGGCGACGTGTCACTGGTGGGTTACGGCGCCACGTGCCGCCCCTCTGTCGCCCCGGATGGAGCCGGGCGGCGGGTGCGCTGACCCTTCATCCAGAAAAATAAAACTGTAGCCGAAAGTTTGAATTTTTAGTTTTACCACGTTTGTGATTGTTTTTTTTTTACTTTACTGGACTAGAGGGTGGGGACATGAGCATTGTTCTGCCGTGATCACGAAATCTGCAGTGTTCCAAACTTCGAGAAAGTAAAAATTATCACACATGCGAAATCCTTGAAAATTGTACTGTCAATATAAAAAAATACATAAACTTTTAATTCGGCGACAAATATGCTAAAGATGGTTATCATATTATGATCAACAAAATTACATGTGTAAATAAATCTATTTTACGGATTGTCAATCCGCCCGTGACCATGAACACTGTAAAATGTTCGAAACGTCGGGCAATCTAAAAACAAAAAAGGGAGACGTCGCTCAGGACGTCTAGCAGATGTGAAACATTGAAATTATTTTGTACATGTATAAAAAAACAGATTACGACAGGAACTAATATGGCATAAAGTATTAATAAAATATTACGATTTTTATTTCCAGAAAATGATGATTTTTATTCAATAAAAAATTATTTTCATTAGTTTACACTGTAGGTAAGTGAATTAGGTTAATAATTTATTTTGAGCTCACTAGATGACGTTCTACCATATCCTAAAACATGTTATAGTTTCGTTACACAAATGTACGTATCCAAGCGTGCCGTTAATGCCACCGTGGCGTGGCATTGCCACGCCAACGATTAGGATCACCCTCGCCAATAGATGGTTCACATCAATAACTAAAAACGCTAAAAAATACGTAACATTGGCTTATTTAAAACGTGTAATACTCCAACATCAGATATTTACACCCAAAAAAATAGAATATGTTTTATTTTTAAGTGCAAATGATAAAAAAAAACAGGGATTATCTCAGTAACATTCTACATAAACACAAGGACTATTTATGAAGCTAATATTCAATTTTTTAACACCCACACAACATCGAAAAATGAACGTATGCGGCGTATAATTGGAATACTCTGTTATTATCCCCCCACTAATCTGTCATAACTACAATAACACATAACAATATTTACATAAGTTGGTTTCTGTTTACATATTGAAACACGTGTTAGTTACATACGAACGAAACATAATTCAACTAAACTACCTATAAAGAGCTGACAGTTTTCTCAACAGTAATATTTTCAAATAGTGAATTATTTTTTTATCATCTAACAGTTTCAGATAGTTTTAAATATGGATAAAGGATGTTTAGTGAAATGTAAAAGGATAATGGTAATCGTAGTGATTATCTTATTATTCCTTTTTGTAGAGGTATGGTATATGCTGTTAGTTCAGCTAGTAGAAAAAAAAAGGTCGTAACATACCTCACCCGACCTTATCTGAAATTATTCGACAACTTTTATATTAGATTCGATTTCATTCTCGGGTAGATTCTAATTTCAGATATCCAATAGTATCGTTTACTAAAATACATAACATTCCTAATTTCTGTTTTCGCGAATTTTTGACTTTTAAATAAAATTATTTTTATAGATTTTAACGCGTTTATATGCGATACGAACACGTAGGGGACGTCTTGACTAGGGATGTAAAAAATACTCGATTTTTATATAATAATCCATTATTACAAAAAATAATCAATTAATAATCGATTTTTACAATCGATTATCAAAATAATAAAAATCGATTATTAATCGATTTTTTATTATTCGAAATTCGATCGAAATTAATCGATTCTGTTTGTCATGTCATGTTTCGTCTGTTTGTAATGTCGAAATAATAGGTTTTTTCATGCTCACACGGTTATTTATACTATACACTAGCAACCCGCCCTCGCTTCGCTTCGGTTATAGGTTATAGTCGTTTTACCAGCGTAGTTCCCGTGGGAATACCGGGATAAAATGTAGCCTAGTTTACGCCCTGATATTATAGCTTTCCATTGGTGAAAGAATTTTTGAAATCGGTCCAGCCGTTTTGAAGATGACCCGGAACAAACAGACAGACAGACAAAAATTTTTTAATTGCTATTTTAGGCATAGGTGTCGTGCAAATAACCGTGTGAGCATGAAAAAAGCCTATTATTTTGACATTACAAACAGACACTCCAATTTTATTTATTGGTATAGGTATATATATATATATGCCTAAAAATCACTATATTTTTTTTGTCTGTCTGTCTGTTTGTTCCGGGTAATCTTCAAAACGGCTGGACCGATTTAAAAAATTCTTTTACCAATGGAAAGTTATAATACCAGGGAGTAAACTAGGCTATATTTTATCCCGGTATTCTCACGGGATCGGGAACTATGGGGATAAGGCGACAGAAACCGAAGCGAAGCGAGGGCAGATTGCTAGTATACATATAATAATAATATAATATATTATAATAATTATTCAACGCTTCAAACACTTTTCAGTGTTCATGGTCAGGGAAGAACAGTAATCATATTAAAATGCTAAAACGTAAAATATTTTTATGTACAAATAATATTAGATTACACAGTTAGCACAGATAAGAATTTCATATCATCATCTTAACTTATGTAAGACCCAGTGTTGGGCACAGGCCTTCTCCACAATGGGAGGGAAAATGATTTACTATTCTACACTGGTCAGACATGTTGGAGTAGGGTTTCATAACGTGTTTTCCTTCCCTTGTATTGATGCTACCTACATATATCAATGAGTCGTCTTTTACAACATCCACGAACAAGAGGGTTAATTGTATTCTTATTTCGTCAGCACACGGATAAAGTACGAATTTAATCACGTTTAATCAAAAATTAAGGAAATCTTTACAAAGATTCGCCATTCACTTTTTTATTAATGATATACCGACTAGATAGTTTACTTTTTTATAAGAATTGCTTAAAACTTTGTTGGAGTATTTAATAAATTCGAAGCGATTCTAGCGATTACAAACATAACAAAAAACTGTCTAAGTGATCCCAATAGTTAAAAAAACATACATAAATCAGTAAAGACGTTTGTGACGAAAAAATATCAAACACCGGAATTATTTACGTAAATATAAATACAGAAATTCCTCCGACCCCGGTTGAAAAATCATTTTAAGATTTAAACAACAGAATCAAAGGTACCACAATAAAATAACACTTATAATTTGTTGATGTATTATTTTTTCTTATTCACTCATTCCGCATTTGTTGAAAGGCCCGATACCTACCTTTTATGATGTAAATAGCGGCGCTACCAGCGCATTACAAATTTAACAATTCACATTTAAGTAAAAATACGGAAGTATTTAACAATGTTGTCACACAATAATAGGCACATTTAATAAAACATGGAAAAATAAACACACTTTACAAACGCATCGGTTTTAAAATATATTATCCAAGGTTATTATCATTAAGTTTTTCGACAATTTTGCATTGTTGCTATCATTATTACCTTGAGTTTGGACATGTTGAATCGTAACCAATTACTCTCGTCACAATACAAGCACGAAGCGACCGGGCGCTTCGGCACACCGATTGCCACTGGTGCTGATACGTCATTATTAATGTAACTGATCGAGAATGAAAGTGTTAATACGTGCTTACAAAATATTAAATACACAATATAAGACATAATAGGTATAGTAGTGTTAGGCTGCCGACAGCTTTCTGCCTGTAAACGCACATAAATAGGTCGGCTCGTTCACGATAATTCTTTGAAGACGAGGAAACTGCCATTCGTTTGGGAGTAACGTGAACTTGGTATAAGAACTAGAGAGAGAACTAGAGGAACAAAACTGATATTTGAGTAAGAGCGATTTGAAGTGGCTAATGAGAAAACTAAAGGAAGAAAGTTGTAATTTGAGTAGGAGCAATTGGAAGTGACTCGTTAGTGACCTAAAGAAATAAAACTGAGATTTGAGTAGGAGCAATTTGTAGTGAGTAGTGAGATAACTAGAGGAACAAAGCTGATATTTGAGTAAGAGCAATTTGAAGTAACTAATAAGACAACCAGGGGAACAAAACTGATGTTTGAGTAGGAGCAATTTGAAGTGACTAATGAGAGAACTAAAGGCGCAAAGCTGATATTTGAGTAGAAGCAACTTGAAATTACTAGTGAGAGAATTAGACAACAACAAATCCACCAATCCAATCCTGCATCTACGGTACACAATGATATGACTGTTTCTACCTGTGGTTTCTACCTCTAGCATTGCTGAAAACCTTGAGTGACAGTTAGCAATAGGTGGTTTGCTTGCTCGGCTGCAACTAAACGCACTAAACCTGTGACTCACGTGCCTTAGATATCCTATTAGTCGAATCCAACACTATTTATCCTGTGGATAGTCTAAGAATAAGTCGAAATGGTCATCATTCCTTCGAAATAAAGCTGTATACCAAATTATCTGAGCATTGGTATAGTTGACCCATTATACTACTATTGTGTAATAGAAATAATTGGAACGTAACAAAGATACGCCCATATCATCACATTTCATTTTGATATTCTCATCAACACAGGTCATAAAACCTCCCACTACTGGGCTCGGGCCTCCTCCACAATGAAAGGTAAATAGACCTACTGAATCACGCTGGTTAGGCGATTTGGTATAGCTCAAACTAAAACAAACTTTCCTTTTCTTACGTGGATATTATCTCCATATTATGATCCCTTAGTCGCCTCTCGATAAAAAAAACTATCCTTGTCTAAATGAGATTTAAGCAAAGCACTTTTGTTCAGGGAAGGGGATTATTAGTTACCACTTACAATTAGGTAGACTACTTGTTCGTCCTGCTGAACAGAAAATTACTACATTCAGCAAATGGAAAAATATATGGCCCATCTCACTTTCTTACAGGGCAGGGTGGTTGGTATAAGCTTAAAGCATTTTCAATATTGACTTCAATTTAGTAGCACTTTAGACTTACCTGTTCAAACACTATCTCCCTTTTTTCGGGAATTGGCTATTGCATAACACCGGTCAACACGATTTCTGAGTTTGGCTCCTGAATGTAAAATTTTGGTTTCTCTTATGTTACAAATAAATTAAAAAATATCTGTTCCGATCAAAGTTTGCTTTTGTAGAATTTTGAAAACACCTATTACTGGCCTATTAAGTGTATTTTGTATATTTTGACTTTACCAGTCCTGTTGACATTTTCTAATTAAATACGACATAAAAGTCGGATGTTACAACTGTATTGGACGTTTTTGTATTAGTAATATACAAGTAAACACTCACTGGTGCCCTTCAGAAAGAATGCACAATTTGCAATTAAG
This sequence comes from Lymantria dispar, assembly GCA_032191425.1. Lineage (NCBI taxonomy): Eukaryota > Metazoa > Arthropoda > Insecta > Lepidoptera > Erebidae > Lymantria > Lymantria dispar. The sequence continues at coordinate 34,648,454 of CM063448.1, forward strand.
ATAATCAAAGTGCTACCATATTGCTCATAAAAATCTTCAAAATGTACTTATGAACATATATCAGACAAAAAGCAGACTTTAAGAGTTAAAAATAGATATCCGAGTGTTTTTCGACGTTTGGAATCAGAATTCAATCATTAGAACAGAAACCCAAAAATATTTTTTTTTTGTTGACCTGAGGAATCATACACCGTCCAATGCACCCGAGTCGATAGGTGTGACAACCCATTACCTGTACATTATCGCCAAGTATGTACATTGACACAAAAATAAAACAAAATACTCTTGTGTGCGGTAACAGAGTAAGAATACAACTCACATCTATCTTGCTCACTGTTAACAGTTGTCTGTCTACAACCACGGGTCGGTCTGTTCGGGGTAGTATCACACTCTCGCAGAAAATAGACGTCTGAGTAGTAGCAATTTGTTACTGCGCTTCGTTCGGTGAGCGAGGGAGCCGAAAGCCCAATTTTCTGAGGGTGTTTGCGTGTGATGGGTTTTGCTGATGCCTTTGGTATCACCAAACCTTTCACGCACGCATTCACACTCCCTTCACTTTCTTCACAGCGGCCTAACAAAGGTTCATGAGCGGCAGCATCACTTACCATCTGGTGTACCTACTGTTTGCTCGCCTGCTACCGGTTGCAGAAAAAATAAAAAATGTTAGGGATATGCATATAACATTCCGGTGAAAATTAAGAATGAGACTCAGGCCCAGCAGTAGGACGTTTATGAGCTTAGGCAACGACGCTTTCAAAATTTTTTATTAAATTATTGTTCGGTAAGTGTTTACCGTGGTGACGGAGTAAGAATATAATATATCACGCCCTCGTATTTGTCTTAAAATACGTCTAAGGGATATCTTGTGCATGTAACAACTGTGCAAGAGAAGGAAAACTCGTAATAAAACCCTATATCAACTCGGCTGACCAGTTTGATATAGTAGGTTAATTTTTACTCCTATTAGGTATGGAGGCGGCCAAGCCCTACGCTGGTGTAACGGGTTGGCATAGGGTTTTGTTTCAAGTTTTACATCTCTCTTACAGATGTTATATCTGTATTATATCCCTTAGTCGTCTTTTACGAGACCCATGGACTAGAGAGACGCTGGTGAATTGTATTCTTACTCCGTCACCACACGGAACATTTTTACATTTAATCTTTTGAAAAATACATATCGAAATTCCAAAACATCAATGAATCTTTTGATATTTTCTACTTGTAGTTTAAAACTAGATGCGAAATTTTAAAACTGATACTACACGACAATACCGCCGATAAATCTGCTACAAATTTCCTAACTAATCTTATATCTTTAAACGAGCAATTCTTGTAAATATATATATTTTCAGGATCTCGGAAACGGCTCCAACGATTTTGTTGAAACTTAGCATACTAGAGGATTCGGGCCCAAAAAATCGATCTAGCTAGGTTTTATGTATAGAAAATGTTGTTTTGTCAGTGTTTTTGGCAGTGTTTTTGGCAGACAATATAATGACATTAAATTTTAAAAGAATATGAATTCAAATTTTGCCATCAATGTCATGAGTTACGATAGCTCAGTGGCGAAGTAGTCAGGTTTCGTTTTATTTTTGACATCGGCGACAAACGCCGTCGGATCGAATCTCGGTGTTATTATTATTATTCTCTTTTTTGTAATTTTTTATATAATTTTCATTATTTATTTTTTTATTTTTTATTAATATATATCTAAATAAATGCTACAAAAATACTCCGAGCGAAGCTCGGTCAACCTGATATTATATATTATAAATGCGAAAGTAAGTTTGTTGATTTGCGTTTTGCGCTTGCACCCCTAAAACTATGAACTAATTTTAAAAATTGTTTCACTAATGGAAGGCGATATTATCAAAGAGTAACATAGTCTATATTTTGTACCGGTAGTCCCACAGGAACGGAAACTGTGCAGATGAATCCGCGCGAAGTTGCAAGTATAATATAAATTATAATAAAATGCGTCGCAGACTTTAATCTATGTTGATTAACTCAAATTATAATTAAGTATTTATCATAATTCCGGCTTATATACATCCCGCTGCTGGGCTCGAGTCTTCTCCACAATAGGAGGGAAATTGACCTTACTATACCATGCTGGTCAGATCTATTTTTGTTTTAAGGTTTTGTGTTAAGTTTGCCTTCTCTTGTATAGATATTATATGCGTATTCTATCCCTTAGTCATCTTTTACGACATCCACGGGCAAGATAGGGAGTGGTAAATTGTATTCTTATTCACCACATAGAAAAATTAAGTATTACTAACATATTTTCATGTTTTCTTATTTTAAACTGTTCCTGTAAGCGTCCTGTTCTCACATAGAAAATAATGGTCGCATTAGTTGTTATCTCTTTAAGTAGAACAAGTTATATAAATGCTTAAGAAAAGAGGAACTAACTAAATCATCTGTATATACAATTTCTAGTTATTACACAATATTCAACGCTTACGTTTCGCGATATGTTTTATTACCATTCGAGATCAAGTGCTCTCTGAGCCGAAACACCAGTTTTAATTATCAAATCTATACATAAGTTATAAAACATAAAAAATCTATGTCCATTTTAGACTTTGAAAACATTCAAACGTTGTACTGGTGTACAACGTTCGCCTTTGTAATGATGGCTGCTCTAGTAGTTAGCTCGTGATTAGGTGCCACTTGTAGGACCTGGTCAAACCATAATTTCGTTATATGTATTATGTTTAGTAAAACGAAATATATCCTGAGATAAATAAAACTGTTTTTACGGCTTTTATCGCGTTTGTATTTGACTTTTGATTTTACCGACGTTACAAACACTTTCGGCGTCACGGGTGTACTAAGGTATCACACGTTCCATAAGTCATCGTTATTACAGTCTCTGTAATAACGATGATTGTAATAACGATAACGATATCAGATCCAATAACGTTAAAATCTTTATAGTTTGAATTGATGAAAAGTTAAGTTTTGATTGATTTTGTGCAATTAATTGTTGCTGTAAGAAGGAGGCCGTGAACAGCAGCTTGGACAATTTTGACACCAGTTGACAATCGTACTTTATGATTGCTAACAGTAACGATTTCAAAATTTAGTTGTTTACATCTTTAGGTCAAGTTTCAATGCCGTAATCGTGAAAATAATTGTTATTGTAACAATTTCCTAACAATTAAAAGATTACTGTAATTTTAAAAAAATGATTAAGATATATTTTATAATAAAACATATCTAATTAAAATATATATTTGTTGTCGTGTATATATTGATAAGTTTCTTTTAACTACTAAGTATCTTTGCGTACCATAAAAAGAAGAGAGTCTGGAGATCTGTCATACAGGTTTCGAACCTACTTCAGACTCCAGCTCTCACAAGGTTAAATTAAGACAAATCGTATACTAAGTATATTTAAGAAACCACTGTAACCTTTTGAGAGAAATAAATTATTTTATTATTATCTCCGATTCACGGCTATCTTCAAAGGGAAGATACCCGGTCCTTTGAAAGGCTTACATGGGGATATGGATCCAACACACAGAGGCCTTTGGAGAAATTTAATGTAAAAATTGGATGGGATGAAAAATAAAGATGGAATGGGATCTACCGATGACACTCCACGTCTGCACATAACACACGTGGACTGCCAACGGTAGGTGTAAAACTATTGTGTGATGATGGTATCTAATAACTGTTTATGGGGTTGGAGGTTTGATGGATTGGCTAAACTAAAAACTATTGATTGAAAAACTGTCGTCTGCCTTCAATACCTTTATCGTCTTGAACTTTGGCAGACGGTGACTCGCCCACTCACTGAATGGGCCCCCCCAAACGGTCGCCACAGACACACAGGCCATACGGGCAACAGGGGAGCAACATTGGTGCAAGTGGCTTGGGGTGTCGAGCGGTGCGGCGCCGGTTTCACCATCACAGTGGTTTCCCCGTAGTTATGCCCTTGAAAATGACACTTCCACCCCCGAGCATATAGCTCTGGCGACCCCTCTCTGACCAGCCGTTCAAGGCAAGCCAGAGTTGAGCATCCTGCGGGCACTCTTCGGTTTCCACTCCAGCCAGCCAATAAAGGCCAGCTAGATACGAGGCCCTCTGGACTCCTCCGAGACTCTCTGGGGCCCTCAGGACCGCAGTGTCGCCACTCACATTCAGCACGCCACAAGCTGCCCTGCGGTTTATTGGCTTTCCTATAAATCTTGTGATACATTTTTTCTTTTATATCAAAAGAATTTAGGGAGCCATATAATGTTCCTCCGAGGTTTGCGTTAGTCTCATGGTGAGATAACGACTGACCCAGAGGTTTTATTACTATTATTATATTTAATAATATTTTACGTACAGACTAAGAATACAATTCACCACCCACTCTCTTACTCGTGGGCGTCGTAAAAGACGACTAAGGGACTATATGATACGCAGATAAGGTCTATGCAAGAGAAGAAAAACTCGACATATAATCCTGTTCAATACGTTTGGGGTATAGTAGATCAATTTCCCTCCCATTGTGAAGGAGATCCAAGCCCAGCAGTAGCACTTATGTGAACTAAAATAATTGCACATATTTATATTATTTATGTACACACGACTTACAAGGCGTTTCGAAAACTAGTTTTATTTAATTAAGAATAAAACATTCAAATAAGCATTATAAAAAGTTGTAAATACTGCTAAATTTATAAACTAACGTTGAAACGAACAGTTTTTGTCAGCGTATGTTGCTAATGATCATTTTTTTTTGTATTATCAAGAAGTTTTATTTGTCGTATAATTTTAATGAACCCTAAATTTTACGTAACAATTAAAAGGGTATCCCACCGGGCTGGCCACAGACGACCAGGAACTCGTTACCGATGGTCGGCCCAATGGCGAAGAGGGCGGTATACGGTGGGTTATGAAGCTGCGCTCCTTTCGTCACTAGGGTTGCCACCCGTACTTTATTGTAAAGTATTGTACGTTATTTTTATTAATTGTACTTTATACTTTATGTAGGGGATAAAGTACGCGAAAATACTTTATTTCGCAGGAACTGATTTCTTGAGATAAAAACTAAAGACATTTTTTTAAAATTTGTATAAAATAGTTACATATTTAATGGCGATTCCTGCCACGACAGCGTTCATATGGAGAGATTTGCATGTGATGTACAATATATTATTTAGTTTCACTTAAATAAATAGGGCAAAGATAATGGCCAAAAAATAATTACCACAAATAGACATCTGCACATGCTGTGCAGATGTCTATTTGTGGTAATTGTTTTTGACGAAAATTATGAAATAATATCAATCGTACTTTATTTTGACACAATGTACTTTATTTTTCTAATTTCATTAACCAATGTACTTTATTTACACGAAAAAAAAAGGTGGTAACCCTATTCGTCACCCCGGACGGAGCGGACGGCGTGTGAGCTGACCATAGCCCACCCACAGAAAGACATGTAAATCTATCTAACCTAACTTTGAACCAGCAACTCCTGTGTAGGTATATAATCAGAAACTCGGCAACAGCTCCAACGATTTTCATTAAATTTCGCGTGCTAGAGGGTTCGGTAGCGATAAATTAATGTAGATAGGTTTTTTTTTTGTGTGTGACTTAGTTGTTAGCCTCAGATGGCTGTGACAACTTTACCCGGACTGGTGGGTGAGCGCTGAGGGTTCTCAACCCGTATGTAGATAGGTTTCGTTCACAGAAATATTAATACTCTTTATAGAAAATCTCAATTATCAGCGATTTTAGTCAATGAAAAAAGAAAAACAGAATCATCATCACCTCCTCATCATCTCAGCCCATATACGTCCCACTGTTGGACTAGGGCCTCCTCCATAATGGAAGGGTAATTGACCTACTATACCACGCTGGTCAGACGTGTTGGTATAGGGTTTTATTTCGAGTTTTCCTTCTCCCGCATAGATGTTATATGCGTTTTATATCCTTTAGTCGTCTCGTACGATCACCCACGGGTAAGATAGGTGGTGGTGAATTGTATTATTACTCTGTAACCACACGGAATATGAAGCTAAATTTAGTCATTGCCATAATGAATACAAATTGCTCATTTGGGAGTTTTTCAGAGGTTATCTGAACACAACCCGCCCGTAACGTCCAGGGCGATAGCAGGTCTTCGATCGGACGCATAACCTGCCGTAACAACTCCTCATCGCTTATTCGGCTGATCACCAGTACTGATCCTTTACTTCAGTGGCCCGTCCAGCCGGTTCTTTGTTGGGCAACCTGTATGTGGGCATAGTGTTACATTTCGAAATATTCTTTTTTTACTGTTATGTTATTTACTTACTGTTCCTTACCATACCTTAGCCGTACTACTTCATCATCATCAGCATCTCGGCTCATATACGTCCCATTGCTGGGCTCGAGCCTCCTTCATAATAGGAGGAAGTTGACCTTACTATACCATATAACCATACTGGTCAGACAGGTTGGTATAGGGTTTTCTTGCGAGTTTTCTTTCTCTTGCATAGATGTTAAATGCGTATTTTATCCCTTAGTCGTCTTTTATGACAGTGATGAATTGTATTGTTATTCCGTCACCACACAGACAAGACAAGTTCTACATCAGACATCAATTAGTTTAATAGATGGGGTTTTAAATAAAACAATACAAATAAACAAAACACCATCTTTTATCGTTGCTATGCAGTCATTGACACTGAAAGTAATGATAATTATTACAAAATTTGTATTTTTTTAATAGCCAACGATGGCACGCAAGTCAAGGACCCACCTGGTAATAACAGTCGATATAAATTTTAGTGATATCAGTATTAAAGTTTCGTATATTTTGGAAAAATGATCTTATTGAATCTTCTAACAAATAATTTATATTAAAGTTGTTAAGTATAAGTGTTTATCTTTATAAATACATATACTATATCCTTTTAAGCTATATATACAGAAACAGTTTATTAATTTCTTTCTATATTAAAACAGACCTAAATCCTATACATTATATTTTAACGCCATCTATCAAGCAATAGATGTAAGAATACAATCGTGAATAAAATAAAGGAATGCTATGAACAAAAGCGCCATCTTGTAATAAAATATATACCAGAGAGACAGCAGAGATAGCAAGATCGTATAAGTTTTTTCTTTTAAGGGCATAGATGGCGCTATATTAAATAAAACGTTTTATTTTGACAGCTCTCTTCGACCACACGCGAAAACGCTACAGTAAATGACAGTAACTACAGTTCGGTAATGGCCGCTGTTGGGGTGGCTGATTCGCGCCGCTGTTGTTACAATACGCGTTGATTGGTTGTTTACTTTATTTACATCACAATCATAACCGATACGATTAAAGTGTATAGTGTTATTGTGTTCTACTATTGTTTATTACTTATTTGTTATCGAAAAAGTGATTATTTATTAAAGTTTTAAACAGCACGATGAGCGACGGGTCGTTCACGCAGCGTTGGTAGAATGCATCGTCCTGTGTAGTGTTGTGAATATTGAGGATTACTGGCCAAATGCTGGGCTACAGAAGCACCATGTGTAGCAGGGGGCATTCACAGGTTTGCCTGAACACGTCTCTGTCTATACGACAAGAGATACAGAGATTCGAAAGTGTGCATCCTTCTATCTACGCGCTCTATGACCTTGTGGAGTTAGTACCTGATCCGCTACTCGCGCAGCAGATTAGAGACCACGTCGTGGCTATAGAAGGTTAGTATTACTTAGTGAAACACATAGCGGTTCATTGTTTACGTGTTAACGTTTGGTTTCTATGGGCGACTGAAGTTGTTTATACTTGATAAATCACGTTGGATAACCTAATAATGCATTGCTTTATATTTTACGATTGCCACAACACTTCGCGTACATACATTCTTAGAACGTTATGACATTGTGTAAGAAATAATATATACCTATGTAATTTTTGTCAAGAAAATGTCGGTCGCGTCTTAATAAATTCTTTCCCGCGTATTAAATTAATAATCTTTAGTACATAACATTTGCCTAAATAAAATCATTTGTGTTAAAATTTAAACGGTTATATGTGTGTTAATTACTAATTTATACCATTTCCAGGCTTTTAGTATTACTTACATGGGCCCTAATTTTAACAAACAACTCGATCATTCAATACTTTAATTATTTAGTATAAATCTAAATGTAGGCAAGTACTTATCACGCTTGTACTTACCTGTCGCCGGACGGATGTTTGTCACGCTTTCACGCCGAAACTATTGAACCGATTTAGTAGAAATTTATAAAGAAGGTACTCACCTAGATGGAAATGTGTTTATAACATACTAGCAATCCGCCCTCGCTTCGGTTTCAGTCACCTTACCCGCGTAGTTGCTATTCCTGTGGGAATACCGATATAAAATATAGCTTATAGATGTTACTCCCTGACATTAGAACTTGCCATTGGTGAAAGAATTTTTGGAATCGGCTCGGCTTGCATTTATAATATTAGTAAGGATGCTCTTTTGCAATCTGAAGTAAAAGACTTAGTAAAGTATGATTTGACTACTATGGTGACATTCGAATAGCAAGCAGAGAAAATTATTTCCCTTGAATTTTAAAACATCGTCATCATCATCATTTCAGCTCATATACGTCCCACTACTTGGCTCGAGCCTCCTCAATAATTAAGGGAAATTGACCTACTATACCATGTTGGTTAGACGTGTTGTTATAGGATTTTATGTCGAGTTTACCTATTGCGTAGATGTTATCTACATATTATATCCCTTAGTCGTCTTTAACGACACCCGCGGGTAAGATAGGGAGTGGTGAATTCTTACTCTGTCACCACACATAAAAATTTAACTTTACTAACATAAAACTAATCAAATCATTTTATAAGGAAGAATAAATTAGCTAAAACACTTAATCTGAATTGTTTATGGTGTCCATCAATCAGCAAATTATCATCTACCATTGAACGTATATCTCATCAAGGGAAGATAATTAAATAACCACATTTTGTATTCTGCCGTCACCACACGGATGTTTATAATGATCATCTCGTCTAGATCACTTCAGCTCATATATCACGGCAGGGCAAGCCTCCTAGCCGAGGCTGCGGGCGACTGCACCGGCGAGTTAGTCCGTCACCCGCTGAGAGGCCGACCGCGCGAGGACGACGAGAAGAGGGTACTCCTCAGATGTATTCCGTCGGGCCGACCACTGACGTCAAGTTACCCTGCACCGGTGGTCGACCCAACGACGAAGGCGATGTGTCACGGGTGGGTTACGGGGCCGCGCGCCGCCCCTCTGTCGCCCCGGACGAAGCCGGGCGGCGGGTGTGCTGGCCATAGCCCACCCCAAAAAATAAAAAAAAGGGGCCTCCTCCACAATCGGAGGGAAATTATCCTACTAAATCGCACTGATCAGGGGAGTCGGTATAGGGTTTTATTTCGAATTTTCTTTCTCTCCCACAGATGACTATTATATCACCTCATCTTGCTCATGGATGTCCTAAAAGACGCTTAAGGAATATAATATGCATATAACATCTATGCTAAAGAAGAAAAAATAGAAACAAAACCCTATGCCGCCACGTCTGGTCTGACCAGCGTGGTTCCATAGTTAAGGCGACCGAGCCCAATTTTGAGACGTGTATGGGCTGAGATGATATGAATATAACTAAATTCATTCGATCAAATTATATACATATTCTACGTATGAATACGAGAAATACTTTCTCTGCTTTGAGCCCATGTTTAGCGGTAAACCAGTTTTTTCGTACGGAGGATGTTTTTTTAACACGTTACAGAATGTCGAAGCGCAAATATTATTGAATCAATGCCAAGGTTTTGAGGTTGTTTATCTTTTTTTTTACTTTTTGGTTGGTTTCAGTAAATAATTATCTGATACGGTATCTATGTTAACTAATAACTGTATCGTAATAAAATTGCATTTAATAATTTATTTTTTTTCTTTATTGCTTTTAGAGACAAATGAGTAAACAACACAATGAGATTCAATTATACTATAGGCATCACCAAACGCAAACAGTCTCAAAGACAGGCTTCCGCTCACCGAACGAAGTGCAGTGACAAACTGCTACTAGACGTCGATATGCCGCGAGAGTGGCGTACTACCTTAAAACCCATCGACCCCCAGCGGTAGACAGAAGACTGTCGACAGTGTGCTTGTTACCAAATAAAAGTATAATAATATGGAAGATTTTTAGAGAAGGAAAGAAAAATTATTTATTACTACCTTACGGGAGGGGCACATCTTAAGAGCTAAAATATAAGTACAATAGTTTAAAAATAACCAATAAATAATAACAAGACATCATAAAAAGAAGGTTCATGTCGACAGTAGTGTCCCCTTCGCAAAAGAGCAAAAGGGTACCTGCTCAGCACAATGTTGAGGGCATCTGCTATAAGAGAGATACCCCACGCTGTTATTCTGCAGCGTCCTGCGACGTCTGTTAGCAAATGTAGAGGTAGCAGCAGAATACAGTAGTTACTATCAAGTTACAAATATCTCTATGTAAATAAAATTTAAATTAAAATAAAAATGAATATAAAAATAAAATAACATTACTTAGACATCTAACTTTAAAACACCCACAAAGGTGTATCTTTTAAAGTAAAAAAGATTTTTAATTAAGTAAAACAGTTATATTATCATCAACTAGCTGACCCGGCGAACTTCGTACCGCCATAATTTTTTTCGTAAATATAATTTCTAAATTGCCGAAAATATAGTCTCTGGAGGAACCATTACAGCTTTCTCCGGTAAGATTCGGTCATCTTGGTCCCAGCATTGTTAATGATGATTCAAAGAGAATACAAATTACTGATTATTGATATCTGACAAAATTATATTTATCAAATTTTCAACCATACTTAACTATAGACAAAATTACGTTTAGCTGTAATTTGCGTTTTTTTATTACATATCAAATGCGTTTTTGTTATACTACGTTTCTTTGACATTTTATCGAACGGGAAACGGGAACGCGATCGAACGGGATAAAAAGTCCTATGTCCGTCTCCTGATTCTAAGCTACCTCCCCACTAATTTTCAGCCAAATCGATGAAGCCATTCTTGAGTTATAAATAGTGTAACTAACACGACTTTCTTTTATATATATAGATATCTCAGCTCATCTCATATAATATGTGCTACTACTGTTGGCCACGAACCTCCTCCACAGAGGGAGGGAAATTGATTTACTATACTATGGTATAGTAGATCAATTTCCGTTGTCCAACGGTATGGTACAAGGTTTCATTTCGAGTTTACTTTCTCTTGCAGGTTATTTATATGCATGTTGTATGCCTTAGTCGTCTTTTACGACACCCACAAATAAAAAAGAAACTTATTCTTACTCCGTCACGACTCGAAAAAAAACGTTATCTTATGACGATTATATACGCCAATGTATCCCCGGAGCATGTTTCGTTTAAGTTATCTGGCAACTTTATGGTCCAAAAGTATGTTTTCAAAAATCATTTCTCCCACGTACGAGGAATCTGGAATGAACTACCTGCTGTTTCTCAAGCGCTATGGCATGTACTTCTTTAAACGAAGTTTATAAAGCATTTTTTTCACAGTGGGCAATGGCGCGATCCGTACCCCTGGTATTGCTGAGGCAATTTGACTTACCATCAGGTGTGCTGCTTGCTCGTTTGCCGCTATAGGTAATAAGAAAATCCGTTGCTGCCATAGGTCACAAGAAAATCAGTAATAAATAAATAGGTTAATTCCCCATCATTCATTCATCATTTCAGCCCATACATGTCCCACTGTTGGGCTCGGGCCTCCTCCGCTACGGGAGGGAAATTGTCCTACTATACCACACTAGTCAGACGTCTTGGTATAAGTTTTGTTTCGAGTTTTCCTTCTCTTGCATAGATATTATATGCATATTATATCCCTTAGTCGTCTTTTACGACACCCACGGGCAAGAGAGGCCGTCGTGAATTGTATTCTTATTCCGTCACCACATGGACATTCTCGTTATTTATTAAATATTGTTGGATGCTACATCTAGGTAATAATTTGCCGTCGTGTTAACTCTATAAGGCAGTTTAGAAATACTAACACAAGGAAAAGGACTGGATATGGCTGTCCAAATGACAATAGAAGTACACTACGATTAAAAGATTGCACGTCGTTCCTTTCGACACCCCGGACGATTTGACCGCGTTATGAGCAACCATAACATATAGTGTATTATAGTCATCGTACTATCTCCATCTATCAATCCATTGCCAGCATTCATAGGCACTGGAGGATAGTTCTGCGGTGGCCATGAACTAAAAACCATACAATAGATTTATTTCAAATGCGTAATACTCGTGTAAACATCAGAATTCGTAACGTGAATGTGATGAATTAATTATCGATATGCAATTATCTTAATATTAACTCGATAGGCACTTAATTGATTTGCTTGAGAGATATGAACAATGTGTGTAATTTGTTACTTGGAATCTAGCAATTAACTTCAGTGTAAACTGTGAATTTATCCATTAAATCTGCTTTCATCGTCATCACAACTCATATACGTTCATTAATTTCATTCATTCAAGCTCATATACATACGTCCCATTGATAGGATCGTGCCTTCTCCTGGATAAGAGTGAAAAACCTACTCCATAATAGGAGTGAAATTAACCTACTATGACACCCTGGTCAGATGTGTCCATATAGGAAGGAATATTTGATGTTTAAGCGAATATCACACATCCTTACAAATATTTATAAATGCGAAACTAAGTTTGTTTGCTACGATTTCACGCTTAAACCACTGAACCGATTTCAAAAATTCTTTCACCAATCGAAAGCTATAATGTCAGGTAGTAACATAGGCTATATTTTATCCCGGTATTCCCACTTTCCGTGTGGTGACGGAGTAAGAATACAATTTACCACTCCCTATCTTGCCCGTGGATGTCGTACAAGACGACTAAGGGATATAATATGCACATAAGATCTGTGCAAGAGAAGGAAAACTCGAAATGAAACCCTATACCAACATGTCTGACCAGCATGGTATAGTAGGTCAAATTCCCTCCCATTGTGGAGGAGGCCCGAGCCCAACAGTGGGACATATGTGGGCTGCGATGATGATGATGATGATGATTCCCACGGGAATGGGAACTACGAGAGTAAGGTGACTGAAACCGAAGCGAAACGAGGGCGGGTTGCTAGTTCTAAATAAAACTATTTTTGCGGACTGTCCGCCCGTGACCAGGAACGCTGTAAGTCTTCGAGACGTTGGGCAATCAAAAACCACGTTATAAAAACCGTAAAGATAATTTTTCATATAGAGTTTCAAGTTTTCCATCTCTTGCGTATGATACATACATATTATATCCCGTAGTCGTCTTTAACGAATCTTATGGGTAAAATAGTGTGTGGTGAATTGTATTCTTACTCTGTCACCACACGGACAGATTCCTGAAATCTTCTTTGATCAGTCAAATTAATAAATTATTATGTGAAAAAAAAATTTACAGCGGTAATAGATATATGTATATATATTTATTTAAGTAATGTTACCATTCAACAGATTAAAGCAATTTCACAGACAGATCGTTTCGATGCCCATTAGCTTCGGTAAGGGGGCAGGTCGTGTTAGATTATAGTCAGTAAATCACTTTCATTTTGAGATAAGAGATGACCCAATAATTCTTCAATCTTCATTATAGATTGGTTATTATATTATAAATATAATATATACATAATTAAATTAATTAATGTTTCTGTTTGCTGACGGGATGAGAATACAATTCACCACCTCCGCACCTTGCCCGTGGGTGTTATAAAAGAGGACTATATGCATGTAATGGTATATAAGGACATAATATGCTTGTAACATCTATGCAAGAAAAGGAATACTCAGAATAAAAGCCAATTTTTTTACGGTTACGGTCGGCGCACTCCTCGCAGGGTGACTTGTCGTCAGTGGTCGGCGCGACGGAATACCCCTTGAGGAGTACCCTCTCCTCGACCGACGTCCCTCCCCTGAATAAAAGCCTATGCCAAGACGTGTGACCAGTATGGTAATATAGTAGGTCAATTTACCTTCCATAATTGAGGGGCCCGAGCCCAATAGTGAGGCGTATATGGGCTGAGATGACTAATAAATTATCACGCGTTTGGAAAAGTAAGGGAAATAAAATTGTGAAAATGACGGCATCAAAAAGATTGTTATTATTTAGTGCAAACTTAATTATAATGGAACGAATAAAATATTATAAGCCAGATTGGTCCGTTTCAAACAAAATTACGACTAAGGTAGACGTAATTTTTTTTTTTTTTTATTGCAAACGGTGGCAAACGAGCAAACAGTACACCTGATGGTAAGCTGCCGCTCATGGACCTTTACAAGGCCGTTGCCTACCGCGAAGAAAGCGAAGGGCGTGTGAATGCGTGCATTGAGGCTCGGTGATACCAAAGACACCACCAAAACCCTCCACACGCAATCACCCTCAGAAAGTTGGGCTTCCGGCTCTCTCGCTCACCGAACGAAGCGCTATAACAAATTGCTACTACTCAGACGTCGATTTTCTGCGAGAGCATGGTACTGCCCCGGACGGACCGGCCCGCGGCTGTAGACAGATAACTGTCGACAGTGTGGTCCTACCACTCCTAGAGGTGAGTTAAGGTTAAGTTAGATTTATGAGGTCATTGTGTTTAAATAACTGTCTATTTAGCATAATAAGCAATAATGTTTTGAATTATATCACTATAGATAACTCTACATTCCTTGTCCACCAGCGACCATAGATGCTAAAAATAAACTTAAATTGCGAAATAGTAAAAAATACTAAAATTGAAGCTTTTTAAAAATATACAGTTTCATTCGCTGTACAGCGTACGGCCATTAATCCGAGTTATAGTCATTTGTAGCGAGATGTTAGGCCAATTGCACTTCTATTACGAAAAAGCTTCGAGTCCAACAGTGGAACGTTTATGGCTTGAGAAGAAGAAGAAGACTTATCAATTAACACTAGATAGGGCGCTGAAAATAATCTTTGTAGCATTGAAATATTATACTGAAGAAAGGTTGTAGTGTTACCTACATTCAACTTCAAATATCACTATGCTAATGCTACCCGCAAAAAATGACTGAGTGCACAGATGGCGTAGTGGTTAAGATATGTCAGTGCCTGGGTCGCGAGTTCGAGTCCCACGCAGGACAACACTTTGTCCACTGACGACAAGTCACCCTGCTACGCTGGTCGGTCCAACGACGAAGGCGATGTGTCACGGGTGGGTTACGGGTGTGCGTGCTTACGCCCCTCTGTCGCCCCGGACGGAGTGGTGCGAGGAATGCGCCGACCGTAACCCACCCCAAAAAAAAAAGGACAATACTTTGTGCGATCCACAAATTGAAGTTCTGAATCTGCATTTAATTTGTGTCCGTTAATTATATTTGTAAAGTCCTTAGCAACACAAGGACTATTTCCATGAGGCTCAGATTTGTCTTAAAAAAAAAATTGTGATACCAATTTTCAAAAAGACAACACCACGTATTTGTGTTACGGAAGAACATCATCATCATCATCTTGCTCTTATCCCAATTACTTGGGGTCGACGCAATATGTCATCTGTTTTGACATATTGCAAAAAGTTTCGGCAATGACTTTTATGACCGGCCGCCTGCCTGACGTCAACCCTCCTTGGAAATGTAATCGTTGACCCAAATGGTACCAGATGGAGTTGGTCCGGGTCAATCTAGGGCTCTTAGTCGTCTTTTACGACACCCACGAGCAAAGCAAGGGTTGGTAGTATTCGAAGCCGCTACCACACAGCACTTACGTTACGGAAGAACACAAACATAAAATTAAATACACAAGACATATATCATTCGGTTCGGTACAAACATAAGTGGATCTTACAGGAAATCGAACACACGACATCTATTCGGTCAGCACACTACTAGATATCCTGCTCGGCAGTTGAACCTGCGATATTCAATAGGAAATATCGACGACATTTTTAAAGCAGTTTGCCTTGTAACTAAATGGCTGACCGCAAGACCTAGCTATCTCACACTCTACTTATTTCTGGGTTAACGACCCACGAACGCGTTGGTAATTATTATTACTGCCGTCCATTTCTAATCAATAAAATGACAATTAGAAAGACATTAGTGATTTATTTTGTATGTATCGTTCGGGAACAAGTTGTTCGATTTGAAATGGGGCCAGTTCGTCCAAAAATAAATGGCCGACTACATTTGTAGATCGCGTAATACTTTTTATCATTTATCTGTCTTTGATTTTATTACATGTGTGAAATTTTGTTTCATCATACCATCTCATATAGGTTTCATCGCCGGCCTTGAGCCTCCACAACAAGAGGGAAGTTGGCCTAATATACCACGCTATAAGATTTTATTTCGAGCTACCCTTCATCCTATATGGATATCATATTATTTAGTCGTTTTTTACGACACCCACAGACAGGAATAAGGGTAGTGAATTGTATTCTTACTCCATCACCACACTCAAAAGTGATGTGAATTTTTATTTATTGGGTATTAAGTGTATCCCGCTTGGTATCGGGTTAAGAATGTCATGCGTCCCTAATTTTAGCCCAGCAGTCGTAAAAATCGACTAATTGCTGTGTGGTAGCGGCTTCGAATACTACCAACCCTTGCTTTGCTCGTGGGTGTCGTAAAAGACGACTAAGAGCCCTAGATTGACCCGGACCAACTCCATCTGGTACCATTTGGGTCAACGATTACATTCCCAAGGAGGGTTGACGTCAGGCAGGCGGCCGGTCATAAAAGTCATAGCCAAAACTTTTTGCAATATGTCAATACAGATGACATATTGCGTCGACCCCAAGTAAGTGGGATAAGAGCAAGATGATGATAAGTCGTAAAAATCGACTAATGAATCACTAGCAGAATTGATAGCAATAATCTCTTTAGAAATATTAAACTAATTGTGACTTCCCATACACTTGCCAAACGCGATGATTATAACAGTATTATCTCTCTCTGGGAGTTCAACAGTGGGCGTTGATAGGCCGCCCCCAAATTTTATTCTCATTGCGTACTGCAATGAGATTATATGAATTTTATTTAAGCATTTTGTATTTATTTAACATTAATTTTATTTAAACTATTTATTTCGATTTTTCATTTAACTGCGCAGATGACGTAGTTGTCTAATTATAATTATCGATCGCTATCCCAAGCGCAAGCAGATGTAACTTTAGAACTTATTTTTTAAAGCAATGTTTGAATACACCCTAATTATAATAGTAGTATTTATATAAGGAATACCAACGTTGGCAAGTTATTCCATCTCCGCGCTTTGCATACTGTAAAGGACGATGAGGAACGTTTAGTTTGGATAAATGGGAGGTCTCGTCCGTGACGGCACGGGCTAAGGAGAATTAAATAATGTAATTGCAGCGCACTTTCTCTAAAATGCGAACTATATAAATACTAAGAGAGAAGGAAATCTTGGAAGGCAACTTTACATCAACTTTTCTGCTTTATATAAGTGGCTAGTCGCTTTGTAGAAGAATTTTATTTCTAACCCGCCCTCGCTTCGCTTCGGTTTCAATCGTTTTACCTGCGAGCGTAATTCCCGTTCCCGTGGGAATACCGGGATAAAATATAGCCTATGTTACTCCCTGATCTTATAGCTTTCCATTGGTGAAAGAATTATTAAAATCGGTGCCGCGGTTTAAGCGTGAAAACGTAACAAACTTACTTTCGCATTTATAATTTTAGCAAGGATGTTTTGTAAATGTCTCGTTATTTTTGGAGTCAGAATGAGACACTTGCGGCAATAGGTAACATTGTGAAACAAAACCAAAAACAAGAAGACTGAAAGTTCCCCAGCTACAGGTAAAACTACGTACTAAAAATCTCAAAAAAAAAATAAACAAAGACGCGTCGCTATCAGTATAATAAATGACCATTTATACTGTTTGTAAAAACAGGACATATTTGGTACGGCTCAGGACAACGAACACACAACTTGAAAATGGGTCGCATGGTCACGTTATTTATGCCCAATAGGGGAAAATATGTGACCTGAATTTAGCCTTATATGAGCTGACATGTTAAAAGGTCGCTCCCTGATTTTCCCATTGAATTTGTAAAATCATTTTTGGGCGGATTTTATGATTGAGATATACGCCGTTCGTTCGCGGTCTCATAACCCACCGTATTCTCCGCCCATAACCATTGCAGCGACAACAGGTATCGAGTCCTTGTGGCCAGCTCGACAATCATAAAAATCACTAAAGGTTGCCTGGAAGAAATCGTTGTTAGCGATAAGGCCGCCTATTTGTACTTAGTATTATTATTATAAGTTCTGCTCTTGTATTTAATGTGGTCTACAATAAAGTGTGAATAAATAAATAAAATCACGTAAAGAAACAGGACAACAGCGCTCTCCAGGACATCAATAGATAGATTGATGGATGTATTACAGTAAAACCCGTTTAAGACGATTTCGCAGGGACCCGCCCAAAAACGCGTCTTAGGCGGGAAAGCGTATTATGCGGGAAAGGTGAAAAAAGCGTGCCATTATCATTTATTATATTCTATTATTATTTTTTTGAATACCTACGTATTGAATTTAACAATTCAAAATTACCTAAAATAAAATAATCACTTATTTTAGTTTGACAAAAAGATTTTGAGATATTAGCAATTACAAGATTTTCAACGTAATTTAATTTTCACAGTGCGTTTTCGCTTTGATTCAAATAAGTTACATAGCGTCTTAAATCATTAACTGCTAATAATGCCTGGGCATGTGACAAAATCGGAGTTGACATGAGCGACCCTAAGTGATAATGACCAAGAAGAAGATGACTTCTTCTTGGTCATTATCACTTAGGGTCGCTCGACAGTCGCTAGCCGCTGCCACAATATGTGTATTTGAGTGGCACGTGTTGGAAGAATCATTATCATCACTCTGCTCTTATCCCAATAAATTGGAGTCGCCTCACTATGTACTTTTATTTCATATCCCGAAAATGAAAGGCAATCGTATTGTGACCGGCCGCATACTTGACGTCAACCCTTCTTGGGAATGTAATTATAGACCCAACGACATTACATGGAGCAGGACCTGGTAAGGCTCTTAGTCGCTTCTTATTACACCCACGAGTAATGTAAGGGTTTGTTAGTATTCGTAGTCGATACCGCTCAATACATAAGAGTAATTTAATCATTCAGTCTATCGCCGTTCACTGCTGGACTTAACCCTCCCTCATGTTTCGAATACGTTCATGTATAAGATTAATTATCTATATTGTATAGAAAATATCCATATTTTAGTCACGAATATATTTAATGGATCTCGCCCTCAAGATATTCATCAATCAATATCCTTTTAATTTCCACCTTCATAAACCATCACCCAGTTTTTAGTGTCTACCCAAATTATGTATAATTTTAACATTAAATATTGTTGGAGTTAGTTCGACGATGTACGTACGCACACACATTTATACGAGGGGTTATTCACCCCTACGTATCACCCCTTGCATGACAGTAGGTACCCTAAAAGCGAGAGTTGTCAGCTGTTTGTATTATGTTCATTTGTAGATTTATTTTATAACTAGTTACCGCTTGCGGCTTCGCTCGCGTAACCTGTAACTTGTCCAAGATGAAATTTTATCCAAATCCCTTAAAACGAACTAGGCTTGATCGAGTAAAAAAATGAGGTTATACTACAATGCCAAGGGAACATTATCGAGTTAAAAAGTGTCTTATGTGTTAATCCAGGGTGTCAGGTACCCCAGCTGGTGCCACACTAGGTTTAAAACCCCAAAGAGGCGTGAATGCTTATGGGCATTACCTGAGGTGGTAAAGAGTGAGAGCAATACTTTCTCGAGGTGAGTCCGCGAGCAGTGGATGCGGCGGTCCGGGGAAATTGTGGTGCATGTGAAAATGCCCCCATGACACTATGTCCATTGTGCTCGTACTGCGTCATTCTAACTAAAACTAACCTATAAGAAATGCAAGACTAAAAAATTATACTTGAAATATCTCCATTTAATCGTCATAATCATCATCGCAGCCCACAGCCGTCCCAATGTTGGACTCGGACCTCCTCCACAATGGGAGGGAATTTAACCTATTATACCATGCTTTTCAGACATGTTGGTATCGGATTTCATTTCGAATTTTCCTTCTCTTACACTGATGGTATGTGCATATTATATCCCTTAGTCGTCGATAGGGAATGGTGAATTGTATTCTTACTCCATCACCACACGGCAAATATATATATATCTCCATTAAAGTAATTTTAAATAAAATTTAATAGATATTATGTAAGGTTGAGTTATTATTACAATAGCAGGCATAATGTATGTAAGTAATGTTAATGAGAAATATTTAGGGCGTTTGTCCGAAATAACTGTGCCGAAATGTTTTAGTTACTATATAATATCTACTCTATCCGA
The DNA here is from genome assembly GCA_032191425.1 of Lymantria dispar. Classification (NCBI taxonomy): domain Eukaryota; kingdom Metazoa; phylum Arthropoda; class Insecta; order Lepidoptera; family Erebidae; genus Lymantria; species Lymantria dispar. Next base: position 34,668,851 of record CM063448.1, read on the forward strand.
AGAGTACACAGTACATAAGTACTATGTACTCTTCCAATTGAGAAGTTTTCAGTATAGAACATCCATGGACTTCTTTGACGTCGGGTCGGATGGGTTGGCAAAGGGTTTTATTTCGAGTTTTTCTTGTAGTGTTATCTTTTACGTTACCCAGTGCTCGCAATATGGGGGTGGCGAATTGTATTCTTAATTCGTCACCATACGGATGACTAATCAAAAATAATTGAATTCACAATTTCATTTTGTTTAAGAGATTACACCTAGAACTATAATTTTTATCGGGAGATTCTATAAACATATAATTAACGAATAAAAATTTCATCACAGGTCTGAAATTAACCTACTATATCACGCTGGTCAGGCGCGTTGGCATAGGATTTTATTTTCAGTCTTAAGTACTATACCACGCTGGTCAAACGGATTGCCATACAATTTTATTTCCACTTTTCCTTCTCTAGCGTATGTGTTATCTGCATATTATAATCCCTCAGTCGTCTTTTACGACACCCACGGGCAAGATAGTTGATGGTGAATTGCATTGTTACGCCGTCACCACATGAAAAATTTTACAATATGCACTGTGAAAGAAGCGTACATATTGAGTTGACTACAAACTATTGGTTTAAGAGCAGGATAATGATATCATCTGGCAGCCTGAATTGAGTTTTATTACAATAAACGAAAGTATAAATTAGCACGTTAATTATGAAATCTGTTTTGAATTGCACTCGCCAAAAAGTGAAAGTAAAGATCCTATAACCCATATCCAGCCTCTATTTATCACAAATAATTTAAAGTATTTTACTTGAAGGAGAAAATCTGTCTGGAAAATGGTTTCTGATGTTTAGGCGAGTATTACACATCCTTACTAATATTATAAATGCGAAAGTAACTCTGTCTGTCTGTCTGTCTGCTACGCTTTCACGTCTAAACCACTGAACCGATTTTGATGAAATTTGGTACAGAGATGGAGTAAAGCTTGAGAAAGGACATAGGCTACTTTTTATCGCGAAAAAATGGGTATAAGGGGTTGAAATAGGGGATGACATTTTGTATGGAAATTCGTCATTTTCGACGATAGAACCATGAATCTTTGTATTAAGGCACTTTATAATAAATAAATAAATATTCGTTCTAGCATTTTGGAAATTTCATTTATATGGGGATGAAATTCAACCCCTAAAAGACAAAAAAGCATACAGCCGAAACCACTGGGCCTAGAAACGTAATTTTTTTACACCGTAGTATTTCTTGGGGTACACGAGCTCTAGCAAAGAAATCGCGAAAAAATGGGTATAAGGGGTTGAAATAGGGGATGACATTTTGTATGGAAATTCGTCATTTTCGATGATAAAACCATGAATCTTTGTATTAACGCACTTTATAATAAATAAATTAATATTCGTTCTAGCGTTTTGGAAATTTTATTTATATGGGGATGAAATTCAACCCCTAAAAGACAAAAAAGCATACAGCCGAAACTACTGGGCCTAGAAACGAAATTTTTTTTACACCGTAGTATTTCTTGGGGTACACGAACTCTAGCAAAGAAATCGCGAACAAATGGTTATAAGGGGTTGAAATAGGGGCTGACCTTTTGTATGGAAATTCGTCATTTTCGATGATAAAACCATGAATCTTTGTATTAAGGCACTTTATAATAAATAAATAAATATTCGTTCTAGCGTTTTGGAAATTTCATTTATATGGGGATGAAATTCAACCCCTAAAAGACAAAAAAGCATATATCTGAAACCACTGGGCCTAGAACCGTAATTTTTTTACACCGTAGTATTTCTTGGGGTTCACGAGCTATAGTAAAGAAATCGCGAAAAAATAGTTATAAGGGGTTGAAATAGGGGCTGCCATTTTGTATGGAAATTCGACATTTTCGATGATAAAACCATGAATCTTTGTATTAAGGTATTTGATAATAAATAAATAAGTATTCGTTATAGCATCTTGAAAATTTTACTTACATGGGGATGAAATTCAACCCCTAAAAAAACAAAAAGTATACAGCGGCAACCACTGGGCCTAGAAACGTATTTTTTTTTACTCCGGCGTATTTTTGGGGTACACGAGCACTAGCAAAGTATTTTTGGCAAATCACCCCCTTGAGGGAATGAAAAGCGTATAGCCGAAACTATTGGGGCTAGGAACGTGAAACTGTGTATTTCTGTATATTGTTCGATTCTCTTTCTTTTGTTGTAAATGAGCTCTAAGAAATTAGTTTTTGAAATTCATTCTCTAAGAGGGTGAAAAATGTATAGCCGAAATCATTAGGCCTAGAAATATGAAATTTTGTACAAAGTTGTCTCTCTTGGAGAAAGTGCTCACTAAAAAAGAGTTTTTTGCAATTTTACCCCTAAGGAGGTGAAAAGCATATAACCGATATCACTGAGCCTAGGAACGATCATTTTAGTATACGGTCGGCTTTCTTGGGTTACCCCATTATTTTTTCTTAATGCTCGCTTATCAAGATAGCTTTGGATCGACGCAATATGTAGGCATTGCTCTGCCATCATAGATATTGCAAAGGTTCTTCTAGCAACATTTTATGACTAGCTGCCTGCCAAACGACATTGCTGGCTAGATGGCATCACCAATTGGTCCAGGTCGATGTAAATCTTTGTCTTAGTAGTATTTTGCGACACTCACAAACAATGAAAGCGTTATAATATTCCTAGCCGCTACCAGACAGTTAGTTAAAATCAAGATATTAATCCAATTTTCTATGTCTAGAAATAAACAAATTTGAACCGTCTATTTGTCTGCCAAAATAATAGGATTTATTTATGGTAACACAATTATTTGCACGATACCTATGTCTAAAAAACCGGCCAAGTGCGAGTCGGGGTCGCGCACGAAGGGTTCCGTACCATTATCTATAAAAAGGGGGAAAATTGCGTTTGTTGTATAGGAGCCACCTTAAATATTTATTTTATTTTGTTTTTTTGTATTTATTGATATAACGGCAACAGAAATGCATAATTTGTAAAAAATTCAACTGTCTAGCTATCGCGGTCCTAGAGATATGGCTTGGTGACAGACAGACGGACGGACAATTTTTTTTTGACTTATATTCGTTACGGGGTAACCTTCAAAACGGCTGGACCCATACTGATAATACTTTACTAACAGGTCTACCAAGCCTTACATAAGGAATAACTTAGGCTATATTTTATCCCGGTGTGGCTGGAACAACTGTGAGAATTTAGTCGATTTTAAAATTATTTCACTAACGCAAAGCTATTTTTGAGCGAGTAACATATTTAGGCTATTTTTTTATCCCGATATTCCTACGGGATCGGGCACAATGCCGGTGAAATTGCGGGAACTAAATGGATATGAAAATTAATTTACGAATGAAAATCTACATTATCAGTGAATAACAAATAAAGGCTATTTTCATCCTGGTGTTTGCCCGGGAACGAGAACTCCGCGAGTGAAACCAGTGGATGTTGACTAATTTTTAAATTCTTTCACCAATAGGAAGCTACGTTATCAGCGAGTAAGATAAGCAATTTTTATTTCGGATATTTGTATGGGATTTGATAATTATTATTTTTATTTTCACCCATATAAACTTATAATATCAGCGAGTAACATAGGCAATTTTTATCTCGGCGTTTGCATGGAAATGGAGTCTACGTGGATGAAACTGCGGGAGTTTGATCGATATTATTTTTTTCCCCAATGGAAACCTATCATGGATAATGTATTATCAGCGACTAAGGATGGCCATGTCCGTGTGGTGACGGAGTAAGAATACAATTCACCACTCCCTGTCTTGCCCGTGGATGTCGTATAAGACGACTATGGGATATAATGTGCACATAACATCTGTGTAAGAGAAGGAAAACTCGAAATGAAACCCTATACCAACATGTCTGACCAACATGGTATAGTAGGTCAAATTCCCTCCCATTGTGGAGGAGGCCCGAGCCCAACAGTGGGACGTATGTGGGCTGCGATGATGATGACGATGATGAAGGATGGCCATATTTCTCATCGTCTTTCCACTTGAATTTAAACTACAAGGGTGGAAGTAATATTCAAATATAAAAATTTGTGAAGATATTTGGACGTTTGTTACTCAATCACGCGTAAACTGTTGACCGGATTTGGACGAAAATTGACACAGAGTATTTCTTAAATTAAGAATTATGAAAAACCAACTTTTACGCAGGCGAAGCCGCGGGCAAAAGCTAGTTGTAAATAAAACTACATGACGAATTTTATTTCGTTTGTATTTGATTTGTGATTGCCCGACGTTTCGAACACTTTACAGCGTTCATGTTAAGAGGCGGACTAAGATGGCTCACATCCAACGAGACATCGTTATTACAGAGATTTGCATCTACCCGCTATAGATAATAGTTATTATATTTTGACCCACACTTTGGTATTTTATTGCCAGTACAAGAAGAAAATGATTCTGTATGAAAAAAATTGCAATGATCTCGCGTAAACAGCAGAAATCATTTAATTGTTCATGTTCCTAAAGTTCTATTTTAGCAACTATATCTTCTGTTTACATGCCTTAGTTGCGTTTAGCGACATTTATAAAAAAACGAAATCACTAATAAAATGTATTCTTACCCCAACCCCACATGAAATATACATGGCTAATTTTAGTTCATAGAATTACTTGTTTACTAGCTAGGAGCCTCATTAAAATATCTCAATACAAAAGACGTGAACGAAAGAGCTTAGTAATATTTATTTCGAAATACGACTGGAACATATCTTATATCTTTAAACGAGCAATTCTTGTATATATATATATATATATATATATATATATATATATATATATATATATATATATATATATATATATATATATTCAGGATCTCGGAAACGGCTCCAACGATTTTGTTGAAACTTGGCATACTAGAGGATTGGGGTCCAAAAAATCGATCTAGCTAGGTTTTATTTATAGAAAATGTTCTTTTGTCGGTATTTTTAGCTTAACAATAAATGACATTAAATTTTAAAAGAATATGAATTCGAATTTCGTGGTAAATGTCAAGAGTTCCGGTAGCTCAGTTGGGGGACGGCCGATTTTAATTTTGAGTTTTGTAGCATCCAAACAGCGTCGGTTCGAATCTCGGTGTTATTATTATTCTCTTTTTGTAATTTTTTTATATAATTTTTAGTTTTTATTAATATATCTAAATAAATTCTATAAAAATATTCCGGTCAACCTGATATTCTCTTTTATACTCGCCCAATTATATATAAATAGAATCGGATAGAAAATATCCAGTGGATTGCTTCCACTTGGCAACGACAAATCAACTGGCTGCTTTTGCTTAAAATATATTAGACTCGGGTATTGAATGTAAAATTTCAGATCACCATCATCGCAGCCCACATAAAGCTTAGGGCTCTCAGGCTTCCTCCACAATGGGAGGTAAATTGACCTAATGTACCCTTCTTGTCAGACGTGTTGGCATAGGGTTTGATGTCGAGTTTTCCTTCCCTTGCATCTGCAAATCATATCCCTAAGTGATCCCCAGAGAGAAGATGGTGATTTGTATTCTTACTCCGTCACACGGATGATTAATTTACATAGTGATAATTGATTATTGTCCGTCAAAGTGATATATTTCACTTACCACGAGTAAGCTTGTGTTAAAGTGAATTTAGAACTGTATTTAGAGAAATTGCTATGTATACAAACAGCTTATCGAATTCAACTGCCAAGGAATTTAATATGCAGACAATATCGATGTAAGAGAAGAATAACTCTACATAATACCTAATTCCAATCCGTCTGACCAGGGTGATATAGCAGGTCAATTCCTCTTTTATTGTGGAAGAGGTTTAAGCCCAACAATGGAACGTTAAACTAAAAAGAAGTGTGTTAGCAGTGATTTATATCCATAGCCATTTGTATGGCAAAAGATATTAATAATTTAACCGTTGTTTTATTGTTTTATCTACACAAATAAATAAAATTGAAGTGTCTGTTTGTAATGTCAAAATAATACTTTTTTTCATGCTTACACGGTAATTTATGCGTAACATATGCCTAAAAACCACTTTAAAAGATTTTAGTCTGTCTCTCTGTTTGTTTGTTCCGGGTAATCTACCAAACGGCTGGATCGATTTTAATAATACTTTAATATCAGGTACCTGTCTATAGAAGGAGTAACTTCGACTATTTCTCCTCTCAAGAAACTATAAAATTTTATGCGATTCGAGATTGAACCCAATGGCTCATGGACACATCTTAATATTTTAAATTTAAACAAAGCAAGAACGGATTGCTAGTCTCTTATCAAATAGATAGGAGGTATTTAAGTTCTAAGTAAATATTTACGATAGCGGTAAAACAATGTAGGTTTAACTTGTGAGAACTATTAAACAATGTTCTAAGATGGATAGTGCTTTCAACAGTAACCGACTCGCCATTATTTATTTTATTCACAATTGAAATTGTCTAGATCGTTGAATATCAATTAAATTTCTATCTTCTAGGGCTCTTTGTAAACTTTACAAATTAATATAAATTATTAAATTTAAAAGAAATATTGTTTAGTGGATTTGCTTCTATTTTTCTTGTCAAAAGTTTTTAGTAAACATTTAGTAAGTTCTTAGAAATCATAATTTGCGTAATTGATCTTCGCGAGGTTACAACGAGATATCTGGTATAGCGTGATTATTTTAGAATAGAATAGCATTTATTGTCACATAACAGTAATAATATCACAGTAATTTTTATAGTTAAAGTTGAGAAGAAGGGAATGCTCGGCGCTGTACTGTATAGATACTGCGCAGGACTGGTTTTCGGCAAACCCCTTTCGTTCGACAATTGTGTAATAATTAACAATATTATCAGGCAAGATTGCGATCGTAACAGGTCTTGGAAGTTTCTTAAAAGGTGCATATCCTCTTAGTACTTCCAGGGCCAGATTTTTCAACATCCACAAAAAGTATGCACATACATACACGGAGGTCTGCAGTGTAGACAGTCTTCTGTTTACACTACCTCTTGCAGAAAATCGACGTCTGAGTAGTTGCGATTTGTTACTGCATTTCGCTCAATTTTCTGAGGGTGTTCGCGTGTTGCCACACTGTGCCCAGCTCGTCCCGAGGCTTGTCAAGTTGGCCGCGGCACTGGGAAGGCTTCTGCCGAACACTGGCGGTCCTGGGTCGTCATGCCGGCGACTCTACGCCGGCATTGTGCGGTCCATGGCACTGCATGGTGCTCCTATCTGGTCGGAGTCTCCCTCACCGCCCGCAACAGAGCCTTTCTGCGACGACCACAGAGGGTTATGGTGGTAAGGGCTATTAGGGGCTACCGTACTGTGTCCTGGACTGCGGCGATACTACTGGCAGGCGATCCGCCTTGGCCGCTGGTGGCAGAGGCGCTGGCGGAATTATACCGGTTCCGCGCCACAGCACGAGTCAACGGCGAGCAGGTCTCCGCAGGGCAACTGGGCAGAGCTCGAGAAGTGGCTCGAACGGAAGTCATCCGGCGGTGGAGTGAAGATCTAGAGTCCCCCGTAGCAGGGCGGGGGACTGTGGAGGCGGTTGCGCCGCATCTCCACCGCTGGCTCTGGAGAAGGCACGGCAGCCTTACATTTAAGATGGTGCCGGTACTTAACGGACATGGACATGGGGTCTTCGGTAAGTAACTGCACAAAATTGGGAGAGAAGAGGCCCCAGGATGTCATGAGTGTGGCGCTCTAATCGACGATGCACGCCACACACTGGAAGTCTGCCCCGCCTGGGGGCCTCAGCGCCACGTCCTGTCAACGGAATTGGGAATAACAGACCTGTCGTTGCCGACCAGCATCTCCAAGATGTTCGGCAGCGACAGCTGTTGGTCGTCGATGGCCTCCTTCTGTGAGGCTGTCATGACAAGGAAGGAGGCCGCGGAACGGGGCACGCGAGGCGCTTGCGTCCGCTGACTCGCTCCGCCGGCGACGACCAGGGAGGAGGAGACGCCGCTATGCGCTTCTCCTCCCACCGCCCTGAATGATGACAGGACGTGGCCAGACGGCCAAGCGTTTGGGTGTCGGGGATAGAATGTCACCAGATGATCTCTCCGGCACCCCGTAAAAGCGCGGAAGGGGCCGCTGCAAAAAAAAGGTGTTCGCGTGTGGTGCATTTTGGCTTCTAATATTACCGAAACTTATTGCGAGCATTCACACTTCCTTATCTATCTTCATGATAGGCAGCGGCATAGCAAAGGTCCATGAGCGACTGTATCACTCAGTTGAGGTGTGCTGTTTGCCCGTTTGCCACCAACAACAATAAGAAACGTCACAGCAAAGCAAAGCACACGGAAAAGCAAGCATCCCAGTAGGCAACGTCGAAGCGAGAAGGTACTCCCTCAGGTTATTCCGTTCTTTTAAGTAATCGAGACAAATTCGATACTTTGTTTCATTTAGTTAAATTAAAAGTCAACTACAACTCGTTTCGTAATAATAAGGTTACGTTGATTTCCTAGCTTCATTTATTTTAAGTAAGGGTCTCATATACGTCCCAATGACATTGACCTACTATACCACGCTGGTCAGACGTGTTGGTATTGGACTTTATTTCGAGTATTCGTTCTCTTGCATAGATGATAACATCTATGCAAGAGTGAGTAAGGGATATAATATGCATATAAATACATAGATGATAACATCTATGCAAAAGAATAGTAAGGGATATAATATGCATATAAATGCATATTATATCCTTTACTATTCTTTTACAACACCCACGGGTAAGAAAGGGGTTGGTGAATTCTATTTTTACTCCGTCACCGCACAGAAGGTATTAGATGTGAAGAAATAAAATGTAAGCATTTTGAATATACTTCCTATTGAAAGAATAATCTCTCGGTCAATATCAACTCTCTATTCATTTAAAATTTTAATGATGAAAATGCTTTGTGTTACGCTAATACGTGCCCATTATTGTTTTGAAGTGAAATTTCTTTAAGACTACTATAGAGCGATCTGAATTGAGATCATATTTGGCCTACATCGGCAGTTAAAGGTATCCATTGCCCGTATCGATTAAGAATACAATGTATTCTTCAATTATAATTCAATGTATTCCTAATGGATCAGTATCCCTTACATTCCCGTGGGAGGTGTAATTATTATAGTACGCACTGGATCTAAATACGCTTCTTCGGAAACGTAACCATACTTCGTGAGCTATTTTTCATTCACTTAACAATCTTTACCCCCTCCGGCCCGAAATCATCATCCGAAAAACTAATTATTACGAAGCACGTCGATAATATGGTCGTTTTTTGAAAAGGTGATTGAACGTGATTGAAGATGTTTGAACGTGATTATTAATGTTCAATACATTCATTTCTGATGTTTACGCGAGTTTATGGTCACGGGCACTTATAAATAAGCTGTAAATTGTTCGAAACGTCGGGCAATCAAAAATTAAATAAAAACATCCATAAAAATAGATTTATTTATTATGTGTGATACTCGCGTAGACATAAGAAATTGATGATGAATGAACGAGACGAATGAATAAAAGGGCTACGTAGAGAAAATCTCCTTCGCTGGTCATTTAGTATGGGTACGTTCCCTTATAAAAACAACAAAGATGTAAATAAAATTGAATGCGACATAACATTGCCTTTCTATTTTATTAATAAAAGAGTATCTCAAACGAAATAAAAATTGTACAGTTATATCATGCAGATAAAAATAAAAGAGACTTGCAAATAATGTTGTGGTGAGCACGATCTTGACATTTAACTTGGCAAGTGCCGTCGGAACTGTATATAAGACATGTAGTTTTGGCAGACTACTTTTTGTTTAGTGAATATAGAGATACTGTTTTACTAGCTGTACATAACTATTTTTTCAATCCGTATCGTCTTACGCTGTCAAAACGGGGGTATTAAGAATACAGTGTGTACATCACCTCTAAATACACAGCAGAGAACGGGGGTGGTGTATTGTCTTACTCTGCGTTACCGCACAGAGAATGAAGGTGAACGCACACTTATCCGCGCCGAACGAGTCGAACGAAACGAATTTTAGAATTCTGTATATGAAATCTCATGAAACCTCGCACACTTGACTGTGTCGAATCGTCCTGCATCTGGAAGACGATTTCTATACAAAATTCTAAAATTCGATCGTTCGGTGCAGATAAGTGTGCGTTCATCGTTACAGGCGATAGAATACACAGAGTGTCTCCCAAAGTCTCTCATCCGCTTCAGCAACACTATTCTGTCCGTGAGTTTGGGAAATTGTATGTGACGTAGACACTGTCGCGATGAAAATAATATATTACTGAACTTTCTCTTTCACGTATGCTAATGACTAAGTTGATGTTTTCTTTTTTACTCTATCTACTAACCGTAAAGAAAAAGGTTAGGATGCTGTAGTGATGCTTCAGCGCGTTATATAGTCATTTACAAACTCATTCCTAATGAACACTATTATTTTTATTCATATTAGTATTGCCGATGATAGCAAAGAATAAGAAGATACCTGTGGCTTTCCTTAAGACTTGATATGACATGTATGCGCCACTGGTGGACTTTTCGATATCAGAGAATCAGTAACTACAGTCGTGATCTAGATAAATGAAATATTTGACAGTGACAATAACTAATCGGTTAGTTAATTTGTTCGTGATAACGTGTTTCGTTCTGACGATGGTTCAAGAGAACAAATTGCTACGTCCTTCCGTCCTTCTCTTTCCTCTGCCATAGATGAATACAGAACACGATCACCATGTCCACTTTTGGAAATATTAGAACGGTAAACGTATACTTCCGTGTGGTGACGGATTAAGAATACAATTCACCGCTCCCTATCTTGTCCGTGGATGTCGTAAAAGACGACTAAGTATATAATATGCACATAAGATATGTGCAAGAGAAGGAAAACTCGAAATAAAACCCTATGCCAACATGTCTTACCAGCACGATATAGTAGGTTAAATTCCTTCCCATTGTGGAGGTGGCCCGAGCCCAACAGTGGGACGTATGTGGGCTGCGATGATGATGATGAAACATATACTATATTACCTATTTTGGGTGGGCTATATCTGGACGCATGCCGTCCGTTCTGTCCGGGTTGACGAAAGGGCGGCGCCCAGCTCCATTAACCACCTTCCATTCGTCATTCGACCAACCACTGGTACTGAGTTCCTTGTCGTCCGTGGCCTGCCCGGCGGGATATTCTTTCGGCGAACGTCCGTCCTCGACGTCCCTCCCCGACGCCCCTCTCGGGCGTTGCCTTCATCCTATATTAGGTACTCTAGACGTGACTTACAATCTATCTAACGCCTGAGAATGTGGTATGCTGATTGTTCATACTTTCGGTAAGACGTGAAACATTAACATAATACTGAGAACACGCGTTTAAAAGTTGCTATTTTATGAAACAACATTTTTTACTATGCGCGCGCACAACGTCACAAATGTCAAAGAGATAATGCGTTATAATAACATTTTCAATGCATTAAATACCCTTTTCTTTCTATTATTAGTGTGGTTTTTCTACAAACGTAGAATAATGCAAAGATACAATTTTTGGAAAGATTTTATCTGTCTTGTTACGCCAACTGTAACTCCTTACGTACATAAGTACACACACACACACTTTTTTATGCTATGGTAATGACAGTTCAGCCAAGTGTTGCCATCGTAGACCACGACATTGACATTAAACTTACGAACGCGCGCGCTGTTAGAATAACTGGAGCGTGTACGACGCCATTATCGTCTGTTGTGCTAACGTTATGGTCATGATGACGAGTGGCTACTGGTTTGTGAAATTATTATAATCTGTAATATATTATACACGAAAGGTGTTTTGGTGTTTATTAAATTTTCTCCCATAATACTCAACCATCAATATGTTTGATAGGCGATTTTGATGATTATCTTCTTCATTCTAATAGATAAAAAGTAAGTAATAAATCTATTAAAAATGTTTATAACTTATTATTTAATATATCCGCTGTTAATTTAAATAAAAAAAATAATTATAATATGTTTTTCATGCTCGTACGATTATTTACTCGATGCCTTTTTTTCATTTCATCCATTCCGTTCGGGACGACGAAAGGTCGGCGCGTGGCCCCATAACCCACCATAATCCCTGTCCTTCGCCATTGGGCCGAACACCGGTACCTACCGAGTTTCTTGTCGTCCGAGGCCGGCCCGGCGGCATACCCTTTACCCTCTCTATCTCCAACGCCCCTCTGAGGACGCCAGTCGCCTTCGCGCGGTCTGTCTCTCTGCGGGTGACGGACTATTCCCCGGTCCAGTCACCAAAGCATCTCTCACCATCAAGTGTACTGTTTGCTCGTTTGCCACCCTCTTGAATTAAAAACGGAGAAGATATTGAGAAAAAATGCACTTAACTACGGAACTATTAAAAGAATTATGAGAACGCCATGTCTGGAAGTGGTTACGCCGTTGGTCCGGGATGTAATAAATATCAGCGAATCAGAGTACTGATTTTAAAATTATCATCCTTCTTGCCCTTATTCCATGTAGTTTGCATACGTCTAGTAAAATATATTATTTTAATAAACGCAATATTTTTAGGCGTCATATTTAATTAAATAAACGTTTGGCAAGAAGCCAACTCTAGCGAGTTCACTACTCGGAACATGAACACAAAAGTAGGTCGTGTAAGTAAGGTAATTTTTAAAAGAGCTCTCTTAAACGTAAACTTGGCCTGTTTTATAATAACATGGCTTATTTTTTTTATTATAGGTGATAAAAAGCCTCGCTATTCATATTTTTTTAAGGTATGCCGAGATTTTTTATTGCCGTTGATGGTACAAAAATAATGTTGGAAATAATGTTGGCTGGTGCTACTGGCTTAATATGGAATGTAATGCTAAACCAGATTGCCACGTTGGTTCTGTGTTATGAGCATAAGGCTGTCGGTCTTAGCTTTCTGTCAACCAAATAGTGTGTACTGTTTTTTATATAATTAGGAATAAATATTTCTATCGTATTGAACTTTATAAACATAGGCGAATCGATACAAATAATACCCGGGCTCAGGACGAGTATTTGCTGATCTCGTAGAGAATTGTCCTGAGTAAGAATCAAACCCAAACCTTCGCCCCTGGACTTGCTATTTAAAACACTGGGGCACTATACCGTCAAAGTCGAAGTTTCCTAGTAAGTAATTTCCTGGCATATATCGAAGCATTTAATTATGAAGATATTGGATGTGAGGCAAGGACCAATGAATATGTCATAATATATATTTAAGTAGCATAACCCATCGTATTCAACCCCTGGTACACCTTCACATTCCTAGCCAGCGTGGGGATAAGTCATAATCTGGTCCATAATAAAAAAAAAACAGGCTCCTTGCCAATTTGCTACGATGAATCAGATTTTTTGTCATTTTTATGAGATTATTCTAAAGAAATATAGAAAACAAACTTGTAAAAAAATGTAATTTGATGCGTATGAGCTATTGGTGTCTTGGGAGTGATATCAGCGTGTATCTCGTGACGGCGAGCTCAGTGACGCTCCTATTGTAACCTCTTGTATTTAAATTTTATCATTTCAGACCACTATTGGGCTAGGGCCTCCTCCACTATGGAAGGGAAATTGACCTATTATATCACGCTGGTCAGACGTGTTGGTGTTAGCTGTTGTTTCGAGTTTGCTGTCTCTTGCATAGCTTTTACGATAGCCATAGGCAAGAAAAGGGGTGATGGATTGTATTCCTACTCCGTCACCACACGAAAAAATTATTTAAATTTCCAGTATGTATGTTGGTCGAACATGTTGGTATAGGATTTTTAATGGTTTTTTTCCCTGCATAGATCTTATATGAGTACATATTATAATACACTTTCATATAGTTAAGAAAGAGGATGGTGAATTGTACTCTAACACCTAAATTACCAGTGGGGAGACTTATAAATCACCTAAGGGAATCACCAGGAGAATATCCTATAGTATTCCTCGATAGATGGGCTATCTAGCACTAAAAGAACTGTCAATTCGAACCAGTAGTTTCTGAGATGAAGACATTCAAACAAACTCTTTATAATATTAGTATTGATAATCTTCTGAAGTATTTATTTTTCAAATATATATTCTGCCAATATACAAATGAGAGCTTATAATAATATTGGCTCGACATTCCGTTGTTAAAGGGCTCTCCTATTTGATTTAATATTGAACATTCCTGTACACCATTAATCTTGAATACGCCTCCCCATACCCCCTCTTTGTATCTGATGTGTGAATAAGCAAATACTGTCAAATATCACTAACATACGTTCGTACACAATGTCGAGTACATACTTAAGTGTTTTGACAATGAACACATTTCGATATCAACTTTGGTATTGAGTTAATTAAGTGGGGAATATAAATAATTCTACGTATGGTGACTGAATAAGAATACAATTCACTAAACCCTTTCTAAAACAATGCTATGTTGAGATAGTTCGCGCACATTTAGAAAGAATGAGCGAAGAGAGGTTGACGAAACAAGCGTGAATGGGCCGATAACAAGGAGAAGAATAGAGAACAATAGTGGTAGGACCACACTTTTGACAGTCGTCTGTCTACAGCCGCGGGCCGGTCTGTCCGGGCTAATACCACGCTCTCGCAGAAAATCGACGTCCTAGTAGTAGCAATTTGTTACTGCGCTTCGTTCGATGAGCGAGAGAGCCGCAAGCCCAACTTTCTGAGGATTTTTGCGTGTGGTGGGTTTTAGTGATGCCGTTAGTATCACCTAACCTCATTGCACGCATTCACACTGTCTTCACGGTAGGAAGCGGCCTTGCAAAGGTCCATAAGCGGCAGTAGCACTTACGATCAGTGTGACTACTCTTGAATCTCGATTCCAATCCTAAATTCAATCACAGCTCGAATTTGAGCAAATTTGGTACTCTTGGTAGCGGCACTAGCGCACGATTGGAATTAAATTCGGTGGAATATTTTTGAACTAAATGAATTCGACTCTCGTCGATTAAATCAAATATTTGCTACTCCCGACGTGATTTTGACGTGGTTTAAAATCGTTAATGTTGCACAATTTCAAGAAAGCGTCTTTGTGGTGATCGATAACGTTATTAAATTAAAGTAAGAAAATACGGCACACTTGGTGAAAATAACAACGGCAAACGCAAAGAATTCAGTCTCGATTTTGTTCAAGAGTACCAAATATAAGTTTGGTGAGATTGGAATTGATTCGGATTCGAAATTGGAATTGATTTCAAGAGTAGGCCCACAGGTGTACTGTTTGCTCGTTTGCATTAGTTTGCAATAACTAAAAAAAGACCAGGTCGTACGTTTTTGGACCAAATTGGAGACGTACTGGCGAATGATTATGTTAAGAGTATTCGCAACCATAGATCATTAGGACTGATGAGCGTGAATGAAGCGATGGAGATATGCCAGGATCGTGGCTTATGGTAATCCGTAGTCTCTCTCCTTCCCTCTGGGAAACAGGCGTACAATGTTCGTAAGATAATTATTTTAGATAGTTCTGGGCACATTCGTGATCACGGTCCCGCTATGCGACACAGTGTTATATTTGGGCCTCAAATTTAATTAAGATACAAGTTAAATGTAAAAGTATTTTTCAAATATGACCAGTATTTTCTTAACATAGCGCACTCAAACAAACAAACTTTTCAACTTTATAATAGTAGGTATGTAATATAGAAGATGACAGCTGAATAAAGCGTTAAGGATAAAACTGTCGGAATTGTCTCTAATGAGATAAGAATGGGCATGACGAGGAAATTAATTCTCCAAGATTACAACAAACTTCGTCAAGGTGGATCTCAAGTAATTTTAGAATCTTGTTTGACAATTGAACGTAACTTGAGCCTGTTTGAAGTTACGATTTACTCGGCCAATTTAACTTTGTAATAAAGGTAATTTTATAAGGGATACGGTGGCTGATTTTGTATGTAATAACAATGCTTTTTAATTAGCGGTTTTCAATGTTTAAGCTTTTTGCTTAACTTTGAAAGTGATTTGTCAGTTCTTAAACGGAAGCTTTAGTTAATTAGCTTTTCGTCGGACTGTAATAATGTTATTTAATACTAATTTTACATCGTAATTTTCGGTTCGGTTAAATTTATATTATTAAATCCAAAATGTCATTCATTCGAATAATAATTTAGGCTTTATATTATTTAGTAAAACAACATTGACAAATCAAATTTGGAGATTTTTTTTTGGATTAGATATTTGCTAGATTAATTACTTGGAAGTCTTCTAAATTAGGAGATTTCTATTTGAACCACTGTTTAAAATGAACGCTAAGCTTACTTATCAATTTGGAGTAGGTGCCTTCTATAAACCGCTATTTAGCCTTTAGCCTATTACTTAAGGCATCGACTTCAAGAGGTGTTTTGTGTTTTTACAACGAAATCTTCTTTTTTACTTGAAAATAATTTATTTGTTTGCTTTTTGACGGTTACACCACACTATGAAAATACATCCATCCAAATAGATTCTTGTACATAATTAAATTTAAATTTTAGCTTCGATTTTTCCAGGATATCATCATCATATGCTGACCTGATGACCGTGAGACCACCTGGAAAGTATAGTAGTAACAAAAAAAAAGAATTTTCCAAATCGGTCCAAACATCTTCGAATAGTCCTTTTTTGAGGTTAATAAACCCACAACAACTGTTATTGATTCTATTTACAGATACAGAGATACGTCTAACTAAATGGATATTAAATTTCGAAAACAAATCCATTTCATTTTCTATTATTTCTCTACTGCTTATTGTACTTGAACTGCCGCACGCATCTCCGGGAAGGTTTCCTTTTTTTTGTGTGTGTACAGCTGTTAGCCGAAGATGGCTTTGACAGCTTGACGCGGGCTATGGATGAGCGCTGAGGGCTCTCAATCCGGAGAAAGTATGCTAAGTGACAACGGCCAAGGGCTTCGGCTTGGGGCGTTGCTGGAGGCAAAGTGGGCGTGCCCACGTTTTGGGTTATAATTTTTGCGCACCTCGACGGTGAGGACAGAACCGCAGGTATTTACGTGTTAAGGGGTCGCGGGCCGTGTAGGCTCTATGTTGAGCGAGTGTGATATTGTCGTCCTCTTCGTCGAGGACGTCGGATGGATTCCGGGCAGGTGTGCTCGGAGATGCGTGCGTTCGAAATGATGCCAATTTACGGATGAATTGGAGTTGCTATAGCAGTGGAGAAACTTCGCGTTTCCCTGTGTCCTCTATTGAATCTCTTTGACCTGGTACCAACGTCTCTGTTCTATCATCGTATCATTTGATTCAACCTATACCATAGCAAGAACGATATCGTTTTCGCCGATCCTCGACTGTAAATTTTCAGCGTTCATTTCTCCCACGTACGTGTAACCTTTGGAAGGAACTGCCTGCTGCAGTGTTTTCCGGACGTCCATTTATAATAAAAAGTTTGGGAAAGGCTTTCCACTCACGGTAGGCAACGACTTGACTGTACCCCTGGTAAAATCAAGTTCCGTGGACGGTATTTACCACTTATGCTCCGTTGGGCTGCTTACTCGTCTGCCACCAACTGGCAATAAAAAAGGCATTTTCCTGCAAGATTGTGATACTACCAGGACGCACTGATCTTTATGACTGCAGACAAAACTGTCCGCAGCGTGATTTAAATTCTTACATCTTTAACCTTCGTATACTCGCGCGTCAAAACGTTACATATATGTATACTCGCGCACGGCGCCTCAGACCGAAAGTTGAACTTGTCTGTATGTTTGTACTTTTATTATTATTAAGTAACATTATTTTTTTTTCCCTATAAAGAGGTTATAATTAAATAAAAAAACTAAAAGAAATATTAGCACTTTAACTTTATATGGTAGAAATAGTCCTTCAAATCAACCTCCAAAAAATTAACAAAATATTTAGTACTCTCAGTTAAACATCATAATTAAACTTTTTTATTGTGTTAACTCCAAAAGTACTATGCAAAATAATCAAAAGAGTAACAAAACTAATAAAATAGCTTGAAATAGTTTTAAAATATATTATTTGCTAATGGTCATTTTAAAATCAAAATTAACACAAGTTACATTTCGATGAGATCCACCTATTACGCTACAAAATCGCTTGACTAATGCCTGAGACCTGTTATAGACTTAAAAGACCTTCCATGTTGTTGTTCTATATAAACTTTTGACATATAAATTATTTTAGCATCGCCTCACTGTCACCGCTATCTTCATAATTTGAATTGGAATATTCACCCATCTAACGCGCCCTTATTCTACTTCGTTCATTGTGGTGACAAAAATGACAGAAAATAATTGAAAATGATCTAAATTAATGTCAAACATTATATTCAATAGATATTATATACCACTAAAATTAGTTAATATATTTCATTCAATAATATTCTTAAATAAAAAGAAATTTGTTTCACTTAAAATGGTGTCACGTATACTCGCGTCGGTCTCACGGACCGATACCTGTAAAAAAAGTGCCACTTCTATACGACACTAGCGCTTGCGCCGCATTCAACAATGATGAAAAACAAATGAAGAAGCTTCTAAAAACCGCGAAGTCGCAGTGTTGATATTTTTTTAGAAAATAACGATTTAATGGTTTGTCGATCTGAGAGACCAACGCGCGAGTATACGAAGGTTAAGAAATTACAAGAAACTTAAGAGGAGTACTATTAATTAATTCATTCTACCTGACCACTACCAATTTAAAGTCGTTACGTATATGATTATACCTCAATTAATAGTAATTATTGTAGCTTGATGAAACCGGTTGTATATATGAATGCGACAGATCGACGAAGGTCAATGTATAACTGTATCATTTTTGACGGGTTTTGTTATGCGTTTAATTTTGTTTTTACCATTCATTTTTGAACTTTAAACTGTAGTAAATAGAAAACATCTCTGCATTAACAATGACAACTTTAAAGTTAAAATTAGCCATCTTATGGTCATGGGTTTTTACATTAACATAAGTAAGCGCCATAAAAATGGTGTAGAAGAATTCTTAAAGAAGCCTCTCCATGGTGATGGATTAAAAATATAACCATTGGCTGAGTCATCATCGGGTAGCTTGGAAATAATGGCACTAGATTGAGCTATTTAGAGCTCAACAGCAATTGGTTGATGTATGGATAGATGGAAAATCAGTAACAATTTACCATAAGTTGACGTCAGAAAATTTCCGTGTGGTGATGGAGTTCCAATTCACCATCCCCTATCGTGCCCGTAGATGTCGCAAAAAGATCATTAAGGGATTAAATATGGATATGACGTTTATACTAAAGAAAAAAACCTCGAAATAAACACTTATTACCAAATAGTTTTACCAGTTTGGTGTGTATTTCCTTCCTATTGTGGAGGAAGCTTAAGCTCAATAGGGACGTATATGGCATAAATTATTAATATCAGAAATCTTTGAAAGTACCTATAATATTATCATCATTTGCCGCAAATTTTGTGACGTGGAATAGGGTTTTTCAATAATAAGGCAGTAAGATTCATCATAATCTTTTTGTCTCTCTAAAATTGGAGGAATACTGACTTACTGTTTTACTCATACGGCTTGATATAGGTTTTCTCCCATAGCCGCCTTTTACCCACAAGAAAAGAAGGGATAACCGTTGCAATCTAAGTCAATATAAAGCCTAGTATAGTGTCTAAGTTAGAATTGTATAAATCGCCATTTGTGATGTGAAATGTTACTTTGTTAATATAATTTAATGTTTATTAGTTGGTAGTACAGAAAAATCAAGGTTAAGTAAAAGACTGTATTACTGTACTCATATACTGCTGTTTAAAAAAAACTGTAACTAGGCAGTTATTATTGCACTTGAATGTGCAGTCTTTATGGCTGCACATTCAAGTGTGCGAAACATTTTTGAAGTTATACTTCTTTAGGCGCGTTATGAAAAAATGATGAGAGTGAAATTTTAAGATGCGCGCGCATCTGTGACACAAAATTAACAGTATGAAGTTGTCTGCTTAACCGCTCATTGAGTGAAATTTTAAGATGCGCGCGCATCTGAGACACAAAATTAACAGTATGAAGCTGTCTGCTTAACCTTAAATTCAGTTTTTGAATTTATTATTAAATTTATTTTTAAAATATTAAATAATCAATAATAAACATTTAAAATTAAGAATCTTATAATATTTAGTACAAATTATGTCTTATATATTTATTATTCTCTAAATTTTGTTTTTAATAATTATATATATATATATATTAATTGTACATTATATAAATTTATATTAAATATATATATTTGAAATATATATATTAAATATATTATTATATAAATATATTAATTTTCAATTTTTAATATTAATTATTGATATCTAAGATCAATCTAAGATTCTTTTAGTTTAAATTTGATGACTATTAAACTGAACTTTGTTGATTATCCTTTTCCAATCCTTCTATTATTTTATTGTAATTAATTATTTGCATGCAATTAAAAACTATTTTTTAATGATGCCAAAGAAGTATAACTTCTCACGCGCGTACATAAGTACACGCACCCATTTTTTTTTATTATTTTTTGTCCTACCGCCTCATTCGTTTAACAAGAGCACTGAAATTGTTAACTGTGAGGTCCCCCGATTAGTTTCTCTTTACCGTCTTCTGATTTAAACCCAACCACCATCCCATAAGCGCGCAGCTGTCAGTTAACCTGGTGTTCATTTAGTCGGGTTATCCAATTTCTACGAGAAACTGAATGAGGGCTGAATTATATTTTTAATCCGTCATCACATGGGGGCCGTCATTCTGTGCTCAAGAGACTATAAGATGTCTGGACAATGTGTGACTCAAAATGTAAAAAGTTTATGCATTACCTTTGCCTACCTCTTTGGTGATGAGAAATATATCTATAAAATATAGACTACAATCAAAATTTAAGAGAAGGATAAGTCGACATAAAACCCTTTGTCAAACGTCTGGCTAGCGTAGTATATTAGGTGAATATCCTTTCCATAGTGAAGGAGATCCGAGCCCAAGAGTAGGACTTATATGGGCCAAAATGATGCTTACTTAGATTTTTATGCATTTCTCCCTTTTTGGTAATTTAGTTCATGTTTGAGATGTCGCCACCCTTTTCATATCACACTAGCCACGAGATGAGACAAAGTTTATTTGGAGTTTGCCTATCTCCTTTCACGATACCGGCGAGAAAGTATTGGTATTAATGTATTTATTCTTAAACCGAATGTTGAATTCCATCATATTTACTCAACACAATTTTATTTTTATAAATCCACCATGGATGTAATAATTTAATATGCACACAGCATTCAATATTTTCCATTTTACGAAAATAAACCTTTTCAACGGCACCACTCCTGTAATAGCATATTGGAATATTCTCGACAGCATAAAAAACGTGTATCGACGTGGTACATGGATTTTATATGTGCTAAAAGAATATTTTACAATCATATGACTAATGGAAACTGCATATCATCGACGCTGTTGTATAGTTCATCTTATTAAACGAGCAAGTCTTGTAAATATATATATATATTCAGGATCTCAGAAACGGCTCCAACGATTTTGTTGAAACTTGGCATACTAGAGGTTTCGGGTCCAAGAAATCGATCTAGCTAGGTTTTATTTATAGAAAATGTTGTTTTGTCCATGTTTTTAGCAAAACAAACAATGACATTAAATTTTAAAAGAATATGAATTCAAATTTCGTTGTCGTCATTAGTTACTCTTCAACTTCCACTTCCATTAGTTACTCTTCAACTTCAACTTCCCATCTGAGCTACCGCTCAGATGGGAAGTTGACAGGTTTTAATTTTGGTATTTTAGAATTCAAACAGCGTCGGTTCGAATCTCGGTGTTATTATTATTCTCTTTTTGTAGTTTTTTATATAATTTTCATTATTTATTTTTTATTAATATATATCTAAATAAATTCGACAAAAATATGCCGAGCGAAGCTCGGTCAACCAGATATTACGAATAATATACGTAGTACGTATATGAAAATCTCGTCTTAAACATTAACAGTACAAATTCAGCTTTCACTTATCACATATAGGTGAGATTTTTCACAAACTGCTGCGGTGTTTTCTCGAATTATTCACTCATTATCAGACGAAAATAAAACACAAAATCAATGAAACTCAACCAAGACTTTCGATTTCATCCAACTACTGTCATAACCAGCACTAAATCGCGGTCTCTAACTGTCGGTCTCATACAAGAATCGTATAATAGAGTATCATGGGCAGGCGAGCCCTGTATTTCTCTACGTGATAAAACCCGAAATACGGCAATCCGTAGAAGAGCGGATGTCAACGATATAACCCGCAGAATTAGCACGTTGAAACGGCAATGGGCAGTCCACATCGCTCGTCGAACCGGCTACAGTTGGGGGAGAAAGGTTCTCAAGTGACGCTCACGAATTAAACGACGTAGCGTAGGACGACCCTTCACTAGGTGGACTGACGATATTCTCAAAGTCGCAGGGAGCCGTTGGATGCAAATGGCACAAGACCGTTCCGAGGGGCATTCTCGTGGGAAGGCCTATATCCAACAATGGACGTCTATAGATTGATGGATGGACAGTCATAACTTCGCTTGTCTAGATATTATATCTGTTTAAAGTTGATATTTTATTTCCAAACCTAACCTAATATTATTAATTTATTTATCGTTATCATTATCGTTTATCACTTCAGCCCACATACATCCCACTGTTAGGTTCGAGCCTCTTCCAAAATAGATGGGAAATTGTACTACTATATCTGGTCAGACGTGTTGATAAAACGTTTTATTTCGAGTTTTCCTTCTTTTGTATAGCAGTTATCTGCATATTATACGCATGGGCAAGGGAGGAGATGGTGAATTATGTTCTTAATCCGTCACCACACAGACGCGTAAACGGTCTGGTGTATGTGTAACTCGAGTAAAATTATAAATCGTTTTGTAATGCCACAAATATTAGGAATATTTTCCTTATATAAAAAGTGTGTGTACTTATGTGCGCACGCAAGTTATACTTGTTTGGCGTAACAAGATAAAAATCTTTCTAAAAAAATTATATTAAGCATCATCCTACTTTTGTAGAAAAATGACACTAGTAATAGAAAATAAGGTGTTTAATACATTGAAAATTTTATTATAACGCATTATCTAGTTGAAATTTGTGACGATATGCGCGCGCATCGCTATCAATGTTGATTAGCTAACTTCAGGGTGTCGGTTTTTCGTGACGGTGTGCGCTCATACAAATTTTCTTTCATCACTTTTTCCCAAGGCGCCAAAAGAAGTATACATTCATAATAATTTCTTTTTTTTCGTAAACAGCACAAGTTGAAAGAAATGGGAAGCGTTATTCTATCATCCTTATTGATTTTTAAGTAATCAATTAATCCAGTATGGTTAATTTATTTCCATAATAAATCAGATAAATTACGTCTTTAAGAAGCTATAAAAATTTCATGTGGCAATAACTTCAAACAGTTTGAAATGTAGCATCAAGAAATCGTCGCGTAATTAAAATTAAGATTGGTGTCATTAAACTAACATCAAACGCTGAAATTTAAAATAGGTGGGTATAATCTTAAAATAAGTTGACTACATTTTAGTTCGGCTTCTATATTGATGCAATGATGGGTTCATCATCATAGCTAATATACGTCCCACTGCTGGGATTGAGCCATCTCCAAAATAGAAGGGAAATTGACCTACTATACCACGTTGGCTAGATGTTTTAGTGCTTTTTTGCGGTGGGCTACCGTCAGCGCACCCGCCGCCCGGCTCCGTCCGGGGCGACGGAGGGGCGGCGCGCGGCCCCGTAACCCACCCTATGGCACGTCGCCTTCGTGATTGGGCTGACCACCCGTGCAAAGGTCCTTGACTTCAGTGTTCGGCCCGACGGAAACCAAGGTAATACTCTCTCCCATCGACGTCCCCTTTCCGGGACGCCGATCGCCGTCGCGAGACAGATGTTTTGGTATAGAGTATTTTTCAAGTTTTCTTTCTCTTGCATAGATGTTATATGCATATTATATGTATAGAGAGGGAGTAGATAATTGTATTCTTCTCCGCACTTCTTCTTCACACAATTTGTCACCACCACCCCTTACTATTACGCACAAAGAGCACAAAGATATTTGATGTCGGACTTGTTATAATTATTACAGAGGTAAAATATGCCTCTTTTTCACACTCATTCGGCTATCTATCAACTAGGCACGAACCTCGCCGACTATTAGTTTTGAAACCATAAAGTCCTTACAAAATAATAATTATCAATATTTAGCTATAAATATTCGCAAAACTATACATCCGTGCAACAGAGGGCATGTTAAGCCCTCGGTCCCGTCTTTTATGTACATTTTGAGAGTCGATATGGATAACCTGTACTGTACATATTCTGACAATTGCTCTAATCCTAGCAAATCGTTACCGCCTTGAGTCGTTCTCTGGGAAAATATTCTGCCAAAACTAGTTAGACTGGAAAGCCGAGCGTTATAATTGGGAATAATAAAAGCTACAAAGCCAAGGATATGTATGCTATTTTATGGAAGTCCACTATTTTATTTTCCGTGTAGTATACATAATTAGCCAAATTTTCTTGATCGTAAAAGCAACTAAGCGACATGCATGTATGCAAGAGAAAGAATACTCTAAATAAAACTCTGTACTGACTAGTGAGCTGACACTGAGCGTGATATAGTAGGTCAATTTACCTCTCATTGTGGAGCAGGTTCAAGCCCTTGCAGTGAAGTGTACATGAGCTGAGGTGATAGTATTGATGACTGTAATTGCCATATTGTCTTTGAACATAATATATTTTTTATTGTAAACGGTGGCAAACGAGCAAACAGTACACCTGATGGTATGTGTTGCTGCCGTTCATGGACCCTTGCCAGGCCATTGCCCACCGCAAAGAAAGTAAAGGAAGTATAAATGCGTGCTATGAGGTTCGGTGAAACTAAAGGCACCTTACACAAACACCCCCAGATAGTTGCACTGCCGATTCTCTCGCTCACCGAACGAAGCGCACTAACAAATTGCTACTACTCAGACGTCGATTTTCTGTGAGAGTATAGTACTACCCCGGACGGACCAGCCCGCGGCTGTAGACAGATAACTGTCAACAGTTAAGTGTACTATTAAGTGTTAAGTGAAATTAAATTATTTTAAGAATCCAAATTGTTCATTACCTAGAACGAAGAACTAGGGCTGCCTTACTTACAATAAATAAATACCAACTAAAGACAAGTTTAAGTTTGGTTTGTAGCAAAAAAATATATGCATAATCTAGTTGTGTTAGAACTTTAACCAAACAACTATTCACGGTCTTCAAACAACGGGTTTGTGATGTCAATTATCGCCATTGCGTGAACATATGTTTTCAAGTTTTATTCGTGATTATACGTCGATGCTTCACCGTCCCGCCCACTTAACAGCCACAACTCCTCATTTGGCCGCTCCTGTAGGGTTGCTACAGCAGTGTTATTGAAAAATATTATAATATAAACAAATGTAATCACAAAACGCTGTGTGATAACGGAGTAAGAATACAATTCACCATCCCCAATCTCGTGTGTGGGTGTCGTAAAAGATGACTAAGGATATAATATCCAAATAACTAGGTAGAGAAGGAAAACTCAAAATAAAACCCTATAACCCCAACTCGTTCAATATTTTTCCTATTGTGGTGGAGGTACGAGTCCATCAGTGGATGGTGCATGAACCGAGAGAATGATGTAATGATAAAGTTAGGCGATAACACTATAATATTCTATACATATCGAAGATAAAATTTGGGGTTATAATTAATTAATTGGACGAGAACTACACTTTTGTCCAATTTGCGTTCCATCCTTTTCCTGTCGGGGTGCTACGCCAGAAACCTCCGCGTGGTGTACCCTGGGCACGAGCGACGATTCCTTGGACTGCTCTCTGGAATTGTCGCTCGTGGCAAATATCTGGCCCGAGGGGGGGCCCAGTTTGTGGGATGCCCCAAATTCGCTCCATGCCCTCTAATTGTAGAGGGTATTGGACGCGAAAATTCGACGGGCCCAGTCACTCATTCGTTTGAGGACTGGGCAGGCATTTGCCAACCGCGACAAATCGTAGACCTGATTCCTGCTTCGGGACATTTGTCTTGAGGCCTAGATTCAGGAGCGAGGGTCTTGGCTTAACCGCCTGGACCGCGAGGAAGAAAACCTCTATAAAACAATCACCCAGAATCCTAAGTTCTGGCGCGCGGCGAGAGGATGCATGGCTGATGGGTTGTTCAGTCGTTAGCGCGCCCCCAGCCAGGGTACCTGCGGACCCCCTGTGTTGGGATACAAATTTACGCTTGCCCGGGTATCGGGATCTCTGCCCGGGTCGACCGTTTACTTCTCCTATACTCGTGGGAACTACATGCATAATTGTTCACGCACACCTGACGTAGATAGGAGGGGTGAGACGCCCAAAAACACGGGGAATGATGACCCACATTGTTCCCACCCAAAAGCCTTGCCAAGCTACGGTAAAACTGGCACAGAAGAAGGAGGGGCCTCGTCCGACTGCAGCTCGGCTGCTAGTCTGGTACTGGAGGCTCCAAAATCAGCCGAAGGCCCGGCGAAAACAGGGGCCCGCAAAAAGAAAAGCAACAGGAAGATCGCCCCTGCAACGGCACGCGTCAGACGGCGCGCTGCAAAGCTGCGACAGGTGGCGCAGAAGTTGCTGGAGGCTGCCGACGTTCCACCCAGTGACGTTGGCGCCTCTGAGGCAGACAGCTCCGCGGCCATGGAGACAGATGCGACCGCGGAGCAGTCGGTGGACGAGGGCGGCAGTGCCGCAGGACCGTCCAACACGAAGGAGAGCCCGGCTGCTCGGGCCGTCGGAGGGCCTACGGCATCAATCCTGGCGGCGGCGATGGAGGAGGCCCTCCCCCCACAGGTGCGGAAGCGCCCTCTGCACAAGAGTGGCAGCTCCTCATCTGACTCGGAGGGGAGCGGAGACATCATGCCTCCTCCTAAGGTGGCGACCTCACGCAGAGGGCGCGGAGGGCGTGGGGCTGCGGTGGCGGCAAGAACTGGGACTCCTTCTCCAGTAATACAGGAGCGAGAGGTTGAGGCTCGCAAGCGGGCCAACGAGGCGGCAGCCGCGAGAATGTTGAGGGTGTTGAAGGACGTCCCTCCAACTGGCGCCGCTGCTGCCGAGCTCACTGTGGCAGGCGACGCCCCTAATGTGGCCACCCTGCAGGCCGAAAATGCCCGCCTTAGTTGCGAAGTTTCAGGCCTGCAGGAAACAAACAGGACCTTGGAGAAGGAGTTGTCGACGGTGCAAAAGGCAAATCGCCAGCTGGCCAAACAAATGGCCGACTTGCGTCGCCAGGTTGCGCAGCTGATGCAAACTGCACCGTCGACAAGCGCCAGCCCTGCCGCCGCCCCCACCGTCCCCGTTGCGCAAACTCGCGCTGCGGCGAGCCTCAAGAGGACCCAGCCCGTCGAAGCGGTCCCACTGCCCGCTGTGGACGGCGTGCCGGACCTGACCATGCGCGCCATAGTAGAGGTTGTGGGCAAAATGCTCGACGCGCGCATGGCGGCTTTGGAGGAGAGACTGTCCCTGCCTCCGGAGCCCCGTCTCCGGCCGCCGCTTGTTGCGGACAGGCCGAAGGTCGTGGCGTCAGCCCCTGCCGCGTTACCCTGCCAGGGCGGGCGCGTAGGGAGTTACGCTGGGGCCATCACTGGACCGAAGCCGAAGGGGCCCGCCGCCAAGAAGAAGGCGGCATCGGCTCCTGCCAAGACTGGACCTAAACCGCCGCTGGCAATTGCACCGTCGGTGGCGGCTAGCACAGCCGTGACCACGACTGCTGCGCCGAGCGACCCTGCTGCGCCCGAAGAGGGCTGGCAGACGGCTGAGCGCAGCAGGAAAAGTCGTGGTCAGAAAAGGAGAGCGGAGGCCAAAAGCGCCGCCAAAGTCTCCGCTCCCAAAACAGGAGCCGCAAATAAGAGGTCGCGCAGGAGGCTCCGGCCGCCGAAGTCAGCAGCGGTGGTGATCACCGTCCTGCCTGAGGCGGCCGAGAACGGCCTCAGCTATGAGGCCGTCTTACGTCGCGCCCGGCGGGAGCTTGACGTCTCCGATTTAGGAGGCGTCGAAGCCAGGACCCGCAAGGCCCGGACAGGGGCTCGGATTTTAGAGTTCCCTGGGGCCGAGGGCGCCAAGACGGCCGATAGCATGGCCGCGAAGCTGAGGGGTTTGTTTGCTGCGGCGGATGGCGTCAAGATCGCCAGACCCGTCAAGTGTGCGGAACTGCGGGTCACGGGTCTGGACGACTCCGTGGCGGTGGATGACATCTGGGAGGCCATCGTCTCGAAAACCGGATGTCCCGTAGACACCGTCCGAATTGGCGCTATCCGCCCTGGTCCGGGCGGCGTCGGTGCTGCCTGGGTGCAGTGCCCGGTGGAGTCGGCCAAGCAATTGGCCGGCTCAGGCAGGCTCCTCGTGGGCTGGAGTTCGGCGCGGGTGACCGTGCTGGAGTCCCGGCCTGCGAGGTGCTACAAGTGCATGGCGGTCGGACACACTCGGCCGACATGCACTAACTGCTTTGACTGCAGCGACCTTTGTTTCCGCTGCGGTTAACCCGGGCATAAGGCGGCATCGTGCGCCGCCACTCCCCACTGCCCCGCGTGTGCGGCAGGCAATAGGCCCGCCAAGCACCGCATGGGGGGCAGGGAGTGCAGACCCCGGGCTTCGGCCCCAAAGGGGCGGAGCGGCCCGACGACCCCGGCCGCTCCCGCCCCTAGCGCGACCCGATCGCCCGCCAGCGTGGAGGAGGTAATGGATACGGCCCACTAATGGCGGCCGAATCTTACCACCTCCTGCAGGCCAACCTCAACCACGCCGCCGAGGCACAGGACGTTTTCCTGCAAGCCATGGCGGAGTGGTTGATCGGTGCAGCCGTAGCCGCGGAGCCGTACGTGGTGCCTGACCGGCCCAATTGGCTAGGCAGCAGTGACGGCTCTGTGGCAATCGTCGCCTCCACGTCGTGGCATTCCCCGCCCTTGCTGCTCAAGGACAGGGGCGATGGGTATGTCGCGGCGGAATGGGGAGAGGTTACGCTATTTGGTGTTTACTTCTCCCCTAACAGGAGCGCGACGGATTTCGGGGCCTTCCTCACCATCCTGGGGGCCTCGATACGGCGACTGGCACCGCGCCAGGTCTTCGTCATGGGGGACTACAACGCCAAGTCCACGGCGTGGGGATCCCCCAGGACGAATGACCGCGGGCGGGCGGTCGAAGAGTGGGCGGCGGCACTGGGCCTCTGTTTGCTAAACAGGGGCTCGGTGCAAACGTGCGTGCGGCAGCAGGGCGGGTCGATAGTGGACTTGTCGTTCGCTAGCCCTAATGTCGCAGCACGTGTGAGGAGCTGGTGCGTGCAGGAGGAGGTTGAAACCCTATCCGACCACCGATACATCCGGATAGAGGTCTCCCGGACCCTCCTGCAGCCCAGCAGGGGTCACACGGCGGACGGAGCTCCCGCGTTTCCGCGGTGGGCTGTGGGTCGATTGGAACGGGAGCTGTTGGTGGAGGCAGCCATCGTTCAGTCGTGGCTGTCCTCACCGCCCCAGGCGGACGGGGTGGATGCCGAGGCTGGCCGCATCCGCTGTGCGTTAACGCAAATCTGCGTTGCGGCCATGCCCCGTGTGCGGCGTCTGCCCCCGAAGAATGGGGTCCCCTGGTGGTCCCGAGAATTGGCGGACCTTCGGGCCGCGTGCATACGTGCCCGGAGGGCCTATACCCGCAGCCGAGCGCGCCACCGCGACGCTGAGCGGGAGGGCCAGCTGTACGAGGCTTACCGCAGTGCGCGGTCTGCCTTCAGGCTGGCCGTCCGTACCGCCAAGGACGTTAGTCGGCGGGAGATGCTGGACAGTCTCGAGCGTGACCCCTGGAGTCGCCCCTACCTCGCGGCGCTGAACAAGCTCCGCGGGCGGGGCCCCCCCCTCACCGAGACTCTCCAGCCCAGCCTCCTCACCAGAGTTGTCAAGGACCTCTTTCCACGGCGGGCGGAGCACACGCCCCCGGTCATGGCTTCGCCGGATAGCGACCGGGAGGTCGAAGATGAAAGTGCTCCGCCCATTACGGAGCCGGAAATGGGGGCGGCGGTGGCGCGTATGCGAGTGAAATCAACCGCCCCCGGGCCCGATGGTATTCCGAACCGTGTGCTGGCCCTGGTCCTCGAGCACCTGGGACCACGCCTCAGGGGACTGTTCGACGCCTGTTTGACGTCCGGGCAGTTCCCTGGATGCTGGAAAGAGGGGAGGCTGGTTCTCCTGCCGAAGCCGGCACGGTCTCCCGAGTCGGCCTCGGCCTACAGGCCCATCGTGCTGCTCGATGATGCGGGCAAGCTGCTGGAGAGGGTGTTGGCTGCCCGCATCGAGCGGCACCTCGTCGGGCTCGGGCCCGATCTGTCGGACGCCCAGTTTGGTTTTCGGAGAGGGCTTTCGACGATCGCGGCGCGCCTGAAGGCCGTGGTAGCGGAGGCCGTCACCGGTGGAGGAGTCCTGTTGGCGGTGTCCCTGAACACCGCCAATGCCTTCAACAGTCTGCCATTCAGCTGCATCAGGGAGGGGCTGAGATATCACGGGGTGCCCGTGTACCTCAGGCGGCTGGTGGCACACTACGTGGAGGGGCGCAGCATCCTCTACGTTGACCGAGTAGGGGACGTTGTGCGAACGCCCATGACGTGCGGTGTCCCACAGGGGTCGGTTCTGGGTCCGACCCTGTGGAACATCGGCTACGACTGGGCGTTGAGAGGAAGCCTCCCACCCGGGCTGGGCGTAATTTGCTACGCCGACGATACACTCGTCACAGCCCGGGGTGGGACGCTAGAGGAGGCGGCACGCCTGGCAACTCTCGGCACCGAGGAGATTGTCAGGCGGATCGAATCGCTGGGGCTGAGAGTAGCCCTGGAAAAGACGGAGGCCCTTTTGTTCCATGGCCTCCGTACCGTCGGGCCTCCCGCCGGCGCTTCGATCATCGTGAAGTCGGTCACCACAGCATCCAGGCCCACATGAAGTACTTGGGCCTGGTGCTCGACGGGAATTTTTGGTTCCGGGAGCATCTCCATCGACTTGTTCCCCGGCTTGTCGGCGCGGCGTCCGCCCTTTCGCGGCTGATGCCGAATGTGGGCGGACCCAGTGCTACGTGCCGACAGCTGTACGTGGGGGTGATCCGGTCGATGGCCCTGTATGGAGCACCGGTGTGGGCGGGATCCCTGACCGTCCGTCTTAGGGCCCTCCTGTGGCGACCACAGAGGGTCATGGCGATCAGGGCCATACGGGGTTACCGCACGGTGGCGACAGAAGCAGCGTGCCTCCTGGCCGGAACTCCCCCGTGGGATCTGGAGGCGGAGATGCTCGCCGACATTTATCGGCGGGTGCCGGAGACGCGCGCCCGCGGCGGCATGGTCTCCATCAAAGAGATCAGCGCCTGGCGGGTTGACGCCCGCCGAGAAGTCATTGCCCGTTGGGCAGTCCGGCTGGAGAGTCCTCGGTACGGTGTCAGAACCATCGAGGCTCTCCGGCCGGTGCTGATGGAGTGGTTGGAGCGGACGCACGGGGTGCTTTCCTTCCGACTGGTGCAGGTGCTGACGGGGCACGGTTGCTTCGGGAAGTACCTGCACAAGATTGTCAGGAGGGAGAGCACACCGTCCTGCCACCACTGCAGTTGCGACGAGGACACGGCGCAGCACACGCTCGAGGAGTGTGCTGCATGGGAGGGGGATCGCCGTGAACTCGTCGCAATTATCGGTGCCGACCTGGCGCTGCCGACCATCGCCAGGGAGATGCTCGTCAGCGTCAGGAACTGGGACGCGGTCGCCGCCTTCTGTGAGGCCGTTATCTCACGGAAGGAGGCGGCGGATCGTGTGCGAGTAGAGCTCCTATTCGGCGACACGTTCCGCCGCCGACGACTCGGGCGGCGCAGGCGCGAATATCTGCGCCTAATGCCGCCCTAGCCGAGGCCGCGGGTGATCGGACCGGGGAATTGTCCGTCACCCGCAGAGAGGCTGACCGCGCGATGGCGACCGACGTCCCAGTACGTCGAGAGGTGAGAGGTTACCCGAAAGGGTATTCCGTCGGGCCGACCACTGATGACAAGTCACATCTGCTCCGGTGGTCGGCCCAACAACGAGGTGACGTGGGTACGGGTGGGTTATGGGCCCGCGCGCCGTCCTTTCATCGCCCCGGAAGGACAGGACCGCGCGTGCGCTTACCATAGCCCACCCATAAAAAAAAAAAAAAAATCCTTTTCCTGTCAATAAATCCGCCATTAAGCCAAGGATGAAATTGTTTTATCTGTAATACCTAGATCTACATAAGTCATCAATTCGAGTTTAAATTTATTTTAAAAGATATAGGATATTTATTTGTTCTTGGACTAACTTACGCAATGTTACTACTTTTCATACTGTTAGTATTTTCATTTAATTGATTAGGAAGTTCTCTTTGATATCCAATATCATATTTATCCAATATGGCTTGCAATTCGTTGCCTATGAACTTTTTGGTGGTTTTCCACGTTTTTCCTTACTCACGTCAAAATCACCACTTTCACATTTTTTTTCTAATCACTCTTTCCGTGTGGTGACGGAGCAAGAATACAATTCACCATTCTCTATCTTACCCATGAATGTCGTAAAAGACGACTAAAGGATACAATAGTCAATTAACATTTATGCAAAGAGAAGGAAAACTCGATAAAAAAACTCTATGCCAACACGTCTGACCAGTGTGGTATAGTAGGTCGATTGTCCTCTCATTTTGAATGCTCAGCAGTAGGATATATATGAGCTGA
Source organism: Lymantria dispar (assembly GCA_032191425.1). Lineage (NCBI taxonomy): Eukaryota > Metazoa > Arthropoda > Insecta > Lepidoptera > Erebidae > Lymantria > Lymantria dispar. The sequence continues at coordinate 34,701,632 of CM063448.1, forward strand.
GATGAAACTACTGTAAACTCTGTTTTTTACCGAAAGCAAGTGCACCATAAGTTTTGTTAAACATCGGATGCGATTCTGCAGCAGCTAGCTATCTTTAAATGAAAGCAAATAGCTGAGCTGTTGTCCGCAGGTTACGGGTTTGTAAGCACAAAGCTAGCCATGTTTAAGGTGATCAAAAATGTGTTAGTTTATGAAACCTGGTACGTTTTGTGATGAAAATCTCTAGAAGATGATGATGGCACTGCAAAATGTTGTATAAACTGATGGCTAACTCCGTCTATAGGGTATTTCCTCTTTCATACTTCTACACTTGATATGTCATAGATTTGCTGTTAAATAACAGCGACCAAAATGATAAAAGGTACAAAAAAAAAAAAAAACTTAAATTTCACGTGTTATTTGCATTCACACGCTAAGTATCTGGGAGATTGGCCTAACGTGGTTACTGAGAATTTTGAAACGAATTCACATTATTAATTTGGTAAATTTTACCAGTTCAAAATAGATGAATTTATTAGTTTACTTTTCGTGTTTATCTATTTCTACGATTTTAAAGATGTTTTTATTATAATAAAATGGCAACCCTAAGCAAAAACCCAAACCGCATAATCGCTAACTAATTACATAGTCATTTTATTCATTAGTAAGTCGTTATGACTATCAAGCCATAATAGCAAATAGGATGAGTAGGAAATGATATGGCACGTACTACTAACGTATAGAATATAAGTGGGTATGTACTATGTATAGATAATTATTTATCGATTTCTTTAGAGTATTGACTAGAATTGATGAATATATTTCTAATGTTAAAGCCACTTTGCTGACAGTTTACTATTTGCAGCCATAAATATCTGCTCGCCTATACTGATGCCTAATGTTACCAATTTTTTTTACATCAAAACGTGATGCTTGAACAATGGTTTTTTTTTTTCAAATTCTTTGTGGTGACGGTGTAAAAATATAATTCACCACTCTCTATCCTACTCGTGGGTGTCGTATAAGATAACTAAGGGATACAATTTGCATTGACATCTGTACAATAGGAAGAAAACTCGATATAAAATCCCCCACTAACCTCCCTAAATATGAAATTATAAGCTGGTATTTAAAACCAAAAAAGAATACATTCCTATCAGTATAACAATGATCGTAATTATATGTTCCGTTTGCAAAAATAGCACATTTTTGTTCGCCTGGAGACAACGGTAGAGACGAGCTGAAAACGGGACTATCACAGAAAATCAGTGTCTAAGTTGTAGCTATTTGCTGGGTGGGGAATTTTTAAATATCAAACAATCGGCTTATCAAAATTCATTTCGACAATTAGGTCTACCTATACCCTTCGAGAGTGCTATTCTCTATTTACCTGGTAACCTATTAGCTCGGCTTTTACATCTCTTATGGCAAAACGAGAGATGATGACATATTGATAGACTTAGCGACACGGAGTTGACAGGTGTGCCCATATATGTTGTGTTTTTAATATTTTAAATAAAACTACTTTACACAGACAGTCTGTAATAATGATGACTTGTTGGACGTGAGACATCTTAGTCCACCCGTGATCATGAATGCTACAAACTGTTAGAAACGGCGGGCAATCAAAAATCAAATACAAACGCGATAAAATCCGTATTTTTTTTTTTATTTTATGTTTGAATTTATTTGTGTTACTAATGGACGATAGTCTATTTGCCAGTTTCTCGCGAACTTAATACATATTTGTTTTTCAAACATCTATTAACTACTAAAATTTGTATTTGGTTCTATTAGGGTCTTTGACAGTGCATATTATACTGGTGTTTTGGATTTGAAATTGTGCATTTCACTCGTCACCACACGGAAAATTGTTTAAAATATAAGTACTTTCTATTAACTTTTTAAATAAAAATCATATTAACTGTGATTGCAAACAATAAAGGTTTGTTATAGTTTAGTTAAATAAAATATTTGAAATATAAATTTAACAATTTCTATGTTATAAACGGCGGTTGCAATATAACATCTGTTTTCAATGATGTGTATTTTATATACAGAATTGAAAACGCATAATATATTCGCTTGCGCAAACAAGTTATTTTACAGCCGTATGAAATCTAAAATTATGTTTGATGTTGAAAATGTTTGCTTAGATGTTGTAGTGTATATAACTATTTTCTGTGCTTAAAGTCTTTGGTTCCTGATAATATTTTATATCAGGTGAAATGAACTTTTCGGCTCGAGTCTCCTACACTATGGGAGCGGATATGACTTGGCTGGTTTAGTTTTGCACGTTTATTTTAAGTTTTACTTCTCCTTTACAGATGTTATCTGCATTCATAATCGCTTACTCGTATTTTACGATATCCATGAGCAAGATGGGAAGTGGTGAATTATGATCTTACTACGTCACCACACAATTTAATGTTAACAAATTACTCTAAATCTGTTTTAATTCAAGTAAAAATAAGTTTTACAATTGGTCTTTAATCGCTAGGGATACAGAAATAGCTAATAGTCTATGAAAAACTGTGTTTGTTATCCTTAAGGATCTTTTGGAAAATAGAAGCCGAAATGCGGGATCTTCTGCGAGATAAACTCCGAAATACGGCAATCTCAGAAAAACGGGTGTAACTGACATAGCACGAAGAATTAGCACGCTGAAGTGGCAATGGCAAACGCAATGTAAGTGCCCCGCACTAGTTGGACCGATGATCTGGTGAAAGTTGTAGGACGTTGTTGGATGCAGGCGGCACAGGACCGCACTCTGTGGCGTAACATGAAGGTGACCTACATTCAGTAGTGGACGGCAATAGGCTGAAATGATTAAAGATGAGAGTTTAAAAAAATATAAGGTGGCGCAAAAATAACCTTCCGATGTTTTTTGGCTGTCATTTAAAAAAAAAATGAAAAACTGATTCTTCTTGTGGATTATTTTTATTTGGTCTTTTAATTTTTTTACATCAAGTCGAGAATATGATGTCATGAATGGCCGCCGCCACAGTTGATTGTCATTTGAGCCCTTTTTATGGCATTTTCCATCACTTTGGCCAAAACTGCCGGCGATAGGTCCTCACATTCTTGACGGATATTGTCTTTAAGAGCTGCAAGAGTCTGAGGCTTGTTGACATAAACCCGCGACTTCAAAAAGCCCCACAAAAAGAAGTCTGCAGCGGTCAAATCAGGCGATCTTGCTGGCCAGTGCAAATCGCCAAAACGGGAGATAGTCACCAATATTCCGCGTTCTGGAGCAGTGTAGCGTAACATTGTTTATTAACGTGTATTTCGCATGTGTTTACTACACAAATGTCAAAACAGAACTGACATTAGGGGCCAATCGCAAAATTTATAGCATTTTCTGATAGGAGGATTACTTTTGCGCCACCTTGTACAAATATAAAACATTTACTGAATTTGAGATCCTTATTTAATTCGTAAAGGTTCGTTATAAATATCATTTTGCATCTCAAACACTTCAAGTAGGCGTACCTCTTTGCTCATCCGATTTCAAAGAGCATGTGCCCTTCTAAATGAGAAAGAGCAATTTAAGACCCTATTAGTGAAGTATAAAGTACAATTTATTTTGTCTTCACCTAATCAACATTGTATTAAGCGCTAAGTAAGGGACACGGTTCCGGTTCTGCCCACATGTTTTAGCAATATCTTGTGCAAACGTTCGCATACGCTTCAATTTAAATATGTTTATATTTGGCGACGCAGAAACTGCCTTGTAGTCTACTGGCTTAAGTAAGCTATTAGAATATTGAGGTATAAGGTCTAATACTGGGTGGGACAAAGAATTTCTAGTTTGCCTTCTCATGTGTGCGAGCAACGTTCTCTAAATATTACAGCCTTTTTTTTTGGGGTGGGTTGCGGTCGGCGCGCTCCTCGCACCACTCCGTCCGGGGCAACAGAGGGGCGTAAGCACGCACACCCGCAACCCACCCACGATGCATGTCGCCTTCGTCGTTGGGCCGACCACCGGAGCAGGGTTACTTGTCATCAGTGGTCGGTCCGACGGAATACCCCCTATTTGGGGTACCCTCCCATCGACCGACGTCCCCCCCTCGGGGAGGACGTCGGTCTTTCCTCACGCGGTCGGCCTCTCGGCGGGTGACGGACTAATTCCCCGGTCACGTCACCCGCGGCCTCGGCTAGGGCGGCATGAGGCGCAAGTACTCGCGCCTACGCCGCCCCAGTCGCCGGCGGCGGATCGCCTCATCGAGGCTGCGCTCCTCACGCAGGCGATCCGCCGCCTCCTTCTGCGAGATCACTGCCTCGCAGAAGGCTGCGACTGCGTCCCAGTTCCTGACGCTGAAATATTACATCCTGATCACTATGCTTAGCTTTCTATTAGTTTAATCTGAGACATGCATCATCATCATCTCAGCCCACTTAGGTCGCACTGTTGGGCTCGAGCCTCCTCTACAATGAAAGAGAAATTGACCTACTATACCAAGCTATTTAGACGTGTTGCCATAGTGTTTATGTCGAGTTTTCCTTCTCTTGCATAGATATTATCTGCATATCATATCACCACAAGGAGAAGAGACTGAAACATGCATTCAATTGTAATAAAGAAAAACCTTTTTAAAATTAAGCTTTTATTATTTGTTAATAAAATGAACTAAAAGGTTAAAAATCCAGGTTCATCATCAGACCCTGGTTACTATATAATATCAAAGTACTCGTCAAGACGAATCAATTGATCCCAAACTCGATGTGGTTCCGTCGTTTAATTACGGAGTTCCTATGGCCAGCTTCCAGGACCATCATCAGATTAGCTCTATGTCACAATAATATTGCATTGTCGTCCGATTTAAACATGCATGCAAAATTTTAGCTCAATCGGAAACCGGGAATTGGAGCAAATTTAACTTGCAAGATTTGATCACAGGCAACGGGACAGGTGAAACTAAAAAAAGGCTTGTAAAAAAAGATTAATACCAATAATTTTTTTTTTATTATCTTCTTTCTGTAACATGGCGATCTGTGTTGACACAATAAGCCAATCAGTTGGTACAAAATTGCGATTATGTCAATAGTAGCATAAAGAACTGGTTTTTACTTGTTCGTTCTTTAATCGAATCTAGCTACTAGCGTAGGGACATCATGCCGCTTTAATCGGTTGTATGATACACTTCCAGTGCCCTGAAGTTTAGAAACCAGTTCATTGACGTGAGTAGATATTCGGGTTTGATACGCTTTACTATACTTAGCAATCTCCTGTTTCACTGTATTGATGTTTAGGTCTTCATGGATATATTTGTTGCTCACATAATATGGTATTCTTAACATGGCTCTTAATGTTTTGCTTTGGAATCTTTCTAGGATCTCAATATTGCTGTTACTAGCAGTCCCCCACAGCTGTATACCATATGTCCATATTGGTTTTAGTATGGTCTTATGTATTGCAATTCTGCTTTCGTGTGACAGATGTGATTTCGGACCTATTAGCCAATACATCGATCTTACTTTTGTGTCCAGTTGTTTACGCTTAGTCCAGATATGCTTTCTCCAAGTTAACCTTCGATCTAGATGCATTCCAAGATATTTAGCATCCTCAGCTTGGGGAATATCCTCATTGTAGAGTTTTATAGGAGGGCAAGTCGGTTTTCTCAGAGTGAAGGTTACCTGGACTGATTTGCTTTGGTTTGCTTTGATGCGCCATTTGTCTAGCCATTCTTCAATCTTGCATACGTGGACTTGAAGTTTAGCTGATGCTAATACCAATAATTGAAAATTGTTTGCCAAATATTTTATCATTGCTTAGTTCATCATCATCCTGTTCTTATCCCCAATTAATGCCGACGCAGTTGGAATCTAATGTCCATCGTACATATTACAAATCTCATTTAATTTTTATTACTGGTTGCCTGTCTGACGTCAACCATCCTTAGGAATATAATTGTTGACCAGACGGCATCAGGTGTTGTTGATACAGATCAAAACGCAATAGATTTCCGTGTCGTGCCAGAGTAAAGATTCATCGCACCCTATCCTCCCCTTGTGGGTCGTAAAAAACGATTAAGAGATACAGCATGCATATAATATATAGTTAAGAGATGCAAAACTCGAACTAAAATCCTATACAACCTGTCTGACCAGCCTGGTATAGTACGTGAATTTTGTTTCTGAAGACGCTCAAGCCCAATAGTGAGATGTCTATGAGCTGAAATTATATAAAGCTCTTAGTCGTCTTTTACGACATCCACGAGCAATGCAACGAGGATTGGTATTATTCGTAATCACAGCCTTTTAGGTAACCACAGGTAATTTTTCGTAACCACAGGTATATATATAAATGTGGGCCTCATAATAAGGCTCAAAGTCGCTCAGCGTGCTATGGAGCGGGTTATGCTCGGGATTTCTCTGCGAGATAGAATCCGGGATACGGAAATCCGCAGAAGAACGGGTGTAACCGACATAGCACGAAGAATTAGCTCGCTGAAGTGGCAATAGGCAGGCCATATCGCTCGACGAACCGCTGGGGAAGAAAGGCTCTCGAGTGACGACCACGTATCAGACGATACAGTGTAGGACGCCCAGTCCACCAGGTGGACCGACGACCTACTGAAAGTTGCTGGGCGTCGTTGGATGCAAGCGGCACAGGACCGCACTTTGTGGCGTAACATGAGGGAGGCCTACGTCCAGCAGTGAACGGCGATAGGCTGAAATGATGATGAGGACAAGCTTTTATCATTCCTTAGTTATCTGTAAGAAAAGTTCTTTTTTATTTTGAAGTAAAAGGAAACATCCAATATGGTGTTGTTCACGTTAAATAAATACAATAAATGTAAATTGAATGGTTATGAGCCCATTTGAGTCGTTAATAGTAATGGTTTATATTACAGCCTTCCTAATACTCGACACAAAGGCGTCTATTCAAATGTTGTTTTGTTTAATCTACGTTTTATGCTGAAAGGGAAGGCGGTTTGTGGAAAATCAAAAGCTTTTATAAGCTCCTAGATAATTGTCCAACGTTGAATTGTATTTGCATGTTTAATTTACTTGTTTCTTAGTTTCAAATTATATGTTATTTTGATCTAAGATTCTTTGTAATATGAGCTTCAACTATATCATTACTGGATCATACTTCATCATGACAGTTCATGGGCTCCAACCTCCTACGCAAAGGGAGATTAACCTACTACTGTACCATGCTGGTCAGACGAGTTGATATAGGGTTTTATTTCAAGTTTTCCTTCTCTTGCATAGATCTTGTGTGCATATTATATCCCATAGTCGTCTTTTACGATATCCACGGGCAAGATAGGGAGTAGTGAATTGTATTCTTACTCTGTCACCACACGGATTTTTATTAATTTTAATTAATTGTAGCTAGAAATATTTTTATATATTTTTGTAGGCACTTTATTGGGGTCTTATCTTTACCGGAGTATACTATTATCTTCTGTAATACAGCTTAGGATTGAATACAAGCTTATTTAATACAAATATCTTATCGCAGCTTTGTAACATTGCAAAATACACAGTTGGAATAGTTTTAAACTAACTTTTTTTTATTAAAAGGAAACAAATTCAAAGAATCGTCGATTGTGCAAAAAAGACAATAGTGTTTTTATGCAATAGTGCAATTTGGTACGCTCGAGCAGCTCCATCGGATTTAGATATGATTCATTAGAATTTTGTGCAAACACAAACATATTTGCGTTGAAAACAATCGTTGCTGATCAGTCACGCTTTGGCGAATGATATGGTGCTGTGTTGGTTCGTATATGGCCTTGTAAAACTGCGATAACTATTTTTATATGCGAGAGTTACATATACAATTATATAACCACTAGCAAATATGTGCAGTTTCATCCGCGTAGTAGCCGTTCCCGTCATCTTCCTAGCCACAATATTACTAGTTTTTTGCCGCGGTTTTGCCCGCGTAAAAGATTCCCCAATCCCAAAACTGAAATGTTATCTCAAGGAAAATGTTACCGGGATAAAAAGTATCCTATCTATGTGGCAATTTTCTTCCAAATCGGTTTAATGGTTTACGCGTGATTCAGTTCATTTAAACATCTTCTCAAACTTTCACATAATTCTTTGTTCTAACTTCTTTAAGTCATAAAGAAGTTATGAAAGATCATTCAATTGAACTGAACAAGAAAACTATGCAAAAATGTTCGCCCAATAACATACTGATAGAAATAAGTGAAGATAATAGTATGTACATATGTACGTTGGACCTTTGTGCCTTTGCACGTGAATTCCTGTGAGAGTTAGACGTAGCTAAACGACAAAGCGCAGATTTGAAAGTCCTTATATTTCTGTCTGAATACAGCGTATATTCTGGTAGCTGTCGGAGAATTCGCTTGATGTATAACTTATATAAGACTAACGTACCTGGCAGACTTCGTCTTAACCGGAGTAGCAACGCAACATTGGATATTTTAAATCAAATATATGTATATATATACTAGCGCTCTCCGGTTTCACCCACAGTTCTTCTTCCCGTGGAAATATCGGAATAAATTATAGCCTATGTGTTATTCTGATATGTAAGCTATATTATTGTGAAGTTTCATCAAAATCCATTCGCTAGTTTTTGCGTGAAAGGGCAACAAACATCTTCACATATTCACATACAAACTTTCGCGTTTATAATATTAGTAATTTATAATATTATAAAGTAAGGAAGGATTTAGGTATTTCCGTGTGGTGACGGAGTACGAATACAATTCACCACTCCCTTTCCTGCTCGTGGATGTCGTAAAAGACGACTAATATGCATATAATATCTATACAAGAGAAGTACAACTCAAAATAAAACCCTATACCAACACGTCTGACCAGCGCTGTATAGTCAGTCAAATTCCCGCTCATTGTGGACAAGCCTCGAGCCCAATAGTGGGATATATGTGAGTTGTGATGATATATATTTTTTATTTCCGTGTGTTGACGGAGTAAGAATACGATTGATAATGATGATATTTCACAGGTATCGATATTAATCGTATTAAAAGCATGGCTTAAAAGAATACAGTTCTACAGCCCACTCTTGTGAGTTGATGCTATAAAGTACGACCAAAGGGTAATTTTCCATGTGGTGACGGAGTAAGAATACAATTCATCATCATCATATACGTCCCACTGCTGGGCTCGAGTCTGCTCCACAATAGCTGAGAAATGGACCTTACTACATGTTGGTCAGCCAGGTTGGTATTATATCCCTTAGTCATCTTTTACGACATCCACTGACAGGATAGGGGTTGGTGGTGAATAAAATCACCACCATCCCTTATCTTAAGTCCCTGTATCCCATTGTCCCACGCTTGGCAAGTGGATTGGCGATCGCAGTTGCGGCTATGAGTTTCCCTGGAGAGTACTGCTGCCTATTATCCTGGTAATCCCACAGGCGATTTTTCAAACTCCTACGGCTGACAAGTCTGTCTTATTATATTAGGTTCTTAATTGTCTAGACCACAAATAACAATGCACGACTTCTTTAACTTAATCGTTTAACACCGTTAACGTTAGCAGCCGCAACGGTATCCAGTCATTTCACACTTGGCAGATCACCAGTAACATACACAGCGGATGGTAACACACAGTGCTTATGTGTGTTATATAATTGAACCGATAGCCTTTGAAATGTTGCACACGGTGTTTTATTGATGGAATAGACTGCGTGTACGAATCCTAATAGGCCGATGAGGTTTGCTGAACGTTGTAAGCGTATTTGTTGAATTGTTCTGCGTATTTATAGTAGTAAATTATAGTTTGAATAATTAAAAAACACGTCTTAACTAATTGAATTGAATATGGGAAAATATTATCTTATCTCACAATCAGCTCAAATAAGTACCAATATTGTGCTGGGGACTTCTTCACAATGGAAGGCAAATTGACCTACTATACCGCCGCTGGTCAGACGTGTTGGTAGAAGGGTCTTTATGTCAAATTTTCTTTTGCTCCTTATGTAAGACTAGCAAACCGCCCTCGCTTCGCTTCGGTTTCAGTCGCCTTACCCACGTAGTTCCCGTGGGAATACCGGGATAAAATATAGCCTATGTTACTCCCTGACATTATAGCTTTCCATTGGTGAAAGAATTTTTGAAATCGGTTCCATGGTTTAAGCGTGAAAGCGTAATTAACAAACTTACTTTCGCAGGATATAGATGTTATTTGCATATCATATACCTTAATCATCTGCTACCCACGGGTAAGAAAGGGGCGTGCACCCACAGGTTACTACTACTAACGACTAGGTTATAGTAATTTCGTTCAATTATGAAATTTATCGATCCTTATTACACGTAAAATCTGTAAAATGTTCAAAATAATCACATGAAATAATATATTTATTTTACAGATTTTATCGCGTTTGTGTTTGATTTTTACTTTTCCGACATTTCGAACACTTTTCAGAAACGCATGTATACCTACTTTTTTTTTTTGTGGGTGGGCCGCGGTCGGCGCGCCTCCGCACCACTCCGTCCGGGGCGACAGAGGGGCTTAAGCACGCAACTCCCGCGACCCACCCGAAAACCACGTCGCCTTCGTCGTTGGGTCGACCACTGGAGCAGCGTTAACTTGTCGTCAGTGGTCGGCCCGACGGAATACCCCCTATTGGGGTACCCTCCCATCGACCGACGTCCCCCCCTCGGGGAGGACGTCGGTCTTTCCTCACGCGGTCGGCCTCTCGGCGGGCGACGGACTAATCCCCGGTCACGTCACCCGCGGCCTCGGCTAGGGCGGCATGAGGCGCAGATAGTTGCGCCTGCGCCGCCCCAGTCGCCGGCGGCGGATCTCCTCATCGAGGCTGCGCTCCTCACGCAGGCGATCCGCCGCCTCCTTCCGCGAGATCACTGTCTCATATATACCTACTCGTATATGTTTGTATGTAAACGCTAAAATATCGTAAAAATTGTTTTATTCAATAAAATTTCCAAACTGTAAGTCAACCAATAATAAGATCAAGGATTTCATTTTCCTTACATAAATAATTGGACTCATATGTACATATAGGCCAAGTATCAGGAGAATAAAGAACGAAATGAGATCTGTAAATCTTAATTAATTCTGTAGATATAATATTTGCTTAAACCTCCAATGTTGCAATTAACGTTATTAGAATTTGCCGTATGGTGACGGAATAAGAATACAATTCTCCACCCACTTTCATACCCGTGGGTGTCGTAAAAGACGACTAAGGGATATATTACGCATATAACATCTATGCAAGAGATGTAAAACTCGAAACAAAACCCTATTCCAACCTGTCTGACCAGCATGGTATAGTAAGGTCAATTTCCCTCCTATTATGAAGAAGGTTCGAGCCCAGCAGTGGGACGTATATGAGCCGAGATGATGATGAATGATTATTAGCATAAATGTATTGACGCGATAGAGATTTAATTAACTGAGTGAAGCCCGAAGCGTCTCTATTTCAGCTTAATTATCATCATCACCTTTTTCCGAATGGTAATGGAGTAAGAATACAATTCGCCATCCCTCTCTTGTCTGTGGGTGTCGTAAAAGACGATTAAGGGATCAAATATGCATATAGCTTCTATGCAGGAGAAGGGAAACTAAACTTACAGTGGTAGGATCACACTGTCGACAGTTATCTGTCTACAGCCTTGGGCAGGTCCGTCCGGGGTAGTACCACGCTTTCGCAGAAAATTGACGTCTGAGTAGTAGCAATTTGTTACTGCGCTTCGTTCGGTGAGCGAGAGAGCCGGGAGCCCAACTTTCTGAGGGTGTTTGCGTGTGGAGGGTTTTGGTGGTGCCTTTGTTGGTATCACCGCACCTCAATGCACGCATTCACACTCCCTTCACTTTCTTCGGGTAGGCAGCGGCCTTGTAAAGGTCCATGAGCGGCAGCAACACCTACCATCAGGTGTACTCTTTGCTCGTTTGCCACTGCTTGCAATAAAAGAAAAAACTCAAAGTAAAACCTATACCAACCCGTCTGCAACAGACAAAAAAATATAAAGTGATTTTTAGGCATATGTATAGTGCAAATAACCGTGTGAGCATGAAAAAAGCGTATTATTTTGACGTTACAAACAGACACTCCAATTTTATTTATTGATATAGATTGCAATCGGCCACATGCCCATACGTCAACTCTCCTTAGAAATGTTAGAATTGTAACTGACGTAGGTGACCACGCACGCATCAAAGGGAGTTGGCCCAGGTACATGTAAATCTCATAGTAAGTTTTTACGGACTTTTTAAGAGTTCGTAATATGTGTAGTCACCACATAGCAAATCTTTTTCTACTAAAGCAAAAATACTATCGTATGTTTGACTGTTCTCCTGCACAGGGTTGCATTTCTCAACCGATTCTTGTGATTTTGTTATCAACCTATCGATTCAGATTTTGGTAATTTCCTAAACGACCGTTATTATATGGATCTTAAATGTAAAAAAAAACAAACATTTTTCATCCAACTCGAAACTGTTTAAAAATGTCACAAAACTTTATTATTTCCCTTATAAGTAGATACTATTTATACATTTATTAAAGCTCGCGAGGTCTATCATAGATCCACTAGATAGGGCACTAGATAATGTTTGAATATTTACAATTATAGTCTAACCTTAGAATAATAACGTACAAAAGGATAGTGTCTGTACTTAAGCGATCAAAAATGTGAAGCCAAAACTACTACATGCGTGCTAGCGACTACACACGTACCACGTACCTACACACGCACACCACCTGACCTTGTATACTACGGAACGGTCCGCCGTAAGACTCCAGTAAGCTCCAATTTAAATCCTTAATTTTTTGTGCGCTGAGTTACCTTTTATGAGTTATTATTCTAAGAGTCTAGCTTAAAGTCGGTAGATAGAATGCGCCCCAGAAGTCCCATTTAAAACTAACTACGATGAAAGAAAGCGACAATGTCATTCATTAGTAGTTACAATAGTAGGTTATATTTCAGATAAGGATAATAAAACGATAGAATATTATAGATATGAAATTATCAATAAAGAATCTGCTATATTGACGGACAGAGCTGTTATTGTCATTTATTTTCCATCTAAAATTAAATCTAAGAACAAAGAATTTCGTGACAGTAACCCCTATTTAGAGTTCCGTACCCAAAGCGTAAAACGGGACCCTATTACTAAGACTTAGCTGTCTGTCCGTTCGTCTGTCTGTCACCAGGCTGTATCTCAAGAACCGCGATAGCTAGACAGTTGAATTTTTTACAAATTATGTTTTTATGTTGCCGCTGTGACAACAAATACTAAAAACAAAATAAAATAAACGTTTAAGCTCCCATACAAAAAAATTTTTATATATAGATGTATAATACTCTCCTCTCCTCTCTCTCCGTGTGGAGACGGAGTAAGAATACAATTCACCACCCCTTCTCTTGCTCGTGGATATGAGTCGACTAAGGGATCAAATATGCATATAATATCCATGCTAGCATGGTAAAGTCAACTTCCCTCCTATTGTGAGGTAGGCTCGAGCCCGACAGTGGAACGTATATGAGCTGAAATGATGATGAAAATGTGTAAATGACGCATTCAAAACAAACATTCGTGGATACCACAAAGAAATCAGCATGTACAGTCGTAATAATATCTGATGTTTACGCGAGCACTACACATTGTAAATAAAACTACTTTTACGGATTATATCGCGTTTGTATTTGATTTATGATTGCCCGACGTTTCGAACACTTTGCAGCATTCATGGTCACGGGCGGACTAAGGTGTCTCACGTCCAACAAGTAACCGTTATTACAGACATCGATTTAAATTAATTAAATTAATAACGATTACAGACATGAATTTCTGTAATAACGATTACTTGTTGGACGTGAGACACCTTAGTCCGCCCGTGACCATGAATGCTGCAAAGTGTTCGAAACGTCGGGCAATCATAAATCAAATACAAACGCGATATAATCCGTAAAAGTAGTTTTATTTACAACTAGCAACCCGCCCTCGCTTCGCTTCGATTTCAGTCGCATAAACCCGCGTAGTTCCCGTTCCTGTGGGAATAACGGGATAAAATATAGCCTATTATACTCCCTGATATTATAGCTTTCCATTGGTGAAAGAATTTTTGAAATCGTTTCGGTGGTTTAAGCGTGAAAGCGTTACAAACAAACAAACAAACATCCTTACTTTCGCATTTATAATATTAGTATAGATGTACAGTCGTCATTTTAACGACGACTACGTCACATGTGCTGTCTACAAACGAAAGCAAGATAACATTTTAAATTAAATTATACACGAATCAGTACAGCTTTCAACAATACGAACTCGCACAGATGCAGATAAATCACGGCTTGCACTCGACATTTGACCATGAAATTTTCACCTTCTAATTCTTTTCACTTCACCAGTTAATTAGTCACTTTCACTATATGAATACAATGTGTATTTTTTTCACAGGACTCATATTCACCATCGTGACCGACTCTCCTATTTCATTGTTTATATAAAACGTTATGAATAATTAAATTGTTTTGGGCATGAGAAATACCTATGTTGAAGAATTTATTGTGTTCAGTTGAATGTAAAATATTACACTTGCCTGTTTCTATATACTTTTTTTTATTATTGTGGCTTACAAATGTTTTTGTCTTGTTACGCTATTTGTACTGTTCAAAACAATATTGTTGTTTTTATTCTGTTGTTATATTATTTGTTTTGTTGTTGTTCCGTTGTGTTAATATGTGTGTTCACCGAATTGTGAATTCATTCGCTTGTGATGTAGAGAGAATTTGTGTTGGTATGTTTATTGTTTATCTGCGTTCTAAATTATATCATCTTATTAGCTTTTGATATTTACATATATACTTAGGCAGCACTTACGAATACGACCAACTCTTATAGTGCTCGTGGTTTGAGCTAAGCCTACTCAACAATTTCAACAATTAGATATCTAAGGAGTATTAACGGGAGGCAGGTGGCTGGTGCTCAGCGCAGGCACGAGTACTTGCGACTGATGCCACCTTAGCCGAGGCCGCGGGTGACTGGACTGGGGAATAGTCCCGTCACCCCCAAAGAGTCTGATCGCGTTAGGGCGACCGACGTCCCGGGAGGTGCGGTAGGGAGACAGGGTAGCTAACAAGGTATCCCGTGGGGCTGGCCACGGACGACAAGAAAATCGGTACCGGTGGTCGGCCCAATGGCGAAAGGTAGGCGATACGGCGGGTTATGGGGCCACCATAGCCCACCCAAAAAAAAAGGCAGGCGGCCGGTCATAAAACTATTGCCGTTTATGTAAGATGGAAAAAGAGTATATAAATTATTGCGTCGATCCCAAGTAATTGGAAAAAAGAGCAGGTTAATCATGGTGATTTCCATATATGTCTTAGGTAGCTTGACCTTTTAGTATAACTGATTTTGGTAGTTTCTGCGGCGCAACAGTTTCATCATCGTCACAGCTCGTATACGTGCCACTGCTGGGCTCGAGCCTCATCCACAACGGGAGCGAAATTGATCTACTTTACTAAGCTGATCGGACGGGTTGGTATAGCTTTATCTATGTCCGGTTTTACTTCTCTTGCAATACTGTGTTCTGAATATCATACCCCTCAGTCGTCTTTTATGATACTCACGAGCAAAAGAGGGGGTGATTGGAAGGGCAAATTGGGCTTTCTTAATTGGACCCACTATCCTTAATACGATAATCCAAGACTATAGATATAGAAAACGACCAGAGGAAGGTTTTTGATTTCGTAAAATGCTTGAAGATAACACAAATTGGATATCTATATTTAGTTAATTGGCACAGAATATCTATATTTGGCTAATTTGTGAGGCCCTTGATATTTGCCAATGGTTGTTTTCCAATAAGTAATGCCGTCCAAATTGTTATCTGTAACTGGCTACTTACAGATCACTCATCTAGCCTTTACACACATACGAACGAGTAAAACATGGTGACACATTGTATGTCATTCCGTCACCGCATCGTCTTAGCTCATACGCGTCCTATTGCTAGGCTCGAGCTACCCCCCTAATAGGACGGAACTTGACCTACTATACCATGATGGTCAGACATATTGGTACCTATAGGGTTTTATTTCCAAGTTTTCCTACTCTTGCAGAGATCTTACATGTATCTCGTATCCGTTAGTCGTATTTTAGGACATCAACGAGCAAAACAGGGTGTGGTGAATTTTTGCACAAGGAAATAGTCCTTGTGCTGCGCGTGACTTTACAAACATACTTTAAACGGACACAAATAATATCCAGACTCAGAAGAACAATTTGTGGATTGCACAAAGGATTGTCCTTTTTTTTTTGGGTGGGCTGAGGTCAGCGCACACGCCATCGCCTCCGTCCAGGGTGACGAAAGGGCGGCATGCGGCCCTATAACCCAGCGTATTCCCTTTTCGCTTTTGGGCCGATCACCAGTACCGAGTTTATTGTCGTCCGTGGCCAGCCCGGCGAAAAAGTATTGTCTTGTATGGTATTTGAACCCACGACATTGGCACAGTAAGTCAGTATCATAACCATACGCAAGCTGTGCAGTCAATATATTCTTACTTCGTCACCACATGGGGAAAGAAATCATATTCAGAAAAAATATACATAGAAGATACGGCTTTTATCACATGTTTACCCAATACGAGTGATTTATAAGTAAAGATTAACTCGTTCGAAACTTATCTGCGTTCATTGACCTAGTGGTATGCGAGTGGAATCTATACATATAGACATGTTATTAGTAACTAGTGTAAACTAATTAGTTGTAAAGTCATAATATAAAAGATGGATATGTTTTTGTGTATTCAAATGTAAGGTACCAAGGTTCGGGCAACTTAAGAGAATCTTCTCGTCCAACATACCTCGGTGTCTGAACACATAGGTGGACCAGTGTGTGGTACCAATGATGACTTAGTCTCTAAATGTGGGCTACATAACCAAGCTCAAAGGCGCTCAATGTGCTATGGAACAGTCTGTGCTCGTGATTCCTCTGCGCGATGGAATCCGAAATACAGAAATCCGCAGAAGAACGGGTATAAAAGACATTAGTAAACATTAGTAAAGTAGACGATGCAGGCCTGGGTCCAACAGTGGACGGCGATAGGCTGAAATGAATGATGATGAAGGAACCAGTAGTAGAGATTAGTAGCTCAAAATTATTTTGGTATGGACATGTGAATTAGTGCCCTGCAATGTAGGTGCGACTTAATGTAAGTTTTGTATGGATACAAGTCCTATGAGAAAAAGTAACAGATTTTTTCTGCTCACTTCTTTTTGGTTATGGCGATGGGTGGTTTTTTCAATTATTACCACCTATTTTATTCCTGTGGATCATCACAAAGTACAACGAAGGTACTTAAGCAAATAATATAAGTGAAGGATTAAGGCAGGAAAACTGAAAGTATGTATATCAATACGCTTTTTCAACGTAGTGTATCCGAGACTAGCTATGGGATGTACGGTGGTCATGTTCTTTAGTTAATAAATCATCATCATTACAGCTCATAAAGGTCCTACTGCAGTACTCGAGGGTCCTCCACAATGGGAGGGAAATTCACCTAGTATACCACGCTGTTTTTTTTTTATTGCAAACGGTGGCAAACGAGCAAACAGTACACCTGATGGTAAGTGTTGCTGCCGCTCATGGACCTTTACAAGGCCGCTGCCTACCGCGAAGAAAGTGAAGGGAGTGTGAATGCGTACATTGAGGCTCGGTGATTCCAAGGGCACCACCAAAACCCTCCACACGCAAACACCCTCAGAGAGTTGGGCTTCCGGCTCTCTCGCTCACCAAACGAAGTGCAGTAACAAATTGCTACTACTCATACGTCGATTTTCTGCTCAGTGTGGTACTGCCCCGGACGGACCGGCCCGCGGCTGAAGACAGACAACTGTTGACAGTGTGGTCCTACCACTCGTGATTAGGCGTGTTATAAGAGATTTACTTCGAATTTTCCTTCGCTTTTATAGTTGTTATTTGCACAAGATATACCTTAGTTGTCTTAGGGAGTGGTGAATTCTATTCTTACTCTGTCACCACACAGAAAATACAGAGTGTATTTCTCTAAAAAACTTTCAACAGCGCAATAAAGATCTATGTCTTTATTACGCTGTTGTCTTTTAAGTCTGTCGTACATTAAGAACATTCCTACACTAATCTTCCTGTTAGTTTTATGGATCTAAAAATAGTAACAAATTATAGCAATGAGATCACTAGTAGGTATTTGTCCGTTTAACATTAAATTGCCTGAACATCAATTGCTAGATGGAACAGTCACAGGCATTCTTAGACGTTGACTCGTCTGAAAAATATAGGTCGAATGCTTAAAATGTTTGTTTATACTTCGAGATCATGCTGAAATGACGTTACAGATTAGTTATTTTAAAATCTAAATCTTTTGTTAGAATTTTATTTACCAAAAACGTATAGTTTGTCCGATAACCAAAAAGAAACTATTTTTATTACGTAGCACAAAGGCAACCTTACAAACGTGTATTTATCTTTACAACAATCCCTTTTTGACATCTACAAAAACATAATTGCGTCTCCTTTTTTTTTTTGGTGGACTATGGTCGCACACACTGTCCGCTTCGTCTGGGGTGACGAAAGGTGGCCCCATAATCCACCGTATTCTCTTCTCCCGTTCGCCATTGGGCCGACCACCGGTACTCAGTTCCTCCCTAACGCCCCTTAAGGGATCGTCTTCTGGTCGCCGGTCTGCCTCCCTGCGGACAGACTACGGTCCAGTCACTTGCGGCATTGGCTAGGGCGGCATCAGACGCAGGTACTCGCGCCTGCGCCGCCCAAGTTGCTGGTGGCCGATCGCGTGGCCGTAGAGGATTTCCTCACATGCACGCTCCGCCGCCTCCTTCCGTGAAACGACTGCCTCAAAGAAAGCGGCGATCGCGTCTCAGTTCCTGACACTATCGAGCATCTCCCTAACAATAGTCGGCAGCGTCAGGAAATTGCGTACTCTGTGAAATGCTCGCTAAGGCTCAAAAAATTTCAAAGGATTACTTCTCTTTAATTAATTCAGTATCCGATCTATATGTAATCTCAGATACAGTCTTTATAGCCGTTCTGCAATAATGATCCAAATTGTAGTTCACTCATAATAAATAATACCATTTTATATACAAATATAAATAATCTTTGCAAGTGAAATCGCCGGCACAGCTAGTGTTATATAAAACAATTCAAATCACCGTGCGCATCTAAAGTGCTCAAAGCGATTTGCGAAACTTGAATATAACTCTTTATAAAAGAGCCATCAACATTTCTATGCGGCACGTCCAAAATACACATTTGCTTCACCTAAGCTAACAAGAGTACAAAGACTGCGCCCGGGGCACTGTACTAATGTTGGCGCAAATATACAGGAAGCTTAATTAAATACCTTTGCACATGTTCCCTGTGACGCTCCCCCCCACATTTAAACTTTAAATGAACTAATATGGGTCGTGTTTATAATTAAATTGAGTAATACATGTAACAACGGTCATATGTTCATGACAATTTTGTCCACTGATTGGTGAATCGTAGTCAGGAGAAACTGCTCTGTATGGATTAGTGATGTAACAGAAGTAACATAACGAAACGGAAATACATTTATGAAGTAAAATTTTGCGGAAATAAAATCGGAAACGGATACGGTCCAAGTAAGCGGAAATGTCAATACTATGAACAAACTTGTTTATTTTAATGAAATTAACAGTCAAAGTTAATTAGTATTAAGTTATATATTTATTTTAGTCTGTGTGGTTATGGAGTAGGAATATAATTCACCACCGTCCCGCGCCCGTGGGTGTCTTAAAAACGACTAAGAGTAAACCAGCTTGGTGTAGTAGGTGAAAAACCTTTCCATTGTAAAGGAGGCTCGGGCTCAGTAGTATGATGATCAATTATATTTTTGAAAGGCCCCTGCAAAAATAAGTATTACTTACTAAGTGCAGGGTGTTTATTAAAACAGCGTGTAATATTTATGCGTGATTAAAGTAAAAAAAAGGAAAAAATAATTTTTAGTTTAAACGGTTTTATTGTAACGAAACAGTAAAAATAAAATCGTGGGACACTACAAAACAAACATTTTAATCGACGATTGTAGATATTTGACGCGCCCCACGATTTTATTTTTACCGTTTCTTTACAATAAAATCGTTTAATTTAAAAATATTTTTTTCCTTTTTCTATTTTCAAGCTTTTAGTTTTTATATTGATTTTGTATAGAGCACTGTATTCTACTTGTCAAGCCCTTTCATTTAATACGCATATTAATGGGATTGAAAAATAAATAGGTTGTACGCCATTCTGTAGCGGCGGCCATCCTAGATTTTGAATTTGTATAGTGCATTGTATTTTACTTGTCAAGCCCTTTCATTTGATACCCATATTGATGGGATTGAAAAAAAAATAGGTTATCCGCCATTTTGTAACGGCGGCCATCTTGAATTTACAAAAATATTGACTATACATAATTGTATTGTCACCAAAACCAAAGGCGTATACCAAATTTCAGAGCAATCGGTTGACAGGAAGAGGGTGAAATTTCAATTACTAAATTTGACCCAACAAAGAAAAAAATAAACAAACGGGGTAAGCTAAAAATTAAACCGTTTAAAAAATCTTTGATTATTGTGTCAAGTATTACTGTCACTACTCACATTCTTTCACTAATGGTCATGACGCATTTACAAATTACATTAGCTATATGAAATATGGGTGATGATGACACATCTGATCATTATCGTCATCACAGCTCATACACGTCACCATCACCGCGACCACTACTGGGCTCGAAGCTCCTCGGCTACAATGAGAGGGAAATTGAATTGAGATGTTTTTAGCATTTTGGATACCTACCTTCTCGAGTCACCCTCACACGATCGGCCTCTTCGCGGGTGACTGACCAATCAGAAGGTAGAAATACAAAGACTTACAATTTATGTTGCGTGAGCAATCATAATATGTAAGTCCAGTAAAAATATGCATGGCGTGAAATTTTTTATTCGTATGGAATAGACAGGAAGATTTTTCGATATAGTAGTGGAGTATTGTGTGATTTTTTCCTCTTGTCTGTCAATGTCGTAAGAGACGACCAATGGAAATCATACGTAAGCTACATAGCTTACATATGAGAGGGGGAAAATTTGGAATAAAATCTTATACCTTCCCAGCTTGCTAGTTAATTTCATATCCATTTTGGAGGAGACTCGCGCCTCGAGAGAATTTTGAACTTTCCAGTTCCTTGCTGTTCTTTGAAGGCGGTTTTATTTTTTACTTAATTTTTTTGCTGTTTACTGATAAGTCTCATCATTAAATCCCGATCTAATTATCATGAGACCAACTGGACAGTATACCCTATCGATCAAAAAAAAAAATCCAAATCGGTACAAGTGTTTTCAGGTAATCGTTGAACATATATAGAAAGAAATTAAAGATACCGACGAATTGAGAACCTTCTTTTTTAAAGTTGATTAAAAACAGACTCCATCGATGAATTTAAATTATAAACGTAACTTAGGGAATCATTTAAAACAGATGTGAACTTCAAAATGTTTAAGTCTAGACTTAATATATATTAATGATAATCTTCCTAATACCCACTCAGACTAAGCTTAGCTATTCTCTATAGGGGATATGTGGGATTTGAATTTGAAATATAATGAGCTCTGTTTGGCTATTGTTTTAATGTTGTTTATCATTTATTCTAAGACAACACACATAATTAAATGTCATAAAATTTGTGTGTACTTATGTACGTACGTAAGTAGTTATACTTTTTTAGTGTAACATGATTGCGCCTGATGCCGCCCTAGCAGAGGCTGCGGGTGATCGGACCGGGGATTTAGTCCGGCATCCCGGTAGGGGACGTCGATGGGAGAGGGTACTCTACCTCGAAGTATTCCGTCGGATCGACCACTGAAGTTAAGGAACTCCACACCGGTGTTCGGCCCAATGACGAAGGTGACGTGCTATATGGGAGGGTTACGGGGCCGCGCGCCGCCTCTCTATCGCCCCGGACAGAGCCGGGCGCCAGGTGCGCTGACCGTTGCCCACCACAAAAAAAAAAGGGTAGCATGATAAATATCTTTTCTAAAAATTTTATCCTTCGCATTATCCTACGTTTGTAGTAACGAAAACTAATAATAGACAAAAGGTATTTAATACATTGAAAGCTTTATTATAACTCATTATCTAGTTGACATTTGTGATGGTATGCGCTCGCATCGTAAAAATGTACTCACTAACTCTCATCATTTTTTCCTAACGCGCCAAAAGAAGTATAACTTCAAAATTCTGCAAATCTGATATCATTTTACATGAAATTAGTTTTTCATTCATTCGTCTCATATACCGCCTACTGCTGGGATTGAGCCGAGGAGGTTCGGCATAATAAGAGGGAGATTGACCTATTATACCACGCTGGTCAGACGTGTTGGTATAAGGTTTTATTTTGAGTTTGCCTTCTCTTGCATAAATATTATATGCGTATTAAGGCTCGACCGAGAATCTCGGTCTCGGCATTCTCGGCTACAAATCCAACCGAGAAATTTGTCTCGGTTCTCGGCTAATTATAGCCGAGATTCTCGGTCATGACCGAGATTGAAACTTTGTTTGAATCGCCATTCAAATTTTACTGCGCGTGGCCACGCGCCGCAATACGAAGTCGATTGGTGAGTGCGTGAGAGAGCTAAATTGTGATTGGTTGAAGTCCTGGCTGGCGAACTGCGGCCGGCCGTCTTCGCTCCGTTCAAGCAGTATTTGTAATGTTCGAGCAGTATTTGTAACTGAAAGCGAAGTTAACTCAGCCAAGCTTCATATTATCGAGGCTCTCACTCTCAATGAAAATGTAGGATTCTCGTGAGACGACATGGGCATCTTCAACTAACTCGTCAAACATGGCTGCTACAAATCAATCCAACTTATGGGCAGCTCATGATTCGATAGAGTTGGAAGACGAGTCAATGCCCAACGACGAATACAGTTCAAGCTCTGTGATCGAAATAGCGCTAGAAAGCTTCCTTAGAGAGCCAAGACTGCAAAGAAATGCTAATATTTATGAATATTGGTGTTCGTCACCTTCTGAGGTGCTTAAGCCTGCAGCAATTAAGTTTTAATCTGCGCCGCCTCCTAGCGTAGCAAGTGAACAACTGTTTAGCAAAGCTGGACAATTGTATGACGAGAGGCGACATTCTTTGAAGGGCGAAAATGCTGAAAAATTGCTTTTTATGTGTTATAATATAATGTTATTTAACTTTGATTATTAAAACAGTTCATTTTGTTAAACAATTAGTAGTGTATTAAAAAGTTTACAGTATTAAAATTTATTTTTCACGCTGTGTCTATTCTCGGTCTCGGCTCTCGGTCTCGGCCGAGATACTATTTTATTCTCGGTCTCGGCCGAGAACGAAAAACCCATCTCGGTCGAGCCTTAATGCGTATTCAATCATTTAGTCGTCTTTTACGCCAACCATGAATAAGAAAAATTGTTACTTAAATTAATTTTAAATCGGTTTAAAAATTTGTTAGTTTAAGAGACATGATCGTTGATAGCTTTTATCACCCATAGTCACTTATCAATAATATGAATTTTAGTGGTCCAAAACTAGACAAAAGCTTCTTGCTTGTTTATTACTACTACTTACTTGATCATTGATGATAACCAATGACCAATAAAGTTTGGGCAATATAAGTAACACATACATTATATTGTTATTCCCCTGTGCCTAAGGAATAGGGACATATGTACAATTACATATATCATGTTTTTTTACTCGTATCGAGATGAGGTCAATTTGACAATCATTCGTTTAATGGATTTTGTACAATTTACAATAGAAACTAAAACAAATATATAAATAAATAAATTGAAGTGTCTGTGTGTAATGTCAAATTAATATGTACATTTCATTTATCCTGACGCGGTTATTTACATGATTGCTATGCCTAAAACGAGTTTAAATATTTTTGTCTGTCTATTTATCTATCTCTCGGTTTGTTCCAGGTAATATTCAAAACGGCTGGGCCGATTTTGGCAATATTTCATTACCAAGTAGCTATCTACATAAGAAGTAACTTAGCCTATATTTAATACCGGTGTTCCCACGAGAACGGGCACTCCGTGGGTGAAGTCGCAGGTATTTGCTTATTTAACTGAAATACAGCGAGCACGTATGTGCGTGACACATTGATGCCAAGTGACTGGGTAACTGGAGATTTGGTCAACCATTGCCAAACTGTTGCAATTGAGACCATGTTTATTGGCTAAGTTGAGTCGTAACATCACGCCCCCTCGTGCGCTGGTAAGCTGACTCTGTGGCCCTGATATTTATAAGTTGGAAGCATTTAGAAAAAATATTGAACATGAAATTTTATTTCTTATCAATACTTTTCTGTATATTTTGTTATGGAGTGGTAAAACCGTACAATAATAAAAGTTTTATCACTCACGAGCTTTATAGATAGGGTTGCAAATATCGAAATCAAGAACATCGATGTATCAATACATCGATGTTTCAGAACAAACACCGATGTATAAAAAACATCGCCCTAAAAACATCGTAAAGTAGTGATACTCTTGAAAGTATTGAGAACGTTTCATACACCCTTATCAGGTACCTTGCGGGATCGCAATAAGCTTTTTTTAAGTTAAATTCTAAGAGTAATAACTTATAATCAATTTCATCCACGCATGTTTTTT
The DNA here is from genome assembly GCA_032191425.1 of Lymantria dispar. NCBI lineage: Eukaryota > Metazoa > Arthropoda > Insecta > Lepidoptera > Erebidae > Lymantria > Lymantria dispar. The sequence goes on from CM063448.1 coordinate 34,726,246, forward strand.
ACATAAAGCACCAACATTTGCGGGAAGAGTTTTTTTTTAAGTTATTTAAAAACAGAGTAACTAAACTGTCACGCAGACTCTGCTAAAAGTACCATACATTTTAAATAAATGGCAGGCAAAACATCGATGGAAAAAAAATCGTATAAAGTAACATCGATACATCGATATTTTCAATAGTGAACATCAGTGGCAAGCATCGATGTTTTTTTATTCACACATCGTTGGATCGTTTGCATCCTTAATTATAGATAATTTATGGTGGAATTTATATGTATCTGTAAATGTCTGCTACGAATAATATCAAAACTTACACTTCTCGTGGGTGTGGTAAGAAACGACTAAGAGCAGACTGCTAACGATGCCGTCTGGTCAACAATTCACAAGGAAGCTTGACGTCTGCCAGGCGGCCGATTGTATAACTATATACCATACGTGTAGACATATTAGATTCGTCATCATCATCATCTCAACAATACAATCTAATCTGGGACGGACAGACGGATCACTGATTACACAGATATGGCATCCATGTAGAACAAAATTTGTTCACTCTTCGATTTCGGCTGTTATACCTGTCCGTAGTGTTTCTTAAGTCCCTCGTAATACAAGGATTTATTTCCTTGTGCGAGACATAGTTCTTTAAAAAAGACTTAATATTATTCCTGCATTATTAAAACAAATATTAATTCATTTCATGAATCACTCAAACAATTTCGACTACCAAATGCCGTGAGTTTACATCCTGCGTAGACCAAATATGTCAACGACAAGCAATATTTTCGAAGGCAGGTTTTGATGGGGAGTAAATTCATGTCAGTCTTCGTCGACATTGTCACGTGACGTGTTTCGCTTAAATTATATCTGTAGCTACGTTAATATCACTATATCTGTGCCAATAGATTTCTAAAACAGATAATCTTTTTTTTTTGAGGGGGGGCTATAGTCAGCTCACCTGCCGTCCGGTTCCGTCCGGGGCGACAGAGGGGCGGCGCGCGGCCCCATAACCCACCCATAGTACGTAGCCTTCGTCGTTGGACCGACCACCGGTGCCGAGTTCCTTGTCTTCAGTGGTCGACCTGACGGACTATCCTACGGAAGTACCCTCTCCTCTCGACGTCCCTTGCCCGGGACGTCGGTCGCCGTCGCGCGGTCAGCCTCTTCGCGGATTACGGACTAAAATCCCCGGTCGGGTGACCGGACCGCACACAAATTTTAATCTAAGATTAAACCATCCATTTGAATATTAACTGTTTGTTCCTAGTTTTAAATTTTCACTTCTGTCGACAGCCTCATAAATACTATTTGTTCTTTTTTTATTCTTTATCATCGTCTACACTAATTATTTAATGTAATTATACAAAAAGTTTATTTCATGGATGGAGTGAAGTGGCTTTATTGTTTACTAGTTGTTTCTTGTTCGACCGCTGATTTTTAATAAGGTAGATGTTAAACAAGTTAATAAAAACACGATAGTAACAACTCGGTACAAGTTAAAGGGAAGGGTTCGACTAATTACAAAGATTCAAGTTTTAAAATAGTTAACGGTCTCAAGTCGGTAATTAATTCGCGCCTCCAACGGCTCGTTGGTTTACGACTACAAATATTATCTTGAGTAGTTCCTGTTAGGGTTGTGTTTTGCAAGTAAATAACCCGGTTGTTTGATTGACAGTTTGATAGAGAGAAATCAACAAATTAGTTAGATTTACTTTCCGTGCGGTGACGGCGTAATAATACAATTTACCGCTCAATCTCTTGCCTGTAGGTGTAGTAAAAGTCGACTAAGGGGTGTAATATGTGCGGGTGACCGGACCGGGGATTTTAGTCCGTCACCCGCAGTGAGGCTGACCGCGCGACGACGACCGACGTCCCGGGACAGGGACGTCGAGAGATGAGGGTACCCGTCGGGCTGATCACTAACGACAAGTCACCCTCCTCCAGTGGTCGGCCCAACGACGAAGGCGACGTGGGTACGGGTGGGTTATGGGCCGGCGCGCCGTCCTTTCGTCGCCCCGGACGGAATGGACCGCGTGTGCGCTTACCATAGCCCACCCATAAAAAAGGGGTGTAATATGTAAAGTACGTCACTTCAAAAGAAGAAAAACTCGAAATAAAGTCCTATACCACGTTTGATCAAAGTGGCATTAATAGATAAATTTCCCTGTTATAGCCAAGGAGGCTCAAGCTCAGCAATGACCAGCGGGAGGTATGTAACAGAGAAGAGGTTAAAGTGTAATTAGATTTTTGTATAAATATACAAGTCTTATTAATCATGGCGTTGTGTTACGGTAGGCAAAAAAAAGGGATTAAATATGCAAAGAGAAAACTCGAAAGAAAACCCTTTACCAACCCAACTGACAAACGTGATGTAGTAGGTCAACTGCACTTCTATTGAGGATTATGCTCGAACCCAGCGATGGGACGTATAAGGGCTGATGATGATAACGAAATGCACTAAATAAGTGCAACCTAAAATATTAATTAACATGTTTATATTTTTGCCAACCCTAGTACTAAATGTTTATACTTGAGTAGCTGTGAATGTTTACTTATTTTAAGAGTTGTAAAAAAGACTTTTAATTAATCAGCTGAGTAATGAAACTGTTTTACATAATAAATTCTGATGTTTACGCGAGTATTACACATTGTAAATAAAACAACGTTACGGATTTTAACGTATTTGATTTTTGATTGTCCGATGTCTCGAACACTGCTTTATATCCACCCGCTACAGACATTAAAATATTTTGAGACACTGTTTGATAGTGGCAATCAAAATTAAAATACAAACGCGATAAAATCCGTGGTTTTATTTACAAAATTAAACTGTTTCTGATGATATTGGAAATTAGCCTGTGTTAACGCTTTTTAGAAGTGCACCATTTTAAACACCTTGCCATACACGAGTGAAGCTGTGTTTGTAACAGCTACGAATACTACTAATCCTTACATTGCTCTTGGGTGTCGTAAACGACAACTAAAAGTTTCCCATCGATCTGACTCCATCTGATGCAATCATGTCAAGAATTATATTCCCAAGAATAATTGTCGTTAGACAGGCGGTCATGAAACTGTGGCATAAATTTTTGCACCATAAATAAAGAATACATACTTGACCCAAATTTTATTACCCCATTTTAAGTTCTGCTTTAAATATAGTTGAGATTATAATCGCAATAACATCACCAGCTGGTAAACCATAACACAAGTAATAGAGATAGAGTGAACTATTCTCCAATCGCGAAACTATTGCAATTCCAAAGTTAATAAAATTGTTTAATAAACATTAAATTTGTAGTAATTATTATATTACGAAAATTTATTAATTTAATTAAACTTTACCTTCCCTTCAATTGGTGGCAGCTCGAGCCCAGCATTGGAACGTATGAGCCAAGACAGAACCTATTTCTGTAGCAGTTCATAAAAAAATTGGGGACACTTATTCAAGCGTCCCGTTTTGACGTAAAACAAATATGGTTCACATTACTTTTAATACACTTATACCGTATATACTTATTGTCAAAGTAACAAACTAATTGTGAATTATCAGTATCTATTTACAAATCCTAAAGGAAACGATTTATCATTCCATATGCCGGCCGTATAAACAGTGCATCTTCCGTTTGAGATCAAAAATAGCTTACGAATGTTACCGCTAACATTTATTACTGGTTATGAGTAAACATTGGATAAATACTACACGAATGGCGTAGTGGTTAAAATACCGACCAGATAAGATATATATATATATATACAGTGCAACCTTAATATAACAAATCCGACGAGAACTCGTAAATATTCGTTATATCAAGAAATTCGTTAAACTGAGGTTTGTTATATTGAGGTAAGGTTGGTCTAAATTTTTTTATAAAGAGGCCAAGAAATAGTTTTGATCACCTCAACATTTTTGCATTCAGCAACTAGAATCTTCAACAATAGTGATGAGCACTATTTACATTATTTCCCATCAAACGACTTCAATTGTTTTACGAAAAAACGTGTCGGAACCTGTCGCGACTGAATCACATACTATGGGACTAAGGGTCATATAGAGGTATTTACACTTTTTTTTGATAGTTGAAAATTCGTTATAAAGAGGATGTTCGTAAAAAAAAATTGTAATGTAAAGGTATTATTTACACTGACTCTTATGGACAATTCAAGGGGATTAGAAAAACTTTGTTAAATCGAGGACGTCGTTAAATTGAGGTTCGTAATATTAAGGTTGCACTGTATATATATATAAGTGCCAGTGTTGGGGGTTCCAATCCCACGCAGGACAACACTTTGTGCTATTCACAAATTGTTGTTCTGAGTCTGAATGTAATTTGTTTGCTGTTAGTTTATGTTTGTAAAGTCCCCCGCAATACAAGGATTATTTCAAGGGTGTTGTCTATAAAAAAAAACATTCGTTTTGAAGCAAGTACTATTAGGTAATAAAGGAAATTATGCCTATGCCATATATATTTTTTTAATGACAGCCTTTATCACTCAACATCATGATTACATATCGCACAAAGTACCTATTGTCCTGCACGGGAATCAAATCCGTGGCACTTGGCACGATAGGTGTTATCTTAACCATTACGCCATCTAAGCAGTATTTAAATGGTATGATAACAAATTGCGTTTTAATTTACTACCTACAAGCGCTTTTATCGGGTTATAATTCTATTATTTTCAATGATTTTTATTGTCTTTTTTTATTACGTCCGAACCGAACGTTGATATCGATTTTCGTCAAAAACTTAATACTATTTCATTCGGTTTACTATTTCAACAGGTATCATTCACGTTTTAATGGGTTAATTTTTTTTTTCAGCTAAACCCGAGTATTTTTAAGGGTAATCTTTTATTGGCAGGCTGTTGATAAACCAATCCTAATATTACAAATACGAATGCAAGTTTTTTGTTTGTTACACTCTAAACACCTAAACTACTACACAGTTTTTCTTTAAATTCTTTCACCAATGAAAGCTACTTTATCAGCTAGTAACATAGGGTAGGTTTATTTTATTTCCTTCACGACAAATACGAGGCTGAAACAATGTGTTAGTAACTAAAATCCTTTGACAAGTTAATTAATCGTCCACAATTAAAAAAAAGAGCAAAGGAGTTATGCGGACTGCCGACAGAAGAGAAAACTTAAAACTATAAACAAACATTTGTTAATTTTGAATATTCAAATTTCTAAATTAACTAATAAATTAGCTTATCTTAGCGACAGATATAGTTCTTCCACAAATGAACATTTAAATTCATCTACGGAAATTCCAGAACCTATTTGCTGGCACAACAATTGTGAGACAAAAGTTTGCAAACGAGCCACAATCCAGCGGCTTTATGCCGGCTATCGGTTCACAGTTCATTTGTTCAGTGACATATTGTAAGCGCTACATCGCTGGAAGGTCATGTTGGCAACGTTCCAAATGTCTTCGCTCAAGCGCCAATTGGAAGAGTAAGGGGCTATTATATTTCTAGTGCGAAGTTCAATAACAAGCGGATAATAGACTCTTAATAATATGCTAATATACGATAATTGACTACACAAATGATGTAGTGGTTAAGATACCGACCTACAGAGTCAGTGTCGCGGGTTCGAACACTCGCAGGACAACACTTTGTGCGATCCACAAATTGTTGTTCTGAGTCTGGATGTAATTTGTGTTCGTTAATTAAATGTTTGTAAAGTCCCCCGCTATACTATATAAGGATTGCTTCTTCCGTGTGGTGACAGAGTAAGAATATATGGGCGCATATCGCCCTCTATCGGCAATACTTGTAAATTGTTGATGTATGTGTTATCAATTATAGTTATAAACATGTTTGAAATATTTGCAACTAATATTTAAATAATTATTTGTAGTAACAACACTGCTATTTACCATGACACTTTTTGAATGTATTTCTAGAAATCTTTGATTTAATTGTTTAAATATTTATATAATTGTTCAAATTAAAATCGATTAGAATTAATGTAATTATTTGTAAGCACATTTAGTTGTTTTTACACAATTAAGATTGTAATTTATTTCTAGTTAGAGCGCCGTCTGTTGAACAATATATGAGAACTAGTGTTGCCCAAATGCAAGACCAAGACGAGACTTGGACCGGTCTTGGTCTTGGTCTTGCAACATCACACCTGGTCTCGTTTTGGTCTTGGTCTTGCGCACCCGAGTCTTGGTCTTGGTCTTGCGCACCCGAGTCTTGGTATTGCAGCAAGAGTCTCGCAAAGTTTTGCAGTTAGAATAACGTAACAGTAATTTATCATGGCAATGAAAAATCCAACTAAATTAATCAAATATCCTATCCTATCTATCCATCTGCTAGCCTATAGTTCACTATTGAATACAATACTTACCACTGGAGAAAATTACTCTTCTATTCCCCTGGTGTTCCATTAGACAGCGTTACTACTCTTATGACAGGACTTTCGACCCTATTTTCTTAAGACGTCACCACACGAGGCAGTTGATACAATAAATTTTATGTCATTTTATAATCAATGCGATATTTTACAATTAATGCGATTGTTTATATTCCCCTTCAAGTTAAGTGGTATGTATCTATTGTATTTCCAGTTTAGTTACTGATACTCTGGATACTTGAAAAAACCTGTTGCTCTATTGCCTATATAAATACTTTGGCCGCTGGATCCATGTAGCTCTTAATATACTATTTATTCAAGAACATATAAAACTGATTTAAAATTTTATGGTTTTAATACTTGTAAAATGTATGATATTCGTCGTCATCGTCACAGCTCATAAAAGTGCCACTACTGGGCTTAAGCTTCCTTCCAGTAAGAGGAAAATTGATCTACTATACCACGCTGGTCAGACATGTTGGTACAGGGTTTTCTTTCTAGTTTCACTTCTCTTCATATATACACAGGGTGTATCAGGTTATGGGACAACTGTTCATGTATGTTGTAGTTCAACAGTCATAGATCATAATTAGAATGTATATTACACAAAAACAATATAACGTAAAAGTTATAGTGATTACAAAAATGTGTGTCTAAGAGTTTATGCCTTAAATTTTATGCATTATGTAGGTATGTACAGACAGGATATATGTAAGCATGTAAAATTTCGACAGTATAAATAGGTATTAGATTTGCGCGAACCTTTCAATGGTTACGTAGGTACAAAGGCGACTCATCAACGGTCATCGGCCGATCAGCTGATTTATGTTAAAGCGAAGTTTGTCTTGCTTATGCAAACGTAATCATTGATTTATTCAAATTCTAATGAACATTTAACAAAATACGAATATGTTGTAGATTAAGTATCATTCCTTTATACATTTTAATCAATTTACACGAAAAAACGATGACAAAATTGAGAACTTACATGTCTCTCAATTCATTAACGAATCGATATTTTTATTTCAATTTTTTTTCATGGGTTCCTAACACCATTGCCCGATCCGATTTGATACGACATCCACGGGTAAGAGAGTGGTGAATTATATTCGTACTCTGTCTTTTTTTTTTGTGTGTGTGTAGCTGTTGGTCGCAGATGACCTTGACAGCTTAACGCGGTCAATGGGTGAGCGCTGATGGCTCTCGACCCGGTAAGTAAGTTAAGCGAACATCGCCCGAGGGCTCCCCCCTGTGGGGAACGGACCTCGGCTCGGCGCGTCGCTGAGAGCAAAGTGGGCGTGGCCAAGTTTAGGTTAATGACTTTTACGCGGCGCGGTTTTCGACCTCGACGGCGAGGCCGATACCGCGGAGTTTTATCTGTTATCGCTGCGCGAGCTGTGTAGGTCCTTTCTTGGGCGATCATAATAGCGTCATCTTCTTCTTCAAGAAGATGACGAGGAAGTCGGACCGCGGATATTTTTGAGGGGACGTAGTTTACCGCCCCAACCACTAGTGGATTGGGGTGAGTCGTGGCAGAGGCAAAATAGCGCTGGGAGCAACGCTTCATGTACTGCCTGATGGTGATCGTACTCTGTTCCTACATGGACATTTATATAGATTAATTGTAGGCATATTTCTATGTCCAACAGTGAACGTCGTTGGGCTAATGAATAAACGGATATATAAATATGTATAATGGGCAAGAGCACTCTCGTGATTACGGTATTTTTGTCCTTAAGCCTTTCCGAAGAGTAATTCTGAAAAGCCAACACCAACATTGGGAATCGATTGGCCAATAGATGGATGTCTCAAGACTGATTTGACTTGCCGTGTAGTGACGGAGTAAGAATATAATTCATCACCCTCTATTTTACCCGTGACTGCGAACCCACGACTAAGGGCTATAATATATAACATCGGTGCAAGAGAAGGAAAACTTGACATGTATGACCTGTAACAACACGGCCGATCACCGTGGCGATTCCCCTCCGGCCACGGCCGATTCTCCTCCTGTTATGTAAAAGACACGAGCTCAACCGTATATAAGCTGAAATGGTGATTTGAATTAAATGCAAGACCGCGAGACTCTTGCAGGCCCAGTCTTGGTCTTGCTCAAGTCTTGCAGGGCCAGTCTTGGTCTTGGTCTTGCAAAAATTAAGCGGTCTTGGTCTTGGTCTCGGTCTCGCATTTCTCGCAAGACCAAGACCAAGACCGCAAGACCAAGACTTTTTTGGGCAACACTAATGAGAACAATATTTCCTTTAATTACATTAATGTAAATTGTGTAAAATTGACTATTTGGAATTATGTTAAATGCATTAGAATATTTATCATTATTATTTAGCTATATTCCGATAGTTAAAAATAGTTGTTTTATTTGTTTGTTATAAAAAGTAATTGTAGTTACTAAGACTAGACCGTTTCATTGTAAAGCGGAGGTTATAAAAACATTGTAAGATTAGAATAGAGGACAGTTTTTATTTCACTCACCTCTCCAGCAATAACTCCTAATAAATACAGTGATTACATACTCGATATTTTAATATGGACAACCTAACTCCTGGCGCAACGCCGACAAATACAATAGGCATATATAATATATAAGAATACAATGATCATCAACCCTGGGTCTGATGATGGACCTGAAAGCTGGCTATAAGAATTCCGTAATTAAGCGACGCAACCGCATCGAGTTTGCGCTCATTTGATTCGTCTTGACGAGTTGCTTGGTTGGCATGAATATGCAACTCCAACTTTAGGGAAAAAGTTTGTTCAGTTTATGAACGTGGATTACTATGTCTGATTGATGAGTTTTTTTTTTTATAAATAATGATGTTTCTAAGTTTATAGTGCGTCAAAAAATTATAAATTAAACGTGAACGTCCAACAATTTTATCACAATAATACGACATTCTTTAGTTTAAATTATTTATGAACATTTTGTATGGTTTTATTTCTTTTAAAATGCTCTCTCGTAGAGAGATATCTCTGGTTTTTTTTTTACACTAAATCTCTTATTTTATATTTTTCAAGAAGTTTCGCTTCTATCTCGTGTACGGTGTTACACGCGCAATTTTGGCGCCGGCTGCGCCCGTCGCGGCCGCTGCGCCGGCTACGCCTGTCGTGGCTTCATCGCTGCCTCCCCTCGTCGTGGTCCCTCCGCCGGCTCGTGGCCGCGGGAGACCTCGGAAGGGGGAGGAGCCGCCGCCCGACGAGGTGCACGGCGTGTCGGAGTCGGCGGTACGCGTCATCCTGGCCCGAGTAGGGGTGATGATGGATGCGCGTATCGCCGCCGTAGCGGCCAGGCTCCCGCCTGAGCCGCCCCTCCGGCCGCCGCTCGCCGCGGACAAGGCGAGGCGGCCGCAAGCGTCGGCTCCCACGCCGCTGCCCTGTCAGGGTGGCCGCGTGGTGAGCTACGCTGCGGCCGCGGCCGGGCCCAAGGGGGCCAAGAAGGCCGGCAAGGTGCCGGCTCCCGCCAAGGCCGGGCCACGGCCGGCGCCAGCGGCTGCGCCGCAGGCGCCGGTCGGCGAACCCGCGGCTGCGCCTGCTGCGCTCAGCGCTGCTGCCAGGCTTGAACAGGGCTGGCAGGTGGCTGAGCGTAGCAGGAAGGCACGCGGCCAAAAGCGGAGAGCGGCGGCCAAGAGTGCCGCTGTGGCCGCCGCTCCTCAGGCGGGAGCCGGCGGAAAGGGGAAAAGGTCGCGTAGGGGCCTCAAGTCGCCGAAGACGGCTGCGGTGGTAATCACCGTACTGCCTGAGGCGGCTGAGAGGGGCCTAAACTATGAGGCCGTCCTAAGGCGCGCTCGGCGGGAGCTGGACGTCTCCGACATCGGGGGCGTCGAGGCGAGGACCCGCAAGGCCCGGACAGGGGCTCGAATACTCGAGTTCCCTGGGGCCGAGGGCGCGAAGACGGCCGATAGTTTGGCCACGATGCTGAGGGGGCTGTTCGGGCCGGAGGATGGAGTCCGAATCGCCAGGCCCGTCAAGTGCGCAGATATGCGCCTCACGGGTCTGGACGACTCCGTGGCGGTGGAGGACATCCGGGAGGCCATTATGGCGCGTACCGGGTGTGCCTCGGACACCGTCCGGATTGGCACCATCCGCCCTGGTCCGGGCGGCGTCGGTGCTGTCTGGGTGCAGTGCCCAGTGGAGTCGGTCAAGCAATTGGCCGACTCAGGCAGGCTCCTCGTGGGCTGGAGTTCGGCGCGGGTAACCGTGCTGGAGCCCCGGCCTGCGAGGTGTTATAAATGCATGGCGGTCGGGCATACCCGACCGACATGCAGAAACTGCTTTGACTGCAGCGGGCTATGTTTCCGTTGCGGTCAGGCTGGACACCAGGCGGCATCGTGCTCTGCGGTGCCCCACTGCCCCGCGTGTGCGGCGGGCAATAGGCCTGCCAAACACCGCATGGGCTCTGGGGACTGCAGACCCCCGGCATCGGCCCCGAAGGGGCGGGGCGGCCCATCGACCGGGCCAGCCCCCGCTCCGAGCGCGGCCCGATCGCCCGTTAGCGCGGAGGAGGTGACGATGGATACGGACCGTTAATGGACCCCGTATCCATTCGTCTCCTCCAGGCCAATCTCAACCACTCCGCCGGTGCGCAGGACGTGTTCCTGCAAGCCATGGCGGAGTGGTTGATAGGAGTAGCCGTAGTCGCGGAGCCGTACGTGGTGCCCGACCGGATTAACTGGTTGGGTAGCGCCGATGGCACCGTGGCAATCGTCGCCTCCGCGTCGTGGCCTTCGTCGTCTCTGACCCTTAGGGACAGGGGCGTCGGATACGTCGCGGCGGACTGGGGGGAGATTACGCTCTTCGGAGTCTATCTCTCCCCTAACTAGAGTGTGACCGATTTCGAGGCCTTCCTCACCATCATGGAGGCCTCGTTACGGCGACTGGCATCGCGCCAGGTCTTCGTCCTGGGGGACTTTAACGCCAAGTCCGTGGCGTGGGGGTCCCCTAGGACGGATGACCGAGGACGGGCGATCGAGGAGTGGGCGGCGGCACTGGGCCTCTGTTTGCTGAACAGGGGCTCGGTGCATACGTGCGTGCGGCAACGGGGCGGGTCGATAGTGGACCTTTCGTTCGCTAGCCCCGAGGTCGCCGCACGCGTGGGGAGCTGGCGCGTCGTGGAGGAGGTGGAGACCTTGTCGGACCACCGGTATATCCGGATGGAGGTCTCCCCTGCAATCCCGACGCCCAGCAGGGGTCACGGGGCGGATGGGCGTCCTGCGTTCCCGCGATGGGCTGTGGGTCGCTTGGACCGGGACCAGCTGGCGGAGACAGCCATCGTATACTCGTGGCTGTCCTCTGCCCACCAGTCGGACGGGGTGGACGCTGAGGCTGGCCGCATCCGCAGTGCGTTGACGCAGATCTGCGATGCGGCCATGCCCCGGGTACGGCGTCTGCCCCCGAGGAGGGGTGTCCACTGGTGGTCCCGGGAGCTGGCGGATCTCCGGGCTGCGTGTATCCGCGCCCGGAGGGCCTACACCCGCAGCCGGCGGCGCCATCGCGACGCGGAGCGGGAGGCCGTGCTTTACGAGGGCTACCGCAATGCGCGGTCGGCCTTCAGGCTGGCCGTCCGCTCCGCCAAGGACGTCAGTCGGCAGGAGATGCTGGACGGTCTCGACCGTGACCCCTGGGGACGCCTCTATCGCGCGGTGCTGAATAGGCTACGCGCGCGGGGCCCTCCCCTCACCGAGACTCTCCAGCCCGGCCTTCTCACCCGGGTCATCGAGGACCTGTTCCCGCGGCGGGCGGAACACACGCCCCCGGTCATGGCTCCGCCAGACACTGACCGGGAGGCCGACGACGACAGTGTTCCGCCCATCACGGAACCCGAGATGGGGGTGGCGGTGACGCGCATGCGCGCAAAGTCTACCGCCCCCGGGCCCGACGGTGTTCCTAACCGCGTGCTGGCCCTGGTCCTCGAACACCTGGGACCCCGCCTCAGGGAGCTGTTCGACGCGTGTTTAGCGTCCGGACGGTTCCCTGGGTGCTGGAAGGAGGGAAGGCTGGTGCTCCTGCCGAAGCCGGGACGGTCTCCGGAGTCGCCTTCGGCCTACAGGCCTATCGTGCTGCTCGATGACACGGGCAAGCTACTGGAGAGGGTGGTAGCTGCCCGCATCGAGCGGCACCTCGTCGGCACGGGGCCCGATCTGTCGGACGCCCAGTTTGGATTTAGGAGGGGTCGTTCGACGATCGCGGCTCTGTTGCGCCTGAGGGCCGTGGCGACTGAGGCCGTCACCGGCGGGGGAGTGCTGTTGGTGGTGTCCCTAGACATCGCCAACGCATTCAATAGTCTGCCATTCAGCTGCATCAGGGAGGCGCTCCGGTATCACGGGGTGCCAGTTTACCTGAGGCGGCTAGTGGCAGACTATTTGGAGGGGCGCAGCGTCCTCTGCACCGACCGAGCAGGGGACGTTGTGCGGACGCCCATGACGTGCGGTGTCCCACAGGGGTCGGTCCTCGGACCCACCCTGTGGAACATCGGCTACGACTGGGCGTTGAGGGGGAGCCTCCCGCCCGGGCTGGGCGTGATTTGTTACGCCGACGACACGCTCGTCACAGCCCGCGGTGGGACGCTAGAAGAGGCGGTAAGCCTGGCGACCTCGGGTACCGAGGAGGTCGTCAGACGGATCGAGGCGCTGGGGTTGAGGGTCGCCCTGGACAAGACGGAGGCCCTCTTGTTCCATGGGCGCACTATGAGCCCTCCCATCGGCGTCTCGATCACCGTCCACTCGGTCGACATCAGCATCCGGGCCCATATGAGGTACTTGGGCCTGGTGCTCGACGGGCGATGGTGGTTCCGGGAGCATTTCCGTAGGCTCGCTCCGCGGCTCGTCGGCACGGCGTCCGCCCTATCGTGGCTTATGCCGAACGTGGGCGGACCGAGCGCTGCGTGCCGACGGCTGTACGCGGGGGTCATCCGGTCGATGGCCCTGTACGGCGCACCGGTGTGGGCGGGGTCCATGACCGCCCGACTTAGGGCCCTCCTGTGGCGACCACAGAGGGTCATGGCGGTCAGGGCCATCCGCGGATACCGCACGGTGGCGACGGAGGCAGCGTGCCTGTTGGCCGGGACTCCCCCGTGGGACCTGGAGGCGGAGATGCTCGCCGGACTATATCGGCGGGTGACGGGGGTGCGAGCGGAGGGCGGTGTGGTCTCGTTAAGGGATCTCACCGCCTGGCGCGTCGACGCCCGCCGAGACGTCATCGCCCGTTGGGCAGTCCGGCTGGAGAGGCCTCGGTTCGGGGTGCGAACCGTGGAGGCCTTCCGGCCGGTGCTGATGCAGTGGTTGGAGAGGCGGCACGGGGTGCTCTCCTTCCGACTGGTGCAGGTTTTGACGGGGCATGGGTGCTTCGCCAAATACCTGCACAAGGTCGTTAGGAGGGAGAGTACACCGTCCTGCCACCACTGCGATTGCGACGAGGACACGGCGCGCCATACGCTCGAGGCCTGCGGGGCTTGGGCAGTGCAGCGCTGTGAACTCGTCGCAATCATCGGTACGGACCTGACGCTGCCGGCTATCGCTAGGGCGATGGTCGACAGCGTCGGGAATTGGGACGCGGTCGCAGCCTTCTGCGAGACAGTGATCTCGCGGAAGGAGGCGGCGGATCGCCTGCGCGAGGAGCGCAGCCTCGATGAGGAGATCCGCCGCCGGCGACTGGGGCGGCGCAGGCGCAACTATCTGCGCCTCATGCCGCCCTAGCCGAGGCCGCGGGTGACGTGACCGGGGATTAGTCCGTCACCCGCCGAGAGGCCGACCGCGTGAGGAAAGACCGACGTCCTCCCCGAGGGGGGGACGTCGGTCGATGGGAGGGTACCCCAATAGGGGGTATTCCGTCGGGCCGACCACTGACGACAAGTTAACGCTGCTCCAGTGGTCGGCCCAACGACGAAGGCGACGTGGTTTTCGGGTGGGTCGCGGGAGTTGCGTGCTCAAGCCCCTCTGTCGCCCCGGACGGAGTGGTGCGGAGGCGCGCCGACCGCGGCCCACCCACAAAAAAAAAAAAAAAAACACGCGCAATTTTTTTTTATAGAAATAATTATTTAATAGAAATATTGTTTTATAGAAATCAAATAGCAACGCGTCTTACCAGCGTGGTACAATAGTTCAACCTCTGTATGTGAGGGAGGCTCGAGCTCAGCAGTGAGGCGTAGATCAGCCAAGATAATGATATAATATTTCTCTCATCTTCAACAAAGTCCACGTTGGCGTATATCTATTAAGGATAGCTTACTGTAGGTACCCAGTCTATCTTTTAAATTCCCATTCTATCTTTTAAAAAATGATCACGTACAATGCGGTAATTGTAAATCTATTTAGACGGAGCTAGTACTAATCCTTATCAACTTAAAAACGTTAGGAACCTTTTTGTTTTTTTTTTTTGAGCAGGCTATTAGGTCAACTCCCACGCTGTCCGTTCCGTTCGGGGTGACGAAAAGTCGGCATGCGCCCTACAACCCACAGTATTCCCTCCTTTGGCATTGGGTCGGCTGCTGGTACTGAGTCCTTGACGTCCATGGTCAGTCTGGTGGTATATCCTTTCAGGGACAGGTACCGTTCCCCAACATCCTCCAGGGTGTCCCCCTTACGCGGTACATTGGTTACCTTAAGTATTTCGTTTACATTATTATATTTCTTACAACATATAAATATTTACTATGACAGGCAAAACAAGTAGATATAATTAATATGCTGTAGTAATCGTACAAAGCTGGAGCGAGTCATGATCATCATCATTCAGCCTATCATCGTCCACTGCTGGACGTAGGCCTCCATCATCATTTTCGCCACGAAGCGCGGTCCTGTGCCGCCTACATCCAACGACCCACCAACTTTCACCATTGCTCGTAAATAATTTAAATATTTAACAAAAGCAAACCAACTGCAATTGTTTTCTCATGGATGCCATTATCAGAACTGGTCCAAACTGAGATGGGACCACAAGGAAAGTATCAGCTTTCAAATAAAAAAAGAATCATCAAATCGGTTCACCCAGTCGAAAATTCTGACAAACATAAAAAAAGAACACTGGAATTGAGAACCTCCTCCTTTTTTGAAATTGGTTAATAATAAGTAAACACAAATTTCTTATTTCGATAAACAAGTAGACATTTGTTTAGCAAAATTTTAGTCGAATACTATGTTATTCAAAGCTATATATTATGTAAAGCTCCCTAGTTGATATTAAGATAAACGACTAGGTATTTCACAGCATCCAACGAACGTTCGTCTCCCATGAGACCTAAAGTAGGTCAAGATTTGACTGTTACAATTGGGTGAATAAAAAAATGGCCAGCTTCCCACTCATTTGTCTATGTTTAATTCTTCTCCAGTCAATATACGTCCCAATATTAGACGCAGGCTTTCTCCATAATGGGATAGAGACTGGTCTGCTATCTGACGCTGAAACACTTGGTATGAAGTTCTGTTGTCATGCGTCATTGAACCTGTCCCTGATGCCGCCCTTGCCAAGGACGTGGATGACTGGACCGGGGAATAGTGATGATGATGATGATCAATCCCTCTGTTGAACGTGGTATAAAATACCTATATTCCTTTCAAGTATAAGAATAAAGCCAGCGAACACTAGGACTTGGTACGGTTACGGCGCACGCCGTTACTTCAACCGCTCCAGGCGGTTTGGGAGAGGTCTCGTGAAGAAGAGAAGGGAAGGAACTTAGTTCTCCCCTAAGTAAATGAAGGTAAATAACTAACATCTTTAAACGAGCAATTCTTTTGCATGTTTTGTGGAACTGTTCTAACGATTTCCAAGAAATTTAATAACCAGTAGGTTTCGGGGCGATAAATCAATCTAGCTAGGTTTCATTTATAGAAACCCTCGTTTTGAAGTTCTTTTCAAGCAATGAAATAAAATTAAATAGATTATGAAGGTAAATATAATCCCTGCCCTGCCATCAAGAATATAAATAGTTAGGTCGTGAGATCGCGCAGTAGCTGAAACTAGACAGCCCCAGTTTGATACTTGGTTTTCTCATTTTATCACTTTTGCTGTTATCATATTTTTCGTTCATCATCATCATCTCCTCGGTTCATATCCGACTGCTAGGCTCGAGCCTCCTCCACAATAAGAGGGTAATAGGCCTTACTATATCATGCTGGTCAGACTGGTTGCTATAGGGTTTTATTTCGAGTTTGCTTCTCTTGCGTAGATGTTCTATGCTTACTATATCTCTTAGTGCGTCTTTTACGATATCCACGTGCTAGATAAGGAGTGGTGAATTGTATTCTTGTTCCGTCACCCACACAGAAAAATATTTCATTATTTCATCTTCTATACCAATAAATAAAATTGGAGTGTCTGTTTGTAATGTCAAAATAATAGGCTTTTTTCATGCTCACACGGTTATTTGCACTATACATATGCCTAAAAATCACTTTATATTTTTTTGTCTGTTTGTTCCGGGTAATCTTCAAAACGCCTGGACCGATTTAAAAAATTCTTTCACTAATGGAAAGCTATAATATCAGGGAGTAAACTAGGCTATATTTTATCCCGGTATTCCCACGGGAACGGGAACTACGGGGATAAAGCGACAGAAACCGAAGCGAGGGCGGGTTGCTAGTTATATATAAATTTCTTATGTACGTGTGTCATGTCACTGAACTCTTCCTAAATGGCTGGACGGATGTAGAAGAAATTTTGTATGTGTGTTCAAGGGGATTCGAGAAGGGATTAGATTCACAATTGGACCCGGTAGGTGGCGCTGCTGTCGATTTCAAGAGGAATTCCTTTTATTTTATTTGTATAGAACAGCGTCTGTTGGCTCAGCTAGTTTTCTAGAATTTCAGCAATATCGTATTTTTTTTTTTGTTTTGCACGTTCATCCTGGTACTATGCATTCACTAAGAGTATTGTTACTCATTCTCCTGGTATACGCTCAGTCGGCTTTTACGTTTTCCACTAGAAACTAGGGAACAGTGACATACTGGTATTCTATTTTTACCTCTTAAGCAGACGGTAATTTTCTAGGTAAACCTTTAAAATGCATTTATAATGTTAGATAGCTGGAGGCCGTCAGAAGTAAGTCGTATATAAAATGTCAGCCGCTAACCTTTTGCATCTATTAACCTGAATATCGTCGGTTCACGCTGAGTTTAATTGTATTAGGTACGTGTTGGATATATTGAAATTTATTGTTTAGTGGTGAGTATACCGCTTACATATTAAGATAGCTGTGTGGTAGCGGCTTCGAATACTACCAACCCTTGCTTTGCTCGTGGGTGTCGTAAAAGACGACTAAGAGCCCTAAATTGACCCGGACCAGCTCCATCTGGTACCATTTGGGTCAACGATTACATTCCCAAGGAGGGTTGACGTCAGGCAGGCGGCCGGTCATAAAAGTCATTGCCGAAACTTTTTGCAATATGTCAAAACAGATGACATATTGCGTCGACCCCAAGTAATTGGGATAAGAGCAAGATGATGATGATGATGATGATGGTTCACAATAGTTTTATTATTATTGCATGTTTTTTTTTGCAGTCTCTGTTCACGGCTAATAATGGCCATGAGAGAAAAAAAAATTATGCTGTCCTCGTTAAAACTAATAACAAAAATACAAACAACTAAAGAAATTTTACGCATTTTAGACCATTTTCGAGTTTTCGATCGTTTTTTGTTTGCCCGACGTTTCGAAGACTCTATAGCGTTCATGATCACGGACGGAGTATAGTCCGCCCATGACCAAATCAAATACAAACCTGATGAAATCCCTAAAAATATTTACAATGTTTTGTAATACTCGCGTAAACATCAAATATCATTAATTATAACTAAAGATAAATTAATTGCAAAAAAAACTTTTTTAAGAAAAGCTTTTTTTATTTAAACGCTCTAAAAAAAAGAAAATAATTTTGTCCTTAAAAATTTTAACTATCAACTTATAACCTCATTATCTTATATCTTTAAACGAGCAATTCTTATAAATATATATATTTTCAGGATCTCGGAAACGGCTCCAACGATTTTGTTGAAACTTGGCATACTAGAGGATTCGGGCCCAAAAAATCGATCTAGCTAGGTTTTATGTATAGAAAATGTTGTTTTGTCAGTGTTTTTGGCAGACAATATAATGGCATTAAATTTTAAAAGAATATGAATTCAAATTTTGCCATCAATGTCATGAGTTACGATAGCTCAGTGGCGAAGTAGTCAGGTTTCATTTTATTTATGACATCGGCGACAAACGGCGTCGGATCGAATCTCGGTGATTATTATTCTCTTTTTGTAATTTTTATATAATTTCATTATTTATTTTTTATTAATATATATCCGAATAAATGCTACAAAAATACTCCGAGCGAAGCTCGGTCAACCTGATATTATACAATTTATATGATAGTAAAAGCTTGTCGCGCGATTTGTGAATAAACTAGTACCAATTTAATTATGTAAATTGATTTGCTAAGTTTATTATATTATCAATTTCAATTTAATTAAATACTGATAGGTAATTAAACCTCGCGACAAGCTTTCAGCATCCAATGTGGCGGATCATCCAATGATCCGCCATATTGGATTTAGAATGATGTCATACACCATATCGTGTATTGTCATCCAAACTAAACGTGTACACAAAATTTGAGCTCAATCGGTTGAAGATATCTACTTCAAAATTGATTTCAAAGATTTCACCCGAACAAACATACTTACATATGTACATACATACATTGCAAGTTAAAAATAAAAAGCTTTTAAAAAGAACTGCTTACATAATCTAATTTTAATGAGAAACCAGCTATTGGTTCAGCTCGTGCTACTTTAAAAAAATAGCGTTGGGTTTTTGCCAACACCTAATAACCTTTCGTGTGGTGGCATAATAAGAATAAAATTCACTACCCCCTTTCTTGCGCGTGGTTATCGTAAAATACGACCAAGGGATTATAATACACGGGTAACATCTGTGCAAGAGAAGGAAAACGCGAAATAAAACTCTACCAACCCGTCTGAGGTTAATTTTCCTCCCATTTTGGAGGAGGCTCGAACCCAACAGTGGGATGTATATGAGCTGTAATGATGATGATGATGATATGATGATATTTAGGAGAGGTTTTCTTTAATTAAATTATACATAACTTTGCATTTTTCTAAAAAAAAAATGCAACACTTAAACCTAAAAAATCTCCGTGTGGTGACGAAATAACAATACAATTCACCACTTAAGGGATATAATATGCATATAACATATATAACATATATGAAAGGAAAACTCGAAACAAAACCCTGTACCAATCTGCCTGACCAGCATGGTATAGTTAGGCCAATTTCCCTCGTATTGTGGAGAAGGCTCGAGCCCAGCAGTAGTGGGACGTATACAAGCTGAAATTATGATGATGATGTAATATGAAAGAGCGTTTTTTTAATTTAATGGTAAATAACATCTGCCTTCCTCAAAAACTAAAAATAATGCAACGCTAAATCCTAAAAAAAATAACTTTTAATTTTTTTTTCCCAATTTACTGCTGACAGAACTGACAAGACGTTACAAAATTTCAAGATGAAGTTTATCTTAAAAATAAGTTTTGAAGACCTGTAACTGAGCACACTTTCAGTATGAAAGTACACTGTTAAAGTTACGGTAGTATATGTGTGTATTATGAAGGAAACTTGTTGTTCTCACGACACTTTTGTGCTTAGGGATATCAGTATAAGACATCAACTTCACAGCTGTATGAGCGTTAATAAAAACTTCATACAAAGTTGTAGAGCTTTTATTAACGCTCAATGGAAGCTTAATGGCATGTCATTTAGGTTATAAATTGTGCTGCAAACGCAGTGTTTTAATGGCAACAAAAACGAAAATAGGTGTGGAAAAAAATAAAAAAGAAATTGTCAACCATCATCATCATCTCAACCCATATGACCCACGGGTCAAATTCCAAACCACGCTGGTTAGACGTGTTGGCATAGTGATTTATTTCGAGTTTTCCTTTTCTTGCATTGATGATGACTGCATATTTTATCTCTTAGCCGTTTTTTACGACGCCCACGGGCAAGAGAGGTGTTGGTGAATTGTATTCTTACTCGATCACCACACGGAAAATACAATGGAAAGAGTTATTTTATTATATACAATTTTCATGAATTTTTATATTGACAATTCACTAGTGGGCAATTATATTTTATGAAAAGTATTTCAACCGTATTTGCATGTAAGTGTATAGCCAGATAACGGATTTCTAGCTTTTATAATCCAACATTGATGATGACGTAGTTAGATTTTATTTGCCACTCAAACGTCGCAAAGTTCCTTTCAAATTTCCGTTATAAAAGGCGAGGAAACAGAAACGGATGTTAAAAATCTTACAGAACTTCCGCAGTTACGGAAGCAGAATCAGAAATCGGTATATTTGAGGTAGCTTATTTGTGGTGCTGGGTTAAACTTATCACAATTTATTTGTCCGTGGATGTTGTGTTAACGGGCTCAATTACCAACTTAGAGATCTGCAGTAGCACTCTCCTGGTAGTAACTTAAAATAGCAACTTCCTTCACCAACTTGTCTGACAATTGTCGCAATTATGGATTTTTCCGCCTTTGGGGAGGCCTGAGTCGAACAGTGAACATTGATGAATGATAATTTATGGCTTATTACTTTATTTATTATAAGTAAGTTAATTTCTTTATTATATTTAAAAAAAACTACTTTACGGATTTTATCGCGTTTGTATTTGATTTTTGATTACCCGACGTCTCGAACATTTTGCAGCGTTCATGGTCACGGGCAGACTAAGATGTCTCACGTCTAACAAGTCATCGTTACTGCAGAAAATGTATAATTATCTACCCGATACAGAAATTAGTTATTAAATATTGACCCACATTTTAATACAAATTTATTGCCAGTGTAAGAAGAAAATGATTCTAAGTATTAAAAAAAATTATATTGTTTATTTTAGTCATTATTCTTTATTATAAGTAACTTCCATGTAGTAATATAGTAAGAATTCAATTCACCACCCCCTCTTCTTTCACATGGGTATCGTAAAAGAAGACTTGGAGATATACCGTCTATGCAAAAGAAAGAAACCTCGAAATGAAACCATACCGACACGAGCGTATTGTCGTTAGCTAATTTTCCTTTTGTTGTGGAGGAGTCTCGAGCCCACCAGTGGGACGTATATAAGCTGAAATTATGATGATGATTATAAGTAAAGATTTGAAGTAACTACGCTACCACCGACAACTGCCATTACGGCATTACAAGGTACAAACCTCCTTTTGAAATCTGATCTTAAATAGTAAATCTTTTTGGGCTGACTAAGGTCCAATCAACTAGAGCAGTAATGACTTGACTTTTGTGTAGGCGATGAATATACAGTAACAATTATACGATACTGAACATAATTTACAATTGAAAACGTTATATCTATCGAAACACAGGTCTGAGTTAATCTTGATATCGCGCCTTCGATCGAAGCTTTACTTTAATAAAAACCTTTATTTTAATATTACAAACAGACGCGTCAATTTCATTTTATCTTTATATAGAAATTAATATAATTGGGGTGAGAAAATTAATAGTACGGACCTCGGATCAAACCGGACGCCTTTATAGTGTCAGTTCTTAATTCTTCCAGCAGACTATCTCTCGCCTTAGCTATTAGTATTCTTAAAGAATGAGGGGTAATAAAAATTAAATGAGTTTTACGAGTTAATGACGTAATAAACGACAAATCCCGCTATTGTGAAATGCCGTGAAAAGTGAAACGAACACTGAAAGGGTGAAAACTCGTTGTGAAACTCGATACAAACGTTTGAACCATCGTAAAAGTATCCCGTTTAGCGTCACTGAATTACTATTAAAACATTTATGGTGTAGACTTTTACTGCAGTTTTATTTTGATTGAATTTTTATTGACGAATTACGTGCCAGTTTGAGATTAAAGAATTAAATATTGAGCAGGACACGCCGTGATTAACCTTTTGGTGTTTCGACGTGCCATTTCGTTAAGTTATAACCACCATACTTATATAGGTCAAATATTTGAAGGCCCGTGTGACGATGGGATAAGAATACAATTATAGCCAATTTGGCAACTCTTACCCACAGGAGTCGTTTTGCCCAGGAGCCGTGGGCAGCAGCTATTTTCTTAGAAATCGTATAATAACTCCTGCCAAGGATGGTGATTTCCATACTGTCACCTCATTTATAAGGAATGCCTACGTTTAACAGTAGAGGACGACAGACCGATATATGAAACATCGAAATAAAAATTGGCTGCGCAAATGATACAGAGGGTATAATAGTTTATGTAACGACCTCCTATCAGTGCCATGGAGTCAATTGCACAGGAAAAATTGTAAATTATAAGTCTGTTAGATGTATGTTTGTTATTGCTCCTGATATAAGAATTTAATATCTGGTTGACCGAGCTTCGCTCGGAATATTTTTGTAGAATTTCATCATCATCATCATCATCGCAGCCCACATACGTCCCACTGTTGGGCTCAGGCCTCCTCCACAATGGGAGGGAATTTGACCTACTATACCATGCTGGTCAGACATGTTGGTATAGGGTTTCATTTCGAGTTTTCCTTCTCTTGCACAGATGTTATGTGCACATTTTATCCCATAGTCGTCTTATACGACATCCACGGGCAAGATAGGGAGTGGTGAATTGTATTCTTACTCCGTCACCACACGGACATTGTAGAATTTATTTAGATATATATATTAATAAAAAATAAAAATTATATAAAAAATTACAAAAAGAGAATAATAATAACACCGAGATTCGAACCGACGCTGTTTGGATGCTACAAAACTCAAAATTAAAACCGGCCGTTCCCCCAACCAAGCTACCGTAACTCTTGGCATTTATAACGAAATTTGAATTCATATTCTTTTAAAATTTAATGTCATTTATTGTTATGCTAAAAACACCGACAAAAGAACATTTTCTATAAATAAAACCTAGTTAGATCGATTTTTTGGACCCGAATCCTCTAGTATGCCAAGTTTCAGCAAAATCGTTGGAGCCATTTCCGAGATCCTGTATATATATATATATATATATATATATATATATATGTGCTGTGTGGTAGCGGCTTCGAATACTACCAACCCTTGCTTTGCTCGTGGGTGTCGTAAAAGACGACTAAGAGCCCTAGATTGACCCGGACCAACTCCATCTGGTACCATTTGGGTCAACAATTACATTCCCAAGGAGGGTTGACGTCAGGCAGGCGGCCGGTCAGAAAAGTCATAGCCGAAACTTTTTGCAATATGTCAAAACAGATGACATATTGCGTCGACCCCAAGTAATTGGGATAAGAGCAAGATGATGATGATATATATATATATATATATATATATAAGAATTGCTCATTTAAAGATATAAGATAAGATTCCAAAGTTTGGAGCGTTGTCTTTAAAAAATCATAATGAAATGGGTAAATTCTAAATAATCATCTTGGTACATATCCCAATTCTTGAGGTACTAAGAGACAAACGAAATATCACCTCTGCATGAAGTGAAAAACTTAATATAATGCTAAAATCTATATATAATATAATGCCACGCTTAGCACACCGGTTGGCTATCGCAATTGGTGTCGTATGTTGCTGCTGTCCACTTTCGCACTTTCTTTTCGTCAATCAAGAGTCCCACAGATAAGTAAGAGGTGATAACAAACGTGACCATACATACCTTTTGACGTGACAACGTCTTATAAATTGGTTTGCCGGGTGACACTTCAAGAAACTGCGTTACGCTCCGCTCACGTTATGCGCTCACAATGAGAGCGAGTGAGAGGCACGCGTCCCTTCCACTCGGGCATTGTACGCAAATGTATTGCAAGTTATTGTATGTATATTTGTATATAAATACGTATGTATGTGTAAAGGTAAAAATAAAATTTTGTTAATATGAAATTCAGTGCGAGATTCTTTGTATAAATTAATGTTTTAAATATAATTCTTTGTATAAATAAATGTTTTAAATTGTTACTATTATTTCATCCTTCTTCCTACTATACGAATGAATATTCACATTAAAATTATTTTACCACTCAAAGTCGTTGTCACGTAAAACTTTCGCCCGTATACCGACTTTACAGGCAACCAATTTTTTTTTAAACGGGACATGCCTGTTTTCGGGTTCTATCCCATTGGCACCAGCCGTACAGAAGTTGCGCGCTTTTTCGAACAGAGTATAAATGATCATTTGTTATATTGATAGGGACGTGCTTTTGTGGAACGTAAACGTTAAAGTAAAAAAATATGGTCACTTTGGTGATAACGCATAGTATTCTTACACCGGTATAACATATTGCATGGACATGAAGATACAGATATATGCCGTGCAAGAACTCAACCTATATGATGAAAGTTGTACGTTTACTATGGATAAGTTATCAGAGATATTGATGGAATACGTGATTCAACGCGAACAGAAATAATCTGGTGAATGAAGCCTTTGAATTGGAACAAAACGGACGTGAATAAATTTCATTTTATACTAACTAAACGATTTGTTCTATCGTACCTAAATTATTTACAATATATTCGTGACTGCTGAATTCTCTTTAAATTCATGAGAATTTGGTTTGAATTCATGGCTGAGCAAAAATCAATGTTTAATGGCCGTACAAACAGCTTGGATTACGTGAATTGTGTAGGTTTTCCATATTTTTATGTCTCTCTTCGATTTTATATTATTTTACTCTAATTATCGAACTTTATATTCTCACTGTCCGTGTGGTAACGGAGTAAGAATACCATTCACCACTCCCTATCTTGCCCATGGATGTCGTAAAAGACGACTAAGGGATTACAACACGCATAAAAGATCTATACAAGAGAAAGAAAACTCGAAACAGAACCCTATATCAACCTGTCTGACCAGCATGATATAGTAAGGTCAATCTCCTCCTATTGTGGAGGAGGCTCGAGCCCAACAGTGGGATGTATATGAGCTGAAATGATGATGATACTATCTCAGAGTAGAAACATTGATAAACATAATATCATCTTTTCATCATTATTCGTTATCTTAACAGATGTTATGACAGCGGCGATGTCGTTAAGTTTACCGGATTTGTTTTAATTTATAGTGCTCTGCTGTATCTGCAGTGCATTGCTGTTATTTTTCGTAACGTATTATAACTTATAACTGAAAAATTAACTATCTAGATAAATAAACAGACTTTAAATTTATATATATATTTTTTTCAACAATTTTCCACCCCTTGCTTGCAATACAAAATACAACTAAGGGATATAATTTGCATATAACATTATAAAGAAGGAAACCTAAAAATAGAACCCTATACCAACATGTCTGACCAGTGCGGTGTAGTAGATCAATTTACCTGCCATTGTGGAGGAGGCTTGAGCCTAACCGTGGGACATATGAACTGTTATTATAATGAGATAAAAATACTCCATAAAAGACATTTCTCACATGGGGTCGCCATGTGAGAAATGTCTTTTATGGAGTATTTTTGTTTTTTAAATTTATTAAATACTGATTTAATTATAATATAACTAGAATGTTTTTTTTTATTATAATGTCGAGAAACATTTGTTTATTACGGCTTATGAGATGCCAGCCACTAATTTGGACAGACAGCTAAGAAAGAATAGGATTTCGCAAGTATCCCTTGGGTACGAAATATTAGAAAAATCTTATTAAATGGGATAAAAGAGGACTGGTGATCCAGTTCTCTAAACACCCAAAAGACACAAAGTTAATCATACCAATGGTTTCATCAATCATATTTGACACGAGAATCAACATCATCCACGGTGCTTGCCGATCGATTGGATAAAATGTTTGTACCACAAATTGAACGAAATTGATCGATTGCCTTTAAAAAAGTTTCGTTGAGTGTCTTTTGTGAGTTTTCGGGCGGGTAACGTTAAATAATGAAATATTGATGTTTTGTTACTGTTCTTGGGGAGTTGGATTAAATGGATAATATTTTTATAGCTTTTGTTTTGTACGTTTTTATTTTTATGTTAGTAATGGGCTATTAGCTATTATTGTTGAGTGTGGGTAGCTGCGAATACTACCTAGTTTTAGATTGCTCTTTAGTGTCGTAAATGGCGATTAAGAGCCTTGCATTGACCTTGGCCAATTCTTGGTGCGGATCCAACTTACGCTACTAGACACAAGAGGACGATTAGACCACAAAGCCATTTGTGCAATCGAATGCGTTGTTTCCCCTGTTGGAAAGTCATATGTCCATTATGCATCGACTGCACATATGGATCTACCTACCGTGCCAGTGTCGGAGGTTCGAATCCCACGTAGGACAACACTTGGTGCGATCCACAAGATGTTGTTCTAAGTCTAGATGTAATTTGTGTCTGTTAATTATATGTTTGTAAATACAAAGCTTATTTCCTTAGTGCAGAGTGGTGTCTTTAAAAAAATATCAGGGTAGCTTCGTCGATGGAATCCTAATGTATGGAATGCATTCATTCATCACACATGCATTAATGTAAACCATACTACCAACCGTTACATTGATAGTAGGTGTCGTAAAAGACTATTAAGAGCTTACGGTAGCCCTGGGCCAACTCCATCTAATGCCGTCTGGCCAACAACGCATGCTCAAGGAGGGTTGGGTTGTCTAGCCGAGGCTGCGGGTGACGACCGGGGAATAATCCACCACCCGCAGAGAGGTTGACAGCGTGAGGGCGACGACCCGTTAGACGCGTCGGGGAGGGACGGTACCCGAAAGGGTATCCCGCCGGGCTGGCCACGGATGACAAGGAACTCGGTACCAGTGATCGGGCCAATGGCGAAGGGGTGGGAATACGGTGAATACGGTTATAGAGTCGCGCGACGCAAGGCCCTGGATGAAATGGACGGCGTGTATGTTGACCATAGCCCGCCCAAAAAATAGGGGGTTCAGACAGGTGGTCGATCATAAAACTATTGCCAATAACTAATGCAATATGTACTATGAAAGAAGAATATATATCGAGTCTATCACAAGTAATTAGGATAATAGTATGGTGATGATGATGATCTTCTCGTCCAACATACCTCATTGTCTGAAAACACAGGTCTACGACCAGTGTGTGTTACCAGTGATAACTTACGGCACGGAAACGTGTTCTCTAAATGTAGGCCTCATAACAAGGCTCAAAGTCGCTCAGCGTGCTATGGAGCGGGCTATGCTCGGGATTTCTCTGCGAGATAGAATCCGGAATAAGGAAATCCGCAGAAGAACGGGTGTAACCGACATAGCACGAAGAATTAGCACTCTGAAGTGGCAATGGGCAGGCCACATCGCTCGACGAACCGACAACCGCTGGGAAAGAAAGGTTCTCGAGTGGCGACCACGTATCGGACGACGCAGTGTAGGACGCCCCCCCACTAGGTGGACCGACGACCTGGTGAAAGTTGCTGGGCGTCGTTGAATTCAAGCGGCACAGAACCGCACTTTGTGGCGTAACATGAGGGAGGCCCACGTCCAGCAGTGGACGGCGATGGGTTGAAATGATGATGATGTATTTACGTAAAGTCACGGTCCATTACGGTGTCCGTTGCCAACTTATATAAAACAATATTTTATTGACAAGTCCATAGCACATTATCGGGCTGTATAAAGTGGAGGCAATTGCCTACGTTATAACCTGCCTCAATGTCACATTAGCATAATAAATGCGAGTGGAAAATGGCTTTATCAGTTTGACACTTCTGCGGTTATAATACGAATATTTTCACTTGGAAATAATTTTCACTTTTATTTTTAATTTTCGATATGCTTGCGGCTTCGCTCGGATCGTACTTTAGTTGTGTCCCATTTTATGTATTTCTCATGTTTATTTTCGAATATCATCGTTAGTTTTCGTGTGGAGCAAGAATACAATTAACCATACCTATCTTTTTTTTGAGTGGGCTATGGTGAGCCTACTCACCGTCCGGAGCGACGAAGGGGCGACGCGCAACCCCATAAATCACCGTAGCTCGTCGCCTTCATCGTTGGACCGGCCACCGGTACCGAGTTCCTTGTCCTATGTGGTTGGCCCGACGGAATACCCTGCGGAGTAGCCTCTCCTCTCGCGTCCCTTTCCCGGGACGTCGGACCATACCTATCTTAGGGTGACGTAAAAGAAGACTAAGGGAAATAATACATACAATCGTGACCGGGGATTAGTCCGTCACCCGCCGAGAGACCGACCGCGTGAGGAAAGACCGACGTCCTCCCCGAGGGGGGGACGTCGGTCGATGGGAGGGTACCCCACGTAGGGGGTATTCCGTCGGGCCGACCACTGATGACAAGTAAACCTGCTCCGGTGGTCGGCCCAACGACGAAGGCGAGGTGGTTTTCGGGTGGGTTGCGGGAGTTGCGTGCTTAAGCCCCTCTGTCGCCCCGGACGGAGTGGTGCGGAGGCGCGCCGACCGCGGCCCACCCACAAAAAAAAAAAAGAAGGGAAATAATACGCGTATAACACCCATGTAAGAGCACGATCATAACACGTTGGACCATATAGTAGTCGAGCTCAGTGTTGGGTCGTATATTATCGGAGATGAATAAACGGCTACATCTAAAAAACGTGCTTCAAGCAAACACTTAGAATTTTTATAGCCGCTGAAGCCGTTTAGATCTATTAGTATAAAGAAGCTGACTCATCAACCTCCAGTCAAAGCTAGAAAAAAAAATTGTTCTTTCTTCCTCTAGCGTAAAGATTCTCATTCTCAGATACTCATTAGAGAAGAGTTTTACGAAATTCAACCTCAAAGGCGACGAAACGCAGGGGCAAACTTTGTATGGAGATAAAAATCTTTATCTATTGTTTTCAAATTAAATGAAAATAAATAAAAAATTGTCAATTTTTACCCTCTATGGGTGTAAAATTGGGAATGAAATTTGATTTGTTTCTCTCTACTACAAATAAGATATTTAACGGGGATGTCACACATGATTTTTTAGAGTCAAAGACGAAGTCGCGGGCAAAAGGCAGTAATTATATATCTTTATATATAAATTTCTAGTGTACGTGTGTATGTCACTGAACTCCTAAACGGCTGGACCGATGTTGATGAAATATTTGTGTGTGTTCAAGGGGATTCGAGAATGGTTTAGAGTCACAATAGGAGCTGTGTGCCTACTCTGGAAATCCATTCTAATTTCGAATCCGATTCAATTCCAATCTCACTAAACTTATATTTGGTACTCTTGAACAAAATCGAGATTGAATTCTTCGTGTTTGGCGTTGTTATTTTCACCAAATGTGTCGTATTTTCTTATTTTAAATTAATAACGTTATCGATCTCGATCAATACAAAGACGCTTTCTTGCAATTGTGCAACATTAACGATTTTAAACTACGTCAAAATCGCGTCGGGAGTAGCAAATATTTGATTTAATCGACTAAAGTCGAATTCATTTAGTTCAAAAATATTCCACCGAATTTGATTTCAATCCTGCGCTAGTGTCGCTCTCAGGAGTACCAAATTTGCTCAAATTCGAGCTGCCATTGCATTTAGGATTGAAATCGAGATTCAAGAGTAGGCACACTGGTAGGTGGAGCTGCAATCGATTTCAAGGACGATTCCTTTTATTTTATTTGAACAGAACAACGTCTGTCGGGTCAGCTTTACTATAAATTTTGAACACACGCTATTCGTTACTGTTATATATATTTCTTTAATGTTAAAATAACACTATTAAAAATATTATAATAATATATACACCTCACTTTTATTTTATGAGCTCGTAAAAAAAGCAAGTTTGTTTAGGTACGCGTTGCCAAAACACATCAACGTAATATGGTGCACCAGAAAACTAGATAACTCGCCTAATATACCTTAATAGCCCAATAAATTAACATGGTTATGTTTTTGAGAATAAATATTTTTATTTCTTTCAAGACAGATATTTAAAAATACGGAATATTATTTGCTTTTTCCTAGCGATATGGTATATTTGAAATAAAATATGCCATCAATTTCCATGTGGTGACGGAGTAAGAATACAATTCACAACTCTATCTTGCCCAGAGATGTCGTAAAAGACGACTGAGGGATATAATGTGCACATAACATCTATATATCTATGCAATTGAAGGAAAACTCGAAATAAAATCCTATACCAATCTGTCTGACCAGCATGTCTGACTAGTAAGGTCAATTTCTCTCCTATTGCGGAGGAAGCTCGAGCCCAACAGTGGGACGTATATAAGCTGAAATGATAATGATGAATGATGATGCCATCAAAAACATAACTTGTAAATAACTGAGTCTTGCAACTCAGTTCTTCTACCATAAAAAGTTGTGAGATCCCTGTAATACCAAGTAGGTTAATTTATTCAGTCCCTACTTAAGGGACCTTCCATCTTAAATTATTACGTATTTGAAATAAAATATATATGAGAAAAAAACGGTCAGCTCTAGTCCAAACTATATGGTAACTGATTAAGAATGTATCTTTTCTCAAAATGGCTCAAGTTCGACCAAATTGCCACGGACGTCAAGGAAATCTGTAGTCGGCCCAATGGTGAATGTGAGGGAAAACGATGAGTTATAGGGTTGTGCGCCGCCTTGCGTCACCCCGGACGAAACGGCCGGCGTATGTGCTAATCATAGCCCGCCAAAAAGGAAAGTCTTTAACGACGACTGAGGAAGAGGTTGAATAATGTCAAACTTTTTCACCAAAAATATTTTCCTATAAAAAAATAAAAGATAACGAAGGTAATTAGAATTTCTAGCAATTATAAAAGACAGAATATTTTTGTTGTATTTTTGTCGAATTTATTTAGATAAAAAATAAATAATGAAAAATATATAAAAAATTACAAAAAGAGAATAATAATAACACCGAGATTCGAACCGACGCTGTTTGAATGCCAAAAAAACCAAAAGTAGAACCGGTCAACTTCCCAACGGAGCTATCGTAACTCATGACGTTGACAACGAAATTTGAAATCATATTCTTTTAAAATTTAATGTCATTGTATTGTTTTGCTAAAAACACGGACAAAACAACATTTTCTATAAATAAATCCTAGCTAGATCGAGTTTTTGGACCCGAAACCTCTAGTATGCCAAGTTTCAACAAAATCGTTGGAGCCGTTTCCGAGATCCTGAATATACCTATATATATACAAGAATTGCTCGTTTAAAGATATAAGATTAAAGCGGTTCTATTTTCTAAAGAACAATGGTTTTGTAAAGTACCAGTTCTTAAAGCATTCTAAGATTAAAAACGCTTGTGTTCACTACTTTAAAATACACAAGTTATCTTCTGAAATTCAAGAATAAAAAAGTTCTCTCAACATCGTCGTCCTTCTCTCATCTCAAAAACTTGGGGACGACAAATTGTACTCCTCTTCCTTTATGCATATTGCAAAAGTTATTGGCAATAGTTTTTTGACCGTCCGCCTGCTTGACATCAATCCTCCTTGGGAATGTAATTGATGACCAGGTGTTCAAATGAAGTTGACCAAGGACGATGTAAAGCTCTTAGTCGTCTTTTACGACACCCTTGAGCAACCTGGGGATATTATTGATGGTGGAGTAGACTTAACATAAAATATACTTAATCAAAATTTAATCAAAGATCAAAAAAAACAGCAATTTTAAGCAGCCCAACAGATATTGAAAATGTTTTTAATGAATCCTTTACATATATCTCAGAATTAAAGTTTATTATTATATTTAAGCGACAGAGGGACGGCGCGTGGCCCCGTAACCCACCTGTGGTACGTCGCCTTCGTCATTGGGCCAACCGGTGCAGGGTCACTTGTCGTCAGTGGTCTGACCTCTGAGGAGTACCCTCTCCTCGATCCATGTCCCTCCTTCGGAGACGTCAGTTGTCATCGTTGCGGTCGGCCTCTAGGCGGGTGATGGACTAACTCCCCGGTCCAATCACCCGCGGCCTCGGCTAGGGCGGCATCAGGCGCAGGTCTCAAGGCCCCGGCGTGCACTGCGCGACGCATATCGAGCAGCGCGTCGCGACACCACCAACTACGTAAACACGTGAGTGTTTTTGCCGTTATAGATATTGTAATATGGATCAGTCTCACGATAATTTCAATTCTAAAAAAGGGTCGTCTGTTCGTCGAGTTATGTGGCGTGCCCATTGCCACATTTTTTTAAATATAAAAATATCTGTTATTCTCCGTGTACCCTATCTTGCCAGTGGGTGTTTTAAAAGATGTTTAAATATGTATATAGCATCTATGCAAAAGAACGAATACCTACTCGAAATGAAACTCTATACCAACACCTCTGACCTGCGTGGTAAGTCAATTTCCCTCCTACTATGGCGGAGACTCGAGCCCAACATTAGAAACTATATGGGCTAATATGATAAATCGTACTTACAGTAAATTTTATATTTTTCGTGAAAGCCCTGAAAAACGTATTAATTTTCCGGTTATTGATTACTCAAGCCGTCTTATAAAAAAAAACTATGTTCACAGAAGTTTTCTCTTATTTACTTTCGATTGGTGTTTCGTGAACTTCATTCGGTATTTGTATCACGTTTAGATAAAATATATTGACGCCAGATCCGATACCATTTGAGCGAGTGTTTAATTTATGAACTTTCGTGCTCGAAATGTTTTGTTTATTATTTAAATGATGTGAAGGGTTGAAAGGACATGCCATTTGGGATACAAGAGAATTTAGTTTGTGTTTCCAAATGAAAGATAGGTCAGAAAAGGGGATAACTTCTTGAGAAAACAGATTACAGTCTGTATTTAATACAAATTAACTGTACATTTCGTATAGTTCTTATTAAGTTCAGTGTGAGTAAAAATACAGTTCACCACTCCCTGTCTTGCCCATGGGTATCTATGCAAAAGAAGAAAACTCGATATTCAACCTTATACCAACACGTCTGACCAGTGTGGTACAATACGTCCATTTCGCTCCCGTTATGGCAAAGGCCCAATAGTTGGACTTACGTGGGCTGTAATGAATTTCTAGAAAGTTAAGTCGGAGTAAACCAAAAAACGTGCACTTGTATTTCGTAGCTGCGTTTTTGTTAATGCGATATTAAAAAGTATTCCATCCACCCTATTGATTTTCGATGTCGCCTATCGATATCGGTTGCGTTTAGGATGGCTTTTTTTACTACTAAGAATTTTAGTTCTGTTGTGTTAGTTAAGTTAACTATATATTCTATGTAAGAAATGTTTTATTCGCGTACTAATAAAATTTATTTCACATTCTCTTTTTTTTTGGGGTGGTTTACGCACCATCCAGTCCGTTCGGGGCGACAGAGGGGCGTAAGCACGCACACCCGTAACCCACCCGTGCGACACGTCGTCTTCGTCGTTGGGCCAACCACCGGAGCAGGGTGACTTGACGTCAGTGGTCGGCCCGACGGAATACTCCTTGAGGAGTACCCTCCCATCGGCCGACGGTCGCCCCCTCGGGGAGGACGTCGGTCTTTCCTCACGCGGTCGGCCTCTCGGCGGGTGACGGACTAATTCCCCGGTCACATCACCCGCGGCCTCGGCTAGGGCGGCATGAAGGGTAATCGCGCCTACGCCGCCCCAGTCGCCGGGGCGGCGAATCGCTTCGTCGAGGCTGCGCTCCTCGCACGCGCGATCCACCGTCTCCTTCCGCGAGACTACTGCCTCGCAGAAGGTTGCGACCGCGTCCCAGTTCCTGACGATGTGGAGCATCGCCCTGCCGATTGACGATGAAAACCTCGTGCAATCAAAAATCAAACACAAACGCGATAAAATCCGTTAAGTAGTTTTTTTTACAATAGATATTATTTGTTATATAAGCATATAACATCTGTGCAAGAGAAGGAAAACTCGAAACAAAGCCCTATTCCAACACATCTAACCGGCGTTGAATGGTAGGTCAATACCCCTCCCATTGTGGAGGAGGCCTGAGCCCAACAGTTCCCACTGGTACATACATAGCCTGAGATGATGATAATTAATTCTATGAAAAATGGCTTCAACTGTTTATTAAGTGGCGCTCCATCTGCTATAACTTGTGATATGAGTCGAACATATAAGTTTTTATTGAAACACAAAACGGAATACGTGACAGTCGCACGGTGTGAACTTTTTAATTTGGCGCCGGACAAATATGACGGCCGTTGGACGGAACTGAAGCGTAGGTTTTTTTACGTTGACAAACTGCGCTGAAATGCGAATGGAGTTGACTGAGGAATTGTAATTTATGGAGTTTATTTGCGAAAAGAACTGTTATGATAAAATCATTTCATCAATTTACCGCAACCTCTACCCGTGGGTATCGTAAAAAACGACTAAGAGATTAAATATGCGTATAACATCTACATAAAAGAACTTGAAATTAAATCCTATACCAACACGCCTTTTTTTTTTTTTTGCGCTGCGGAAAATGCATTGACGCATACCCATTGCTAGTGACGGCAAGGGGTATGTAGGACTTGCTGACGTGGTATGATTAACTACGTCAGAATACCTACTAAAAACCACAGCGGCCCCACGTCTTCGCCATTTGTGGGACGCCAGAGGTTCGCCTTTTGGGTATACGACTCTAACGTCCCGGCGGTTAACTTAATGCTTACGTCTTGGGTCAATCATGCCTGGGAGAAGAGAAGCGCGTATCGTCTCTTCCTCCTCCCCAGACGTTGCCTCCGCGGTGGGTCAGCACGGGCACCCGCCTCATGAGCCCTACCTGCAGCCTCCTTTTGCGCTATAACATCTTCGCAAAAGGTGGCCAAAGCTATCCAGGAACTGTCGCTGTCAAGGATCTTATCTATAACAGCCGGCAGCGACAGATCTCCGCCAATCGCAGTCACCAGGGCAAGCCTTTGAGCTCCCCAGGCTGGGCACTCTTCCAAGGTGTGGCTCGCTGTGTCTACGGGCGCGCCACACAATACCAACACGCCTGACCAGCGTGTTTATAGTAAACCAAATTTCCTCCTATCGTGGAGGAGGCTCAAGTCCAACATTGGTACGTATATGAGATGAAACGATGGTGAAGAATGAGTAGAATATGTATCTAGTGTTTAAAAGTTGTAATCTTCACATTTGATAAATGGGTTTGATTCCCACCTTCATATCTTTGTGCAATTATCGATTATTCTAGATGTATGTGTAATTTCTGTTCGTTAATTATATCAATATCTGGTTGACCGAGCTTAGCTCGGTATAATTTTGTTTTCGTAAATTGTATTTTTGACAGACTTATTTAGATATATTTTTAAATATATGTATAAAAAATAAAAATAATGAAAAAAATATCAAAAATTACAAAAACAGAATAATAATAACACCGAGATTCGATCTCACGCTGTTTGAATGTGACTGGACAACTGCCCAACTAAGCTATTGTCACTCTTGACGGCGACGGCGAAATTTAACTTGCTATTCTATTGACATCTACGTCATTGTATTGAAATTAGCTAAAAACACCGACAAAACAACATTTTCTATAAATAAAACCTAGTTAGATCGATTTTTTGGCCCCGAAACCTCTTGCTAAATTTCATGAAAATCGTTGGAGCCGTTGCTGTGATTCTTAATATATATATATATATATATATATATATATATATATATATATATATATATATATATATATATATATATATATATATATATATATATATATATATATATATATATATATATACAAGAATTGCTCGTTTAAAGATATAAGATACTCTGTGTGGAGGAGGCTCTAACCCAACAGTGGGACGTATATGAGCTGAAATGAATATAATGTAGCTAGAAAAAGCTAGTAGGTATATTATAATAAAAAGCCGTGTCAAATGCTAAATCAACAAAAAGTAATTAATTAAGAATAATGGATAGTTAAATTGAGAATTTCATTATTTATTATAATCGATCGAAAAACTAGCGTATTATTTTACGACTATAGAAATTTTTCGGTACCAGTCTGGCCCTTCAGGCTAGACGCAGAACATAATAGACATTTTTTGTATTTTTAATTAAAAGTTGTTATTAACCCCCGATCGCTGTGACGTGGCTCAACGTTTTTGCTTTTTTTACGTCGATGTGAAAATTAAAACTAAACAACTCACAAAGTGAGAGCCCGTTAGAATACAAAATCCGTGGATACGCATGTAATTAATTCAATTTCTTTTAATTTTTATGTTATTTATATTTTTTTTTGTAGATTTATCTGTAGCTCAATATTAACGCAGGCAAATACCTAAACTTTATCATTAAAATCTTCGACGGCGTAGTGGTTTATGTGGTGACCTCATATGCTTGGCGTCATAAGTTGCGCTGAGAGATGCTACATATTATTTACGTCTTATATTTGGCTTAAAACGGAGTTGCAGTTTGCTGAGATGCAGTCGTCACCACAAGCAATGTGGGCTCGTAAATGATGACTAAGAGTTTTATATCCATCCAGGCCAATTATCTCCAGGCCAACTATCTAATGCCGTCAAGAATTACATGCTCAAGGAGGGTTGACGTTAAGCAGACAATCGGTCACAAAATTATTGCTGAAACTTTTGCGATGTACATATGTACGATAGTAGAAGTAGCATGTAGCGTCGACTCTAGATAATTGGGATTAGAGCAGGGTGATGATGATGACGATTTGGCCTAGTCAGCCACGCTGTTGACAGTTTATGCCTCCAAACATATAGGCAGATTCGTTCGGGATAGTACCACATTCAGAAAATCGACATTTAGGGATTGCAGAATGCTATTACATTACTTTGGATTAAAATTGTTAAAAACCTAATTAAAAATACATACAATAATTCTTTAAAATGGCTCAGGACGATGTAAAGATCGTGTCGTTTTTTACGACACCCACAAGCGATGCGTGGCTTCGTAGTATTCATAGCCACGGCTACACGGCAATACGGTCCATTCGCTTTACTGATAACTAAATTACCGTAGATAACTATATGAATAACATATAAGAACAAATTAATGTTTATTCCATGTGGGGATTGAATTCATGCCACTCCAATTATGCCAAGTGGTAATATAACGACAGTATAGTTAGGCGACTTTACGAACAAATAATCAGTAAGTACCCCGGACCCGAACTGTACCGTAACGAGTTCGGGATACGTTCCTAACCATTACGTCTGATTAGTTAGCGATAGAGCGGTTATATAGGCTTCGGCGTCGGTGATCTTTGGTCGGTTTTGCGGCTAAACCAACTCACTGCTTGAATTTTGATTGAATTAATTATGTTGTTTACTCGTAATATTAAAAGTTTTATTTATTTTGAGATTTGTCCTTTTTTTTATTGCAATACTAAAGGCATCACCAAAACCCACTACACGCAAACACCCTTAGAAAGGTGGGTTGCCCGCTCTCGCTCACCGAAAGAAACGCAATAATTGCTACTACTTAGACGTCGATTTTCTGCGTGAGTGTGGTACTACTATGTAAGTCCCACTGCAGAACTCGAGTATCCTCTACAATGGTAGAAAAATTGACCTACTTTACCACATTGGTCAGACGAGACTTTGAGTTTTACTTTTCTTGCACAGATATTTTCTGCTTTTGATAATCCTTTCAATGTGTTTTACAACACCCATGGACAAGAAAGAAGGTAACGAATTGTATTCTTACTCTGTCACCACACGGTATGTATAATATTGGGAAGCCACGACGCTGGTTGACACCTTAACCATTACGCTATCAGTGCAATCATACAGAAATAACAAAATAAAACAAAATTAACAAATGTATATTCAGCTCATTATAAACCAAGCAAATTATTAACCGGGCACCAATTTTCAACTGTGACCCGTAATAGCTAAGAACAGAACAAAGCTATTGAGGTGAACTCCACAAAGGTGAACGTTTGACAATAATCCTGTCAAAGCGGCCGAGAACAATGAGGTATGCTGTCCCGAAACCAACGAACGAACAACTTTGATCTGATCCTATTGTTCTAATTCCTAATGATAGCAGTTGAAGTTGATGTTGATTTATTATATGCTAGTACTGTAATTATTAAGTCTTAATATATTTCAGCAGCCACTTTCTGTAACGACGTAATGATAATACAATTATTTCTACTCCTTGATCGACTAAAGGTTTCACTAGTATAATAGGCAACAGATCTGTTTTGGGAAACGTGTATTACTATAATATTGGCTGGCCGGTCAAAGTGGTTGGTATAAGGTTTTATTTCCAGTTTTCCTTCTCTTGCAGAATTGTTATATGTATGTTTCGCTGTTATAGGCATTCCTTTATCGTTTTTTACTACACCACGAATAAGACAGGGTGGCGAACTGTATGTTTTGTGAGTATCATTCCGCGTGATGACGGAGTAAGAATATAATTCACCAGCCTCTCTTTTGCCCGTGTGTGTCGTAAAAGACAATTAAGTGATGTAATATTCAGATAACATCGATGTAAGAGAAGGAATATTTGAAAAGAACGCTATGCCAACCCTGCTGAACAGAGTGATATAATAGGTCAAATTGTCACCCAGAATATAGGAAGCCCGACCCAACAGTGGAATATGCATAGCTGAGATTATGATTATGATGTGTGCGTATGACGTCTAGTCTATGTAAGAAGTTGTAACTACAAAATAAAACCTTATACCAACCCATCTGCGGACCACTGACGACAAGTCACCCTTCTTCGGTGGTCGGCCCAACGACGAAGGCGCGTGGGTACGGATGGGTTATGAGCCCGCGCGCCGTCCTTTTATCACCCCGGACGGAATGGACCACGTATGCGCTTACCATAGCCCACCCATAAAAAAAATACCAACCCATCTGACCTGTATCATTATCACGGCTCATACAAGTCCTATTGCTGGGCACGACCGTCCTCCACAATAGGAGGGCAATTAACCTTACTATACCATGCTGGTCAGACAGGTTGGTATAGGGTTTCTGTTTCACGTTTTCCTTCTCTCGCATAGATGTTATATGCTCACTATATTCCTTAGTCGTCTAATGTGTGATATAGTAGAACAGTTTTCCTTCTATGGCGCATATACGCTCCAGCCTAAACTGGAACGTATATAGGTAAGCTGAGATGAGGAATTTTATTAATACCAGTAAACATACGGAGTTATGAGCACTTCTCTCAACTCTAATTTTGTTTCGTCCAAACTTATTAAAACTCAACCAATACAAACTTGATACTCCACACTCCATCTAAAATACGACAATTTTAACTTAAAACTTTCCATAACTCTTGGTGCCCGGACAAAGTTGCCTGTACATTTGTGACAAATTAAATTTTCCAGTTGGCGTGACGTGGAACTGACGGGCGTTAAAGGTAATAAAATATGAAATGATACACAATGGAAGCGATCCAACGATCCTAGACGATATAAAGCGACCAATTTACGTCGGCCGTGAATATTGGAGAATGAGTTGGAGTTATTATTTTTTTGATATTTTATGTTCTTGTTTCGTGTTAAATTGCTTTGTTGTACAATAGGGCAAATGTATCGATGTCATTAACATTCGTATTGAATTTTGACAGTATGACCATTATATATTTTTAATGTAATTTTTATTTCAAAATGGAGCAGAGTTCAATACTATGATAATTATAGTGTGGTTGTAGACTTCATCGACAAATGACTTGAGATATAAATAGGTGCCAAGTTCTGTAGACAATTCTGAAGTTTATTGGAACGAAGTTCCTTACGGCAGGCTTGGAGGAGATAGGGATTTTGCTGCGCGACCGAACTGAAAAAAATATGATAGTAAAAACCGTAAGAAAAAGTGGGAGGAATAAAACCGTTAAATGAGCTGTATGAAAAAGTGCGTGGAATAAAACGTTAAATGAGACGAAGTACGAAGAAAAATGTGATAGTATTTTGATGTGAAACATCGTTCAACCTACAATTGTTTTGACCGCCGTATCTCAAAAACTATAAGTGCTAGACCATTTTTGATAGAAATTTTGACCCCCCTTGTACCTACATTGCCGCTCGGCCTACCCCTACCCCCCATTAGAAACTTCCCTCCCCCCCCTTCTTTTGATGTGAAACATCGTTCAACCTACAATTGTTTTGACCGCCGTATCTCAAAAACTATAAGTGCTAGACCATTTTTGATAAAAATTTTGGCCCCCCTTGCACCTGACATTGACGCCCGGACTGTCCCTACCCCCCATTAGAACCCCCCCCCCCCCCCCTCTTCTTTTGATGTAAAACATCGTTCAACCTACAATTGTTTTTTGCAAATTGTGTCGATTCTACATTAGCCGAAGGAACTTCGTTCCTACCTGGTGTCCCACGACACCACATTTCTTTTTATTAGAACAACGTGTAACATTCTTAGATAAGTTTTAATTTTTTTTTCTACTGTTGTACTACTACTACTTACTTTGTACTCAACCATTCATTAAGTATGAGCCCAGTCATATACTGGGCCCCTAATATTGAACTGTGTGTACGTACATCATTTATATGTCTTTTGCTGGGACGGTGTTATTATCTATACCAATAAATAAAATTGGAGTGTCTGTTTGTAATGTCAAAATAATAGGCTTTTTTTATGCTCACACGGTTATTTGCACGACACCTATGCCTAAAATAGCAATTAAAAATTTTTGTCTTTCTGTCAGGAAGGTGCCGTGCAGGAATCTACCTGCACGGCACCTTCCTGGTCCGATAAAAAGCGGCTTGTATAATTATAAAAACCAAAATCTTCTTTCTTATTCATAGAATAATAATTTTCATAAGACGCAAGAACGGCCAAGCGCACATTATAAATATGCGAGTGGACATTTGCTGTTCGGTTGTCTTTCGGTACTCTGCTACTGAGGTCATCAAACCTCCTCCGCAAACGGAGGCCTACTTTACTACACAGGTCAGACGGGTTTTATTTAGAGTTTGCCTTCTCTTGCATAAATGTTAAATACATATTTTATACGTTAGTCGTTGTTTATAACACCCATAAGCAAAGATATGGGGAAATGAATTGTATTCTAACTCTGTTACCACACGGAAAACGTAGAAAATAGTAATAAAATTATAAGTATTTTTTTTTTTTTTTTTTTTTGTGGGTGGGCCGCGGTCGGCGCGCCTCCGCACCACTCCGTCCGGGGCGACAGAGGGGCTTAAGCACGCAACTCCCGCGACCCACCCGAAGCCCACGTCGCCTTCGTCGTTGGGCCGACCACTGGAGCAGCGTTAACTTGTCGTCAGTGGTCGGCCCGACGGAATACCCCCTATTGGGGTACCCTCCCATCGACCGACGTCCCCCCCTCGGGGGGGACGTCGGTCTTTCCTCACGCGGTCGGCCTCTCGGCGGGTGACGGACTAATCCCCGGTCACGTCACCCGCGGCCTCGGCTAAGGCGGCATGAGGCGCAGATAGTTGCGCCTGCGCCGCCCCAGTCGCCGGCGGCGGATCTCCTCATCGAGGCTGCGCTCCTCGCGCAGGCGATCCGCCGCCTCCTTCCGCGAGATCACTGTCTCGCAGAAGGCTGCGACCGCGTCCCAATTCCCGACGCTGTCGACCATCGCCCTAGCGATAGCCGGCAGCGTCAGGTCCGTACCGATGATTGCGACGAGTTCACAGCGCTGCACTGCCCAAGCCCCGCAGGCCTCGAGCGTATGGCGCGCCGTGTCTTCGTCGCAATCGCAGTGGTGGCAGGACGGTGTACTCTCCCTCCTAACGACCTTGTGCAGGTATTTGGCGAAGCACCCATGCCCCGTCAAAACCTGCACCAGTCGGAAGGAGAGCAACCCGTGCCGCCTTTCTAACCACTGCATCAGCACCGGCCGGAAGGCCTCCACGGTTCGCACCCCGAACCGAGGCCTCTCCAGCCGGACTGCCCAACGGGCGATGACGTCTCGGCGGGCGTCGACGCGCCAGGCGGTGAGATCCCTTAACGAGACCACACCGCCCTCCGCTCGCACCCCCGTCACCCGCCGATATAGTCCGGCGAGCATCTCCGCCTCCAGGTCCCACGGGGGTAAAAAAAAATTATAAGTATACAGAGAAAACGCAGAAACATACAATTATAAGTAGATCTATTTTGAATAATAATAAATTTATTTACAAACTAGCAACCCGCCCTCGCTTCGCTTCGGTTATAGGTTATAGTCGTTTTACCCGCGTAGTTCCCGTTTCCGTGGGAATACCGGGATAAAATATAGCCTAGTTTACGCCCTGATATTATAGCTTTCCATTGGTGAAAGAATTTTTGAAATCGGTCCAGCCGTTTTGAAGATTACCCGGAACAAACAGACAGACAGACAAAAATTTTTTAATTGCTATTTTAGGCATAGGTGTCGTACAAATAACCGTGTGAGCATGAAAAAAGCCTATTATTTTAACATTACAAACAGACACTCCAATTTTATTTATTGGTATAGATTTTAAACCTTCCACATTATTTACCACATTGTTTTTCATGTGGTGTAGGAGTAAGAATACAATTTACCACTGGCCGCGAGTATTGTAAAAGACGACTAAGGCGATGACTATACCAACCCGTCTTTTTTTTTCACGGTGTGGAAATGCGTTTACGCGCTGTCCCCCGCCGGTGACAGACGGAGCGTGTAGTACCTACTCGCCGGCTACCGCGTGACCGGTCCCTTCCGCTCATATACCGGGTGCCGAAAAATCGTCTGAGGACATGCAATCCCCGACACCTGAACGCATGGCCGCCAATATGCGGCATTATATGTCTGGCCACATATAATTCCGCATATTGGCGCCTCCTCCTCTTTGCCGCCGGCCGAGCGAGTCAACGGCTGGCATTCCAGCCCCGCGGCCGCCTTCCTTGTCATGACGACCTCACAAAATGAGGCCATCGACGACCAGCACCTGTCGCTGTCTGGCATCTTTGAGATTATAGTCGGTAAAGACAGTTCTATTCCGAATTCCATCGACAGAGATAGACATACTTCCAGTGTGTGGCGCGAATCGTCAATTGATGCGCCACACTCATGACATACCAACCCGTCTGATCAGTGTGGTAGGTCAAGTTGCTCCCCTCATTGTGGAGAAAGCTCGAGCCCAGCAGTACGACGTATATAAGTCGAGGTAATAATACTTACCACATACATATCTATACCAATAAATAAAATTGGAGTGTCTGTTTGTAATGTCAAAATAATAGGCTTTTATCATGCTCACACAGTTATTTGTACTACACCTATGCCTAAAATAGCAATTAAAAAATTTTTGTCTGTCTGTCTGTCTGTTTGTTCCGGGTAATCTTCAAAACGGCTGGACCGATTTCAAAAATTCTTTCATCAATGGAAAGCTATAATATCAGGGCGTAAACTAGGCTATATTTTATCCCTGTATTCCCACGGGAACGGGAACTACGCGGGTAAAACGACTAAAACCTATAACCGAAGCGAAGCGAGGGCGGATTGCTAGTATTGAAATAAAAACGTTATGTCAACACATTTTACTTTTAGACGGATATTATATAGGTAGTGACCGGGTCACAGCTTAACATT
The DNA here is from genome assembly GCA_032191425.1 of Lymantria dispar. NCBI lineage: Eukaryota > Metazoa > Arthropoda > Insecta > Lepidoptera > Erebidae > Lymantria > Lymantria dispar. The sequence goes on from CM063448.1 coordinate 34,769,959, forward strand.
TCATCTGCGATTGAGCACAGGTCATGACAGATTACAGAATTCTCGGCTAATTTAATTCAGCACCGAGTCACATCAGTCGACCACAAGATTTATTTGCCTCTGTACCTTCCTTGCAGTCGGACATGTGGGGATTGACTTACGTTTTATGAACACAAATAGGAATCCAATGCTTCTTATCTAGAAATCTAATATTTTTATAGATAATAAACTCGTTGAGCCCCACATATACTCTCTGCAAATAGACCAAAATTGAAAAATGTTAGAAGAATATATTTTTGAACTGAGAGCTTCTATAAGCAAGTTTAGATGGCGAGTAAATTCATGTAAGTCATGAACGACATGGTCACGTGACGTGATAACGCTTCAAGGCATTTCAACTTTAATGAATAATTAAAAAAATATATAAAAATGCCATCGAAATTATTGGTTATCTCGAATGACGTTGGTACGTGTGTATTAAACTATTTAATTATACTAGTGGTCGCCGTGTGGTCGAAATTCGGCCATAATTCATATTAGTAAATTTTTCTGCTACACAATTTTCTTTTAATTTTATTTATGTATTATTGTAAATTGAGCAAGCTGTATTTCACTAATCTATATCTATACCAATAAATAAAATTGGAGTGGACACCTATGCTTAAAATAGCAATTAAAAAATTTTTGTCTGTCTGTCTGTTTGTTCCGGGTAATCTTCAAAACGGCTGGACCGATTTCAAAAATTCTTTCACCAATGGAAAGCTATAATATCAGGACGTAAACTAGGCTATATTTTATCCCGGTATTCCCAGGGGAACGGGAACTACGCTTGACATTCGGTTTGATTGACCAGAGATTTTAACCGTAAACAAAAGTGAATAAGCGCGCGCATCTGTGCGTGTGTGTGTAGCGATTGCGTTGTAGTGTGCGTAATGCCTTTTTTAATGAATTTAATCTATGTCTAATCCATTACTGTATGAAATTTCAGTTTTATGCACTTCTCCTTATTATATACTTCAACTGTGCCAAATTTCATACTTGTACATTCACGCAATTTTCGTAAAAAGTGGTACAAAGTTTTTGCTTAACGCATTAATATATAGATGACGTAGATGACGCGACTTACTAGTAGTACTAAAAGATAAACTAATAAATGAAAATTTAACTAAAAGAAAATGGGACGTAAATTTGCAATCTTCACGTTACATTATTCGAAAACGAAAAAATGTACGTGCTAGTGAAATTGTTTAGTAATATTTTTTTTTGTAATAATATATTTATACAGGTCCAAATTATCTGATAGTCACAATTATCTGTTAACTCCAAAAGATTCTAACAGATGGCGATATCTGTTGACTGGCTTTAAGTAATTTAAGTAATTTGTGTGTGCTCAATGAGATTCGAGAATGGTTTAGATTCACAATTGGACCCGGTAGGTGGCGCTTTATTTGAACAGAACAACGTCTGTTGGGTCAGCTAGTATATTATAATAATATAATGTTTGTCTAAAACTCATTAGGGTACCGAAATGTTATTAAGTTTATTAAACTAATTCGAACTAAAACACTATTGTAGATGTATCAGAGCCAAATTTAAATACTTTTCAAATATTATGACTTGGTATACGTGTTGCTGTTCCTATAACACTGTGGCTATGTAAAAATTGTGTTAGCTGAAACGCTGGAGTAGAAAATAAATAAAATAAACGTTACGATGCAGAAGTCGCTGTACGCCAGTCCAATCCAATTTGTGGCGGATTGGGCCAGATATTACTTGTTTTATAGAATGTTTCGCATGTAGAAATGTGACCAATTTTACTAAGTGGAAATAAATAAATCTATAGCCTGTAATAATATGCAAGTCCTATATACATACCTATGACCCAATAGTACTTCGCAGTTAAACTAATTAGAATTACTTAGTAACACCTTTAACGTAAAAAGGTGGTTTCGATGATAGGCTACTTCTCTATTCTATCATCATACAATAAGACAGTTGATAATTTAGTATTTATAGAACTTTCGTTTTCCCACCTCCTCACGGTTCATTTACATGCCATTGTTTGGATCCAGCCTCCTCGAAAATGAGAGAGAAATTGATACTATACCACACAGGCCAGGCGAGTAGGCATAGGCTTTTATTTCGAGTTTCTGTTCTTTTGGAAATATGTTATCTGCAAATTATAACGTCTTAGTCGTCTTTTACGACACCTGCCGGTAGGAAAGGAGGTGGTGAGTTGTTGTTTTTGTTTTTCTTGCTCTGTCCACCACCCAGACTTTTCTATTCATGTCTAAATTTATATATAAGAACTTTCTTTTAATGTCTAAATTTGAATTTATTGAGGCAATTTTCTGCAGATTTCAAATATTGAACACTGTTTCTTCAAATATTTTGTATCTCAAGTTTCATATAACATTCAGAAATCCGAAAGTGTGCCGCGGTAGTACCCGTTACATTACAAGGATTTCCACGAAGACAACAACGAAAATGTGCGTGTTACGAACAAATTCAATAAAATATCAGCAACCACGAAAGTATAAAGGACAATACTCGACATGACGAAACAAAGTTTACGACTGTCGTAGATAATTCAGGGACCCAACTCATAAGGTTTAGTGTCACGGGAGGGTTTATTGGCGTGCTGAAGCAATACGGCCTTCCATTACCGTAATAGATACCGGTGTATAACGTGCTCTATAATTTTATAAAGCCTTTAGGTTTTTGCTATGTGTTGGGTCATTATATTACTTTCAAAGATTTTTGTCACATAAAATATTACCTTGATTTTTGGCCTTCCATTTGATAGTGTTTATAAAAAACCGTGTAACAACAATGTGAGCGACAATTTGGTTATCATACGTAACGCACACGCTTGTCTAATTGGTAAGATGTTTGAAACTGATTCCCAATAGATGTGGGTTCAAGTCCAACGTATCATTTTTCGCTCGTAAATAAATTTTTGGTAAACTAAGCAAGTTAAATGCTAAATATGATAGTGTTTTTAGTATTATTTTTTAATTTTGTGCTGTTTCAATGTAAAAAAAATTTACATTCATTATTATAAAATATAACGTGCGGTTATACCGTGTGGTTCATCATTCAACATTTCAGCCTATCGCCGTCCACTGCTGGACATAGGCCTCCCTCATGTTACACCACAAAGTGTGGTCTTGTGCCGCCTGCATCCAACGACGCCCAGGAATTTTCACCAGGTCGTCGGTACACCTTGTGGGCCTTCGTCCTATACTGCATTGCCACTTTAGCTTGCTAATTCTTCGTGCTATGTCGGTTACACCCTTTCTTCTGTGGATTGCCGTATTTCGTATTCTATTTCGCAGAGAAAACCCGAGCATAGCCCGCTCCATAGCACGCTTAGCGACTTTGAGCTTGTTTATGAGGCCCACATTCAGGGACCACCCTGTTGTTACGGAGTAAGAATACAATTTTAACCCCTCTCTTGCCCGTGGATGTCATAAAAGACGATTAAAGGATTAAATGATGTGATAAGAGAACAAAAACTCGAAATAAAACCCTATGCCAGCCCCCGTCTGACCAGCATGGTATAGTAGATCAATTGCCTTCCTATTACGTAGAAGGTTCGAGCCCAACAGTGGGACGTATATGAACTGAGAATAGTTTTATAATAATAAAAGACGTGTGATTTTTCTTAGTTAAGGCGATGTGCTTTAAGAGAGACTCTGATCTAAGTAATAAATGTGTTTTCTTTTATTTTCAGGTAAATTGGAGATTTCGCCAGTAACGCGCTAAAATCACGCAAGGAACTTGGGGGAACAAACTGAGTTACAAGGGGAATAATAAATTAACTAAATTATTTAACGAGACTTCGTTTTCTTAACAAAACAAACTGCTTCAGTTCTCATTGCTGACGTAGGTAGTTACATTTAACTTCATTAATATTATGTTCTCTGAATTAGTGGCACTAACAAGTTCTAGTTTAGGTAGGTACTCGTATCTACTGTAGAAGCTTGATAATATAAAAGCTTTTGTTGTAATACTGACTCAAGAAATGTTCTTTTGTGTTATTTGCGTTGTAAGCAGAAATATAAACTCGATGGCAACTCCGCCTAGCGGAAGCAATTGTAAATTGAATCATCCAGAGGTCTCAAGACTCTGAACATTTTTTCATCATAATCTGCCATATATATATATGTATATAAACCCAGCTCTGTCTGCAGTCTCGTACTTAAAGTAAAGTTGCAAAGTGCCATTATTTTTCCTATATCCTTCGGGCATAGAACTTATAGGATAAAATGTAATATGTAGCGTTTTCTGTAAGTATACTTTTCTATCGAAATTTTAAGACAATCGGTTGAGTAGATAAAGCGTATCAAACATACTCAAATTCACATTTATAATTTTGCTTAAGGTTGCATTTGCATATAAAAATGTTTCCACCCAACCTATTGGCATCCACTATTAAATACAGAGCTGGTTGATGGATCCCCGCTACCGATTTAAAACTGCTGAAACTAGAAACGTGAAATTAATTTCTTTTTGTAACATAGAAACTCACTGAGAAACGATCTTACGGAATTCAACCCGTAAGAGAAGTGCCAAAGTACTAAATTTTATATGGATAGAAAAATCGCTATTCACTGTTTTCATATTAAGCACTTATTTTTCAGTAAAAGTTTTCCTTGCGGTAACAAAGTAAGAATACAATTCACCACCGCGTTTCTTACCCTTAGGTGTCGTAAAAGACGAAAAATATGTATATGCAAGAGAGTATGTATAATTGTATATGCTTATCCGTGTGGTGACGGAGTAAGAATACAATTCACCACTCCCTATCTTGCCCGTGGATGTCGTAAAAGTCGACTATGGGATATAGTATGCACATAGCGTCTGTGCAAGAGAAGAAAACTCGAAATGAAACCCTATACCAACATGTCGGACCAGCATGGTATAGTAGGTCAAATTCCCTCATTGTGAAGGAGGCCCGAGCCCAGTAGTAGGACGTATGTGGGCTGCGATGATGATGATGATAACGATATGCAAGAGAAGAAAAACTTGAAATTAAACCATATACATGTCTGACCAACTTGATATATTAAATAATTTTTACTCCTATAGTAAAGGAGGCTCAACCCCAACAGTGGGACGTGTATGAGCTGTAATAATGATCATGAAATTATAAATATGTAAACGTGTTGTAGCATTTATTAATTACAGTAAAACCCGTTTAAGACGATTTTACAGGGACCCGACCAAAAACGCGTCTTAGGCGGGAAAGCGTATTATGCGGGAAAGAGAAGAAACGTGCCATTATTATTTATTATATTATATTATTATTTTGAATACCTACGTATTGAATTTAACATTTAAAAATTACCTAAATAATATGTTGTTTATTTTCTTTATTTATTATACTTACTACTAGATACATTTTTAAATATTAAAAAATAAAAAATATTTAAAAATATAAAAAATATTATTATTACGTTACTTAAAGTAATCACTTATTTTAGTTTGACAAAAAGATTTTGAGGCATTAGCAATTACAAGATTTTCAACGTAATTTACTTTTCGCAGTGGGTCTTCGCTTTGATTCAAAGAAGTTACATAGCGTCTTAAATCATTAACTGCTAATAATTCCTGGGCGTGTGACAAAATCGGAGTTGAATCATCTTCTTCTTGGTCATTATCACTTAGGGTCGCTCGACAGTCGCTGGCTGCTGCCGCAAGGGGTAATATGTGTATTGAGTGGGACGTGTTGGCGTATTAAACGGGATGATGATCGTATTAAGCGTTAAGAAATGTATGAAAACATGTCTAAAGTTGCTGGGACTGACGCAAATTGGCGTATTATGCGGGAAATCGTATTAAACGTGATCGTATTAAACGGGTTCTACTGTATTTATCCTCTAAGGATGGAAAGTAAGACTAGCAATGAAAAATACGATCACGATGATCGTATTTTTACTTTTTAAAGAACGTTAGGTCATCATAGTGTTGTAAGTATATAAGTTTATAAAAATAACGTACTGCTTGAGATCTATGAAAGAGTCATCTAAATACTTACTACTGCAAGCTTCATAATAAGTCCTTGCTAGCCCTTCCATCTTGCGGCTAAACGAATGTAAAGAATATTTGAAAAATAATGTAGTCACCAAGCCATTTCAGAGTTTCAAATTACTGTTTAGCCAACAATCTGTCTACCTAAAATGCCTATTACATTGTCCCCTCCGGCGACATACCTCGACACCGGGGTCTAATAATGACAGAGGACAAGATAAAGTGATTCTATTCAAAACCACAAACTACACCACAATTTTCCAGCCGTTTTACAACGACAAAACAGAACCAGTCTCCGGAGATAAAACGTGAACAATAATAGCCCTTTTGTAGATCGTTTTAAAAACAAACATCGAGCTGGAAGTTTTCGACTTGAACAAATAAAGTGTGAGAATCCACTGAAGCGGACATTGAAACATAAGTCGTGGATGCAGACAAGGATAATTGTGTGCAAAACGAAGATTTATCGTTTCCTTCTTGGTTTTTCTTCTGTGATAATATGTTACAGAATATTCTGTTAATTTTGGACCTTTAATAATAGAAAGAAGAAGTGACTTCTTATTATCAGTCTGTATACTACATACCTATGTCGTATGTTAATACTGTCGATACTCTCCTATCTATAGAGGCGGGCCGGTCCGTCTGGTGTAGTACCATACTCTCACAGAAAATCGACGTCGTAGTAGTAACAATTTGTTTCTATACTTCGTTCTGTGGGCGAGAGAGCGGAAACCCCAACTTTCTGAGGATGATTGCGTGTAGTGGTTTTTAGTATCACCAAACCTCATTGCGCGCATTAACACTCTCTTTACTTCACTTACCATCAGGTGTGCCGTTTGCTTGTTTACTACCTTCAGCAATAAATAAAAAAAATACATCCCACTGTTGAGCTCGGGCCTCCTTCAGATTAGAAGAGATACTGACCTACATATACTACGTCTATATACATTTTCCGTCTAGATACATTCATCTTGTACTAATGTTATCTGCATGGCATATGTCGCATTTTATAACACCAACAGTTAATAAAGTTTGTGAATTATATTTTTAATACCATCACCACACGAAAATATAGCGTAAACATAAGGAAATTAATACCTGTATTTAAATTTTATTGCTTACAGCACGTATCGTAAATTAGTTCACCATAAAACACAATTATTTGCATGATCGACACTATATCATTTTTTATAATTCTCCTTGTAGTAGTTATAATACAGATGTACCAATACATAACTAACCAATTCCATTCGTGTTTTTATTTAAAAGTTTCAATTTTACTAATGTACCGTATTTAAAATTAACATTTTCAATGTGGAGACAATGATAAGAATACAATGCATCAGTTTTCTGGGGCGTCATAAAAGACAATTAAAGGATATCACAAATAACATAGATGCAAGAGGAGGACAACAAGAGAACCTTATGACAATACGTCTAATTGGCGTGGTGCAGTAGGTCAATTTTCTTCCCATTGTAAAGGGTCTCCTTTACGATTCCAGTATTGAGACTTACAACCGCTAAAATGTTAGTTATGATGTATCATATTTGCCCTCCAATTGTGGAAAAGCACGTACCTGACATACATATATGGATGATAAATTAAAAGAAATTAAAAGAAGAAGAGCCATGTCCTGAGTCTTATTTGGCATAAAAAAGCAATTCTTATCTGTTACCTTAAAATCAATATAGTTCTAATTGCTATTTAAGATCATATGTAAGTACTTAGGGACAAGGACAGCCATCCCTTGTGAGATTTCAAATATTATTACAAATATAGTTTCAGTGAAAGCACTGACTAGCGCGGTCTGAGTGAATCAAACTATAGTGGATTGAGCGCCTGTCAACTAATTTCCATTTGCAAATGGAACTAAAAGCCGACATTAGCATTAGTAAGTGGTTGAAGTAGAGGCAAAAGCTTTGGAGAGCCATTCTGAATGCTATTTGATTCGATATTCGGGAATTAATTACGTTATAGCTTTGAATTTTGATGTATAAACATTGATAATTATTAAGCGAGTGTTTGTATAAGAAGGGCTAATTTGTATATTTCGTTATGGAATCATTAGCCGTAATTGGGTGCTTTTATTTGAAACACGTGTAAGTGGAAACGGAACGTAATATTTACATTATGCTAATACAGGCGGTCAGGATTGAAAAGGTTAATATTTTCACGCGTTTCTTGTCGAAAATTTTGTATCCTTTTTTCATGTGCTCTGTATGAGTAATAATATGTCTTTTGCTTCAGCTATGACTGTTTTCAAACTAAAATTATGGCTCAACGTCCAGTACTGAACACAGGCCTACCCAGATAATGCCATTATCGCTGCGCTTGCCAGGCTGTATGGCGATCGCAATTGATTTTATGAGTCCGGGTTGCTGTTCACCAACCTGGTGCTCTCTAAAGCAGTTTTTATAACTATTACGAGAAAATAACAACTAACGATGCATCGTGTTCGTAACTTTTAAGGCACAAATAGTTGTAATAATTGACTAGTAAATATGTATCACCTAAGTACGATATCGTGAGTGTGCCAGAGTGTCACTCAGTTGGCCTGTAAGTTTGTCGAGTAAATCAGTAAAGTTGGCAAAGTCTTTCTCTAACAATATTGTAAGAACAGCAAAAAGCGCTGCAAAGGGTTTTAGCTAATTTTAAACTTGGTCACCTGCTTGAAGGACTCTCATTTGGGCAATGTAATTGTTGACTGCACGGCATTAGGTGGAATTGGAGGTCAGTGAGATCTTATTTAAAATTTACCACACCACCAGCAACGCTACGGTTGATATTGTTCGTGGTGGCCAAATTCTGTACAATATTGTGGGTACAGGACTTTTTTTATTTATATTTCTATAGTGTGCCTTTATCTCCGAAGAGGTAAGCAGAGATATATATACATACAACGATATTTTGTCACTCATTTTACGTCATATATAATACATAGCAAGTTCAATGGCTGCAAACCCGGTTGCAAATTTCAGGCTCGCTTAAATTTAACCTTTATAATTACTATAGCAAGCACCACTTAATATATATGAAAATATATTTTCAATTCATTTCAGGTCAATTAATAACAAATTCCGTTTCTTTTTTGTGGTGAAACTCTTTTATTTTTCTTTGGCATATATTTTAATTAAATTCCTCATCAACATTCTCTTTGACGCGCCATCGCTCGGTATTGCGCAAATGTCGAGAAAACTTTTTTTTATTTTATTATCACACAAAGGTGCGACGGGTCTAAATTAAACAAGCCGCTCAATCGACCCATCTATTAACTTTTAAACATGAAACACTAAGAGCGAGATAATAAAATTCAAAATTGCGGCGCAGAGAGTTACGTATATGCCTTTTATATTTAAATGGATACCTCAATATCAATATTTCGTGAAGGGTTAAAACGGTTATGTTATTTGCTTCGCTGAATTCAATGATGTACTCGTTTGGTTTTAATTTTTGGGTTATGTTCTTATATTTCGACATAATATTAAAAAGAAACCTTTTTCTTTTCACGTTATTTTTTTGCTTAAAGATAAACCGAAGTAGATCTATCTATCCATCAGCCTATCGACGTCCCTTGTTAGAAATTGGCGCCATGGGTGGTTAATGACATAATCGCAACGCTTGGTAGTGGGGTAGTCGGTTACAATTGGGGCAATGAGTTTCCAAAGATAGTGTTGCTAAGCATTAACCAGCTAATCCCTTAGCCTGACATCTGTTGCCAGCACGGCGAGTTACCTCTTCGGGTATCATTCCCCGTCGATGCATAAGGCACGGTATCCATTCCTGAAAACGAGAACTGGACCAAAAAATTATGTTAACTTAAAATATTGCTTATCCGCTAGCATTAAGATAAAAAAGTTAATCCCGATTAATATATAAATGGGAAAGTAAGTTTGTGCGTTTGATAAGCTTTTTCGCCTTAACCACAGAAACGGTTTTAGAAATTCTTTCAACAATTTAAAGCTACATTATCAGCGAGTAACCTAGGCTATATTTGATTTCTGACGTTTACGCGAGTATTATACATTTTAAATAAAACTACTTTACGGATTTTATCGCGTTTGTATTTGATTTTTGATTACCCGACGTTTCGAACACTTTACAGCGTTCATGGTCACGGGTGGACTAAGATGTCTCACGTCCAACAAGTCATCGTTACTGCAGAAAATTTATAATTATCTACCCGATACAGAAATTAGTTATTAAATATTGACCCACATTTTGATACAAAATTTATTGCCAGTGTAAGAAGAAAATGATTCTATATGAAAAAATTATATTGTTTATGGTTAGTAATAATTAAACATTAAAATTAATAGTAATTATATTTAAAAACTAACTAATAATCTAGTATACTACCACCGAATCGGAACACGGTCACACTGAGAAAGATCCGGCAAGAAAACTCAGGTGACATGATGCTAAATTAAAGTTAATTTTGAAGGCGGCTTACTTTATGTTACTAAAAGGTTTTAATTTATAAAATTATCTTTAGTTATTATTATTGTGGGTCAAATCTATACAATATGAGCTCACGGTGTCTTGCAGTCTTGTGGTGGTCTTTTTGGATTTGTTTTTAATAATGTTTATAACAGGATCCCAGCTTGATGGTAACACCCAGCCATCCTCTCTATTGAAATTTTTGTGTTTTTTAATCTCAATAGCCTCGCGTACCATTCTAGGCAGGTATCTGTGTTCTTTTGCGAGGATTTGTGGTTTATCAAACCTGATATTATGGTGGGCGCGGTCCTGACTATGTTCACAGACTAGACCTAGTGTCCCGGCGGTGCTTCACATCGGCTATGTGTTCTTTGATCCGAGTTCTTATGGATCTCTTTGTTTGTCTAATGTAAGAGAGACCACAGTCACAGTCAAGTTTATATACTCCTGCATCTTGTAAAGGGATCTGGGACTTGACAGGTGGTAAGAATTGGCTAATCCTCTTCAGTGGCTTAAAATAAGTTTTAATGGAAGAGCGTTTCAGGATGTAGCCAATCTTGTCAGTGACTCCTTTGACATAAGGTAGTATTGCAGGAAGGCGCTCAACTGTGGGTGGTTTCACTCGGTCTCTGCGACGAGGGCGAGGAACTGGCAGCTTGTTTGCACGTAGCACCTGCTTGACATGCTGCAGCTCCCCAGCCAGGTGTTCATCGTCACAGATGATTCCTCGTGCTCTCTGCAACAAAGATTTACACACGGTAGCTAACTGTGAAGGGGGATGATGAGAATCACCGTTCAAGTATCTGTCTGTATGTGTTGCCTTACGATACACTGTATGACTCAAGGTGTTATTAGGGTTACGTATAACCAAAATGTCTAAGAAGGCTAGAGAGTTATTTGACTCCAGTTCCATAGTGAATTGAATTTTTGGATTAATGGAGTTAAGATGGTTTAGGAATATGGTTATTTTGTCTGTGGGTAATATTGTGAAAGTGTCATCTACGTACCGCTTGTAGAACCTGGGTGTGACAGGTGAGCTTGATAAGGCCGTCTCCTCGAAGTCCTCCATGAATATATCGGCAACGACAGGGGAGACCGGCGAGCCCATAGCCACTCCATCTACTTGCTTGTAGAAGTCATCATTCCACATTAAATAGCCAGTTGTTAGGCATTGACGTAATTGTTCCGCATATCCCAATGGCATATTATTGTCAGATAGCTTCTTAGATATGGTTTTGATGCAATCGGAATAAATCAGATATCGTCATCCTGCGCGCAGACAAAGGAAACGCGACCGTGGTTATGAATACGTCGGATTATAATGATAAAATTAACCAACTTTTGTCGGATGAAACAACGTACAAGCAGGTCAAAACAGACCCCACCAATGTCGTTCTAAAGAACACAAAGAAACTAATAATAAAGTACTCCGATACATTACATCTAGACGTGAAAAATCTAATACCACCATGCGTCAAACCACCTAAATTATATGGGTTGCCCAAGATACACAAATCAAATGCACCACTGCGACCAATAGTAAGTCAGATCGACACGCCGACTTATAAATTAGCATAGAGGGTTGCGAAAGTCCTCTCCCAACTCCGGGGACACACTAGTGCATTTGTGAAAGACTCTTACCATTTTGTCAGTGAAATTAAAGATCTACATCTCGCTGACAATGAAACTATGGTTAGTTTTGATGTCACATCACTCTTCACCTCTCTACCTGTGGAGAATTGCATCAAAACCATATCTAAGAAGCTATCTGACAATAATATGCCATTGGGATATGCGGAACTATTACGTCAATGCCTAACAACTGGCTATTTAATGTGGAATGATGACTTCTACAAGCAAGTAGATGGAGTGGCTATGGGCTCGCCGGTCTCCCCTGTCGTTGCCGATATATTCATGGAGGACTTCGAGGAGACGGCCTTATCAAGCTCACCTGTCACACCCAGGTTCTACAAGCGGTACGTAGATGACACTTTCACAATATTACCCACAGACAAAATAACCATATTCCTAAACCATCTTAACTCCATTAATCCAAAAATTCAATTCACTATGGAACTGGAGTCAAATAACTCTCTAGCCTTCTTAGACATTTTGGTTATACGTAACCCTAATAACACCTTGAGTCATACAGTGTATCGTAAGGCAACACATACAGACAGATACTTGAACGGTGATTCTCATCATCCCCCTTCACAGTTAGCTACCGTGTGTAAATCTTTGTTGCAGAGAGCACGAGGAATCATCTGTGACGATGAACACCTGGCTGGGGAGCTGCAGCATGTCAAGCAGGTGCTACGTGCAAACAAGCTGCCAGTTCCTCGCCCTCGTCGCAGAGACCGAGTGAAACCACCCACAGTTGAGCGCCTTCCTGCAATACTACCTTATATCAAAGGAGTCACTGACAAGATTGGCTACATCCTGAAACGCTCTTCCATTAAAACTTATTTTAAGCCACTGAAGAGGATTAGCCAATTCTTACCACCTGTCAAGTCCCAGATCCCTTTACAAGATGCAGGAGTATATAAACTTGACTGTGACTGTGGTCTCTCTTACATTGGACAAACAAAGAGATCCATAAGAACTCGGATCAAAGAACACATAGCCGATGTGAAGCACCGCCGGCACACTAGGTCTGCAGTCTGTGAACATAGTCAGGACTAGTGTTGCCCAAATGCAAGACCAAGACGAGACTTGGACCGGTCTTGGTCTTGTTCTTGCAACATCATACCTGGTCTCGTCTTGGTCTTGGTCTTGCGCACCCGGGTCTTGGTCTTGCGCACCCGAGTCTTGGTATTGCAGCAAGAGTCTCGCAAAGTTTTGCAGTTAGAATAACGTAACAGTAATTTATCATGGCAATGAAAAATCCAACTAAATTAATCAAATATCCTATCCTATCTATCCATCTGTTAGCCTATAGTTCACTATTGAATACAATACTTACCACTGGAGAAAATTACTCTTCTATTCCCCTGGTGTTCCATTAGACAGCGTTACTACTCTTATGACAGAACTTTCGACCCTATTTTCTTAAGACGTCACCACACGAGGCAGTTGATACAATAAATTTTATGTCATTTTATAATCAATGCGATATTTTACAATTAATGCGATTGTTTATATTCCCCTTCAAGTTAAGTGGTATGTATCTATTGTATTTCCAGTTTAGTTACTGATACTCTGGATACTTGAAAAAACCTGTTGCTCTATTGCCTATATAAATACTTTGGCCGCTGGATCCATGTAGCTCTTAATATACTATTTATTCAAGAACATATAAAACTGATTTAAAATTTTATGGTTTTAATACTTGTAAAATGTATGATATTCGTCGTCATCGTCACAGCTCATAAAAGTGCCACTGCTGGGCTTAAGCTTCCTTCCAGTAAGAGGAAAATTGATCTACTATACCACGCTGGTCAGACATGTTGGTACAGGGTTTTCTTTCTAGTTTCACTTCTCTTGCACATATGTTATATACACAGGGTGTATCAGGTTATGGGACAAATGTTCATGTATGTTGTAGTTCAACAGTCATAGATCATAATTAGAATGTATATTACACAAAAACAATATAACGTAAAAGTTATAGTGATTACAAAAATGTGTGTCTAAGAGTTTATGCCTTAAATTTTATGCATTATGTAGGTATGTACAGACAGGATATATGTAAGCATGTAAAATTTCGACAGTATAAATAGGTATTAGATTTGCGCGAACCTTTCAATGGTTACGTAGGTACAAAGGCGACTCATCAACGATCATCGGCCGATCAGCTGATTTATGTTAAAGCGAAGTTTGTCTTGCTTATGCAAACGTAATCATTGATTTATTCAAATTCTAATGAACATTTAACAAAATACGAATATGTTGTAGATTAAGTATCATTCCTTTATACATTTTAATCAATTTACACGAAAAAACGATGACAAAATTGAGAACTTACATGTCTCTCAATTCATTAACGAATCGATATTTTTATTTCAATTTTTTTTCATGGGTTCCTAACACCATTGCCCGATCCGATTTGATACGACATCCACGGGTAAGAGAGTGGTGAATTATATTCGTACTCTGTCTTTTTTTTTGTGTGTGTATGTAGCTGTTGGTCGCAGATGACCTTGACAGCTTAACGCGGTCAATGGGTGAGCGCTGATGGCTCTCAACCCGGTAAGTAAGTTAAGCGAACATCGCCCGAGGGCTCCCCCCTGTGGGGAACGGACCTCGGCTCGGGGCGTCGCTGAGAGCAAAGTGGGCGTGGCCAAGTTTAGGTTAATGACTTTTGGCGGCGCGGTTTTCGACCTCGACGGCGAGGCCGATACCGCGGAGTTTTATCTGTTATCGCTGCGCGAGCTGTGTAGGTCCTTTCTTGGGCGATCATAATAGCGTCATCTTTTTCTTCAAGAAGATGCCGAGGACGTCGGACCGCGGATATTTTTGAGGGGACGTAGTTTACCGCCCCAACCACTAGTGGATTGGGGTGAGTCGTGGCAGAGGCAAAATAGCGCTGGGAGCAACGCTTCATGTACTGCCTGATGGTGATCGTACTCTGTCCCAACATGGACATTTATATAGATTAATTGTAGGCATATTTCTATGTCCAACAGTGAACGTCGTTGGGCTAATGAATAAACGGATATATAAATATGTATAATGGGCAAGAGCACTCTCGTGATTACGGTATTTTTGTCCTTAAGCCTTTCCGAAGAGTAATTCTGAAAAGCCAACACCAACATTGGGAATCGATTGGCCAATAGATGGATATCTCAAGACTGATTTGACTTGCCGTGTAGTGACGGAGTAAGAATATAATTCATCACCCCCTATTTTACCCGTGACTGCGAACCCACGACTATGGGCTATAATATATAACATCGGTGCAAGAGAAGGAAAACTTGACATGTATGACCTGTAACAACACGGCCGATCACCGTGGCGATTCCCCTCCGGCCACGGCCGATTCTCCTCCTGTTATGTAGAAGACACGAGCTCAACCGTATATAAGCTGAAATGGTGATTTGAATTAAATGCAAGACCGCGAGACTCTTGCAGGCCCAGTCTTGGTCTTGCTCAAGTCTTGCAGGGCCAGTCTTGGTCTTGGTCTTGCAAAAATTAAGCGGTCTTGGTCTTGGTCTCGGTCTCGCATTTCTCGCAAGACCAAGACCAAGACTTTTTTGGGCAACACTAGTCAGGACCGCGCCCACCATAACATCAGGTTTGATAAACCACAAATCCTCGCAAAAGAACACCGATACCTGCCTAGAATGGTACGCGAGGCTATTGAGATTAAAAAACACAACAATTTCAATAGAGAGGATGGCTGGGTGTTACCATCAAGCTGGGATCCTGTTATAAACATTATTATAAACAAATCCAAAAAGACCACCACAAGACTGCAAGACACCGTGAGCTCATATTGTATAGATTTGACCCACAATAATAATAACTAAAGATAATTTTATAAATTAAAATCTTTTAGTAACATAAAGTAAGCCGCCTTCAAAATTAACTTTAATTTAGCATCATGTCACCTGAGTTTTCTTGCCGGATCTTTCTCAGTGTGACCGTGTTCCGATCCGGTGGTAGTATACTAGATTATTAGTTAGTTTTTAAATATAATTACTATTAATTTTAATGTTTAATTATTACTAACCATAAACAATATAATTTTTTCATATAGAATCATTTTCTTCTTACACTGGCAATAAATTTTGTATCAAAATGTGGGTCAATATTTAATAACTAATTTCTGTATCGGGTAGATAATTATAAATTTTCTGCAGTAACGATGACTTGTTGGACGTGAGACATTTTAGTCCACCCGTGACCATGAACGCTGTAAAGTGTTCGAAACGTCGGATAATCAAAAATCAAATACAAACGCGATAAAATCCGTAGTTTTATTTAAAATGTAGGCTATATTTTGTCCCGGTATTTCCACGGGAACTATAATTACGCATGGAAAACCGCGGCGATTTGATAATAATTAATAAATGTATTTTGTTTTTTCTACAAATAAAGAAAACGTGTTTCTTTTTAGCGTAGTAGCACACGCTGAGTATGCGCTAGTACTAGATACTCTTCCAACATCGTCCACATACTGAATGCATGAGAACGACGCCACATTTTCCAAAAACATTCCCCGCAGTATACGGTAAATTCTTTAAAACGATATTTCCTAACTCATAGCGCAAATACGTTGAAGGCGGGCGTGTTTCGCATTATTCTTATGTACAAAAGCTTTTAATATCAATATTTGTACCGGGCAAATCTGAATTTTCTTTTCAAATCCGTGAGCGGGTTTGAGGCATGAATTACCTACATCGTCAGGTTCCCTCGTGGAGAGTGCTGCGTGTGTGTAATTCGGTTATTTATAAAATGTTTCACGTTAAATTTTTGAACATGCGAGATAAAAGTAATTATAAAAAAGTGAGCCGTCGCTCAGGACGCCTGGCAGATGTGAAACATCGAAATTACTTGTACAAGTATATATGCATAAAAGAATAGATTACGACAGAACTAAAATGGCAAGAAGTATTGAATAAAATAATACGATTTCGATTATTATCCGAAATATTACACAGCAATAAAATTAATCCGCCGCAGAGCCGCATCGTTCCGTCTCCCTCACACACTTGTACGTAGTGCAAAGAGATCGGCTAAGAAAGTGTGATCTAGGAAATAGAAATAGCGACATCTATCGAGCCACTAAGTACTAGTATCGAAGGACAATAATCAGTATAAATTGAAAAGTATCGATACTTAACAATCGAATCGTTTTGAAAGCATTGAGTACTTTTCACAGAGGCTATCGGATAATTTCTTGCCGGGATTGTTTGTGATGAGCTTTTTTTCTTCGGTAAGTTTGAGAGAATGTAATATTTGCTACTGAGTACTAGTATTGTAGCAATAATGAGTATCAATTGACAAATACCGAAACTTACTGGTATCGAATAGTTTTCGAAGCTTCGAGTACTTTTCATAGAGCTTATCGGATACGATTCTCGCGGGATTGTTTGTGATGAGCGTTTTTTTTTTTTTGGTACGTTTGAGAGAAAGTAACATTCTATAATGAGTACTAGTATCGAAGGAACAGTAATAAGTATCAATTGAAAAGTATCTATACTTACTGATATTGAATCATTTTCGAAGCATCGAATACTTTTTAGGGAGTCTATCGGATACGTTCTTGACGGGATTGTTTGTGATGAGCGTTTTTTTTTGGTAAGTTTGAGAGAAAGTAACATTCTATAATGTGTACTAGTATCGCATGAATAATAATCGGTATCAATTGAAAAGTAACGATCTTTACTGATATTGAATCGTTTTCGAAGCATCAAGTACCTACTTGTCATAGAGCCTATCAGATTGCGATCGCGGGATTGTTTGGGATGACCTTTTTTTACCAAGTCTGGGAGGAACTATAAAGAACTATAAGTGTGATATTTGAAGTGATGGTAAAATGTAAAATTACTCGGCAGGAATATAATGCCATATCACATTACTTCGCGAAGCACTATTTCGTGCATGTCTACTTGATAAGTCTATAGCGTTTGAATGAAATCTAATCGATTGGGTAAAAATTGAGTTCAAATGGGTTAAATACATGAAAAAGTGCCATGTAGAAATTAGAAGATCGAATTAGCGACATCTATCGAACCAAGCCTAAATGTCAACTACAAAATATATTTTATAAAGAAATCTCTAATCATATGATGATAATAAGACAAGCTATCTAAATTATTTTATACCTTGTTAATCCTACAAATTTTAAATGAAATCGAACTCTTTAAAGTGGGTCAAAATACAATTCCTAGGAGTTGGTAACATATATACAAATAAATATACAGCTGAAACTAATACAAAGCTTATAAAAAGCGGTTGTCCAGTTTTCGTATGTGAAAATAAGGTAGGTATGGTATACTTATGTTAGGAAGTTAGAAAATTATACATTATTTTATAGAACAAGTACATACGCATAAAAGAACATATTACGACAGGTATTAATATAGCATAAAGTATTAAGAAAAATAGAGTTACGATTCTTTGCCAGAAAATGATGTTTTTTATTCAATAAACATTTATTTTCATTAGAATACATTATAGGTAACAATTTACTTTGAGTTCATTAGATAGCGTTGTACAAAATTTTAAATCGCACCTTGGTTTCGTTACAAAAATGTAGATATGTGTCTAGATATTGATTTATAATTAATTAAGAGCGGACCGCGAAGCGTGGCGTTAAACGCCACGCGACGATCGCGGTCACCCTCGCCTATGGTTGTTTCACATCAAAATCATTTCGAAACGTTCAAAGCTATACATTTTTTTTCCTTAATAGCAATCCATGATGGGTCTATTTCAAATTCATTTACGTATGTCCATCCATCCGTCAGTCGGTTGACGTCTGCTGTTGGGCATAGATTTCATCCCGACAATGCCACTCAGAATGGTCCTGTGCCACTTCCATCCAAACACTTCCTACAACTTTCAAGGTGTCAGTCCGCCACATTGTACACCCTATTTATCTATAGTTATAATAAAATTGTATCAAGCTTGTTAATGTACATGATACATATTGAAAAGAAAAAACAAATATAGGATTCTTTATTAGAGCAACAGAAGCCAAAAAGAAACAATTTTTAGAATTAGTGTTTTTTAGTCTGTATGTTTGCACATGATTCGTCCCTTAGCGCAGGTTGCCTTTGAAAAAAAAATACACTAATGCGAGCGGAACCGTGTGCAGAACCGAGTAAAGAGATAAATAACAGATCAGTGTCTCCCACATGTAGATGGTCAGACAGATGCCAAACAAAGCTAACGGCTTGGAAACTGTATGTCACTCCGCGTTCATTCAATCATGAAATCGTATTTTTCAATAGATAATACCTAGTTATTTAAGTAAAATTTCCGTATCACATAGATTAATGGGGTGGTGTTATAAACAAAGTTTTTTTTTTACAGTGGAAACTTCTTTAGTTGCGTTGGGCCATTTTGAGATGAGATAAACAATTTGAACTCGCGACACCCTCACCGTTACCTCTGTATATAATATATGTGTTAGTTGAATCTGGCTGATTTTGATGTCATTAAAAAGGTTACATTTCAGAAAAAGAAACAATTTAGTAATATGTGCCTGGCGGTTTTCATTTGTTTTACTTTCCGTCAGAATTAATGAATATAATTTTATTACAAAAAATGAAAATATGCAATGCATGCTGCAGGAAAAAAATATGTGTGTGTCACAGAAGACGATTAAGGAATATGATATGCAGATAACATGATAAAACGAGAAGGAAAACTCGAACGTAAACCCCATACCAACCTGTATAACCAGCATGGTATAGATCAGTGGTTCTCAAACTTTTTAAATGACGGAACCCTTTTGGGAAGCAAAATACTTGATGGAACCCTACAATAAAACAATTATTTTTATAAGTGTATTCTATATTAATCAGCATAATAAAAGTACAATGTATCAGTTACTAATTATTATTTACTTCACCACTTGGTAAGGACAATAATAGAAAACATTAAAAAAGAAAAAATCTAACTAGTGGGAGGTATGAAACTGTTTTTTATTTTTCATCAATTGCTTGATATCAGGTTTGATGGAAGAAAGTTGGAGTCTCATATCAGCTTCGGCGTCCAGTCTATTGCGATATTTTGTTTTCGTGGCTGCGTAGGTAGAGAATCCTGTTTCGCACAAATATGTAGTTGGGAACGGGAGAAGAATATCCAGAGCCATTTGGCCAAGCATTGCATATTCATCTTGGATTCTGCACCAAAAATCATTAAGAGGCGTCGTTTTGAACAATGACTCCATACTTGTGTCTGATGACATTTCTAAAAGAGATTCATATATCTCATTTGACATGTTTTCAGGCATTTCCAAGTTGGGTAAAAAAGGATTATGAATCCAGGAGTTCACTTTAATTTTTGTATTGTGTTCTTCGGGAAAATACTTTTCAAAAGATGCGCGCATCGAACTGAGATATTGGACCAATTCTTCAAACACATTATCTTCAAACATTTCTGAGTCGTTTTCGCTAACAAACTCACTGAGTAACGTAAAACCTTCTATTTCTTTCTTACCAATGCAAATGATCCAAAAATCTAATTTTCTTTTAAAAGCAGTTATTTTATTATAGGCCTGAAACACTGTTGTCTGTTTACCTTGCAACGATAAATTTAATTCGTTAAGTTTTTGAAAGATATCCGCCATAAAAGACAATCGGAACAACCAAGTTTTATCATACAAACGGTCCTTCAAATTAAAAGAAGTATCTGCTGAAAGAAACATTTGTAACTCGGCTCTAAGTTCAAATAGCCTTGTTAAAGTTTTTCCCCGAGACAGCCATCGCACTTCTGTATGGAGCAGCAGTGTTTTATGTTTGCTGCCATAATCTTCACACAATAATGAGAACAATCGGGATTGTAGTGGTCGTGATTTGATAAAATTAATTATTTTTACCGCTTCATCCATAACTAATTTTAGATTAGACGGCATTTGCTTCATCGCAAGTGCTTGTCTATGCAGAATACAATGACTGGAACTACAATTAGGCGCTTTATTTTTCATTCGTGACAATGCTCCTGCTGTTTTACCTGTCATCGCCTTGGCCCCATCTGTACAAATGTCAATGCAATTGTTCCAACTGAGATTATGTTCTTCAAAAAATATATTTATTTTATTAAAAATTTCTTCCCCGGTAGTGTTTGTAAGCAGCGATGAACACATAAGCATGTCTTCTTCAAAAGAACTTTTATATGGATATCTCACAATAACCAGCAGGATAGCCAAACCAGCGACATCAGTCGACTCGTCCATTTGCAAAGCGAATCGTGTATTTTGTAGACGTGTAACTAGTTCTTGTTTGACGTAGCTTGCCAGATCATGGATTCGTCGTGAAACAGTATCGTTTGATAGCGGAACAGTAGAAAGATGCTTTGCAGATTTTTCACCAAGCATACATTTTGTTATGTCTAATACACATGGTTTTATTAATTTCTCAGCGATAGTGTGCGCTTCACCTGCTTGTGCAATGCGATAGCTAACTAAGTATGATGCCTCCGTGGCCTTTTCGTTGGTAGTTTGTGTTACATGCATCATATTTTTTTGACTTTCTAATAACTGATCTTTTTTGCGAACAAAAAATTATTTATTCTTGTCTTTAGTCTCGGGGTGTACGGTTTCTAAATGTCGACGCAATTTGGCAGGTGCCAAGGAACTATTAGGAAGCAGTTTACTACAGAGCATGCAGAGAGGTGAGCCGTTGGAATCAATAAATCCGAAACTGATATAAGATTCATCATACTTCCTTTTTTTCGTCTTTGAAACCGTCGAGCTTGACGTCGTGGCACTCGTGGCATCATCTTCTGGATCGGTGATTGCTAAATTCTCCGCGCGCATTGCTTTTGAACATTCAGCGTCATTAGAAGATGTTGTTGGAACACGTTTAACACCTTTAAGCCAACGTTCCATTCTTCTTTATTTATAATGTTACAAGTCAGGATAGTGGGGTTTAAATAATGCACAATCGTTACTGCGTATAAGAGACTAAATTTAGAACCTACAGGGAAGAAATGTATAAAACTGAGACAACAGAATACAGCAGGCAGTAAAACAATGAACACTAGTTTCTCGCTAGCGAGCTTGTAAGTAGGTAGTAACTTATCGCTCCGAACGCTAATCATCAACTGACGACGCCAATTTTTTTTTTTTTTTTTTTTTTTTGTTCTGACAAGGAGTGTTAGCCTCAGATGGCTGTTACACCCTTACGCGGACTAGTGGTGAGCGCTGAGGGCTCTCAACCCAAAAAAATTTAAGCAACGTGGCCCAAGGGCACCCCCTGTGGGGTACGAACCTCGGCTCGGGGCGTTGCTGAGGGCAATGTGGGAGGTCCCACTTTAGATTTATTTATTTTTGCGCGGCACGGTTTCGCACCTCGACGGCGAGGACGGAACCGTGGTCTTTTCTTTGTTGCGGCTTCGCGGGCCGTGTATGCTGTATTCTGAGCTATCGTGATCTCGTCGTCGGGCTCGTCGAGAGCAAGTCTCGGTCGAGTGACCTTCGAGATGCGGGACGGGATATAGTTGGTCGCAGCGACCACTAAGGGGTTGGGGTGTGTTGTGGCAGAATCAAAATATCTACGGGCACACTGTTTCATATATTGCCTGATGGTCGGCAAGTGCAAGTCGATGTGGAGATCGGCATTGCGTATGAACCACGGTGCGCCCGTAGCCTTACGCATGAACCTATTCTGAAGTGTTTGTAGCCTATGGATCCTGTGTGGCCTAACGTGAGCGAATACTACACTGGCATACAACATGATGGGGCGTATGCAGGCAGTGTAAAGACGGATTTTGCATTTGAGCGACAGCTTACTCTTTGGGTTGAGTAAGTTGTGTAAACGACCCATAACGAACGCTGCACGCGAGCGCACAGTGGTTATGTGTCGAGCGAAGCTGAGACGATTGTCAAGGGTGACGCCTAGGTACTTGGCATTTGACGCCCAGGGGATGGGCTTGTCAAAAATGCGGACTGGAGTGAAGCTATCGGGGGGGTGCAGGTCGGCACGTCTCCTGTGAAACATGACCGCCTGACTCTTTTCTGGGTTAATGTCTATTCTCCATTTCCGGAACCATTTGCTAAGGGCAGTAGCTGCAGTTTGGAGATTACGAGTGATGGTGTCCGGGTTAAGCCCGGATACGAATATAGCTGTGTCGTCAGCGTAGAGGGCTGACTGCACGAGCTTAGACTTGGGGATGTCGCTAGTATATAGCGAGAATAGAAGGGGTGAGAGGACTGAACCTTGCGGTACGCCAGCTCTGATCGGGTGCGGGGAAGAGAGTGTCCCTTCTACTCTGTAGCGGAAGCTACGATTTGTTAGAAAGTCTCGTATGATAATTACGAGGTAGTGGGGAATTCCTAGTTGGAATAACTTAAAGATAAGGCCATTATGCCATACCTTGTCGAAGGCTTTGGCTACATCGAAGAAGAGTATCCCCGTAAAAAGGTTGCGTTGCAGTTTTACGTTGATGCTTTCCACGATACGATGGACTTGATGGACACACGAGTGTTTGGGTCTAAAGCCAAACTGCTCGTGTGGTATGAGGTGGTTTTCCTCGGCGAAGATTCTTAGTCTTTGGTGGATTACGCGCTCGTACATTTTGCTAAGACCGTTAAGAAGACTTATCGGCCTGTAACTACTGGGTTCGGATCGGTTCTTGCCGGGTTTGTGGATTCCTATTACCACGGCTTCTTTCCACTGAGCGGGAAAGATTTTGTTATTGAGCGCTGCGTTGAAAATGCAGGTCAGAAGGACCAGTAGGGACGTGGGAAAAAGTTTAATAACTCTATTGGTTATGCCGTCCGAACCGGGGGCTTTCCTAGGGCGTAGTCCCTTGACGATCGAAACTACTTCATCTATGGTGACTGCTGGGATAGGCTGACTTGGGGCGTCGTCCCTACCTAATTCTGTATCTAGCGGCGGTTGTGGGAGAGAGGCTCGCCACACCACTTCCCTATCGACGTGGGCGTGCTGTTCGGCATCGGGGTATGTGGTACTTGGCGTACATTGTTGCTCTAGGCTGTCGGCCAGGCATTCGGATTTCTCCTCGTCCTCAAAGGCGGGGGGGAGGTTGGGTCTCTTTAGGGGAGGCATAGTGGAAACTATGTCTTTCTTAAGGGATCGGGCGAGTTGCCAGTAGGCTTGGTGGTTAGGTTCTAGTTCGCTAAGAGTGGTGTTCCATCTCTTTTCGCGGACTTCTGCTACTGCGGATTTGACCGTCCTTTGCAGGAAACGCATACGTATGCGGTTTTCCTCGCAAGGGTAACGGTCGTAGGCACGTATGGCTGCATTCTTCTGTCTCAGAAGGTCGCGGACGTCGTCTGGCAGGCGCCAGCCGTGATCGCTCGCTGCTGGTACTTGCCGCGAACAATCATTAATTAATGATTGTACATGACTTGTGAGACAGTCGATTGCCGTCATTGTGTCCTCCGGGGATTTAATGTCAGCGGGGATCCTATCTAAGTGACTGGTGGATTTAGACTTGAGTCCGGACTCTAGTCTATTCCAATCAGTTACTGTTATGGTGGGGGCCTGCCCAGGTCCTGAGGGGACTGGCAGTCTCGGGGCAAGTTCGAGAATGACCGGACGGTGGTCTGAGTCTAGTTGATGTAGCACTTCTATAGACGTTAACCGAAGGTTAATGTTCTTTAGCAGTGCTATATCTAGAATATCGGGTCTGTGCGCTATGTTCCCTGGGAAATGCGTCGGCTCTATAGGAGCGATGACGTCAAACCCCAGCCGTTCGGCAAGGGATTCGAGGGTTTTTCCTCTTGGGTTGGTGGTGTTACAACTCCATGAGGTGTTTTTGGCGTTAAGGTCGCCGCCTATGATGACGGCTCCGCCTAGGTCGAGGAGTGATTTAAGATCACTCTCGAGGAGTTCGATATTGTTTTCCCTACCGGGGGGGAGATATACTGATATGAGGGTGATGGGTTGGTGCCCCGTGAGGGCTAGCCTGCAGATTGAAGCCTCAATGTACGTCAATTGGGGCGGATCCATAGGTGTGCAGTGCAGTGACCTCTTGTAGTAGATGAGAGTACCTCCCTTAGGCGAGTTAAGCCTGTCGTTGCGAACTATGTTATAGTTCGCAATCTTGGGGTCCCTATTGTACGGTTTAAGGAAGGTCTCCTGAATAAGAAATAGGTCGAGCTGCTCGTCGCTCAATAGAGCGCCTATTTGGTCCCTCTGTTGGGCTAGGCTGTTAGCATTAAAGTACCCTACTCTAATGTGTCTGGGTTTAACTCTGCCTGATGGGTGTCTATCCATTTTAGATTGTAAAAGAGGCGAGGTTCTCGAGGACCGGAGAGAACCTAATGGCTACGTTAAGGAGAGCGTGGCTGTTGCCTACGTTTGCTCTGATTTCAGAGGCGATTTCACGTATCTCATTGAAATTTATTTGAGATGCGAATTTAGCTACTAAGGCGAGATCCGGATCTACGCCTTGTAGGGTTTTTACGGACCTCGGGGCTACATGCGGGTTCGAGTGTGCGCCCTGTTGGGGCTTGGGTTGGCTCGCGGGGGGTGGGCAAGGCGCCGTGTATGGCGTTGCTGCAGTATGGGGGGGTGGTGGGGTGGTGTTAGGCACCGCTCGTTTATTAGGTAGCGGTGGGAATTCCGCCTGGGATACCCGCCATGCGTTAACCTGAGGAGGCTTCGGCACTGGGTTTGCAAGAAGAGGTTGAGGGGGCTGGGGTGGGAAGCCCCAGTTTGGGGGGTTGCGAGGGCGTCTGTACTGCCTGCGGGGAGCCTTGGGGCACCCGCGGTAGTTTGCAGGGTGACCTTCCTCGCGGCACAAGACGCACGATGGCGGTGTGTCGCATTGGATGTGGTCGTTTCTTTTCGGCCGTGGACAATCACTCGTGCCATGGTCTTCAAGGCACTTAACGCACCTGGCGGGGGCATGGCAGTTACGGGCCGAGTGCCCGTACATCTGACAGTTGTGACACTGCGAGATGAGCCCTGTTTTGTGCGGTGGCTCTACATAAATGCCGGACAGGTGACGACGCCAACGCGCGATCGCCGCTTTTATACTTAGTCCTAGACTCGATCTCAAATATTCTCGAAAATACTCGAGTCGGCACCTTTGATAAACAAAAAGCAAAAATAAAAACAGAAATTTAAAAATAGCGTTGTAAACAATATCGACTTTATCCTTTGAAGTTAGAGACGAAAGTCGCTAGTTGACAACTATAGCGTCTAATTCAGAGGCGGCTTTTATCAAAGAGACTGAGCGCTTACAAGTATACTACCCGCTCGTTTTAAGTTTGCCGCTGGCGATAGGTATGAGTGTATGACGTTCGAAATTTTTTATTTAATTGTAACAATAAAAATTGTGTACGTTAGATATTTGGGTAAAACTATGACACATTATAAGTTTTGTTGTCACGTGGGGGAGGGTACGCGCATTCCACAGACCGGCAAACTTAGAGCGAACGCGTTGTACAAGTATAAAATTGTTGAGACCAAACTTATGAGATATTGTACCAGCTAATGTAACACAAGCTTATACAAATAAAAATAAATAAATAAATAACATTCATAGCGTTTTGTCTCCGCGCGGCCGCGGAGTCCGCACAGCCGCGGAGCGACCAGAGAGAGGTGTTTTGATTTTTTTATTTTTAAATTCTTGCGGAACCCCGACAGAGGTATCACGGAACCCTAGGGTTCCGCGGAACACACTTAGAGTATAGCTGGTATAGATTAATTTCCCTCCTTTTATGAAGGAGACCCAACAGTTGGGACGTATATGAGCTGTAACGATGATTATGAATTACACCCAGACTCGAAACAACAATTTGTGCATCGCACAAACTAATGCCGTGCGTGGAAATCGAACCCACTATATTTCATAGTAGGACGGTGTCTAATATAACTGTCACCATAGAATATTAGTGGCACAAGCAAGACCAAACCTTGGGTCCTGGCTTTTTCGCCGACCGACTGAAACGCTAATAACAAATTGCTACTACTCAGGCATCGATTTTCTATAAGAGTGGTACCTAAAATGGTAACTCGCCGGGCCGGCCACGGACGTCAAGGAATTGGTATCAGTGATCGTCGCAATAATGTAGAATAGGGAGAGAATACAGTAGCTTGCTGTGCGCTGTCCTTCCATCGTTTGGATGGGAAGGATGCCGTGCGACCGGACCACAGCCTGCCAAAAAAAGGCCTCCACCATGTTTAAATAATATTTCAGCGTTAATATCTTCAGAGCATACCATCAGGCGAGCGCACTGGCGCACCTGTCTACGTAAGCAATAAAAAGCGGTCGCAATTTTCATAAATTTACGTCAACCTCTAGTTGACAAACATGCGTGCGTGTCGCTAAACATTGTCGTAAAACGGCACGTTAACAAACCACAACGTATGCGTTCTGGCACATCACTATAAAACATGCTATAAACGCACATAGCGTTGTTAAATATAATTCTATAACACGCCACGTCAACAGTCCACGTGATACTTGAAAATTTAACGCGTCGCGTATGCCATTTCATGATTCATTTATTTGTGATAGCAAGCTGTCGCTTCGGTTTCAGTCGTCTTACCCGCGTAGTTCCCGTTCCCGTGGGAATGCTGGGATAAAATATAGCCTATATAGTTTACAATTAGTGTATTGAGTGTGAGAGCCTGTTTCTCTGCTGCTTTCTTAATGGGATTTTACAATACCGACTGAGAAGGAAAAACGGTCCAATTATTTTCCTATTTGTATATGAAATCTATAAAAAATCGGTCAAGTGCGAGTCGGACTCGCGCTCGACGGGTTCCGTACCATTATTTATAAAAAAAGGCAAAAAAAAATCGCGTTTGTTGTATGGAAGCCCTCATTAAATATTTATTTTATTTTATTTTTAGTATTTGTTGTTATAGCAGCAACAGAAATACATAATATGTAAAAATTTCAACTGTCTAGCTATGGCGGTTCTTGCAGCCTGGTGACAGACAGACGGATGGACAGACAGCGAAGTCTTAGTAATAAGGTTTTACCTTTTGGGTATGGAACCCTAAAAAGGGGTGCGTCTACTTATCTACGCACATAAGAAGTTATACTTCATCCGCATAATAAAATAAAAATCGTTCTAAAAATCTTTTTAAAAATTTTATCTTTCGCGTTATCCTACGTTTGTTGAAAAACGACGTTAATAATAGAAAAATGGTGTTTATATTGAAAGTTTTATTATAACGCATTATCTAGTTGATATTTGTGACGGTGTGCGCGCGCATCTTAAAATGTGTTGACTAGCTAACTTCAGAGTGTCGGTTTTTCGTTTACTCTCAAAATTTGCCCTAATGCGCCAAAAGAAGTATAACTTCAGAAAACGTTCTAATTATATTTTTTCTTTTTTATTTACCCGTCATCATCGTCATCATCTTGCTCTTATCCCAATTACTTGGGGTCGACGCAATATGTCATCTGTTTTGACATATTGCAAAAAGTTTCGGCAATGACTTTTATGACCGGCCGCCTGCCTGACGTCAACCCTCCTTGGGAATGTAATCGTTGACCCAAATGGTACCAGATGGAGTTGGTCCGGGTCAATCTAGGGCTCTTAGTCGTCTTTTACGACACCCGCGAGCAAAGCAAGGGTTGGCAGTATTCGAAGCCGCTACCACACAGCACCCGTAAAGAAACGAAATAATTCTCAAACCAAAATATATCAATATGTCTTCCGTGAGCGCCCAAAAAGTCTCGTTGAATTCATTTTAAAGTAGATCACAGTAAAAGCCTATACAATAGCACGGAATGAATCATTTAACATTCATCGTGGCTCCCTCCCCTAGGCTGGTTGATTACGGCTCTTGTATTGCCACCCTGCCTATAACTGTTCAAACTTATTGTGCATTATTGCATTGCTTGCAATTTCTATCGTTTTATTACGTTCGCTTGTACGTATAAATGACGAAGATTTTTAATTTGCATAGTGTGACTGAATGACTCGGCCGATCTAGGAAAGCAAGAGACATACTCGTCCAGATGTATTTATAGGTGGTTCTTAGCCCGTTAGGGCTTCCATAGGTCAATCGGAAACAAGTCAAATTTTGTAACAACACATACGGTAGCATTTAAATAAGGTACTATGACTGTTTAGACAAGCAAAGAAGTGTAAATGGCTCGAAACCTTGGTTCTCCGAACCAAGATTTTGATACTCATACCACTTTGCATATGAATAAACATTAACCAATTTACGGGTTAACAATACGAATTGTCATTATACATTGCTTTCCCGTGTAACTCGTCAAAACCGGCTGAGGAGTATAAACAGCAGCACTTTTTGAAGTGAAACTTCTTTAGAATCGTTGTGATTTCAAACTTGATGAAACGAAAAAGCGAGTCCATAGAGACACAAACACGTGAATGTATAGGATTCAGCCGGCGAGAGAATGAGATAAAGGATAAATGATAGAGAATAAAGGATGAAAGATGAGAGATGAAAGATAAAGGAGAGAGAGAGATGAAAGATAAAAGATGAAGGTGAGGAAAAGGATAAGTGAAAGAGAGATGAAAGATAAAAGATAAAGGATAAAGGAGTTTCACATTTTTCACACTGATATGCGTACTTTGTAAACACACTCTTTTTTTATGAAACTTATGATCAAATAGCATTCATCAATTCGCCAACCAAATGTGGAGATTCTTCCATGATCGTCACTGGGTGGGACATTTGTCTAAGAGTAGATATTATTAGTTTATCAGTAGAATATCTGGTTGACAGAGCTTCGCTCGGAATATTTTTGTCAAATATATTTAGATATATATCAATAAAAAATAAAAAATATTTAATGAAAATTATATAAAAAACTACAAAAAGAGAATAATAATAACACCGAGATTCGAACCGACGCTGTTTAAATGTCACATAATCC
Organism: Lymantria dispar; assembly: GCA_032191425.1. Lineage (NCBI taxonomy): Eukaryota > Metazoa > Arthropoda > Insecta > Lepidoptera > Erebidae > Lymantria > Lymantria dispar. The sequence continues at coordinate 34,799,870 of CM063448.1, forward strand.
AAAATTAAAACCGCCCGCCTCCCCACTTGAGCTATCGGAACTCATCACGTTGACAACGAAATTTGAATTCATACTATTTTAAAATTAAATTTCATTGTTTGTTTTGCTAAAAACACGGACAAAACAACATTTTCTATAAATAAAACCTAGCTAGATCGATTTTTTGGACCCGAAACCTCTAGTATGCCAAGTTTCAACAAAATCGTTGGAGCCGTTTCCGAGATCCTGAATATATATATATATATATATATATATATACAAGAATTGCTCGTTTAAAGATATAAGATAAACAATATGTCTTTGTATTCTTCGTGTGATGAGCGAGTAAGAATATTCACCTGTAATCTCGATAAGAGGGCGAAAACTCGAAATAAAATCCTAAGCGCTACGCTTGGCAGGCGAGTTGGTGTTATAATTTTCTTAGAAATAGTTCAAATTCCCATTCTTCTGTTGATCCCTTAGCTGATTTTTATGATCCTCACGAGAAAGTATCTAAGGGTTGGTAAAACATTCAATTCTTAACCCGTCAGCCACCACACACGAATTTATTATATTACGTACCCTTATTTCCATACAAGTGTCTTATAATACCACCAAGAGACATAAGATTACATCATTACAAGAGAAAAAGCACGCTATAGAAAAATCCCACTGTAAATTAGCTTAAAATGGTCAATAGCCATTGCAAAATGTTATATCAAAAATACTTTTCTTTCATTAAAAAAGTATGAAGGCGAATATCTACTGAATGGGCGGTATTAAAAATAATATTCCTTTCATATCGCTATGTTACGGTGATAAAGCGCCTACCGTACTTACAGCCACACCGTTTTTAGATTATGAAATATGTTTTTCAGCTGAAAACTGTGTATTACGAGGTATCTTTTTGTATAGGGATCTGTACTACCACTAATAACAGCAATTCATATAAATGAATTAGATAAACAGCACTTGAATTATGTCGAATTATTTTCTGTGTCATGTTATGCATGTTTCTACTCTCTGGAGTCTTAATCAAATCAATATTTAAATAATAATTTGCGAAAGTAGTGTGATTTTGGACCTTACTTATTATAAATAAAACTATTTTTACGGACTTATCACGTTTGTATTTGATTTTTGATTACCCGACGTTTCGATTAGTTTTTAGCGTTTATGGTCACGGGTGAATTAAGATGTTTCACGTCCAACATGTCATCGTTATTATAGAGATTCATATCTACCCGCTACAGAATTAGTTATTAAATTTTGACCCACATTTTGATACATATTTATTCGGGCAATCAAAAATCCAATACAAACGCGATAAAATCCGTATAAATTGTTTTCTTTTTAATGTGTAGGTAATACTCGCGTAAAAATCACAAATCATTATGGACTTTATTTGTTTGTTATGCCTTCACGACTTTTCTGCTCTATCGATTATCATGCAATTTTGAGTACACGTTGTCAGGCACCCCGCCCAATCCGTCCGAGGCGGCGGAAGGTCGGCGTGCGGACCCATAATTTATCGTATTCCCCTCCATAGGGAGGGCCATTGAATTGCTCACTGGTACCAATTCCTTGAATTTGGTAGCTAAAAGAAAACCTATGGTATTGGATGTATCGCTAAATTACTATAATCTAAAGCGTGGTAGTTCAAAAAATCTAAAATAATGTTTTAACGTATTTTTTTTTCGATTTACTAATGATTACGGACTACAATTTACAGTTTCTAGTAGAAATTCATTCAACATTATTCTGTTTATTTTCGCCTTGAAAAACTCGTTGATCTACTCAAATTGGAACTGAATGTTAATTTGTTTTGAAAGGCTAACAAAGCTGGGTATCCGGACCGTTGTAGCCCCGGTTAATGATTTAAGTTTTGGAAAGTTTCAGTTTTTCCATTCTAGACCCTTTATTGGTCTGGCATTCTGAAAGTTAGAGGATCCGTTGATGACTATTACAGGCAATTTAAACGAGTTTGATATGATTTAAAATTCCTTTTTGCCTTTCATTTTAAAAAGTCACAATCTTAATATATATAAATTACGTGTCACGTTGTTTGTCCACGATGGACTCCTAAACTACTTAACCGATTTTAATCATATTTGCACACCATATGCAGTTTGATCCAACTTGAAAGATAGGATAGCTTACATCTTAATTTATAGTCGCAATATTATTTTATTGCAAATTATTTGTCTATTATTTGACATTCACAATTATCTGTTAACTCCAAACGATTTTTACAGATGACGATATCTGTTGACTGGATTGAGTAAATAATTAATAGATGGCGCTGCTATGTCGAACCTACAAACGTGTCATATAAGCTACAATTCAACAGCATAAATAGTTTACTAAAATGTAATGTAACAAAAACCTTAGCCACAGCAGTCTGCTAGTCTATATCTATACCAATAAATAAAATTGGAGTGTCTGTTTGTAATGTCAAAATAATGGGCTTTTTTCATGCTCACACGGTTATTTGCACGACACCTATGCCTAAAATACAGATTAAAAAATTTTTGTCTGTCTGTTTGTTCCGGGTAATCTTCAAAACGGCTGGACCGATTTCAACAATTCTTTCACTAATGGAAAGCTATAATATCAGCGCGTAAACTAGGCTATATTTTATCCTGGTATTCCCACGGGAACGGGAACGACGCGGGTAAAACGACTAAAACCGAAGCGAAGCGAGGGCGGGTTGCTAGTTTAATATATAATGGAAATTATCTTTTGCCTTAAACTGTTAGGTGTACTCTTATGAAACATCTATAGATACCAATAAATAAAATTGGAGTGTCTGTTTGTAATGTCAAAATAATAGGCTTTTTTCATGTTCACACGGTTATTTGCACTATACATATGCCTAAAATACACTTTATATTTTTTTGTCTGTCTGCCTAGTATAGGCAACCCATATGCAATATATTTATTGACATATTAAATTACATAAAAAATAAGTTTCATCAAATAAGCATCTCGGTGAGGGCCGTTGTATAGCGGGATCTTAGACCAATACTAATGAAAATAAATGTTTATTGAATAAAAATAATTTTCTGGGAAATCGTAATATTTTATTAATAATTTATACCATATTAGTTCCTGTCGTAATCTGTTCTTTTATGTATATATACTTGTACAAAATAATTTTCTATGTTTTACATTTGACAGGCGTCCTGAGCGACAGCTCCCTTTTATTAGATACTTATATGCCATATTCTCCGTTAAATAACAAAGAATCCGCTACGAGTATCATCAATCTCATTTTGTCAAACTCTTCGCAATCTTTTCAGATGCCAAAATCGAAACGTGATTTTTCCCTATACGCAGATGTGCGTTTGCCCAACAAAGGTAATATCTACCCCTCGATGCCCAGTGTAGTGGAAACGGTTGTTGTACTGTGTGTTTTTAAATGGTAAAAGGGCTGTGATATTTCGATGTTATTTTTGGATAGATGTTTAGATAAATGGATCAGGTGAATGTTCCCACAGTTTAGAATTTTGTACGTATATTATTTTTGGAAAATGGTAAATTTTAGGTGATGTACGTTCATAGTTATGTGGGGACGGATTAGGAATACTTTTCACCACCCCTGTACTTAGGGATGCCACCTTTTTTGTGTGTGAATAAAATACATTGGTTAATGAAGTTATAAAAAAAAAGTAGTGGCAAAATAAAGTACGATTGAATTTAATTTGGGTTAAAAATATAATTTCAGGCACTTTTATATCATAATTATCACAAATAAACATCTGCACGGCATCTTTGCCCTATTCATTTAAGTGAAACTAAATAATGTATTGAACATCACATGCAAATCTCTCCCTATGAATGCTGCCATGGCAGGAATCGTTATTAAATATGTAATTAGTATATTCATCCATCCATCAGCATATAGACGTCCACTGCTGGCAATAGGCCTCTCCACGAGAATGCCACTCGGAACGGTCCTGCGCCACGTGCATCCAACGGTTCCCTGCGACTTTGAGAATGTCGTCAGTTCACCTAGTACGACCACCCGTCCTACGCTGCGTCGTCCGATTCGTGGTCGCCACTCAAGAACCTTTCTTCTCCAACGGTTGTCGGTTGAACGAGCGATGTGGCCTGCCCATTGCCATTTCAACGTGCTAATTCTGCGGGCTATGTCGGTTACACCCGTTCTTCTACGGATTTCCGTCTTCCGGATTTTATCGCGTTGAAAAACCGAGCATAGCCCTCTCCATAGCACGCTGAGCGACTTTCAGCTTTTTTATGAGGCCAACATTTAGATACCACGTTTCAGTGCCATAAGTCACGCTAGTAACACATACTGGTTATAAGCCTTTGTTTTCAGACACTGCGGAATATTTGACTAGAAGATCCTCCTAAGTTTCCCGAACGCTACCCAGTCGAGTTGGATTCGTCGGCTGACCTCTTTCTCGAAATTTGATCTAACTAACTGGACTGCTTTTCCTAGGTAAACATAATGATCCACAACTTCAAGAAGCGTATTCCCAACTAGGACCGGTACAGGAATTACATGGGCATTAGACATGACTTTCGTCTTGTCCATGTTCATTTATAGACCCACTAGTTGAGATACCCTGCTGAGGTCATTGAGCATAGTGCCAAGGTTCTCTATGGATTCTGCCATGACTATGAATTAGTATATATGAATTTGAAAAAATGTCTTCAGCATTCATCTCGAGAAATCAGTTCATGCGAAATAAAGTATTTTCGCGTGATTTATTGCTTACATAAAGTATAAAATACAATTAATGGTAATAACGTACAATACTTTATAATAAAGTACGGGTGGCAACCCTACCTGTACTATCAGTTAGTGTCGTGAAAGACGACAAAGGGACATGATATGCAGATAACACGTCTGACCACCGTGGTACTGTCACTTTCACTCGTATTGTGGAAGAGGTTCAAACCCAGCAGTGGGACGTATATGAGCTGAGATGATGATGAGGAATATATTTTTATATGCCTTTAATAAAAAAAATATATAATTTCGACATTACAAACAGCTTTTTCAAATTTGTTTATTTACTTAGATAAGTTTTCCGTGTGATGACGGAGTAAGAATACAATTCACCACCCCCTATCTTACCCGTGGGTGATCGTACGAGACGACTAAGGGATATAAAACGCATATAACATCTATGCGAGAGAAGGAAAACTCGGAATAAAACCCTATACCAACACGTCTGACCAGCGTGGTATAGTAGGTCAAATTCAAATGGAAGGGTACTTCCATTATGGAGGAGGCCCGAGCCCAACAGTGGGACGTATGTGGGCTGAGATGATGATGATGACTTAGATAAGTGACTAGTGAAATTGGCACAGTCAGATTTTACGACAACCAGGAGTTGCATGACGTTTTAATCGTAGTTCTTAGTTCTTAGTATGATAGTACCTTTTTTGCATATACAAAATTCAGACACCGTCTATGTATTTTGTTATTATAAAATATTCGAATTCATAAAATAATATCGGGCTAATTAGGCCGACCAGGGTTTTTCCTTTTAAATAGAAAAAAAAAAGCTACATAAAAGATCCCATTTCAACGTGTAACGTCTGTGTTTTCGGTAATAAATTAACATATTCAAAACTAAAACGGGCGTAAATATAAATAGACTTTCCACGAAAACTTTTAGAGCTACACCTTTTATTATAGTCTATACAGATGTAGAGGGTTTTATTATGAGTTTTTCTTCTCTTATAGTGATGTTATCAGCTCCAACATTCACTGTTAGACAAGATACTCCCATACTCACCAAACTTGACAGTCAGATTGGCAATTAAAGGTCATCATCACTCACTTTTTCTTTGGCTGTCTGTTTGTTCCGAGCAATATTCCAAATGGCTGGACCGATTTTCATAATATTTTACTACCAGATACATGTCTACATAAGGAGTAACTTAGACTATAAATTTTACCCGTACCGGGATTCGAACCCGAGGCCTCATGGACTGCAGTCGCGTATCGTAATATTTTAGAACATATTGGAGATTTCAAAATGCGGGGGCGAGGCGACTAAAACTGAAGCGAAGCAAGGCGAGGCAGAATTGCCAGTACCTAATAAAAAGCGCTATGCCCAGTTATTTCATTAATATAATCTTATTTGAACATCTTGTTAATGTTCAAACATGAATGAAGACCATACAAAGATGACATGCACAGGGGGTGCGTTATTGACAGCGCCTATCTAGTGGGGCCACGAAAACGTCGTTTTAAAATTTTTATGTACATTTAAGCGTGCTATAAAATTTGTTTTGTACAGCGGACTCATATTAATAAAGAATTTTTTATAACTACTTAAATAGAAAAATAAAGTGGTGTTAAAGTTAGTAGGAGGAGAGATTTGTTGAAAAGTTTTATTCTATATTTTATATGTAGGTATGTCGGCGGGCGATTTAATTTTAAAATAATACTTGATCAATAATTGATTTAGAAAAGAATGGAAAATAAATAAAAACACTTAAAATTTAAATTAATAAAATTTATGGTAATATTAAAATTAGGAGCGGTTAACCCCCGAATGGTGTAGTGGGTAGCTCCAAACGTAGTCACCCTAATACACGAGACAAACACGTTCTAACGCATAGTCTCTTAAATCGAGTTTAATCTGAAATATTGTACTCTTTTTAGCGCATTAATATCAAATTGTACAAAAACAAACAATGTGACCGTGTTCTTATTTTAGGATTTCTGTTATCAATACGTCCACAATGGAGAGGATCATAGCCGAGATCGCTTATTTATATATTTATGTCAAGTTTAGGCACAGGATTGGAGGGAATAAGATGACGTCATAAAGTGCTAGGAAGGTGGTTCGACCCCCTGGTTCTCTTTCCCTTTCTGTAGTGAGACGTATCTTTAAACGAAGATACAACATATAGGCAGTGTCACATACCAATCGTTAGTGTATTTAATTAGTAACCATATCCTATCTATTCGCAATCTTAATGGCCTCAATATTATCATTCTCGCGACATTGGGCACCAATTGATTCAATGTATTAGATATGAAAACATATTCTTTGGTGTTAAATCGAACTGTGAATGTATCGTTATTATACGCTCCTATTGTATTTGTAATGTGAAATCTTAATGTATTTTTTGCGACCAAAGAATGTCTCTTTGTAATGTAAAAATTACAATATTTTATGAAATGTATGTATGTCTTGAGATATCATCTCATCGCAGCCTACACAAGTTCCATTGTTAGGCTTGGGCCTTCTCCACAATGCGAGAAAAATTGACCTCATCATCATCTCAGCCTATATATGTCCCACTGTTGGGCTCAGGCCTCCTCTATAATGGGAGAGTTATTGACCTACTATTCCACACTGGTCAGACGTGTTGGAATAGTGTTTTGTTTAGAGTTTGCCTTTTCTTGCATATATGATATAATATGCTTATTACATATATCCCTTGGTCGTCTTTCCACGGGCAAGATTGTGGGCACGGAAGTGGTGAATTGTATTCTTACTCCGTCACCACACAAATTGACCTCATCATCATCATCATCATCATCGCAGCCCACATACGTCCCACTGTTGGGCTCGGGCCTCCTCCACAATGGGAGGGAATTTGACCTACTATACCATGCTGGTCAGACATGCTGGTATAGGGTTTCATTTCGAGTTTTCCTTCTCTTGCACAGATGTTATGTGCACATTATATCCCATAGTCTTCTTATACGACATCCACGGGCAAGATAGGGAGTGGCAAATAGACTAGACTTTAAATATTTCCTTCTCTTGAATAGATATTATCTGCGTTTCATATCTCTTAGTCGTCTTTTACAACATCCACGGGCAAGACCAGACCCATGATGAATTGTATGTTCTTACTCCATCACCACACGGTGAATCTTGGTATATACGGCACCTAAAATAAAAATACAATGTTGAAATTATATTTTTCTAGTCAATCTTCTAAATGGCTCGACTAATTTCGACGAGAGTTTCATTGACTAACTACTAGTGTTACAAGGAGTAACTTTTATTCTTTCATAATTAATTTCAGCTTATTTATGTCCCACTGTTGGTCTCGAGCCTCCTTCACAGTAGGAGGGACATTGAACTATGCCTTAGCCGGCTCTTTTAAATATTTCCTTCTCTTGAATAGATATTATCTGCGTTTCATATCTCTTAGTCGTCTTTTACAACATCCACGGGCAAGACCAGACCCATGATGAATTGTATGTTCTTACTCCATCACCACACGGTGAATCTTGGTATATACGGCACCTAAAATAAAAATACAATGTTGAAATTATATTTTTCTAGTCAATCTTCTAAATGGCTCGACTAATTTCGACGAGAGTTTCATTGACTAACTACTAGTGTTACAAGGAGTAACTTTTATTCTTTCATAATTAATTTCAGCTTATTTATGTCCCACTGTTGGTCTCGAGCCTCCTTCACAGTAGGAGGGACATTGAACTATGCCTTAGCCGGCTCTTACCACTCCCACGAAGGGTATATTGTACTCTTAATCGCTCACCACACGAAATAAGGTAATCCTACTAATATTATGATCACTGAAGTTAAGGAACTCTGCACCTGTGATCGGCCCAACGACAAAGGCGACGTGCTATGCGGGTGTATGTGCTTACGCCCCTCTGTCGTCCCGGACGGGGCCGGGTGAGGAGTGTGCAGACGGTAACCCACCCAAAAAAAAAACCTACCAATATTATAAACGCGAAAGTTTGTATGTATGTTTGTTGATCATTCACACAATAACTACTGAATGGATTTTGATGAAACTTCACAATAATATAGCTTACATATCAGATTAAAATATAGACTATAATTTATCTCGATATACCCACGGGAAGGGGAGCTATGCGGGTAAAACCACAGGGCGCTGCTAGTATTTGTATACTTCTGTATCTGGATACGGATATGGGTATGAGAATGACGGTAAAATAACGGTTTCGTATTTAGATATCAAATTACTTCCAACTCTACGACAGTTTAGGATAGGTTTAGTTACGGATGTTAGATATTTAGGGAAATGATTTTCCGTGTAGTGGCAAAGTAAGATCGACCACCTCCTTTATTGCCCATGGTTGTCGTAACATGACTTAGGGATTATAATATGCATACAACTTCTATGCAAGAGAAGGAAAACTTGAAATAAAACTTTGTACCAACACGTCTGACAAGCGTGGTATAATAGGTCAATTTCTTCCTACTGTAGAGGAGGCTCGAGCCCAGAGAGACGACATTAAGTGTTGAGATTGTGCAGATCGGCCTATTGAAAAAAAAAACTGTCTTAATGTATCTCATGCAGATATCAATTTTATCCGAAATTATTCGAAACTGTTATGTTCTATCGCGATTGAAGCTGTAAGCTTCGGATATATTCTCATTCGGAATTAGTTTCGCACATCCCCAATTCTTACTACCCAACCCTTTGAACAGAAAATTATCTTAAACCTTTCTCAAAACCGTTATAACATAGGTAAACAATACTCTTAGAAAAATTCGTGAAAAATTGTTTGTAAGGTAATCGCACGAAATCTGATACAGCAGTTTTTGTGTAACAACCATGAATCATTTCACCCTCTCCCATTGTGATTGAATGTTGCCGTTAACGGCGGTCCATTCTGGCCACATCATGCCCTATAATTATTATATGGTCTTTCTATTAGTGTACTAAACATTAAGTACAACTAATTTACAAGTGATTTAAGTGTTTTATGGCGTGTTATAAAGTTTTAATGTTTGCGTAGGTCCATGTAGAACTACCCATTTTCTTTACACCGCATATATCGCGTTTAGTAAACTCACTCTAGAAGGCGAGGAAAATTTACCTAATCTATCATTGTTATTTTTCAATAATATTATTTGTTTACACCCCTTCTCCTTGGTTGCGGAGTAGAAGTTAAATGTCGTCTCTTACACGTGGGTGTCGTAAAAGACGACTAAGGGATTGTAATATGCAGGTAACGTCTATGCAAGAGAAGGAAAACTGGATATGAAAGGAAAAGACGACTAAGGGTTATAATCCTTACTTAATATTATTAATGCGAAAGTAAGTCTGTTTGTTTGTTACGCTTGCACGCTTAAACCACCTAAACAATTTCAAAAATTCTTTCACCAGTGGAAAGCTATAATAACAGGGAGTAACATAGGCTATATTTTATTCCGATATTCCCACGGGAACGGGAACTACACGGGTAAGGCAACTAAAACCGAAGCAAAGCGAGTTGCTAGTATGCTTATAAAATCTATGTAAGACAAGCAAAATTAGAAATAAAACCCTATACCAACATGTCTGGCCAGCGTGGAACAGTTGTTTAATTTCTCTCTCCCATTGATGATGATGATAACATGCCTAATCATGTTTCAGTTACGTTTTTTATAAATTTTATCCACCCGTCTGAACACATAACTGTTGCTGATACAAAAGAAAAATCTGAGATAATTCCAAGTAAATGTTTTAATGAGTATTACGGAGCAGGAATTCTCTCAAATAACTGTTAGTCACATTAAGTAAATATTATAATGTATTATGTATATGTATATATTTTAGGTGAGCGGTCGGGCCATTGTCGCGCGGTAAACAGCGAACAACCATTAGACTCTGTTTGCGGTGCGGCGAATGGTGCGACTTTATTGTCTCACCCTTTAAAGTACTTATAACTTATCTTAATTTTACCTTACGTTGTGTTTGCGGTGGCAACACCAGGAGAAAGCATTAGTTAATTGAGAGTATTATTTACGACAGTGAGCTCTTAACGTGAAATGAACAACAAACCTCGTAATTTAGGAAGCGGTGTCCAGTTCATGTGTTTATTTTAATTCGCCGGGCGTTTGTTTGAACATATGTGTTTTCATATCATTATATCGTCGTAGACTGCTGGACGCAGGCTTCGTTCATGTTTCGCTACAAAGCGCGGTACTACGCCGCCTCCATCCAACGACTTTGACCAAGTCATCGGTCCACCTAGTGCAGGGGCGTCCAACACTGCGTTTTCGGATACGTAGTCGCCACTCGTGAACTTGCTCATTGCTACTTAACTTCAGTGTGCTAATTCTTCGTGCTATGTTCATGATTAGTTATTATTAAAAACAAACTGCTGACAGAAGTGAAAACTTAAAACTATGAAACAAGTTTTTGTATATTCAAATTAATTGTTTGATTATAAATAAAAATTTGCAAATTAAACTTTTTTATATTTATCTTATTTTGACATATGTAGCTACAGATAGTGTTAACACGTCACTTGACCCTGTCTATATATTTGTTTGGAGTATTTGATTTTTGATTGCCCACGTTTCGAACACTTCACAGCGTTCAAGGGACTAAGACGTCTCACGTCCAACAAGTCATCGCTATTACACAAAAAATCAACTAAATATAAATGTTTTATTGAGATATGTTAAGAAACACATTTTATTGGATAAAATGTTATGTATGTTCATTAGGGTGTCCTGTTCATGTATGGAAGAAAACTAAAATTGAGCTACACTCACGCAAGAGTCAAAATTTGTGTATTTTAACCTAGATTAAGAAAATTATATTAAAAATAGAATCGCGTTATGTCTTTAGGGCTCTACCAGACGTTAAAGTTTTGTAAAATTGAGGGTTTTACATACTTCTGCCGTATGTACAAATAGACACAACAAACAAGATAAAAATTAGTTTTATTACTTCAAATATTATTACAAACTACACAAAATAAAATAAACAAAATTAAACATAAACAATCAATGTCAAAAAATTAAAATGTGAACTTATTTTTGTGTTTAAAATTAGGCATTTCTGCACGAGATTGCAAGCGAGTTCTAATAAATCCACCTCTAAAATTAGCGTTAATAACGCTTTGAGAAGCCTCTGTTACTAGCTTAACACATCGCTCCACAGATTGTGTGTGACAAGGAATGTCAGGAACAACCAAGTTTCTTTCTCTTGCCATGATCTGGAGGTCCTCGTTGGAAATCTGCCGAAGAACTGGCGGCTCCGTAACTTGGCACTCATGCCACACAATCATTTCGGTGTAATCTATTGCAGAGAAGTAAATTTTTAGTGGCTTAAATATCCTGCATTTAGCGCTAGTTAGAGTTTCCCGGGCTTTTAATATTCTTCGCAACGCCAGCTCGCGAATATGTTCTCTATCATCGAACAACGTGGTAACGAGGAGGTTCTCAGAATGCGCAAAAAAAGAGTTTCTTTCAATAACAGCATCCATAACAGATTTAAGATTATTAGGTAAAAACCGAGAGAATTTAATCAGCTGGAACATATGTTGGGCTCCATCTTTAAATGAGCTCTTTTGCTTAATTAAAAACCAAACCGGGGCGTATACTTTAACCACGTAGTCGACAAGTAACAACAGATTTTTAGGTGGGTAGTTTACGTAAGTACTCTTAATACTTCGTAAACTCTAAGTATACGATTAGCAAATGTAAGCCATCATGAGTGTGACATTTTTCAGACTGACGGTTTGCTAACTCAGGAGAACAGTAACCAATCGACACAGCTTTACATATCTCAAAAAGTTACTTTTGGTGGTCTAAGGTGGAGTCGGTTTCCTGTGTAAATAATAACTTTAATCTAGCCGTTTCTTTCTTGTCTACAACACTTATAAACATATTTCTATCTTTCCTTTTGTCCAACAAAAAGCTTCTTTCGTTATGTGGAACCTTGCTTTGTTTCGAACACAAACAACATTCGAATGACGTGCATTTACAGGAAGCAACATCGAAGAGAGTTTTTGATAATTGTAAGAAGTACTGTAGTTTTTTTTTTTTCAAAACTATCATTACGTTTGCTCTTGGGGTATCTTTTTAAATTAAGGTACTTTTCAAGATAAGATTTCAGTAGTTGTGTAACTCGTTCTTTAGTTACGATTGGAATAGAAGCCTTGGTCCAAATATTGCAAATCTCTACAGAAACAACAGCAAAAGCCTCGGAATTGGATGGATCTTTTCCATTGGACTGGAATTTCAGGTAAATTTTTTACAAATATAATTTTAGTTACATCTTTTATCGTTGGTAGCTGCCGACCGTCAAGTTCCTTGAATGGTCCTAATATAGAACAAGTAGTCTCACTACGTCTTGAACCCATTATTCACAACCACAAGAACAATATAAATTACTTAAAATAGTCGTAACTGCACTTTTATGTCGTATTAATTACTAAGACCACATCACAAACTAAAGCGAGTTAAGTCGAAAAAGTCCGCGAGGCAAGTCAAAACTCGAAGGTATTTGCAAGTTGTCTCCTGAATAAAATCGAATACCTAGTGACATGTAGTTGTATGCAAGTCAAATATAAGTATTTATTTTTATAACTACATTGAATAAAATGAATGTATTTTTCAATATTTTTGTCTAGAAATCGACATTGAAAATAGCAAGATATCACCATAAAAAGTATGTTTTTCTTAAACTTTAAGCATTGGTAGAGCCCTCAAGATTTAATTTTTTTTATTTTTTTTGACTGATTTCACAATCTACAAGTAATAACGCAAATTTTAAGAGGTCTTGCATTACGATATTTGAACAAAAAAATTTTCGGGACACCCTAGTTCATGCAATGTGCGAGTATGTTCATCCTCTAAGCAGATGTGTGAAGGTCGATCGCGACTGCGGCTCCGCTATTATAAATTACATAGCTCTCCGGCCTATTTGACATTGCCTACAAAAAAATCACATTACTTTAATGGAATGAAATATTTTTATTTATTACTTTAATTCCGTGACATAGTAAGAATACAATTCACCACCCCTCTCTTACCCGGTAAGTGTCGTAAAAGACTACTAAAGGATTGTATATATATAACATCTACGCAAGAGGAGGGAAACTTGAAATGAAACCCTATGGACCTTTACAAGGCCGCTGCCTACCGCGAAGAAAGTGAAGGGAGTGTGAATGCGTGCATTGAGGTTCGGTGATACCAAAGGCACTACCAAAACCCTCCACACGCAAACACCCTCAGAAAGTTGGGCTTCCGGCTCTCTTGCTCACCGAACGAAGCGCAGTAACAAATTGCTACTACTCAGACGTCGATTTTCTGCGAGAGCGTGGTACTACCCCGGATGGACCGGCCCGCGGCTGTAGATAGATAACTGTCGACAGTGTGGTTCTACCACTAGGAAAATGGTGAATTAACTTCCTATTGTGGAGGAGGCTTGAATCCAATAGTGGGACGTATATGAGCTGAAATTATGAATTATGATTATTTGAGTGCCTACTAAAAGGTGTCGAGCTCTTGACTCTTATTTAATCTGATAAGAGCGACTTGACGTTACCAAATTTACCTCGTCTCATAGGTATACATCGCGATGCTGCGTCCTATCTGTATACTAAATTAGGAGGGAAATTGACCTACTATACCACGCTGATCAGACGTTTGTGTAGTTTTATTTCAAGTTACTCTTACATAGGTGTTGTATGAATATTATATATATGACGACTGAGGGATATATATGACGAGGTGTTGTATGAATATTATATATCATTGATGTCATATGACGTCCACGGGTAAACCCCGCCGCACATGCATTTGCTCTCACGTGTCGACGCAGGCACGAGTTTGGTACTGCGTCATAGGTTTTAAATACTGCCACTCGCATACGGCTCGTGACGGCCAATGCGAGTGTGGGCATGTGCAGCGGGGTTGAATTATATTCTTACTCCGTCACCACACGGAGAACGGAAGCACATTATTATACCTAGTGCTATTGTTACTTGGTGCGTGTTCATAGTTTTAATTCAATCTGACTATTTAAAATCAATCAAAATCACGATCAAAGAATTCGTTCAAAGATACACACAGACAAGTGAAGGTAATAGAATTGCGTAAAGAATAAAAAAGATCTTTTATTTTTTTTTTAATATTTATTTAAGACAACACCCTGCACTAAGGAAATAATCCTTGTATTGCGGGGGACTTCACAAACATACACTTAACGGACACAAATTACATCCAGACTCAGAACAACAATTTGTGGATCGCACAAAGTGTTGTTCCGCGTGGGATTTGAACCCCCGACACTGGCGCTGTAGGTCAAATCTATTTCGCTTTCAAAAACAGTAAAAAAGTAATATACTTTGTTTCAACCTTAAAATATATTTATGCTATAAATATTTATTAAGAAAAATGTAATTGCAATCCCAAATATAATTTAACAACATAGATGACTGTTTTTCATTCTGTTTCGAAAGCATTTTCTTAAATTGCTTTGGCGAATTTGTGAGAGATGAGGTTTGTTCCAAGCGATTTGGTAAATGATAAATTCCAACATAATAAATAATGACCAATATCTTTTTAAAGAGGATAATTTTGCAATTTATCTTACTTTAGTAACAAAATTTGGATAGATTACTTTTGCCAAGGGCAATGAAGGCAAAGCACTTGTTATTTGATTAGGCTTTTAAGCGCCTTTGAATAGCTTTAGTTACCTGGAGGGTCTGTTTCACTAACAAAAGTAGCCGAATAACTAAGTTGTTTACAAAATAAAACCCATTTAGGTACAGCTTTATGGTTAAGCGAGTAAAGTAATAACTTTAATTAAGTTTCAATTTATTTTTGTATTTTATAAAGCTTGGTGACGGAGTAAGATTATAATTAACTGCCTCCCATTTTGCCCATGGCTATTGTAAGAAAAAGTCTGAGTAAAACCCTATGAGTCCATAGACATTCACTGTGGGACATCGGCCTCCCCACGATTATTTGTATTATTTTTTATTATACGGGTAATTCTCATTTTTGGAAAAAATAAGTGTGACAATAATTTTACTAATCTGTTGTACTTATATATCGGGATTATAAATTGCGATATTAATAAATAGATAAAAGACTATAAGTTCATACAATAAACATGTGAAATAATTGAATAGTTAATTTTTAATTAAATGTTAATTCGTCAAAATTGTCCCTTCCGTGGATGTGATCACTCTGACTTTGTAAGGAAAAAAAATTATAACTTAAATTTCTTATTCATTACTATAAAAAAAGCAATACCAATATTAACAATAGTAAATTTACTCATTAAATTTTAAATAAATAATACCTATAACTATACAATATGCTTCATCTATTCAAAAATAAAATTGTGATCAATTTTTTTGTCACTTCCATGGATGAGTGTCACATCGTCGTTTATTAAATAAGTATTTTGCGAGTAACGAAACGCGACGCGAGTATAGAAAAAGAAGCCATGCGCCATTTTGATTCAGCTGTCAGCTATCGGAGTTGTAACTGCTAAGAAATATAATTAAATAGTTTTCTATTCTCAAAACTCGTCAAGCATAAGTGGTCACAACTGTGTTCATTGTCAAAGGTATGTATAATTCAAATATGAAGCTTGGTTTTATGATTTATTTGCGTTTATGTGTCACAATTACTATGCTAAAATTTGAATTTTGTCGTGTGATTTGGAGGTTATGTTTTTGAGAGTTAAATGAAAAAATGTCACTTCCATGGACGTCACTTCTATGGATCCGTGGACAGATTTTCTGTCCATGGATGTGACCATTGGCCCATGGAAGTGACAATTGCTTAGATCCGCGTGCGAATGACAATTGCATAGATATGGGTGCTTTTTGTAGCATGCGCCTGCGCAGTTTTTGCCCACCTACAAAAACTTCTTGACCAGATTCTTCATCCTATGCAAATAGAAACAATGCATGTCTTGAGCGACGGAACAACTGCGCAATATAGAAACAAGAAGGCATTTTATTTATTTACCCAATACTTAACGCATCGATATGGGCTATGATTTGCTACGTGGAATTTTAGTGAAGCTGGACATGGCAAAGGGGCCATGGATGGTGTAGGAGCGATTGTTAAACGTACAGCAGATCGTATAGTTGCTCAAGGCCAAGATGTTCCCGATCTTGATACACTGATCAAATCGTTAGAAACAAATATAACCAATGTCATAATTTCTGTTGTGACCGAGGAACATATACAGGAAATAGACAAGCTATTGTCTGAACAAGGAAAAAGTATTCCTGAAACTTTAAAAATTCATCAGATTACCTGGGACGCAACAAACCCAAGAAGGATTTATCTGCGAAAGTTAACATTTACCATTTGTAAACCTGGTGAAAAATGCCCTCATTATTCATTGACGAAAGGTTTTTTTGATTTCAGCAGTAGTCCACGTTTGATCACTAATCCAGAACCTAGTGCTGAACCACTAATTTTGCAGAATTGCCAAGATGTTCCAGTGCTTGATATTCGTGAAAACAACCATTCAAGTTCTGATTCAAACTGTGTTCATGTGCACACAATTGGAGCAAATGAAAACCAACCCGGCAATACAAAATCTGCTGTGTTAAAGGAGGGATTGTGGGTAGTTGCAAGATTTTTGTCAAAGAAAACAGAGAATCATTTTATTGGTCAAATTATTGGATTTGATGATGAAGAACCGAAAGTGAAATTTACAAAAAAGACAAGAGTTACCAAAGAATTTACTACTTTCCTTTGGATAGAACCTGATGATATATTCCCTATTCCACGTGATGATATAATGACTGTTTTAACCGAACCTACACCAGGCAGGCGCGGCGAATTATTGTTTAATAATGTTGATCTCAAAAAATACAAAAATATTCAATAGTTTACATTAAATGTAACTAAGAGTGACATTAAATTAATGTACGACATTTATAGGGAATGACTATGGGATAAGAAATTTGGAACCTCCCAGAATAGAAAAAAATGATTAAATATTAATTTCTTTACATTTCTCGAATAGTTTTTCATGTTGACTAGAATTATTCCTTAAAATATCGTCCACTAGTTTAATTTTATCATACAAAAATTACTAGTTATAGTTCATGACTGATTTTTAATGTTGTAGTTGATTAAGATTTAGTTGTTATTTTTACATATTTTATTACAGTTAGACTGGGTATGACACTGATAATTATACTTACTAATTAATATTTCTAGACAAGTGATAATATTGAAACTCAGTTCCTGTTATTTGATTATAATTCTGGGTAAGCACCAATTAAGACTGAATTTTCGAAGTTGATTTTGTCGTTATTTCCCTTGTTATGCAAGCAACGTTAATACAATAAAGTTGATTTACAACTGATACAATGGTATATTTATTATTTACAGCCAGCATACAACCAGCCTGCAATGTATCACTTCCAAGGATTAATTTAACATTGAGTATGTCACTTCCATAGATGTGAGGTCACTACCATGGAAGACATTTTTTTCAAACCCTTATAAATAACTATAAAAAGTGCTGCAAGCTTGGAGAACAATTTTTTTTGGAAGAACTGGACCGAGACTACCAGAATCCATCATCACTTTTATCTAAAAGACGTTTACACTTTGTTATCAGTTTTTTTAATCAAAAATGAGAATTACCCATACACGATATATTGAGAATATACAGGTGTATCAGGTTATGGGACAACTGTTCGAGTATGTTGTAGTTTAACGGTCATAGATTGTAATTAGAATGTACATTACACAAAAAACAATATACCATAAAAGTTATAGTAATTTCAAAAAAATGTGTCTAAGAGTCTATGCCTTAAATGTTACGTATTATGTAGGCATGTACAGACAGAATACATGTAGGCATGTAAAGCTTCGACAGTATAATTTCATTCATTCATACCTAGAATTGCGCAAACGCTTCAATGAGCGTAGGTAACAACGGCGAGCCGTCAACGGTCATCGGCCGATCAGCTGTTTTAAAGCGAAGTTTGTCTTGCTTATGCGAAGTATGAATATGTTGCGTATTAAGTATCATTGACTTTATACATTTCAATCGGAATTACACGAAAAAGCGATGACAAAATTGAAAACTTTACATGTCCCTAATTCCTTAACGAATCGATATTTTTCGTTCAAATTTTTTTCATGGGTTCCTACCACGCCTAGCTCCCTTTTGACCAGTTGCCCCATAACCTGATGCACTCTGTATATTTCACAAGCTTTTTCTTGATTATTTAAAAGACGTTTACACGTTCCTAAGGCTGTAACATATTTCTCCATATACATTCTGCTACTAACCTCAGGCTTTGGCCATAGTGAAATGAGAATTTACCTACTATACCACGTTGGTCAAAGATGTTGGTATAATAAAACTACTTTTACGGATTATATTCGGCAAGAAAACTCAGGGGACATGATGCTAACGGACGGATCTTTCTCAGTGTGGCCGCGTTCCGATCCGGTGGTAGTATATTAGTTTTGTTAGTTTTAAACAAGTAACAAATTGTAACAATAATTGCTACAAATTTAATAATTAATAATTACTAACCATAAACAATATAATTTTTTCATATAGAATCATTTTGTTCTTACACTGGCAATAAATTTGTACTAAAATGTGGGTAACAATTTAATAAATTTATAACTATTTTCTGTATCGGGTAGATAATTGTAAATGTCTGTAATAACGATTACTTGTTGGACGTGAGACACCTTAGTCCGCCCGTGACCATGAATGCTGCAAAGTGTTCGAAACGTCGGGCAATCATAAATCAAATACAAACGCGATATAATCCGTAAAAGTAGTTTTATTTACAATGTGTAGTGCTCGCGTAAACATCAGATATCATTATGTTGGTATAAGGTTATGTCATGTTTTCCTTTTGCTGTGTCGAAGTTATCTCCATACCATATCTCTTTTACGCGACCCACGAGTAGAGGAGGGATGATAAATTATTTTCTTCCCCCGTCATCACATGAAAACTTCAATAATTTATTACATTACACATTTTAAATAAAACTACTCTACAGCTTTTATAGCGTTTGTATTTGATTCCGCCCGTGACCAGGAATGCTGCAAAGTATTCGAAACGTCGGGCAAACAAAAATCAAATACAAACGTGATAAAACTCGTAGTTTTATTAAAAAATTTAATTTAGACAAATTCAATATACTATGAATACAAAATCACTGTATTAAACTCATATTTTCATCTTCATTTAACTTGCCACTTTCATAATCTAGTTAACTATACGAAAGGGGATTTTCTATGTTCATAAAAAATAATAAAGTATTCAATTTACCTGCCATTGTTTGCGGCGCAAAGTGGAAAGTTGGTAAATAGAAGCTGCAAAAACATGATAAAGCCGCTAAAAATATGCTGGTTTCATAGCTAACACGTTAAAAGCTGGTCGTAAGCTTGCTCTCAGAGGATCAGTACTCTATTTACGGGCAAGTACTTTCATAACAGCTGATGTAATGCTTATGAGATGTAGTCTAATTTCCTTTTTCTTTTTCTTATTTATTTATAATTCAACACCTTTATCGCCTATGGGGTAAGCAGAACGCAGGTTTCGCCATACTATCCGTAATACTATGTAATACATTAGTTTATCGAGTACACCCAAACGCGAGCTTTCTATCTGATTCTTGATTTCGACTCTGAGGACTTCAAGACCTCCTGCTCGAATTAGATACCTTTTGAGTGGAACAAACGAGGCTGACTCTTTTTTTCGGTTGTGTGAATCATGTACCTACTTGTATAAATGACGGAATTGTATAAATCGAAATAGATGGTCTTATTTAAATGTTACGTGACGTACGTAAAATATGTAAATTAAATATGTCGTGAACAGAAAAGACAGATCTTTACCTAATGTAGAGATATTCCAAATCACACAAATTAGAACAATAACGGTGTTTATGTCCAATCAATAAAATCAGTCTATTTATATCTAAGCTTACTGGTATTGTATTCCATTTTCAATCGTCTAAATATACCACAGAATATGTTTCAGCTTTCAAAGATAATATTGTAGCGTCTGTTGTCTATTTTAAAATAATCAACGTTTTAAACTTACTCTATTATGAAATTATCATGGCTCTATACTGTTCTCGATCTGTCCGTATGGTGACGGAGTAAGAGCACTATTCACCACCCCCTCTCTTGCCCGCGGGTATCGTAAAAGACGACTAAGGGATATAATATACTTATAACATCTATGCAAGAGAAGCAAAACGCGAAACAAAATCCTAAGACAACACGTCTGACCAGCGTGGTATAGTGGGTCAATTTCCCTTCCATAATGGAGGTGGCCTGAGTCCAACAATGCGAAGCCCAATGATGATTATGATAATACTGTTCTCCAATTTGGAAATTGTCGTCATTTTAAAGTATTTCCAATTTGAGGTCGACACAGTTTTTTGTTTTATTTCATAACCTTAATTGATAGTCACATTACAATAGTTATATTTAAGAATCAATGACATTAATAACCCATTTAGCACCTGGCACAGCAAACATGGCGTTAATATAAGTTTAGTAACCTGCAGAATATTGGCTGTCGTATGCAATATCCTGTTTCAATGAATTTCCCCTTTGCAGATTAGGTAATTTCGTGCTTGTATATTTTCGACGATTACGCCCTTCGATTTAATGGTTAGATGGATTTATAAATGGATATAGGACTTAAAGTATCTTTATACCTATATTCTAAAACCGCAGTAGACAGGAATGTGTGGTTAACGTTTGGTGCGTCAGAATTTGGTCTTTGGTCGTCGGTCTCCGCTGTTATAATTCTCTGGAACAAAATTACTGAATCGCCATATAGACATATATGGAGCCAGTACTTTCATATTTAGCGTAACTGGATAGCTAAAAACAGGCTGCTTGGCGATCGTGGATTAGTGTAATGGGTTTCCCGATAGAGCTCCTACTCCATTTTTTGGGAGGCTATGATGCGGACGCACTCCTTTCGTGTGGTCCGGGGGGACAAGAGGGCGGTGAGCGACCCTATAACCCACCCTATTCCTTCCACTTCCCTCATAATCCGCCGTATTCCCCCCATTTGTCCCATGATAACTCATAAAAGTATGCAATTATTCATCCATATTTTCTTATGATGTTATCACGCGCGGGTGACCGGACCGGGGATTTAGCCTGGCACACGCGGAGAGTCTAGCCTCGCGACGGCGATCGGCGTACCCGGAAGGGGACATCGATGGGAGAGTGTTCTCCCTCGGGGTATTCCGACGGGCCGACCACTGAAGTCAAGGAACTCTGCACCGGCGGTCGGCGTAACGACAAAGGCGCCGTGCTATAGGGTGGGTTACGGGGCTGCGCGTCGCCCCGGACGGAGACGGGCCGCGGGTGCGCTGACCGTAGCGCACTCCAAAAAAAAAAATTACGTTATCACCTGAAATTATCGCAAGTAAACCGACTTCACGGACAACCAATGATTTTTTGCCCCTTCGGAATCGTATTTTGGATCGACAGTCGCATTCTTAATTCTTATGCACTTGATCTATAAAGCCATCTGTGTTCTAACATTATATTTAATTCTTCATGTTATTATTCATACAATAATAGACGCTTGACCCTTTTTTGTGCAGAACCTTTTAGTTTTAATGCTCGACAAGAAGTGTTTCGTTAAATTAGGCAAACTAATGCAAACGTTATGTTTTACATTAATTTGTTAATTTTTAGGCAAAGTTAAATATAAATCGTTTCAGTAAAATCGCATACGTTTTTTTTATTTTCATCTTCAGCTCTACGCGTCCCACTACTGAGCTCGAGCCTACTAAATAATGGGAGGGAAATTGACCTACTATACCACGCTAGTCAGACTTGTTGGTACAGGGTTTAGTTTAAAGTTTTTTCATATGTGTTAAGAAACTAAAAAATATTTAATGCTTTCTGACGTCCCACTGTAGGGCTCGAGTCTCCTCTGCAATAGGAGGGAAGAATATACGCGAGTTTTAAACGTGGGCACAAAACAATTTTTACAGATGTAGTGTATTTGATTTTTACTTTCCCGACGTATCGAACAATTTTCAGCGTTCATTGTCACGGTAGGACAGAAACATGTTTAAAAAAATAAAATATTGGATATCGGGATCTCATTAAAGCGAAGACCAATGTAAGGAATGAAATGTATGAAACACGAAATGAAGGGATAGGGACTAAACATACATTGATAGGTCGTCTGATAGGAATCTTTAAAAAGGAAGACATATTGCGTCAGACCCAAGTAATTAGGATAATGATGATGGTATCTCTTTGAAATATATCTCTCTCTCTTTTCATTCTAATAATTTAGTTCTAAATGAGACAAAAACTAAATGTATTAAATTTACTACTCCCAATGTGAGACAATTGGAAACCAATGTTCAAATGAATGGGGTGGCTCTGGACCTTGTGGAATCAACCACCTTTTTAGGCATCACTATAGATAATAGACTCCAATGGGGGCCTCATATTGAGAAACTGTCAAATAGGCTCAGCTCAGCGGCTTATGCGGTAAAAAAAATTCGCGCATTAACCGATGTTGAAACAGCCAGAATAGTTTATTTCGCATACTTTCATAGTCTCATGTCATACGGCATATTACTTTGGGGCTGCTCCGCGGAATTGAATAGAATTTTTATTCTACAAAAAAGGGCGGTCCGCGCGATATATAATTTAGGCCCAAGAGTGTCACTAAGAGAGAAATTTAAAGAGATAAATATTCTGACTGTTATATCTCAATATATATACGAGAATGTATTTTATGTAAAGAAAAATATCGGTAACTTTGAAAAATATAGTGACATTCATCATGTAAATACTCGGAATAAGGATAAATTAGTTGTACACAGTACTCGTCTTCAACGAGTTAACAGATCCTTCATGGGGCAATGTATACGCTTCTACAACAAATTACCTATTAATATTCGAGATATGCCAGTTAATAAGTTTAAAAAAGCAATCAAGAGTAGATTTTGTAGAAAAGGTTATTATAAAATCTCGGATTATCTTGATGATAATACAGACTGGTTATGAGCAGCTCCTCATTCAGGCATTTTCTCATTATTTCAAAAGGTGTTACATACATGTTTATTCTGTTGCTGTTAATATAATTGTAAAGCGTAGCGTGTTTTGCCAAACGAATTTGTTATTTAATCTGTGTTTTATGTTTGTGGCCCTTGGTATTGGTCATGCTCACTGAAGGGTCTGCTTGCGGTAGCTACGAGGAGCGGGTCACTCCCTTCCCTCCATTGTGGTTGAGGGGAGTGATGGCTGCTCTAGTGGTTAACTCGTGATCGGGTGCCGCTTGCGGGATCTGGTCCAGCCATGGTACTTTTTCGTTATATTTAATAACTGTATTGTATGATGGTTCGAAAGGCATCACACTGGAGCTATTAATAGACATGTTGTTGTATATTATCTTAGTAAAAAAAAAATAGTAAATGAATAAAAAAGAAGACAAGCCCACTGAGTTTCTTGCCGGATCTTCTCAGTGCGGTCGCGTTCCGATCCGGTAGTAGTGTAAGGTAAAATGTAAAAAAGTGACCATATGTAAGTGCCCCCGCGGGGTTTATGCATAATAAAGTATTTGAATTTGAAAAAGCTTACCAGTAAGTTCAGTGTGTCAGATTATTGTTCTATGGTAATTAAATATTTAGTTTTGTGATCATAGCACATAGACTTCCCACTGCTGGGCTCGAGCGTCCTCCACAACGGTATGGAAACTGACCTACTATACCACGGGTTGGTGTAGGGTTTTATGTCGAGGTTTCCTTCTCTTACACACCTACGAACAAGAAAGTTTGTGGTGACTTGTATTCTTAGTCACCATACGCAGGTTGCTCTTAGGAATCATAAAAATCAGCCAGCTAAGGATGCTTCCTTAGCTGGCTGATTTTTTGGCTTTGGCTGATTTCAAGGAAGGAGAAAAGTAGCGCTCTCTGAATTGCATCACACACCTGCCTAGCTACTACTAGATTATTACATTAAGCTGTTCTCTGCGGGGATCGAAACCACGATACTAGGAGAGGCTGGTACTTAGACCACATCGCCATCTGCGCAGTCAAAATTATAACAATTTACAGCAAAATTGCCGGTGCATGCAGTACAGAGTAACAGTTTTAATAAATACGTTTATGTTCTTTCAGTGTAAACTGTTCGTAACAACGTAAGTTAACTTCCTAACATTGTTTGAAGGCCGAGTGTGGTGTTTTCAACAGGCTTGTAGTAACTTTGTTTATGTTTCCTTCTACACGTCGGATTAATTTGAAATATTACACACTTATCGACGCTACGTCCGGGAAACTTAAGAGGATGTTCTCGTCCAACATACCTCATTGTCTGAAAACACAGGTCTACGGTCAATGTGTATAACCAATCATGACTTATGGCATGACAATGTATGTTTGTAAAGTCTTCTGCAATATGAGGATTATGCCCTTAATGCAGAGTATTGTCTTTTAAAAAAGAAAAATAATATTAGCACGCTGAAGTGACAATGGGCAGGCCAGTACGCTCGAGGAACCGATATTCGCCGGAAAAGAAAGGTTCTCGAGTGGCGACCATGTTTCGGACGACGCAGTGTAGGACGATCTCCGACTGTGAAAAATGCACATTTTAATATGAAAAATACATGCAACATTATATTTTTTTTTACAAAATACATGCTGATGTGATTTCGACTTGGTAGTAAAAGAATACAAAGCATCAAAAACCTCTTTCTTCCCCGTAGGTGATTAAAAAAACGAATGAGAGGTTCAAGCAGATAACAGTACTGAAAGAGAAGGAAAGTTATAGTGAAACTGTATACCAACCCGTTTGACCATTGTATTTTTTTTTAGGTTAATTTCTTTTCCATTGTGAAAGAGGCTCGCGTCAGGTAGTGGGACGTATATAACCTGTGATAAATTGTTTCCCTCACTATTCGTTTAAAGCAGCCTCCACGATAGAAAGGGAACGGATTGATAGAAAGTGGCTTGCAGTGGTAGGACCACGCTGTTGACAATTGTCTGTCTACAGCCGCGGGCCGTTCCGTTCGGGGTAGTACCTACCACACTCTCAAAAATCGACGTCTAAGTAGTAGGAATTTGTTACTGCGCTTCGTTTGGTGAGCGAGAGAGGCGGCAGCCCAACTATCTGACGGTGTTTGCATGTTGTGGGTTTAAGTGATGCCTTTAGTATCACCGAACCTCATTGCAAGCATTCACACTCCCTTCCCTTCTTTCACGGTAGACAGCGGCCTAGCAAAGGTTCATGAGCGGCAGCAACACTTACCATCAGGTGTACTGTTTGCCACTGATTGCAATAAAAAATCTATTACACCACACTCGCCGGTCTTGGTGGTGGTTAAGGTGAGTGAACACTCAACATAAGTTGAGTGTTCCTCTCTTGAAAAAAAAAACCTATTCTCTATGACCAAACGTACACATTGCGAGGCAATGCGATATATTCTTTTGTTTATTTCAAATTTGCCTCACTAATGTAGCGTAAATGTTCAAAGATATCACGCCGAGCCACGTTAAAATATGACTTTTACTCACAGCGAATGCGTTCCCTGGCTTACTCTCAGCTTGTAACACCAGTCGTTATCAATATTTTAATCTGAATGCCACATCTCCGCTCGCAACTAATTGAGATGCAAATTCTACATCATAATATATTCAATGATTAACACATACGGCGGCCCATAAAATATTCATCAAAACAAACCATGTTTTGTGACGTCACAGCTTAGCTAGACGCCTCCCACCCGGATAAGTCTCCGGGTGTACGGGAAATAACTACAGATTAGAAGCGTTCCACGACAAGCTTCTAATGTAGTTTGGAGATTTTGAGGCGGGGGTCGATTTTCACCGTACATAAGTGTATAAATAAAACTATTTTTACGGCTTTATATAAACTTTATATTTGACGGTTGGGCTCGAGTTTCCATCGCAATGGGAGGCAAATTGACCTACTTTTATTTCAAAATTTACATCTTTTGCGTAGATGTTATCTGCATTTATAATCTCTTTCGACACCCACGGGCAGAAAATGGACTAGTGAATGGTATTTCCGTATGGTGACGGAGTAAGAAGACAATTCACCACTCCCTATCTTGCCAGTGGATGTCGTAAAAGACAACTAAGGGATATAATTTGCATATAACATCTACGCAAGAGAAGGAAAACGTAAAATAAAACCATATACCAACCTGTCTGACCAGCTTGGTGTAGTAATGTCAATTTCCCTCCTATTATGGAGCGGGCTCGAGCCCAGCAGTGGGACGTATATGGGCTGAAATAATGATGATGAATGGTATTCTTACTCCGTCACCACACGGAAAAGCCGATGCAGTTATTAAATTTGACCCATATTTTTGATACTAATTCATTGCCAAGCACAAAAAGAAAATAAAAGTCCGTAAAACTTATAACTAATGATTTATGAAACTCAAAGACTGGACTTTTAACAAATTACTTTAAATACCTTTGTTTATTATATCATAAATCATTTGTTTTTGGATGATTAATAATTCGATGAGTAAATAATAAGGATAATGTTTCTAGACGTTTTAAGATATCGAATCGCAATTAATCAGGAAAGGCGAACGCTGACGGGCGTACGTAAGTTTATATTAATTAGTTCATATTTATATAAAACAATAGTTTAGTTAGGTATCTAATTAGTTAATTAATTATTATAATTACTTCTTTTTTTGTGTAGTTAATTTTCTTTTGCCTGTATATATATATATATATGTATGTATATGTATAATTTATTATTCATATTCCCAAGGGAAATAATATTTTATTACGTACGTAACTGTAAACTATAAATACTACATAAAACTGTAAACTAGAAATATATTGACAACGCATATATGGACATATTTTTAATAGTATTTTTTAGTCTTATTCTTGGCCGGCCCAAGATTCACTCTCTTTAAATCTGAAATTATTGCAATTTGGCAAAGTAAAACATGGTCAAAATAAAACACTATGGTTATCAGCCTAGCCAACATGGTGTAGTCAGCTAATTACCCACATTTAGAGGATATGTTTGCCCAACAGTGGGACGTGTAATATAAATTAAATTCAAATATTCCAATTGTAGATAAGTATTTAAATCGTTGCTGTAATTTATTTAATTGAGGAATGTTACTTTTTCATTGAATAAGGAAAACATTGTTACGAAATATTAGCTGAGTATCTAATCCAGTGGTGGGCAAACGTTTTTAATGGCGGGCCACAAAGTTTAAGAAATTCTAGAGAAGGCCCAAAATTATAGAAATGCATTGTGTATTAAAGCTTTTTAATAAACAAAATACCTTTTACTTATACGCCTTGTTAGGCATGTGAGACATATGGAATTGTTTTTGATTTACTATAATATTTTCGAAAGCAGGTCCCCTCTGTGATGAAGGAACTTTCAAGGAAGTGCGAAGTGCGAAAAGGTGTTCATCAGTCAATCGGTTTCTGATTGAGGTTACCCGTTTTCTTGGCGGGCCGGATTAAATACTTTCGCGGGCCGGAGTTGGCCCGCGGGCCGTACTTTGCCCATCACTGATCTAATCGATACCAATTTCGTATCGATGAATAAGTAATTATAGGCAATTCATGTTGGAACACAAATTACGAATAAATACAACCGGCCCCTCGCTGTGCTATAAATACCATGGCAACGAATTTACCGCTTCAGATCCCGGGATAATTTTCGCCGTGTCACATCTCAAGCGCGTCGCTATCCCGGGCAAATTCTATTCCCAATGATAACACGTAGAATGTAAACAAAAACGATGTTTAATCATTGCGGCAAATATTTGAATATTTAATCATCATTATCATCATCGTGCTCTTATCCCTATAATTGGGGTCGACGCAAATTTACTGTACTACCATCGCACATACAAAGGTATTGACAATAGTATGACCGATCGCCTCCGTGGTCCCCTTTCCGGAGGACTGCTCGGGAGTCACGGCGCCCGCAACAGCGCTGCGAGCAACAGCCAACGCGTCCACGACTACGGCTGCTGTGCGCGAAAGGGACTGGCAGACGGCTGAGCGCAGCAGAAAAAGTTGCAGCCAGAGAAGGCGAGTGGATACTTAACGCGCCGATGACGCACCTGCTCCTCAGGTTAGAACCAGAAGGAAGAAGAGACCACACAGGAGCTTTCCGCCGCCGAAGGCAGCCACGGCGGTTATCATTGCACTGCCTGAGGCGGCTGAGAAAGTCCTCAGCTATGAGACCGTCTTGAAGAAAGCCCGGCAACATCACGACCCCGATGCGAATAGTGACCAAAAACGACAAACTTACCTATATAGAATCATTTTTATTTTTCTTTGATGAGTTATATTGAATCATAAAAGTAAATCAAAATTTATAAACTTGTGTGTGAAAAACCTCTGTCATAACGATGACTTGTTAGACTTCTAATCTAATTAATAACTTGTCCTCCCGTGACTATAAATGCTGAAAGGTATCGGAAACGAAATAATAAAATCTTACTCATTAAAAAAAAAGAAAATCGTCGTTCAAATAGTAGCAATTTGTTACTGCCCAAGTTTCTGAGGGTGTTTGCGTGTGGTGGGTTTTAGTGATGCCTTTAGTATCACAGAACCTCATTGTAGGCATTCACAGTCCCTTCACCTTCTTCGCGTTAGGCAGCGGCCTTGCAAAGGTTCACGAGCGACAGCAAAACTTACCATCAGGTGTACTGTTTGCTCGTTTGCCACCG
Organism: Lymantria dispar; assembly: GCA_032191425.1. Classification (NCBI taxonomy): domain Eukaryota; kingdom Metazoa; phylum Arthropoda; class Insecta; order Lepidoptera; family Erebidae; genus Lymantria; species Lymantria dispar. Next base: position 34,829,283 of record CM063448.1, read on the forward strand.
TTTGCAATGAAAAATAAATGTTATTTAATACACATATTATTTTCCAATATTCTGACGTGCTATATCCTATTCATATTTTGATATCTTTAAAATAAAATATAGGTACATCTCTGCCCTTCAAAGGTTGTGCAAGTAATAAGGGTCTGTTCCGACTCCGTTGTTTGTTGTTAAGTCTATTATTGTTTCTTTGATGACCTCTCCCTTTGTTGTCAGTTACAGGTAGACCTATGAAAATGAGGGAATATTTTTGTTTCCTTAAAAGCATTGCGAGACTTGTGTAGAATGGATTATGTACCGAATTGTTTCTTTTTGACTGTAACAAATGTTGATGTAAAATATTCAGGTGTTTTATTTAGAGTTGGGTTAAAAACCAATCTTGAAGCAAGAAATTCTCGCATGACATTAGGATTTCTCATCACACGTTTCGTCTGAAGTCCTAGGACTTTTCACAAAGATCCCCGAATTAATTGTTCTTGAAAATTCTCGAGATATATGGATTAATAATTTAATGCTGGCTTATTTATGTTTCATTAATATTTTACGATAATGTTATTATTACTGCCCCATCTATACCAATAAATAAAATTAGAGTGTCTGTTTGTAATGTCTATACCAATAAATAAAATTGGAGTGTCTGTTTGTAATGTCTATACCAATAAATAAAATTGGAGTGTCTGTTTGTAATGTCAAAATAATAGCCTTTTTTCATGCTCACACGGTTATTTGCACGACACCTATGCCTAAAATAGCAATTAAAAAATTTTTGTCTGTCTGTCTGTCTGTCTGTCTGTCCTGTCTGTCTGTCTGTCTGTCTGTCCTGTCTGTCTGTCTGTCTGTCTGTTCCGGGTAATCTTCAAAACGGCTGGACCGATTTCAAAAATTCTTTCACCAATAGAAAGCTATAATATCAGGGCGTCAACTAGGCTATATTTTATCCCGGTATTCCCACGAGAACGGCAGCTACGTTGGTTAAACAATTATAACCTATAACCGAAGCGAAGCGAGGGCGGGTTGCTAGTCATAAATATGATACTGCGTTCGTAAGCTCCAAACCGGGGTGAGTCGGTCAAAGAAAGAATTATTTTATTAAAGAAAGAATTATTTTATTAAAGAAAGAATTATGATGGCTTCTCTAGAGGTTAACTCGTAATCGGGTGCCGCTTTTGGTATCTGGTCCATCCAAATATAATGCCAATTATATTTGAGTAATATATTACATCGTTATTAGAAGGGCATCACACTGGAGCTATTAATAGCCATATTGTTGTATGTAATTTTATTTAAATAAAAAAAAGAACTTGCGTACAAAGGACGCATGTCAGAAGTGAAACTTCTTTATCCTTTATTTCATTCCCTCGCCGGCTGAATCCTATACACGTGTTTGTGTCTCTATGGACTCGCATTTTGTTTCATTGATTTTGAAATTAAAACGATTTTATAGAAGTTTTACTTCGAAAACATAGTAAGTAAATAAAAAAAGAGATCTTCGAATGAAAAAGAGAATCTTCGGCGTGCGGTCGCGTGCCGATCCGGTGGTAATTTAATTTGATTTTTAAATATTTTCTTGGGTTATTTTCAACAGTAAATTCGTCGTTGGAATGTGTGACTGTTTCTAAATGGGTATGATATTACAAATATGAATATAACTGACATATAAATAATTTAGAATTTCTATATATTTTAGTGTCGATAAGTATGTAGCAGCCAGGTGAAGTTTAAGACTTAGTTGCAAACTGTACACTCTCCATCCGTACACCTATGTATTATATATTTATTCATTACGGTGTGCAGTTGCCGTATCGAGCAATGCAACAACGATGTCCAACTTGGGATATTAGTTATTGTCCATGTGGCGTACACAATATGAAACAATCTATGCACGTTTATGTGAGCCTAGTATAGGATTTGTCAAGTTAAGTATGAATTTTACGGCAAAAAGGACAATTTACTTAAAGGACGAGGCCATTCATCATCATCCTGTTCTTCTTATCCCAATTACGACAACGTTCTTTCTTCTTGTATGTCCAGGGAATAACAATACAACTGTCGCCATCCCTTGTTTATCACTAGCAGAGATATCTCCTGGGCAACATATGAAATCTCACTGTTATCGCCAACTCCCTGTCAAGCGTAGCGATTAGGACATCCTCATTTCTGTGGAAGGCGCCACGTCCAGCAGCCTTTTATCAAAAGGCTGAATGATTATAATGAAGAATGTTCTTTTCCTGCCTGACACGTAATAAATTTAAATGAATTTTTAAAGGAGCAAGTCGTCCAATTTAAATTTCCTGTTTTATATAATTAATCTTCAACCATTACGACATTACAAATATATGGGATCAAAAATAATAAAATAGGTAGGAATATTTAACAAATTTAACATCTTAATCTTCAAAGGGATGTCTATTTACTCCCCTTAATCCGAAGGGGATTTCCACATTAAAACACACGTGAAATATTAAAGGGAACCTGTAACCGTTAGTAGGGATTTGTTAGGATTTGTCGGGACTCGTGCAAGGTTCGTAATAAACGATTTTTATTTACTTTCTTCGAAAATTCGAGATTTCTTTGGCATTTAATTGGATCCGGGGATTTTATGTCGAAATGAAGTTTTCTCGTATTTTCACGTAGGAAGGTAGAACTTTGCTCTTATATGCATTTTACTGTTATTGTGTTTTATTAAATAATATGTAAAAACTTTAGCGGTACTGAATGCATAAATAATATTTCAATTAGTGAGCTCTTCTCAGTTGTCAGAAATTCGCTTCCCAAGCAGTATAATTTTTACGTGGTTGTTCTGAATCTATATGTAATTTGTGTCCATTAATTTGTATATTTACGTTGTGTTCCCAACACTATTACCAGTGCCATTATACCAAAAGTTGAAGTGGGCGGGTCACTTAAGTTATGGCTTCAATTCTTGCGGCTCGGTCCAAAGTTAGAGTGGAAAATACGATGAATGCCGCAACTCCAAGCCACTATACCGATGCTTCGGATGTTTGGTGTGAGCGGCTCATAACAATAAAAAAAGAGATGCCAACACCTGCAATACGAAAGATGGATGGAGTAAAAATTTTCTTACGCCCGTTTTAACAAACAACCCATCATCATCATCGCAGCTCATTTACGTCCTACTGCTCGTTTGAACCTCCTCCACAAAAGGAGAACATTGACCTACTGTACCACGTTGGTCCGACGGGTTGGTATATGATTTATTTCGAGGTTACCTTCTATTTCATAGATATTATATGTATGTTATATCCTTTAGTCGTATTTTACGACACTCACAGGCAAGATAAGGGATGGTGAATTGTATTCTTACACCGTCACTACACGGAAAGCAACCCTTACATAGGTAACACCTAAAGCAATATAAATGACATAAGATATCATGGTTATGTGGACTGCTCTTATTAACTTTCTTGTATATCTAAGGCCTACCAATTTCTAAAGTGAACGTTTTGGATTTCCGACATCGTTCAAATACTTTTCTTTTTTTTGGGCTGGCCATGGACAGAACACTATTTAATTTGAGGCGACGCAAGGGCGGCACTTGAGGTTCGTGGTCGGCCCAGCGGGATGCCTTCTCTAGTATCGCTCTCACTCGCTAAACCTCTGCTCTGGTGACACAGTATTCTCCGGTGCAGTCGCCCGACCGTTCAAGTACCACAAGTACATTTTATTTATAATGTCTCTCGTTTTAGATGTTAATCGAATAGATGCTGTAAACTAATATGTTAAATTGCAAGCGATGAATCCGAAAGACTTTGCTGACAGCAAAAAGAATGCTCCACCATCGAATCCGTCATCCGAATTTCGTAGTAGGGTCTCGGGGTTCAACAAATTACGTTTGTGAAGGCCCGCATTGACACCATTGCATGTCTATCTAAAGGTCTCTATTAATAGGTCGCACGTCAAAGCCATGGAGCGTGAGATGCGATGGTAAGGTCAGCTGCACCAAACGATCGGGTTACGCGGTCAATGATCGGTTATTACTCAATGTGTGTTATCTAATACACGCTTGTCCGTGTACAATATTCTAGATGACCCAACAGACGCTCTTCTGCACAAATAATAAAACAGTTATATTTTGGCGCAACTTAATAAAAATCTTTCTAAAATTTTATTTTTCACGTTATCCTATGTTTGTAGAAAAAACGACACTAATAATAGATAAAATATACATTATAAGTTTTATTATAACGCATTATCTAGTTGACATTTTTGGACGGTGTGCGCGCGCATCGTAAAAAATGTTGACTAGCTAACTTCAGGGTGTCGGTTTTTCGTGACAGTGTGCGTGCCCGCATCCTAACAATTTACTCTCATAATTTTTCTCGAACACGCCAAACGAAGTATCTTTACTAATATTATAAACGTGAAGGTTGTGAGTATGTGAAGATGTTTGTTGCTCTTTCACGCAAAAACTACTGAATGGATTTTGATGCAATTTCACAATAATATAGCTTATATGTCAGAATAACACAGGCTATAATTTATCCCGATATTCTCACGGGAGGAAGAACTGCGGGTGAAACCGCTAGTAACTTCATAATTAGTAGAAGAACAGGATAATAATGACGATGATAAAAAAGTGTAACACCAAAAGTCATTTCTTTTACAGTACGTAATAAAGTTAACCTTAAACATAGAACATATTAGTTCAACAAAATAGTTTACAGAGCAATCTCCCTGCGAGTTGGTACAATGTTGTTCCGGAACACACACGAGTTGGCGACGCACTGTATTTGTGTTGTCACATCCGCATATTTGATTTGTAGCTTTTATAGAATGCACCTGATAGAGACAAGAGTCACTGTGGGAGACGACGCAGTGAGATGGAAGTTATTTAGTGGCTTTAAATTGTGCCGTCCTATGTGAACGTGTTAATTTATTAAACGACTTCAAAAGAAGGTACATGTTACACGAACATTCCGCCAATTAGGAATCGAATATGATTTTTTTTCTTTGGTAGATAAGAAATGGTTCCATATAAAATTGATCCACATCTGAAAAGTAGTTTTTGAGTTATCCTTACTAATATTATAAATGCGTTGTTTATTTGTTTGTTACGCTTTCACGCTTAAACCACAGAACCGATTTCAAAAATTCTTTCACCAATCGAAAGCTATAATATTAGGGAGTAACATAGCCTATATTTTATCCCGGTATTCCCACGTAAATGGGAACTACGCGGGTAAGGCGACTGAAACCGAAGCGAAGCGAGGGCGGGTTGCTAGTACTCAATAATGTGATTAAGGTACTGCATCGGAGATACATTTCTTCAACTCATTTCTTGTCCGTGGGTGTCGTAAAATACGACTACGTTATATAATATGTAGTTAAAGTATGCATAAATGAGGAAAAATTCAAAGTAAAGCATATGACCAGTCCGTCTCGCCATCGTTGTGTAGTAGGTCTATTTCATTCCTATTATGGAGGAGGCTTAAAATCTGCACCGACAATTCTCTTCATATAAAACTGTATTTTATTTTCATCACAATGTAGCTTGTTCTGTTCTTCTTTTCCTTGTGGTTACGGAGTAGGGTTGCAATTCACCACCCAGAGTCGTCCGTGGGTGTAGTAAAATACGACTAATGCATATAATAGAAAAATAAGATAAACTTGATATAAATCCCTTTACCAACCTGTCGGACCAGCGCGGTGTAGCGCATCAGCTTCTCTCTTGTTACAGAGGAGTTTCGACCCTAGTTCTGTATAAGTAGCTCGTTTATGCTACTACTGTCCATCAATAAAAAATAAAGTTACTTGAGCACTGACTCTTCAAGTACTTACCACTCGAAATTTTGGTAGAATATGAAACATGTATCACTGTTTCACCCTTTGGCATTTCATCTACATTACATTACATAAAATGTCAATCAAAATATTTAATATAACACTATAAAATATTTTTTAGAGGCTATTAAATTTATCATCATCCTGCTCCTATACCAATTACTTGGGGTCGACCCCATATGTGCTCTTCTTCCATCGCAATAGTTTTGGCAATAATTGTATGACCAGCCTCACACGAAGTTGGCACAGGTTGATGTAAAACGCTCACTCATCTTTTACGTTACAAACGAGCAATGTAATTGTAAGTCTTATTCGTAGCCACAAAGATAACCACAAAGTTTAAAAAAAATTAATATTCAATGAATATATCATTAAACATCGTCATCATTCTGCTCTTGTCCCATTTATTTGGAGTCGATTCAATATGTACTCTTCTTTCATAGTACATATTGTAACAGTCTTACGGGAAGTCCTGCTTGAACGACGAATACGACGCGACACGACGCAGTGCGGCGCGATGCTACAAGCGACAAGTGTCCTATGTGATTTTGGTCATTACTTCTCGAATCATGGACAAGTACACTACAATTTTGTTAGAATGTTTATATTTAGACTACAGACTTAAAAAAATACCGTAATAGACCCAGAAAGAAAACCAATATAATCGCTTCTGAATCAACCATTCTGTAGTTCGTGATGTCGCGTCAGTTCGCTCTCAAAACAGGCACGCTTGATGTCGCGTCTTGTCGCAACCTATCATATAGGCCGCAAGCAGGCATGTCATTGAGTTGATCGCATTCGTCGTGTTCGCAGCGTCGCGTCTCGTCGTATTCGTCGCTCACGCAGGACACCGCCTTAAGGCCTTCATTTCCGTGCATCGCGGCCAACGTGACAGTCGTAAGCGATCGATCGCGCGCGGCCGATGCGACAATAGTCAAAGTATGAAAATTTATGGCGCCGTTTCCGAGGTACGCGACAGCCACGCGGCCAACGACAGAAACCGCACCATACATTTTCATACGTTGACTATTGTCGCATCGGCCGCGTGCGATAGTCGTAAGGGATTGATCGCGCGCGGTTGATCGCGGCCGCTATGCACGGGAATTAACCTTTAAGGTTTATTTCCGTGCATCGCGGCTGATCATGGCCGCGTGCGACAGTCGTAAGCGATCGATCACGCGCGGCTGATGCGACAATAGTCAAAGTATGAAAATTTATGGCGCCGTTTCCGAGGTACGCGACAGCCGCGCGGCCAACGCCAGAAACGGCGCCATACATTTTCATACTTTGAGTATTGTCGCATCGGCCGCGATGCACGGAAACGAAACTTTAGCAATAGTTTTATGACCGGCCCTTACGTTAACCGTCCTTGGAAACGTTGCCTGACTTAATCAGATGAAATTTGCACATACTGAGAAGCTCTTAGGTGTCTCCTACGATACCCTCGACTACCCTAAGAATTGGTAGTATTCGTAACCGCTGCCACACAGCAAGAATACATCATTGAATATTCTCATATATTTGTTTTTGATGTGAAACGTCTATAGGCGAGAGTAAACCTGATTGTTGGCGCGGCGTAAAGCGACACATGTCGTGGTGAGGCCTCGCCACGCTCCATGATAGTACGTATACTTGCAATTGTCATAGTAATATCATCAGAGGCATCGCATATAACTATTATATTATATTATTACCAAAATCACTTATTAAAACATTTTTATTGTCGAATTTGAAATACTTTTTAATTCTTATATTTATTAAAAATAAAAGCTTAATTTTAAAAATCATCATTTTTTTCATTTAAAGTGTAATATTTTATTTATACATTATGCCATATTAGTTCCTGTCATAATCTTTTATTTTATGCATATATACTTGTACAAAATAATTTCAATGTTCCACATCTCCCAGGCGTCCTGAGCGACGGCTCCCTTTTTTATTCAAGATACCGAATTATAACGATAACGTTAATTTTATTTTATTTGCTCTCTTAAACATTATTCACAATCAACTAACGCAGTTTTCGCTAACAGAAGCGGCGTAAATTTGTGTAGAACCCTATTAAATATGAACGGCAAGTCGGCCTAATCCGACGAATTAGTTATTCAGAAGTAATTTACATGCACTGTCCGTCCCCTGCTTATATTAATAGTGTTGTTTGTTACTCCACTAATAAGGATCAAAAGTGGACCCAGATTTAGGAATATCACACGTGAATAACTTTCAATTTTTTTTCGCCTTCTGTCTACAATAACATTTTGCAGATCCATTATCATGTCAACTCCTGTTCGTCCTACTACTGGCGTCGAACTTCCCCACAATGCGAGTGAAATTGACATAGTATACGGCGCTAATCAGATTTTATTTTGTGTTTACCTTCTCTTGCATATATACTAGCAACCCGCCCTCGCTTCGCTTTGGTTTCAGGCGCCTTACTCGCGTAGTTCCCATTCTCATGGGTATACTGTTATAAAATATAGCCTATGTTACTCAGGGATACTGTAACATTCTAATGGTGAAAGAATTATCGAAATACGCCCAGGAGTTTTTGTGTTTATTCGTAAGGAAGGTTTCCTCTTTATAATATTAGTGTAGACAACACCCTTAGAGGGTGAAAATTAAAAAAATGCTGAAACACGGGTTTATTTATTTTTACTAAAGAGTATTTTTGGAGTATTTGAAGAAAATCGATGTAATTTTTTTTCTCCTTATACAAACTTTGTTACTGCGGTTCAAAACACCCTTTCTTAGTGGGTTTCTACGTCACGCAAAGAAACTAATGTCAAAATTTCATGTTTCTGGCTTCAGTAGTTTCGGTTCTATGATAAGTCAGTAAACTGACATCTTTCCTCCTATTTTACACACTTAGAGGACAAACGCTGAAGCACGTGTTTATTTATTTTTATTAAAGAGTATATTTGTGCTCAATTGAAAGACAGTAGCTAAAGATTTTTTTTGCTTTCCATGCAGACTTTACCGTTGCGTTTCACCCCCTTAGGGGTGGAATTTCAAAAAATCTTTTCTTAGTGGGTGCCTACGGCACGAAATGAAACTACGGTCCAAATTTCATTTTTCCAGCTTCAGTAGTTTCGGCTCACCTTGTTCCTTTATATGTATATTATTGTTAACACCCCTTGCAGGTGGAATTTCGTAAAATCCGTTCTTAGCTGACCTCTTCTCGACGAAAGGAATATTTCTGCCAAATTTCAAGTCCGTACGCCTTATAGTATCAAAGATATGGTGATGAGTTAATAAATCGCTCGCAAAACCCGCCTCTCCTATATATAGATATCTCTTATCTTACCCGTGAGTCTCTTGAATGACGACTTTATGCATATATCATCCAATATTGCCGTGTGGTGACGGAGTAAGAATACAATTCCCCGCACCCTCTCCTCCGCGTGAGTGTCGTAAAAGTCGACCAAAGGATATACTGTGCATCTAACATCTATGCAAGAGAAGGAAAACTCTAAATAAAACCCTATACGTCTGACCAGCGTAGTATAGTAGGTTAATTTGAGATGATGATGATGATGATGACGATGATAACATCTATGCAAGGGTAGGAACACTTGAAATCAACCCCTATACCGGTCTATCGCGGTGTAGAAGGTCAATGATGATGGTGATATGGAATATATGCAAGAGATGATATTATATCAGGAGATTGTGTATTGTATTCTTATTTCCCACACTACACGAAAGATACAGACCATTTGAAAAAAAAATGGAAGCATGCTAACGAGCTATGAATGCAATTTGTAATCAGATCTTTCAATCCCTCGGGAGTCTTAACAATCGGCTAGGGGATCTTCTTGTTTTTTTTTTTACAATTTATATCGTCAAATTGATAGCGATGGTATTAAGTGTTAAGTTGTTAAATTTCTCTGGATAGTGCTGTGCTCCTTATTCTAATGGTGTTACCGCAATTAGATTTACGACTCCCATCGACTAGTTTAACCCGTCACCGCGCGTTGATCCATTCATCTATTCATCATCATCATCACAGTTAGTATACGTCCCACTGCGGGGTTCGAGCCTCCTACACAATGGGAGGGAAATTGATCATGCTGATCGGGCGGGTTGGTATAGGGTTTTATTTCGAGGTTTCCTTCTCTTGCATAGTTGTTGTATGCACATGATATCCCTTAGTCGTCTTCTACGACACCTACGGACAAGATAGGGGGTGAATTGTATTCTTCCTCCGTCACCACACAGAATCCATTTATTCACCTTGGCTAAAATCATCATCATCATTTCAGGTCATATACGTCTCACTTCTGTGCTTTAGCCTCTTCCTTAATTGGAGGAAAATTTACCTACTTTACCACGCAGATTTGAATTCGTTTATTATAGCAAGATGACTCGAAGTAAACAAATAGGATCTATTTTTACCACAACCTGGTCCTTCCTCAAGTTTTCTACCTCTAGCACAGACGTTTTATCTACATTACGTCCCTCCCTTATATGTCGGTTGCTACATCCACGGTCAAGGATTGCTTTTGACGTGACAACGTCTTATAATTCGATGGTGCCGGCTGCACACACGAAAAAATATGACGTATGCGGCGTTACCTCGCTCTGAGGCGTTCCATTTAAGGCTTGATCCATACAAAATATCTATCAAACAAATAAAATTTAAATTTTCATTTGGAAAATGAAACCATTCCATCAGTATTTTCTTATGACGTTGTCACGTTCAACTATCGTCAGTAAACCGACTTTACAGACAACCGATTTTTATTGTAAATAGTGGCTAACGAGCAAACAGTACACCTGATGGTAAGTGTTGCTGCCGCTTACTAACCTTTGCAAGGTCGCTGCCTACCGCGAAGAAAGTGAAGGGAGTGTGAATGCATGCAATGAGCCTCGGTGATGCTAAAGGCATCACTAAAATCCACCACACGTGAACACCCTCAGAAAGTTGGGCTTCCGGCTCTCCCGCTCACCGAATGAAGCGCAGTAACAAATTGCTACTACTCGGGCGTCGATTTTCTGACCGGCCCCCGGCTGTGGACAGACAACTGTCAACAGTATGGTCCTACCACTATGGGGTTGGTTAAGTAATTCTTACTACGTAACATAGAAAACTAATGTGTGCCTACTTCATTTAAGCGAGTTTGAACTAAATGCAATATTAAAGTCCGCACAAAATCTATACCAATAAATAAAATTGGAGTGTCTGTTTGTAATGTCAAAATAATAGGCTTTTTTCATGCTCACACGGTTATTTGCACTATACACATGCCTAAAAATCACTTTATTTTTTTTTGTTGTTCAGTTTGTTCGACTGGACCGATTTCAAAAATTCTTTCACCAATGGAAAGTTATAATATCAGGGAGTAACCTAGGCTATATTTTATCCCGGTATTCCCACGGGAACGGGAACTACGCGGGTAAAGCGACTAAAACCGAAACGAAGCGAGGGCGGGTTGCTAGTAATGAATATTACTTACATCAAGTTTTTCCTCTCTAGATATGGTATTGCGAATCCATTGTCCAGGACACAGGAAGTCAACCATGTTTAGGTGAATAGCCCTGCCATTTTAGTGATCACATTGAGAGAGCAATGAACTGTTGTTTTGTTATATATGCGTTAGTCATAACGAGCTTTTATAGAAGCTTACTTTATAATTAAAAGTTTAAATAAAGCTACTAAAGTGATCACTATTTCAACTCATATACGTTCCACTGTTGAGCTCGAGCCTACTCCGCAATAGGAGGGAAATCGGCCTTACTATACCATGCTGATCAGACAGGTTGGTATTTTTTTTATGTGTCGGCTATGGTAAGCGCACACCCGGTCCATTCCGTCCGGGTCGACAAAAGGACGGCGCGCGGGCCCATAACTCACCCGTACCCACGTCGCCTTCGTCGTTGGGCCGACCACCAGTGCCGAGTTCCTTGTCCTCAGTGCTCGGCCCGACGGAATACCCTTTCGGGTACCGTCGCTTCTCGACGTCTCTAGACAGGTTGGTATAGGGTTTTATTTCGACTTTTCGTTCTCTTGCATAGATGTTATATGCATATTATATCCCTTAGTCGTCTTATACGACATCCACGGGCAAGATAGGGAGTGATTAATTCTATTCTTACTCCGTCACCACATGGAGAACTAAAGTGATCATTTTAGTAATATCCCTGCTTTTGTAGGGAGGCTTCTTTTGATCGGTACGGACAGAGTTTGATGCCACCGCATCCACTAAGTCATATTGGCAAGTAACAGATGATGTCATATTCTGATATTTAGGTATAACACAAACTATACGGGCAGCTTTTATAAGTCTTCGTTATTCCGTTTTGTACCATTTGATGTTTTATCGTTGTAATATTTGAGGTTCACCATGTCTTTCTTGTTCCATGGGCCCCGTATGGACCCTCCCATCGGCGTCTCGATCACCGTCAATTCGGTTGGGATCAGCATCCAGGCCCATATGAAGTACTTGGGCCTGGTGCTCGACGGGCGATGGTGGTTTCGGGAGCATTTCCGCAGGCTCGTCCCGCGGCTCGTCGACGTGGCGTCCGCCCTACAATGGCTGATGCCGAATGTGGGCGGACCGAGCGCGGCATGTCGACAGCTGTACGCGGGGGTCATCCGGTCGATGGCCCTCTACGGCGCACCGGTGTGGGCGGGATCCATGATCGCCCGACTTAGGGCCCTTCTGTGGCGTCCACAGAAGGTCATGGCGGTCAGGATCATCCGCGGGTACCGCACGGTGGCCACGGAGGCGGCGTGCCTGTTGGTCGGGCCTCCCCCGTGGGACCTGGAGGCGGAAATGCTCGCCGACTTGTATCGGCGGGTGTCGGGGTGCGCGGGGGGGGCGGTGTTGTTTCCCTGAGGGAGCTCACCGCCTGGCGCGTCGACGCCCGCCGAGACGTCACCGCCCGTTGGGCAGACCGGCTGGAGAGGCCTCGATACGGTGTTTGGACCGTGGAGGCCTTCCGGCCGGTGCTGATGCAGTGGTTGGAAAGGCGGCACGGGGTGCTCTCCTTCCGACTCGTACAGGTCTTGACGGGGCATGGATGCTTCGGCAAGTACCTGTACAGGGTCGCTAGGAGGGAGAGAACTCCGTCCTGCCACCACTGCGATTGCTACGAGGACACGGCGCAGCATACGCTCGAGGTCTGTGCCGCTTGGGCAGAACCGCGTCGTGAACTCGTCGCAATCATCGGTGCCGACCATCGCTAGGGAGATGCTCGGCAGCATCAGGAATTGGGACGCGGTCGCAGCCTTCTGCGAGGCAGTTATCTCGCAGAAGGAGGCGGCGGGTCGCGAGCGCGAGGAGCACAGCCTCGATGATGCGACCCGCCACCGGCGACTGGGGCGGCGCAGGCGGGATTACCTGCGTGCCATGCCGTCCTAGCCGCGGCCGCGGGTGATGTGACCGGAGATTAGTCCGTCACCCGCCGAGAGGCCGACTGCGTGAGGAAAGACCGACGTCCTCCCCGAGGGGGGGACGTCGGTCGATGGGAGGGTGCCCCGGGTAGGGGGTATTCCGTCGGGCCGACCACTGATGACAAGTAACCCTGCTCCAGTGGTTGGCCCAACGACGAAGGCGACGTGGTGTTCGGGTGGGTTGCGGGTGTTGTGTGCTTAAGCCCCTCTGTCGCCCCAGACGGAGTGGTGCGGAGGCGCGCCGACCGCAGCCAACCTAAAAAAAAAAAAAAAAATTATGTAAGTATTCTCTGCCTAAATTTTACTGCTGCCCCCATCTTGATGAAAATGAAGTCCTCGTCCTCGTCACAGCTTATATATTCCGCATTACAGGGTTCCAGCCTCCTCTATACCATGCTGGTCAGACGATTTAGTTAGGCTTTATTTTAAATTTTCCTTGCCCTGAAATCTGAATATTATAATTCTTTAGTCGTCTTTTACAACAATCACGGACAAGAAAGGGGGTGGTGAATTGCATTCCTACTCCGTCAGAACACGGAAATGACTGATAGTAATAACTAGATTAAATTTAAAAAAATTATTAAGTACTAGCGACTCGCCCTCGCTTCGCTTCGGTTTCAGTCGCCTTACCCGCGTCGTCCTCGTTCCCATGGGAATTAAATATAGCCTATGTTACTCCCTGATATTATAGCTTTCGATTGGTGAATGAATTTTTGAAATCGGTTCGGTGGTTTACGCGTGAAAGCGTAACAAACAAACAAATAAACTTACTTTCGCATTTATAATATAAGTACTAAGGATATTTCTACTAAAGAAATTTTGTGCGATGATACGTCTTTATAAAGTTAATCAATAAATTTAAAAAAAAACTTTTTATGTCCACCAAAATTGTTCAAAAGTATTTAATTATGACATCCAATTAGGTGTCCATACAAAAGTTGTTCGGATGTTCAGCGAGCGGTGTCTTCCTGTTTCCGAGTTCAGTGAATAGGTCGGCACTTGCGACACCGTTATTCTGTTGTGTACGTACGAAATGTACGTGATCCGTGTTGTAAATAGTTCATAAGCTCATGCTTAGTGAAACGATGACGCAATATTGTCTAAGGTCCTGTTAGGACTTTAAATTCTAAAGGTTATTGGACTGCGAACTAAAAGATTTCACGCAGACTGCACATATTAATGGATCTCAAAAATATTTGTCATCTGTTCCATCTCAGTCACATGTATTGTCGCGATTTGCTACTGAAATTTCAACAGCAGCTCTGTAGTGTTATCGCTCAAGTATATCGTATGAGGAAGCTCCATTACTACTTATCAAGACCTGTTTAATTAAAGAACCACTTTATAAAACACTCAAAATTTTTGCAGTAAAAACTTGTGTGGGTGGGGAGAGTAAATTCATGTAAATCGTTATCGATATGTTCACGTGACATGTTAACGCTAACACTATATCTGTGCCGATAGATGTCAAACACCAGATAGAAGGATTAATTTCCTTTTTTATTTCATCGACATTTCAGCTCACACACATCTGACACATCCCACTGTTGGGCTCGAGCCTGTTCCGCTGGTTGCTATAGGGTTTCATTTCGAGTTTTCCTTTTCTTCCATACACATTATATGCGTATTAACTACTTCTACGAAATCCACGGGCAAGATAGTGGTGAATTGTATTCTAACTCCGTCACCACAAGGAGAATAAATTTAATTTAAGATTAAACAAATAATTTGAAACTCCAAAAGTAACAATTACATGTTCATAGTTTGAAGTTTTCACTTCTGTCGATAATTCTCATGACCGCTTTGTCTTGTCTTTTTTATTCCTTTTAATCGAGCCATGAATAAGTAAAACGAACCTCTCCTTTCTCGTGCTAGCTAAAAACATTAACATAGATATATGCACACTAAAATATGTTGCTACATATTTATCTGAAAGCGGCCACACCCTGAACAGTTATTTACGAGGTAAGTTTCTGCATGTTGGACCAACTATATGATTTATATAAGCTTTCGGGTCTTACTACTGATTATATTCATGGCGTATGTTCCGATGTAATGGGTTCGGTGAGACTATAACTGTGTTACTTTTATTGCTAACATATAATGTTAAGTCGACCAGAAAAAGAACGGAACATTATATTTCATTGCTGCAAATTTAGAATGAGAACAGAAATGCGGCTTATTCCATTCCTCTGTTTCTTAAAACATGCTCTAATAATTTTATAGACATGCCCAATGATTATAATTTTTTGCATATGGCAAATATAAATATTTTCACTAATTAAGCGAATAAAATAAATCATAAAGAAAGAATTCAAAATTGTTTACGACTTATTTAATTTTGAACAAAATATCTCAAATATTTCAATCTGTACTCTAAATTAGTACTAGAAAGCTGCTTGTTAGGTTGAGCGCACGAATCTCAGAAAATGCTAACACATTTTGTAAATATTTATGCGTTACATAGCCTGGTTATCATGAAATCGTCATCATCACTGTTGGGCTCGAGCCTCCTCCACAATTAGAGAGAAATTGACCTACTATGCCATGCGGGTAGACGTGTTGGTATAGGGTTTTATTTCGAGTTTTCCTTCTCTTGCATTGATGTTATACGTATATTATATTAAATAGTCGTCTTTTACGACACCCACGGGCAAGAAAGAGGGTGTGGTAAATTGTTTTCTTACTCCATCACCTCAGAAAAATATTTCTACCTAGTGTAATAATAAATAATATTATAATAAATAAATGTTTCTACCTCTATTTTTTACCTAATGTAAAACATATTATTACTTTACAAGGGTTTTCAATAGTTTTAAAAAAGTACTGATTTTAATTTAAGAATTAACGTAACACATGCAAGTCAACAAAATACGTCTTCAAGAACATATAAAAAATAAGAACCCTACAATCTACATTGCTTACTCGTTGCTGCGATAAATAATATAAAATATTCAAGAGAACGAAGTACTGAAACGGATGAAGAATAATAAACTTCAGATTGTTCTCAACAACTGAAAATTGAAAACACAGCTTCTATTCCCGTATAGAGAACAGGCGGACTTGAAAACTTAATGAAAATTTTAAAACCCAATCTCGGCTTTGTAGAGATTCTTAATATAATACCAAGCTTTTGATCTCGCGTGTGGGGAGACTGATTCGTTTTTACCTTCCGCCATTATTAGTGTGGCTTATATAATACTCGAAGGTTCACGGTGAAATATTTCTGCAGAGAAGTCTTTGTAAGAAGTTACTGGCAGCCGAGTAGGTATGTGTATTACGCCGCCCTTTTAGCATTTTTTTAAACAATACCCTGCACTAAGGAAATAATCTTTGCACTTTACAAACATATAATTAACGGACACAAATTACATCCAGACTCGCAACAACAAACTGTGAATCGCACAAAGTGTTGTCCCACGTAGGATTCGAACCCACGATCCTGGCACGGTATGTCGGCATTTTAACCACTACGCCATCTGCGCAGTCAATTTATATTTAAATGCATCTAATTATTACAAACTAGAAGAACACATTGATACATCTAAAGCCCCCTCTACACGTCGGCAGATGCGTCCGCAGACATCGTCAGATGCATCCGCGGATGGATCTCTGTGCGCCGTCCACTCGTCTGTAGGTCGATCAGTCTGTATTGACTCTTGACGGACGCAACACGTACGCACGCGAAATGGATATTGAGACCGTAGCTGTTACAGCTATTTATTTATATAGGACCTTTAAGTACTATTTAAGTATCCATCGCAGTAGTTATTAAAAAAAATGGAGAAGAGGAACGTGGTGGACGCTGTAATCAGCATACATAGAAACCGAATAATGTGGAAAAAAAACCTTTCCATAATATATTTTTTGCTTTCCGTGTGGTGACAGAGTAACAATGAAATTCACCACCATTCCCCACACATTCATTCTTACCCGTGGGTGATCGTACGAGACGACTAAGGGATATAAAATGCATATAACATCTATGCGAGAGAAGGAAAACTCTAAATAAAACCCTATACCAACCTATACCGACACGTCTGACCAGCGTGGTATAGTAGGTCAAATACCCTTCCATTATGGAGGAGGCCCGAGTCCAACAGTGGGACGTATATGGGCTGAGATGATGAAGATGATGATTTATTGCAATTTTTTTTAACACATCCTCCTGGACGCAATTTTTTTTCGCAGGAATAGCGTGGAAAACTAGCTTTTAGAACTATATATGCAGAGCCATCCCGAGAATTTGATAATTTTGTTCGAATTTCTGCTTGATACAGCTCCAGGAATTTGAATGTTTTGTCAGTGCTCGTGTTAGCCATTTTAACGAGCAAGTAAAAAAGAAAGAACGAAAAAATACTAAAGAAATCACGCGTGCATTCTCATCCGCTTCCCGATGAACACTGATGCGTCGTCAGACGCGTGGACGCAACACTCAGCGCTGGCGTTGAAACCCTTTGATCCGTGCTACAAAAACCGACAACTAACGGATGGGTGCTGGATGCATCTGCGGACGTCAAATACCTACCACAGACGAGCAAATCACCCCCTCTACACGTCCGCGGACGCGTCCGCCGATGACATCTGCGGACGCATCTGCTGACGTGTAGTGGGGTCTTAAGAGCGTTAACATCGGACATCAACGTCTGAAAAGAAACTTATTTTAGAGATTTTATCGGGTATAATTTTGTTGTCACAGCATTTTTTGTAGATACCATTTTCATAATCCTTACTATGAAGCAAAAACCCGGCTTATATTGTAATAAGATCATCTTTACAGATAAAATTTAAATCTCGGACATACTAGTACAAGGAAAATTGAAACTGAAATCGTAGTTCCCGTTGGAAAACAACGCGAAAGAGAGATGGAATTTTTTTGCATTATTTTTTTGTAATATGTACATTTAATTTGCCGGTGCACAACGGAGCTTAGATAGCTTGGCGTGCATTTAATTATAAATGTAATTAAAAAGCCAGCGGTCTTACCGTCCGCTCGCGACAAACGCTCTCCCCAGAATGCTAACGTTTAATTTGAAATGCGGTCATTCGCAACATTGTTTTGACGGCCATATTATTTGAGTCATGTGTTTGTCGTTGGCGGTTATTTTGATGATGTTCGTGATTTTTTCACAAGTTTTTGAAATGAGAATTTCTATGGACAAATTTGGATGGGGAGTAAATTCATGTGAGTCGTCATCGACATGGTTACGTGTCGTGCTAACACGATATCAGTAGCTGTGTCACTATATTTGTGCTGTTAGATGTCATGAGTTTGGATTTCTGTCGACAAACCTCATGACTGTCTTTTTTTATGTCAACAACTAAGTAAATAGTCTTTTGCGGGTTGACTTTACAAACATTCAATTAACCGACACAAATTACATCTAGACTAACAATAACCAGGTCGCAGTGTCGCGGATTCCATACCTACATAGAATTATTACAAAATTTTGTGCAGCCACCATATCGTTGATCAATCGTAGATCGGACTCAGTTTAAGTGGCATTTGTGTTCGTTAATTATGTTTGTAAAGTCCCACCCAATACAAAAATTCCTTTGTGTAGGGTTTTTTTATTGCTGTTGGTGGTTAACAAGCAAACAGCATACTGTATAATAGGTTACATTGCTGCTTATGGATCTTTGCTAGCCCGCTGCCTAAAAAAGTGTGAATGCACTATGTGCGTGCAATGAGGTTTGGTAATATTAAATGAATCAGCAAAACACACAAAAACACCCTTAGATAGTTGGGATGCCCACTTTCTCGCTCACCGAATGAAGTGGAGTAACAAATTGCTACTCAAACTACTACTAAGCTACTCAAATTGCTACTCAAGCTGTCGACAATGTGGTTCTACCACTACTAATTATCATTTGGGCCACTGATGGCAAAGTCAGTTACTGATGGCCCGCCCACATGGCGCTTAAGAGAGGTACGCACCCGGCGGGCTATTGTCTCCTTCTCGAAGGATCGAACGGCGGGCGAAGCACTATGGCCAAAAAAGATTCAAGGACTCCCTTTAAATTATGTACCTAAAATATTCTTTATTAATATTTCTATTCCTTTTGCTACAATTATGAAGAAGGTATACACAAAAATATTGTGAGACAGCTAATAGAAAACCTAATTCTAAGGGCTTGCCAAGATACTCAAATGCTCTTTTCCATTAAAAGCTTAAAGCCATATTTAGAATGACATAGAATTAGTATGAAAATATTTTTTGACCAATGAATAACTAAAATATTTAATGACAAGCAGAGAGTGCTTTTTCTAAAGAAGATGGAGCTTTGTCATTCTTTTTAATAATTAAGACTCCATTACGTTCGCCGCTGTTTTATATTTCTCATCGCCAATATTCTTTATAACAACTTTGGCATTTTTTATTTGGATAAAATATGACAAGAGATATAAAATCTTTTAATCGCCTCATCATTATCATTTTAGCTCACATATGTACGAGTACGTCCACTGTTGGACTCGAGTCTCCTGTACAAAAGGGTCAAATTGATCTACTATACGGATATAGTAGACGGAATGGCGAAGGGTTTTCTTTCGAATTTTCTTTCTCTTACATAGATGTTGTCTGATTATATAATACCTATTTCGCATTTTACGACACCCACGGACAAGATGTATGAGTGTATGTGTTGTATCCATGGGGTGGGTGCTGAATTTTATTTTTACTCCGCCATCTCACGGAAAATTAATAAAAAGGTATTAATGCATCCAAATACCTACAACGAACGCTATTTTCTTAAAATTAAATAAGACAAGATGTAACAGAATCATTATTTTTTCCCCGGACAATAAATCTCGGCAAATAGTGAATCCTATCAAGAATTACAAGTCTTGAAGTCGTATAAAATTCTAATTTAAAGGATTTCATTTCGTCTTTTACTTGTGCACTAATTGAATGTCACGGTTCGTGGAGCACTGCAAGATCCGTTTAGTTTTTCTTTTTATGAAAATAGAGGAAGCTTTAACTCCGCAGATAATCTATGTACTAACCTCCCGTGATGGGTGATATCGCGGTTTCGATCCCAGCTCAAGATTATTCTGTGTGCGTTCAACAAATATTAATTCTGCGTCTGAATGTAATTTGTCCTTTAATAAAACCAATTGCGAATGGCAAGCTTGCAGATTATGCAATTTAGCCAGCTTTATTTATTTAGGTTAATAGTCGAATTGTAAAATACCGAACTTGAAACATATTTCCCTCCTATTGTGGAGGAGGCTCAGGCCTAGTAGTGGAATGTATATGAGCAGAAAGGAACTTGAAACAGGTATTGGTCTAAGTTGCGATCTCAGTTTTCGATTATCTTCTTTGATGACTATGCAAAATATTTTTTTTATGATTCCAAAGTGATTGTTCTGAATCGAGGTGTTATTTATGTCCGTTAATTAAAAGTTTCTTAAGTCTTCTCATCAGGGCCATGCTACTTATAGTGCTTTGTCTTCAGCATAAATGAGTCGACTTATCAGTGGTAGTTAGGGATGCAAATATCGAACCATCGATGTTTTTTAGAAATCTATACGACAAGCTTTTCTTTTTAGTTAAAATAAGCATATTTTTTTCATAAAACTCCAACATTTGCGTGATGTGATGACCCTTTTTTTGGTTATTTAGAAACAGAGTACCTAAACTGTTATGCAGGTTCTGCTAAAATTACCACAAATTTAAAACATAATATTTTAAATTATGCAGACAAAAAACATCGTATAAAATAACATCGATACATCGATGTTTTACAATAGTGAACATCGATGTCAAGCATCATGTTTTTTTATTGAAACATCGATGTATCGTTTGCAACCCTAGTGGTTAATAGCACTACCCTACTATCACTCGCATAAAATTACTGCCTGAATATCAGCCTTTTTATACTGCGCTTTGTGTGCTACAGAGCCGGAGAACCAAAAGAAACCGCCTCGTCTCTCTTCCTGTCCTCATTCCATTCCCGCCGAAACTTTCTCTATTACTCCCATGGTATCACAGAAGTCTATGAGCGGTAGCTACCATCCAGTTCGATGTCTGCACGCCTGCCAATAAAGGTAAAACAAACCCTCAAGATGCAAGAAATAATTCCTTGGTGCGAGAAGTAGTTTGAAAAATAAAATGTCTCTGTGTGTGTGTGTGTGTGTGTGTTATGTATGCACATAAGAAGTTATACTTTGGCGTAACAAGATAAAAATCTTTATAAACATTTTTTCATTACGTTTGTAGAAATACGACACTAATAATAGAAAAAAGGTATTGAATAAATTGAATTTTTTATTATAACGTATTATCTAGCTAACATCTGTGACGGTGTGCGTGCGCATCGTAAAAAATGTTGGTCTTCAGGATGTCGGGTTTTCATGACGGTGTGCCCGCGCATCGTAAACATTTACTCTCATAATTTTTTCCTAACGCGCCAAAAGAACTATCATTTCAAAAAGATTTGCATTTAATACCGAGAATTGTTTAATATAATTCTATAAATAACAGTCGTTTAAGGCCTAATTTATAAAAAGTCCCATTTGTAAATCGCCCTACTTTAAAATGAAAGTTTTCCGCTGTGTGCACCTTCTGCGCGAGAATTGAACTTATTGAAGGATCAAACCGTTTACAAAGTTTGAACCAATTCAGATTGGGTCGTTGTACAATCTTTGCGTTAAAAGCTTAATTTCTTGTGACATTTTTTTTAAGTTACATCTATAAACGGATACAATAATAATATTCTTTTTCATTCAAAAATCTGAATTATATAAATAATGCCCATGTGGTGACGGAATAAGAATACAATTCACCACTCCCTATCTTGCCCGTAGATGGCGTAAAAGACGACTAAGAGATATAATATGCATACAATATCTATACAAGAGGAGGAAAACTCGAAACAAAACCCTATATCAACCTGTCTGACCATTATGGTATATAGTAATGTCAATTTCTCTCCCATAATGGAGGAGGCCCGAGCCTAACAATGGGACGTACATGAGTTGTTATGATAAATAATATGGTTTTGATTTTATTCTGTTTCAGTGTATGATGGAAATGGAGAATAATATAGTACGTTCCATACCCGCGGGGGTCGTACTGGACAACCAGTGTCTATCAAATGTCTAACATAATATCTAAAATCACTGCGAGAGAAAGAAAACCCAGCGTAAAGGTAGATGAAGAAAGTATGTTAAACAGTCTGCAAAGTACGTCCGCGTTCAATATGACCATCTTTTATGGTCCCATTGTAGTCCTAAAGACTGGTCGAAGGATCATTTGTGACATGGGCAGTAAGTACTTGTAATCTCTAAATATCTACGTTTGCCAAAGTTGGTTTTTTTTTTTTTTTTTTTATGGGTGGGCTACGGTATGCGCACGCGCGGTCCAATCCATCCGGGGCGATGAAAGGACGGCGCGCGGGCCCGTAACCCACCCGTACCCCACGTCACCTCGTTGTTGGGCCGACCACCGGAGCAGATGTGACTTGTCATCAGTGGTCGGCCCGACGGAATACCCTTTCGGTTAACGTCACCTCTCGACGTCCTGGGACGTCGGTCGCCGTCGCGCGGTCAGCCTCTCTGCGGGTGACGGACAATTCCCCGGTCCGATCACCCGCGGCCTCGGCTAGGGCGGCATTAGGCGCAGATACTCGCGCCTACGCCGCCCGAGTCGCCGGCGGCGGAACGTGTCGCCGAATAGGAGCTCTACTCGCACACGATCCGCCGCCTCCTTCCGTGAGATTACGGCCTCACAGAAGGCGACGACCGCGTCCCAGTTCCTGACGCTGTCGAGCATCTCCCTGGCGATGGTCGGCAGCGTCAGGTCGACACCGATAATCGCGACGAGTTCACGGCGCTCCCCCTCCCACGCAGCACACACCTCGAGCGTGTGCTGCGCCGTGTCCTCGTCGCAATTGCAGTGGTGGCAGGACGGTGTGCTCTCCCTCCTGATAATCTTGTGCAGGTACTTCGCGAAGCAACCGTGCCCTGTAAGCACCTGCACCAGTCGGAAGGAAAGCACCCCGTGCGTCCGCTCCAACCACTCCATCAGCACCGGCCGGAAGGCCTCGACGGTCCTGACACCGTACCGAGGACTCTCCAGCCGGACTGCCCAACGGGCAATGACTTCCCGGCGGGCGTCGACCCGCCAGGCGGTGACCTCTTTGATGGAGACCATACCGCCGCGGGGGCGCGTCTCCGACACCTGCTGATAAATGTCGGCGAGCATCTCCGCCTCCAGGTCCCACGGGGGGGTTCCAGCCAGGAGGCACGCTGCCTCCGTCGCCACCGTGCGATAACCACGTATGGCCCTGATCGCCATGACCCTCTGTGGTCGCCTCAAGAGGGCCCTCAGCCGGACGGTCAGGGACCCCGCCCACACCGGTGCGCCGTACAGGGCCATCGACCGGATCACCCCCACGTACAGCTGTCGGCACGTAGCGCTGGGTCCGCCCACGTTCGGCATCAGCCGCGAAAGGGCGGACGCCGCGCCGACAAGCCGGGGAACAAGTCGATGGAGATGCTCCCGGAACCAAAAATGCCCGTCGAGCACCAGGCCCAAGTACTTCATGTGGGCCTGGATGCTGATGGTAACCGACTTCACGGTGATCGAAGCGCCGGCGGGTGGCCCGGCGGTACGGAGGCCATGGAACAAAAGGGCCTCCGTCTTTTTCAGGGCCACCCTCAACCCCAACGCTTCGATCCGCCTGACAATCTCCTCGGTGCCGAGAGTTGCCAGGCGTGCCGCCTCCTCTAGCGTCCCACCCCGGGCTGTGACGAGTGTATCGTCGGCGTAGCAAATTACGCCCAGCCCGGGTGGGAGGCTTCCTCTCAACGCCCAGTCGTAGCCGATGTTCCACAGCGTCGGACCCAGAACCGACCCCTGTGGGACACCGCACGTCATGGGCGTTCGCACAACGTCCCCTACTCGGTTAACGTAGAGGACGCTGCGCCCCTCCAAGTAGTCCGCCACCAGCTGCCTGAGGTACACGGGCACCCCGTGATACCTCAGCCCCTCCCTGATGCAGCTGAATGGCAGACTGTTGAAGGCGTTGGCGATGTCCAGGGACACCGCCAACAGGACTCCTCCGCCGGTGACGGCCTCCGTGACCACGGTCTTCAGGCGCAACAGGGTCGTGCCAAAGTTGGTTTAGCAAACGGTTATAGCATTCAATATTCCCACTTGGGGAGATGTCCGAAATTGGTCGTGTATAAGCTGATAAGTGGATAGGCAATATGTTTTAATTTGGAGCTTAATGTATCATATCTTCTTATTTTTGTAAAACAACAACATGTACTAAAGAATATACTTTTGTATTGCAAGACCGTAACGAAGCTGAGATTACTAATAGGAATAGGTAATTACTACCATCATCCACTATGCTAATGTACAGTCATATTTCTATAAATACAGGGTGTATCAGGTTATGGGGCAACTGGTCAAAAGGGGGCTAGGCAATGGTGGTAGGAACCCATAAAAAAAATTTGAACAAAAAATATTGATTCGTTTAGAAATTAGAGACATGTAAAGTTTTCAATTTTGTCATCGCTTTTTCGTGTAAATCTGATTGAAATATATAAAGTCAATGATACTTAATACGCAACAAATTCATACTTTGTTAAATATTCATTAGAAATTGAAGAAATCAATGATTACGTTCACATAAGCAAAACAAACTTCGCTTTAAAACAGCTGATCGGCCTATGAGCGTTGACCGCTTGCCGTTGTATCTACATGTCATTGAAGCGTTTGCGCAATTCTAGGTATAAATGAATAAAATTATACTGTCGAAGCTTTACATGCCTACATCTATTCTGTCTGTACATGCCTACATAATACGTAACATTTAAGACATAGACTCTTAGACACATTTTTTTGAAATCACTATAACTTTTATGTTATATTATTTTTTGTGTAATGTACATTCTAATTAGGATCTATGACCGTTAAACTACAACATACTCGAACAGTTGTCCCATAACCTGATACATCCTGTATATCATTTCCTTATAAAAATGTGTATGTGAAAATAACCTAAAATAAAATACAATATGATTTATCTTAAATAAAAAGAATTGTGAATTTCTTGGTAGCAAAACTCCAAAAAACACAATCTAATATCAGATAATAAGGGATTTCTCAATATATTAGAAGTCCGTTTTGTCATAAGATATCAAGAACGATTATAGAAAGTTTAATCAATCCTTATATAAACTACCAGAAAAACAATGGTTAATTTTACAAGCATTAATTTTTAAATGTTAGTAGCCAAAGAGTGCCAATGGAACCCATGTTAGTGGGCCATATTTCATGATACGTAAATAGACATTTGAAATGTTCAGACTGTATATTACTATGATCGCATAAAAATGTTATTGAAGACAGCCAAACACATATAAAAAATCCATAAGAAAGACTCCGCTGAAAAGGAGTCAAACTACTTCTTTTCAATGGAGTCTTATGGATTTTTATTAGAAAAAGGGCAATTCTATGCAGCTGTTTAGATATTTTCATATACTTACAAAATTGTTACAGAAGGTGTATTTTATACGGGTGTATGTGGCTGAACTCGTCCTAAACGGCTGGACCGAGTTGAGTTAAAAATAAAATTACGTGTCCATATTTGGGTGGTTTAAAATTAATATTCCAGCCTGTAGATCTCGTTATGCTTGCGTTTTCATGAAAAAAATTCAGAAAATGCTTTATGGTTTTGAAAGTCATGAATTTTTTACTAGATAAAATGTATTAGATAAATGCAAAAGATATATTTTTTTTCATAACGATGTACATAATTGCAGTCTTATCAATCGTTTATTCGAGAGTCCGTTTGTAGCTAGCGCAGTGACTGAATAAAGAGGCCACTTCGCCGTGAATAATTCTGTGCAAGAACGGGAAACTATTAATTATTTTAAGCAGGAAGCCCGTAATTGGAGGGAACTGTTCACCCATTAAATTGGTGTTATACTTAAGAGCAAGTGTACAACGTTTACTTGATGTTTTATCTACGTGTAGCCATTTTGACTACGTCACATATGGCACGTTTAACCTGCAACACAGTCACTAAACGATTTTTTGCGAAAAACTGTTTTTAATGCCATCTATTTGCTGAGCACTGATTTTATATATTGCTTCGACTCCTATATTGTATTTGCACTTAACTTTTCACTTTTTTATAAAATTGTAGTGTCACTAATATTTTTAATGATGTATATCAACTAACAAATAATAAATAACATGAAAAAAGAAAGTTTTATTAGGAATAAGAGTTATTAATAAAGTAAAAATAAAAAGCAATTATTCCTGAAAAGCTAAAATACCTTTATTTATATCAGTTAATGTTTGTCATAAATCTTTAAATGGCTGCTCCTACATAATTTGCTTATTTATGATAGTGACGGTATTAGAATAAAGGTGCGATGACATATTGTAAACTATATTACTGTAATAAAGCTAAAGAGTTTGCGTGTTTGAGAACTGCCGGGATCTCCAACACGAATGAAAGTGAGCTAAATTGTTCCCCGCTTTGGATGATCGGCAAATTAGTCCAACGGTGTAACAAAAAAAATATTTACATTCGGGTAATATTATGCATATATTGCATCGACCTTTGGAAAGAGACGATCGACTAATTTCGGCTTTGGAGAGCATTGTCCCTATCACACGCTACATGTGTGATGTTACACGGAGCACTAGCTTATAATGGAAATTCGTTTCCACCGCCTTAGCGATTAGATGAGTGTGGGTAGATGAGTATAACCAAATTGTGACTCGCATTCCAGTCTTTGTGAGACATTTTATACGCTATATGTCTAAATTTTTTTTTACAAATTGATCCGACCCTTTATTTTTCGGCTATGATTCCATTAATTCTAAATATTCAATATTTTATTAAGTGTTCGAACGTCGCAATAATCTAAATTTTAGGTGTATCATTGCTAGACTGTTTATAAACAGTTTTCTTTAATTCATATTTGTTAAATAAATATAGTCATAATTAATGTGACCATATTTTTACGCCAAATTTTTTGTGCTATTATTATTTGTGTGTAGGAATTAGTGAAGTATGGAATAAAAAACTAAAAAAAAACAAGTGCACTAAAAATATCTTGCAGAGAATTAGTTCAAGCTATGGACCTAAAACCTAAAAAAGAAACAAGAACACGTCCCTATCAATATTAGAAATGATCATTAACTATTTGCAAAAAGGCGACATTTTTGTACGGTTGAGGACAACGGGACTGTCTCGTTGATAGCGGAACGTGTGATCACGTTAGTCACAATATATGAGCTATTTTGGCAAAGGAAAGCAAAATATGAACCAAGATGCCATAGCATATACAATGTATAAATATCGTGTAGACATAACATTATCTACATTAATAAATTCGTTACATGGTTATCGTGTGTATGTTGTAATAATAGTAATATATTGCCCTTTTGTTACAGGTAAGAGGAAAGCGCTCGTCCTCAAATTATCATATCGCTGACTTTGGGTAAGAAAAATAATTCGCGTACCAACCGAACATCTGCAAGCTTAATTTTGGAATAAGTTAAACGTAATTACACCATATTTTAGTATGTATAGTAAGAATACAATTCACCACCCCCTCTACTGCCCGTGGGTGTCGTAAAAGACGACTAAGGGATATCATATGCAGATACTATCTATACAAGAGAAGGAATACTCGAGATTAAAACCTATACCAACACGTCCGACCAGCATGGTATCCATCCATCCATTCATCAGCTTATAGACGTTCACTGCTGGACATAGGCCTCCCCATGAGAATGCCACTCGGAACGGTCCTGCGTCACTTGCATCCAACTTGAGAATGTCGTCAGTCCACCTAGTGGGGGGTTGTCTTACGCTGCGCTGTCCGATTCGTGGTCGCTACTCGAGAACCTTTATTTTCTAACGGTTACCAGTTCGACGAGCGATGTGACCTGCCCATTGCCATTTCAAAGTGCTAATTCTGTGGCCTATGTCGGTTACACCCGTTCTTCTACGGATTTCTGTGTTCCGGATTTTATCACGTAGAGAAATACCGTGCATAAATAACCCTGTCCATAATACGTTGAGCGACTTTGAGCTTTATTACGAGGCCGATGTTTAAAGACTACGTTTCAGTGCCGTAAGTGCTGTAGTAGGTCAATTTGCCTCCCATTGAAAAGGAAGCCTGAGCTCAACAGTGGGACTTACATATATGAGCTGAGATGATGATAATGATCTCACCCGTGGGTGTCGTAAAAGACGACTAAGAGATATAATATGCATATAAAAGCCGCGTAAGAGAAGGAAACTCGAAATGAAACCCTGTACACATCCGTTTACCCAGGGTGGTATAGTAGGTCAACATCACTCCTATTGTGGAGGAGGCTCGAGTCCAGCAGTGGGAGTTGTATGAGAAATATTTAAGACATGGTTTTTTTTTCTTTTGGTTGGGCTATGGTCAGCGCACCCGCCGCCCGGCTCCGTCCGGGGCGACAGAGGGGCGGCGTGTGGCCTCGTAACCCACCCGATAACACGGCGCCTTCATCGTTGGGTCGACCACCGGTGCAGAGTTCCTTGACTTCAGTGGTCGGGACGACGGCGTACCCCGAGGGAGTACCCTCTCTCATCGACGTCCCCTCTCGGGACGCCGGTCACCGTCGCGAGACCATCCTCTC
This sequence comes from Lymantria dispar, assembly GCA_032191425.1. Classification (NCBI taxonomy): domain Eukaryota; kingdom Metazoa; phylum Arthropoda; class Insecta; order Lepidoptera; family Erebidae; genus Lymantria; species Lymantria dispar. The sequence goes on from CM063448.1 coordinate 34,858,125, forward strand.
CGCGGGTGAAGGACAAAATCTCCGTTCTATTTAAGACTAGCAACTCGCCCTCGCTTCGCTTCGGTTTCCGTCGCCTTACCCGCGTAGTTCCCGTTCCCGTGGGGATATTGGGATAAAATATAGCCTATGTTTACTCCCTGATATTATTATATATTAGCTTTCCATTGTTGAAAGAATTTTTGAAATCAGTCCTGTAGTTTCGGCGCCTATTCGTTACAGACATACATACAAACCTTTCCTCTTTATAATATTAGTATAGATTAGGGTGATCCTTAATAAGGTTATTTTCAAATTTCTTTGCTTCCAGGGGCTCAAATGCTTCCAAATTGATAAAAAAAAAAATCCCTGAAAATTTGAGCTCTTAATATTAACTCTAAGATAGTGCGCATTCCAATCTAAGTTTCCTATGGAAATAACAGGAAAAATTACTTTTGTTGTTTATAATTTTATAACTTGGGAACGAATTAATTAAAAATTATAAATCTTACATATTTTTATAGAGAATTTAACGCTCTACAAAAAAGGTCTCTTATAATTTTTCCATTAGTCTATTGATTTAAAAGTTATTTAACGTCAAAGTTTAATTTTCATATTATTATTAATATTATCAAGCCTTTTAATTAATATTATCGAGTAAATTATTACATTATTAAATATTTGTTATTAATATTTTATTTATGATTAAAATAAGCGAATATAATATTTTCTTTAGGATTGTGATTGATATGTGTGATTTTTAAATCAGTAAAACAGTTTTCTAATTTTCAAGTTAATAAAATGAAAGGACAGATGAAATATGATACCGCTCGGATACTTAGCCTTAATTTTTTTTCATATTTTTCACTCTTGCAGATTTTCGAGTATCAGCATAATATCGCTTATATTCTGATAAAAATTGAACTATAAATTGCTGCTGCTCTGGATCCTTGCTTGACCTCCGAGTAGTAGCAATTTGTTACTGCGCTGCGTTCGGTGAGAGAGAGATCCGGCAACCCAACTTTCTGAGTGTTTTGCGTGTGGTGGGTTTTGGTGATGGCTTTAGTGTCACCGAATCTCATTGCCCACATCCTCGCTCCCTTCACTTTCTTCACGGTAGGTAGCGACCCAGCAAAGATTCACGAGCGGCAGTGTTACTTAATATCAGGTATGCTGTTTGTTCATTTGTCACTGACAATAAAAAAGCACTAGTTCACATTTTAATATATACATATTCATTTGAATTGATACATATAGTCCATTGAAATGTTACATTTTTTAGGCCTTACCTTGCGTTTTTTAGAGGACGCAATTTTATTTTTTAGATGCGTAGGGGGGGTCAGTGTAAAGCTAAAACCAAGTTTGCGGGCTGGCCACCCTTGTCCCACGGCCGCCATCTTGAAAATAAGGGTTGAAATGGTTTTTACGATATATCTCTTAAACTATTAATCTGATAAAAAAAATTGTTAACATTTTTTGTTGAAAATTAAATTCTCTACAACTTTGGTCAAGTAACTTTTTGTCGTAGAACTATAAATAAAAAAGTTATAAGCGCAAATGTTCAGAAATTCGAGAAAAAGATTATATTTTTCGATATAACTTTTTTTTATCATTTTACGAAAAAATGATATCAGACCATTTTTGTAGATCGTTTTTTAAGGAACAACTTTTATAGGTAACATTTTTTCATTAAGTCAATAGCTCAGGTTTTACAGCGCTCCGAAGTGAGTACTATTTTTCAGTACTCTTAACTATACATACTACTTGTGTATAGTCATCATCTATTCAATCATCAGTTATTGTATTTTTTTTTTGTTATTATAATTTTTTTTTAAATTAATTTGCAATATTATTAATAATTAATTATTGACTCTTCCCCACCACCCACGAGGTAGAGTCTGGAGTGCATACTTTCCGAGTCTACTATCAGGTCCAGTCATGGCTTGGTAATAATAATGATCCTGAAGACTGGGGCTGGAAAAAATGTGGAAAATTATTGATGCCAGTGTAGAGCCCTAGACCTCCAGCACCCCCTGAGCTTCTAAAATTGATCTTTTGCAAATTCAAAGGAAGCTGTGGAGCGATATGTGGATGTCGAAAAGCAGGCCTGAAATGTTCTGCAGTGTGCTTCCATTGTTCTAGAGTGACTTGCAGCAACGTAATGGAGCTCTCAGAATTAATAAATGAAAATGACTTTGATGATGAACCGCCGACATTAACACCCCTTCATTCTCCAGTTCTCCCACCGATATTTAATTCAAAAAGCCGATCAGATGCTGAGCCTGAGTTCAAATTACAAAATCACCGTGGATTATGCCTCTTGGGGATACCAAGTAAAAGAAAACGTGCCTTCAGTACTCACTTCGGAGCGCTGTAAAACCTTAGCTATTGACTTAATGAAAAAATGTTGCTTACAAAAGTTGTTCCTTAAAAAACGATCTACAAAAATGGTCTGATATAATTTTTTCGTAGAATGATAAATAAAAAGATATATCGAAAAATATAAATTTATTTCTCGAATTTCTGAACATTTTCGCTTATAACTTTTTTATTTATAGTTCTACGACAAAAAGTTACTGAAGTAAAGTTGTAGAGAATTTAATTTGCAACAAATAATGTTAATATTTTTTTTTATCAGATAAATAGTTTAAGAGATATATCGTAAAAAACATTTCAACCCCTATTTTCAAGATGGCGGCCGTGGGACAATGGTGGCGATCCCACAAACTTAGTTTTAGCTTTACACTGATACACATCAAAAAATAAAATAGCGTCCTCTAAAAAACGCAACCCCAAATGTAACTTTTCAATGGACTAATATAATAGAAAAGATTCTCATCTTTTCTCATCAAAGACATATTATTGAGATAGCCATTGTATCGTAAATGATCGAGTGTTATTTCTGGTAAACAATTTTGTATTTTATTGTTATTGTTGTTCTAGTGTCTGTTATTTTATACATCATCGGAATGAAAAAATATTTATCTCTATATATAAATTTCTTGTGTACGTGTGTATGTCACTTAACTCCTCCTAAACCGTCGGACCGATGTTGATAAAATTTTTTGTGCATGTTCAAGGGGATTCGAGAATGGTTTAGATTTACAATTGGACCCGGTAGGTGGCGTTATTTTATTCGAACAGAACAACGTCTGTTGGGTTAGCTAGTGTATGTATATATTTTTTGTGTACGTGTGCATGTCACTGAACTCCTGCTAAACGGCTGGACCGATGTTGATGAAATTTTTTGTGTGTGTTCAAGGGGATTCGAGAATAGTTTAGATTCACAATTGGACTAGGTAGGTGGCGCTTATTTAAACAGAACAACATCTGTTGGGTCCGCTAGTTTAATATATATTTCTTCCGTGTGATGAAGAAGTAAGAATACAATTCACCACCCACTCTCTTCCTCGTGGGTGTCGTAAAAGACGATACAATATTCAAATAACATCTTTGCAAAGAAAAGGAAAACTCGAAATAAAACCGTAGAGTTTTAGGCCAACAAGTCTGACCAGCGTGGTATAGTTGGTCAATTTCTCTCTCATTTAGAGGAGGCTCGAGCCCAGCAGTGGCCCATGCTTGAGTTGCGACGATGATGACATGTTTATACATTTCATCATCCGCGTAAGGGTTAAAAATAAAACCACTTCTTGCTTTCCCATGGGTGTCTAATAGGATTATATGTTCAGGAGGAAGGAATAGTAACCATTGTATTCTTACAACAAAACTACAAGGAGACCTAACAAGACCATGACCACTATCGAAAAGCCGAACCTCACAATTGTCAGTGCATTGTGCATTCTTAGTCCACTAAATTGGTGCGGATGACTGGACCGGGGATTTAGTCCGTCACCCGGCGAGAGGCTAACCGCACGACGGTGGCCAACGTCACCGAGGGGGGGGGACGTCGGTTGAGGAGAGGGTACTCCGCAGGGGCATTCCGTCGGGCTGACCACTGAAGACAAGGCACGTTGCACCGCTGGTCGGTTCAACAACAAAGGCAACGTGCCACGGCTGGGTTACACGGGTTGCCAGGTAGGGTACCACCAAGAAACTCAGGTGCGCTGAAAAGGCTTAATAGCCTTTTTCTTTTTTTTTTGGTGTAAATCAACAGATACAGTAAATTGATTTGAACAGCTTTTAAGTCGTAACTACTTTAAGGTATCTCTAAGTCAGCACTTGCAAACTACAGTCTAACTTAAACTTGGAGGCGGAGTTGAGAGATCGCAACAATACAGTTGTCACAGAACACTTTTGTGTTGAATCTACTTCAAAAGATTTTCTATTACATCTTTATTTTCTATTATTGTGTAAGACAAAAAACTCGAAATTAAACCTTATACCAGCATGTCTAACCAGCATGATATAGTAGGTCAAATTCCCTCCCATTGTGGAGGAGGCCCGAGCCCAACAGTGGGACGTATGAGGGCTGCGATGATGATGATGATTGTATAAGAATATATTTTACACGCATAGGAAGACTTTGATGTGAAAATTGCACATTTTTCGAGTAATAAAAGAAATCTTCGAGAGAGTCGGAAGCCCAAGTTTCTGAGGATGTTTGCGTGTGGTGGGTTTTGATGATGCCTTTAGTATCACCGAACGTTATATTGCACGCATTCACACTCTCTTCACATTCTTGACGGTAAGCAGCGACCTAGCAAAGGTATGGACCTTTGCTAGGTCGCTGCGTATAAGCGATGACGCCGCTCATGGGAGCGGCGTCATCGCTTATCATCAGGTATACTGTTTGCTCGAACAAAAAAAATCTTTGTCCACCAATCAGTCTATCGACGTCCACTGGCAACATATACCTGCCTTCACATAGGAAAATATCCTGTCGTATTTGGAATGCTTAGGAGCTGGATTAATTTAATTGTCGAGGATATCGCTTTTTTTTTGTGTGTCTATAGCTGTGCGATATAGCACGCAGAAAGGGCTGGTAATTGATTTTAGTGGACTGTATAATACGGTTATGAACGGTGGTAGTTGGACAGTAATAGATCCCGCATCTAAAGTATTTGCGCTGTAGCATGGTGCGGGTGACAGTTATGGCGAGTTTCGTTTCACTCTTGAAAGTTGCCGCGATTTATAATTATGATCTATTAATTCAGCTGTACCACATCGGTAATATATTAAATCACTAATAACTGTAGTAATAAAGGTATACCTTCCAAATTAAACCCAACTAGAATGTTCTAGCCTACAAATCAAATGAAATTGAAAGAAAAAATAATCAAAGTGGTATGCGTATAACGTAACACCAAAGACGTATTTAGTGATGGGATGTACTACTACGAAGAATTGTCGATTAAAAAATAAATAAAAAACAATTTGTGCGCTCAATTTTTTATTGTTAAAAAGTATACAATTATTACATATTTACTTCAATTTTTCATTCAATTTTAATCCTCTTCTAAACTCATATCAGAGTCAGGAACATAGGAATTGTCACTTTCATCATCCGTATCTGTGACGGATATTATTAAAGATGTCTCAATTATGTTATCAATACGGACGTCACGATCCCAATCAATAAAAATATGCCACGAAAAAATATGAAATACCAGTTGTTTTGAATGCGTTTACGAAACTTTTTAAAATTTTTGAACTATTAAATTAATTGAATAATTTGTATGAATATATTTTTTCCTATATATTCTACTGGAAAAAATTAAGGGATCAAAAAAAAATTCCAATTTTTTCGGTAGTTTTCAACAGGCCGTAACTTTGAGAGAAATGGTTGTACAGGAAATAAAAAAAAAGGAAATTGTAGCTCCAAGTGTCTAGTTTTTGGATTAGAACTTCAAAATATTGTAGCCTCCGCGGTTTTTGAGTAATCGTAGAAAAACCAGCAACAAAAAAATTCTCGAAATTTTTTTAGTTTTTTTTTTGGTCTACGGGCGTGGAAAATTTTTTTTCAGCTTAACCACTATAAGGATCGGATACTTTGTTCATTTAGCTTTAATTTCTTTTTTTAAACACCCTGATACGTCCACTCCTCGCTGAGATATCGGTCTTCAAATGGAAAAGAATCTTTTTGTCTTTGATTATCGATATCTCAGCAACCAATGATCGCACAGAAAGTTAAAGGTGAGTTTCAAGAACTTGAATGAATTCCCCTTAACGAATGTCCATTGCTTTTTCGAAAAAAAAATTTTTTTCTTTTTGTCACATGAATTTGAAAATGCAACAAAAAAAGGGCTTTTGGTGGTTTTTTGGAAAATCAAGCGCTGGATCGAAAATATTGAGGAAACCACTAATGTTAAGTGTGCCTTTTACAGTTCAATATGTCCACAAAAACCCTACAAAGAATCAAATTAATCCAGCCAGCCGTTTTTTTGTTTCACTTGATCGAATTTTTGAAAAAATTAAAGGATCACGTTTTTTGCTCTGAAAAGCTCATAATTTTTAAAAATGAGAAAAAAAAATTGTTTTTCCGAGCTTTGTCCACATTTTTGTTCCAGAAAGTGCTTAAATTTAAAAAGCAATGGACAGTCGTTAAGGGGAATTCATTCAAGTTCTTGAAACCCACCTTTAACTTTCTGTGCAATCATTGGTTGCTGAGATATCGATAATCAAAGACAAAAAGATCCTTTTCCATTTGAAGACCGATATCTCAGCGAGGAGTGGACGTATCAAGGTGTTTAAAAAAAGTAATTAAAGCTAAATGAACAAAGTATCCGATCCTTATAGTGGTTAAGCTGAAAAAAATTTTTCCACGCCCGTAGACCAAAAAAAAACTAAAAAAATTTTGAGAATTTTTTTGTTGCTGGTTTTTCTACGATTACTCAAAAACCGCGGAGGCTACAATATTTTGAAGTTCTATTCCAAAAACTAGACACTTGGAGCTACAATGTCCTTTTTTTTTATTTCCTGTACGATCATTTCTCTCAAAGTTACGGCCTGTTGAAAACTACCGAAAAATTTGGAATTTTTTTTGATCCCTTAATTTTTTCCAGTAGTGTATATAATTTTCGTGACAATAATAAACAGAACAACATTTATTTATGCTACGAGTATAATTAGTGATAAAAATTTAATTGCGAATCGTCACATCCCTAGTCACCTGGTATTGACATGTGTCACCCGCACCATGCTACAGCGCAAATAGTATAGACGAGGAGGTGAATAAATCAACCACTTACCTCTAAGCCTTAATGTGCCAATTCCAAGGGGTCAGCAGTTATGTGCAGAATCTATATTAACGTCACAGCAGCACTAACACCAAACTGCACGGCAGCGTATATGAGATAAAGTCTTGAGCTAGCTCAGTTCACGGAACTGACAGAGTCTATATGTAGATCGAGGAACGTCCTGATTACGATATGTTCTACACAAGCATACAGCACGGCTGTTTGTGGCTAACTAACCGATGATATTTCTCAACGGTTTAATAATATTGCTTGCCAATGGAGGGTAGGCAGCAAAAATATTCAAGGCTGTGGCCAATAAAATTCAGCCATCCTCTATTAACTAAATGCGGGAGCCAACAATAGCTCTTAGCCGCAGATGGCTTTGACAGCTTAACTCGGACTGTGCGTGAGCGCTCAGGGCTCTTAACCCGATGGCCGAGGAGAGCGCTTTCTCCTGATCTTAATTCCAGACTCAGTACAGCTGTTCATGGATCGCATAAAGTAATCCTCCGTGTGGTGACGGAGTAAGAATACTCACCACGCCCTATTTTATCCATGAGTGTCGTAAGAGACGATTAATGGATATAATACGCATGTAATATCTATGCAAGAGAAGGAAAACTCGACACAAAACCCTATACCAACCCGTCGTGCCATACAACCAGCGTGACATAGTAGGTCAATTACACTCCTATCCACGAGGAGTGAACTGAAATGAAAACGAATGAAATCAGGATAGATAGGAAACGAAACCACGACACTGTCCTGCCTGGGTTGGTCAAGTGCAGTTATTTTGACCACTATTCAAAACTTGGCAAGAAGACGAATTGTATACTTACGACGACAACACATGAACATTTGAACCATAACTTTGAAATTCCAAAAGTGCTCCAGTAAATTTAGGATTTGTAGAATGTTCTAGAAACATTTACTTAATATCACGGAGTAATGAGTATGAAGTATTTTAATGATATTAGTACTTAAATGTTTAGAGATAGTTGTAGCCTGTTTGGTAATCTTTTAGGCAATTACTTAGACGTAAGTAAACATACTATTAAAATGCTATTACACGCGTATTTAGAATGTTTTGGCATGTTTTGAAGACGTGACTTAACGCTATGGCATAATCCTAACTTTCCGTATGGTATTGGAATAAGTATACGATGTCTCGCCACTCCTTACTTTCCCATGGGAGTCGTAAAAACCGACTGAGGGATCACCAGAAAAGGATAGTAAAACTCTCATGGATTATTTCAACTTACGGCGATCCCTAAATCCACCTGCCACGCTTGACAATTATGACATTTTCTCCCTTTGGGATAGTCCATGTCAAATACATCGAAAGGCTGATAGACGTATGGAAGAATATTAATTAATATTATAAAATCTTGAAAGAATATCTAATAACCTTTAAAAATCCAATATTATTAATTGGCTTATAGTTCTTCATTTAAAAAAAAAGCTTTTAACCCCCGACGCAAAAAGAGGTGTGTTATAAGTTTGACGTCGATGTCTGTTTGACGTCGATGTGTATGATAATTCCCGTTGAAGAGAACGTAATACTTTTTTTTTATTATTTTAATTTGTGTCGGGGTTATTCAAAATTTTCAATATTATTTATTTTCTAAAACTTAAGTCTTCAAAAATGGTGATGATAAAGTTTTTATTTTTATATCAGGTTCCATCCACCTTTAATATTGAGATTGATACAAAAATTTAGACGAATATTTGAAAGGCAGTGTTTAAAACAATCTACAACGGTCATATTTCAAGTAAACTTCCAATCCCCATGAGAAATTACAGTAACTGCAGCGTAATTGAGTCTGTCTCGTGCCATTATTTACGCAATGCAAATAATGGATTCGTAAAATACAGAGCCAGGTTTGAGTCTTCGCTTCGACGTTGGTGTCCGTTTTTTGGTATTTATCTATTAATGTACTACAGTCTACAAGTCATTAATATTTTTAATGACCAAGCATTAGCTGTTTCAAATATTCTATGTAAAGTAAAAGGAAATATTAAATGTTTTAAAAGCATTGAGATTTGTTGTTTTACACCAAACTCATCATCATCTTGCTCTTATCCCAATTACTTGGGGTCGAAGCAATATGTCATCTGTTTTGACATATTGCAAAAAGTTTCGGCAATGACTTTTATGACCGGCCGACTGCCTGACGTCAACCCTCCTTGGGAATGTAATCGTTGACCCAAATGGTACCAGATTGAGTTGATCCGGGTCAATCTAGGGCTCTTAGTCGTCTTTTACGACACCCACGGGCAAAGCAAGGGTTGGTAGTATTCGAAGCCGCTACCACACAGCACCAGCACAGCACCAGTGGAGTTGTTTTACACCAAACTAATAGTTATATTTCATATGGTGACGGAGTAAGAATACAAGTCACCACCACGTGGTTATGCTTAAAGACGATTAAGGGATTAAGTATGCATGAGAAGGAAAATTCGAAATAAAGTAACACGCTTGACCATCGTGGTTAGAGTAAGTCACTTGCCCTCCCCTCCTATTATGGAGGAGGCTCGATGTCAAAAGTGGGACGTATATGAGCTGAAAGGATAATGATGAATAGATATGCCCCATAGCTGTTTTGAGTGCCATGTCTAAAATATTTGAAAAATTGATAAACAAAAGATTGGTACACTACCTAGATCGTTATAATCTTCTCTCAGCTCAACAATTTGGTTTTTGCCAAAAGAAATCAACTTGCGATGCTATTCGTGATCTGACACACTTTATTATTAAAAATCTTAATGAGAATAAAAAGGTTTTAACTATATTTCTTGATATTGCCAAGGCATTCGATACAGTTCCTATACCCATTCTCTTACTCAAACTCGAACGGATGGGTATTAGAGGTCTACAACTAGAATTATTTCAAAGCTATCTCTCAGATCGTTGTCAAATAGTTAAGATTAACGACTACACAAGCGAGGAACTACCCATTAATTATGGTGTACCGCAGGGCAGTATCCTTGGTCCGACGCTTTTCCTTGTATTTATAAATGACCTGTGTAATTTAGAAATTCCATATGCTAAATCCGTGTGTTATGCCGATGACACAGCTTTCACTTTCGTCGCTGAAACGTGGTCGGATTTAGAACGCAGAGCTCAGTCTGGTTTCAACTTAGCGTTAAATTGGCTGAGTTCTCACTCATTAACACTCAATACAACCAAAACCAAATATATTACTTTTTCAACAAGCCTATCATCTCAGCCAATTGTACCACTGACTTTAAAGGTGCATTCTTGTCATATGTCACAACAGTTCTCATGCAACTGCCCTTGTTTATCATCTACTGATCACATTAAATATCTTGGTCTCATTCTAGACAACCTCTTAAATTTCAAATTACACGTAAACGCTCTCGTAGCGCGAGTACGTAAATTGATCTATATTTTCAAAACTCTACGACATATCGCAAATCAAACCATTATACGTGGCGTATACTTTGCACTATGCTTCTCTATTATAACAAACTGTATTTCTTGCTGGGGTGGAGTACCGAAAACGACCTTGAAGCCACTTGAAGTTGCACACAGAGCTATATTAAAAGTTGCGACCTTTAGGGCCATAACGTTTCCAACAAACTTAGTTTATAAAAAATTCAATGTCCTCAATGTACGTCAATTATTTCTATTTCAAACAATCATTTTACAACATAAAAACACCCCTTACAGAAAAATTACCAAACGTCGTAAAGATAAAATTTGTATTGTGCCTACACCTAGGAAAACTTTCACTAAAAGATTCTTTTATTACTTGGGGCCCCACTTGTATAATAAACTAAATGCAACATGTCCCATATATAAATTATCTCGATTTGCTTGCAAAAAGACTGTAAGATCTTTTTTTCTAAACAAAACTTCTATTGAAACCGAAAGTTTTTTGGAACATTGGACATAGATTTCTGTCGCTTCGACCTAATAAGATATTTTTATTAGCTTTATTTATTTATATATTTACGTATTTTAAAAAGAGCCTATATTTATAAATCAAATACTAATTCATTCGTTCCGTATAAAGCTTATTACTTGTAAACTTATTTTTATTACACACTCGTTCATTTTAAACAGATATAGATATACCCCCCTTTCACATCGGATTGAACAACCTACTAAACCACATTATGAATACATTGTTTATCATTACTTTTTAATTTACAACTACCCACACATTTAAAAGATCACAAAATATTTACACCTTATTCTTTTTTTTTTTTGGGTTTTAATGACCTGGTAACTAAGACCTTTAGGTCAAACACCTTATTCAAAATAACTATTAATAATACCTACATTTGTTACAAAGAGAAGAGGACTGTTATCCCTTACTACAGGTTACTACCTAACCTATCAAGGGTATCAGAACTTCAACCAATAATTGTTTTATATAAGTTTAGTTGTAACTCCTAGTTTATAAATCACTTTGTTATAAACAATTTCTTTAAATAAATAAATAAATAAAAGATATAATTGACAATTTTGATTAAAAATACCTTATATACTTAATAGTTTCGTCTTGACTTATTCGCGTAGCGTTATTATTTGATGCCGTATCATGGACTATTCGTATCTGTAATTCTACTTTCGTTACTATAAGAACTATTGTATAAAAGAAAAATAATGAACAGTGAATAAAAATTCACCTTACAACCTGTGACGGTAGCGAAACAGCCAAGCCACAAATTTTGACAAGGATGTAGAGGCTTGTGACATTAGGACCTGTAAGATGAGGGCTTGTAGAGTTAGAAGCTACAAGAGATCTGCTGTCTTTTTGACAGTAGTGAGCCATATGCTCTCATGACAACATTTTAGATGATTTTTTTTTGGTGGGATAACATTGACGTTAATAATTCCAGCGCATTTTTGGCTATGTGCGTTTAGATATTATAACGAACAGCTGTAGTATTATAAGTTAAAAGTCGTTTAGGGAGAGCATTAAACTTACATTAAGAACCAGTTTGGCTCCGTCTGATAATAGCCTTAAATTCTACTATGGTTTATCCATATGACGATTGAGTAAGAAAGAGTACAATAATTGTTACCACTTTATAACCCTTATTGTATTGTAAAAATCGATTAAGGTGGGAAAGTAAATAACATAATCGAAAGTACAAGAAAACTCAAAAGAAAATGTAACGTCAAACTATGTGACCAGCGTTGTTTAGTAGCCTAATGTCCTGCCATTTGTATAATGCCGTGCCCAACCCATATACATACGTCGTATTTTTTGGGAAGATGGGAAAGGAATGTCTTATCAGTAATATTTATCAATTAGTAATTGGAAACTGTACGTTACCTCGATGTAGAAATAAATCTTTATGAAATCTCGGACGAAACGAAAAAGGTACGATGTCTTACTCAGAAGCAATATAAGATACTGAATAATAAAAGCAATATTAAAATTCTTTCTTCACAAAAAAAAAATAACATACAGAACATAAAGAGACAGCCTCGCCTGTTACACGGCTCTCAAAGAGAAAATTACATAACTTTTTAAAATTATGAATATGTATAACGTAAATATAAGGAGCTTTAGGCCTTATGCTAGACTTATTACTTTTATTATTATAGTTTTATTTTGCTTGTGAATATTTTCTTAGATATGAAATTACATAGTCCGTCACCCGCCGAGAGGCCGACCGCGTGAGGAAAGACCGACGTCCTCCCCGAGGAGGGGACGTCGGTCGATGGGAGGGTACCCCAATAGGGGGTATTCCGTCGGGCCGACCACTGACGACAAGTTAACGCTGCTCCAGTGGTCGGCCCAACGACGAAGGCGACGTGGTTTTCGGGTGGGTCGCGGGAGTTGCGTGCTCAAGCCCCTCTGTCGCCCCGGACGGAGTGGTGCGGAGGCGCGCCGACCGCGGCCCACCCAAAAAAAAAAAAAAAAAAAAAAAAAAAAGATATGAAATTACATACATTACGATGGGAGGGTACCCCAAATAGGGAGTATTCCGTCGGGCCGCCCACTGACGTCAAGTCACCCTGCTCCGGTGGTCGGCCCAACGACGAAGGCGATGTGCATCGCGGGTGGGTTGCGGGTGTGCGTGCTTACGCCCCTCTGTCGTCCCGGACGGAGTGGTGCGAGGAGCGCGCCAACGGCAACCTACACAAAAAAAAGATATTACATATTTAATATAACATTAATGATAAATTTTAATTTCATTTGTTTATCCATTTTAGCTCATATACGTTCCGCTGCGGGGCTCGGGCTTCTCCACAATAGGAGGGAAATCGATCTACAACACGCTGGTCAGACGGTGTTAGCAGGAGATTTTGTTTCAAGTTTTCATTCTTTTACGAAGATGTTATATGCATATCATACATATCCCTGAGTCGTCTTTACTAAAGTCTACGGTAAACTACTTTTTCAATTTTTAATATCACAAGCTTTCTGTGTGTTGATGGAGTAAGAACACAATTCATCATTTCCTATCTTTTTTTATTGCAAACGGTGGCAAACGAGCAGACAGCGATCGCCAACCTGCCTAACATCTATAGCGATTATGGCGTTATCCCTCTGTAGGACGATGATTGAACATCATTTAAATTTGTATTTTTATAATTCAATCGTGTTAGTTGATGAGTTTGCTTTATTTACTTTAGTCTTCTTATATAGTTTCTCCAAAATTAACGAAGCCACATTCGAACTTTTGCGGCGAACACTATCTCTACTAAATCTAATAAGTATTAATAGCAAGCTCCTCGATTCATTACACTTCGGCACCGCGGAAATAAACAAAGTTAGGCTGTTACGTTTATGTGATGTCATCAAAAGCGCCATCAATATGATGAGCCATTTTATGGCGCCCAGCGTGGGACCGCGTAATAATTGTACGTACTTGCAGTTCGTGCATTAAAAATGGTTATAAGTATAACACTGAGATTTTTTCTTTATTAAAATCTATTAATATAAATGACTGTGGTGGTAATTCCTTAATAGTGGGTTCAGAACAAATAAGGTCAATACAATAACTATACTCTCTATCATCACTTCAGACTACCGCCGTCCACTGCTTGACGTAGGCCTCCCTCATGTTACGCCACAAAGTGCGGTTCTGTGCCGCCTGCATCCACGACGCCCAGCAACTTTCACCAGGTCGTCGGTCCACCTAGTGGGTGGGTGTCCTACACTGCTTCGTTCGATACGTGGTCGCCACTCGAGAACCTTTCTTCCCCAGCGGTTATCGGTTCGTTGAGCGATGTGGCCTGCCTATTGGCACTTCAGCGTGCTAATTCTTCGTGCTATATCGGTTACACCCGTTCTTCTGTGGATTTCCGTACTCGTTCCATACTCTCTATTAACACACAGAAAAAGTTAAAAAAATAAAAGTGTGTTTTCCTTACAAAGTAGTGTAAAGAAAACTTCCTTCAAACAAACAACAAACCCTTATACTAAACTTGTTAGGCCAGCGTAGTAGTGGGTTATTTTTATTTGTTTCTACCATTCAGGAGGCGTTTCATGGCCAAGACAATAACAAGTAGTATGTTTATAAACCTATTTTCCATGTGGTGACGGAGTAACAACACAAAATTTCGTATTGATTTTCGGATTATTCTCCGATCCAGTCCCCTGTGGGCTCGGCTAGGGCGGCATTAGGCGCAGGTACTCGCGCCTGCGAAATTGCCAGCGGCGGACCGTGTCGCCGTAGAGGAGTTTCTCATGTGTATGCTCGGCCACCTTCTTCCGTGAGATGACTACCTCACAGAAGGCGATGACCGCGTCCCAGTCTAGACGCTGTCGAGCGTCTCCTTAACGATGGTCGACAGCGTCAGATCGGCACTAATGATGGCAACGAGTTATGCCTATGTGGCACACACCTCGAGCAGGTGCTCGTTGCAATCGCAATGGTGGCAAGACGGTGTGCTCTTCCTCCTCACGGCCGTGTACAGATACTTGGGGAAGTAATCGTGCCCCGTCAATACCTTCACCATTCGTAAGGAAAGCACCCCGTGTCGACAATCCAAATACTCCATGGAAACCCAATTCAAATACATTTATATAATCTATTCAAAACATTATAATTACAGTAACATCACACAAAAGATATATACAAAATCTGGCAACCTGCCACTAGGCAAAGGCATATTGCTACCTCCCACCGCAATATTAATCCTTAAAGTTGCTGAATACAAATATGCCTTTGTATTTAAATTGTGCTTACCGCGTTTTGAAATACAAATAAACTAGAAGACCCGTACATATTGTTAATAAAGGATTTATTAACCATATGTTTATTAATATAGGTTTATTCCGTGTGGTGACGGAATAAGAATAGAATTCACAATTGTCGTATCTTGTCCGTGGATGTCGTAAAAGACGACTAAGGTTTATAATACGCACTGAAAATATGTGCAAGAACTGGTAAAATCAAAATAAAACCTGCTTTGTATAGTAAAGTAAATTAACCTCTCATTGTGGTGACCGCCGGTGAAACCTGAAACGTTACACGCTCTTTAGATATATAATACATATATAGAGATTTTTAATTTATCTATTCATTCATCAGCCCTATGGGCTATATGCACTGTTAGACATAGGCGTCCCCCACGAGTATGTCACTTACAATAGTCTTATACCACTGGAGTCCAAAGATTCCTTACGATAAGATTTAAAATATCGTCAGTCCACCTAGTAGGTGATGGAGGTTTGTCATTGTACATAGGTATATCTTCATGGTAAACACATGGACACATTTAAACACAAAGACAACGATTATGTATATTTTTTTTCTGAAAAGAGCGTATGATTGTTGTAGAGGTTTTTTGTCAGCTGTGGTCCAACCATGCCACAGTATCTAGTCTTCTGTGTTGGCAAAAGAGCCGCTCTTTTGTGAGGCTACAGAAATCACTACGCCTCCTCTCTGATTATTATGCGGTCTACCACTACCATAACACTCATTGGTCCGCCCATCTTTATACTCGTTCGGATACCCACGTATTGTCGGCAGTTTCGTCGCACTGAGCCTGATTAGCGTATATAATTTTATTGATTAGTAAACAAATACTTATCTGTATGGAGTAAGAATACAATTCACCACTCCCTATCTTGCCCGTGGGTGTCGTACAAGACGACTAAGGGATAAAATATGCACATAAGATCTGTGCAAGAGAAGGAAAACTCGAAATTAAACCCTATACCAACATGTCTGACCAGCATGGTGTAGTAGGTCAAATACCCTCCCATTGTGGAGGAGGCCCGAGCCCAACAGTGGGACATATGTGGGCTGCGATGGTGATGATGATGATGAGACAAATACTTATTTTTAATAGAAATGCTTGTAGATATTAACTCTAAAATACCAAGAATGGTTTAAAAATGCCGACAAAAGCCTTTTTGCAAATAAACCTAAACGAATACATGTTTTTGAAGACGTCAAATTTGATGTCTACATTGAAATGGATTTCGCTCGAACTTTTCCAAACGAAACAGAATTCACAATACAAATATTCCCTAACAGAAATAAAAGTGCGCCGATCATCAAACAGTGGTTACAAAGTTTCTCTTACATCTCACAAGTTTTTCCGAACGGAGAGATCTCGAATTGTTTCAAAGGAATGCCGGTCGTCTGAGCCCATTAGTTTGGGCACTCGAATATAAAATACTTTTCCACCGATATAAATAAACTGTTTTATACTTTGACAGTCAATTTATTAAACGTTCAATGGAGTTTTGGGCGCTCGTTTCGGTGAAAAAATAACTTTATTGCTGATATGGGTGTTGAAAGGTTTTCGCGTTGGGAAGTGATATTAATTATATTTTTAAGTGGGTGCATGAGTTGGATAACGTGCCCTTGTCGACCTTGACCACCATTAACACTTTGTCATGATCGCAATACGCGTAACAAGGGTGTTGAAATAAATTGGCACCGTTGATGACCTCCTGACATTACCAATTAGTAAATGTGCGAACGTTGATTCATTATCATCATCACAACTCATATACGTCTCGCTACTGGGTTCGAGTCTCCTCCGTATTGGAAGGGATATTAACATAAACGCTGGTCAGGCGGTTTGGTATAGGATTTCATTTCGAGTTTTTCTCCTCTTGATTAGTTGTTTTATACATAAGATATCTCTTAGTCACCATTTACGACACCCACGGGCAAGTTAGAGGGTGGTGAATTGTATTCTTACTCCGTGTCCTCACCGAATGAAGGACGTTGATTACCATTAGCAAGGTAGGCCGGAGTTGTATAGATCCCGGCTCATAGGAGTTACAATGGTGGACGTGTATGTATGCTGGGTTGAGTCTCAAGAATGGGCCCGGTATCTACAAGCATTTCTATTAACAAAAAATTTTATAACATAGATATTTATATAAAAAAGCTGAACAGTTTGTTTGTACACGCTAATCTCATATACAACTCGGATTCCAATAAATCCAGTATTGTATATGATAGCCAGTTTTTCTAGAAATGTTCGTATCTATAATACAAAAAAGCAGTATAATACAAAGAAGCGGAATAGTGTCTGTAAATGCTGGCAAATCAGAAAAAAAACAACAATGTAACATCGCACATCAAATATTCTGCACAGACGCCGTTGGATAACAACTGGTGAGATAAAAAAACATGGTGATTAATATATTGTGTATTTTATTAATGTTGAATTTATTATCTACTAGCACCCCGCCCTCGCTTCGCTTCGGTTTTAGTCGTTTTACCCGCGTAGTTCCCGTTCCGGTGGGAATACCGGCATAAAATATAGCCTAGTTTACGCCCTGATATTATAGCTTTCCATTGGTGAAAGAATTTTTGAAATCATAACATTTTACAGTACAGTTATTTTCTAGTTTTTGATAATTACATATTTACTAAAAGTAATTAACTATAGTGCGAAATGAGATTAACATAGGAAAATTGCTTGTCATCTACGTAAAACGTAATAAAAATGTTAAAAAAATAATTAGAACTATACCAATTTTCGTATAAAAATTTTAGTTTGCTTTTTTTATTATCATCTCGGCTCCTTGTAATCCATGGGTCGGGTTCTCCCTTTTCACAATAGGAGGGTAATTAACCTACAATATCTTGCTGCTCAGACACGTTGGTATAGGGTTTTATTTCGAACTAGCATCCGCCCTCGCTTCGCTTCGGTTATAGGAATACCGGGATAAAATATAGCCTAGTTTACGCCCTGATATTATAGCTTTCCATTGGTGAAAGAATTTTTGAAATCGGTCCAGCCGTTTTGAAGATTACCCGGAACAAACAGACAGACAAAAATTTTTTAATTGCTATTTCAGGCATAGGTGTCGTGCAAATAACCGTGTGAGCATGAAAAAAGCCTATTATTTTGACATTACAAACAGACACTCCAATTTTATTTATTGGTATTGATTTATGTTCTTTTGCGTAGAAGTTACATGCATTTTGTAGCCCCTAGCCGTCTTTTACCACAGCCACGGTCAAGAAAGGGGGGTGATGAATAGTAGTATTCTATCACCACGCGAAAAATGGTATTCACAACATCCACGGAGATATTGTAAATACAATTATTTTACGGTTTTTATTTAATGTGACCCATGACCATGAACGCTATAAAGTGTACGAAACGTTAGACAATCAAATACAAATAAAATCCGATAGTTTTGTTTCATTTCATCATCATCATTCCAGCCTATCGCCGTCCAATGCTGGACGTAGGCCTCCCTCATGTTACGCCATAAAGTGCGGTCCTGTGCCGCCAGCAACTTTCACCAGGTCGTCGGTCCACCTGGTAGGGGGGCATCCTACACTGCGTCGTCCGATACGTGGTCGCCACTCGAGAACTTTTCTTCCCCGGCGGTTGTCAGTTCTTCGAGCGATGTGGCCTGCCCATTGCCACTTCAGCGTGCTAATTCTTCGCGCTATGTCGGTTACACCCGGTCTTCTGCGGATTTCCATATTTCGGATTCTATCTCGCAGAGAAATCCCGAGCATAGCCCGTTCCATAGCACGCTGAGCGATTTTGAGCCTTGTTATGAGGTCTACATTTAGGGATTTAGTTCAAATAAAAAAGAAAGGAAAATATGGAGTTTTTGGCGGGAATCTGAAGTGTCATGTGGTGTTCTTTTATTATATTCAATATCTTAGTGTTTTAACGTGTTATGTTAAATAATCTTCATGGCATTTTATGTAATATATAGCGACAGAACTGCTGAGGTGTAGTGAATATGATATAAAACTGCTATACATACCTTTGTATTTCCACCAAAATTCTCAGAAGATACCCCTAACAGTGGCCATTTCACTGTTGAGGGCGACACTTTGACTTACTGACAGACTATTACTGACATGAAGAAACTGAGAACTTGAAAAGATAATTATAACTCGACACTCGCAAAAATGGCTCGTATTTGTAGCTGATTGCCAAGACAAAAAAGAAGAAGAAGGAAAATATGGTTGGCCCAGATCCGGGAACAAGCAGCACCCGATCACGCAGTTAACTACTAGAGCAGCCATCACTCCCCTCAACCACATTGGAGGGAAGGGAGTGACCCGCCCCACATAGATACAGCAAATAGAAATTGCGAACTATGATAGGAACGTAGGCACTCTACGCCATTCCTAACCTATCACCACACGGGCTGCATATAATTACAGGTAACACTAATAAAAAGCGTGTTAAAACTGCCTTTATTACAAACTAGCAACCCGCCCTCGCTTCGCTTCGGTTTCAGTTGTCTTCCCTGCGTAGTTCCCGTTCCCGTGGGAATACCGGGATAAAATATAGCCTAGTTTACGCCCTGATATTATAGCTTTCCATTGGTGAAAGAATTTTTGAAATCGGTCCAGCCGTTTTGAAGATTACCCGGAACAAACAGACAGACAGACAAAATTTTTTTAATTTGTATTTTAGGCATAGGTGTCGTGAAAATAACCCTGTGAGCATGAAAAAAGCCTATTATTTTGACATTACAAACAGACACTCCAATTTTATTTATTGGTATAGACAATGATACTAGTACCTACTCGTTATTTTTGATAACCTATATTCTAATATTTTGATCTGTTTAATATGGAACGCAGTTTACGATCCATCTTCAACATATTGCGAGCTGAGTTTATAAGAAAATATAAGTCGAAGCAATCACTTAGTTTAGCCACCGTTTAATATACGAACTACTTTGGAAAAAACTTCGCGTTTCAGGATCTTAGTACTTCGTATCAGTGAGGAATATATGAGGTGTTCGGCAAATACTTGCACATACTTTTATATCATATTCCGAACACGTAGTTAGATTATTTGCTTATTTATTTAATGCTTACCTATGATGTTGGCCTTTTACAAATTTACTTTCAGATTCTTGTGACTGGGTTTAGCAGGAATTTTTGCCTCTTAAGAATTGTCTGTATCTGTATCGAGACGTATTTTTATGCGATTAAGAGCAGCGCCTCTATCGGACGATATACGCAATATTCCAAATAAAAAAAGACAAATCAAATTGACTCAAATATTCGTGCAAGCCCACAATTCATTTACCTCTCACCGCTGGATATCAAGCTAAATAAGATGAAAATTGAGCTACTATAAGCGTTTACGCTACAGGAAAGGAAGATTTGAGATTTTTATTTTTAAATTTCGCCACCGTACTGCAACTAGTAATGAGTGTGCAGATGGCGTAGTGATCAAAGTGCTAGTCTTTCATATCAAGAGTTGTTTATTCATTTCCCACGTAAGATAAGTTATTTTTGTGTTTTCAAAATGATTATTCTAAGCCTGACTGTGATTTGTATTCGGTAGTTTGCAATTGTAGTATTTATAAATACAAGGTTTCATTCCTTAATAGCAGTATCTATATCAATAAATAGAATTGGAGTGTCTGTTTGTAATGTCAAAATAATAGGCTTTTTTCATGCTCACACGGTTATTTGCACGACACCTATGCCTAAAATAGCAATTAAAAATTTTTTGTCTGTCTGTCTGTTTGTTACGGGTAATCTTCAAAACGGCTGGACCGATTTCAAAAATTCTTTCACCAATGGAAAGCTATAATATCAGGGCGTAAACTAGGCTATATTTTATCCCGGTTTGCCCACGGGAACGGGAACTACGCGGGTAAAACGACTAAAACCGAAGCGAAGCGAGGGCGGGTTGCTAGTTTTTAAATATTTTTCCTTGTGGTGACGGAGTGAGAATTCAATGCACCACTCCTTATTTTACCTGTGAGTGTCGTAAAAGACAGCTAAGGGATATATCGTGCATATAACAACTACGCAAGAGAAGGAGAACTTGAAATAAAACCCTATACCAACACGTGTTCGGACTGGGGAATTGTCCGTCACACGCAGAGAGGCTGACGTCCCAGGACGTCGAGAGGTGAAGTTACCCGAAAGGGTATTCCGTCAGGCCGACCACTGACGACAAGTCACATCTGCTCCGGTGGTCGGCCCTACATCGAGGTGACGTGGGTACGGGTGGGTTACGGGCCTGCGCGCCGTCCTTTCATCGCCCCGGATGGACTGGACCGCGCGTGCGCTTACCATAGTCCACCCATAAAAAAAAAATACCAACACGTGTAACCAGCGTGGTGTAAATCAATTTCTCTCCCATTGTGGAGGAGGCTCGCGCCCAGTACCAGGTCGTATACGAGCTATAATATCATTATCATAAATATATATAGATAAGTATCTATAAAATAAAATAATCGTTTGTCTGTAAAGTCGGTTTACTGACGATAGTTGAACGTGACAACGTCATAAGAAAATACTGATGGAATGGTTTCATTTTTCAAAAGAAAATTTTAATTTCATTTGTTTGATAGATATTTTGTATGGATCAAGCCTTAAATGGAACGCCTCAGAGCGAGGTAACGCCGCATACGTCATGTTTTTTCGTGTGTGCAGCCGGCTCCATCGAATTATAAGACGCTGTCACGTCAATAATAAAATAGATATATATGAAAACCAAATTGAAAATTGCCGAACAGTTTACAATTCATTGCAAATTCAAATGTACTCAACGAGTTCAAAATACACACATGCGCTCCAACGGCCA
This sequence comes from Lymantria dispar, assembly GCA_032191425.1. Lineage (NCBI taxonomy): Eukaryota > Metazoa > Arthropoda > Insecta > Lepidoptera > Erebidae > Lymantria > Lymantria dispar. The sequence goes on from CM063448.1 coordinate 34,880,235, forward strand.
TATTTCAATAAAGTTGCAATGAAAAAGTCCACTACGTATTCCAACTGAGGTTTTTCCCGCGTTTTTTTTTTATTCACAAATGTAGGTATATCGATCGCGCATCCATTAACTATTGTAAAATGACAGCGCACGCCCGCGTCATTAAAACTCAACGTGCAGTGGCGCCTTTTAAACTTGGCGCGAATATAGCTTTAATGGAAAGTGTTTTTTAAACTATTTTAACACAAGCTGTTTAAAAATAAAATACAATTATGTCTAAGTAGGAGCATTGTTTTAGATGTACTAGATATTTTTTTTATTGAAGTAATAAGTAAAGCAAAGCTAAGTTAGCTTTGCATGGGGAGTAAATACATGTAGGTCGTCATTGATATGGTCACGTGAAATGTTAACGCCACATGATATGCCATCAAAAACATAACTTGTAAAGAAACCAAGTCTCGCAACTCAGTTCTTCCACCATAAAAAGTTGTGAGATCCATGTAATACCAAGTCTGTTAATTTATTCAGTCCCTACATAAGGGACCTTCTGTCTTAAGTTATTACGTAATTAGCTAACCCAATAACACGTCCAATAAATCATCGTTATTACAGAGATTTAAAATTATCTATCCACTACAGAAATTAGTTATTAAATTTTAACCCACATTTTGGTACAAATTTATTGCCAGTATAAAAAGAAAAGAATCATTTTCTTCTGTAGACGTGAGACATCTTGTCCCCTCGTGACCAAGACGCTACAAAGTGTTCGTCGGACGTCGGACAATCAAAAATCAAATACAAACGTGGTGAAATCCATAAAATAGTTTTATTTATAGGTTATTAAGTTTTGTGGTGATACTTTTACTGGATATTTTAAGGAATAAAAAGTTTACCCAAATACTAGAAAACATCATATTTTTGCGATGTAGTCCCATTAAAGCTGATTGACTGCACAGATGGCGTAGTGGTTAAGATAGCGACCTACAGCGTCAGTGTCTGGGGTTCGAATCCCACGCGGCAACACTGTGCGATCCACAAATTGTTGTTCCGAGTCTGGATGTAATTTGTGTCCGTTAATTATATGTTTGTAAAGTCCCCCGCAAAACAAAGATTATTTCCTTAGTGCAGGGTGTTGTCTTAAATAAATATATAAAAAAAAAGCGGCATATTTTCAAACTTACAATACAACAAAAATGATATTAACGGGACTGTCAGTATGATTTCTGCGCGAAGTTGAAAGACCGATGTAGATGTATAACCACAATATTGAAGAAAGGTGCTAATACTGCACTGTTAACTTCTGCCAACTAAAAGGGCTTTGTATGTATTTATTTTTATTAAATACACGTAGAAGATTATAAAACAAAAAATGCTAAGAAAATTCCAATCACTTAAAGTCGCATACTGCAAATATCTTCAATTAATTTTTTCACCGTTTTCACAATCGCTCCCTCCCTAACAATAAATCTTTCAATTCTTTATGCTCCGATTTTCCAATCTTTCAATTAATCTCTTTCTAAGAGAACTTGTGAAATTTGATCGGAAATTTCTTTCTGCATGCCTTGTTCGTACCTATTTTTATATGAAAGTCTACTATTATTGCCAAGGTGAATTAGCGGCCCACCTGGTGCGGCTTTGTGGAGAAATCGATATTAGCTGTTTGCGATTTATGATATTTCAATGATTATTTTTTCCATTTGGGCAAATTCTTAATAGAAATTATGAAGTCCTATATCGTGCCCAGTAACCAGAAATATATATATTCTTTCACTCATGCTCACAGAAAGATCTACTTGCGGTAGCTGCGTGGAGCAGACCTCTGCCCTGCTCTGGTGGTTCAATCGTGTTGGGTTGTCGTTTGTGGAATCTGCTCCAGCTATAATCTTTTGAATAAATATATTTTGAATCACCTATATTATATTGTATTTTGGAGATACCACATTAGAGCTAATACTTACGAAACCTGTATATAGAGGTTTTAAAAAGAGAAAGTTATTAAAAATGATTAAAATTAAAATAATATACAAACCCGCCGAGTTTCTTGTTAGATTTTATCAGTAGCGACACTTTCCGAACCGTTGGTAGTTTGTTGGATTAATTTCAGTGTCAAATTGACAATATGTAAGCGCCCTCGCGGGGTTTATTATATAATAAATGAATTTAAATCTGTGGTGACAGAGAAGAAATACAATTTATCATGCTTTATCCTGCCTGTGGGCATCGCAAAAGTAGATATAATATGCATTCTCATGCATAGATGTTCTATGCAAGAGAATGGAAACTCGGAATGAAACGCTATTCCAACACGTCTGACCAGTAGGTTAATGTTCCGCCTATCGTGGAGCAGGCTCGTCCCCAGTAGTAGGACGTATATGAGCCGAGTTGATAACGTGATGACTGACTAAGAATAATTCAGCTGATCAAATCCAGCCAATTTTACCACACTCACAGGAAAGTAAGGGGTGGTGACTCATTGTAAAATCGGCTCAAGGATCACAGGGGGAATGGGCAGCAGCGCGCACCTAGGAGACCATTATATATTCAATTTCAATCGCCATTCCACCTGCCAAGCGTGGCAGTTATGCCATTATCGCTCTTGTCAGGACACCCAAACCTGTGTGGTGACGGCTACGAATACCAACCCTTACATTTCTCGTGAGATTCGTAAAAGATGACCAATAGATTTTCATCAACCTGGACCAACTCCATCTGATGCCGTTATGTCAACAATTACATTACCAGGAAGGGTTCACATCTAGTTGTGACCAGTCCATAAAACTTTTGCAATATGTACAATGAAAGTATAACACATATTGAATCAACCCCAGGTAATTGGGATAAGAGCAGTATGATAAAGACTGGATGACCAATAGTGGATGTTGATGAAGATGAAGATAAAATAAAAATAAATATTCAGTTTGTAAGAAATATTCATTAATAATGAGAAGATTATTAAGTTAACCCACCCTCCTCAAATATATGAGCCGTTCTAATAAAAGTCTTTCGAGATATTAATCTTGAGTCTTTCAATGACGTAAAAGCTCATTCCAAATCAAGATTTATATCACCGTCGAAATAGAAGTAATATATTATTAAATAGCTTCTATCATCTTTCTATATGTATTTACCTACGTTATTATATACTTAGAAATAGGCATAGCTAATGTTTAATTAAGTAGCGCAAACATGAAATTATATTTGTCATTTTACTAAGTTTGATTAAGTTAGGTGTACTTGTAGCTTTGCTTTTAAATTAATGTTTAATGAATTCATGCTTATTACTTTTGCTGACGATGCTTATATATTTTAGTGTTATGTTTTATCGCTCAAGGAATAATCAGATTACGGGTTTTTGAAGCGCTGTTTAGTTTGTCACCAGCAGTTGTGAAACCGTTCTAGGGCCAATATCCTAGTACTTTGTTATCCGAAATGGCGACCATCAGTCGCTAACGGACTGCCGAAGTCAAGGCAAGATACTGGTGGACCGGTCAATAAACGTATCGGCTTTAAAAACCAAGTTATCGGGATCCAAGCTACCCTTACATCATGCAGGACGGCTACTGGGGTAAGCCTGAACCGTAACTACCCTAAAATGAAAGAGGTAAAAGCAGATATGGGAAACTAAATGAGTGCCATCTTTTCCCAACAGTTTCGAAATAAATTTTTAACCACTATTATTTGGAAACAGTTTGGATTAATTTTGCTATTAAGAATATTTTTATACAGAAGCCCTTCGATTATCGAGAGAATCTGGCACAATACCGAACAGAATGCTCTTTTTATCTGATCCTAGATTCTAATTCAGATAATCTCAATATCACCATACTTGTCTGTCGCAAAACTAAGAGAATAATACTTTTGTTTGAAGCCATGCTTCTCATTCATTGGGGTAAATCAAATTTTTCAAACGATTATTAGTAGTGAATCTGTGCATAAAAATGTCTTCATACAATATGTACATTATTTAACGGAATCGTACTTTGTTTTTGTGATTTTTAATCTAGGCTCTAGAGAATTTCAATAATTTCTTGCAAATTTCACAAGTCAATAGACATTGTAGTATGTTGGACGTATTAGTTCGATTTTATGCTTGATTGTGTCAATAGAAAAAGTTCAATTGAAAGTTTCAGCAACGTTCCACGGGTTTGCTTTAGCGAGTTGACAGAATAAACTTAGCAATTGGGCGGAGTAAAAAAGTGGAACTGTTCAAATTTCATTGAAATCTGTTCAGTAATTTCTGTAATGAAGGAAAATTTTGAAGATACGATTCACATAGATGCTCTATGTGAATTGTATCTTCAAAATAAAACATTAGATATAATTAGCTATATTTTGAGTCCATTAAGTTACTAAAGACGATTAAGGGATATAATATGTATTCAGATAAAATCTGTGTAATAGAAGGGAAATTCGAAATGAAACCTGATACTAATATGCCTGACCAGTGTGGCATAGTAGCATAATTTCCCTCATTGTAGAAGGTCGAGCCCAGTGGGGCGTATATCAGCTGTAATGATGATGATAAAGATAAACCACACGACATACACATAATAAAATACAAAAAAAAAAAAATCTAATATGCAACTCATCGTAGCCCACATACGTCCCACTGTTGGGCTCGGGCCTCCTCCACAATGGGAGGGAATTTGACCTACTATACCATGCTAGTCAGACATGTTGGTACAGGGTTTTATGTTGAGTTTTCCTTCTCTTGCACAGATGTTATGTGCATATTATATCCCTTAATCGTCTTTTACAACATCCACGGGCAAGATAGGGAGTGGTGTATTGTATTCTTACTTCATCACCACACGGAAAATATAAAACTCATCCAGAACAATTAAATTGTACATCTTCGTTACGTTCACTAGTAAATACCATAGACGTGTAATATGCATAACAATGATGGAATCCGAGACCTGACATGGTGTCATTACCGTGATCACATTCACCTTTATTACCGCGGACATAAAGTTCAAAATAACACAGTGTTTACTCGATTAATTCTGTCGTTTTTTATTGGTGAGGCTACACAGGTGTAATGTAGACGGATAAATTCGATACTGGTAGTACATCTGTTAGTTTTGATACTGTTTTTTTTTTAAGTGAAAACTAGCGGCGTTTTTCACTTTTTTGGGATAGGTAAAAAAAGTTAAACTCGCGTGAGGACACGCGACCTGATCGACAATTCGTAAGACGGCGCAGGGCGCTTGCGCGAACGGGCGTTTAGTCCATGCGCGCCTGCTCTTTGCTTACAAATCTACAAACACTAAGCGCTAAATTTGAAATTTTGTTTAAATGTTTAACTTTTGTTGCAAATATTGCATTACACATTTTCTAATCAACATTAGCTATATCCTATTAATTTAGATCATTATTTTCGAATTATTTTTGGTTTATCTATAAGAGTTTATGATCAAGGATTAAATTTTGAATTGGTCTTAACAGTTCTTTACAAACCGAAAATAATTTAAAATAATAATCTACAAGCTCGACAACAAAGTTACTTAGTTTTCATTTCTATTGGCAGTCCCGAAAGACTGTCGATTTTTTTGCGTTGTTTGGAATTGCTATTTTGTTAACTTCGTCTATGCGATGTGTACTTCTTTGGGCAATCAGTGTGGTCAAACTGCTTGATCGATCTGCGATATCATCATCATTTCAGCCTATCGCCGTCCACTGCTGGACGTAGGCCTCCCTCATGTTACGCCACAAAGTGCGGTCCTGTGTCGCCTCCATCCAACGACGCCCAACAACTTTCACCAGGTCGTCGGTCCACCTGGTCGAGGGGCGTCCTACACTGCGTCGTCCGATACGTGGTTGCCACTCGAGAACCTTTCTTCCCCAGCGGTTGTCGGTTGGTCGAGCGATGTGGCCTGCCCATTGCCACTTCAGCGTGCTAATTCTTCGTGCTATGTCGGTTACACCCCGTCTTCTGTGGATTTCCGTATTTCGGATTCTATCTCGCAGAGAAATTCCGTGTATAGTCCGTTCCATAGTACGCTGAGCGACTTTGAGCCTTGTTATGAGGCCTACATTTAGGGACCACGTTTCTGTGCCGTAAGTTATCACTGGTAACACACACTGGTCGTAGACCTGTGTTTTCAGACACTGAGGTATGTTGGACGAGAGGATCCTCTTAAGTTGCCCAATATCAAGTCCTGTAAGTATCCTATAAGTACATATTTTGAACACACTTGTATTGTAAAATATTCTCCATCTATCTATCCTAACTTAATATAATACATCAGAAAGTAAGTTTATTTGTTTGTTATAATACTTATAATGTAATAATTGTGATATAATAATATTTTTTTAAATTTTAATAATATAATTTTCTGTGTGGTGACGGAGTAAGAATTCGAATAGAAATTCACCACTCCCTTTCTCACCTGTGGATGCCGTATAAGACGACTAAGGGATTTAATATAATATGCATATAAAATCTATGCAAGAGAAGGAAAACTCGAAATAAAACCCTATGTCAACCTGTCTGACCAGCATGGTATAGTAAGGTCAATTTTCCTCCTATTATGGAAGAGGCTCGAGCCCAGCAGTGGGAGGTGCGATGATGATGATAAATGTTGTTAACAGAGTGGTTAGCAACATTTTAGTATTTAGTAGCCACTTAACGGTGGCCAGCCCAAATGTCGAGAGAGTAGTTGTGTGCGACTGATTCGTAGGATGTTGTTTGGCTGGGGTGTGACCAGACTATAGCTTATCTAACAAAGAGGCCACTTAAGGTTAAAATAAAATAAAGATACATTATTTTTATACGTATATACATATTTTGATGCAATTGTCTCCACTCTCCACCCATAAATTGTCCGTGGGCATCGTAAAGAGTGCATTAGGGTTTCACATGGAGAGCGAGGAGAAGCTCCCTCTTGAAAGACATAAAATACCTCACTGCGATCGCCAATCCATCCGTCTACCAAACGTGGCGATTACAAGTCATCTAGTATGCTATACTAAATGACTCGTAATGATTTCGGATGTTTACGCGAATATTACACATTGTAGATAAAACTACTTTACGGATTTATCGCGTTTGTATTTGATTTATGATTGCCCGACGTTTCGAACACTTTGCAGCGTTCATGGTCACGGGCGGACTAAGATGTCTCACGTCCAACAAGTCATCGTTATTAAAGAAAATTTATAATTATATACCCGATACAGAAAATAAGTTATTAAATATTAACCCACATTTTGATACAGATGACTCGTATTTAAAATAAATGTTAAAAATTAAAATATTATTGACAGGATATCCTGTATTAAAAAAAAGTAAATCGCTCCTTTGCTTGAGAAATAAAAACTTGACGAGGGCACACATCGTATATAGTTACTTCAAAAACTTTCGAACTAATTACTAGAAGGAAGTTCAAATAAAATAAATTAACATTTATACATACATTCATGTTTTATTTAAATTGATTGTAATGAAAAAATAAATAAATTTCAAGTTAAATACTTCCAATTGATGATGCAATGCAAATTATCTTAAATATATATATATATATATATATATCTGTATTGATGGTACGAAGTCCAGTAGTTCCTCAGAGCACTCCCCATGAAAGAGACGATTCGAACAGCACGCCTTTGCAGGGAGTCACGTAGGTCTAGCTGAAATTTGCACGCGCCTGCCCAGAGCAGTACTCCACATGAGTGATGGTAAGTGATACTGGCGTTCATGGAACTTTACTAGGCCAATGCCTACCGTTAAGAAAGTGGTGACGTTCTGTGTGGTGACCGAGTAAGAATACAATTCACCACCGCACTTATCTTACCCGTGGGTGATCGTACGAGACGACTAAGAGATATAAAACGCATATAACATCTATGCGGGAGAAGGAAGACTCGAAATAAAACCCTATACCAACACGTCTGAACAGCGTGGTATAGTAGGTCAATTACCCTTCCATTATGGAGGAGGCCCGAGCCCAACAATGGGACGTATATGGGCTGAGATGATGAAAAAAGTGGAGGGAGTGTGAATGCGTGCAATGACACCAATATCTACCACACGCAAACATCTTCAGGAAAAAGTTGAGCTTTCGACTAACCCTCAACGAAGGAAGTGCTACTGCACCAATTACTACCACTCGGGCGACGATTTTCTATGTAAATCGACCTTCTGCTGTAGACAGAAGACAGTGGACAGTGTAGTCCTACCACTAAAAGATATGTGAAGATAAGATTATAGTTAGTTCAGAATATCCAGAGAATAAATAGTCTAAGTGTGGCTACTTTAGTGGAAAATTCCAAACGCACAGGCATACTAACCGTTCATGGCATATTCATAATCCGCACGGTATTGAGGAAATATTTGAGAGTAGCGACTTCAATAGCCTTTGATACAGGCTCTCGTATTGCTGCGGACTGATATGAACGTTACCGTGAATATGCGCTGGGAAATTGCTTTGGGTTTCTTATTCGGTTACGTTTTATTTCAGCTCAAACACAATATCAACGACTATCTGCTTCTTTTTCTTTTGTATTGGAAATTAACTACAAATGCGAGTCCATTGTTGCCAGTGTCGAGTTTCTATTTTGCACATAATTATCAGTTTCTTCACATCTTTCTGGTCACGAAGTCACTATTCTACCCGATATTGGGCAAATTGTTACAAAATATTTGATAAGTACCCATCATGTGCTTAAATAAAGTACATATTAATTATTTATGTAAGTAACTATTAAGTACATATCTAAGAAGGCACTTTATTAATTAGTAAAGCTAGCTGTATAACCCTTGTCTAGTAGGATATGTGTGTAGTTTGGAGTACTTAACTCTTAAAGTAAGTTAAATGCGGTGAATATTTTGACTAGCGATAACGTACAATGGCTCCTATGCAAGATTTTCTTCTTTTCGATGCATTCAGCTTCTGTGTGATTCACTAAGTGTTGTTCTGAATCTAGATGTAATTTATATCCACTGTGTATTTGTAAAGATTTTATTCAATGTAGGCTGATGTTGTCTTTAAAAGAAAAAGAATTGAGGATTATAGTTAGGTTTAATGTAAAATATAAGTAGTATGAACCGTTGCAAGGGACGCTGCGAGCTCAACTAGTGTACAATATACCCACCGCTTTCGTTCTTGTAAAAAATGTACTCGTTTTCTTTTAGAGTAATTTTCTAAGAAACATATTCTTGTGTGTTAGTTTTTAATATACGCTCAATGTGAATATAACCTTTATAATGAAGTTATTATAAGTATATTACAAACTTAACAACAAATAATTGGTTAAAGTTTCACTAAAGTTGAATGCTCAATGAGGCACATTTTTATATTATATCAATTAGCTGATCGGTTTAGTTCTCACAATCGTTAATCCTCACTTAATATTATAAATGCGAAAGTAAGTTTGTTTGTTTTTTGTTACGCTTTCACGCCTAAACCGCCAAACCGATTTCAAATTCTTTCACCAATAGAAAGCTATAATATCAAGGAGTAACATAGGCTATATTTTATCCCGGTATTCCCAGGGGCACGAAGGGAAGTGAGGGAGCTATGCTAGTATAAGGATAGAAGAACTATCCTATGTCTCAACTTGGACCAAACAAATGCTATCCATCTAACCCTAGTTGTTTTTACTATTCTCCGTGCAATTTCTTTATTAACCGACTTCAAAAAAAGAGGAGATTCTCTATTCGATTGTGTTTTATACCTCAGAAATTTCGACTAAGTGAACCGATTTTGATATTTATTTTTTTATTGAAAAGTTAGTTCTTCCCGTGTGGTCTCATTTAAATTTGGTCCAGTTCTGACAATGGCATAGTTTTTTTGTGAATATTTTAAAATGTATTTACTCACCTGTTAGACCTTCCTTCGACTTACACAAACATTTCAAAACCAAAATTAGACAAATCAGTTCAAAACCGCTCTTGAGTTTTTGTGAGACAACACACGTCGATTCATTTTTAACCCACGACGCAAAAAGAGGGGTGTTATAAGTTTAACGTCGATTTTTTCATTTGAAAGCCAGTTTCTTTGCGGTGGTTCTTAGCTGTTTGATTAATATAAGAGTAACAGCTCTTTTTCAAAATGATGTAAAGGCGTATCATTACTCGATTAAGTGCTACACGTGCCAATATAATCGTTAAATGACAATTATTTGATAATTTCTGTTGAAAAGAACATAATACTTTTTTAAATTTTAGTTTGTATCGGTGGTTATTCAAAATTTTCATTATTACTTATTATATGTATAGATTTGTAGTCATAGCTTTTCACGTATTTTATGGGTGCTATAGTTGCATAAAAACACTAACTACATCATTATTTCGGCTCGTATACGTTCCACTATTGAGCTCGAGTCTCCTCCACAATATCAATAGGGGGGAAATTGACCTTACTATACCATGCTGGTCAGGCATATTGGTATAGGGCTGGTATTTATTTCGACTTTTCCTTCTCTTGCATAGATGTTATAAGCGTATTATATCCCTTAGTCGTCTTTTACGACATCCACGGGCAAGATAGGGAATGATTTGCTACACGGAAAAACACTACACATTGCTACATAAAAGTGACTTATATTTGTCGGAACGATATAATATGATTTGAAAATAAAGCGATAGTGTTATAGCAGATATGCTTTGACAGAACCTAGCCTTATGTTAGCGCGGGCATCTGAGACAAGGTATACACGTCACGCACACCTCTAGACTCGATAGTGGACGACACAGGGCTAAAACTGTCTCCTGACTCGATATATTAGAATACATATATCTCAATAAATCCACTGTGTGATCGACATACTTTTTTTTATTGCTCGTAAACCGCGATGCTCTCACGTTTTGAAACAGACGCCCACTCTAACCTGCCACCTTTTTCAATATCTTAAGTGAATCAGGCAATACATAAAATTTTCTATATGATCAGGAAGTAACAATACCCGTTAACATACCTTCTCGTATCTGTGACTATTGTAAAAGGCAATTTAGGGATATAATATGCATATAATAACGAAAAGTCGACGTAAATTTCGATGCCAATAGGACTGACCAGCAGCGTGGTAAAGTAAATCAATTAAAAATACCAACAATAGAACGCAGATGAGGAAGTATATTATTTCAAGGTAATGCCGCTGATAGCTCACTAAAGAGGCAGAGAGGATGCACGGCTGGTTATGAATGCCGTCGTTTGTGCGATAAAACAGCAAGTCGTAGCTACTATACAGGCTGTATCAGTTATGGGTCAACTGCTCAAAAGGGAGCTAGGCAATGGTGGTAGGAACCCATGAAAAAAATTTGAACGAAAAATATCGATTCGTTAAGGAATTAGAGACATGTAAAGTTTTCAATTTTGTCATTACTTTTTCGTGTAAATCTGATTGAAATGTATAAAGTCAATGATACTTAATACGCAACATATTCATACTTTGTTAAATGTTCATTAGAAATTGAATAAATCAATGATTACATTCACATAAGCAAGACAAACTTCGTTTTAAAACAGCTGATCGGCCTATGACCGTTGACCGCTCGCCGTTATACCTACACCGTCATTGAAACGTTTGCGCAATTTTAGGTATGAATGAATGAAATTATACTGTCGAAGCTTTACATGCCTACATGTATTCTGTCTGTACATGCCTACATAATACGTAACATTTAAGGCATAGACTCTTAGACACATTTTTTTGAAATCACTATAACTTTTATGTTGTATTGTTTTTTGTGTAATGTACATTCTAATTACGATCTATGACCGTTAAACTACAACGTACTCGAACAGTTGCTCCATAACCTGATACATCCTGTATATGTATATATGAAATATAGCCTATGTTACTCCCTGATATTATAGCTTTCCATTGGTGAATGAATTCTTGAAATCGGTCGGTGCGGTGGTTTAAGCGTGAAAGCGTCACAAACAAACAAACAAACCTACTTTCGCATTTATAATATTAGTAAGGATATATTTGTCATAGGTACTCATCCTTAAGATGCCTATGCACAAAAGTGGACGTTCCTGGTCTGACGAATACAAAGAAATGATAAATCATGTATTCAGATAAATAGATTGCAAGGGGAAATCATCATATTTGTGATATAGCGTCGATTTTGCGCCGGGTATTGAGCACAGGAATGCAAATGGCGTAAGAATACCGCGGCCCATTTCACTCTATAGACATTTCAAATGAACTACCGTTGGGACGCTACTTGTCTTATTTTAGATTTCTTCTCGTTCCTACTTCACATATATTGTACTATATCAATTGATAATTATTGTGTTTTGTATACATATTCCGTATGGTGACGGAGTAAGAATACAATTCACCACTCCCTATCTTGCCCGTGGATGTCGTACAAGACGACTAAGGGATATAATATGCACATAAGATCTGTGCAATAGAAGGAAATCTCGAAATGAAACCCTATACCAACGTGTCTGACCAGCATGGTATAGTAGGTCAAATTCCCTCCCATTGTCGAGGAGGCCGAGGTGCTGTGTGGTAGCGGCTTCGAATACTACCAACCCTTGCTTTGCTCGTGGGTGTCGTAAAAGACGACTAAGAGCCCTAGATTGACCCAGACCAACTCCATCTGGTACCATTTGGGTCAACGATTACATTCCCAAGGAGGGTTGACGTCAGGCAGGCGGCCGGTCATAAAAGTCATTGCCGAAACTTTTTGCAATATGTCAAAACAGATGACATATTGCGTCGACCCCAAGTAATTGGGATAAGAGCAAGATGATGATGATGATGTCGAGGAGGCCCGAGCCCAATAGTGGGACGTATGTGGGCTGCGATGATTATGTATATTCATTCTGGCTCATATATGTCCAACTGTTGGGCTCAAGCGTCCTCTACAATAAGAGAGTACCTAGAATACCATTCAAACGGGTTGCTAAAGGGTATTATTTCGAGTTTTTCTTCTCTTGCACAGATGTTATATTGATATTTTATCCCTCAGTCGTCTTTTAAAACACCCATGGGAAGGGCAGTGCGTAGTGATTTGTATTCTTACTCCGTCACCATACGAAAAACTTTATGGCGGATTTTTATTTTTTTAAAGGCCACAATTTACATCCAGACTCAGAACAAAAATTTGTAGATCGCACAAAGTGTGGTCCTGTATGAGATTTGAACCCACGACACTGGCACGGTCTTAACCACTACGCCATCTGTGCAGTCAATTACATTTTGTATAGCGCTAAGCCCGCTTACGTGTATTCGTCTCATTCTCTTTTATTAGAAGATTCATCTTAATATGTTTATAATTATCATCATCATCAGCTCATATATGTCCCACTACTGGGCTCGAGCCTCATATAAACAAATAGAGGAAAATTGACGTGTTCCATCACACTATTCAGACGTGTTGGTATATAGTTTATCATATTCCTTAGTCGTCTTTTACGACACCCACATTTAAAATAGGCTGTGGTGAATTGTATTCTTACTTCGTCACCGCGTGGAATATTTATAATAGTAAAAATATGTTAAAATCGTAAAAAATATGGCTTATGAAGTTTACCAGCTTAACTTAGGTAATGCGTTTCACAACTATTTAAATTTATTATAACCTATACCTATCGTAAGGTACGAGCTGGTGTTTTTCAGGAAAAAAAAGAAGCTGCATTTCCCCATCGGTTATTTCCATAGATATCGAGTAACGGGCGACAGCGCGTGGCGTTCAACTAATTGAAAAATGGTATCGCTCGACCTGCCTAGCACCGGGAACGGTTATTTTGTTTACAGTCAACAACCTCTTAAACTGAACCAACCTTAATCTCTAACATTCTACGGTTATTTTTAAAAAGTGTGGTGACGGAGTAAGTTTACAATTCATCACCCCTCTTTCTTGTCCCTTGTTGTCATAAAAGACAATTACAGGATATATGGTAATATGCATATAGCAAATGTTATATGCAAGAGAAGTAAAACTCGAAATAAAGCCTTAAACCAACATGTCTAACCAGTGTGGTACAGTAGGTCAATGTCCCTCCCATTGTGGAGGAGACTCGACCCCAACTGTGGGACGTATAAGAACTATGATAATAATGATTCTTAAATTCTTTGTTCTAACGGTCATCCTTAAATTAAGATGAGCTTATGATGATACGCTATAGACTCCCTGTCTCATTGGATTCTTTGATCTGTTAGTGTAAGTAATAGATGTTGCTGGCCCAATAGTGAGGGGGAGGCACCCCGGACGGAGCAGACTTCGTGCGGCCAGACCATAGTTTGACCACCAAAAAAAAAGTGTGTTCTTATGTACGCACGTAAGAAGTTATACTTCTTTGGCGTAACGAGATAAAAATCTTATCCTTCGCGTTATCCTGCGTTTGTAGTAAAAACGACACTAATAATAGAAGAAAATGTATTTAATACATTGAAGGTTTTATTATAACGCATTATCTAGTTGACATTTGTGACGATGTGCGCGTGCATCATAGAAAATATAAACTAGCCAGCTTCAGGTGTTGGTTTTTCGTGACGGGTATCGCAAAATTTACTCATATCATTTTTCCCTAACGTGTCAAAACAAGTGTAACTTCAAAAGGTGGTTCAACGCCTGGGTTAATTTTAATTTAAATTCAAAATCTTTAATTATGTATAGAGGCTGAGGCAGTTGCAAGTCTGCAAGTCAAAACTGAAAACTTAGCATCATAAACTTATAAATGTTATGTTTGGATTCCTAAAAAATAAATTTGAAGCTAAGTTTTCAAGTTAATTCTTTTATTGTGCTTTTGCCCCTATTTCAAAGGAGACCACCGTGGTTAAAGAAATTTTAACTTGATAAAAGAAACTAAAACTAGAACTATTTATTAAAAACATCACAATCACAGCTCCTGTACGTCCCACTACTGTGTTCAAGAATCCTCCACAACGGGAGAAAAACTGACTGATCTGATGTTATTTCGAGTTTTCCTTCTCTTGCGCCTTCTCCGACGCCCACCGGCAAGAAATGTGGCGGTAAATTGTATTCTTACTCCCTCACGCACGTAAAATATTTTTTTTTTTAATTCAAATAGCATACTACCGTATATGAAGTTTATTTTCTTTTCAAACAATCATCATCTCAGCCCATACATGTCCCACTGTTGGGCTCGGGCCTACTCCACTATGGAAGGGAAATTGACCTAGTATACAACGCTGGCCAGACGTGTTGGTATAGGTTTTGATCTAGATAGGTCTTATATGCATATTATATCCCTTAGTCGTCGTTTACTTCACCCACGGGCAAGAGAGGATTGTATTCTTACTCCGTCACCACACGGTGACGATTCAAATATTGTAAATATTGTATTCAAACATTCAAACGGTCTTGCAATACCCGGACGAGTTTATCGATTTATTTAGAACGCGCTTCGTATAGGTACGATCATGCAATTTTAGTACATGCAATGGAATACGTAATAAAGCTTCGTGAATACCTTTCGTCATTCGTGTGCTCGTCACAATTTTATTACTTTAGACTTCATTGGAAGTTTATTTGGTTATATAAATTCGTATAGTCTTTCATAAGCCCACCGATATCTACTCATTGAATCACCACCTCAATACCGATTATGACCATTTGGTCATTTGGTCAACGATACATTTGTATTGTTTATTTAAGTTAAGCCCAGCCCGAAGTGAGTCCAGTCTCAACTAATATACAATACAATCACAAAGTCATCTGATGATCTAAATACACCACCAACAGTACCTCTCCCCCAGTGAGCGCTTTAATCGCTAGGGCGATGGTCGACAGCGTCGGGAATTGGGACGCGGTCGCAGCCTTCTGCGAGACAGTGATCTCGCGGAAGGAGGTGGCGGATCGCCTGCGTGAGGAGCGCAGCCTCAATGAGGAGATCCGCCGCCGGCGACTGGGGCGGCGTAGGCGCAACTACCTGCGCCTCATGCCGCCCTAGCCGAGGCCGCGGGTGACATGACCGGGGATTAGTCCGTCACCCGCCGAGAGGCCGACCGCGTGAGGAAAGACCGATGTCCTCCCCGAGGGGGGGGGCGTCGGTCGATGGGAGGGTACGCCAATAGGGGGGTATTCCGTCGGTCCGGCCACTGATGTCAAGTAACCCTGCTCCGGTGGTCGGCCCAACGACGAAGGCGACGTGGTTTTCGGGTGGGTTGCGGGAGTTGCGTGCTGCCCCTCTGTCGCCCCGGACGGAGTGGTGCGGAGGCGCGCCGACCGCAGCCCACCCACAAAAAGAAAAAAAAAGTGAGCGCTTTAATAACAACGGGCTACAAGCATAGAAAGGCTGCGATCGTCGCTACAAGCATAGAAAGGCTGCGATCGTCTGTCAGAAAGAGTTGGTCTAATCGAGACAACCTCGCTAAGGTGCTGGGTGATGCGGGCAATCAAGATTCTCTACACTAGCTTGCCATCCAGTGCAACACGGTGGACGTGTAGAACCCTGAACACACTACACAGTTATCTGTGATTGCCCCTGCCACATATGATTTCTACGCGGACGAAGTCGCGGGCAAAAGCAAGTTATACATATTACAAAGAAACTTAAAATATTTTCTTTCTGTCTAGATTTTACCATATTTTCATAACGTAATAAGCTAAATAAGTTCACTAAAGTTGTTCACATAGGTATATTAAATTCGTGATAAAAGTGAATCCTTACTTAATATTATAAATGCGAAAGTAAGTTTGTTTGTTACGCTTTCACGCTTAAACCACAGAACCGATTTCAAAAATTCTTTCACCAATGGAAAGCTATAATATCAGGGAGTAACATAGGCTATAATTTATTCCGGTATTCCTATGGGAACGGGTACTACGCGGGTGAGGCGACTGAAACCGAAACGAAGCGAGGCGGGTTGTTAATGTAAAACATATAAAATACAATATTCATTGAAGCGAAACTAAAATGTAATTCAAGTTTAGATCTAAAACATAATATGAGAACACAACGTTCGTGGAGGGAGTGGTACGTACAAAGTTTTCAATTTTCAACAATATAAATCTAGTTTAGAATTTTCGTGTCTGTGAATAGTTTTCGGTACACGTGTACGTAATGTTATGTGGAGCGTTCAGACAAGCTTTGAGTCTATTGTGCGCTAAAGAATATAAAAGGTTCTGCCTTTTCGAAGTGAAAACTTCAATAGACATGTTTGGATGGGGGACTAAATTCATTTAAGCCATCATCGACATGATCACATGACGTGTTACTTTTTATTATATTGCCAACGGTCGCCAACGAGCAAACAGTACACTTAAGTGTTGCTGCCGCTCATGGACCTTTGCTAGACCGCTGCCTACCGTGAAGAAAGTTAAGAGACTATGAATGCGTACAATGAGGTTCGGTGATACTAAAGGCATCACCAAAAGCCATCACACGCAAACGCCCTTAAAAAGTTGAGCTTCCGGCTCTCTCGTTCACCGAATGAAGCGCTGTAACAAATTGCTACTACTCGGATATCGATTTTCTGTGAGTATGGTACTACCCCGGTCGGACCGGCCCGCGGCTGTAGACTAAAAACTGTCAACAGTGTGGTCCTTCTACTAGTTTGTTAAGACTAACACTATATTTATGTGTGAATGTCACTATATCCACGCCGATAGATCTCAAAACCCGATATATGTAAAAAGTTTTAATTTACAAAAAATATAAAGCCAAACAATTAATTTGTGTATACAAAAATAAGAATTGTTTTTTCATAGTTTTAAGTTTTCACTACTTTTTGCTGTCAAACGAGCTAGTGGTGTGGTATGTAGTTCGTTTTGCCTGCTATACTACGCTGGCTTAACGGTTAGGCGTAAGGTGATGAATGTCGACCATCTATCACAATAAATTTGGGAGGGTACTCTTCAAGGGGGTATTCCGTCGGGCCGACCACTAACGTCAACGACGAAGGCGGCCGTGCCACGGGTGGGTTACGGGTGTGCGTGCTTACGCCCCTCTGTCGCCCCGGATGGAGTGGTGCGAGGAGTGCGCCGACCGTAAACCACCCCAAAAAAAAAAATCTATCACAATAAATACTATTATATTTTTAGAGCATATTTTCTCGTTTCTTAATATTACAATTATAGTAATTATCCTTACACAAACGGTCCTTAAATTAGGGATGAAAACGGAATTAACCTGATCTAAACTCTTTAATTTATGCTCTAATTTTAAATAAGTGTCAAATGTTGTTTTGTTTTCAAATTACTGAAACTCTGGCGACGGGTTAAAGAAACATTTTGTTTCAAATTATATGGCAAAATTTAAGGCAAATTAAACGTCTTAAAGCTCAAATACAATAGTGGGACTTATATTGACTGTGATGATAAAGATGATTAAATTGCTTAAGATCTTGATAGAATATGAATATCAAAACTTGAAATGAATTCGCTTAAAAGCATTTTGTGTTATGACAAAATGTATTATATGAAAAAAATATTATATTGGTTCTTTACAAATCATATAAGATATCGATAATTGTAAAATAAGTGTATTTTACAATGGAAGGAAGGATGGCAGTCCCGCCACTTTCCCACAGGTAATCAATATACCGTACACTACAATGGAATGAAAGAATACAGGATGGCATCAAGTTGGAATAGGATATAAGGGAACCTTATTCTCACGTGATGAGCTCCTTCCAAAACGTCAATTTGCAATTTCCCGCAGAACTTTGAATATTTATTCGAGTTCAAAAGTTCGAAGTTTATTATTATTATCGTCCTTGTGGTGTCGTAGTAAGGATACAATTTACCACTCACTCCTTCCTCCTTGCCCGTGGGTGTCGTAAAATACGACTGAATATATTATGCAGATAACATCTATGCAAGAGAAGGCAAATTCGACATAAAACCCTAACACGTTTGACTAGCGTGGTATAGTAGATCAATTTTCCTCCCATTGTGGAGGGGGCCCGAGCCCAGCAGTGGGACGTATATGAGCTGAGATGATGACGATGACTTTAAATTGAACACATCAATAAATTTTCAGTGTTCATTTTAACTGCAAAAGAAAACTTTTATAGCGTGTATGTGCTATTGAAATTATATTTCATCGTTTAGTAAGGTTTACAAGCAGTTATCTGTGATTGCCAAAGCTAGCCTTTTTTTTCAGGGTTATTAATATAATGATATTCAGAAGGAATAAATTAAAAGATTTTAAATTATAACATAGCTTTATATGATACTAATAGCGATCCGTCATCGCTTCGCTTCGGTGTCATTCGCTTTGCGATATTGCGGTTTTTTTTTTATTTATTCGTTTAACGCCAAGACACGCTCTTAATTTATATACCACATTATTTAACACTTATTTGAATGCAAACACACGTACAGTCATGTTTAGTTTATCCCTTATCATTACTGATAATAATAAAAAATAGTCTCGTTTGTAATATCAGATGTTGTTACATGTTAATACGAAGTTTTTTTTTTATTGCTGTTGGTAATAAACGAGCAAACAGCACGCCTAATGTTAAGTGATACTACATCATGGACCTTTGTATGGTTGCCTACCGTGAAGAAAGTGAAGGGAGTGTGAATACGAGCAATGAAATTTGATGATACTAAAGGCATCACCAAACCCACCACACAAGAGCCTCATAAACTTAGGCTTGCGGTTCTCTTGCTCATCTAAAAACGTGCAATAACAAATTGCTACTATTCAGGCGTCGATTCTCTCAGGTGCTTACCGGACATGGGGTCTTCGGTAAGTACCTGCACAGAATTGGAAGAGAAGAGGCCCCAGGATGTCATGAGTGTGGCGTGCTAATCGACGATGCGCGCTACACACTGGAAGTATGCCCCGCCTGGGGGCCTCAGCGCCACGTCCTGTCAACGGAACTGAGAATAACAGACCTGTCGCTGCCGACGATCATCTCCAAGATGCTCGGCAGCGACAGCTGTTGATCATCGATGGCCTCCTTCTGTGAGGCTGTCATAACAAGGAAGGAGGCCGCGGAGTGGGCACGCGAGGCGCTTGCGTCCACTGACTCACTCCGCCGGTGACGATCAGGGAGGAGGAGATGCCGCTATGCGCTCCTCCACCCACTGCTCTGAATGATGACAGGACGTGGCCAGACGGCCAAGCGTTGGGGTGTCGGGGATAGAATGTTGTCAGACGGTCTCTCCGGCACCTCGTAAAAGCGCGGAAGGGGCCGATGTGGTTTTAGTGGGTATTTCAGTCACTTCTGTGGCCGGCGAGTCCCACACACACTCCCCTGTCTGTAACCGGCGGGGGATAGTGCGTAAATGCATTTCCACAGCGTGAAAAAAAAAAAAGGCGTCGATTCTCTGCGAGAGCGTGATACTGTGATACTACCACTGTGGACCGACCCGCGGCTATAGACAGACGGCTGTCGACAGTGCGCTCTTACTACATAGGTTTATTTAATTTATGTATATAATATACTTTTATGTTTATGTATATTAATATACGTTCCCGTGTGGTGACGGAGTAAGAATACACTTCATCACTCCCTATCTTGCCCGTGGATGTCGTAAAAGACAACTAAGGCATATGCACATAAGATCTGTACAAGAGAAGAAAAACCCGAAATGAAACCCTATACCAACATGTCTGACCAGCATGTTATAGTAGGTCAAATTCCCTCCCATTGTGGCCCGAGCCCAACAGTGGGACGTATGTGGGCTGCAATGATGATGATGATATTAATATACTTTTGTGTTATGTTTTAATAAGACTAAGACTGAGCTACTAAAACATTCATGTATACACAAAGCACAGTTATTTCACATTTTAATGGTAACATCGAAGAATGTCGATACAAATGTATCGAGATCGATCTTCAGGTAGACGAGAGCTCTCGAAATCCAAGCTGAAGTGCACACTTGGCCATCGAATGGACGATATACCACGAATTTTCACTTTATTAACAGACGTAGAGAATCTTGAGGAAAGATTTCCAATCGAACCTGACCAAGAATTTATCTCGCCGGTTTCTGCAGGCTAGTAAGTATTAGTTCGCCTTACGCCCGCTTAGCCACTTGATTCACTCTAATACTGAGCGATGATTCGAGCTTAACGGGATGATAGTAAACTTCTACTAACGGTATTTAGAGCCTCATATGAGCGAGTACACTTGATTTTAGCCACTTCTATAGTCCAATGGGACAGCGCTCAAACACCCTTCGAAGGAGATCAGACGAATAGTTTATCTTATATAATCACGGTCACAGACGAGTTATAATTTGCGATTAAATAACTTAGATACTTGTTGTTCTTTGTCATAATCATATGCGATTAACTTGGGTTAGTTTTGGACAGGTTTGTCGAAAAAGGAAGGTGGAATTTCTAAAAATAAATTTCATCTTCTCGGTTCATAAACGTCCTGGGCTCGAGCTGCCTCCTCAATGGGAAACAAATTGACAGGTTGGTATAGGGTTATGTTTCGAGTTTTCCTTCTCTTGCATGGATGTTATATGCGTATTATATCCCTCAGTCGTCTTCTACGACATCCACCGGCATCATAGGGAGTGGTGAATTGTATATTTTTTTTTTTATTGCAAACGGTGGCAAACGAGCAAACACTACACCTGATGGTAAGTGTTGCTGCCGCTCATGGACCTTTACAAGGCCGTTGCCTACCGCGAAGAAAGCGAAGGGAGTGTGAATGCGTGCATTGAGGCTCGGTGATACCAAGGGCACCACCAAAACCCTCCACACGCAATCACCCTCAGAAAGTTGGGCTTCCGGCTCTCTCGCTCACCGAATGAAACGCAGTAACAAATTGCTACTACTCAGACGTCGATTTTCTGCGAGAGCATGGTACTGCCCCGGACGGACCGGCTCGCGGCTGTAGACAGATAACTGTCGACAGTGTGGTCCTACCACTCCTAATTAATAATTAATATAATCCTAATAATAATTAATAATTAGGAGTGGTAGGACCACACGGAGTAGTATAATTGTTATTCCGTCACCACACGGAGTAAATTAAATAAATATTTTGTTTCTTAATGAACTAATGCGAATGTGAGTTTGTTTGTTTCTCTTTAAGCCTTAATTACTCGAACGATCTTCTTGAAATTTCATATAGATTTTGTCAGGGGTGCATATGCTATTTAAGATATCTTCCATCTAAGAAAAATGACTGTTCCTGAAAATCTGTAGTAATGCAAAGAAGTCGTGTATAGGTAGAAAATATAAAGATTAAAAACTAAATCATAAAGCAAGTTGAATGCTTTGAAAATAAACTTAATCGTAGAATTCGTAGACATATGAATTCTGGCATTCCATATTCTCCGCGTTAGACCAAACC
The DNA here is from genome assembly GCA_032191425.1 of Lymantria dispar. NCBI lineage: Eukaryota > Metazoa > Arthropoda > Insecta > Lepidoptera > Erebidae > Lymantria > Lymantria dispar. The sequence continues at coordinate 34,902,417 of CM063448.1, forward strand.
TGCTGACTGAACTAGCAATGGATTAATAGTAAACATTTCCTTAACCCACATCTCTATTTAAAGAAACTACCTTCCACTAAAGGTGTGAACATTAGGGTCCTGTCAAGGGGCTCTATAAAGTACACCGTCTGACCGAAACCGTGACAAATGTAGCACATTAGCGAATAATGCGGGTAGTTGAGAAATAGTTCCGCGCGGACAATGATCGATGGTGTTTAAAGAATAGCTTTGCTATGTAGTAGTTCTTCAATGTTTGGTTATTTAACTTTTTAATTATTTTATTATGAAAGAAGCTCCTCCGTGTAGTGACTTTAAACTTCACGACCCTTTTTTTTATGGGTGGGCTATGGTAAGCGCCCACGCGGTCCATTCCATCCGGGGCGACGAAAGGAAGGCGCGGGGGCCCATAACCCACCCGTACCCACGTTGCCTTCGTCGTTGGGCCAACCACAGGAGCAGAGTGACTTGACGTCAGTGGTCGGCCCGACGGAATACCCTTTCGGGTACCCTCACTTCTCGACGTCCTTGTCCCGGGACTTCGGTCGCCGTCGCGCGGTCAGCCTCTCTGCGGGTGACGGACTAAATTCCCCGGTCCGGTCACACCGCGGCCTCGGCTAGGGCGGCAACAGGCGCAGGTACCGCCAGCAACTCGCCGCCCGAGTTGCTGGCGGCGGAACGTGTGACCGTAGAGGAGTTCCTCTCGCGCACGATCCGCCGCCTCCTTCCGTGAGATGACAGCCTCACAGAAGGCGGCGACCGCGTCCCAGTTCCTGACGTTGTCGAGCATTTCCCTGGCGATGGTCGGCAGCGTCAGGTCGACACCGATGATCGCGACGAGTTCACGGCGCTCCCACGCCCACGCGGCACACACCTCGAGCGTGTGCTGCGCCGTGTCCTCGTCGCAATCGCAGTGGTGGCAGGACGGTGTGCTCTCCCTCCTAACAATCTTGTACAGGTACTTGGCGACTTTGGCAACCGTGCCCCGTCAGCACCTGCACCATTCGGAAGGAAAGCACCCCGTGCGTCCGCTCCGAGCTTCACGAGCCTAGAGATTCTTTATATATCAACGTAAAAGTTGTCCAATTATACTCTCATAACAGTTATTCATCAATTTTTTTCGATTGCCGATATTTGAATGCTCTTCTAACTGATGTGCTAGTATTGATAGTATCGCTTTCAAATTGTAAATTGAATAATCGCTCTTTTAATTGAATAATCACCAAATAATTAAGTAAATAAAATCAGTTATAACGTGAACCAATTATTTATAAATTGAGTTACTAAGATTTCTTATCTCTTTCTCTTCTATATAGTTGCTAAGATCATTTAAATGTGAAATAGCTAAGGATTCTTCTAGCATGTTGTCGTTATAATGTAACTATGCTTAACATCTAGCTTGATGAATTAAGTACAACGTTTCACCACTATTTCTTTGACCGTGGGAATTATAATAATTATCTAAAAGAGCATTAGGGCAATGGGCACTAACGTTTTCGTAGAAAAGTCTTAAAACAGGTCAACCTATCTGCTACGATAACCATATGGTTATCGTAGCAATCAGGAAATGATATATTTCCTGATTTCAAATCGAGGAATTTGCCGAGGCTCGATTTGCTCGCAAGTTTTAACAATGTATATTCTTCAAAGATTATAAATTTAGATTAACTTATTAGGTTACAGTTGTATACATAATGAATCTTGAAATAAACTTAAAATATAAAATAAATATTATATATTTTATTTTTTTTTTCTTTTGAGCATTCAAGTTCAGGGGACCATTTTGTATATTGATATAGGTATATTCAGAATTTCAGCAACAGCTCTAACGACTTCTATTAATTTTGCATAGGAGTTACATAATGTAGGACTTTTCGAAGAAATTTGAAAGTTCCGTTTTATCAGTGATTTTAGGAAATTAAAACATATTTAGAATATAAAGTAAATTTAGCGAGAGTAAAAATAGCTCATTTTAGAAATCGTGCAGTCCCCTATCGCAAAGAGCCCGCACTTGATCTTTTGATTTTCACTTTTTTAAGCTTCTTTTTTGTGATAAAAGGGTTCTTCTGTAAAAAAAAAACTACAATGCTGTACATATTTGCCAATAAACACAATTTACCAACGAAAGAACTAACTAGCTAAGCTCGGTCAGCTAGCTAGGCTCGGTCGGACTACACTTTTTACATTTAAACACAAACTGTCAGAACTTCAGAGGTATACGTACGGGTCTTCTAGTAGTAACACTAATAACTGATTCCTTGTTCTTATTGTTAAAGTTGCTACCTTGATAACGGAGTTTCTAAGAATAGTTCGATAACTAGATAGATTGTCAGAAGTTTGTCATAACAACTTGATCGCGTAACAACCGAACCTGATAGTTCTTACGGTCGGGCGAGCTTCCACTAAATCTGGTTGAATTTTATCTCTATGTTGCAAAATCAGTTGATATACTAACTTATATGAAATAATATGAATCATCGGAAATCATGATTGTGCATTAAAACTTGTGTAATTTGAACGTTTTCGATATTTTAATTAACATATCAATGCTTTTAATTCACTCTTTTGATTATCTAAGTATTCCATTAGGGCAGTAGCATTAAGTCAAGTAGCCTTTTGATTCGTTTTTTGACGTGACAACGTCTTATAATTCGATGGAGCCGGCTGCACGCACGAAAAAACATGACGCATGCAGCGTTACCTCGCTTTGAGGCGTTCCATTTAAGGCTTGATCCATACAAAATATCTATCAAACAAATGAAATTAAAATTTTCTTTTGAAAAATGAAACCATTCCATCAGTATTTTCTTATGACGTTGTCACGTTCAACTATCGTCAGTAAACCGACTTTACAGACAACCGATTTTTTTTTGTGCAAGTGCTTTTTTTTCTTCAGTCGCAAAGTTCTTTTTTTTTTGTGGTAGGCTTCTGTCTGGACACACACCGCCCAATCTTTCTAGGGCAACGGATACGCGGTGGCGGCCTTATATTAAGATTTAAGATTTTTAAAGGACTAAAATTTTATCCACACTGACATCTGAAAGTTCAAAGAAAGTGTCACATTTTACAATACTTTGTTTAAGGAGCGATTCAGCCAAAATAGGACACGACGCTAAGGATTTTGTTGTAGTACAGGCACATTTGTAAAATAGCTGTAACCTACCGTATTCCATGTCCATCGCCATTGGCTGGACCAGTGGTAGCGTTTCCTTGACATCTGTGTTTGGTCCGGCGGATCACTCTTTCAGATAGTGTTCCCGGACAGTATTGTGGGTTGTCGTCCTCATGCGGTCGGCATCTGCGGGTGTCGGACTAGTCCCCGGTGCGTCCACCCGCGAGCTCGACTAGGGGGGGGTAATTGGAAAGTTTACCTATATCGCCATTTTCCAAATTTTATTTTCTAAAATCTTTCGTGGTGTTTACGCGGCTATTATATTTTTGAAATAAAATTATTTTACAAATTTTATATTTTATTGTTTCAGCATTCATGGTCACGAGAGACATCGCGTGAAAAAATGAGTTCTTTTTTGTACACCAGACCAAGGTCATTCAAGTTCTTGTATCATACATTAAAGGTCCTAATTTAATTTACTCGTGTATGCCTTACAAACGTTAAATAATTATACCGAAATCCCGTATTCCCCAAGCCAAATAATTTGCCTTTTGTGATATTTATATTACCATTACAACAATATTAAGGGTAAATATTCCTTGTATTATTTTAATTAAATCGCTTCGTTTCATGTTTTTTGCTCGGTGCCTTGGGCAATATTGTGGGCTAATTTTTGTTCAGAGTTCCGGCTGTGAACTTCCTATTTATTTGATTTTCCTCCTTTGAGGCGGAAATACTTTGATTTCTTTTTTAGTGTTGCTCATAAAATCATGGCGTTAGACGAATTATAAATAATACACTACTATTCTACTTTTCTTCCGTGTGGTGACGGTGTAAGAATACAATTCAACCCCTCTTTTGCTCGCAGGTATCGTAAAAGACGATGAAGTGGTATAATATTTACTTAATACCTATGCCAAACAGGGAAAACTTGAAGTGAAACCCTATACGCGCGTCTGACCAGCGTGGTGTAATACAACAATTTCCCTTCTATTATGGAGGAGTCTCGAGCCCAACAGTGGGATATTCGTGTATGAGCTGAAATTATGATGATGACACTACTATTAATTTCCTTGTGGTTAAGAATGCACAATGTCGTCACCGCTTATTTTATCATGGTAATCGAGAAAACCGTCTGAGAATTCACTACCTTTTTTTTTTGTGGGTGGGCTGCGGTCGGCGCGCCTCCGCATGACTCCGTCCGGGGCGACAGAGGGGCTTAAGTACGCAACTCGCACACGCAGCCTTCGTCGTTGGGCTGACCACCGAAGCAAGGTTACTTGACATCAGTGGTCGGCCCGACGGAATACCCCCTATTGGGGTACCCTCCCATCGACCGACGTCCCCCCCTCGGGGAGGACGTCGGTCTTTCCTCACGCGGTCGGCCTCTCGGCGGGTGACGGACTAATCCCCGTTCACGTTACCCGCGGCCTCGGCTAGGGCGGCATGAGGCGCAGATAGTTGCGCCTACGCCGCCCCAGTCGCCGGCGGCGGATCTCCTCATCGAGGCTGCGCTCCTCACGCAGGCAATCCGCCGCCTCCTTCCGCGAGATCACTGTCTCGCAGAAGGAAGAATTCCCTACCTAGCAGCATTGCATTCTCCTTTATTTTTTGTGGTAGGCTAAGGTCTAAACCAACGCCGCCCAATTTGTCCTGGGCGACGAAATTATGACGTGCAGCCTCATAATCTACCTTATATAAAATTATAGGCCAAACTGCAATCATCAACCTACAAGTTCGCGGCGATTGTGTCGTCATCCTCCATAAGGAAATCTGTATAAAACTGTTATTATTTTTGATGTGAAACATCTATAGGCGAGGGTGAAACTGATAGTTGGCGAGGCGTTAACGCCGCGTTGGATATGTACATTTCTGTAACGAAACCATAACTTATTTTAGAATTTTGTAGAACGCCATCTAGTGAGCTCAAAATAAATTATTAACCTGAACACATGCTTATAGTGTATACTAATGAAAATATATTTTTATTGAATAAAAAACATAATTTTCTAAAAAAAACTTATATTTTATTAACACTTTACGCCATATTAGTTCCTATCGTAATCTGTTCTTTTATGCATATATACTTGTACAAAATAATTTCGGTGTTTCACATCTAACAGCCTTCCTGAGCGATGACTTCCTTTTTTTAGGTATTTCGACGTTGTATTTAAAGTCTTATGACCACTATTCGCATGTTTACGCCGCTGAACCATCAAAGCAATTAGATAAGTAAAAAAATCCATTGAAATAACTAAGTAGTAACAAAGAAGGATATTCCCCGCCGGCAAAGCTTTGGGCGCAATCTCCTTATCCCCATTTCTTACAAACAAACATAGCGGCTGTACCTTTATTATATTAATTAACGTATACGCGTTTATATATGCGCTTAATTAGTAGCTGTGTATTTGATTTGCGCCGTGTTGTAATGTTACATTATTAAATATACATTACCTAATTATACGTAATGCTAGTGAGCTGTGTTATGACATGGTTTGTTATGATATCATGTTTTGCATTTATCCACGAAATAATAAAGATTTGTGGAGATGCCTATAATTCTAAATATGAAAACTTTCTCTTGTTTTTGCAGGGAAAAATTCTGTAGACAGGTTTGTGTGGGTAAAAATTTATGTAAGTCGTCATTAACATGGTCGCGTGGCGTCTTAACGCTGACATGTTATTAGTAGCTATGTCAATGTCTCTATATCTTTGCCGATAGATGTCAAAACCAGATAAATGTTAAAAGTTTTAATTCGAAAATTTTAATTTTCGATTAAATTTTTGAATATCCAAAAATAACAACTGGATGAGCATAGTTTTAAGTTTTCACTTCTGTCGGTAGTTTCATGACTGCTTTGTGTTTTTTTTTTGGTTTGAAAGACAACAGCTTTAAGGAAATAATCATTGTGAGCTTCCGGTGAGTTTTATAATCATACAATTAACAGTTTCAGAAGCTTCTGGGCGGAATAAACTGTGAGAATTTCGTTATTCGCCGTTATAGAAAAGAAAATTATAGCTTAACCTCACGAAAATATTAAATAATTCAATTAATATCAGTTTCATTTAAAATCACAAATCATTATCATCCCGCTCTTGTTCCAATTATTTGGTATCGCGTCAATATTGACTCCTCTTTCGTAATTTATGTTACAACATTTTCGCCAATATTTTGTGACCAAATATTTTTTTATGGTTGATTGCCCAGGCCGATGTAGAGTTAGTCTTAGTCCTCTTTTTACGACAACCACGGGCAAGATATGGGGTGAGTAAGTATGTTCTTATTCTATCACCACGCGCTAACCCTATTTATATAGAAATCTAGAAAATATGAAAATAGAATTCCTTGAAATCGATCACATCGCCACTAATTGAATCCAATTGTTAATCTAAACCAATCCAATCTAATTCTTGAACCCATACGAACACTCACACGCCCTGCATTAAGAAAAGAATTCTTGTATTGCGAGAGACTTTACAAACATATAATTAATGGACACAAATTACATCCAGACTCAAAACAACAATTCGTGGACCGCACAGTGTTGTCCTACGTGGGATTCGAACTCGTGACATCAGCATGGTAGGTCAATATCTTAACCACTACGTAAACATATGTGCAGTAAAAAAAATACATATATACATTATAGTTACATTTTCCTGTAGGCCGTAAAGCGCTGGGGCGGAAAACCCTTATTTGACTACAAATACTCTAGTTTGTTTCGTGTAGCTGATTTGATCGTATTTTCTCATATTGTATATAAATATTGTACTTACATACATCATTATTATGGGTCTTATCCTAATTTATTTACGATAGGCAAAGTATAAATTATTTACCATATGGTGGTACCGTACAAAAGGCAGAATAATGAATTATTTTTGGGACTAATCCCAGCACATATTCTACCCACTGTAACACGTGTAAAACAGTATCCTTCATGCTCTTTATATTTGAAACCTTCCAGAAGTCTGGTATTATTTTTCAATTATTTTGTGTCTCGCAACATATTTAATTAGAAAAGAAAACATGTGAAGTTAAAGGATTTTCAGTTTCATTCTATGCAAATCGGGCACTATGAAGTAAAATTGACTATTTAACCAATTAATAAGAGGATGTGCACATCTACGATAAGCGCAGTAGTACAGCACAAGGAATATGACAGAACTTAATTGCCCTATACGTGTTGTAACAGAGTAAGAATACACTTCATCACGCCCTTACCCGCGGGTGTCGTAAAAGACGACTAAGGGATTTAAATATGCGTATAACATCTATGCAAGAGAAGAAAAACTCGAAACAAAACCCTATATCAACCTGTCTCACCCGCTTGGTGTAGTAAAGTCAAGTTTCCCTTCAATTCTGGAAGAAGCTCGAGCCCAGCAGTGGAACGTATATGAGCCGAAATGAATGAATGAATTGCCCTATATGTGAATTTTTAGATTGATTGCAATAGTAGATATGGCAGAAACACCTGAACACGTCTAACATAAAGTCGTAAGATTGAGGGATGCTACCAGATTTCTTCTCACAGATATAATTATTGTCAGGCCATGATTGCTTTTGCAATTATTTTGACACAGTCTCGAGAAGGAGACCATCTCCGTACTGACACGATTGTGATTGTAGCGATTTGTGATTGTAGCGATTTGTGATTGTCTGCACAAGACGCAGAATACGCTCGAGGCCTGAATGGCTTAGCAGCCTGTCGCTGCTGGCCGTCGGTAGAACGACGATCACCAAAATTACCAAATGCAAAGCATCTCATAATGTGTAAAGATTTTTCCTCTATCATTTTACTGGCGCTTTGGTCTGTAGCCTAAAATACTAACAACAGCCAACGACAACGAGTTTCTACAAAATCGGTCCAGTCGTTTCAGATATTACTGAACGATACATAAAAATTTCAACAAATGCTTTTATATAACCCTCTCTTGCTCGTGGGTATGAAAGAAAGAAAGAAAAATAATTTATTACTCCTTTACCGGAGGGCAACATCACAAGCTCAAACAGTGAGTACAATATAGATAAAACAATAAGTAATAATAAAAAAAACCACAAAAAGAAATTGATATCAACACTGGTATTCCCTTCGCAAAAGAGAAAATGGATCGCTGCTCAGCATAATGTTGAGGCATTTACTATAAGAGATACCGCAACGCTGTTATTCTGCAGCGTCCTGCGACGTCTGTCAGCAAAGTACAGGTAGCAGCCGAATATAATTAAACTAACAAATTACAGGTGCTTTTGTAAATAATATTCAAATAATAGAAAAATAATAATAAACATACGAATTAAGTGCAGTACTAAGTTATCTAATCTTACGCGTATAAGTAAGTAAGGTATCGTAACAACGACTAGGGGATATAATATGCATATAACATCTATAGAAGAGAAGGAATCTCGAAACACAACCCTATGCCAACAAGTCTCACCAGCGTGGTATAGTAGGTCAATTTCCCTCCCATAATGAAGGAGGCCCGAGCCCAACAGTGGGACATAGGGATATGGGCTGAGACGATGATGAACGTATATATTGTTATAAATATTTAATATAACACTGTTACTTTTGATATTACAAAAAAAAAACATTGCAGTTTCATTTATTTAATACTAGCAACCCGCCCTCGCTTCGCTTCGGTTTCACCCGCGTAGTTCCCCTGTAAATACCGGGATAAAATATAGCCTATGTTACTTCCTGATGTACCTAATAGCTTTCCATTAGTGAAAGAATTTTTGAAATCGGTTCGGTGGTTTAAGTGTGAAAGCGTAACAAACAAACAAACTTATTTTCGCATTTATAATATTAGTAAGGATAAATTGAATTAAATAAATAACGAATTTGCTTTAAGAATATTGGATTTGTAAACAAAAGTTTCTAACGTCGTTAAGAGTGTACCGGGCAAACCCAATTGCGCTTTTTCAATTAACTTTAGTTTTTCTTGTGATTCAGTTACGAGAGCAAGGAACGAGTTGCACCGGAGGCATGCGATCTGTTATGTAGTTGCCATAGTGGAGCGGATAGCGGGCAACATTTGTATTTAAAGCAGTGAACTTAATTGACAGCAATGTGTAGTGGTTAAGATCGACCTACCATGCCAGTGTCATGGGTTCAATACAAGGATTATTGCCTTAGTGCAGGCGATAGATTAAAAAATACCTTTATAAGAGGCTACTTATTTCAAAGAAAAATGTGTATTTACATATATGTCAAGTTAGGAATCAAAAACACGCTGCCGCCTTTAATGCAGTTTCACCTTATTTTCAATTACATCACCGACGTTGCCAGAGGTCGCGTGAAAATTCGAGAATTTTCTCGAATTTTCTAGTAAATTCTCGAGCATGTAGGTAGACCACGTCGCCGTTAATGGGCTATCCGAGCGCCCGTGGCCCGAATGTCCTGTAATATCGAGTGCAATACACAGTTTTTTTTATACAGCACTGTTCATTTCTAAGTGTGAGAATTGAGTACACCTGGCCTTTTAAATGTATCTACTAATTTGATTTTTTTACATTTTCACTAACCAACGCATTTCATATTTGATTCATTTCATTTAGGTCTCACTGTGGTAACGGAGGTAGAATACAATTCACCACCCCCTATCTTGCCTGTGGGTGTCATAGAAGACAGTTAAGAGATATGATATCTCTTAACATAATGGGAAGTATAACTCGCAATAGAATCAGTACGTTTGCCTGATGTTTATGCCATGCTGTTCAGACGCGGACCAATATTTCTCCTATTATTTTTTTTATGGCTATGGTTTGGACACACGCGGTCCGGTACGTCCGAGCTGAGGTAAGAGAGGCGCGTAGCTCTATAGCCTAGCTTATTCCCTCCCCATTGCAATTCGGTCGGCCACTGTAACCGAATCCTTGACGTCCGTGTTTAGCCCGGCGAGGTGCTCTTTCGGATGACGTTTCCCCCTGAAGACCACCCAAAACCGAAGCGTTGCTCTTCCTCTCCCTAGTCAGCCTCTCTGCGTGTGAATGACTATTCAGTGGTTCAGTCACCCGCGGCTAAAGTGGGATCAGTCGATGGTATACCCGCCTGCCCCGCCATAACCCCTCCTATTGTGGAGGAGACTCGAGCTTAGCCGTGCAAAGTATATGAGCTGAGATAAATCAAGGCAAACAAAGCCGTGATCATAATAAGTCATGTTAATAAAATAAAAACAACATTAGAGATTGTAAACTATTTCGAAGTTGTAAAATATTACTAAGATAATAAACCTAACGTAATACTAGACAGCGCTTATCTCGAGAGAAAGTTTTCTTTATTTATGTTAAATTAAAAGATTGTTCAAACAATACGTCTTTCTTTTTGCTCTAAGAATAAATTCCATAAAAATCCTTTTAGAATAATAAGTAAATACGAACTGCTTCGCATTCCTTGAACAATGAAGTTTTAATTCGCTGATATAATTGTTTTGTATCTTTTTTTTATTCGTTTGCCTTGTGTTTACATTTTTTTATAAATATCATTATTTCGGCTCGTATACGTCCCATTGCTGGGCCTGAGCCTCCTTCATAATAGGACCTACTATACCCCACAAGTCTAACAGTTTGGTATAGGGGTTTTTTCAGCTTTCCTTCTCTTGCAAAGATGTTATTTGCATATCATACCCCTTAGTCATCACCACTCCCTATCTTACCCGTGGATGTCATAAAAGACGACTAAGGAATAGAATATGCACATAAGATCTGTGCAAGAGAAGGCAAACTCGAAATAAAACCCTATGCCAACAAGTCTTACCAGCATGGTATAATAGGTTAAATTCCCTCTCTTGTGGAGGAGGCCCGAGCCCAACAGTGGGACGTGTGTGGGCTGCGATGAGTCATCTTTTACGAAAACCACTGGAAAAAGAGGGGATGGAATTGTATTCTTACTCCGTCATCATACGGAAGAGGTAATAAACATAAGATATGGTAATAAAAAAAATAATACACAAAATGTATATTTATTTTATTAACGAAACTGCGGTTTCTATTTTAATATATTCCTATTTATTTAATGGTGTAATATAAATACGTGCAGTAATGGAGTAAGAATACAATTCACCAGCCCCCCTCTTGCCCGTAGGTGTGACCACTAAGGATTATAAGATGCAGGTAACATCGATGCAAGAGAAGGAAAACTCGAAATGAAACTCTATACCAACACGTCTGATCAGCGTGGTATAGTAGTTCAAATTCCCTCCCATAATGTCTTTGTCTTATTATACTATATAACTGTTATTAATTTTATAATTTTTACTTATAATAAATATTGCTTTAGGTTAAATGTCCTGTAAAGGTATTATTGATTGTAAATAAATAAATAAATAATAATAATTAATGGAGTAGACCCAAGCCCAGCAGTGGGACGTATGTAGGCTGAAATGATGACAATGATGATTCATGTTTTTGCCGATAAAAACTTTTTTTATAAACTAGCAACGTGCCCTCGCTTCGGTTCGGTTTCAGTCGCCTTACCCGCTTAGTTCCCGTGGGAATATTGGGATAAATTATAGCCTAAGTTACTCCTTATATAGGCAGCTACCTGGCAGTAAAATGTCCAGCCGTTTTGAAGATTACCCAAAACAAATAGTCAGACAGACAACATTTTTTTAAACTGATTTTTAAGCATAGGTATCGTGCAAATAACCGTATCAGCATGAAGAAAGCCCATTATTTTGACATTACAAACAGACACTTCAATTTTATTTATTTGTATAGAATTAGTATTCTATACATTTAAGTAATTACTATAAACGTCAAAAACTTCAAGTAGTGATTGATGCTCTCGTCTCACACTTTGTTCCACAGGGGTATATACTATATAAATTGGTCTGAAGGCAGTACGGGCACTCGAACCCGGTTCACCGCGCCGACAAGATTAATGTTATCCCTCTACTAACAGGATATTAAATGGTCGTCCCTTCAGACCGGCCCGCCATTGTGATTGCACTTTAATTATTGTTAAGTTCTAATGTTTCACTTAAATATTGTTGTTGTAATAAAAATTTAAATGATTATGTTTTTTTGACCGCCTATGGTCCTACTCATCGTCATTTGTACTGGTCAGTAGTACAGAGCCTTTGTCTTTGACGGGCTTTATGAAATATCATGTGATAATAAATGCCGATTATGGGCGATGTCATTGGAATGCAGTAAATACTTTTAGTGATTTATTTTCCTTCTATCTTCTACTCCTGTGCCGAATAGGAATACAATTCGCCACCCCCTAAGTTATAAAATATGCTCATAATATCTGTGCAAGAGAAGGGATTTTAGAAATAAAACCCTATTTCCTCTGATCAAAGTGGTATTGTAGGTCAATTGTCTCCGATTGCGGAGAAGGCCCAAGCCCAACGGTGGGCGGGTGTCGGGGGTGCGCGGGGAGGGCGGTGTTGTTTCCTTGAGGGAGCTCACCGCCTGGCGCGTCGACGCCCGCCGAGACGTCATTGTCCGTTGGGCAGTCCGGCTGGAGAGGCCTCGGTTCGGGGTGCGAATCGTGGAGGCCTTCCGGCCGGTGCTGATGCAGTGGTTGGAAAGGCGGCACGGGGTGCTCTCCTGCCGACTAGTGCAGGTGTTAACGGGGCATGGGAGCTTCGCCAAATACCTGCACAAGGTCGTAAGGAGGGAGAGTACACCGTCCTGCCACCACTGCGATTGCGACGAGGACACGGCGCGCCACACGCTCGAGGCCTGCGCGGCTTGGGCAGTGCAGCGCCGTGAACTCGTCGCAATCATCGGTGCCGACCTGACGCTGCCGGCCATCGCTGGGGCGATGGTCGACAGCGTCGGGAATTGGGACGCGGTCGCAGCCTTCTGCGAGACAGTGATCTCGCAGAAGGAGGCGGCGGATCGTCTGCGTGAGGAGCGCAGCCTCGATGAGGAGATCCGCCGCCGGCGAATGGGGCGGCGCAGGCGCAACTATCTGCGCCTCATGCCGCCCTAGCCGAGGCCGCGGGTGACGTGACCGGGGATTAGTCCGTCACCCGCCGAGAGGTCGACCGCGTGAGGAAAGACCGACGTCCTCCCTGAGGGGGGGACGTCGGTCGATGGGAGGGTACCCCACGTAGGGGGTATTCCGTCGGGCCGACCACTGACGACAAGTAAACCTGCTCCGGTGGTCGGCCCAACGACTAAAGCGACGTGGTTTTCGGGTGGGTCGCGGGAGTTGCGTGCTTAAGCCCCTCTGTCGCCCCGGACGGAGTGGTGCGGAGGCGCGCCGACCGCAGCCCACCCACAAAAAAAAAAGGTTTTTATTTCCACGGTTTCCTTCTCATAAATAGATTTTATTTATTTATGAGAAGGAGTCCTTAGTCTTCCATGTCATCACAAGGAAAAGAAACGTGTGTACACGGTCACTACCCATAATACTTTGTAGAAATCTCAAATGTAACATCAAAGAAGTTACGTAGGCAATGTTTTCAGCGACCCACATATGTGATTAGCACTAAGTTGGTATGCAATCCAATTACTGTGGCGTATTAGGGTCGCCATGATGGAATTAGCGACGGTTAGTTAATGTTCACTGCAAACGAATGGAATAATTTGCTAGCGTCGGGTCGCCTGTCTGATTTCTATTTCGCTGTCTAATATCTATTTTCATTCACCAATGACTCCGTAATTTTTAAATAATATGATATATTGAGGCCGCAACGTCATATTTAGGTCAATTAATTTTAAAGTAAAAACTTATTTTCTCGTGTAGTGACGGAGTAAGAAGATTTACCACCCCGTCTCTTGCCCGTGGATGTCGTAAAAGACGACTAAGAAATATGATATGCGAATAACATCTATGCAAAAGAGACTTAACCTGACATAAAATCCTATACCAGTACGTCTAACCAACGCGGATCAGAGTAGAATAGTAAGTCAATTTCTCGCCCATTGAGGATGAGACCTGAGCCCAACTGTGGGACATGCATCGGCTGAGATGATGCAAAACTTTTTTAGACTCGCGTGCACTTGATTTTTTTTGTTTTGTTTGTCACGGTCGGCTCTGTAAGGCTCGGTCGGGTAAAGTCGGCTATTGTCGACGAAATGAGCATAAAGTACGATATATTATATAAAATTTCGAGTTCGATTACAAAAAATGGTTGCTATTAATAAATATTAATAAGACTTTATTTTTCATGATTGTCTACAGAACTTAGCACCCATTTGGATCAGAAATCATTTTGTCGGTCAAGGCCTAATTTGTTTTGAATATGATTAGTTAGGATTAGCGACTCCCCCCGCTGCGCTTCGGTTCCAACTGCTTTGACATCGAAATCTGCAATATCTACTAAGATATGGCCTCGGGTTTATGTCCCGGAGACAAACTGACACCTTAATTTTATTAATTAGTATAGATTTTGTATTTTATTCGATTTTTAATTCTCCGAGTTATTTTTTAAATAAAACTATTTTACGGATTTTATCGCGTTTGTATTTGATTTTTGCAAATTTTCTGCAATAACGATAACTTGTTGGACGTAAGATATCTTAGTCCGCCCGTGACCATGAACGCTGCAAAGTGTGCGAAACGTCGGGCAATAGAAATCAAATACAAACGCGATAAAATCCGTAAAGTAGTCTTCTAGTTATAGTTAATTAATGCTACCTGTTAAAAAACCGCTGCGGATCGCTACAGAGAATTGTTTCAAATTCTTTTTCTGCTTTAATAAACTTCAGGCATTTTCTCATCAAAGCGCATCTGTAAAGTGGCTCTTTTTTCATGAAAATCAGTTCTAAAATTGTAATGTATTTGTGCGTAAGGTGGGTGTATGCGCGGTCACGTACCGGCACTCAGACTCTCTCGCCTTTATACATAATATTGTAATACCTTTTTACGTTTAATACACAGTATTCAGCTAAACATTATGCAGACCTGTTTTGTGATCGTTTATTCTATTTGCCTTTGGGATTATACGCGATGGCGGGTATAGTAACTAATAATAATACATAATATAACAAATTTCTAAATTTTAATTTCAACAATTCATGGCAATATATAAATATGTAAAATGTTTATGATTACACTTCCCTAAAACTTGCTCTAGACAGATTTTATATATTTTTGCATACTTATTACGTTATTATATTAAGAATATAATTCTCCACTTCCTCTCTTGCCTGTGGGTGTCTTAAAAGATGACTAAGGGATTATAAAATGCATACAACATCTATGCAAGAGGAGGGAAACTTGAAATACCAACCGGTCTGACTAACGTGGTATCATTTCATACTCATACACCATCATCATCTCAGCTCATATACGTCCCACTGTTGGACTCTAGCTTCCTTCCTCAACAGGAGGGAAATTGACTTTACTATACCATATGCTGGTCAGACAGGTTAGTATAGTGTTTTATTTTATGTTTTCCTTCCCTTGCATAGACGTTATATGCATATTATATCACTTAGTCGTCTTTTACGACATCCACGAGCAAGATAGGAGCGTTGAATTGCATTTGTACTACGTCACCACGCGGAAGAGGTAGTATAACAGGTCAATTTCCCTCCCATTATGCAGGAGGCTCCAGAAGAACATTGGAACGTGTATGAACTAAAATGATGATGAATTATGAAATGATTATGTTATCATCATCTTGCTCTTATCCCAGTTAATTGGAGGCGACGCAATATGTACTCCTCCGTCATCCTACATATTATATGGCAATAGTTTTACCATCCGCTTACCTGTCATCAACTCTCTTTGGAAGTCTAGTTTTTGAAATACCGACATGTTTGATAGCGTTCTAAAGGAGGCCTAAGCCCTATAGTGAAACGGACATGGCATGTAATGAAGAAGTTATTCTTCTTCTTAACTGGGAGATAATTTTATTTCCCTTGCAGTATTTAATTACCTCCCCCATTATGGAGGAGCTTCGAGCCCTATAGTGGTATGTCAGCATCATCATCGCAGCCCACGTACGTCCCACTGTTGGGCTCGGGCCTCCTCCACAATGGGAGGGAATTTAACCTACTATACCATGCTGGTCAGACATGTTGGTATAGGGTTTCATTTCGAGTTTTCCTTCTCTTGCACAGATCTTATGTGCATATTATATCCCTTAGTCGTCTTGTACGACATCCACGGGCAAGATAGGGAGTGGTGAATTGTATTCTTGCTCCGTCACCACACGGATAGTGGTATGTGTATGAGCTGAAATCATGTTGTATACATAAATTCCGAAAAAGAAGGACAAAGCGATATAAAACTCTGCAAGATGTGTCACCAGCGTTGTAGGTCAATTTAAGTAGGGGGTAAGTAACCAGGTAGTAGGTCAATTTCCTTTCCAACGAGGTGGATGTCGGGCAGAACGTATGAGTTTCTATTGTATCAGTTACTAGCAACCCGCCCTCGCTTCGGTTTCAGTCGCTTTACCCGCGGCGTAGTTCCAGTTCCTGTTTGAATACCGGGATAAAATATAGCCTATGTTACTCCCTGATATTATAGCTTTCTATTGGTGAAAGAATTTTTGATATCGGTTCGGTGGTTTAAGCTTGAAAGCGTTACAAACAAACAAACAAACATCCTTACTTTCGCATTTATAATATTAGTATGGATTATTACGTGATATAATATTGTTTCTTTTTTTTCAGGTACGTTCGAGAATTAGCTTGTGATTTTAAATTAATCATTAATGTAAGTATAGTGTGACCATATTTATTAACGTCAAAACGGGACGCTTGTATAACTTATTATCTTATATCTTTAAACGAGCAATTCTTGTATATATATATATATTCAGAATCTCGGAAACGGCTCCAACGATTATGTTGAAACTTGGCATACTAGAGGTTTCGGGTCCAAAAATCGATCTAGCTAGGTTTTATTTTAGAAAATGTTGTTTTGTCCGTGTTTTTAGCAAAACAAACAATGACATTAAATTTTAAAAGAATATGAACTCAAATTTCGTTATCAACGTCATGAGTTACGATAGCTCAGATGGGAAGTTCAGGTTCTTATTTTGATTTTGTTGACATTCAAACAGCGTCGGTTCGAATCTCGGTGTTATTATTATTCTGTTTTAGTAATTTTTTATATATTTTTCATTATTTATTTTTTATTAATATATATCTAAATAAATTCGATAAAAATATTCCGTTCAACCAGATATTTATGTTTATGTCCGAATTAATTTTTATGTCCGAATGCGATACTTGTAGGAGTAGGCAAAACTATAAACTTACAAGTTGAAATACATAACAAGGGCACACATCACCATCCCTTTGTAATGCGGAGCTCAAATGGAAAATTCGATTGTAAATAATAAAAACTTGGAGCAGTGGTTCCCAAACATGATTGGGCTCTGACCTATGTAACAAAAATTGCCAAATACGGGACCCTCCTCCTGGTCATCTTAAAAAAGGTGCATAAAATATTGGCAATGCTGAAATTCACTAGTCTCTTTGGTCAAAGGGAAGAAAATATACGCCGAAGCGAAGCCTACTTGCTTTTTATTTCATGTTGGGTTACCTTATCTTTCAAGGTCCACTTAATATTCGCTTAGACCCATACTTAGAGAAATCCTGCCTTAGAGAATTACAAACTTAATTTAACTTTTATAGTAAAAAGTTACATTAAATTAACAACTACAGAAAAACCTTTATAAAATCTCTTCATTGTGCTCTCTACGGTATAGCTCGTAATATCCTGTATTGCAGCAATAAAAGCTCAATCCACTTCCCCTGGCCGCTGGCGACTGTCCTGTAACAAATAGTCTACTTGTAGAGATAAATATAGATATTTCAGACCTTTTCCAATGATCGCCTCCGACACGAGATATATGAACATTACGCTTGGCAGACTTGTTGGCGTACTTGTTGGATTAAGTCCATTTTCATTTACTCCTAAATTTAGGTGTAAATTAATTTTCAGCCTAAATAAAATTATAAATGAAACATAACATTGAAGTTAAATGATTTATTTGAATATTAATTGAGGTTAAATAAAACTAAAACGGTACGGCGCTGTTATTGCATCCCAGAGTGAGATATTGGGAGAGGTCGAAAGATTCTATGCCAATTGTAAAAATCATCTCAGAACCTCGTGGCAGTCTTGGTCCCGGACCCTAGATCGAAGCTAACTCGGTACTACACAGAAGCTGCTTAATCCTGTCAGTCTTGGGGATGTGACGTCCCGAAGTCGAGATCCACGAGTATGTTTTAAAAAGAACCTTCATACTCTTGAGCCACGTGTACAAATTGTTTTCAAGAGTCATTTCGAAACGACTTGCATGCAAGTTCAACGACTTCCACTCGCTTGCAAAAGCTAGATCCGAAAACATTATAATATCATATACCACATCCACATGCTATGCCAGGTTATACAGAAGAGCGAGGAGTATAACCGACCTCTACGTCTTGCATTTGTGAACTAATAGTACTGAAATGTTTATTTAGAAACGCTGCTATGTCGGTCCGTAGTACATCAGTTACTTTCGATTGGCAGAGGATATCGTAGTCATGGCAGAAGAGCATGAAATAACAGAGTTTCTCAACTAGTGGCTGACAACACGAAAGTCACGTCTGATGGCAATGTCTTTCTGCATCCGTCCTAGTTTAAACTTTTAAGTATCGTTATTGAAAACAAGTATGAGTGAAATTTGATTTGAGTAATGCACATATACGATCTAATAATATAAAAGACGTAGAAGCGTAGGTTGTAAATCATATAGTCCGAAAAATTTTCTCTGAAGTGATAATGGGTAGGTCATATCGCTCGTCGTATCAACTACCGTTAAGACAGCGTTGGCTAAAAAGCGTAGGAGGAAACCGGATAGACTGCAACGTGGTGTAAGTTTTTAAATACTGTGCAGCAATATTTACCTGAAAACCTAGATAACCCACTATAATCGTTGGTAGGTTGTGTGGATGGTGTTGTTTCACGTTCACCAACCGTTTGAACTGTATGTCACTTTAGTGTAAAATATTTCCCCCGCGCGCCGTTCGTACCCTAAGGCTTTCGCACACCTGCAACGTCGGTGGTACTTAGAAAATTAATCATGCACCAAATATCTTTGTCCCTTTCATGTTGATTTATTATGTTGGGAATGACAAGTAGTGGGCGGGAATTGGGTGCTGATTTTGCATCCCTAGCTTATCGCTCGACGACTGTTGATATTTTTCATTTCCTAAATAATTTAATTATGGCTATCATTTCAAATATTTATTTATCCTTTCATCTATCGGCATCGATGTTTACTGTCGGATATAGACCTCCCTCCGAAGGAATAATAACGTAATGGACAAATCGTGTTATGAGTTTCCCAGAAAATGCTGCTCCACCCTTATTTGATGCTTACAACTGCTTTTTACGATTCACATGGTAAAGTAAGGGGATACGTAGCCTAATGTCCCTAAGTCACTATAACAAATAATAAATGAAGTGAAAATTTTAAGCAGCCCCAACAGAAAAAGAAGTCCTAAAAACTATACATCACGTCAAAGTAAGTATATATAGAAGAGCTCTGTGATACCAACATACTTAGGTGTTTCAAATTTAAGATCACAAATACGTATATATGTAAGTAAATACCCATCCGTTCAATATTTCTACGGCAATTATCAAAATAAACTACTGATGACCTTAAAACGCTTGAATACCTAATTCATAAATTTTAGCTAAAAACACTGCATCCATCCTGGTAGGATATTTTCTGTTTTTATTCAATGACTCAGGTCCAAGTCTACAGACTGATCCAGAGCACCCTCACACCTAACTATCAGGAATGAGCACAGAGGCTAAACTTTCATTAAAGTCTAGGGGCCTCTTCAAGGAATCAGGATCTTCGTGGTTAGGCCGTTTTGCTAAAAGCGTCATTATGTGTAGAGACGGTCTAAGAATAGAATATGTCATGGCTTCCTTACATTCTTGTAGGAGTCGTATAAACCGGCTGAGGGAGCACTAAAAGTATTAATAGTAGCACTATCCTTGGAAATTTAATACTCCAATCGCAATTGCTAGTCTTACAGGAGGCTTATGTAAGTAATAGACTTGTAGATCGATGAACTAGGTAGGTAGGTAAAATCCCATTGTGTTCTCCATTCCTAAAAGGGAGTTCACAAAGAGGCTTATTAAATTGTCGATGAAATATAAATAAGTATATTGGCTGGCGCTTCTCATTGCTTATTCCTTTTGAACGATTTGTTCCCCCCACAGTTTTGTGCCAGAGCGAATCACAATGAACTCTTACGCGTAATGTATGCTAATCGAATTTGAAAATCTATTTGTATGATTGATGTGCTCGGTGTACGGTTTCTTGGGCCATTGTGTTGTATTCTACGCACTTGGACCTTTAAGTAGAATAAAACATCCACGAATTTCAAGTTGAATAAACATTGGAGCCTCACATATCCTTCTTCCTTACGGCCCCTTTATCTCAGGCCACATATGTCCTACTGCTGGGCTCGGGCCTCCTCCACAATGGGAGGGGAATTGATGTACTCTAACCCGCTGGTTAGACGAGTTTGTATAGGATTTTATGTCAAGTTTTCCTTCTTTTGCGTAGATGTTATCTGTATATGACCTCTTAGTCATCTTTTGCGACACCCCGGTGGGTGTCTTACCCGTGTAAGAGAGGGGGTGGCGATTGTATTTTTACTCCGTTACCACACGGAAAGGCCCCTTATGCTCTGTTAAATCCGTGGTGCTGTACTGTTGCGCTTCACACAGTTGTAAATCTTCATATATACTGGCTTATAAGCCAATTTTGTTTCATGTCTCCCGCTTTGCATCAAAGGGAAGTCGAACCTTATTATCAACCATTCGTGTTTTTTGTTTTCTAATTAAATTTGTTGCGATTCCAAGACAATGAAAAGCGTTTCTGGAAACTTCCTGAGGGTCAAACCTCAAATCTTATACAGGGACCATTGTCGATTCTGGCTTACAGGGGTTACAGTGGCGGGAATGTGTAGTGGAATTAGCTCCAAAATAACATTGGATCCGCATACTCGACTGTCTATGGTCTGCCAATAGAAAAGTGTGTAGCACTTATGAATTACCATCCCGAAAGAATAAGGAGCTGTATCGATATCTGATTCGAAACATTCCTTTGAGAATTTTCCTTGGTGCGAGTTAATCTTTTAAACACATACATACTTTTTGGGTCTAGAGTTTTAAAAAATCTACCCACATTATATACCTTAAGCGTGTTGTAATCACAGTTAACAAATACAGAGCATTTTAAAATTTTTGGTTCATAAACTATTACATTATATACCTGGACATAAATGCCACTCTATAGTTTATTTTGGGTCCGGATATTCGGCCGGCGTCGCACCCGCTTTCAGGAAATCCGATCGCAAGCTTGAAAAGATTATCTTCTGTATATTCTGTATTATGTAGCTCATTCTATATTACTATTACTTTATTTATATAACAACTATATTTGAACTGAAATCATTAGTTATTTATTATCTACCTTAAGCCTTTAGGTAAATGAGCAATTTTTGTATATTTCTGTATATAGTGGTCACCGTGTGGTCGAAATTCGGCCATAATCAATTTTAATTAATTTTTCTGCTACACAATTTTCTTTAATTTTATTTATGTGTAATTGTAAATTGAGCAAGCTGTATTTCACTAATAACTAATATATAAGTACAAATAGGTATCTATTAGAAATTGTCATCATAAATATGATTGTTTGACATTCAGTTCGACCAGAGATTTTAACCGTAAACAAAAGTGTATAAGCGTTGCTACGCAACACACTCAAACAAACGTGCGTGTGTGTGTGTGTGTGTGTGTGTTAAGATAGCGTTGTAGTGTGCGTAATGCCTTTTTTAATGAATTTAATGCATTTCTAATCCATTATTATATGAAATTTCAGTTTTATGCACTTCTCCTCATTATATACTTCAACTGTGCCAAATTTCATACATGTCCATCGACGTAATTTTCGTAAAAAGGGGTACAAAGTTTTTGCTTCACGTATTTATATATAGATTCCGAATCTCGGTAACAGCTCCAACGACTGCAATGGAATTTTAGCGGTAAATCGATGTAGTTGAGTTTCATTCGTCGAAAACCTTGTTTGATCAGTATTTTCAGACACCACCACCATCCACCATTTCAGCTCATATACATACCACTGTTAGACTATGGCCTCCTCTAATATGGAAGAGAAATTGACCTACTATAACCACGCTAGTCAGACGGATTTATACAGCGTTTTATTTCGAGTTTAGCTTCTCTTGCATAGATGTATGCATATTATAATCCCTTAGTCTGCTTTTATCAAACCCACGGACAATATTGGGGTTGGTGAATTGTATTCTCAGACGGTCACCACATGGAAAACAGCACCTCTAGTCAAGATAAATATGAAGATCAAACATTACGGACCGGGGAATTGTCCGTCACCCGCAGTGTGGCTAACCGCGGGACGGCGACCGACGTCCCAGGATGTCGAGAGGTGAGGGTACCCGAAAGGGTATTCCTTCGGGCCGACCACTGACGACAAGTCACATCTGCTCCTGTGGTCGGCCCAACAACGAGGTGACGTGGATACGGGTGGGTTATGGGCCCGCGCGCCGTCCTTTCATCGCCCCGGACGGACTGGACCGCGCGTGCGCTTACCATAGCCCACCCATAAAAATAAAAAAATAAAAACATAAAAAAAAAAACATTACGTTGGAAATTTCGCTAAAATTATAGCAAAAAAGTTTATGAGCTGTGATGATGATGATGGAAGTCCTGTTCTCAAGAGATAGGTGGACAAATTGATTGACAGGATGTACATAACTCGAACAAATCCACAGGTATAGCTAGTTGTTAAATAAAATATTCTCGGACTCATATGCCACACAGCAGTGTAATTTGAGCAGGTAGCATCGCCATCGAACGTTTATCGGTAGGGCGTCACACTCCACTAGCGGTGAGGGGTTCGCTTTGGGGCCACTCTTGTTCACAACTGATTTATGGCACTCTTTATAACATTGTTGCATTTTTAAAGCTAACATGAATCACGGTTAATGTAATTGAATTTGATTATAAGAATACTTTTAAAATTCGGATGCTTCGTAGACATTATAAATATCATCTTAGAAGACGATATGATAGACGTATCGTATATGGGAATGTTTCCTATTAGTGGACACTTAGTGTTTGCCGGATAAAAAGTGTTTTAATTTCTTTTCTTTATTTATTAAATTTAAAAGATAAAATTTGAAATTAAAATAAATCAACAAAACTACAATTTTCTTAAAGTAGCTACAAGGTCCTATTAGTCCATATACTAACGAGTTAGTCTATTCCAGAGGTGACTTGCAAACTGCCTGCAACTGTTACACCAGGAGAAGGATAATATATATAAAAGTGGAATAGGATATAAAAAACTCATTACTCCTTTTTGATAAACAGCTTCCAGAACTTCAACTACTATGCCACCAGCATCCGATAACTCCCAGTGCCTTTCCCCACGTCGGCAGTGCACATGATATGTGGCCTTCTATCTCATTTGCAGATTTTCTATATGTTCATGATGTAAGAAAATTTGGCGAAACAAATTAACGTAGTATGTAAAACGTTTTCATACATTGGCCTCTCGGCATTCTCGTGTATCCTTTGACTGAACTATCCTGAATACGCTTCACGTATCTAAATATCCCAAAGCCGCCTGTCGTTCAAATTTTCAGCTCAGCCGCGCATTCTTGCCAGGAATCTTTCCCTTTATATACCGAACGAAGCCACATCTGCTCTACTAAATTTAGACGCCCATTCAGAATTTATTTTAACAAAAATGCCTGGATCCCCGCCGTAATTCAAATTGGATCATGAGACGAGAAATTACCTTAATTTAAGGAAAATATACAATGTTAAGAGTGCTTACAAAATGGTAACGTCGCAGAGGAAAAAAAAGTAAATATGCGAAATTGGTAACAGAGGGGAATATTATGAGGTTCACAAATTTATGGCTCGACAACGATTACACGTGCGAGCCAGATTTTGAAGGTAATATATTTATAATGATATATCTGTACTGTTTATGGAGATAATTGATAGACCATGGATGACTGTAATTGATTTCTAATATTAACGCGAGTATCACACATTATTAATAAAAAAAAATTTACGGTTTTAATCGCGTTGATTTTTGATTGCCCGACGAACACTTTACAACATTCAAGACATGGTCACGGGCGGCAGTCCGCCCCTGCTATGTCAGGCAATCAAAAACCAAATACAAACGCGATAAAAGCCGTATAAATTGTTTTATTCACAATGAGTGTATTTGATTGCTTTAATAATAGTTATTTCACTTATCTGGTGTGTGGTGGCGTCTATGAATATTACCAAACCTTATATTGCTCTTGAGTGTCGTAAAAGACGACTAAGACATTAACTTGGACCAATTTCATCGGATGTCTGATAAATAATTACATTGTCTAGAAAGGTTGACGTCAGTCAGATGGTCGGTCATAAAACTATTGTAATATGTAAGGAGAGTACATATGGCATTGATACCAAGTAATTCGTATGATGAAGCTCGGTGATGATTAATAAGTTATTTTCAACAGGTTGCTTAATTGCTATTTAAATTTTGGTTCTATTAATGCTTAATCGGTGATTATAATTAATCAAATGAATTATGTATTTATAAGCCACACTATTACATCCCTTAGCCGTCTTTTATAACACCCATGGGTAGGAAACTGATGGTGAATTGTATTCTTACTCAGTCAACATAAACGAAGAATTCTCTTATCTATTATTTTTCTTCAATGCAAAAACCGTATTAAAATCAAAACAATAACTTTTGGGTGTAACAAAACAAGTCAAAACTCGTATTAGGTGAATCATATAAATTTACGAGCGATTCGGGCGATATCCAACGGTAATGTCTCCCTTAGGGCGGTGCTTTAATTAAATAGTCCATTTCATGGGTTCGTTATATGAATGTTTTGTGTATTGTACAATTTTATTGACTAGAAAATTAGTGTTGCCCAAAAAAGTCTTGGTCTTGCGGTCTTGGTCTTGGTCTTGCGAGAAATGCGAGACCGAGACCAAGACCAAGACCGCTTAATTTTTGCAAGACCAAGACCAAGACTGGCCCTGCAAGACTTGAGCAAGACCAAGACTGGGCCTGCAAGAGTCTCGCGGTCTTGCATTTAATTCAAATCACCATTTCAGCTTATATACGGTTGAGCTCGTGTCTTCTACAAAACAGGAGGAGAATCGGCCGTGGCCGAAGGGGAATCGCCACGGTGATCGGCCGTGTTGTTACAGGTCATACATGTCAAGTTTTCCTTCTCTTGCACCGATGTTATATATTATAGCCCTTAGTCGTGGGTTCGCAGTCACGGGTAAAATAGGGGGTGATGAATTATATTCTTACTCCGTCACTACACGGCAAGTCAAATCAGTCTTGAGATATCCATCTATTGGCCAATCGATTCCCAATGTTGGTGTTGGCTTTTCAGAATTACTCTTTGGAAAGGCTTAAGGACAAAAATACCGTAATCACGAGAGTGCTCTTGCCCATTATACATATTTATATATCCGTTTATTCATTAGCCCAACGACGTTCACTGTTGGACATAGAAATATGCCTACAATTAATCTATATAAATGTCCATGTAGGGACAGAGTACGATCACCATCAGGCAGTACATGAAGCGTTGCTCCCAGCGCTATTTTGCCTCTGCCACGACTCACCCCAATCCACTAGTGGTTGGGGCGGTAAACTACGTCCCCTCAAAAATATCCGCGGTCCGACGTTCTCGTCATCTTCTTGAAGAAGAAGATGACGCTATTATGATCGCCCAAGAAAGGACCTACACAGCTCGCGCAGCGATAACAGATAAAACTCCGCGGTATCGGCCTCGCCGTCGAGGTCGAAAACCGCGCCGCGTAAAAGTCATTACCTAAACTTGGCCACGCCCAGTTTGCTCTCAGTGACGCCTCGAGCCGAGGTCCGTTCCCCACAGGGGGGAGCCCTCGGGCGATGTTCGCTTAACTTACTTACCGGGTTGAGAGCCATCAGCGCTCACCCATTGACCGCGTTAAGCTGTCAAGGTCATCTGCGACCAACAGCTACACACACACAAAAAAAAAGACAGAGTACGAATATAATTCACCACTCTCTTACCCGTGGATGTCGTATCAAATCGGATCGGGCAATGGTGTTAGGAACCCATGAAAAAAAATTGAAATAAAAATATCGATTCGTTAATGAATTGAGAGACATGTAAGTTCTCAATTTTGTCATCGCTTTTTCGTGTAAATTGATTAAAATGTATAAAGGAATGATACTTAATCTACAACATATTCGTATTTTGTTAAATGTTCATTAGAATTTGAATAAATCAATGATTACGTTTGCATAAGCAAGACAAACTTCGCTTTAACATAAATCAGCTGATCGGCCGATGACCGTTGATGAGTCGCCTTTGTACCTACGTAACCATTGAAAGGTTCGCGCAAATCTAATACCTATTTATACTGTCGAAATTTTACATGCTTACATATATCCTGTCTGTACATACCTACATAATGCATAAAATTTAAGGCATAAACTCTTAGACACACATTTTTGTAATCACTATAACTTTTACGCTATATTGTTTTTGTGTAATATACATTCTAATTATGATCTATGACTGTTGAACTACAACATACATGAACAGTTGTCCCATAACCTGATACACCCTGTGTATATAACATATGTGCAAGAGAAGTGAAACTAGAAAGAAAACCCTGTACCAACATGTCTGACCAGCGTGGTATAGTAGATCAATTTTCCTCTTACTGGAAGGAAGCTTAAGCCCAGCAGTGGCACTTTTATGAGCTGTGACGATGACGACGAATATCATACATTTTACAAGTATTAAAACCATAACATTTTAAATGAGTTTTATATGTTCTTGAATAAATAGTATATTAAGAGCTACATGGATCCAGGGGCCCAAGTATTTATATAGGCAATAGAGCAACAGGTTTTTTCAAGTATCCAGAGTATCAGTAACTAAACTGGAAATACAATAGATACATACCACTTAACTTGAAGGGAAATATAAACAATCGCATTAATTGTAAAATATCGCATTGATTATAAAATGACATAAAATTTATTCTATCAACTGCCTCGTGTGGTGACGTCTTAAGAAAATAGGGTCGAAAGTCCTGTCATAAGAGTAGTAACGCTGTCTAATGGAACACCAGGGGAATAGAAGAGTAATTTTCTCCAGTGGTAAGTATTGTATTCAATAGTGAACTATAGGCTAGCAGATGGATAGATAGGATAGGATATTTGATTAATTTAGTTGGATTTTTCATTGCCATGATAAATTACTGTTAGGTTATTCTAACTGCAAAACTTTGCAAGACTCTTGCTGCAATACCAAGACTCGGGTGCGCAAGACCAAGACCAAGACGAGACTAGGTGTGATGTTGCAAGACCAAGACCAAGACCGGTCCAAGTCTCGTCTTGGTCTTGCATTTGGGCAACACTATAGAAAATGTGTCGTATTCAAGTGAAAGGATTTAATGGGTATCTCTTAAGGTAATCATCGATGAGGGTTCATTAATAACCTTTAGTTTGACTCGTAATGGAGTTTATCACGGTATTGAGCTGCTTTTTCTTCTTGGTTTATAAAAGTACTACTATTGGATACGAGTGTTTTCAAGACCGTGTGGTGACGGAGGAAAAATACGATTCACCATACCCTATAGTGTCTCTGGCTGTTGTAAAACGCGACTAAGGGATATAATATGCATATAACATCTATGCAAGAGATGGAAAACTCGAAACAAAACCCTATACCATCCTATATATGTTTGACCAGCGTATATTAGGTCAATTTCCTTCTCTTTGCTGAGGAGGCTCGAGCCCAACAGTGGGATGTATGTGAGCTGTGATGAAATATGAATGTTTTCAAAGTCATTACACGATATGCAATAAATTATTGTGTTGTGGAGGACCACACAAACGTCAATTCATTGCTATTATCTCATACACGTCCCACTACTGGGCTCGGGCCTTCTCCACAATAGGCGAGAAATTGGTCTTCTACACCACGCTGTTCAGATGCATTAATATAGTTTTGTTATGATTTTTTCTTCAAACATACACTTATCTAACTCAAATTACACCCAGAATTAGTAGTATCATAAAAAGAATTTTTTAACCTGGGAATCGAAGCCACTGCAGTCAGCACGACAGGTTGGTACTTAGAGTGTGACATATAGTACAGATTGTTGATTATCCTTACTAATATTATATATGCGAAAGTTAGTTTGTTTGTTTGTTTATTTGTTTGTTTGTTACGCTTGCACGCTTAAACCACCGAATCGATTTTCAAAATTCTTTCACCAATGGAAAGCTATAATATCAGGGAGTAACATAGGCTATATTTTATCCCGGTATGCCCACGGGAACGGGCACTATGCGGGTATTGCGACTGAAACCGAAGCGAAGCGGGCGCGGGTTGCTAGTTAGTCATAATTTTGAAATAAATAACAATTATTAATCATCATAAACGTTTTTGCCGTTGTGAAAGAGACACGCAGCATACGTCTATGGTTCTTTGATTGCCTCTTTATGATAAACGAACAAACAGCCCACCTGATGTTGTCATAGCGTTAGGTTCATTCCAGAGTTTGCACATGCGTGGGCGACGTAAACACTCAAACGCCTAGGACGATATAGTTTACAGGTAGCATAGATGAATCATACTACGGCGTCGAGGGGTAAGTTTATGGAAAAGAGACGTTGGTACTAAGTCAAACAGCTCCTCAGAGGACTCGTCGTTAAAGAATCAATAGAGTACTCCGAGAGATTCGAAGTCTCTCCGTTGCTCCAACGACACAATTTATTGTAAAGAAGTAAATAAGGATTCGCCAAAGATAAGATTGGTTTCCATTTCTACCGTAAGTAATTATTTATAATTTTATATTATATCGAAATTGTTGTTCTGAGTTTGGGTGTTATTTGTGTCCGTTGACTATATTCCTGTGTGGTGACGGAGTAAACATACAATTCAGCACCCTCTTTCTTGCTCGTGGATGTCGTAAAAGATGACTAAAGAACTGTTACAGGTAACAGCTATGCAATAGAATTAAAACTCGAAATAAAACCCTATACCAATCCGGCCGAGCAAAGTGGTATGCGAAGTCAATTTTCCCCCCATTATAGAGCCTACCAGTGATACGTATATGATCTGTGATGATGATTTTGATGATACACGGATTTATTACTTATGCTTCTATCTTTAAAAAAATAAAAGGACACAAAACAGTCACGAGGACTGTAGACAGATGTTAACACTTAAAACTATAAAGAAGCAGTTGTTATTTTTGTATCATCATCATCATTTCAGCCTATCGCCGTCCACTGCTGGACGTAGTTGTAGTCATGTTACGCCACAGAGTGCAGTCTTGTGCCGCCTGCATCCAACGACGCCCAGCTATTTTCACCAGGTCCGTCCTGTGCAGGGGCATCCTACACTGCGTCTTCCGATAGGTTGTCGCCACTCAAGAATCTTTCTTCCCTAGCGGTTGTCGTTTCGTCGAGCGATGTGGCCTGCCCCTTGCCAGCTTGCTAATTCTTAGTGCTATGTCGGTTACACCTGTTCTGCGGATTTCCGTATTTCAGATCCTATCTCGTAGAGAAATCCCGAGCATAGCCTGCTAGCTAGCACTTTGAGCTTTATTATGCCCTAGCATTATAGCTCTAGCACTTTGAGCTTTATTATGGCGCCTACATTTAGGGAACACGTTTCCGTGCCGTAAATCATCACTGGTAACACGCACGTATTTTTGTATATTCAAATTAATTGTTTGAAGTAAATTAAAACATTTTACATCTATCAGGTTTTGATACAGATATAGTGACAATGACATAGTTACATAGTCAAATTGAAATCGTTTATCACATAAACCCCGAGAGGGCACTTACGTATTGTCAAGGTTACAAAATTAAAATAAATTATACAAAAAAAATAAACTACCACCGGATCGGAACGCGACCGCTACTGAGAAGATCCGGCATGAAACTCAACGGGCTTGTCTATTGTTTTTATTTGTTTTTTCTACTTAAAAGATATGAAATTGTATACAACATGTTTTGTAAGAACTAGCTCCAGTGAACCATGAACCTCTAGCCCATCGAAACACAAAATACGACATCTTATATCTTTAAACGAGCAATTCTTGTATATATATATATATTCAGGATCTCGGAAACGGCTCCAACGATTTTGTTGAAACTTGGCATACTAGAGGTTTCGGGTCCAAAAAATCGATCTAGCTAGGTTTATTTATAGAAAATGTTGTTTTGTCCGTGTTTTTAGCAAAACAAACAATGACATTACATTTTAAAAGAATATGAATTCAAATTTCGTTGTCAACGTCATGAGTTACGATAGCTCAGATGGGAAGTTGACAGGTTCCAATTTTGATTTTGTTGACATTCCAACAGCGTCGGTTCGAATCTCGGTGTTATTATTATTCTCTTTTGGTAATTTTTTATATATTTTTCATTATTTATTTTTTATTAATATATCTATATCTAAATAAATTCGATAAAAATATTCCGAGCGCAGCTCGGTCAACCAGATATTATAATTCAAACGATTATGGCTGGACCAGATCCCACAAGCGGCACCCGATCACGAGTTAACTACTAGAGCAACCTTGATGGCTGCTCTAGCAGTTAACTCACTCCCCTCATTGTGGTTGAGGTGGAGGGAAGTGAGAGACCCGCTCCACGCAGCTACTGCAAGTAGATCCTTCAGTGAGCATGACCAACACCATATGTTACAAACGGTGAAAAACAAAATTTTGTTAGACGAGACACGCTACGTTTTACAATAAAAGTAAAAAAAAAAGTTTATTTAAAATGTTAAGTGTGTTTAGTTTTAATGTTAGTGTTAACGTTAACACATGATGTGACCATATCGGTGGCGACTTACATGAATTTACTCCCTATCCAAACCTGTCTATAGAAGTTTTCATTTTAATAATAAAAAGACCTAAAATTATTTTCAAAAATCAGAACAAGAGTATTACTACCATTACACACTATTTAAGGGGGCGTTCATAAAATACGTGAGATGTTTAAGGGTGGGAGGGGGTCGAGTCAAATCTCATCTAATCTTTCGTTGGAGAGCGGGGGGGTCTCGGCGAATATCACGCAATTTTTTTTCTGATTGATACAAAAAAAATTGTTAAATTTTTATTACACTTATAATTAAACTCTCAGCAATATTGATTACTAGTCGTAAATAAAAGCACGAAGCAATTTTTTTTTCTTTTTCAATAACAATCCAACGCGTAAGTATTCCAAACGTAAGAAACCCACATTTTGAAAAATCTCACGTGAGGGCCCTCCCCCAACCCCCAATCAGTTGAATAAAATCTCACGACATCTCACCAGGGGAGGAGGGAGGTACAGAACATTTAAAAAACACCTCACGTAATTTATGGACGCCCCCTAAGTGCTATCAAGTCGTATTAAATGTCAGTCGTATGCAACCGTGGCGCCGCCGCCGGTGAATGCCAATGTATTTGCACTGTAGTACTTTGGTTTATCCAATCGGTTTATCTTCAGTGCTAATTGGATTCTCACATAGCTTAACTCGCGTGTTATTGTACTGACGGCCGGTAATAGGTTTGTTGTTCAATCTATTTGGGTGTTTATTTGGATTTTTGTTGGGTTAGGTTAGGTTTATTCGGTTTTTTTTATCATTTCACAATAAAATACGTGATATAAAACTACTTTTACGGATATTACGGCTTTTTAAGTTTCCGACGTTCTTGGGGCTGCAACTGGGAAGAAAAACTGCGATAAAATTCGTACAAATAATTTTATTTCTTGTGTAATATCCGTGTGGTGACGGAGTACCCGTGTTGTGACATCTGTGTGGTGATAGAGTAAGAATACAATCCACCACTCCCTATCTTACCCGTGAATGTTGTAAAAGACGACTATGGGATATAATATGCACATAACATCTGTGCAAGAAAAGGAAAACTTGAAATGAAACCCTATACCAACATGTCTGACCAGCATGGTATAGTAGATCAAATTCCCCCCCATTGTGGAGGAGGCCCGAGCCCAACAGTATGTGAGCTGCGATAATAATGATGATAATGTGTAATATTCCTTTTAACGTCATATAATGTATACTACTTTTTTTATTGAAAATTCTTTAAAACATTTTTAATTACTATCTCAGTGAAACGAAATGCGACACCAAGGAGTACCATGTACCGTGATGTTTTTTGTTATCTTCATTTCTTTGTGCGACTCTCATAATTGAACCTGAGACTGATAGCAAATGAAAATGAAGATTTCCGTGTGGTAACGGATTGATAAAACTATAGTCTTCGTCCCTACATTTTTCGTAGCTATAGCATAAATCGATAAATGGTTATATGCGGATAACATCATGAAATACTTAGCGCAGAATGAAACCTTAGACCAAGCCGTCTGGCCATTATGATTTAATAAGTTAATTAGCCTTAATAATATACGATTTTTACGCGCACATGTGAAATAAACCTATTCATATGGATTTTATCTGGATAGGAACGCGACCATGAGCTGAGAAGATCCGCCAAGAGAATCAGCGGCCTCCTAATTTCTAAAATTACTTCTTTTAAATGAAATTGTATGTATATAATGTGTTTAGTAAGTATTTAATGCATCGCGATGCTCTTCAAACTAGAACACTTTTTTTTTATAATATAATACAAAACACACCCAAGAGCAAGAGAGGGGGTGGTGCATTGTATTCTTACTCCGTCATGGCACGCCAATGCGTGACATCAGAAAGCTTCTACCTAATTCGCATATTATTTGTAAATTACATAACGATAGGTAGAATTCAGTTCACAAATGTGAGAGTACACATTCACTCGGATATAAAGAGATATAAAGTTGAAGTATCCCATAATATAGCCATATTATTCTTGATACAGTTAAGATAAACTTGAACCGGGAGAGTATTATTAAATGATTCTTGTTTTTTTCTTTTAGTTCGTTAACGCATGTTCAAACTTTTATCCGCTAGGGGATCTTCCCTAAAACTGTGTAAAGCTAATATTGTACGCTCATTTCATCTCAGCTGTGTTGATCTTTTGGGACAAATCTATCGTTATTATCGCGATAAGATATTTGTGAGAAAAGTCTGAATCGCAAAAGTTACTTTGAATGTTCGAGAAAATTATATATTCATAAATTTTGAAAATTTATACATCTATACAATATCGAAGGGCCTCACACTGGAGGTAATACCATATGTTGTTTGAAGTATACAATTATATATATTTAAAAGATTTAAAAAAGAATGATATTTTTTTTTATTGCAAACGGTGGCAAACAAGCAAACAGTACACCTGGTGGTAAGTGTTGCTGCCGCTCATGGACCTTTACAAGGCCGCTGCCTACCGCGAAGAAAGTGAAGGGAGTGTGAATGCGTGCATTGAGGCTTGGTGATACCAAGGGCACTACCAAAACCCTCCACACTCAAACACCCTCAGAAAGTTTAGCTTCCGGATCTCTCGCTCACCGAACGAAGCGCAGTAACAAATCGCTACTACTCAGACGTCGATTTTCTGCGAGAGTGTGGTACTGCCCCGGACGGACCGGCCCGCGGCTGTAGACAGATAACTGTCGACAGTGTGGTCCTACCACTTAAATAGCTGATAGCCCGCTGAGTTTCTTACCGGATCTTCTCAGCTTGTGGCTGAGATCCCATCCGGTGGTAGATCATTGGATTGTTTCTATCTATAAATTTGACATTATGTGTGCCTTTAAGGGGCTTATGCAGAATAAATGATTTGATTTGATCATCCACTCATCAGGCTATTATTACTGTTGAGACATCCAAAAGCGGATATGCGATAACCACTCATTTCATTCTTGGAGATCTCTAAGTTGGAACATATTATATCTTTATCATTTTATTTATGCATTCATTTTAGCTCATATATGTACGTCTCTCTGCTGGGTTGGAGCATCCTCCACATGAACCGACTTTCTCAGAAAAAGACTTTGAATCAGGAACCAATGAAATGGATAGACGTCACTATTTAGTGCTCAAATTAGTGCTGCCAGTATAGCAAAAGATAGTTAAAAAATATTTTTTTTTTTATTTTTTT
Source organism: Lymantria dispar (assembly GCA_032191425.1). NCBI lineage: Eukaryota > Metazoa > Arthropoda > Insecta > Lepidoptera > Erebidae > Lymantria > Lymantria dispar. Next base: position 34,936,617 of record CM063448.1, read on the forward strand.
TCAAATCAAATACTGCTAGTATAACAACGCCAGCAGTCTCAAGAGCTAGACAAAGACTTTAAATCAGGAACAAATGGAATGGATGGACGTCACTATTTAGTGCTCAATTAGTGCTGCCAGTATAGCTGAGGATTTTTTGAAAAATAAATTTCTTTTTATTTTCTTTCAAATCAACTACTGCTAGTATAACAACAGTCTCAAGAGCTAGAAAAAGACTTTAAATCAGGAACAATCATATTAAGTTGTCGGGTAGGCAGCCGTTCATAAAACTATTGCCAAAATGTTTTTAATCTGTAAATTATACCGGAGTACATATTGCATGGACTTCAAATAATTAAGAAGAATGATGATGTTACTGAAAAACTTGCCCTCTTGTTATTAAAATTTTAAATAAAAGCATATTTCAAATTAAAAAAAGTGTCGTTTATCATTTATTACTATTGCTACGTTATCTTGTTAGGGTAAGTTACCTTAATTCGACAAATTAGCAAATGTTATATAACATTTAAAAAAGGTGTAAGTGTGGGGCAGTCTTTGGGGACTGGCGACAGAAGTGAAAAGTTGTGAATAATAAGTAACTTGTGAATTGTATCGTCGAGCTATTAGATTATTATTTATGAATTATTTTTGCTTTATAAAGAGGTGTTATGATCATAAATACATTTTTATAAACCAAAAATAATTCATAAATCATCATCATCTTGCTCTTATCCCAATTACTTGGGGTCGACGCAATATGTCATCTGTTTTGACATATTGCAAAAAGTTTCGGCAATGACTTCTATGACCGGCCGCCTGCCTGACGTCAACCCTCCTTGGGAATGTAATCGTTGACCCAAATGGTACCAGATGGAGTTGGTCCGGGTCAATCTAGGGCTCTTAGTCGTCTTTTACGACACCCACGAGCAAAGCAAGGGTTGGTAGTATTCGAAGCCGCTACCACACAGCACAAAAATAATTCATAAATAATAATCTAAATTGATAGGTTTAGTTATAGCTAATAATTTATTATAAAATGTGTAATGGAATCTTTCCAATAAAAATTTAATAACATTTCTAATTTAGCGCTTGGTGATTGTGGATTTGAAAGCAATGAGCAGGCGCGCATGCACTCTATATCATTTCTCCAGACAGGCGTTCGGTGACGATGACGCGAGTTCCGTGATTTTATTCAAAAAAGTGCTCAACGCGCCTAAAGAACTTTTTTTTCAAGTGAAAGTTCTTTAGAATCGTTGTGATTTCAAACTTGATGAAACGAAAAAGCGAGTCCATAGAGACACAAACACGTAAATGTATAGGATTCAGCCGGCGAGAGAATGAGATAAAGGATAAAGTATAGAGGATAAAGGAGTTTCACTTCTGATATGTGTACTTTGTACACACTCTTATTTTTTTAATAATAATATTTTATTTATTTTGTGACACAAGGGTACTAACTTACTTACTTCCTACTTAACCTAATTTATATAGTTTTACAATTAATTGAAGTTTATGCAAAGCCTTTGTGAGATCTTGTATCTATACTAAGATAATAATCTTGTATAATAGATTACCAAGCGCCCTCCCTTTACATAAACCTAACAGTCATGTTATATCCTTACTAATATTATAAATGCGAAAGTATGTTTGTTTGTTACGCTTTCACGCTTAAACCACGGAACCGATTTCAAAAATTCTTTCACCAATGGAAAGCTATAATATCAGCGAGTAACGTAAGCTATATTTTATCCCGGTATTCCCACGGGAACAGGCACTACGCGGGTAAGGCGACTGAAACCGAAGCGAAGCGAGGGCGGGTTGCTAATAAGTAATAACTGGTAAATAATGCGTTCTTATAATACTTAGCAAAGATAAAGGTGTGTGTATGTGTGCCCGTATGTGCGTGTGAAATTAAATTTGAACTAAGTATACGTGTTTATGAAAATTTGTATACAAATGAAAAATGATTACCAACAGGTGGGACTTGTACTCATATCAAATGGAAATTCGTTCCAAACGTTTTACCAATTGAGACAATGTGGATAGCTATGATAATGAAATTGTGCGGCGTATTATTGTTTTTACAGGAAACCTTTATCCACTTTTGCCTTTTTTTGCTACATACATTTTTTTTTTAATTCACACTGCACTAAGGAAGTAATGCTTTAATTGTAGGGGTTTTACAAATATAACATATAATTAACGGACATAAATTAGAGCCACAGGAATCCATGGATCGCACCAAGTGTTGCTCTGCGTGGCATTTAGAGATGTGACTTGGAGGGAAAAATCGATTAATTACTTTTAATTAATCGATTATTTTATAATCGAAGTTTTTACTATCCATAGTACTTTTTTTTCATTTTTCTCCCAACAGGATTATGCTGACTTTTTTTTTTAGAAAATCTGACTTTTATTTTGTAATATAGTATGAGACAATGACATTCGATCGAGCACTTTTCCTGTCAGTATCGTGATTTTTTTTTCTATACTATAATAGAAAACTTTAAATTTAAACAAATAAGCAAATACTAAAATAATCGATTAATATTAATATAAAAAATCGATTCCTTTTAAATCGAGTTTTATTATTTAGATAATCAATTATTAAAATCGATTATTACAAAAAAAAATATCGATTAATATAAAAATCGAATATTTTTTCACATCCCTACTTCCCTAGTGGCATTTCAACCCGCGACACTGGCAAGATAGGTCGGTATCTTCACCAGTACGCCATCTGTGCAATCGTTGTTGAAATATTGTTGAAAGACGATACTTTTATTATTATATTTTTATTTTATACTCAATTTTATTAGAAGTGTTGTCTATGTGATGACAGGGTAAGAATACAATTGTCCATCCGTTATCTTGCCGTTGTAAAAGACGACTAAGAAATATAATATGCATATCTACACTAATATTATAAAGAGGATAAATTTGTATTTTTGTGTGTGTGTATGTTTGTAATGAATAAACTCAAAAACTACTATGCCGATTTCAAAAATTCTTTCACCAATGTAAAACTATAATATCAGGGAGTAAAATAGGCTATATTTTATCCCGGTATTCTCACGAGAACGGGAACTACGCGACTAAGGCAATTGAAACCGAAGGGAAGCAAGGGCGGGTTGCTAGTAACATATATAGATATTTATGTACAAGAGAAGAGAACGCGAAATAAAACCCTATTTCAACCCACCTGATATGCTGATAATAAGTAGTTAGTTGACTACACTCCGCCTACGCTACTTACCGCTAGTCTATAAATGTTGCAATTAAAATGAACTTGGTATTAACTAATATTAAGTTGAATTCGTGTATTACGATATCTATCTAACCCATCCCTAATCCCAAGGAGATAACCCGACAAAGTTTAGTGGCCGAAAACAGACCAAATCAGACAAGATTTGCATCTGATTATAAGTTTCTAATTTAATATTCACTTGTTTAAAATAAATCTTAACAACTGGTTTGTAAATTGTTGTTCTTAAATTAGTTGTGTTAACTTTCTATTCTGTTATAGAAGTTCCGTGCGCTCAAATATCAGTTAATACTTGGCGAATCCTATTTGTATTTTTATGGTTATTTGCGGTTATTAAGAATATGATCATATACGCTATGGGGAACCGCTTTTTATTAGCAAACGGTGGCAAATGAGCAAACAGTACACCTGATGGTAAGTTTTTGCTGTCGCTCATGGACCTTTGTTAGGTCGCTGTCTACCGTGAAAAAAGTGCAGGCAGTGTGAATGCGTGCAATGAGGTTTGAGGAAATTAAAGGCATCACGAAAACCCACCACACACAAACACGCTCAGAAGTAGAGTTTCCGGCTTGGTACCACCGTCACCGTTTTACAACCGTACCACTCGATGCCGTTGTGTCCATCCATTTCACCTGGAAATGTTAATGTCTTCAATTGTACGTTTCCAGCGATCATTTCTCCCATGTACGTTTAGGTTCTGGAATTAACTACTTGCTGCTGTGTTTCACAAACGTTATGACATTCTCTTCTTTAAATGAGGTTTAGGAGAAGCATTTTCTTCACAAGAGAGCCTGATACCAGGGGCGCTAGCTCTATTCCTGGCATTGTGAATTGCCATCAGCGCCAGTATTACTTTAACGCTGCTCCAGTGGTCGGCCCAACGACGAAGGCGACGTGGTTTTTGGGTGGGTCGCGGGAGTTGCGTGCTTAAGCCCCTCTGTCGCCCCGGACGGAGTGGTGTGGAGGCGCGCCGACCGCGACCCATCCACAAAAAAAATAAAATAAAAAAAAAAAAAAAAAAAGCGCCAGTATTACTTACCATTAGGCGTGCTGCTTGCTCGTTTGCCACTAACAGCTTAATTAAAATTAACTAGGGGTTCATAAAAGTCTATTCTATTCTCTCTTGTCTTAATTCAGACAAATAGGAATACTAGCGTTAATATTATGCATAATAGCGATGGAGTAAGATGATAATGGTCACAACCCACTTCTTACCCGCGGGTGATCGATAAAGACTACGACAACAAATAGCATCACTGCAAAAGAGGGAGACATGAAATAAAATAAAGTAGCGGATAGTCTGACCAGAGTGATCTAGAAGGTCATATTTCCTTCCACTATATAATTCTGAACAAAGAAAACCGACTTCAACCGTTTTCTTATGGATACTTTTGTCAAAACTGGACCAATTGAAATGGATCACATGGGAAGCAGAAGAAAAAAAATATAGACGAATTGAGAACCTCATCATTTTTGAAGTGTTTTAAAGAGAGCCTCGAGTCCAACTGAAATGATAATGAAATCATCATCATCACAGCTCATATACCCCACTGCCAGGCTCGAGCCTCCTCCACAATAGGAGGGAAATTGGCCTTACTATATATACCATGCTGGTCAGACAGATTGTTACAGGATTTTGTTTCGAGATTTCCTTCTCTTACACAGATGTTCTATGCTTATTATATCTCTTAGTCGTCTTTTACGACATCCACGGGCAAGATAGGTAGTGGTAAATTGTATTCTTACTCCGTCACCACATGTACAATTATTAAATAATTAATGTTAATAGATTGCATCTCTTATTTGTATTATTATGAACTGATATATCATCATCACAGTTCATATACGTGCCCATTGCTTAGCTCCAGCATCCTCCACAATATGAGGAAATTTGACCTACTATACCGCGCTGGTCAAATGTTGGTATGGAGATCTAATTCGAGTTTCTATGGATATTATATGGATATTATATTCTTCAGTTGTGTTTTACTAAAGCCAGGGGCAAGGTAGGGGGTGGTGAGTTGGATTCTTTTTTATTTTGGAGTTTATGGCTCGGTTACTAGGACCTAAGCCATGAATTCTATTGTTATGCCGTCAATACATAGATAATGAATTACTTAACAAAAAAATAATCATTTTTTTTTTTGTGGGTGGGCTGCGGTCGGCGCGCCTCCGCACCACTCCGTCCGGGGCGACAGAGGGGCTTAAGCACGCAACTCCCGCAACCCACCCGAAAACCACCTCGCCTTCGTCGTGGGGCCGACCACCGGAGCAGGTTTACTTGTCGTCAGTGGTCGGCCCGACGGAATACCCCCTACGTGGGGTACCCTCCCATCGACCAACGTCCCCCCCTCGGGGAGGACGTCGGTCTTTCCTCACGCGGTGCGCCTCTCGGCAGGTGACGGACTAATCCCCGGTCACGTTACCCGCGGCCTCGGCTAGGGCGGCATGAGGCGCAGGTAGTTGCGCCTGCGCCGCCCCATTCGCCGGCGGCGGATCTCCTCATCGAGGCTGCGCTCCTCGCGCAGATGATCCGCCGCCTCCTTCTGCGAGATCACTGTCTCGCAGAAGGCTGCGACCGCGTCCCAATTCCCGACATTGTCGACCATCGCCCTAGCGATGGCCGGCAGCGTCAGGTCGGCACCGATGATTGCGACGAGTTCACGGCGCTGCGTGGCCCAAGCGGCGCAGGCCTCGAGCGTATGCTGCGCCGTGTCCTCGTCGCAATCGCAGTGGTGGCAGGACGGTGTACTCTCCCTCCTGACGACCTTGTGCAGGTATTTTGCGAAGCTCCCATGCCCTGTCAACATCTGCACTAGTCGGAAGGAGAGCACCCCGTGCCGCCTTTCCAACCACTGCATCAGCACCGGCCGGAAGGCCTCCACGATTCGCACCCCGAACCGAGGCCTCTCCAGCCGGACTGCCCAACGGGCAATGACGTCTCGGCGGGCGTCGACGCGCCAGGCGGTGAGCTCCCCCAAGGAAACAACACCGCCCTCCCCGTGCACCCCCGACACCCGCCGATACAACTCGGCGAGCATTTCCGCCTCCAGGTCCCACGGGGGAGTCCCGGCCAATAGGCACGCTGCCTCCGTCGCCACCGTGCGGTATCCGCAGATGGTCCTGACCGCCATGACCCTCTGTGGTCGCCACAGAAGGGCCCTAAGTCGGACGGTCAAGGACCCCGCCCACACCGGTGCGCCGTACAGGGCCATCGATCGGATGACCCCCGCGTACAGCCGTCGGCACGTGGCGCTCGATCCGCCCACGTTCGGCATAAGCCACGATAGAGCGGACGCCGCGCCGACGAGCCGTGGAGCGAGCCTGCGGAAATGCTCCCGGAACCACCACTGCCCGTCGAACACCAGGCCCAAGTACCTCATATGGGCCCGGATGCTGATGTCAACCGAGTGGACGGTGATCAAGACGCCGATGGAACAAGAGGGCCTCCGTCTTGTCCAGGGCGACCTTCAACCCCAGCGCCTCGATCCGCCTGACGAACTCTTCGGTGCCATAGGTCGCCAGGCTTACCGCCTCTTCTAGCGTTCCACCGCGGGCTGTGACGAGCGTGTCGTCGGCGTAACAAATCACGCCCAGCCCGGGCGGGAGGCTCCCCCGCAACGCCCAGTTGTAGCCGATGTTCCACAGGGTGGGTCCGAGGACCGACCCCTGTGGGACACCGCACGACATGGGCGTTCGCACAACGTCTCCGCCCGGTTGGTGCAGAGGACGCTGCGTCCCTCCAAATAGTCTGCCACTAGCCGCCTCAGGTAAGCTGGCACTCCGTGATACCGGAGCGCCTCCCTGATGCAGCTGAATGGCAGACTATTGAATGCGTTGGCGATATCTAGGGACACCGCCAAGAGCACTCCCCCACCGGTGACGGCCTCAGTCGCCACGGCCCTCAGGCGCAACAGAGCCACGATCGTCGAACGACCCCTCCTAAACCCAAACTGGGCGTCCGACAGATCGGGCCCTGTGCCGACGAGGTGCCACTCGATGCGGGCAGCTACCACCCTCTCCAGTAGCTTGCCCGTGTCATCGAGCAGCACGATAGGCCTGTAGGCCGAAGGCGACCCCGGAGACCGTCCCGGCTTCGGCAGGAGCACCAGCCTGCCCTCCTTCCAGCACCCAGGGAACCGTCCGGACGCTAAACACGCGTCGAACAGCTCCCTGAGGCGGGGACCCAGGTGGTCGAGGACCAGGCCCAGCACACGGTTAGGAACACCGTCGGGCCCGGGGGCGGCGGACTTTGCGCACATGCGCGCCACCGCCACTCCCATCTCGGGTTCCGTGATGGGCGGAACACTGTCGTCGTCGGCCTCCCGGTCAGTGTCTGGCGGAGCCATGACCGGGGGCGTGTGTTCCGCCCGCCGTGGGAACAGGTCCTCGACGACCCGGGTGAGAAGGCTGGACTGGAAAGTCTCGGTGAGGGGAGGGCCCCGCGCGCGGAGCTTATTCAGCACCGCGCGATAGGGGCGTCCCCAGGGGTCATGGTTGAGACCGTCCAGCATCTCCTGCCGTCTGACGTCCTTGGCGGGGCGGACAGCCAGCCTGAAGGCCGACCGCGCATTGTGGTAGCCCTCGTACAGCAAAGCCTCCCGCTCCGCGTCGCGTTGGCGCCGCCGGCTGCGGGTGTAGGCCCTCCGGGCGCGAATACACGCGGCCCGGAGATCTGCCAGCTCCCGAGACCACCAGTGGACCGCCCTCCTCGGGGGCAGACGCCGTACCCGGGGCATGGCCGCATCGCAGATCTGCGTCAACGCACTGCGGATGCGGCCAGCCTCGGCGTCCACCCCGTCCGACTGGTTGGCAGAGGACAGCCACGAGTAAACGATGGCTGTCTCCGCCAGCTGGTCCCGGTCTAAGCGACCCACAGCCCATCGCGGGAACGCAGGACGTCCATCCGCCCCGTGACCCCTGCTGGGCGTCGGGATTGCCGGGGAGACCTCCATCCGGATATACCGGTGGTCCGACAAGGTCTCCACCTCCAGGTCCACCTCCTCCACGACGCGCCAGCTCCCCACGCGTGCGGTGACCTCGGGGCTAGCGAACGAAAGGTCCACTATCGACCCGCCATGTTGTCGCACGCACGTATGCACCGAGCCCCTGTTCAGCAAACAGAGGCCCAGTGCCGCCGCCCACTCCTCGATCGCCCGTCCTCAGTCGTTCGTCCGGGGGGACCCCCACGCCACGGATTTGGCGTTGAAGTCCCCCAAGACGAAGACCTGGCGCGATGCCATTCGCCGTAACGAGGCCTCCATGATGGTGAGGGAGGCTTTGAAATCGGTCACACTCCAGTTAGGGGAGAGATAGACTCCGAAGAGCGTAATCTCCCCCCAGATTGTCAAAAATTCTTTCAGCAATGGAAAGCTATAATGTCAGGTAATAACATAGGCTATATTTTTATCTGATTTCCATTTCCTCACCTTTTTATTTGACGTTTGGACCACTTTTTAGCGTTCATGGATACAGGAGCACAGAATCGACAATAAATAATTATTATTGGTTAGGATGTTGCAGTTCTTCAAATTCTAGAGACATTTTGCAATATCTCTATCCAAAAATGACCGAATCGTGCATGCAACTTCCATCTTTGTCTTGTCATTATAAGCCGAGCCAGATTTTCTTCATCGCCTTTTTTCTATAAGTAATTCAGTACACCCTTTGATATTAACGATATTCGAAAGGGCCGAGATTTTTTTGAATCAAAGCGTACGTATATTTTCTTGAATATTTTCCAGGACCCCTTAAATATGGTTCATCGCATTTTCACCAAAACAACAATAACAAACCGTGAACCTTATAGCGGACATCACGCCGTTATCTCCGGGCTATCCCATCACGCAAGCTTGATGGCAGAATGTGGTACAAGACAAACGCGGTGGCTGTTTATATATATTATATTTTTAGATTAATGTTACTCATAAATTCACCATCATCATTTCAGCTCATTAACGTCCCACTGTTGGGCTCGAGCCTCCTCCACTCCATAGGATTTACCTATTATGAATTTACCTATTTATTTACCTATTATGCCACGCTCGTCAGATGTGTTGGTATGGGGTTTTATTTCGAGTTATCCTTCTCTTCTTCTCTATTTATTTACATCAATATAAAAATAGTTGTAAGCAAAAGTTGTACATTGTTTTAAAAATGGCGGCAGTTTCAGATATGTTTAACATGATAACAAAAGCGGCCATTAGTCGCCACTTTTAAAAGGTATATATATATATATATAATATCTGGTTGACCGATCTTCGTTCGGCATATTTTTATCGAATTTATTTAGATATATATTACTAAAAAATAAATAATGAAAAATTACAAAAAGAGAATAATAATAACACCGAGATTCGAACCGACGCTGTTTGATTGAAAAAAATACCAAAATTAAAACCTGTCACCTTCCCATCTGAGCTATCGTAACTCATGACGTTGCCAACGAAATTTAAATTCATATTCTTTTAAAATTTAATGTCATTGTTTATTTTGCTAAAAACACGGACAAAACAACATTTTCTATAAATAAAACCTAGCTATATCGATTTTTTGACCTCGAAACCTCTAGTATGCCAAGTTTCAACAAAATCGTTAGTGCCGTTGCCGAGATCCTGAATATATATATATATATATATATATATATACAAGATATATATATATATATATATATATGTATATATGTATATATATATATATATATATATATATATATATATATATATATATATATATATATATATATATATATATATATATATATATATATACAAGAATTGCTCGTTTAAAGATATAAGATAAACGGCAACTGCATCTAGAAGACACGCAAAAGTCACTACTAAAAACGTGGGCACGCCCACTTTGCCTCCAGCGACGCCCCAAGCCGAGGTCCGTTCCCCACAGGGGGAGCCCTTGGGCGATGTCGCTTAGCATACTCTTCTCCGGGTTGAGAGCCCTCAGCGCTCACCCATAGTCCGCGTCAAGCTGTCAAGGCCATCTGCGGCCAACAGCTGTACACACACAAAAAAAAAAAAAAAAAAAAAAATCTAGAAGACAGTAATTGCTGAGCTGTGGTGAGCTATGGTGTATTATGTTATTGCGCAGTGTCTTATAGTTGTGTGGGAAAATAGTTATACACATAATTCTAGTACGTGTAGTGGTGGTTATATATAAAATATTATGTTGGTGAGTTGTAGAGATGTTGCTAAGGTCGAATTATGTGTAACACTGGGTTTGGCTCGTTTTGTTTGTAATGTCAGTGTAGAAATATAATTTACCAACGCCGCCTTTATTGCAAGTGGCTCTGGTGTCCTGTAAAACAAGTGGAAGTGATTAATATGTAATATGTAATCATTGCTCATTATTTAAGGGTTTATGTCCAACAGTAGGACATAAAGGGACTGAAGTGCATCAGGATGAACGAAAGAAGAAAACAATGCAGATAACATAGTTTTTATTGTTATTATTGAAATGTTAAATTTTAGGTACTGATTTTTTTTTAACAAACAATACAATTAATATATAATACATACTAGCAACCCGCCCTCGCTTCGCTTCGGTTTCAGTCGCCTTACCCTCGTAGTTACTGTTCTCGTAGGAATAGCGGGATAAAATATATGCCTATGTTACTCCTTGATATTATAGCTTTCCATTGGTGGAAGAATTTTTGAAATCGGTTTGGTGGTTTAAGCGTGAAAGCGTAAGAAACATACAAACTTACTTTCGCATTTATTATATTAGTAAAATTTAAAACGTTTCGCTTATATTAATTGGTTTGATTACACATTACAAAATAATTTTGTATTATATAGTATCTTTCTTTGATTGTTTTAATTCGAACAGTTGTTTTGCATTCATCGCAAATGTATTCACAAATTTAATTTAGCTGGTGGTAGCGGCTTCGAATACTACCAACCCTTGCTTTGCTCGTGGGTGTCGTAAAAGACGACTAAATGCCCTAGATTGACCCGGACCAACACCATCTGGTACCATTTGGGTCAACGATTACATTCCCAAGGAGGGTTGACGTCAGGTAGGCGGCCGGTCATAAAAGTCATTGCCGAAACTTTTTGCAATATGTCAAAACACATGACATATTGCGTCGACCCTAAGTAATTGGGATAAGAGCAAGATGATGATGAATTGTTTTGCATTCATCGCAAATGTATTCACAAATTTAATTTAGCTGGTAGTTCTTAAAATTGTATATGGACGATTATGTGATTGAACTACAACATTATAAACCCCAGATAATTATCTCGAATGTCTCTAGGTGTGGTATCCCGGGATCATGAATGACATCACGCAGGCCATAATGAAACCACGTTGATGATGGTGTATTTCATAAGAGCTAGCGATAACATTGGTATTTTTAGTCCGAACGATCACCATATAAAAATGTGTTCAGAATCTGTAAGAAAAGGCAGGAGCCCATCTATACTGAAGCTTCCATAACTCTGAAATTCAATACGAGTATGTGGGCGTCCATTGTTGAATATATGCCTGCCTACTAATGGAGATCTTACCATAACATCACGCATTGCAGGGTGTTCGTATCCAATCTCCAATGGAAGTAAGGAGTAGTGTCATATTGTATTCTTAACCCGTCACCATATAGGGTACATGCTTATCAGCTTCTTTTAATTTGCTTTCGCATTACTTATAATGCTGTGCTGAGATTTGTCGTCGCCAAAAGTGTTTGTAACTATGTTCAAAGTTTTTTGCCCGGGTCGTTGCCTCATCCACTTGCTTTAATGGTATTTTATTATAATTTTTAGCAGTATGTATATGTTGCCACAATTACTAACTAACATTAAGCATATTTAATATTGGTAAGAATACCTAAAAATAAGATTAAGCTGTTTCATGTTTATGGAGTCGAAAATCGAAAATGTATGATTTCAATGTTCTATTATTTTTGCGTTTTCTTTGTAATTACATACTTTCATAGTCCTAATAAACTATTTAAATTGCTAAACTGCTTGAATAAACGCTACCTCCTTTGCTTTACACCATATTACACTGAGGCGAGGTGTCCCGCACAGAATCTGACGGACAATAGGGATAGAAATAGGGACGGCACGGACGCCATTGTCGCCATGTAAAACTAAACAACAGACATACGGAGCAATAAATCGGGCGTCAATCTCAATTAATATCACGACAAAAAGATAGAAGTTATCGAGTAAAAGAGTCTAGCAGGAATTATGTGTAGAATATTTTTACAGACATTTCCTTAGTCAGAGATTTCTTTAGTGGTAGGACCACGCTGTTGACAGTCGTCTGTCTACAGTCGCAGACCGGTCCGTCCGGAGTAGTAGGTACCACACTTTTGCAGAAAATCAACGTCTGAGTAGTAGAAATTTGTTACTGCGCTTCGTTAGGTAAGCGGGCGACCCAGAAGCCCAACTTTCTGAGTGTGTTTGCGTGTGGTGGGTTTTAGTAATGCCTTTAGTATCACTTAACCTCATTGCATACATTCTCTTCACTTTCGTCACGGTAGGCAGCCACCTGCAAAGGTCCATGAGCGGCAGCGTTACTTATCATCAGATATACTGGTTGCTCGTTTGCAATAAAAATAAAAAGAAACATTCAAAACAACCTCATCCCATTTTAATCGAAACAACGATGAACTTTTAATACCTTTGGTGACTAGCAAACACTCAATGACAGTGAGTACGCACTGCTACTTATAGACATCAGTAAAATCGGAGTCCTGTGACTCCATAGCTATCTATGTCGCTACAACTAATACGGAAAGTATTGGAAGAAATAAAGTGAGAACAGAAAAATGGAGAGTGAGTTTGTACCGATTATTTTATATAGATAAAATCTCAACCTCCAATCTGTTATTAAATCTGCTTCTCTGCGAAGACGGGTCGATTTTTATAAATTTTGTGCTTTTATGGGTGTACAGTACAGATTATACTTTTGTTTAAATAAAAATGCCTACTAAATATAATCAAATAAAAATTACCTATTTTAGTGTAGTAATTAAATAAAATAGTCGTATTGTGTATATAATGGATATTGAAGGTTAGGAAATTTAGCTATTACTTCTCTGGGTGACCGGTTTTTTTTTTTTATGGGTGGGCTATGGTAAGCGCACGCGCGGTCCAATCCGTCCGGGGCGATGAAAGGACGGCGCGCGGGCCCATAACCCACCCGTACCCACGTCACCTCGTTGTTGGGCCGACCACCGGAGCAGATGTGACTTGTCGTCAGTGGTCGGCCCGACGGAATACCCTTTCGGGTCTTCATCCTCACCTCTCGACGTACTGGGACGTCGGTCGCCGTCGCGCGGTCAGCCTCTCCGCGGGTGACGGACAATTCCCCGGTCCGATCACCCGCGGCCTCGGCTAGGGCGGCATTAGGCGCAGATACTCGCGCCTGCGCCGCCCGAGTCGCCGGCGGCGGAACGTGTCGCCGAAAAGGAGCTCTACTCGCACACGATCCGCCGCCTCCTTCCGTGAGATTACGGCCTCACAGAAGGCGGCGACCGCGTCCCAGTTCCTGACGCTGACGAGCATCTCCCTGGCGATGGTCGGCAGCGCCAGGTCGGCACCGATAATTGCGACGAGTTCACGGCGATCCTCCTCCCATGCAGCACACTCCTCGAGCGTGTGCTGTGCCGTGTCCTCGTCGCAACTGCAGTGGTGGCAGGACGGTGTGCTCTCCCTCCTGACAATCTTGTGCAGGTACTTCCCGAAGCAACCGTGCCCCGTCAGCACCTGCACCAGTCGGAAGGAAAGCACCCCGTGCGTCCGCTCCAACCACTCCATCAGCACCGGCCGGAGGGCCTCGACAGTCCTGACACCGTACCGAGGACTCTCCAGCCGGACTGCCCAACGGGCAATTACTTCTCGGCGGGCGTCGACCCGCCAGGCGGTGATCTCATTGATGGAGACCATGCCGCCTCGGGCGCGCGTCTCCGACACCCGCCGATAGATGTCGGCGAGCATCTCCGCCTCAGGGTGACCGGTTAGTGTATGTTCTTATAGGTTCCTGTTGAATAGCGCTCTGTACCAACAAGTATGACCAGTAGGCTGGACTCTGACTGGTAGAGTACGTTAACTTCCCTCCCATAGTGGGGGAGGCTCGAGTCCAGTAGTGAAATTCATAAGGGCTGAGACGATAATGATAATAAAATATGATTATATATAAACTTTTGGTCACGTTCACTATTATGTCAATTTATTTTTGAAGTGATAACTTCTTGTGGGAGAGTAAACTGCTTCGTTACGTAGCGCCAGTCTGTCTGGCTTCTCTTTCTCTCACGCCTACAGCAGCGGTAAGCAAGCTCCTCCTCTTTGAATCTAACCCACAGTGTTAACCGTATTTAAAAATGGTTTAACTTAAATTAGTTTAAGTTATCACTTCTGTCGGGCGTCCCGAGACGCGCACGTTTTTTCATATTTCTGCACTGCCTTTAATTAAATCATAGCCATCAACGCCTAAAACAACCGTCTGTATGTTTCCAAAAGCTTTATATGAGAGAGACACGCTGTGAATTTTGATAGTACGAACGGAGTGTAAAATTGTATTTAGGTGTACACCGGGGGGAGCGAGGGTGCCTTTTATATTCGACATACTGTGTTGTAGGTGCCTTGTATCTTTTGTATGACAAGCGAAATGCCTGAGGGCCACTCAATGTGGCACTGTAATATTGTTATTATGTAATTTCTAATTCAATTCTGTCTTACATATTTTAAATTACATTTATTAAGTTATATCAGTAAATATAATTATTTACTATTCTATTCTGTCCGTGTGGTGACGGAGTAAGAATACAATTCACCACTCCCTATCTTGCCCGTGGATGTCGTATAAGACGACTATGGGATATAATGTGCACATAACATCTGTGCAAGGGAAGGAAAACTCGAAATGAAACCCTATACCAACATGTCTGACCAGCATGGTATAGTAGGTCAAATTCCCTCCCATTGTGGAGGAGGCCCGAGCCCAACAGTGGGACGTATGTGGGCTGCGATGATGATGATGACTATTCTATTAAGATATGTCGTCATCCTCCTGCTCGTATCCTATTGCATATGGCTTCAGCGCAATATGGCTTTTTTTTCTAACATAGGTGGAAGACTAGATTTAATATTAAGAGTTTTGGATCACACGCTTCAGTCTTGTATGGGTTGTGAAGAAGACTAGATTCTTCTTTGTTTCAACGCATGTACTTGCCACTGTTGACCTCGGGCCTTCTTTGCCACGTTGATCAGACTAGTTAATATAGGGTTTTGTATCTAGTTATTTTCCATTCAGCTATGTTATCTGGATACCATATCCCTTAGTCGTCTTTTACGACACCCACGAGCAGGTCAAGAATTGAGTATTTTCTTACTACTTCGATAAAGAATAAATTATTAAATAATTATTAACGAAATTAATTTAAATGCCTAATTACTATATTAAATTTGAATTAGAAAACATATAGATGTTTTTATCACAGCAATGATGGTATCTATAATTTCACAACTCTTTGATCGCTAATACTTTGCAAGGGAAAATCTCCTGCACGATTTTAAATTCAAATACCATTGCGAAAACTCACCATATCAGCTGGTATCTACCCCTGTGAATCGTAAAAATAAACTGCTAATGAAGGGTTACCATGGTATTTGAGAAGGGAGTTGGGGAATTGTGAAGGTATACTTAGAAAATTAATTGTTCATACAAATACCATGATTTTTGTTCAAATTTTATTTCAGTCAACATTAGAAATTGACTTGATTAATATTTTTTAATAAGAAAACCCGCTGTTAAGAAAATAATCCTTAAAATATCCACTCTACAAACAGTAGAATGTTCCTCGATGCATCCTTGATATAATTAACAAACACAAATTGCACCTAGACTCGGAACAATGATAATATGTGGATCGCACAAAGTATTGTCCTGTGTGGGAATTGAATCTATAACATTAGGATGGAAAGTTTTAAACACTTTTGTGGAGTTTAATGTTCTAAATTATATTTTTCGTAGTGCATATGAAAGAAATAAATCAGTAGTTCTTTCATTTCCGCGGTTATCATCACTGATTACGAATAGCTTTTTTTAATTGCCTTTAGTGTCAAACAAACAAGCAGAATACGTGCGTAAGCATTTTTAGCCCTTCGCCCGCGTATAACTTACCCAAGACAAAACTTTCTCCGAACCCATCCAACGGATTATGCTTGATTGAAAATAAATAATAGTTCAAAAAAACTAAAAAAATACGCTTTTAAAAAAAATCCAATTAAAAAATATAAATAAATTTATAAAAATTTTAATTAAGAATAGTGTATATAAGAAAAAATATTTTTATTGTAAAAAAAGTGTGGGGTGCTTTTTAAGATATTATCAAAATGATAATCAGGATTAGCGAAAATTCATTTCGCTAATCCTGATTATCCTAGTAAGGATAACGGGTCAAACTGTTTAAAATATTGAATTATCATCGGTCCTTAATAAGTATGCCAAATTTCGAGTTAATCCGACGTTTTGAAGGGGGTCAAAATCATGTTCAAAGATTCCGTTACGCGTATTAAAAAAATGAACTGAAATGAAGTTGATACTGTTAGTCCAAACACGCTACCAGGACAAAACGTATCCTATATGTTGATCCACGAAATGGTCTATTAATGTGAGTATTTTCATCTAAATCTGTTTAACTATTCACGCATGATAGGGTAAGAAACAACAAAACATCTTCACAATTTTATCACATTAATAATCGTCGGGATATTATGACAAATATTTTATGTGGCACATACAGAGCAGGCAATATAATTTTCACTAAGTGAGAGCAATTTATTTTTATTTTCTGTGATTATTTAATGATCGATCCGTCGATGTCGTAAAAGGCGACTAATAATATAATATGCATATAACATCGGTACAAGAGAAGGAAGACTCGAAATAAAACCGTATACCAATATGTCTGACCAGCATGGCATAGTAGGTTAATTTCCCTTCTATTGTGGAGGAGGCTCTAGCTCAATAGTGGGACGTGTATGAGCCGAGACGACGATATAATAATTCACAGTGTCATCTATTAGTCAAAATCATAATAATCGCCATATATAGTCACACTTATCAACGCTAGATGTCACTGTAAATTAAAGCAGGTAAGGTTCATCGTTGGTAATGAGAAGCAATAATTCTATCAATTGGCAAATTGCTTTGGGCCTTAGAGGCGTCTGATTGGACAGGTAATGAGGCAATCGGGAACTCAGAATAACCTGTTATATACTACATTATTGAATATATGTTTATTCTTTTATAGCATATAATGTATCAGGGATATAAAGGTGGCCGACTAAATAAGATAAGAAATTATTTGTGAAAGTTTTAATTAGTAATGTATATGCCTTCTTTCCTGTGGTGAAGGTGGGGTTGCCAACCATACTTTATAATAAAGTATCCTACTTTATTTTTAGTAATTATACTTTATACTTTTGCATACCAATAAAGTATGTGAAAATACTTTATTTTCTAACCCTTACTGTGATGCGTAAGAGAAAACACTCGTCGGGCCGACCACTGATGACAAGTAAACCTGTTCCGGTGGTCGGCCCAACGACGAAGGCGACGTGGTGTTCGGGTGGGTTGTGGGTGTGCGTGCTCACGCCCCTCTGTCGTCCCGGTGGTGCGAGGGGCGCAACGACCCCAGCCCACCAAAAAAAAAAAAAAAAGATGAAACACTCATTATGGGTACCGAACTATTTAACGGTACACATAAGTGAAAAAGGATGATGGAAGCGATTTGTAATTACTGAACGAAATGTTAGATGTGGTGTGAATTAGACTTTACATGTGCTAAAAGCACACAAAAACACGAACTAAAACCTTATTGCTAACTTTTTAGACAAGCGTGTGTTGACGACAAATTCCTTCCCATTGTGACGAGACTCGTCCCTAACAGTAGGACGTATATAAGCTGAAAAGAAGAAGTGGAAATGTTCCAGAGACATTTATAATAAATAACGTATTTTCTATTGAAGAGAGCGATACGAAATATTTTGTAATTTTGTTTAAAATGCTTCATCATACTGAAGCTAATAAATAAAGGTAAACATACTTTTTACAATTTCATTTAAAAGAAGTGTATTAAAAGTTAAAATCTCGCTGTATTTTTGGCAAACTTTTTAAATGGCGGTCGCGTTCCGAGCCGGTGGTAGGTTTTTGAATTAATTTAAATTAAAATTTTCAATATTTACGTTTTGTTACTTAAAGAACTATTGAATAACAGAAAAGTAATAAACAGTGAATAAAATATCTAAAGTTTGTGAAGTTAGGACCTGTTGGCTTAGGGCGTATAGAGTTAGAAGCTTGGCTCTATATGAGATCTGATACCTGTTTGACAGTGCGAGGCATATGCTCTCGTCATAACAACATTTTCCATGAAAATTATTTTGGTGGCATATGAGTTACTTCGCGTGATTTATAGATGTCCTTTAGCTAATATGACAACATTTAAGTAACAAAAATTTCACATATTATCACCAAGGGATCTCCATTGTCACCAAAGGGATCATACATTTTCGATAATGCAATGTAAATAATACATAATATTGAGGTTGATAATTAATTTTTAAAGTAATAGATTTTAAAGCCCGCTGTGCATTTTATTTAGTAAGTACTGAATTATTTTGCCGTCACACTCGGCTGCGTACCCTCGTTCGAATAAAGTCGGCTCTTATGGGCTAAGTAGGTAAGCATTATTAGAGTTTTTTTAAAGTACGATACAAATGATAATCATCATCATCATCTCAGCCCATATATGTCCCACTGTTGGACACAGGCCTCCTCCATAATAGAAGGGAGATTGATATACTATTCCACGCTGGTCAGACGTGTTGGAATAGGGTTTTGTTTCGAGTTTTCCTTCTCTTGCATAGATGTTATATACTTATTATATCCCTTAGCCGTCTTTTACGACATCCACGGGTAATACAGGGAGTAGTGAATTGTATTCGTACAGCAAATTTTACCAGAGCAATTTATACATCAATTATAATTACATTGTAATGTTATTAGTACATATATGAATATAAATATGTATTATATTCCGTATTATTCACCTCGCTTTGATGTAGTTCTGTCGCATCATCTCATCATCATCATCATCATTTCAGCCTATTGCCGTCCACTGCTGGACGTAGGCCTCCCTCATGTTGCGCCACAATGTGCGGTCCTGTGCCGCCTGCATCCAACGACGCCCAGCAACTTTCACTAGGTCATCGGTCCACCTAGTGGGGGGGCGTCCAACACTGCGACGTCCGATACGTGGTCGCCACTCGAGAACCTTTCTTCCCCAGCGGTTGTCGGTTCGTCGAGCGATGTGGCCTGCCCATTGCCACTTCAGCGTGCTAATTCTTCGTGCTATGTCGGTTACACCCGTTCTTCTGCGGATTTCCGTATTCCGGATTCTATCTCGCAGAGAAATCCCGAGCATAGCTCGCTCCATAGCACGCTGAGCGACTTTGAGCCTTGATATAAGGCCTACATTTAGGGACCACGTTTCCGTGCCGTAAGTCATCACTGGTAACACACACTGGTCGTAGACCTGTGTTTTCAGACACTGAGGTATGTTGGACGAGAAGATCCTCTTGAGTTTCCCGAACGCTGCCCAACCGAGTTGGATTCGTCGGCTGACCTCTTTCTCGAAATTGGATCTACCTAACTGGACTGTTTGTCCGAGGTAAACATAGTGATCGACAACTTCGAGAATCGCATTGCCAACTAGGACCGGTACAGGAATGACATGGGCATTTGACATGACTTTCGTCTTGTCCATGTTCATTCGTAAACCCACTAGTTGGGATACCCTGCTGAGATCATTGAGCATTGTGCCAAGGTCCTCCATGGATTCTGCCATAACGACTATATCGTCCGCAAATCGAAGGTGAGTGATGTATTCGCCGTTAATGTTGATGCCGAGTCTAGTCCAGTCTAAGAGCTTGAAGACATCTTCCAGTGCAGTGATCAACAGTTTCGGAGAGATGACATCTCCCTGTCTCACGCCTTTCTGCAACTGGATCGGTTTCGTACTCCTATCCCGGATACGGACTGACATTGTGGCGTTCCTATACAAACACTTCAGCACTTCGATATAGCGATAGTCGATTTGGCACCACTGAAGGGACTGCAGCACCGCCCAAGTTTTGACTGAATCAAAGGCTTTCTCATAGTCCACAAACGCTAAGCACAGGGGCCGTTTATACTCCTCGGTCTTTTGTATAATCTGCCGAAGCGTGAGGATATGGTCTATGGTGCTATAGCCTTTTCGGAAGCCGGCTTATTCGGGCGGCTGGAAGTCATCGAGCTTACACGAGAGTCGATTGGTAATGACCCTCGATAACAACTTATAAACATGGCTCAGGAGTGAGATGGGTCTGTAGTTCTTTAGAAGAGCTTTGTCACCCTTCTTGAAGAACAGCACCACCACACTCCTGGTCCACGACTCTGGTACGTCGCCTCCGAGGATAACGGAATTAAATAGCTTCTGAAGGGCTGTTAAGACTGGCTTGCCGCCCGCCTTTAGAAGCTCTGCCGTAATTCCGTCATCTGCCGGTGCCTTACCGTTACGTATTGTTTGAGAGCCATTCTGATCTCGTACAAGCTGATGTCCGGGATTTCTTCGGTATAGTGCCGAGTTAGCTTGGATCTGGGATCTTGGACCAAGCCGACAACAGGATTTCGGGATGATTTGTATAACTGTCCATAGAACCTTTCGACCTCTCCCAAGATCTCACTTTGGGATGAAATGACAGTGCCATCGTCGGTCTTCAGCTTAGTCATTTGGCTTTGCCCAATAGACAGATCTTGTGCGAACACTTTCGAGCCACGATTCCGCTCTATCGCTTCTTTGATACGGAGCGTATTAAATCGGCGAATATCGCGACGCACAGACCTGGAGATCTGCCTATTCAGCTGCCTATGTTTGGACCAATCGGCTGAAGACTGCACCGTCATCTCTTTTCTCCGCTCCATGAGCTCGAGAGTCTGGTCAGAAAGTTTTTTAGGTCTATTAACGCGGTGAGCCTTGAAAAATTTCGACCCAACCGCGTGGACAGTTTCCACGAACCTGTTGTTCATATCGTTCGGAGATTCGCACTCGTCCAGACATTGGAAGCGATTGTGTAGTTCGAGTTGAAAGCTTTCGAGGTTCTGGTATTGGACAGATGTAGGTCGGAGTGTAGACTTCATCAAGCGTGACCGCTCGACTTTTGTATGGATATTCAATGTGGCTCGTACCATCCGGTGATCGCTCCCAGTTTTAATCCTGCTGATCACTGAGACATCATTGAATATCTGTCATTTGTCTGACAAGATGAAATCTATCTCGTTTTTTGTTGAACCATCGGGGCTAATCCAGGTCCATTTCCTTTGTGGCTGCTTCCTGAAGAAGGAATTCATCATAAAGAAGCTTTCCTTCTCCAGAAAATTAGGCAATTTCTGGCCCCTCTGGTTTCTCTGTCCATATCCATGTTTCCCCACTCTCAACTCATCATCACTCCTTTTGCCTAGTTTCGCGTTAAAGTCTCCCATAACCACCGCGAAGTGGGTTTTGGACGCGTGTATGGCTTTCGAGATGTCCTCGTAAAATGCCTCCACCACGTCGTCGGAGTATGTCGAGGTCGGTGCGTATACCTGTATAACCTTCAGCGAATACCTCTTGGTAATTCTGAGTATAAGGTACCCTTGTCGACACACTTTCGATCCTCTCCACGTTGTCTACGAGAGACTTACGAACGATAAACCCTATACCACCTTGGGACGGGTGATCGCCCTCCCGGTAGAAGAGCAAGTTTCTAGACTGGAGGATTATCGTGCCCTCGCCCTCTCTTCGCACTTCTGATAATCCTACAATGTCCCAGCGGATTTTGCTCAATTCCTCTTCCAGCTCGATGACCCTCTCGTCAGTCCTGAGTGTCCGAATGTTGTATTACCAGGGCCAAGGGTCGTTTTTGTTGGTAGCCGGATCGCTGCCGGAGATTCCTCGCACCCCCCGCTCCACCACTACTGGGCCCGCCACCAAAATGAGCCCGTAGAGTACCGGAGCCGCCGTGACTGGGGGCCATTTTTTTGTTGTACGCCATTTTTAAAAAGGGGATATTGCCGTAATCGCCACGCTTGGCAGGCGGATTGGCGATCGCAGTATTGGTGTTTTACGTTTCCCAGGAGAGAGCTGCTGCCCTACTCTCCTGGTGAACCCTCAGCCGATTTTTACGACTCCCACGGGCAAGTAAGGGGTGGCGACACATGTATTCTAAACCCGTCGCCACACGGGGGGCATCGTCTCAACCAAACACAATTATATATATATATATAATTATATTATAATATATTAATTGATGATTTGCGATGTTTACGCGGTTATTTACACATTTGATATAATACTATTTTTACGCCTTTTCTTGCGTTTGTATTTTGGATTTGTCAACGTTTCGAACAATTTTGCAGCGTTCATAGTCACGGGTGGACTAAGGTGTCTCACGTCCAACAAGTCAACGTTATTACATAGAATTATATTTTTTAAATTTGTGATTTAAATCGCCTTAGGTGTTAAATAAACATTGTGGCTGTTGTTGTAAACGCCCATAAAAGCATGTAAACACGGCCATACGCGACACATATCGTTATACTAACATAAAACATGTGTCACGTGTTACGGCGCCCATGGGAAATGATGGGCTGCCATATACTGTACCTACATTGTACAGTACACATTAAATACTCGTCGATATGTTTAGATGATGGAATATCTATATTTCTATCCAGCATTATTTCATCTTAGCTTATATATGTCCCACTGCTGGGAGAAGTGAAGTTAACCACGCTGGTCCGATAGATTATTATAGGGTTTTATTTCGAGTTTGCCTTCCCTTCATCATCATCACAGCTCATATACGTCCCACTATTGGGCTCGAGCCTTCTTCGTAATAGGAGGGGAATTGCCCTACTGTACCACGCTTGTCTAAGTATAGGGTTTAATTTCGAGTTTTCCTTCGCTTGCATAGTTGCTATATATACAATATATTCCTTAGTCGTCTTTTACGACAACCTCGGACACGAATGGGGATACGGGGTTACGGGGTGGTAAATTGTATTCTTACTATGTCGCCACACGGGCCTTATTCATCATTATATTTTTTTTTCTCTAAAAAAAAATAATACTCTGCACTAAAAAAATAATACCTATACTTTAATTTTTTTTTTGGGGTGTGCTGCGGTCGGCGCGCCCCTCGCACCACTCCGTCCGGGGCGACAGAGGGGCGTAAGCACGCAACACCCGCAACCCATCCGAAAACCACGTCGCCTTCGTCGTTGGGCCGACCACCGGAGCAGGGTTACTTGACATCAGTGGTCGGCCCGACGGAATACCCCCTATTGGGGTACCCTCCCATCGACCGACGTCCCCCCATCGGGGAGGGCGTCGGTCTTTCCTCACGCGGTCGGCCTCTCGGCGGATGACAGACTAATCCCCGGTAAATAATACCTATACTGCGGATAACTTTACAAACATGAAATTAACGGACACAAATTACATCTATACTCAGAACAACTTGTTGTCCTGCATGGGTTGAGAATACTTACACGGTTTAAAACCTTTCATCACCCACTATTGGATGCAGGTCGCCTCAAATGAAAATATAGTGCCTCAGTCCCAACGCTTAGCTGATTGGCGGTTACAGCAGCCTCTATACGTTTCCCAGGAGAGGGTTGCTGCCTACTCTGTTAGTGATGCTTCTCTTAGTATTACGACTTCTATGGTATGACGATAATTATATTCTTGTTCTGTTGCCACATATGTTCTATTCTATTATATAATATATAGTAAGCAGGTTGACTACGGTCGAGAGGCCTCAGCCCTCACCCAACAGTCCGGGTAAAGTAGTCACAGCCATAATCCAAAAAAAGGAAAGCCGTTTATTAGTGTTAGGACCACAATGTTGACAGTTGTCTGTCTACAGTTGCGGGCCGTTTATAATATCGTCTAGCTTCTTCCACAATAAGGCAAAAGATCTACTACACTACAGTGGTCAGTTGCCGTGTGGTGACGGAGTAAGAATACAATTCACCACTCCCTATTTTTTTTTTATTGGAATCGGTGGCAAACGAGCAAACAGTACACCTGATGGTAAGTGTTGCTGCCGCTCATGGACCTTTACAAGGCCGCTGCCTACCGCGAAGAAAGTGAAGGGAGTGTGAATGCGTGCATTGAGGCTCGGTGATACCAAGGGCACCACCAAAACCCTCCACACGCAAACACCCTCAGAAAGTTGGGCTGCCGGCTCTCTCGCTCACCGAACGAAGCGCAGTAACAAATCGCTACTACTCAGACGTCGATTTTCTGTGAGAGTGTGGTACTGCCCCGGACGGACCGGCCCGCGGCTGTAGACAGATAACTGTCGACAGTGTGGTCCTACCACTCTATTTTACCCATGGGTGTCGTAAAAGACGACTAAGGGATATAACACGCATATAACATCTGCGCAAGAGAAGCAGAAGCAGAATATTGTAGGTCATTTCCCTTTCTATTGGTTACAAGGCTCGAGACCAGCAGTGGGACATTTATGCTGAGACAAAGACAGTGGTCAGATCAGATGGTGTGATGTGTGTGTGTGGCTTTTTCAACGTTAGGACAACATATGTTTGAAAATTAAGACGCTACTCATTATACGTCTAAGGTCCCTACGGCAGCTAGGCAAAAGTTCTTAAAATGCCTCCACAAAGATGAATAAATTTTAGTTAAAAACCACTTGGATCAGGTCAACTTTCAAACAAAAAATCACATCCTCGTCATTCGAGCATGATACCTCAGACAGAAACAAAGAAATCAAACTTATAACACCCGTTTTTGCATAACGTATTCAAAAATAAAGGAATGTTCTCGAATTTAGAATGATTTATCTTTTAGCTACAGAATAATATCTCGACATTCGTACTAAAAGTAAATTGGGTTAACTTTAATTAACAACGGACAGTAATGTTTGTGAGTAAACAAAATGGTCGAGTCAATTTTTAAACGTATTTACATTTAATTTGAGATACGATTATGTCGCGAAGACGAGGCTCATCGAACCTATCTTATCGTTTTGTACTGAGAATGAGTAACGATAAAAGAACGTTCCTCATAATTTATTCAATACTTCAAATTTTCACCTTCAGGTAGCTTTAAATGAGGCTAGGAATAGTTTATGATCTATAGTAAGACCTGTGACATAGGTAGGTGTTTTTGCAGTAAAGACATTGTCATCTCTATTCATTTACGTTACACGGTTCGAGCCTTCTTCAGAATAGGAAGGAAATTTACCTACTATAACATGCTAGTCACACGAGTTAGTATAGGATTTTATCAAGTTCTTCTTCTCTTAGTCGTCTTTTACGACAATCACGACTAGGATAGAGGGTGGTGGATTATATAATTACTTCATCTGCATACGAAAAAATATCACTTGAATCAAAAAGAATGTTTATCATAACACAAATACACCAATCAAACAATAAAAATACATAATTACTTTGTGCAAGTCTTATTATTATAATATCTTGTACTATTACGGCTTTGTCAGCATTTTTTCATTCGGTATAAAACATATATCGCGAGCATATGTCTAGCGTTTATTAGCATTATTGTAGGGTTAGTTTTCATACTTTTGGCGCTGGTTAGTTACGAACTGCTCTTTAAAACAAAACGTAAACAATGTGCTGGTGTAAAAAGACATTCAAAAGCTAGCACTTTATCATCAATTACTGCGTTGTCGTTATCTTTTACCTAGTGATATCGAAACTACTTTTATGCCACCAATCGGCAAAGATTCCAGATCAACAAAGCATGATATCATATCAAGCCCAAACTTATATATGATGCTTAATTACCTATTCCATGCACATATTGTAATATGACAGCATTACTTTTGTGTGTGGTCATAGCGAATACGTGACTAAATTAAATGTTCATTACTAAAGTTGTCAGATTTTTATTGTTATTGAATTATATTAATATACTCTCGATCGATCATTCAATCAACCGTGAATATAGTTCTATAATGCTTTATTTTAGTTAATTATCGATGCCGATCCTGGACATCAGCTTGCACGAGATCAGAATGGCGCACAACTAAAAAATAGCAAGGCACCGGGCGATTACGGCATTACAGCGGAGCTCTTCAGAAATTTTCAATTTCGTTACTCTCGTGGGTTACGTTCCAGAGTCGTGGACCTCGAATGTGGTGGTGCTGTTTTTCAAGAAGGGTGACAAAGCTCTTCTAAAGAACTACGGACCTATTCCACTCTTGAGGCATCTTTACAAGTTGTTTTCAAAACTTTGACGAAGCGACTCAGGCGCAAGCTTGATGACTTCAAAAAAGCTACCAGTAGGAGTACCATAGACTAAATCCAAATGCTTCGATAGATTGTTCAGAACACCGAGGAATACCTCGTCCTCTGTTTGCGTGAGTATTTGTGGACAATGAAATATGATTGCTTTAATCGAAACCTGGGCTGAGCTGCAGTCCTTTCAGCGGCGCCAAATCGCACCGAAGTGCTGCAGTGTTTGTATAGAAACGCCACAATGTCAGTCCGTATCCGTAGGAAGTTATTATCGTTGGTCTTCATAACCGCTAAATACGGTCGTTGCTTTCTCGAAGCGCGCACGTTTTCAACTCCAATAAGTAATTGTTATTTGTAGGACGACTATCGCTTCCGCATTTCCCTTCGCAAAGATAACGCACTTGAAAAATTTGCTTTGTTTTTCTTTCGCCTGTTCTTTGTTTCCTGTTTTAGAGCATTTGCCGTGAATGTAAACATTCTTTGAGAGTTTAAATCGTCTTTATTTTTTAAATAAAAGTTTGTCATTGGTATTACGATTATTTATTGTAAGATACGAGGTACGATACTAAGGTTGGTACGAAAGCTATGAAAACTCTTAATAATCTGATTGTTACATAAAAATTTTTATAACTAATATTAATCGTGAAATGGATAAATTAATTTAAAAAATCTTGTGTGTCATCATCACAAATTCCTTATCAGTGGGTGACGTAAAAGACAAATAAAAGATGTAAGCAAGAATATCATCACTGAACCAATCTGTCTCACCAAGAGTAGGAAAAAAAATTCTGCTCTCGTTTCAGTATTATACTATAAGTAAAATTGAAAATTTTTATTAACCCCCGACACAAATTAAAATAATAAAAAAGTATGACGTTCTCTTTAACAAGAATTATAAATTAATTATCATTTTATTATACCCACTGGTAAGCGTGAAGCACTTAATCGTGTATTACGCCATTACATCATTTTGGAAAAGAGCTGATACTCTTACACTCCTGGACCAATATTAACCAAAAGTAGCTAAGAACCATCGCAAGGAAACGCTTTTAAATGAAAAACCTGCATAGAAACCGGTCCATCCGTTTGAGAGCTACGATGCCACAGACAGACATACACACACAGACATCGACATCAAACTTATTATACCCTTCTTTTTGCATCGGGGGTTAAAAAAAGGAAATTAAAACCCAATATAGTTGAGGGTCGTTTATATCTGATGGAAATTGCGTCATGTATTATCGGTCGTGTATAAGTTAATCAAAAGAGACTGAACAGAAAATATACTGTTGCCTCAGCTTGTGTTGAAAGGGCTAGATGCACGTATTGAGATACATATGACCTGAAAGGATGATAGCGGATGTATCATCACCATCATCCCAGCCTATAATTGATTGAATTAGGCGATACATTGCGTAAATACATTTTTATTTTAAAATGGAAGGTAGGAAGGCAAACTCGCCACTTTCCCACGGTTATTCAATATACCGCACATGACAATAGAAGGAATACGGGATAGGATCAAGGTGGACTAGGAAATAAGGAAACCTTACTCTCACGTAATGAGCAACTTTTAGAACATCAACTTGCAATTTGCCACAGAACTTCGAATATTTATTCGGCACGTGTTTCGCCTCTAAACAAGACATCCTCAGGACAGTCCGGCTTCAAATGCGCTGCACGCTTCAAAGGCTCATCACGTGAGAGTAAGATTTCCTCATTTCCTAGTCCTCCTTGGTCCTATACCGTATTCCTTCTATTGTGGTGTGCGGTATATTGATTAACCGTGGGAAAGTGGTGGGTCTCCCTTCCTTCCCTACATCCTAAAATCTCAGCCTACAGAAATCCCACTGTTGGGCTTAGGCCTCCTCCACAATGATAGGAATATTGACCTACTATTCCACGCTGGTCAGACGTGTTGAAATAAGGTTTTGTATCGAGTTTTCATTTTATTGCATCGATATTACCTACTTATATCCTTTAGTCGTCTTCTAAGACATCCACAGGTAAAACAGGGGGTGGTTAATTGTATTATTACTGAGTAACTACACGGATAGTGGTGGATGTAGATATTTGTTAAAATAGTCAAATGTTTCACCAGTTCAGGCGTGAAAGAATTGATTTAGTTCAATGACTAAGCGACTCTGTTAACCCAAGTCAAAGACGGACGATCAGTTACTCACCTCGACCCACCTTCATAAAGACACGGCGTCAACCCTTCTCAACTGCCAGTTTGATTACAGTTATTGCGTCCAGGTGGGATTCTATTTAATTACAAATTTTACCCGCAATTTTGCGTGGAATGCATATATATTATCGTCTCATATATGTACATTCATGCTCCTCTTGTACACAGATGGAGTAACCCTTAAGAGCCCACGAATTCTCCTTCCTTTTTACAAGGAAAAAAATTCAACTCCGATGCGGCAGTCCAAACCGCCTTCAAAGAGTTTATTGATTCTCGCCCCCATGGTTTTTAGTAAAAGGATCAATGAACTACCTATGAGATGGCAAAAGTATATAGATAACAACGGTGCATATTTTGATTAATTAAATATAGTTTACAAAAAAAAATTGACTATATTCCTCCCGTACAAAACGCCAATTTCATATGTATGGACCTAATACCTACAATGATTATTTCCTTAGTGTAGGGTGTCTTTAAAAAAGGTTTGACCTATCCTTACCTTACCGTGGATCTTGTAAAAACCAACTGAAGTTTTTACCAGCGGAATGGGTAGCAAAACTCCGACATATAACACTAAACAGCGATCGCCATCACACCTGTCAATCATGGAGGTTATGGCAATAACGGTGGAGTTCGATAGTTTGATTGATGGATACATTTATTTATCAGCTAATCGAAGACCACTGTTGAACATAGACCTCTCCATAAGATGGATAACGTCATAATCGGCATACAGGCGGGTTGGCGACTGCAGTTGAGTTAGTGTGAACTTAAATAATTCGCTGAAAAATGTAATACGGATTTGTTATTATAACAGTTTTTATAACCCCAGTGCTTGCGCGGTAACGGATTACAAATGTTTCGTTATTATTTAAATCGTTCGTTTTAATTTTAATCTTATAATCGACATAATTTTAAATATATATTATTTTTTATTATTATACTCAGATCACGCAAGTAAGCTGTTCTGATAAACTAACTCTACAGCCTTATTGCAGTAACATCAGTTTTCAGTAGGTAGTGAACTCGAGGCTATTATTAGCATCAAGTACACACTGTTCACCTACACGGGAGTGTAACTCTAGTTTAATGAGTGAGCAGTTCTCTCAAATTACGAGCTACCTGCTTAAAATAAATTAATAGTTTCCCCGTTCTTGAACAGAATTATTCACGGCAAAGTGGCTTCTTTATTCTTATTCACTGCGCAAGTTTCAAACAGACCCGGCAAAGCGTTTGATAAAATTGCAATAGTTATAAAGCAAACTATCTTGTTTAATTGATTAATATACAGTATAGGTTTTTTTTTTTGGGTGGGCTACGGTCAACGTACCCGTCGCCCGGCTCCGTCCAGGGTGACAGAGGGGCGGCGCGCGGCCCCGTAACCCATCCATGTAGCACGTCGCCTTCGTCATTGGGCCGACCATCGGTGCAGAGTTCCTTGGTTCAGTGGACCCTCTCCCGTCGACACGTCCCCTTCCCGGAGCGTCGATTTTATATGTATAGGTAAAAGTAGAATACTTCATCTCTGTGTAATGGCCTGCATAGAAGGCGTAGTGGTTAAGATGAATACAATGTAAGAGGTTCACCTCACACGTGTAGAATGATCTAATGGCATGATACAGTGTTTTTTTTTTTTTTTTTTTTTTTTTTTTGCGTGGGCTATGGTAAGCGCACGCGCGGTCCTGTCCGTCCGGGGTGATGAAAGGACGGCGCGCGGGCCCATAACCCACCCGTACCCACGTCACCTCGTTATTTGTTGGGCCGACCACCGGAGCAGATGTGACTTGTCATCAGTGGTCGGCCCGACGGAATACCCTTTCGGGTAACCTCACGTCTCGACGTACTGGGACGTCGGTCGCCATCGCGCGGTCAGCCTCTCTGCGGGTGATGGACAATTCCCCGGTCCGATCACCCGCGGCCTCGGCTAGGGCGGCATTAGGCGCAGATACTCGCGCCTGCGCCGCCCCAGTCGCCGGCGGCGGAACGTGTCGCCGAATAGGAGCTCTACTCGCACACGATCCGCCGCCTCCTTCCGTGAGATTACGGCCTCACAGAAGGCGGCGACCGCGTCCCAGTTCCTGACGCTGTCGAGCATCTCCCTGGCGATGGTCGGCAGCGCCAGGTCGGCACCGATAATCGCGACGAGTTCACGGCGCTCCCTTTCCCACGCAGTACACTCCTCGAGCGTGTGCTGCGCCGTGTCCTCGTCGCAACTGCAGTAGTGGCAGGACGGTGTGCTCTCCCTCCTGACAATCTTGTGCAGGTACTTCCCAAAACACCCGTGCCCCGTCAGCACCTGCACAAGTCGGAAGGAAAGCACCCCGTGCGTCCGCTCCAACCACTCCATCAGCACCGGCCGGAAGGCCTCGACGGTCCTGACACCGTACCGAGGACTCTCCAGCCGGACTGCCCAACGGGCAATGACTCCTCGGCGGGCGTCGACCCGCCAGGCGGTGATCTCCTACAAGGAGACCATACCGCCGCGGGCGCGCGTCTCCGACACCCGCCGATAAATGTCGGCGAGCATCTCCGCCTCCATAGAAGGCGTAGTGGTTAAGATGAATACAATGTAAGAGGTTCACCTCACACGTGTAGAATGATCTAATGGCATGATACAGTGTAGGTCAATTTCTCTGCTATTCTTGATAAGTTTCGTCCCCAATAGTGGAATGTATTTAGTCTGAGGTAATATTAAATGGTATACAAACTAGTGATATGTTACGCTGCTGACAATTTTTGTAGTGATACTCTCCCAAAATATCTGTCTGATTAATAGAAACTTGCCACTGCGTTTCGTCTTTTGAGGAGGCAAACCGAAGATTCCATCCACCTTCTACCATTGCTTACTGTGCCTGACTGTGATTTTTAAAGATTTTATCCTTCGTGTTATCCTACGTTTGTACGAAAAACTACACTAATAATAGATAAAAGGTATTTAATACATTGAAAGTTTTATTGTAACACATCATCTAGTTGACATTTGTGACGGTGCGCGCGCGCATCGTAAATCATGTTAACTAGCTTCAAGGTGTCGGTTTTTCGTGACGGTGTGCGCGTGTGCACCGTAAAAGTTTACTCTCATCATTTTCCCGTATTGCGCCAAAAGAAGTATAACTTTAAAAACAAAAGGTTTTTCTATAATTCGTTATTTTACTGCCTTTATCTCAACTGTGTAAATTGTGAGACATGTCTTCTTCCTTTACCATAAGTGGAAAAACACCAAAACATACTGTAAAGTATTTTGTGTAAGTTTTACAACTGCCTGCCTGATGTCATCCGCCCTTGGAAACACTATCGTTCGTCACAAGGCGCTTTGAGATTTAACTGAAGACGGTTTAGAATTCCTATGCCCTTTTTCACCAACTGTCCTTATACATATAATGATTTTTGATGTTTACGCGAGTATATAAAACTACTTTATGTTTGTGTTTCATGGTCACGGGCGGACTAAGATGTCTCACGTCTATCAAGTCATCGTTATTACAGAGGTTTATATCTACCCGCTACAGACATTAGTTATTAAATATTTTGGCCCACATTTTGATAGAAAGGTATTGCAAGTACAAGAAAAAATTATTCTATATAAAAAAAAAATATTGTTTTTGGTTATTAATTATTAAACATATAATTTGTAGTAATTATTGTGATAATTGATACAGAACCGCACTTTGTTCCGAAATATGAGGCGAGCCCCACCACGTTTAGATTTTATATAAAACTTTATTTTTTTTATAAATCAATAATTTTAATTAATCCCTATGTCGTGTCATTTATATTGCCTTAGATGTTACCTAAAATTTAGGAGTCTAGGGTAGGCACTGGTCACATTTACGACACACACGATCATTGCTAGGATTATTACTCAAAATTTCTAATACGAAACTCTGTATAATTTCGTATTAACATCTCTATATGAAATGAAATTGCACCAACCCTTATTTGGCTTGCGGGGTGAAACGAGGCTGTTTGTCCCGGCGAGCATATGATTGCGCCCCGGAGTTGCTCGCACAATACTGCCGCATTACGCTAACCGTATTTAGATGCAGCGCTTCGTTAGCTACTCAGCGATGTTCCTTGTGCGATGTGTTTGAATTATATTGATGTTTGGGTATTACGGTTGGTATTGCGGTTATAATTTTTATACTAATAACGACCGGTGTGGTGATGGTTTGATAACATTATTTGTCACCACTCCTCATACTTTTCCGTGGGGGTGGTAAAATCATTAGGCCATTCGTGCATTTGAATAATAACTGTAAATTATACAGTGTTACAGGACGACGTGCGGTGACCGACACTTAGTGTTGAGAACTTGGAGAGAGAACTTTAAGAGACTTGGAAAACCATGTACTTACTTATACCTACTTAGTTACGAGCGAGAGCTTAGGAGTATCAAAACCGCCACCTGTTCCAAAAGTACCATGTAATATACTAACATATCCTCCCTTCATGCATACTTAACCCTTAAACGAGCAAGCAACCCTCTCCCAAGGGAAATACCGACGTAGCGCGCTCGTACAATTTGCATGGCATGTTCAGCTGCTATAATTGCATGCATTTCATATTGAATGTACCGGTTCAGTATTGCCTTTCGCACACTTATTGTAAGGGGAATAATATTAGCTGTTCGAGGGAAATACCTTTGAGATTTGGTTTTAATATTTTATTTCATTAAAGCCTGAATACGTTTTGTGTTCTTACTATTCAATAACCGAGTACCTATTTATAGTTTTTTTTTTGTTATATGGTGGAGAATAGGTCAATACGTCCGCCAAGTTGAACAAAAACGCAACACTGCCGTAACTTCCTTTTCGAAACAATTCAGGCCATTTTCAATCCCGTATAACTTCCTTGTGAATAAAACTAGATGCCAGATTTTAATTCAATCTGTTTATTTAAAATAGAAAAGATTTTTGATATTGATATGGTCACTATAAGAAGTTGTTAGATTAGCTAATTACGTAATAACTTAAGACAGAAGGTCCTTTAAGTAGGGACTGAATAAATTAATTGACTTGGTATAACAGGATCTCACTACTTTTTATGTTAGAAGAACTGAGTGACTTGGTTTTTTACAAGTTAAGTTTTTTATGGCAATTATGACACTAACAAATTCAAGTAACATTGAAAATAGCTTCGCGGAATAGAATTAAATAATCAATATCTGGGGGCACTGCAGTGCCCCCGCCAAGTCGAGCAAAAAAAAGTCAGGTAGAACGCAACACTGCCGTAACATACTTTTCTCGAAGCAATTCAGGCCATTTTTGACCCCCTATAACTTCGTTTGAATAAAACTAGAAGCCTGAATTTTTAGTAACCCAGCAGGCATTGTACATTGCGTACACATTGTGTATTTAAAACATTCAATTTGAACCAATAGTTTAAGAATTATAACTAGGCAAAATTTCGTATTTTCGTCACTCACTGACTGACTGACCGATCATCAATATTAAAGAGGCACTTCCAGCAGACATAGAACCTTCAAATTTAGAATATAATTAGTGTTTAGTGTATAAATGAAGGAAAAATTATAAAATATTGTAATTTTCGTCCAGTTTCCGAGATACAATAACTGCATAAATAATTTTGTAAACCCATATAAATATATAGGATTACAAAGTTACATTTGCAATTAATGACATGTAACTTTGTAAAAAATGTCGCCATCATTGCTTTCCTATCGGAATCGTAAAAACCGGCTAAAGACTGCGTAGATGACGTAGTGGTTAAGATACCAACATACCGTACCAGTGTCGCGGGTTCGAATCCCATGCAAGACAACACCTTGTACGATCCACAAATTGTTGTTCTGAGTCTGAATGTAATTTGTGTCGGTTAATTATATGATCTTTCCGTATAGTGACGAAGTAAGAATACAATTCACCATTCTCTATCTTGCCCGTGGATGTCGTGTAAGACACTATATTTAGTACAATTTTATATAATATTAAATTTAATATATTATTACATTAAAGCCTGAATACGTATATTGTGAGGTATATTGTGTTTTCATGCGATTGCCAAGTCATTCTGTTTATTTAAGACATAAAAGACCTTTAATATTGATATAGTCACTATAAGAAGTTGTTAGGTTAACTATTTACGTAATAACTTAAGAAGAAAGGTCCCTTATGCAGGGACTGAATGAATTAACTGACTTGGTATACCATGGATCTCACAACTTTTTATGGTAGAAGAACTCACTTGCTATGCTTGGCTTTTTTTTACAAGTTTTGTTTTTGATAGTATTTTGTTTTCAAGAAAAGCGATAGGTTCTATGTATCTATCTCTCAGATCTCAAGCATAGCTCTCTCAAATGAGGATAATGTCATAATCGCCACGCTTGACCGGCGGGTTGGCGATTGCAAATGGTGTTACGATTATCAAAACGCTCCTGCTGATACCCAAGATGAGGCCCGAGCATGACAGTGGGAGGTACGAGCTGAGAATATGATAAATTTTTAGATCAAACAATTAATTTGAATTTCCAAAAATAATAACTATTTGTACAGTTTTCACTTTTGTCGTTACTCCTCTTGACTCAAGCTGAGTACGAGCTGAGAATATGATAAATTTTTAGATCAAACAATTAATTTGAATATCCAAAAATAATAACTATTTGTACAGTTTTCACTTTTGTCGTTACTCCTCTTGACTCAAGACGGAGGCCTTATTGTTCCATAGACTCCGTATTAGTTCTCCCATCGGTGCTTCGATCGCCGTCATTTAGGTTACCATGAGCATCCGGCTCATATCTTTATATGGCTTTATATACTTGGGCCTGGTGCTCAACGGGCATTGGTGATTCCGCGAGCATACTGCCCGCCAGCCTGGCCACGGGCGACAAGGAACTCCGTACCCGTGGTCGGTCCGATAACGAAGGAGAGGGAATACGGTGGGCTATGGGGTCGCGCTCCGCGCTTTTTAAAAGCTTTTATTTAACTTGCCCTGTTAGTATGGGACAAATCTTGCAAGTTAAATTAGAACCACTTCCTGTCGTTAGATTAGGTTGAAATTTGGTTTACTTACATAACTTCCGTGTCAATGCAATAATATGGTACCATGAAACTGGTCTCAAGATGGCATCGGAAGGTGCCTATAGGAACTTCTAAACTAAACAAGATAAAACCGTCGAGTTTGGACTCGTTTGAATAGTCTTTACAAGAACTTTTTCTTCGTTTTAGAGCATTTAAATAAAAGCGTGTTTTTAATTTTCTTTTTTTAATTAATATTCTTTCACCTCGGACGGAGCCGACGACGTGTGCGCTGACCATAGGTTACCCAGTAACCTATGAAAAAAATAAGATTTATTGTTGCGCACCAAGGGAGACATGCCATGAAAGAAGCTGACAAGCACTGACCGTGTATTCGTATCCAAAGGCACCGCACAATCTAAAAAAAACACACATCGTACGTACGGCAAAACATTCAGTTATCAAAACCTCATAAGGACGGCCTCGGGCTCCAAAACGAAATTGAATAAATTTATCCCTTCTTGATATGAAATCGCAAACCAGGTGCCGCTTTGATCCTACAAAGATTGAATTGTTATAAGTTTTCTATGATTTTATTTGTTTTATATAATCAAGGCAAAATTCTATTTAGCCATATGAAATTCTGAGTTCAGTGAAATATCGGTGACATTATAAATTCTTTCTCCGTTTTACATAGGTATCTTATTGTTTTTATGTTTTAAGGTTTTATTCTTATAATTATTTAATTTGTTATTAAAAACTAGGCAAGTGGTATATTAAAGTCCAATAGATTATAATAATAAGCAAACATTTTTGTAGCAAAAAATAAAATACTTAATAATGTTATACGTTTTTATAATAAATAAATTTCAGGTTGACCTATTTCAATTTGATATCCTTTTCGATATCAAGTCGTTTGTCGGTGAGTCGACAACCAAGCCATAATTATCATAATATCGAACTTGACACCAATTTTCATATTTATGTTTTTGATGGGATAATATCTCCTTACGTCGCTTAATCGTCTTTTACGTTCCCTTCATTTACTCCAGGAAAGAAAAGGTCGTGACACCTTATAGGAATTCTCAATCTATGTCCACATATCTGGAGTGGTAGGAGCACACTGTCGACAGTTATCTGTCTACAGCTGCGGGCCGGTCCGTCCGGAGTAGTACCACACTCTCGCAGAAAATCGACGTCTGAGTAGTAGCAATTAGTTACTGCGCTTCGTTCGGTGAGCGAGAGAGCCGGAAGCCCAACTTTCTGAGGGTGTTTGCGTGTGGAGGGTTTTGGTGGTGCCCTTGGGATCACCGAGCCTCAATGCACTCATTCACACTCCCTTCACTTTCTTCGCGGTAAGCAGCGGCCTTGTAAAGGTCCATGAGCGGCAGCAACACTTACCATCTGGTGTACTGTTTGCTCGTTTGCCACCGTTTACAATAAAAAAAAAGAACATAGAACGCTATTGATATAGGCATATACATACTTATAAAATAATTCCTTGATCTTAATGATTCTTTACATTTCTATATAGTGTATGGTATATCATTATTATAGTTTTTAGATATATATTTTTGGTTTTTACGCATCATCATCATCTTCCTGCTCTTGTCTTACTCTTGTCTTACTTTCCTCTTTTTTCACACGACTCTATCGGATGTCAGCTCTTCGTTTACTCCTTTCCTGTCCATATCATTCTTCACTCAATTAATCCATCGTTACTTCTTCTTAAATACCTACATTTTTTTTTAATTTTTTATGCAAATAAATCGTGTAGTAGCAGCAGCCACGAATACTGTCAATACTAACATTATGATTTCTAATATTTACATTAGAAATAGGTAGAAATTTCAAGTAAAATATATATACGGACTTCATCATGTTTTAATGTGATTTTATTTTCCTATCGCATATGTTACATTCACGTGCACATGCATTCACGGTCACGGGAGGACCCACTAAACCCACGGGAACTTATCACATTAAATCTTTATAATATCCATAAAAAAGTATTTCTTTTTTCACAGTCCTCACAATGCTGGTGAGTATTATAGAGAGCCGAGTTAGACTTTGCGCTGACATTTGCAGAGGACTTTACAAACATATAATTAACGGACACAATTACACCCAGACTCAGAACGTCAAAGTGTCGTCCTACGTAGGATTGGTACCCACGGCAATGACACGGTAGGTTTATATTTTGACGACTTCGCGGTCTGTGTAGTAAATTCAAGTCTGTATTCTTAAGGAGGTGTAACGACTGCCTGTGAAACTAACTTCAAAATCCTATGAAGCATATTTTTCTCATTTAGAAGAAGACGACATGCTGTAACCACTAACGCGAATGAGTTCAGAGCATAAAGAAATCAAAGTTTTCTTCATCTTTACCAAATAGTAGTAAGTACACTTGAAAACGAAAATTTTAATCTAATCGCGGTAAAACAATTGTAATAAAATTTGAAATTTCGCGTGCTTTTAATTACTTGGTTCAAAAGTCATTAACCCAAATTAAGCGACACAAAGTTTTATTATCGCATTAGTTTCTATTAATATTAAGAAGGCAATAACTTTTTAAGTTTGTCGTTACATTTGAATCAGGGTTGTCAGAGTCTAGGTTTGAAGATACATTTGCAAATGCTACAGTCTTACTTATGAATAGTTCGTTTTTTATTTTCCTGATCTGTTATTTATTTGATTATATTATTCAAATTATCTTGTTTTTCTCCTATTTTATTAAACGTTTATTCAATTTTAATTAATGTTTGTTTTGTTGTTACTATGTGAGGTTTAAATCATAACTCTTATTAAGATTTAAAGTAAAACTATGTTTACGGATTTTATCGCATTCGTATTTGTTCTTTGATTCCTCGACGTTTCGAAAACTTTTCAGCATTCTTAATCACGAGAGGACCGTACTGAAAAAAATGTGTTATACTTGCGTAAATGTCAGAAGTAAATTTACTAAGATTTCTTACATGTATAACAGAAACGTAGTAAAGTTACTATTATACGTGTAAGAAACGTTTAGTCCTTAAGATCTCAAGGTTGATGTGCGCTTTCTATTTTTTATTCTGTCGGCTTTAGACTTTGAAACCATTCAATTGATATGCCCCAGAGAAATAATGCGAAGATGATTTCAGACCACTAAAACAATGCGTCAGGAGGAGGACCACTAAAACATGGCGCTGTGATCGATTCAAAGATTTCTATATTTTTTTAATTAATACAGCGTTTTATGAATTAACTAAATGTATAATGCAGATTCAAAATTATAAGCCTTTATTTTTTTTTTATAAATACAACAACCTGTAATAAGGGCGCGATTCTTGTATTTCGGAGTACTTTGTGGATAGCACAAACTATTGTCCTGCGTGGGAATCGAACCTATAGCACTTGGCACGATGCGGCGATATCTTTACTACTACGCTATCTGTTAACTGTACAGATATATAGTGTTAATTTGCAATTAATTTGTACAATCGTTTTCAATTTAAGCATTTTCGTTAAGTTGAAATTATGTAAATGCCCTGTGCACACAGTCGTTGGTTAACGTAATAAATAAAGTATAAGTACCTGCATAACCAAGCTTAGCTCGGTATTTTATTTTTAATAAATAATGTTTTATTTGAAAAATATATTTAGTTGTTATGGAGTTTCGTAGTATTTTTAATTCCTACCTATATAATTAGGATATTTTCCGTGTGGTGACGGAGTAAGAATACAATTCACCACCCTACCCCTTTTTTCCTTCTCTTACCCGTGGGTGCCGTAAAAGACGACTAAAATATTAATTATACATATAAAATTTATGTAAGAGAAGGAAAACTCGAAATAAATCCCTATACCAACCCGTCTCCGGCGGAGGAGTCCTGTTGGCGGTGTCCCTGGACATCGCCAACGCCTTCAACAGTATGCCATTCAGCTGCATCAGGGAGGGGCTGAGGTATCACGGGGTGCCCGTGTACCTCAGGCGGCTGGTGGCAGACTACTTGGAGGGGCGCAGCGTCCTCTACGTTGACCGAGTAGGGGACGTTGTGCGAACGCCCATGACGTGTGGTGTCCCACAGGGCTCGGTTCTGGGTCCGACCCTGTGGAACATCGGCTACGGGCGTTGAGAGGAAGCCTCCCACCCGAGCTGGGTGTAATTTGCTACGCCGACGATACACTCGTCACAGTCCGGGGTGGGACGCTAGAGGAGGCGGCACGCCTGGCAACTCTCGGCACCGAGGAGATTGTCAAGCGGATCGAAGCGCTGGGGTTGAGGGTAGCCCTGGAAAAGACGGAGGCCCTTTTGTTCCATGGCCTCCGTACCGCCTGGCCTCCCGCTGGCGCTTCGATCACCGTGAAGTCGGTCACCATCAGCATCCAGGCCCACATGAAGTACTTGGGCCTGGTGCTCGACGGGCATTTTTGGTTCCGGGAGCATCTCCATCGACTTGTTCTTGTGGCGACCACAGAGGGTCATGGCGATCAGGGCCATACGGGGTTACCGCACGGTAGCGACGGAGGCAGCGTGCCTCATGGCCGGAACCCCCCGTGGGACCTGGAGGCGGAGATGCTCGCCGACATTTATCGGTGGGTGTCGGAGACGCGCGCCCGCGGCGGTATGGTCTCCATCAAAGAGATCACCGCCTGGCGGGTCGACGCCCGCCGAGAAGTCATTGCCCGTTAGGCAGTCCAGCTGGAGAGTCCTCAGTACGGTGTCAGGACCGTCGTGGCCTTCCAGCAGGTGCTGATGGAGTGGTTGGAGCGGATGCACGGGGTGCTTTCCTTCCGACTGGTGCAGGTGCTTACGGGGCATGGTTGCTTCGCGAAGTACCTGCACAAGATTGTCAGGAGGGAGAGCACACCGTCCTGCCACCACTGCAATTGCGACGAGGACACGGCGCAGCACACGCTCGAGGAGTGTGCTGCATGGGAGTGGGAGCGCCGTGAACTCGTCGCGATTATCGGTGCCGACCTGGCGCTGCCGACCATCGCCAGGGAGATGCTCCTCAGTATCAGGAACTGGGACGCCGCCTTCTGTGAGGCCGTATTCTCACGGAAGGAGGCGGCGGATCGTGTGCGAGTAGAGCTCCTATTCGGCGACACGTTCCGCCGCCGGCGACTCGGGCGGCGCAGGCGCGAGTATCTGCGCCTAATGCCGCCCTAGGCGAGGCCGCGGGTGATCGGATCGGGTATTGTCCGTCACCCGCGGAGAAGCTGACCGCGCGATGGCGACTGACGTCCCAGGACGTCGAGAGGTGAGGTTATACCAACCCGTCTGACCAGTGTGGTATAGTAGGCCAATTTTCCTTCTATTGTGGAGGAGGCTCAAGCCCAACAGTGGGACGTATTATGAGCTGATGATGAATGATGATAATAAGGATACGAACGGGTTATTTAAATGAAAAAGCAAATAAAACACCCTCAAAGGGTGAAACTCGCCAAACGTCGAAATACGTGTTTATTTATTTTTCTGAGTATTTGCATAAAATTTGAAGACAATCGATAAAGACTTTTTTCTCCCTGTACAAACTTCCACCCCATATTTACACCCTTAGGTATTGAATTTGTCGTCAGTCCGTCCAGTAGGAGTAGGGGGACGATAGGCAGGCCGTCACTTGAGGGTGTAGGTAGGCCGTCGTCGAAGAGGAAGAAGAGGAAGGCTGCCGAGGAGGAGACCATCGCCACCACG
Organism: Lymantria dispar; assembly: GCA_032191425.1. Lineage (NCBI taxonomy): Eukaryota > Metazoa > Arthropoda > Insecta > Lepidoptera > Erebidae > Lymantria > Lymantria dispar. The sequence continues at coordinate 34,978,034 of CM063448.1, forward strand.
GTAGATACGAAGGAGAGGGAGGAGGCCCTCCCCCCGAGCGTCCGGAAGCGCCCCCTCAAGGAGAGCAGCTCGAACACCGACTCGGAGGGGAGCACCATCATGCCTCCTCCCAAAGTCCCGACCATGCCCCGTGGGCGCAGAGGTCGTGGATCGGCGAGGCCGGGGACTCCAGTTCTGGCAGGCCACAGTGGCGAGGTGGCGGCCCTACGGGCCGCGAATGCCCGCCTCAGTGAGGAGGTCTCCGGCTTGCGGGAACGCAACCGCAAGCTGGAGACGGAGTTGGAGGCGGTGCGGAGAGAGAACCGCGGGTTGGCTAAAGACATGGCCGACCTGCGGTCTCAATTCGAGCGCCTGGTGCCGGCTGCGTCGCCGGCGCCGGCCCCACCGTCTAAGCGGGCCGCGCCAGCGAGGGCGGGCCCGTCGTCTGCGCCCGTGGCGCCGGCTGCGCCCGTCGCGGCTGCTGCGCCGGCTGCGCCCGTCGTGGCTTCTCCACTGCCTCCCCTTGTCGTGGTCCCTCCGCCGGCTCGTGGCCGCGGTAGACCTCGGAAGGGGGAGGAGCCGCCGCCCGACGAGGTGCATGGCGTGTCGGAGTCGGCGATACGCGTCATCCTAGCCCGAGTAGGGGTAATGATGGATGCGCGTATCGAGGCCGTAGCGGCCAGGCTCCCGCCTGAGCCGCCCCTCCGACCGCCGCTCGCCGCGGACAAGACGAGGCGGCCGCAAGCGTCGGCTCCCACCCCGCTGCCCTGTCAGGGTGGCCGCGTGGTGAGCTACGCTGCGGCCGCGGCGGGACCCAAAGGGGCCAAGAAGGCCGGCAAGGCGCCGGCTCCCGCCAAGGCCGGGCCGCGGCCGGCGCCAGCGATTGCACCGCAGGCGTCGGCCGGCGAACCCGCGACTGCGCCTGCTGCGCTCAGCGCTGCTGCCAGGCTCGAACAGGGCTGGCAGGTGGCTGAGCGTAGCAGGAAGGCACGCGGCCAGAAGCGGAGAGCGGCGGCCAAGAGTGCCGCTGTGACCGCCGCTCCCCAGGCGGGAGCCGGCGGAAAGGGGAAAAGGTCGCGTAGGGGCCTCAAGTCGCCGAAGACGGCTGCGGTGGTAATCACCGTACTGCCTGAGGCGGCTGAGAGGGGCCTGAACTATGAGGCCGTCCTAAGACGCGCCCGGCGGGAGCTGGACGTCTCCGACATCGGGGGCGTCGAGGCGAGGACCCGCAAGGCCCGGACAGGGGCTCGAATACTCGAGTTCCCTGGGGCCGAGGGCGCGAAGACGGCCGATAGTCTGGCCACGATGCTGAGGGGGCTGTTCGGGCCAGAGGATGGAGTCCGAATCGCCAGGCCCGTCAAGTGCGCAGATATGCGCCTCACGGGTCTGGACGACTCCGTGGCGGTGGAGGACATCCGGGAGGCCATTATGGCGCGTACCGGGTGTGCCTCGGACACCGTCCGGATTGGCACCATCCGCCCTGGTCCGGGCGGCGTCGGTGCTGTCTGGGTACAGTGCCCAGTGGAGTCGGTCAAGCAATTGGCCGACTCAGGCAGGCTCCTCGTGGGCTGGAGTTCGGCGCGGGTAACCGTGCTGGAGCCCCGGCCTGCGAGGTGTTATAAATGCATGGCGGTCGGGCATACCCGACCGACATGCAGAAACTGCTTTGACTGCAGCGGGCTATGTTTCCGTTGCGGTCAGGCTGGACACCAGGCGGCATCGTGCTCTGCGGTGCCCCACTGCCCCGCGTGTGCGGCGGGCAATAGGCCTGCCAAACACCGCATGGGCTCTGGGGACTGCAGACCCCCGGCATCGGCCCCGAAGGGGCGGGGCGGCCCATCGACCGGGCCAGGCCCCGCTCCGAGCGCGGCCCGATCGCCCGTTAGCGCGGAGGAGGTGACGATGGATACGGACCGTTAATGGACCCCGTATCCATTCGTCTCCTCCAGGCCAATCTCAACCACTCCGCCGGTGCGCAGGACGTGTTCCTGCAAGCCATGGCGGAGTGGTTGATAGGAGTAGCCGTAGTCGCGGAGCCGTACGTGGTGCCCGACCGGATTAACTGGTTGGGTAGCGCCGATGGCACCGTGGCAATCGTCGCCTCCACGTCGTGGCCTTCGTCGTCTCTGATCCTTAGGGACAGGGGCGTCGGATACGTTGCGGCGGACTGGGGGGAGATTACGCTCTTCGGTGTTTATCTCTCCCCTAACTGGAGTGTGACCGATTTCGAGGCCTTCCTCACCATCATAGAGGCCTCGTTACGGCGACTGGCATCGCGCCAGGTCTTCGTCCTGGGGGACTTTAACGCCAAGTCCGTGGCGTGGGGGTCCTCTAGGACGGATGACCGAGGACGGGCGATCGAGGAGTGGGCGGCGGCACTGGGCCTCTGTTTGCTGAACAGGGGCTCGGTGCATACGTGCGTGCGACAACGGGGCGGGTCGATAGTGGACCTTTCGTTCGCTAGCCCCGAGGTCGCCGCACGCGTGGGGAGCTGGCGCGTCGTGGAGGAGGTGGAGACCTTGTCGGACCATCGGTACATCCGGATGGAGGTCTCCCCTGCAATCCCGACGCCCAGCAGGGGTCACGGGGCGGATGGGCGTCCTGCGTTCCCGCGATGGGCTGTGGGTCGCTTAGACCGGGACCAGCTGGCGGAGACAGCCATCGTATACTCGTGGCTGTCCTCTGCCCACCAGTCGGACGGGGTGGACGCCGAGGCTGGCCGCATCCGCAGTGCGTTGACGCAGATCTGCGATGCGGCCATGCCCCGGGTACGGCGTCTGCCCCCGAGGAGGGGTGTCCACTGGTGGTCCCGGGAGCTGGCGGATCTCCGGGCTGCGTGTATCCGCGCCCGGAGGGCCTACACCCGCAGCCGGCGGCGCCATCGCGACGCGGAGCGGGAGGCCGTGCTTTACGAGGGCTACCGCAATGCGCGGTCGGCCTTCAGGCTGGCCGTCCGCTCCGCCAAGGACGTCAGTCGGCAGGAGATGCTGGACGGTCTCGACCGTGACCCCTGGGGACGCCCCTATCGCGCGGTGCTGAATAGGCTACGCGCGCGGGGCCCTCCCCTCACCGAGACTCTCCAGCCCGGCCTTCTCACCCGGGTCATCGAGGACCTGTTCCCGCGGCGGGCGGAACACACGCCCCCGGTCATGGCTCCGCCAGACACTGACCGGGAGGCCGACGACGACAGTGTTCCGCCCATCACGGAACCCGAGATGGGGGTGGCGGTGACGCGCATGCGCGCAAAGTCTACCGCCCCCGGGCCCGACGGTGTTCCTAACCGCGTGCTGGCCCTGGTCCTCGAACACCTGGGACCCCGCCTCAGGGAGCTGTTCGACGCGTGTTTAGCGTCCGGACGGTTCCCTGGGTGCTGGAAGGAGGGAAGGCTGGTGCTCCTGCCGAAGCCGGGACGGTCTCCGGAGTCGCCTTCGGCCTACAGGCCTATCGTGCTGCTCGATGACACGGGCAAGCTACTGGAGAAGGTGGTAGCTGCCCGCATCGAGCGGCACCTCGTCGGCACGGGGCCCGATCTGTCGGACGCCCAGTTTGGGTTTAGGAGGGGTCGTTCGACGATCGCGGCTCTGTTGCGCCTGAGGGCCGTGGCGACTGAGGCCGTCACCGGCGGGGGAGTGCTGTTGGTGGTGTCCCTAGACATCGCCAACGCATTCAATAGTCTGCCATTCAGCTGCATCAGGGAGGCGCTCCGGTATCACGGGGTGCCAGTTTACCTGAGGCGGCTAGTGGCAGACTATTTGGAGGGGCGCAGCGTCCTCTGCACCGACCGAGCAGGGGACGTTGTGCGGACGCCCATGACGTGCGGTGTCCCACAGGGGTCGGTCCTCGGACCCACCCTGTGGAACATCGGCTACGACTGGGCGTTGAGGGGGAGCCTCCCGCCCGGGCTGGGCGTGATTTGTTACGCCGACGACACGCTCGTCACAGCCCGCGGTGGGACGCTAGAAGAGGCGGTAAGCCTGGCGACCTCGGGTACCGAGGAGGTCGTCAGACGGATCGAGGCGCTGGGGTTGAGGGTCGCCCTGGACAAGACGGAGGCCCTCTTGTTCCATGGGCGCACTATGAGCCCTCCCATCGGCGTCTCGATCACCGTCCACTCGGTCGACATCAGCATCCGGGCCCATATGAGGTACTTGGGCCTGGTGCTCGACGGGCGATGGTGGTTCCGGGAGCATTTCCGTAGGCTCGCTCCGCGGCTCGTCGGCACGGCGTCCGCCCTATCGTGGCTTATGCCGAACGTGGGCGGACCGAGCGCTGCGTGCCGACGGCTGTACGCGGGGGTCATCCGGTCGATGGCCCTGTACGGCGCACCGGTGTGGGCGGGGTCCATGACCGCCCGACTTAGGGCCCTTCTGTGGCGACCACAGAGGGTCATGGCGGTCAGGGCCATCCGCGGATACCGCACGGTGGCGACGGAGGCAGCGTGCCTGTTGGCCGGGACTCCCCCGTGGGACCTGGAGGCGGAGATGCTCGCCGGACTATATCGGCGGGTGACGGGGGTGCGAGCGGAGGGCGGTGTGGTCTCGTTAAGGGATCTCACCGCCTGGCGCGTCGACGCCCGCCGAGACGTCATCGCCCGTTGGGCAGTCCGGCTGGAGAGGCCTCGGTTCGGGATGCGAACCGTGGAGGCCTTCCGGCCGGTGCTGATGCAGTGGTTAGAGAGGCGGCACGGGTTGCTCTCCTTCCGACTGGTGCAGGTTTTGACGGGGCATGGGTGCTTCGCCAAATACCTGCACAAGGTCGTTAGGAGGGAGAGTACACCGTCCTGCCACCACTGCGATTGCGACGAGGACACGGCGCGCCATACGCTCGAGGCCTGCGGGGCTTGGGCAGTGCAGCGCTGTGAACTCGTCGCAATCATCGGTACGGACCTGACGCTGCCGGCTATCGCTAGGGCGATGGTCGACAGCGTCAGGAATTGGGACGCGGTCGCAGCCTTCTGCGAGACAGTGATCTCGCGGAAGGAGGTAGCGGATCGCCTGCGTGAGGAGCGCAGCCTCGATGAGGAGGTCCGCCGCCGGCGACTGGGGCGGCGCAGGCGCAACTATCTGCGCCTCATGCCGCCTTAGCCGAGGCCGCGGGTGACGTGACCGGGGATTAGTCCGTCACCCGCCGAGAGGCCGACCGCGTGAGGAAAGACCGACGTCCTCCCCGAGGGGGGGACGTCGGTCGATGGGAGGGTACCCCAATAGGGGGTATTCCGTCGGGCCGACCACTGACGACAAGTTAACGCTGCTCCAGTGGTCGGCCCAACGACGAAGGCGACGTGGTTTTCGGGTGGGTCGCGGGAGTTGCGTGCTTAAGCCCCTCTGTCGCCCCGGACGGAGTGGTGCGGAGGCGCGCCGACCGCGGCCCACCCACAAAAAAAAAAAAAAAGGTATTGAATTTGTAAAAACTATGGAACAGGTATTTAATTTAATTTTTAACGACGCTGCTGTACGCCGATATTTTTAACTCTACACTTCGAAATGACGGACTTTCATACAAAGTTTCGCATTCCTTTTCACTACCTTAGGGGATAAATTTAGACAAATCCTTTCTTAGTGCTCGTCTACAATGTAAAAAGAACCAGAATGCAAACTTTCAGGGTCCTAGTCTCAGTATTTTCGTCTGTGCATTGATACTTCAGTCAGTGAGCCCGCTTCTTCTTTTTTTTTTAATTTCTTTTTATTGCAAACTGTGGCAATCGAGCAAACACCTGATGGTAAGTGTTGCTACCGCTCATGGACTTTTGGATAGGCCCGCTACCTACCCTGAAGAAAGTGAAGGGAGTATGAATGCGGTTGCAATGAGGTACAGTGGAACTAAAGGCATCACCAAAATCCCCACACGCAAAAACCCTCAGAAAAATGGGCTTCCTGCTCTCTCGCTCACCGAACGAAACGCAGCAATAAATTACTACTACTCAGACGTCGATTTTCTGCTCAGTGGGGCACTACCCCGGTCGGACTAGGGATGCAAATATTGAAACCAAAAATATCTATGTATCGATACATCGATTTCCAAATACATCACCCTGACAACATCGATGTATCGAAACGTCGATGGTTTTTTAGGAAACTATGCGATGAGCTTTTTTTTAGCTAAATCAAGCATATATTTTACATGAAACACCAACATTTACGTGAAGTGACGACTTTTTTTTGCAGGTTCTGCTTAAAATACCATACATTTTAAATAATGCAGGCAAAACATCGATGTCAAAACATCGTATAAAATATCATTGATACATCGATGTTTTACAATAGTGAACATTGATGGCAAACATCAAGGTTTTTATATTGAAACATCGATGTTTCAAAAACATCGAGGTATCGTTTGCATCCCTGGGTCGGACCGGCCCGCGGCTGTAGTCAGACAACTGTAAACAGTGTGGTCTTATCACTACAAATTCTATTATATATCTAGATAGAAGGATACATATTGCGCCATTATCCCAAGTAATCGTAATAAGAGCAGGACGATGATGATCACTTAGACACATTATAGTAATTACTTACGTTTTTGCCAACAATATCTCTCGGTAGATTTACTATTATTGACCGTATATTATTTTGGACATTAGCCGCTGTGCGCCTGTTGTGTGTCCTCATCGTGCGAACTAATAGTGTGTGAAGATAAATCAACTGCGTTGATATTATATACGAAGCGATAATAATATTTGATATATGTGACTTTAATGTTACATGGTTTTTTTTTTTAGGCTGGGCTAGGGTTGTCAACTATCTTAAAGAAATAACGTTTTTAATTGTACTTCCTTGTGGTAACGGAGTAGGAATACAATTCACCATCCCTACTGTGGACAATACGAGTGAAATTAAACTACTATACCACGCTGGTCAAACGTATTGGTATAGGGTATGTTGAGTTTTCCATCTCTTGCATAGATGTTATCTGCATATCATATATCTCAGTCGTCTTTTACAACACCTATGGGTAAGACGGGGTGGTGATACTCCGTCACCACACGGATAATACCATTCGCCTTATTTTTACTATACTTATCACATATTCAAAAACCCCCAAAAAATTTCCATGGGGTCTTATTCACGACATGAATATGAGTATGAACGCATGGAATAAAATAACAAAAACTTGACAAAAATAACTTATTTAGCCATCAAAAATAAAATAATATAAAAAATATCCAATATTGAATATCAAAAAGTATATTCAAACCGCACGTCGCCGAATATCAACGTGCGGTTTGCATAACATTCAATACGAAATGAATATGCAAATGTTAAACCAATATTTGTTTCCGGCGAATGCTCTACCTGTCTCTATGTATTTTGTATTTATTTATACACAATACACTGTATTGTTTCCGTACGGTGACTGTGTAAGAATACAATTCAACACCGCCTTTTTTACCCGTGGTTGTCGTAGAATACGACTAAGAAATTATAATACGCACATAACATCCATGTATGAGAAGGCAAACTCGACTGGGTTGAAAGCCCTCAGCGCTCACCCACAGTCCGGGTTAAGCTGTTAAAGCCATTTGTGGCTAACAATTATAGTCGCATACAAAAAGAAAAAATCAAAACGTCTGACCAGGTAAATTAGGTTAATTTCTCTTCCATAGTGGAGAAGGCCGAGCCCAGCAGTGGGACGTATATGAGATGTGATGATGATGAGAGTATATTGTATTTTGAAGTGATACTTCTTTGCGCGCATGAGGGTAATTTTTTTGCGGATGAAACGCAATTTAGCGTCACGAAGATGTGCAGCGTTTTTGTCGAAGAAGAGGGAGAGAGCGATTAAGACCGATTGAGGGTGAGAAAGGGCGAACATAGCACAGCCATGGGGCGAGAGTAGGGAAGCAAGCGAGTGAGAAAGATCTAGATTTTTTGTTTTTTTTTATATATATTTTATTTTTTTTTTATTTTTTTCATACTGATAAAAAACACATGGAACCAAAGAAGTTTCCCTTCTGACATGCGTACTTAGTACTCACGCTGTTTTTTTTAATTGTCTTGGTGCCTGACGGACGGACAGCTTTTTCTTTTTGTGGTAAGCCTGAATACACACTATTTTATCCATTCGGTGCGACGAAAGGGCGGCTTGCGACTCCCTAACCTCAATTCCCCATCGCTATTGCACTGGCTATTGATACCGGTTCCCCGATTTGAGTGGCCAGCCTGACGGGTTACCCTTTTGGGTATCGTCGATTTCGATATCGGTGAACAGCCAGCCTATCTGATGATGATATTCTTTTAACCCACGACCTCAAAAGAGGGATATGGGATGTTTTAAGTTTGACGTGTTTTTATGTCTGATTGTAGCATCATAATTCCGAAACAATTACTATTATGATGCGATTTTTGATGTTTACAAGCTGACGTGATCGAGATGGTTCTTAGCTCCAATTTATGAATGTATGTTCAGGCGTTTCGAGATTATCGGGTCTCTGCAGTCTTAAATCTAATCGGTATTTTTAATATCTATATACAAGAAATGGGATGGTGAACTGGTGGTGTACGTATGTTAATCTATTCGTTTAATGTCAATAAAAGAAAATTCTAACAATAATTTAATTTGTTCCAGGTAAATCCACTTACACTAATAAGATTACGTCTGGCTGATTTTCAGGTGTGAGTACCTACTATCACAGTCCGAATATCACTAACGGTAAACAACCGACAGTAACAATAACCATTATGGTGCATATACATTACACACCAATTACACAACACGCTGTTGTTCCTCAGTGTTATATACGCTGTTCCGTAAGTAACTGATCAATAATACAACCGACAGAGGAAAAAACATATCAAGCTAATCGAAGGGAAGTTATTCTGTGATATTGATATGTAATACCTTGAATCTGTGTTGTGACGGAGTAAAGATACAATTCACCACCCCCTCTCTTGCTCGTGGGTGTCGTAAAAAAGACTAAGAGATATAATATCTATGCAAGAGAAGGAAAACTCGAAATAAAACCCTATATCAACACATCTGACAAACGTGGTATAGTAGGTAAATTGCCTTCCCATAGTGGAACACCCGAGCGCAACAGTGGGTCGTGTATGGATTGAGATGATGATGATGAATACCTTGAAATTAAATCAAAAACAGACAGTGGCCTGTTAAGGATACAATTCACTACCTCTTTAGTACCACCATTTCTATAATGGTAATAGGAGGTCGTGCCGAAAGGCCCCGCTTTGATGAGGACTCCGAAAGTCTTACATTAAACCTACAATGTTATTTGTCGTTCCAAGTTGATGGTAAGAATTAATCCTAATCAATTCAAACTGGCAATATATCTAATTAAATTATTTTTGATTTATAATACACTAAAATTAAAATTACGGATTTTACGGCTTGTTATACGATTATTGTCAATATTTTTTGCAATATGTACTATGGAAGAAGTAATTGGGATAAGACCGGGTTGAGAGCCCTCAGCGCTCAACCATAGTCCGGGCAGAGCTGTGAAAGCCATCTGCGGCTAACAGCTATTCACACAAAAAAAATTGTTATAAGAGCAGGGTGATGATGGTGATGATATACTCGTATAAGTACCAGTCTCCAGTGTGAATGAAGAGTTAAGAATAATACTCCTTACTTAGAAGTAAGCATAGAAATTACCCAGCTTAGGAAGCACCAGGAACGCTAGAGCAGTCCACATCAAGGCTTTCCTGATGATTAAGCCATTATTCCCCCATTCTCAAGGTGGTTTATGCTCAATAGTGGACATTTATAGGCTGATGAATGAAAGCACTAAGTGCAAATGTATTTATCTCAGAACATGTTAGCATAACGTCCCCCCAAAAGAGAACTGGATCGTCTCACTCTTAATTACGACAGATTTTCTTCAATCGAATTTCATTTTACAATTTCCTAATCTTGAGATAATGAAAACAAGAATTGCTTGAACGTAAAGATTTTACTTCTACGCTTTGCTAATTCAATCTTGTAATTAAGATCAAGAGCTAATCCATTATGGTGAAATGGTAACTATGCACATAATTCCTTCTTGTTGATATCGATAATCTCAATACAGCATTTCTGAAATGTATCTTCAGTCATTACGATGTATCTCCCATAAAACTATGTTTATATTAATGTTTGCTACGCCATTTTGAAGATTATTATCCCTTTTTTTTAATAAGATGCAAATTTTTAAGTCAATATTTTTGTTAAGAGCCCCAAAGGGAATGAAACACTGCCAAAGTTTGCGTGGAGAGTTTTACCCTTGTTCTTCAAATTAAGAAGAACAAAATACTCTTCAGTAAACTAAATAAACATTTGTTTCTGCAAGTGACATTTTTCAAGCCTTAAGGGGGAAAGGAGATTAAATTTAACTTTAATACTTTTACGTTTCCTTGCGGTGATGGAATAAGAATACAATTCACGACCCCCTTTTCTTCCCGTGGGTGATCGTAAGAGACGACTAAGGGACCCGAGCAGATATTATTACAGCAAGAGAAGGTAAACTCGATATTGAAATCTTATACTAACCCCTCTGGTATAGTCGTCTCCACTATAGAAGAGACTCGAACCTAGGAGTGGGACTTATATGAGCTAAGATCATGACTTTTACCTTATTTCTTATGAATTAATTAAATTAATACAAGTAACTAATTACATTTTTGTTGTACAGACTAGAGAAGAACATCCTATATCTTATATCTTTAAACGAGCAATTCTTGTATATATATATATATATATATATATATTCAGGATCTCGGAAATGGCTCCAACGATTTTGTTGAAACTTGGCATACTAGACGATTCGGGTCCAAAAAATCGATCTAGCTAGGTTTTATGTATAGAAAATGTTGTTTTGTCAGTGTTTTTGGCAGACAATATATTGACATTAAATTTTAAAAGAATATGAATTCGAATTTTGCCATCAATGTCATGAGTTACTATAGCTCAGTGGCGAAGTAGTCAGGTTTCATTTTATTTTTGACATCGGCGACAAACGGCGACGGATGGAATCTCAGTGTTATTATTATTCTCTTTTTGTAATTTTTTATATAATTTTAATTATTTATTTTTTTATTTTTTATTAATATAAATGGTACAAAAATACTCCGAGCGAAGCTGGGTCAACCTGATATTTCTAATTACATCTCCTATTTTTTGGCAGGCTGTAGGTAGTCTGGATACACCCCGCCCATTCCGTCAAAGGGGACGTAAGGGCGTCATGCGAGCCTATAGCCCACATGTTAGTTCATGATCGCCATTGGGCGGGCATTTGATATTTTTAAAACACAAGTATTACAATGAAAATTATATTTTACTTAAACGTCGAACGTGACGTCTCCACGAACAAAGTCGCGGGCAAAAGCGTGTATGTATGCAAGCATTTAGTATATATGTAAAAACATCCAATATGTTTACTTTTTGTGCGCAGTCACTTTCTGAACTGTAGGTAATTCCAACGACATTAAAAATGTAGCGAACATATACGGGAGATTACGCATATCTTCTGTATTATTTACCATCCCAAGTCGGCTAGATTGTTTTCTTTGTTTTTTTTTTCTCTTGCCGCGTAAATCAACGTAATGCGCTTAGGGAGAATGTAATCAGTTTTGGAAATATACTTTTGCATTTTTAATTTGATTGCGTATTGGTCTATAAATAAAATATATTACCAACCTTTGCTTTCTTGCTGATGTCTTAAGAGATCGGGTGATCAGTTCGGGGATTAGTCCGTAGAGCCGCTGCTTGAGGGCTACGTCGATTCTTATATTTCTTATACTTAGTTGCCGGACTGTCGGTGGCGGTAGGTACCCTATAGGCAAAATGATGGTCAAGCTATCGATTTCGAGTAAGTTGCGAGGCCGTACGGTGGTAGATTATTAAATAATTTCAAATGAATGTAAACGATGTGTAAATTTGACAATATGTAAGTGCCCTAGAGGGCTTAGTAGAATAAATGATTTGATTTGATAATGGTTTGAATTTTTGCGCGATTGATTTAGTTTTTTACTTTTGAGGACTTTCAGCTTTCATGCTTATAGGAGAACTAAGAGTATAAAAGACCAATTGACCTATAAAAGATGAGTTGCTTAGAAAATACGTTTCTTTTACATGCCAGTTATTAGGCACCTGGTGGGTAAAAAATTATGATGAAGAATCATTGGGGGTATTGTTTTTTGATCATCATCATCATCATCTTGCTCTTATCCCAATTACTTGGGGTCGACGCAATATGTCATCTGTTTTGACATATTGCAAAAAGTTTCGACAATGACTTTTATGACCGGCCGCCTGCCTGACGTCAACCCTCCTTGGGAATGTAATCGTTGACCCAAATGGTACCAGATGGAGTTGGTCCGGGTCAATCTAGGGCTCTTAGTCGTCTTTTACGACACCCACGAGCAAAGCAAGGGTTGGTAGTATTCGAAGCCGCTACCACACAGCACGTTTTTTGATCAATAAAAAAATACATTATCATCATTATCATTTCAGCTCACTCATGTCCCACTACTGCGCTTGAACCTCCTCTTCACTGATCGAACCTCCTCTACGGGGAAATTTATTTCTATACCACACTAGCCAGACGTTTTGATATAGGGCTCATTCGAATTTTCATTTTCTTGCATATTATATCTCTTCTTCTATGACACCCATTGACGAGAGAGGGGAATTATACTCTTACGTTGTTGCCACACTGAAAAATGTATACCTACTGTTTTCTTGTTTCTTTCTTTTCATCTTTCTTTCTACTAAGGGATATAATGTGCATATAATATCTATGCAAGAGAAGGAAAACTCGAACAAAACACTATGCCAACATCTGACCAGCGTGGTATAGTAGGTAAATTTCCCTCCCATTGTAGAGCCCGAGCCGAACAATAGGCCAACATGGTGACGATTATGTTGTAATAAATTGCTTAACTTTATCTTACCTACATTGATTTAAATAATTTAGTTTATAATACACTTTAAAATTACAATTTTACGTTTTACAATTTAAAAATTTCACTACGAGAATTCTTTTAATATCTATAATAGAAAGTGCAATAGAATGTTTCAATTTTTACACATTTCATTATTGTATTAATAAATTATTAATCTTGTATAATTACGTTATCTTGATTCATATTTCTTGTGTATCAAACGGACAATGTCAATGTAACACGAGCGAACACAATGGCACAGGTCTGTAAATAATATTATCGCTAACGATGTCAGCGCGTCGCATTATCTGCATAATGCATATACCGATAACCAATATACTCTACTTGTAATATATATATTTTCTGAGTGGTAACCGAGTTAGAATACAATTCACCACTCCCTATCTTGCCCGTGGGTGTCGTAAAAGACGACTAAGAGGTATAATATGCCGGTATGTTACCGGATGCAAGAGAAAGAAAATTTAAAATAAAATCCACCAACACTTCTGACTAGTAGGTCTGACTGAATAGTAGGTCTATTTCTTTCCTATTGTGAAAGACGCTCAAGCCCAGCAGTGGGACATATATGAGCTGAAATGATAAATAATATACATGTCCTTTTTAAATATAAGTTTCATTCTGTGTTGTAGGATAATTACGAAAGCAGAATTCATCTCATGTTCTACAGCCTTTGCTTCACCAAGTACCTGCACAAGATTGTCAGGAGGGAGACCACACCATCCTGCCATCACTGCAATTGTGACGAGGCCACGGCCCAGCACACGCTCGACGTGTGTGCCGCGTGGGCGGGGGAGCGCCGTGAACTCGTCGTGATTATCGGTGCCGACCTGACGCTGCCGACCATCGCCAGGGAGATGCTCGACAGCGTCAGGAATTGGGACGCGGTCGCCGCCTTCTGTGAGGCCGTCATCTCACGGAAGGAGGCGGCGGATCGTGTGCGAGTAGAGCTCCTATTCGGCGACACGTTCCGCCGCTGGCGACACGTTCCGCCGCTGGCGACTCGGATGGCGCAGGCGCGAGTATCTGCGCCTAATGCCGTCCTAGCCGAGGCCGCGGATGATCGGACCGGGGAATTTAGTCCATCACCCGCAGAGAGGCTGACCGTGCGACGGCGGCTGACGTCCCAGGACGTCGAGAGGTGAGGGTACCCGAAAGGGTATTCCGTCGGGCCGACCACCTTACCATAGCCCACCCATAGGAAAAAAAAAATATGCTACACCCTTAGGAGTGAATACGTCCTGCAAAGGGCTGATTTTAAGAATATAACATTTTTAGTTAGCAAGATCGCAAAAGTCTAGACATTTTTCATTATATTATTTCACACTCTAATATCTTATCGTATCCCCTATTTCAAACCTTTGAGGATGAAAATTGTCAAATGATCCCTCGAACACCGAACGAAGTGCAATAACAAATTGTTACTTCGCAGACGTGGATTTTCTTTGAGAGTGTGGTGTTATCCCGGTCTGACCGGCCCACGGCTGTGGACAGCAAATTCGACAATCTGCTCCTATATTGAAACAATATTTCCAAAGCATTTTTAATATTAAAGTATATTTTAAGTGAGAGAATATAACTCACGTGTGCATTGTACCGTGGCTAAACTCTTGACAAATGATACCGAATGTGACGCGCGGTGTCACCTATACATGCCATACCATACCGAGAATATCTACTGGCGTCAAGTGAAATGTTAAGCTTCAAGCGTGAAGGGCGTTTGAATGATATTAAGAGTTTTATACTGTATTTTATTTAGATAATAAATAAGATCTCTTAGATTTGCCGTGTGATGACGGAGTAAGAATACAATTCACCACTCCCTATCCTCCCTCGCGGATGTCGTAAAAGACTACAAAGGGATATAATATGCATATAACATCGATACAAGTGAAGGAAAACTTGAAATAAAACCCTATACCAATCTGCCTGACCAGCATGGTATAGTAAGGTTAAATTCCGTTCTATTGTGGAGGAGGCTCGAGTTCAACAGTGCGGACGTATATGAGTTGAAATGATGATGATGGTACTCTTGGAATAATAACTCATAGAAGTTCTATTCGCGCACAAAATTTGAGGCATTCAAATTGGAGCCAGAATTGCTCCCTACGCCGGATCGTGACGTAGTGACAAGTTCACTGCGTACAAGGCAACTCTATTGTATAGTGGTGTGCGTGTGTGATCACTTGCACGCATGTAGTGTTTTTGGCTTCACGTTTTTGATCGCTTGAGTACCTACACTATCTTTCTATACGTTATTATTCTAAGATATATTTTCCGTGTGGTGACGGGTAGTAAGAATACGATTCACCACCCCCTCGCATGCCCGCGGGTGTAGTAAAAGGCGACAAAAGGATTTAATATCCATAAAATATCTATGCAAGAGAAGCAAAATTTGAAATTAAACCCTATAACAATACTTATGACCAGCGTGGTATAGTAGATCAATTTCCCTCCTATGGTAGTGGTACCATCCCTGGTGGTAGGTGGTTTGAGCCCAACAGTGAGACGTATATGAGCTGAAATTATGAATAAATAAAACCAAGAAAGTGTGTGTGTCTGCGTGTGTGCGTGCGTGCGTACGTGCATGCGTTGCGTGCGTGCGTACTTATTCGTGTGTACGTGCATAAGAAGTTACAGGTACTTCTTCGGCGTAACAAGATACAAATCTTTCTAAAATAATTATCCTTCGCGTTATCCTACAGTTGTAAAAAAACGACACTAATAATAGGAAAAAAAAGGTATTTAGTACATTGAAAGTTTTATTATAACGCATTATCTAGTTGACAGTTAAGACGGTGTGCGCCTGCATCGTAAAAATTTACTCTCACCATTTTCCCCGAACGCGCTAAAAGAAGTATAACTTAAAAAAAATTGCTGTATGATAGCGACTAAGAATACATTGCTTGTGCTTGTCGTAAAAGACTACTAAGAGCCGTACTTCGATCTGGGCCGAACTATTGTAATATTACGACGGAAGGGAAGTACGTCGACCAAGTGATTGGGATAAGAGCAGACTGATAATGATGAATGTATTTTATTTTAATATTTATTATGTTACTAGCAACTATTATATTTTTCCATAGGTGAAAGAATTTTTGAAATCGGTTCGGTGATTTAAGCATGAAAACGTAACAAACAAACAAACATACTTTCTCGTTTATAATATGAGTAAGGATTACTCGAATTATTGCGAATAAAACATGATGTGATTCCGTTTCTTTGCAAAAAAATAGAGACATTATGTTTACACTGTATAAGTGACTGTATAAATAATAATATCTGATTATACCGAGCAAATTGCTCGGTATAATTTTTTGTTTCGTAAATTGTATTTTTGACGAACTTATTTAGGTATTTATTAATAAAAAATAGAAATGATGAAATAATGAAAAAATATCTAAAATTACAAAAACAGAATAATAATAACAGCGAGATTCGATCTCACGCTGTTTGAATGCGACTGGACAACTTCCCAACTGAGCTATTGTCACTCTTGACCGCGACGGCTAAATTTAAATTCCTATTCTATTGACATTTTATATCTATTATATAAAGAATTGCTCGTTTAAATATACAAGATTTAATGAATTTAAAATATCAACGAAATAAAAAGGTTCTTTCTCCTGTAAATATCAAAGATTAAATTATCAAGTTCATTGAAAGCTTACTTATATTTTAAGTAATTTTTAATCGTTTATTGTTGAAATTTTTGTATCGTATTTTGTTTAATATTATATTAATTGATTAATATTAATAAGCTGTTAGTTGTGAGCTTTATAGATTTCTATGCATGGGCGTACCCAGGTAGGGGCAGGGGGGCAGCTGCAAGAAGATAAAATGTTAAGAGATGAATTTTCGAAAATCCTTTCTTAGTGCTCCCGTACGCTATAAAGGGAACCCCTGTGCAAAATTTCAAGGTTCTAGCTCTTATATTTTAGGCTCTGCGTTGATATGTTAGTCAGCTTATCCTTTTATATGTATAGATAAGCACCTAGCGTATAAAAAATCTGACTTGCCCCCCCTGGCCCAGAACCTGGGTACGCCCCTGTTTCTATGGTAGAAACAAATTAACGTTAGTACATATATATGCATGACGTAGCAGGTAGCGCCGTGTTGTTTTTAAAAGCAATGACGTCAGCATGGCTAACGTCATCTACCTCACTACAATGTTGATAGTGTTGATGGTGTTCCATGATAAACGTAATTGAAACAATAAAGTTGAAACAGTACTCGTGTTATTGAATTCTAGTTTAAAACTAAGTGGAGTCTAGAGCTCCGCACTGTTCGGCTGCTAGCGATCGAATGAATGTCGTACCAGCAAATGGTCGTATCTATAGTAAGGCCGAGAGCGGGGAACTCCCGATGACAATCTATAAAAACTGTTTTATGATAACATGTGTTGTACTATCTATCTTAAGTATGGGAACTAATTATTTTGAACTAAACCTAATTGTTTTAACTGTAATTATAATTAAAGTTTATAATATAATCAATCGTGCGCCGATATGCATAAAATGATTTTTTATATCTATCTATCCATCCATCAGCTCGTAGACGCCCACTGTTGGACAGACTAGAAGTCTGTCTCACGAGAATACCACTCAAAACGGCCCTGTGCCAATTACATCGAACTATTGCCTGCGACTTTCAAGATGCCGTCAGTTCTTCTAGTAGGAGTTCGTCTTACGCTGCGTCATCTGATTAGTAATCGACACTTGAGAACCTTTCATCTCCAATGTGCAAGGGTTATCGGTTTGATTTTACTCTTTCGGGTACCATCCCTTACCGACGACCACTACCACCCATCGAGACATCGCCCTCACGCGGTCACCCGCGGTGTGGCTAGGAGTGTTGAAGGCTCGTGCTCAAACACTATGTAACTGCGAATATGAGCTAAGAATAATAAAGAGAAGAATAATAATTAAAAATGAATGTAATATTCAGTATAAATATAGAAAAAATAATGTACTAAGTTGTCTTAAAGTTGTTTCATTTGTTGATATAGTGAGTTTGGGGAAGTAGGGGTTGTATAACACATACCACTCATATGTGTTAGACAACCCCTACTTCCCCGCGAGTGTCATAAAATACATCTAAGGGGCGCAAACAGATAACGTCATCGCAACAAAAAGAAAACTCCCAAAAGAAAACTCTAACTAAAATCAACGTTAATAGGTCAGTTTCCTTCGCTTCGTGACGAACTCTCGTGTCCAACAATTGTATATCTATAAACTAAGAAGTTAATTTTAGTACTAATAAAACTTTTCATAACTTATTTTTTACATGGAACTAAAGTTGTGAGCGCTGTAAAGACATGCCTGCCATCTAGTTCTTGAACTAATCTCTATATTTATTACCGCCATCTAGTGGGGAATAGCAGTTTTTTTGAACGCCATCTATCTTGGTGTTGTAAAAACTCGTGAGCGCCATCTATATAATCTGCTGTATGACGTAACGCCATCTAGTATTTTACATTGTCCCGCTTCTATAATATATAGCAGTGACATCTATATTTCTATTGCTGTGTTAGTAGTTCATCATTCACTCGCTAGGTGGCGCAATAAATTTGATCATGAACTATGAATATAAATATCCACATACATAATTAAATATTGTTGGAAGAAAATGTTTCAATTTTATTAACTAATTATGGGCAATTTACAAAAAGATAGCTCCGCCATGACAGTGTTGATCACTGCCGTGACCAGGATTCGAACCTGGGTTACTACGGCCACAACGTAGGGTCCTAACCACTAGACGATCACGGCTATTGGAGCGGTGACATTTATGTTCAAATTGTGTATTAGTATCTAGTAGTTATAATAAAAATTATATAACTAACAGCTAGGTATAACAATCGAATAAACTGTTATGGTTCTTGTATTTAATAATCAATCTCTAATCTTGAGTATGATCTTAAATACACTAAATATTACGCTATACGGTTACTTAAGATCGTATTTAAGATTGAGCGTTTTGTTAACGTTAATTTTGTTCACGTTCTTTGGCAATTTTTGGCAGTCTTTCACAACCTGAACACACTACTTGCGAACCGTCTAGGGCAGTGGTGGGCAAACTTATTTAATGGCGAGCCACAAAGTTTAAGAAATTCTAGAGGAGGGCCAGAATTATAGAAAAATGCATTTTGTATTAAAGCTTTTTAATAAACAAAATACCTTTTACTTTTACACCTTGTTAGGCGTGTGAGACCTATGGAATTATTTTTGATTTTCCATAATATTTTCGATAGTGAAAGCTTTTCAATTATAAACGTCAGATTTTATTTTTCACTCCAAAATGCTGACTAGAATATTTAGGATGGATGGACTCTCGGCGGGCCGGATTAAATACTTTCGCGGGCCGGAGTTGGCCTGCGGGCCGTACTTTGCCCATCACTGGTCTAGGGCAACGGCGACGGGGCGGTCCCATAACCTGCTATGTCTCTCACTAAGCTGGCTAACAGTACCGATTCTTTGCACCGTAGTGGCCATCGTAGTGAGTTGGACTTCAATGCCGATGTAGAATTCCAGACCGTATGAAACATCTTTACTGGACTTGATCGCAAGATACTGATTTCTATTTCAGAACAATATTTGTCGAATTGTCGCATGCTCGTTATGACATCTTCACAGCGAGTTTTTCTTCTCTTGTATTGAAGTTATTCGTTTGCTTCCCTTAGATGTATTTTACGATCACACACGGGAAATGAAGAGGTGGTGACACTTTCTTGCTCCATCACCACACGGAAAGAGATAATTGAAGTACATAGATATTTTTAAAGGCACTAAGGTAATGATTATTGTATTGCGGGCGACTTTACAAAGAGAAATTAAATCCAGACTCGGAGCAATGATTTGTGGATCATATATTGTCCTGCGCGGGAATCGATCAACGCGCCACTGATATGTTAGATCGATATATTAACCACTACGCAGTCGTATATGAACTGTGATGATGAATGGTCATAGAAAATCCCCGTAGTATTTCATATAGAAATACGACGAGAAGATACCCATTAAGCAAACAAGTTATAAGTATATAAGTAGTCAACTCCTTTGTTAGAATAAATAAAGTGACCATACGTCCCATTCTCAACGGGACACTCCCGTTGTCTCCAGAGCCGTAACAAAGTCGTTTTTGCAAACAGACCTATTCTTGCTTTTTTTTTCATCGATTTTAAGAAAGGCTCCTCCTTTCTTAAAATCTCTCAATTCGACTGTATTGTTTTTTCTATGTATGTTACGTCATTATGCCGCTATTTAAGAATCGATTTTGATGATTCTTTTTTGTTTGGTAAATCATACAAAGGTGGTCCATATAAATTTGATTAAGATCCAATCAATAGTTTTTGAATTATCCTTAATAATGCGTATTTGGTTCATCTTGACTACAGTATTTCGAAGTTTTACTAGATTTTTTAGCTATTATTAGGTTTTAATTTCATATTTTTTGCACATTTCTGCATTTCTTTTGCATTGCACATTTCTTCCCTTTTTGACTAGGGATGCAAACGATACATCGATGTTTCAGTAAAAAACATCGATGTATCGATGTTGTATTAGGATGTTTATACATCGATGTTTTACCTGCCATCTATTAGAAATTTTTGGTAATTTTAGCAGAGCCTGCGTAACACTGTGGACGCCAATGACTTGTCTGTCAAAACTATTATTTTTAAACTCTTCTATACCAATAAGTAAAATTGGAGTGTCTGTTTGTAATGTCAAAATAATAGGCTTTTTACATGCTCACACGATTATTTGCACTATACATATGCCTAAAATACACTTTATATTTTTTTTGTCTGTCTGTTTGTTCCGGATAATCTTCAAAACGGCTGGATCGATTTCAAAAATTCTTTCACCAATGGAAAGCTATAACATCAGGGAGTAAACTAGGCTATATTATTGGGTTGCTAGTTTCTAAATAGCTTGCTGCAGTTAACGATTAATTTTTTTATTTAAAAATGAGTTGTTAAATGTAATTTTATTTCCTTAACTCTACATCTTCTTAATTTTAAAAATAGGTAAACTTATTCAATATATAATATTACTAGCAACCCACCCTCGCTTCTCTTCGGTTTCAGTCGCCTTACCCGCGTAGTTCCCGTTCCCGTGGGCATACCGGGATAAAATATAGCCTATGTTATTCCCTGATATTATAGCTTTCCATTAGTGAAAGAATTTTTGAAATCGGTTCGGTGGTTTAAGCGTGAAAGCGTTACAAACAAACAAACAAAAAAACATCCTTACTTTCGCATTTATAATATTAGTATGGATTACAGATTACAAATAATAAATATAACATGCGTTGTAAATTAAATTTAGGATCGTTTACACTATCTAGGGCCATAGATCATTAAAAAAGTGTAGCTTCAAAAAACATCCATGTGCCGATACATCGATGTTTTTAGGGCGATGTTTGTTCTGAAACATTGATGTATCGATACATCGATGTTCTTGATTTCGATATATGCATCCTTATTTATGACACATTTTTCTTTTTCTTTTTTTTTTTGGATGCATTATCCAAATGCCTCGTTTTGACGTTAAAATATGGTCACATTATGTATAAATCACATTTCGACGTTGTAAGAACATATCGAGCCCAGACATTATATTCGCGTGGGGGGCGCGGCCGGAGCACCTCCTCGTGGTGCTCCCTGGTAACGTCCATTTGGACGTCAGGCGTCCATTTGGACGGCCAAGATTCCGGCAGGGGGGGGTCTCCGCGTGCGGCTCTGGTGGCAGAGCGCACGGCGGATCTGACCCGGGGCCAATGGGGCGGATGTGCCTCATGGCACTCCGTCGCCAGGGACGGTTGCGTCACGGCCCGGGGCGTGACGGGTCGGTCGCTCGCGAGCGGCCAGACCCGGAAGGCCCAAACCGTAATCCTGAGCAGGGGGGTCAGGACCGGGGGTCTTCGGACCGCGGGGAAGAAAACCCCTATAAAAAATCACCCCAATCTTAAGTTTGGCCACTCGGCGAGGAGATGTATGACTGGTGGGTTAAGAAGCGCGCGAGCGTCCAGTCGTTAGAGTGGTAGTCAAGGCAAGACTTAAAAACGTCCAACAAGATATGGCAGAAGTCAATACACGTGTAACTTCACCAGAGGGTCCCGGCCAGGCCGGGGAATCCCTTGCTGTGCCGGTGCTTGCGCGCGACGTCCATTTGGAGTCGCGCCCAAGTCCCGGCACAGTCAGTCCCCAATCGTATGGGTGGGGGACAACTACTGCCTCAGAAGCCGAGAGCCCGGCTCAACATCAAGTGGCTCAGGGGGGGAGGGGAAACGAGGAGGAGGTGCAGGTGCGGAAGAAGACCCGGAGGACGAAGCCGAGGCGTTCCGCCGCTGCACGAGCCCGCATTAGCGCCACTGCATCCAAGGCGTGGCGGGCGCGGATGAAGGCTGAAGCCATTGCCGCACGCGACGAGGGCGGCAGCATTGCTGCTGCAGGGCCGTCGCGGGACGGGGGTGGCGTTGCTACCCAGCCGTCGGAAGAGGAGAGGATGGAGACCACTGCAGGGCCGCCGCGTGAGGAGAGCGGCAGCAGCAGCGGGTCCGAGCACGAGGGCGGCATTGCCGCAGAGCCGTGCATAAGGGTTGCAGGCGAAAGCTCTGAGCTGCCGAGCGATGAGGGCGGCACTGCCGCAGAGCCGTCGCAGGATGAGGGCGGCAGTGCCGCAGGGCCATCCGAGGCATCGGAGATGGAGCTGACGGACGTGGGCGGAAGTGCCGCAGAGCCGTCCGCCGGGGAGAGCAGCACCCCTTGGGTGCAAGTCGGCCGGAGTAGGGACGAGGGCGGTGGATGCGCCGCAGATAGGCAGATGTTAGGCGCGCCGTCGGTAGGGGGTTCAGTTAGGCCGTCTTCGTCGCCGTCGTCGCCGTCGTCGTCGCCGAAGAAGAGGACGGAGAGAGCTGCAAAGGCGCCAGCTCCAGCCCCAAGTGCAAGGAAGAGGGAGGAGGCCCTCCCCCCGAGACCCTGGAAGCGCCCCCTGCAAGAGGGTGGCCGCTCCAACACCGACTCGGAGGGGAGTTCCATCATCATGCCTCCTCCCAAGGTCCCGACCATGCGCCGGGGGCGCAGAGGCCGAGGATCGGTGGTGGCGGCGTGGCCTGGGACACCGGGTCCGGCCGGCCACGGTGGCGAGGTGGCGGCCCTCCAGGCCGCGAACGCCCGCCTTAGTGAGGAGGTCTCCGGCTTGCGGGAACGCAACCGCAAGCTGGAGACGGAGCTATCGGCGGTGCGACGGGAGAACCGCGGGTTGGCCAAGGAGATGGCCGACCTGCGGGCCCAGTTCGCGCGCCTGGCGCCGGCCGCGCCGCCTGTGCCAGCCTCGCCACCGAAACGGGCTGCGCCGGGGAGGGCGGGCCCGTCGTCTGCGCCCGTGGCGCCGGCTGCGCCCGTCGCGGCTGCTGCGCCAGCTGCGCCCGTCGCGGCTTCGGCGCTTCCTCCCCTCGTCGTGGTCCCTCCGCCGGCTCGTGGCCGCGGGAGACCTCGGAGGGGGGAGGAGCCGCCGCCCGACGAGGTGCACGGCGTGTCGGAGTCGGCGGTACGCGTGATCCTAGCCCGAGTAGGGGTGATGGTGGATGCGCGTATCGCCGCCGTAGCGGCCAGGCTCCCGCCTGAGCCGCCCCTCCGACCGCCGCTCGCCGCGGACAAGGCGAGGCGGCCGCAAGCGTCAGCTCCCACCCCGCTGCCCTGTCAGGGTGGCCGCGTGGTGAGCTACGCTGCGGCCGCGGCCGGGCCCAAGGGGGCCAAGAAGGCCGGCAAGGTGCCGGCTCCCGCCAAGGCCGGGCCGCGGCCGGCGCCAGCGGCTGCACCGCAGGCGCCGGCCAGCGCACCCGCGATCGCTCCTGCTGCGCTCAGCGCTGCTGCCAGGCTCGAACAGGGCTGGCAGGTGGCTGAGCGGAGCAGGAAGGCACGCGGCCAGAAGCGGAGAGCGGCGGCCAAGAGTGCCGCCGTGGCCGCCGCTCCCCAGGCGGGAGCCGGCAGAAAGGGGAAGAAAAGGTCGCGCAGGGGCCTCAAGTCGCCGAAGACGGCCGCGGTGGTCATCACCGTGCTGCCTGAGGCGGCTGAGAGGGGCCTCAACTATGAGGCCGTCCTAAAACGCGCCCGGCGGGAGCTGGACGTCTCCGGTATCGGGGGCGTCGAGGCGAGGACCCGCAAGGCCCGGACAGGGGCTCGAATACTCGAGTTCCCTGGGGCCGAGGGCGCGAAGACGGCCGATAGTTTGGCCACGATGTTGAGGGGGCTGTTCGGGCCGGAGGATGGTGTCCGAATCGCCAGGCCTGTCAAGTGCGCAGAGATGCGCCTGACGGGCTTGGACGATTCCGTGACGGTGGAGGACGTCCGGGAGGCCATTATGGCGCGTACCGGATGTGCCTCGGACACCGTCCGGATTGGCACCATTCGCACTGGTCCGGGCGGCGTTGGTGCTGCCTGGGTGCAGTGTCCGGTGGAGTCGGTCAAGCAATTGGCCGACTCAGGCAGGCTCCTCGTGGGCTGGAGCTCGGCGCGGGTAACCGTGCTAGAGCCCCGGCCCGCGAGGTGTTACAAATGCATGGCGGTCGGGCATACCCGACCGACATGCAAAAACTGCTTTGACTGCAGCGGGCTATGTTTCCGTTGCGGTCAGACCGGACACCAGGCGGCATCGTGCTCTGCGGTGCCCCACTGCCCCGCGTGTGCGGCAGGCAATAGGCCTGCCAAACACCGCATGGGCTCTGGGGACTGCAGACCCCCGGCATCGGCCCCGAAGGGGCGGGACGGCCCATCGACCGGGCCAGTCCCCGCTCCGAGCGCGGCCCGATCGCCCGTCAGCGCGGAGGAGGTGACGATGGATACGGACCGTTAATGGACCCCGTATCCATTCGTCTCCTCCAGGCCAACCTCAACCACACCGCCGGTGCGCAGGACGTGTTCCTGCAAGCCATGGCGGAGTGGTTGATAGGAGTAGCCGTAGCCGCGGAGCCGTACGTGGTGCCCGACCGGCCTAACTGGTTGGGTAGCACCGATGGCACCGTGGCAATCGTCGCCTCCACGTCGTGGCCTTCGTCGCCTCTGACCCTTAGGGACAGGGGCGTCGGATACGTCGCGGCGGACTGGGGGGAGATTACGCTCCTCGGAGTCTATCTCTCCCCTAACTGGAGTGTGACCGATTTCGAGGCCTCCCACACCATCATGGAGGCCTCGTTACGGCGAATGGCATCGCGCCAGGTCTTCGTCTTGGGGGACTTCAACGCCAAGTCCGTGGCGTGGGGGTCTCCCCGGACGAACGACCGAGGACGGGCGATCGAGGAGTGGGCGGCGGCACTGGGCCTCTGTTTGCTGAACAGGGGCTCGGTGCATACGTGCGTGCGACAACGGGGCGGGTCGATAGTGGACCTTTCGTTCGCTAGCCCCGAGGTCGCCGCACGCGTGGGGAGCTGGCGCGTCGTGGAGGAGGTGGAGACCTTGTCGGACCACCGGTATATCCGGATGGAGGTCTCCCCGGTAATCCCGACGCCCAGCAGGGGTCACGGGGCGGATGGACGTCCTGCGTTCCCGCGATGGGCTGTGGGTCGCTTAGACCGGGACCAGCTGGCGGAGACAGCCATCGTTTACTCGTGGCTGTCCTCTGCCAACCAGTCGGACGGGGTGGACGCCGAGGCTGGCCGCATCCGCAGTGCGTTGACGCAGATCTGCGATGCGGCCATGCCCCGGGTACGGCGTCCGCCCCCGAGGAGGGCGGTCCACTGGTGGTCCCGGGAGCTGGCGGATCTCCGGGCCGCGTGCATTCGCGCCCGGAGGGCCTACACCCGCAGCCGGCGGCGGCAACGCGACGCGGAGCGGGAGGCCTTGCTGTATGAGGGCTACCGCAATGCGCGGTCGGCCTTCAGGCTGGCCGTCCGCTCCGCCAAGGACGTCAGTCGGCAGGAGATGCTGGACGGTCTCGATCGTGACCCCTGGGGACGCCCCTATCGCGCGGTGCTGAATAAGCTCCGCGCGCGGGGCCTTCCCCTCACCGAGACTCTCCAGCCCAGCCTTCTCACCCGGGTCGTCGAGGACCTGTTCCCGCGGCGGGCGGAACACACGCCCCCGGTCATGGCTCCGCCAGACACTGACCGGGAGGCCGACGACGACAGTGTTCCGCCCATCACGGAACCCGAGATGGGAGTGGCGGTGGCGCGCATGTGCGCAAAGTCCACCGCCCCCGGGCCCGACGGTGTTCCAAACCGCGTGTTGGGCCTGGTCCTCGACCACCTGGGTCCCCGCCTCAGGGAGCTGTTCGACGCGTGTTTAGCGTCCGGACGGTTCCCTGGGTGCTGGAAGGAGGGAAGGCTGGTGCTCCTGCCGAAGCCGGGACGGTCTCCGGGGTCGCCTTCGGCCTACAGGCCTATCGTGCTGCTCGATGACACGGGCAAGCTACTGGAGAGGGTGGTAGCTGCCCGCATCGAGCGGCACCTCGTCGGCACGGGGCCCGATCTGTCGGACGCCCAGTTTGGGTTTAGGAGGGGTCGTTCGACGATCGCGGCTCTGTTGCGCCTGAGGGCCGTGGCGACTGAGGCCGTCACCGGTGGGGGAGTGCTGTTGGCGGTGTCCCTAGACATCGCCAACGCATTCAATAGTCTGCCATTCAGCTGCATCAGGGAGGCGCTCCAGTATCACGGAGTGCCAGCTTACCTGAGGCGGCTAGTGGCAGACTATTTGGTGGGGCGCAGCGTCCTCTGTACCAACCGAGCAGGGGACGTTGTGCGAACGCCCATGACGTGCGGTGTCCCACAGGGGTCGGTCCTCGGACCCACCCTGTGGAACATCGGCTACGACTGGGCGTTGCGGGGGAGCCTCCCGCCCGGGCTGGGCGTGATTTGTTACGCCGACGACACGCTCGTCACAGCCCGCAGTGGGACGCTAGAAGAGGCGGTAAGCCTGGCGACCTATGGCACCGAAGAGGTCGTCAGGCGGATCGAGGCGCTGGGGTTGAGGGTCGCCCTGGACAAGACGGAGGCCCTCTTGTTCCATGGGCGCCTTATGAGCCCTCCCATCGGCGTCTCGATCACCGTCCGATCGGTTGACATCAGCATCCGGGCCCATATGAGGTACTTGGGCCTGGTGCTCGACGGGCAATGGTGGTTCCGGGAGCATTTCCGCAGGCTCGCTCCGCGGCTCGTCGGCGCGGCGTCCGCCCTATCGTGGCTAATGCCGAACGTGGGCGGACCGAGCGCTACGTGCCGACGGCTGTACACGGGGGTCATCCGGTCGATGGCCCTGTACGGCGCACCGGTGTGGGCGGGGTCCTTGACCGTCCGACTTAGGGCCCTTCTGTGGCGACCACAGAGGGTCATGGCGGTCAGGGCCATCCGCGGATACCGCACGGTTGCGACGGAGGCAGCGTGCCTATTGGCCGGGACTCCCCCGTGGGACCTGGAGGCGGAAATGCTCGCCGAGTTGTATCGGCGGGTGTCGGGGGTGCGCGGGGAGGGCGGTGTGATCTCGTTAAGGGATCTCACCGCCTGGCGCGTCGACGCCCGCCGAGACGTCATTGCCCGTTGGGCAGTCCGGCTGGAGAGGCCTCGGTTCGGGGTGCGAACCGTGGAGGCCTTCCGGCCGGTGCTGATGCAGTGGTTGGAGAGGCGGCACGGGGTGCTCTCCTTCCGACTAGTGCAGGTGTTGACGGGGCACGGGAGCTTCGCCAAATACCTGCACAGGGTCGTAAGGAGGGAGAGTACACCGTCCTGCCACCACTGCGATTGCGACGAGGACACGGCGCGCCACACGCTCGAGGCCTGCGCGGCCTGGGCAGTGCAGCGCCGTGAACTCGTCGCAATCATCGGTGCCGACCTGACGCTGCCGGCCATCGCTAGGGCGATGGTCGACAGCGTCAGGAACTGGGACGCGGTCGCAGCCTTCTGCGAGACAGTGATCTCGCAGAAGGAGGCGGCGGATCGTCTGCGCGTGGAGCGCAGCCTCGATGAGGAGATCCGCCGCCGGCGACTGGGGCGGCGCAGGCGCAACTATCTGCGCCTCATGCCGCCCTAGCCGAGGCCGCGGGTGACGTGACCGGGGATTAGTCCGTCACCCGCCGAGAGGCCGACCGCGTGAGGAAAGACCGACGTCCTCCTCGAGGGGGGGACGTCGGTCGATGGGAGGGTACCCCAATAGGGGGTATTCCGTCGGGCCGACCACTGACGACAAGTTAACGCTGCTCCAGTGGTCGGCCCAACGACGAAGGCGACGTGGTTTTCGGGTGGGTCGCGGGAGTTGCGTGCTTAAGCCCCTCTGTCGCCCCGGACGGAGTGGTGCGGAGGCGCGCCGACCGCGGCCCACCCACAAAAAAAAAAAAAAAAAGACATTATATTCGCGTGTACGTTACGATCTGTATTCAACTGACCCCATATTGCACACAAATTGGCTGAATAACTAGATGGATTGTGTGAACACTTGTTTCTATAAGAATAAGCTAACTGACATTCGATTTGTGATATTATTACATTTTTAAAGTATATTTTCTATGTGATGACGGTGTAAGAATACAATTCACCTCCTCCTCTCTTGTCCGTGGGTGTCATAAAAGACGCATATAACATATTTTCAAAAGAAGGAAAACAAAACCACATATCAACATGTCTGACCTACGTGGTCAATTTCTCTCCTATAATGGAGGAAGACCGAGGCCAGTAGTGGAACGTGTATGGGCTGAGAAGATAATGATGATGAAAATATGTTTATTCTACTTTTCATTGTATGGGTAAGATTATAATACTATCCATGTGGTTGGAAGAACACAATTCACCACCCCTATCTAGCCCGTGGATGTCGTAAAAGGTGACTTACGGGTATGATATGCATATAGCATCTATGCAAGAGATGGCAAACTTAGGTTATTTGCAATCCACAACTCCATGCGATTACTTTATCCGCTCTTTAGACACGTTTTTTTAATTAAAAAAACTAATTTCGAAATTATGCAATAGATTTGATAAAATTTCACTTGTATTTCACCATTATTTCTGATCTACTCGGTAACCTCACAATAAATGTATTAAATAGTATAATTCTTATAAGAAACAGGCTGCTCACGACCTAATAAAAATATAAAGCGTACATATTTTATTATAGAATTATGCGAGTTATCATGTCTTAAATGTGAACAGGGCGTGTTCTTCTCAAGTATTCGTGTACCTTGTTTGTATACAATGCGTTAATAAAGCATATCGCTCT
Source organism: Lymantria dispar (assembly GCA_032191425.1). NCBI lineage: Eukaryota > Metazoa > Arthropoda > Insecta > Lepidoptera > Erebidae > Lymantria > Lymantria dispar. Next base: position 35,007,113 of record CM063448.1, read on the forward strand.
AAATGTGGTATCATTATTCCGCGAGATCTGGTTTACCGGTACATTCATATGAAATAATTAAATACCGGTAATATTGTGGAGCATGGGGAGGGAGCACGGGTACAACCAAATTTTAATATCGATGTCACAAATTCACAATAAAACAATAAAAATATGCATGAAATAATACTAATATGATATTCATAAATAAAATGTGAAAAATAACAATTGTTTACTGGATTTTAATTTCATCGATGAGAAATGAAAAAATGAGATTTTGAACTTTTTTTTTTGGGTGGGCTATGGTCAGCGCTCCCGCCGTCCGGATCCGACGCGCAGCCTCATAACCCTCCTTGGTCGTTGGACCGACCACCGGTACCGATTGTCCTCCGTGGTCGGTCTGACGGAATACTTTGTGGGGTACCCTCGCCTCGCAGAAGGCGGCGACAGAATCCCAGTTCCTGACGCTGCCGAGCTTCTCTATCTCTAGCAATAGTCGGCAACATCAGGTCGGCACTGATGACTGTGACGAGTTCACGGCGCTGCTCGGCCCACGCTGCACACACCTCGAATATGTGATGTGCCGTGTTCCTGCCGCAATCGCAGTGGTGGCAGGATACTGTCCTGCTCTCCCTTCTCACGACAAAATTTTGAACATTTTGGCGGGTTATAACTAACAAAATTATTTACGCCCATAACAAATTTACTTAATAAAAACTAAAACTATTTTGACCGATTTTATTGCGTTTGTATTTGATTTTTGATTCTCCGACGTTTCGAATACTTTACGATCGATCCGTGACAATGAACACTGAAAAGTGTTCGGTACCTCGGGCAATCAAAAATCAAATAGAAACCTGCTCAAATCTGTAAAATAGTTTTATTCCAAACTAGCTGATCCGGCTAACTTCGTACCGCCATAATTTTTTTTGTAAATATATTTTCGAAATTGCCGAAAATATAGTCTCTGGAAAAACCATTAAACGGTCGAATCTTACTGGACAAATGTCCAGTAAGATTCGACCGTCTTGGTCGCAGCATTGTTAATGATGATTCAAAGAGAATACAAATTACTGATTATTGATATCTGACAAAACTATAATTATCGAATTTTCAATCATATTTAACTATAGACAAAATTACGTTTAGCTGTCATTTGCGTTTTGTTATTACATATCAAATGCGTTTTTGTTATACCACGTTTCTTTGACATTTTATCGAACGGGAAACGGGAACGCGATCGAACAGGATTAAAGTATCTTATGTCCGTCTCCTGGTTCTAAGCTACTTCTCCATCAATTTGCAGCCAAATCGTTACAGCCATTCTTGAGTTATAAATAGTGTAACTAACACGACTTTCTTTTATATACATACTAGCAACCCGCCCTCGCTTCGCTTCGGTTTCAATCACCTTACCCACTTGGTTCCCTTAGAGGGTTAAAATTGACAAATGCTGTTTATTCATTTTTACTAAAGGGTATGGAGTGTGGTGTTGGAATACCATTCACCACCCCCTCTCTTACCAGTGGCTGTCGTAGGGGACGACTAAGAGATTATAATATGCATACAACATCTATGCAAGAGAAGAAAAACTAAAACCTATGCCAACACGTTTGACCAGTGTGGTGTAGTAGGTCAATTTCCTTCTCATAATTAAGGAGGCTCGAGCTCAACAGTGGGATGTATAAGGGTTGAAATGATGAAAAAAATTATGAATGAACAGTATTTATGCAAAATTTCAAGAAAGTCGATGAAGATTTTTTCACCCCTTAGGGAATGAATTCCAAAAAATCCTTTCTTAATGAGTACCTACTTCACGAAATAAAATTACGGTCAAAATTGCATGTTTCTAGCTTCAGTAATTTCCGCTCGGCGTTAATGAGTTAGACAACCAAATTCTTTATACCTATTTACACCCTTAGAGGGTGAAAATTAAAAATGCTGAAATACGTGTTTATTTATTTTTATTAAAGAGTATTTGTAGAGAATTTCATGAAAATCGATTACGACTTTTTTTCTCGCTATACAAACTTTACTACTACGGTTTACCCCCTTAGAGGTTGAAATTCAAAAAATCCTTTCTTAGTGGGTTTCTACGTCACCCAAAGAAACTAATGTCAAAAGTTCATGTTTCTGGCTTTAGTAGGTTCGGCTCTGCGATAAGTCGGTAAACTGACATCTTTTTACCTATTTTACACCCTTAGAGGATGAAAATGGACAAACGCTGAAACACGTGTTTATTTATTTTTATTAACGAGTATTTGTGCTTAATTTAAAGACAGTAGCTAAAGATTTTTTTTCTTTCCATACAGACTTTACCGTTGCGTTTCATCCACTTAGGGGTGGAATTAAAAAAAAATCTTTTCTTTGTGGGCGCCTACGTCACGAAATGAAACTACGGTCTAAATTTCATTTTTCTAGCTTCAGTAGCTTCGGCTCACCCTGTTCCTTTATATGTATATTATTGTTAACGCCCCCGCAACACCCCTTGCAGGTGGAATTTCATAAAATCCGTTCTTAGCTGATCTCTACTCGACAAAAGGAATATTTCTGCCAAATTTCAAGTCTGTACGCCTTATGGTTCCAGAGATATGGTGATGAGTCAATATATCGCTCGCAAAACCCGCCTCTTATATATATATATCTGTAATACTCGCCTAAACATGAGATATCATTATGCAATAAAATCCGTAAAAATGCTTTTATTTATAATATGTGATACTCTTTCCGTGTGGTGACAAAGTTATAATACAATTTACCACTTCCTATCCTGCCCGTGGATGTTGTAAAAGACGACTAAGGGATATAATATGCACATAACATCTGTGCAAGAGAAGTAAAACTCGAAAAGAAACCCTACTCCAACATGTCTGACCAGCGTGGTATAGTAGGTCAAAATTCCCTCCCATTGTGGAGGAGGCCCGAGTTCAACAGTGGGACGTATGTGGGTTGCGATGATGATGATGATATGATATTCGAGTAAACATTAGAAAGCATTATTTACAATTTTATTTAATTTCACTTGTATATATGTCGTAGAATTTTGCAATCAATATTTCACCTACTTCTGCTGAAGCTATCGACCTGAAAAACTACACACACAAGTTTGTTTTACGTGACAATGCACAATTACATACTTTAAATGTAAAAATGCCTGCTCTGTATTTATCGTGAAACCTAGACGATTATAAACGTGATTTTGTTTTTATTTTTAAGCCAAATAATCCTCGAAAAAAATGAATTCTGTGTCCCAGTGACACAGTCTATCGATGTCCACTGTTTGACAAAAGCCTCTTCTCCAAGAGTGGCTTCTGCTGATTCTGATCATCATTATTTCAGCTGGAATACGTTCCACTAATGGACTCGAATCCCCTCAAAATGGGCGGGAAATTACCCTAATATAGTCTAGCCAGAGGTTTTATTTCGAGTTTCACTTCTTTTACAATTCGCAATCGTATTTTATGATCACATGTGACAAAGTAAGAAGTTGGCGATAAAATCTCTTCTCACACAAGGATCATGTTTATCAGTCGGTCATTTTATATTTCCCGACAAATGTTATCTGTTACATCTTTAATCGTAATTGTTTATATTATAACATATTCTACAGCATAAATCCGCGCAAAACTATTTATTGCTGAATATTACGCAGCCTGTATCATTTTCTAGTCATCGTTTCCAGTAACAGATTGCTAGGATTCTATTTTAAAATGGATGAGAATTCGATACGGATTTATTAGTATATATTTTGCGGTAAGATCGTTGTTTATAGAACGAAGTCAAAAATGATATGCAAGCGAAAAATTATTATAACTTGAACATATGTTTAATAGAAATTCGTTCAGACTATCGGCTTCTGTCTACAGCAGCGGGCCAGTCCCTCCGGGGTAGTACCACACATCTGACAATAAGTGATATTGCTGCTCATGGATTCTTGCAATACCAGGAACACTTCAAAGCCGTTGCCTATCGTGAAGAATGTGCTCCTTCTAAACCCTATTTAAAGAAGGACGTATCATAATGCATATGAAGAAATACTGAAAATAAAATTTTATACCAATCCGTCTGAGTAGCTTGGCATAATTAAATTCCCCTTCCTATTATAGAGGAAGCTCCAGTCAAGCAGTGAGACGTATATGAGCTGAGCTGATATCATAGTATTCGGGCAACATAACCAGCATGTACGTTATTCCAGATCCTACACTTACGTGAAGGAAATGATCGCCGAAAACATATATGTAGTTGAAAATCCTAACGTTTCCAGGTGCAATGTTGGTCTAAAATCTTACACGTGGTAATCATCTTTCGCTTACAAATTATATTTTAGTAGCCTAGTATGTAGATCTCTGTATTTTAACAGTTTTTTTTTCTTTTTGAAGAACCACATTATAGTCCATAAAATATAGCTTGATCTCTGTGACAAATGTCAACGAAGTAAGTTTGAACGAGCGACATGTTTACAATATCATTTTGTATCAAATATATTTTCATTCTTTTCGTGCCAGTTTTATTGCAACTGAATTGCAATAAATTATAAATATAAAAATATTAATATTCATGCCTAAAATGTACCTATATAGTAAGTATTGAAATACCTAGTAAACTTTTTATACATAAATGACGCTTACAAGGTCATACTGAATTGAAAATAAAAAAGAGATGGGACAGTCGATATACCTAAATCGATAACCCATCTTTATTCAATTATTCATAAAAGAAATAAACACAATACAGTACCTATATAAAACTTTTAACATATTTTTTACAATTAAAACAGACAGTTACATTATAAAATACATAAATTGAATTAATTAAACATTAAAAAACTACTTCTCGTCTCAGAGTAGATGATAATATTATGTACGCATTATTGTCAATAAATTAGATATATTTATTTATAAAACAGTCGTAATTGATTGATTGATCTAACGACTGTCCCTATTTGGCAAAAAATGATAAATGTTCTAGCAGTAACGCTCCAGTGATGACGACAATAGTGACCTAGACCTTGATTGTACTCCTTTTGAATAATTAAAACAGTCAAAAAACAGTTTGTTTGAAATAAATTCAAAAAATTTTAATAGAAAATCACAATTATAAAAATAAAGAGTTCTATCGATAAAAAACTACGGACTTTATCGTAAGCGTGACAGCACTACTGACTCGTGCACGCCACTGTTGTGCTGAAGCCACCTTCATAATAGGAGGCAAATTGATCTGCTATACCGGGCTGGTCAGTTGTATTGGCATGGGATTTTATTTCAGGCGGTGCAGGCCGGAGTACCTGCGCCTGATACCGCCTTAGCCGAGGTCGCGTGGAAAGGACGTCGAGAGGACTCCACAGGGAATTCCGTCGGGCCAACCACAGAGGACAAGGAACACGGTACCGGTGGTCGACGCAACGACGTAGGCGACGAGCTACGGTGGGTTACGGGGCCACGCGCCGCCCCGTCGGCGTCGTCGCCCTGGATGGAGCCGGGCGGCGGGTGCGCTGACCATAGCCTACCACAAAAAAAAAGGGATTTTATTTAGATTCTTCTCGGTATAAATGTTATATACATATCATATCCCTTAGTCGTCTTTTACGATACCCTCTGGCAAGACGGGGGTTAGTGAAGCGTAAAGACGTAGAACGCATGCCTGCGAACCTACATTCAATGCATTCGTTCCGACCTCGTCTAACTGCATTTTGACATGTCTTGTCACCTTGCAAATTCTGACATTGTCATGACAAAGAACTGACAAGCAAGGGGTAGACGAGTATAACCCTCGGGTCAACAATAACATAAAAATAACTTTTAGTTTGTTACTTGAGAAATACGTTTTATTACGACCTTATTTCGATCTAATGTAATGCGTTTTAATTTTAATCTTATTAATATTTGTGATATGATATTAGATTACTTTAAGGTCAGCGCTTTTGAAAGGATTAATGTCTGTACCTATAAAAAATTAATATTGTATATTAATTTATTGTATTGATGATAGTTTTTTGGGTGAAGAATACGATTCACCATCCCCTATCATGCCCGTGAGTGTCATAAAAGAAGACTAAATGATTTCATATATTTATAACATCTATGCAAGAAAAGAAAAACTGAAATTCTATTTCAATCCGTCTAGCGCAGTGTTATCATTGCAGCTCATATGTTGCACTGTTGGACTAGAACCTCTGCCACAATAGTAAGCAAATTTACTTACTTTACCATGCTAGTCAGACGTGTTGTTATAGGGTTTTATTTCTAGTTTGCCTTCCCTGCTTAGATATTATACGTATATTACAATCTCTTAGTCGTCTTTTACGACACCCACGTGCAAGAGAGGCGGTGGTGAATTGTTCTTGTTTTTGTTATTTTGAGTGGCAAGCAGCTTAACCAATGATAATTCATAAAGAAAGCGTGCCCTTGAAAATATTTTGGTCTCAGAATATGAATAAGAATAGATGAATAGTTTATAGAGTGAATGGTATGTACTCGTATATTCTAAGCGATGTTGTAACAGTACATACGTTTAAGAATTTATCAAATAAACATTTTATTACAGGTCTCACGCGCTTAAATATTTTATACTCTTAATTAGCTTTACATTGTGTTCATGGGAGAAAGATTATCCTGGTTTTATTTTTCTCTGAACACATCATACCTATTGCACATTTTGCATCATGTATTATAATTCTCAAAATATACGAGATATTGTGAAATTTTATGAGTGAGGCGTCGACAGGTGGACCGTTACGGGGTCCGAGAAACAGCAAAGCATTCGTTTTATTTAGGCCGCAACGCGATTCACCAGATCACCTCTTCGATGCCGAGTGTGTTCAAACGTATCGCCTCTTCAAAATAAGCCCAACCCGGGGAAGCTACCTCGCAATGACCAATCGTAACCAATATACCATACATACGGTCTCCTCCTCCAAGTTTTAGTACTCTGCCTGTTACACGCAGAGTATACTGTGCCGTTTTAAATAATCTGCCACCATCCATAGAGACGGGGATGTTACCGAAGCGGTACCCTGATGTAAGTGAATGACAAACTATTGAATGAGTTGGCGAAGATATATATGTATCCGAGCCTTTAGGCGCAATCAATTAATGCCGGAATAACAATATTTAACTGGCTCAAAAACGGTATAACGAAAAAACCGGTCATATTCGAAAAAGTAACTCTGCTTGACCTAAAAAGCGTTGCTCACTGGTAACACGTCAGTTTTGACGTCTTTAACAAAACTATGCACCGATGCAACGGGCAACAAACAATTAACAATAGCTCTACAGAAATCTTCGCAAGAATGGACAGATGTTACTAAGGTTTACTCCAAAATTGAAATAAGCGTGCGACTAAGCTTCCGTGTTGCATGAACCGGTTTGTTTCACAAAAGTTTGCTTTGAAACTGTGAGAAAATTGTGATGAACCAAATTTAACACAGTTTCATAATTAATAACAATGCATTATTGTGCCCGAGAGATCAGTGTTAGCCATGTGGCAGACCAATAGATTCGTAAGTAAAGTCTCGGATTTGATTACCACCGAGTATACCTGTGATTTTTGAGTTATATGTGACATATACATATACACTCATTTGCAAAAAAAACGGGCACCTAAGCAATGAACCATTTCAAATGTTAATATTTCTTTGTTTGATAATTATAGGTAGTTTTATCCACACAATTTGCTAAATTAATAAGAAAATAATCGTTTTCATCAGTATTTCATAAAATTTAGATACAATTTATGGGAAATAATGCTAAACCTCGCTAGTAGTGTATATTCGCTAGTAGTGCATATGCTCATGAAGTAAAAATAAAAAAGTTTTTTTGTTTGTTTTTCTTTAATAAAGTAAAAGCAGATAAATGTTTAGTATCGAGTGTGACCCCCTCTAGCTAAAATCACAGCTTGAATTCGTCTGGGCATGCTAGCGAGTATATCCCGGATACTTGCTTGCGGAATACGTTCCCACTCCGCAGTAATCACATTCTTCAGCTCTCTGATGGTCTGCGGAGCCGGGTGTACTGATCTCACACGCCGTTTCAGAACGTCCCAGACATGCTCTATGGGATTGAGGTCGGGACTTCGAGCTGGCCAATCCAAACGACGAATGCCGACCTCTTGCACATACGCATTAACATCGCGGGAGCGGTGGGCGCGAGCATTGTCGTCCATAAAAATCGAGTCTTCACCTAGAGCGGCCAATGCGGGTTGTGCATGAGAAATTAGAACTTCCGTTATGTATCGATGCCCAGTCAGTGAGCCGTTTTCAATGAAGACTAACTCTGTACGATCCATTGAATTTATTCCTGCCCAAAACATAACAGAGCCCCCACCATAAGGTGTGATTTCTTCGAAACATGCCTCTGCAAAGCGTTCTCCTTGTCTTCTTAGCACTCGCCGACGTCGATCTTCACCGAACAGAGATATCCTGGCTTCATCAGAGAACAAAACCCTATTCCAATCGTCTTGAGTCCATGATTCACAATTTCTAGCGAACCTAAGCCTGTGAACTCTGTGCTCACGGAGTAATTTGGGGCCGCGGGCCGGGCGGTGACTGCGTATATTGGCAGCGAGAAGCCTCCTCCTGACTGTCCATAGACTAATATGCACATTTCTTACTTCTTGGAGGTTGTTCTTAAGATCCACATACGAAGATTTGCGATTTCTCAATGCGCGACTCACAAGAAAACGATCATCCCGTGGTTGGATACATGGTTTTCTTCCAGAACCAGGCCTTCTCTCGACGGAACCAGTCTCCTGATATCGCTGCCAGGTCCTTTGGACTGTCGAGCGACTAACATTTAGCCTCCTAGCCACGAAACATTGGCTGCAACCCTCTTCAAGCAGCGCGATAATTTTGGTAGCTTTTACCACTTTATCTACCATTTTTGATACAGCCAAACAGCATTAAATAAAGCTTTGACAGTCAAGGATATGAAATTAATCGATAAAAATTGAATAAAAGTTATGAAAGTCGATGTTAACTTCTGGAACTTCGCGCCAAAAATGTAGGATAAAAAGGGGTTTTCTGTAAAAATGAACATCAAATGAAAATATTGAATTTAGAACGTACTTTTTTAAATACCACAGCATTTTTAAAACCGGCCAGTAACGTGTACAAACGATTGAAACCTTTTTGGTATTGTATCTTTTTAAATATGAATGAAAATCAAAACCGCCCGTTTTTTTTGCAAATGAGTTTATAATCCTCAGAGAACCGCGGGGAATTGTCCTTAGGACTAAGGAAGAAGGACCATTAATGGACGTAAAGAACAACTAGACTCAGTACAATGATTTGTGGATCACAAATAATTGTACTGCTTTGGAATCCAACTCATGACGCTCGAGGTGGGAGGGCACAATTTAGATCACTACGCCATCTGTGTAGACAATTTTCTTGTAAAAATTGTGAAACACCATGCCTCAGAGAGTAGGTTAAGCCGTTGGTCACAACCTTCTAGTTAAGTTTTGGAGGATATTTTTTTATGTTCTTATTAACTAATTTTACGCTATATTTCGATAGAAGTCATGCGAGTATTTTTGGGAATGCTCGGCAAAATACTTAAAATTTGTCATATGAAAGCAGTTTGTAGAGTTTGATACATTGTTCTTTGCCAACTATTCCTAGTCCCCTTATTCCTTTCATCTAAGGTAATATAGATGCTAATTATAGCATGTTCGATTATATTGCGGCCTTAAATAGTCTGCTATTGATAATAATCTAACCAGGAAGGTTGGTGGTCTTTTGTCTATATTATATACTAGCAACCCGCCCTCGCTTCGCTTCGGTTATATGTTATAGGTTATAGTCGTTTTACCCGCGTAGTTCCCGTTCCCGTGGGAATACCGGGATAAAATATAGCCTAGTTTACGCCCTGATATTATAGCTTTCCATTGGTGAAAGAATTTTTGAAATCGTTTCAGCCGTTTTGAAGATTACCCGGAACAAAGAGACAGACAGACAGACAAAAATTTTTTAATTGCTATTTTAGGCATAGGTGTCGTGCAAATAACCATGTGAGCATGAAAAAAGCCTATTATTTTGACATTACAAACAGACACTCCAATTTTATTTATTGGTATAGATAAGTGTCCCGTACCTACCCAACAGTGAGATTATTATAAGTTATTTAATCGTCAAATCTTTTTTGTGCAATTCAAACAAATTGCCCCACAATGTATAAGCAATTTTATTAACGAAGAAATATATTACTACCGCATTAATTTACAAGTTTTATAAGATATACTGCATAGAAATAATTGTAATGGATTTAATGGCCCATAAATTTGTTCAAAGCCTTTTAATATCGGCGTCTAATGCCATTTTGTTCGGGAACTCTTTTATGGAAGGATGCGCGCATGCCTTGTATCCAAGGGTAAAACTATTTGATTTATAGCGTCTTTAGTTTTGTAAAAGAATAGGTATGAAAATATTATAATAATATAAATTATTCAGGATTTCATTTTGTGACATTCTAAGCATCCTCTAAGCGCTTTAATTATAAGCATCTATTTTATTATGTTAATCATTGTAAAATGTATTTTAGTATTAAATAATTTAATTTATTTTTTTTTCTTATTTTAAGATAATGGAAGTGAGAGGTATGGATCTATACTAGTCAGAGAGGTAGTGAAAATTTAGCCCCAAAGGACCTTCTAGGCCCCTTTAGGGCTAAATTTTCGCTAACTACCTTTCCTGAACCAAAATCTGATTCATATTAGAATCCGCTAAGATGATGAATTTGTTTAATCACTTGGACTTAAAGTCTTGAATTACAACAAAAGACAATACAATTGCAGTCGCCGCAGTCATAATAACTGCTGAGATAACAAAAATTGTGATTAATTATTATAGGCATTTATAATGATGATATTAGCACTAAAGTCACTGAACTATGTGTGCGTTGAAACAAAATAATAAAATGAAAAATATAATTAAACCAAGCAGGAAGCGTTTTATGTGATAGAAGCACACGGTCGTCTATCTACAGCCGCGGGCCGGTACGTCCGGAGTAGTACCACACTCTCAGAAAATCGACATCTGAGTAGCAGCAATTTATTACTGCATTTCGTTCGGTGAGCGAGAGAGCCGGAAGCCCAACTTTTTGAGGGTGTTTGAGTGTGGTGGGTTTTGATAACACCTTTAATATCACCGAACCTCATTGCACGCACTCACGCTTCTTTCACTTTCTTCACGGTAGACAGCGACCTAGCAAAAATCCATGAGCGGCCTAATCACTTACCATCAAGTTGTACTGTTTGTTTGTTTGCCACCAACAGCAATAAAGAAGGAGAAACTGTTGACGTAACTAGTACTAAAATATCATAGTTACATAGTGTCGATGTTATCATTAATCCCGCTATGCGATTATCTAGATGCAGACCCAAATACAAAGATATTATTCATTACCCTAGAGTGTGTCTTTAAAAATTAATAATCTTCTCACAAAACTACCCTTACATGTTCCGCCCTTCTCTCTTGGGTGTCACCCCTAGCAATTCCTGTCCAATCGCAACGTCTTAAAATTGCAACTTTATTTGCACCCTTCTTGGGTTACATAAAAAATAGATCAAGGGATGTCCCTTCTCCGTAAAGGATCGTACGAATATTTCCCCAAGGCGAATTGAATTTTTATTTTTTTTTTCGCAATTCCATCCGATTTTGTGGGATCTCGTTTTAGTTACGCGGTTTTATTTTTAACGTAAGTTTTTATAGTTTTTTTGTAACTATAGAGATATAAACGAATTATAAATCTGAACTTTATGTTTTTCTTTACTATTATTACGATTTGCAATATATGAGTATGTGCGATTTCCTTGTGGTGACGAATTAAGAATACAATTCACCACTCCCTATCTTGGCCGTGGATGTCTTAAAAGACGATTAAGGGATATAATACGCATATAATATCTATGCAAGAGAAGAAAATCTGGCAAGAAATTCCTATACCAACCTGTCTGATCAGCGTGGTATAGTAAAATCAATTTCCCTATTGTGGAGTGAGCTCGAACTAAGCAGTGGGACGTATACGAGCTGAGATGATGTGTGTATACTAAAGTAATTTAGCTAGTTGTCTTGCTACGACGCTTAATAAACCCGATGCAATACTGGCACTAGCGATGGGACGAATTACTTTTTTTTTCAATTCGAATCAATGAATTAAAATTACTATTGATTCGAATCGCAATTCGAATTGATTCGGATCGTCACATTCGTCACGTCAGCATTATAGTCAAATTCGTACTCGTGTGTCAAGTCATCCGCCTGTGAAACCGAGTTGGCGAGTTATAATTCGTTTACATTATTATTAGAGCGAGTTTCTTTTGCAGATCGGTTTGCATTACGAATGAGTCGAGATTTTGAGTTACAGCAGTGTGCTCGGTATTTGGTTACGGAAAGGGGACTTATAGGTATATTGACTTTGAAACACGTAGGTAATGACAATATGTACTCTTTTATTATTATGATTAAAATCAGCACACTAAATAACAAAAAGTAATAATAAAATCATATACAAAAAATACTTTTTTTAAAATAAAGTCTGATTCTAATTAATAATTACCCGATAAATCAACTTTAAAAAAAAATAAATACGTTTTTATACGTCTTAGGTATACTCATAATTAATAACTATTATTTATAATTACGTAAACGAGCAGTCAACAAAAGCATCGTGCGAGGGACAGAAAACGAATCAACGAATAGAAAACGAATCAACGAATGTCCTATCAAACCGAGTCGACTGATCGCCGCGTCGCGCCGCCGCGGCCGCCCGTGCTACGAGTACCTACCTGCCTAAGTACGACACGAGTTAACGAATTGATTCGGTTTCGGTCAACGACGATTCGAATGAACGAGTCAATAGTCTTATTCGAGTTATTCGAATTAAATGATTCGAATTACGCAACGCTAACTGGCACTTAGTAAATCTCTTTCGACTAGGGACATTTGTCCCCAATGATATTAACAAGATTATCGTTAAACGTGAGTCGCCTGTTGTCTAACAGCGACTTACGTTCATTTTAATTAATTTGATGAACTAATTTTGTTCTGTTGCAGCTAGCTGCAATCTTGTTTGCCGAGTAACGGTGTTGCTAATCCAATATTCTTTAGCATTTCTTTATCTTATATCTTTAAACGAGCAATTCTTGTAAATATATATATTTTCAGGATCTCTGCAACGGCTCCAACGATTTTGTTGAAACTTGGCATACTAGAGGATTCGGGCCCAAAAAATCGATCTAGCTAGGTTTTATGTATAGAAAATGTTGTTTTGTCAGTGTATTTGGCAGACAATATAATGACATTAAATTTTAAAAGAATATGAATTCAAATTTTGCCATCAATGTCATTAGTTACGATAGCTCAGTGGCGAAGTAGTCAGGTATCGTTTTATTTTTGACATAGGCGACAAACGGCGTCGAATCGAATCTCGGTGTTATTATTATTCTCTTTTTGTAATTTTTTATATAATTTTCATTATTTATTTTTTATTAATATATATCTAAATAAATGCTACAAAAATACTCCGAGCGAAGCTCGGTCAACCTGATATTTAATTTAAAGAAGATAAATTAGATTGGCCCGTGTGATGACGAAATAAGGATATAGTTTGCCAACTCGTCTCATGGGATGTCGTAAAAGACGAATAAGGGATATAAAACGCAGATAATATCTATGCAAGAGAAAGAAAACTCGACGTAAATCCCTACGCCAACACGACGTGTGTAATTTCCCTTCTATTGTGGAAGAGGCGCGAGCCCAACAGTGGGACTTACATGGGCTGAGGTGATGATGAAATCAGATTATAAAATGTTATATAATGTTTTAATCAAAGAACTTTAATAGTTAATTCATAATTGACTATTAACTGCCCAGTTCAGGCATAACAGTCGGGTTTACGAGACGTTGGGAACTCTATCTACATTTTAATTTATCACCTTTTGTCACTTTTTTGCATGTGTAACTTACTCGGACTATTGGGTGAATGCTCAGAGCTCTTGTCACTATTGTATACTTATATCCGTTTGGCATTCTCTTCATTGGCATAAATTGACCAAACGTTTGATTCCGCTATTTTTATTTTCGTTTGTAATTTGAATTTATACTTGTTAATGAACAGGGAAGTATTTTTTAACAAATTAATAGATACTTATTACTTGTGACGTTTTTCTTCTTTGGCAACGTTGTGGGTTTTTTATTGGGTGAAACGTTTTCAAGTGGCGACCATGAATTTGACGACGCACTTTAGAAGGACTGGCTGAACTATCGACATCATAAAAGTTGTAGGTAACCGTTGGATTCAAGTGGCGAAGAACTGTTCTCGAGTTGCGTTCTTGTGGGGATACCTGCATCTAACATTAGATTTTGACAGGATGTTGGATGGATTTCGTGTTAATCTTTTATCGTTGCTTTGGATAGGTTATAATGTGGGCTTTTTCGTGTGGTGATGGAAGAAAACGATTCACATGCCCTTTCTTACCCGTGGGTGTCGTAATGACGACTGTGGGGTGTTATTGCAAGTGAGTATCCCTCCTATTATAGAGAGTAGGCACGTGCCCAATGGTGGGGCATATATGAGCTGTGCTGATAGTCTGGACACACTCAGCCCAATCCGTCCCGGTCGAAGGACGGATGGCATCCCATAATCTACGATACCCCCTCTACATCGCTGTTGGACTGTCCTCTGGTACCTATTCCTTGACCTCGATGACCAGACAAGTTAACCCTGCCAGTCAATTAGAATATATCTCGATATCAAAGGTCAAGTGATTTTCAGTTTACTACATCGCTAACTTAATTATGCATTCAAAACAGCGTGGGTAACTAAATACATGCAAATAATTTGCGACGGTATTCATCCGTATTCATCCTATTCTTAGATACGTGTCAAACTATATTAGCCATGTAACGAATATCAAACTTCAAGGTGACGTAATACAATGGGATTTGTGTGTTTCAATTATCTGCATATTTTGTTTGTTTTAATTTAAGTCTTATCACAAAGAAATAAGATTGATTTTACGAATAAAATCTTCCTGATTTGTCTATGGTCTCGAGTCTGAAATTGCAAATATCATGCAAATATTTCCTTTAATTCGAAGGGTGGGCTTTACCATTTCGTATGGCAATAGTTTTTGTATGGATTAGATTTCTAAGTACATTTTAATTAGGGTACTATTGTTGTGATTCTTTTGTCATATCGAGTACAAGTTTGACATATCGTGACATTATCTTGAGTGATGGGAAATAACGTCATTTGCGGTTAGTTACGGCGTTAATCCGTTACGGCTATTGGCTTTAAATCCTTTGCGGCAGATAGCCAATTTTTTACAAGCATCGTAAATATTGTTATGCTGATTTGTACAGTTTAGTGGTTTTTACTTTTTTTCTTCGAATACAGGTTTTATTAGTTATTGGCTTAAAGCAAACTTCTTATGTATATTTATCTTAAATATTGTTTCTATTTGCAATTGCAACAATATATTTGTCCGTACGTTGTCCAGAGTTTGATCAATTAACTTTTATTATTTTTTAATATAAAATTGTTCAATCATTAATAATACAGTTAATTACATAATATGGCAATCTACCTAGATGTATATATTTCTATGCGAATAATAAAAGACTCTTAGTTATTGATATTTTAAGGTTATTTTATTTCTATCTGGGATATAGTCTGTTCAGAGTTAACAACTGTTGGAAATGGCATTGCAGAATTTAACTGGCTTAGAAACTCCTGCGTTGTTTTAAACTAAGTAAAGAAACGCGAGTGGCTGTCAAACTTAGTATTAAATTTAACAGTCACCCGCGCTGTCACGTCACGAAAGAAATAGACTTCACACATATGCATTGCTTACTATACTAAGTGCTAACCTTGACTAAAATATGTTTAGCATAAAAATATATTATATAGCTTCAATAAATCTCGTACATCCCTATTCGCAAAATCATTCGTCATTCGCCCAATAATGTCACAAAATGATTAATAACGTTTGCACATTGGTGTTAACTTTTAATATTTCGGCTCGTATCATTAATCTATATGAGAGTAACAGTAGTGACGTAAATGGAGTGAAATTGTACGTATCGATCCGTCAATACGTAACGCGAATCATTAATTTGAGAATCAACGTACCATGCATGCTATCCTTGTTGAAATTATACTTTTTTGGCGCGACAGGAGAAAAATTATGAAAGTAAATTTATACGATGCGCGCGCGCGCACACCGTCACGAAAAGCCGACACCCTGAAGTTAAATAGTCAACATCTTTTACGATGCGCGCGCACACCGTTACAAATGTGAACGAAATAATGCGTTATAATAAAACTGTATAAAATCCTTTTTTTTCTATTTCCGCGGTCAATCTTGCGACTGTCGTGCGCGGCCGATGCGACAATAGTCAAAGTATGAAAATGTATGGCGCCGTTTCTGTCATTGGCATTACGGCTAATGATGGAGTAAGAATACCAAGGTCGCTATCCCTTTCCTTGAGTCTAAAATGGCTTAGTTTCCTTTTTTAAAGCACCGTGTAACCCGTGCGGTATCAGAGTAAAAAACGTCATTAACATGTGGTGACGGGCGTTTCCGTGTGGTGACGGAGTAAGAATACAATTCACCACACCCTCTCTTACCCGTGGGTGTCGTAAAAGATGAGTACTCTTACTCATATACCTATATAGTCTGCTGCATATAATATTTATGAAAGAGAAAGTAAATTCGATATAAAACCCTATACCAACCCGCCTGACCAAGTGGTATAGTATGTCAATATCACTCTCATAGTGGAGGAGGCTCCAGCCCAACAGTGGGACGTATAACGGCTGAGATGATGATGATGATACTAGCACGTCCAACTAGCGTGGTATAGAAGTCAATTTCCCTTCCAATGTAGAGAAGTCTTGAGCCCAGTAGTGGGACGTACATGTGTTGTAACGATAATGATGATATAAAACAGACGATGACGTAGTCTGCTATAAATTTAAATTACCATATAATACAATTACAATTGTGTATCTACAATTTGCATATCTAACAGGAGTTCGTAAATAAATATTACATCAGAGACTTGCAATAAATATAATCTTATTCAGCGCGTTATATTAAATGCCCAGTTAGTGAATTGAAGTCCTTGCAATTTCATCATGACAATCTCAGCTAATATACGTCTAAGTGCTGAACGTGTACCTTCTCCATAACAGGATGAAAAATTAATGATATCTGATGTTTACGCGAGCACTATACACATTGTAAATAAAACTACTTTTACGGATTATATCGCGTTTGTATTTGATTTATGATTGCCCGACGTTTCGAACACTTTGCTGCATTCATGGTCACGGGCGGACTAAGGTGTCTCACGTCCAACAAGTAATCGTTATTACAGACATTTATTTAAGAAAAATTACCTATTAAACCATGCTAATTAGATAGACGCTTGCGCTGATGTTATCTATATCAATAAATAAAATTGGAGTGTCTGTTTGTAATGTCAAAATAGTAGGCTTTTTTCATGTTCACACGGTTATTTGCACTATACTTATGCCTAAAATAGCAATTAAAAAATTTTTGTCTGTCTGTCTATTTGTTTCGGGTAATCTTCAAAACGGCTGGACGGATTTTTTATCCCGGTATTCCCACGGGAACGGGAACTACGCAGGAGAGACGACTGAAACCGAAGCGAAGCGAGGGCGGGTTGCTAGTATGAATATGACATCCCCTAGTTCTCTTTTAAGACACCGATGGTAGATGTAATGTCTGTTGTTTCTTTACGGGATAAAATGCAGAAGCAGATTTGTAGAGGAACGGTTGGAATCAATAAATATGCAGAGGTTAGTACACTAGCCTGGCAATGAGCAGGCCGCATTGTTCAAAAAATTGATAACAGTAGAAGTGATAAGCACACAGTTTAGAAAAAGTCTCGAGAAACCGTTAGAGTCAAAAACCAATAATGGTAGGACCGTACTATTGACAGTTGTCTGTCTACAGCCGCGAGCCGGTCCGTCCGGGGTAGTACCACATTGAGCAGAAAATTGACGTCCGAGTAGTAGCAATTTGTTACTGCGCTTCGTTCGGTGAGCGAGAGAGCCGGAAGCCCAACTTTAGTGATGTCTTTAGTATCATCGAAGCTCATGCTCAATGCGTACAGCATTCACACTCCGTTAACTTTCTTTAAGGTAGGCAGCGGTCTTGCAGAGGGCCATGAGCGGCAGCGACACTTACCATCAAATGTACTGTTTGCTCCTTTGCCACCGTATGCATTAAAAAAAAGCTTCAGGAAAATTAGACATTGCATACTTATACGTATACATAATATTAGTGGATTTTGAAACGCTGTATGTATAGGAGAAAACTCAAATTATATCAACCCGCTTTCATTTTTTTTTATGTGTGGGCTTCCGTGTGGTGACGGAGTAAGAATACAATTCACCACCCCCTATCTTACCCGTGGGTGATCGTATGAGACGACTAAGGGATATAAAACACATATAACATCTATGCGAGAGAAGGAAAACTCGAAATAAAACCCTATACCAACACGTCTGACCAGCGTGGTATAGTAGGTCAATGACCTTTGCATCATGGAGGAGGCCCGAGCCCAACAGTGGGACGTATATGGGCTGAGATGATGATGACGATGGTAAGCGCACGCGCAGTCCATTCCGTCCGGGGCGATGAAAGGACGGCGCGCGGGTCCATAACCCACCCGTACCCACGTCACCTCGTTGTTGGGCCGACCACCGGAGCAGGGTGACTTGTTGTCAGTGGTCGGCCCGACGGAATACCCTTTCTGGTACCTTCACAGCCCGCTTCACATATAGGAGGTCAATTCGCCTTCTTTGCAGTGGAACATGTACGAGCTTAGACAAAATGATGATTGTATTAACAATTGAACAGTTTTTGTGAATTTTAAGTTGAAGTGAACTTCACATTTTTGCAAAGGAGTTATTAAAATTGAACTGGGGTGCAAGTGTTTATGTGTAAAGTATGTACGTGTATATGTGTCTGTTTGTATGTTTATTGAGAGGTGTAATTAATTACGATGTAGTAGGTATTCTATATACATCGTAAACTTCGTCATCATCCTCTCAGCCACGTAAGTCCCACTATTACGATTGGACCTCCTCCACAATGGGAGGGAAATTCACCTAATTTTTTTTTTTTTTTGGGGGATGTGTTGCGGTCGGCGCGCTCCGCGCACCACTCCGTCCAGGGCGAGAGAGGGGCGTAAGCACGCACACCCACAACCCACCCACGATGCACGTCGCCTTCGTCGTTGGGCCGACCGCCGGAGCAGGGTTACTTGTCATCAGTGGTCGACCCGACGGAATACCCCCTATTTGGGGTACCCTCCCATCGATCGACGTCCCCCCCCTTGGGGAGGACGTCGGTCTTTCTTCATACGGTCGGCCTCTCAGCGGGTGACGGACTAATTCTCCGGTCACGTCACCCGCGGCCTCACCTACGCCGCCCCAGTCGCCAAAGCGAAATTCACCTACTATACCGCACTGGTCAGACGTGTTGGCATAGAGTTTTACGTCGAGTTTTCCTTCTTTTGCATAAGTTTGATCTGCGTATCATATCTCTTAGTTGCCTTTTACAACACTCACGAGAAAGACAGAAGTGCTGAATTTTATTATTATACTGTTACCGCACATAGATATCTATACCAATAAATAAAATTGGAGTGTCTGTTTGTAATGTCAAAATAATAGGCTTTTTTCATGCTCACGTGTTATTTGCACTATACATATGCCCAAAAATCACATTATATTTTTTGTCGGTCTGTCTTTCTGTCTGTCTGTTTGTTCCGGGTAATCTTCAAAACGGCTGGACCGATTTCAAAAATTCTTTCACCAATGGAAAGCTATAATATCAGGGTGTAAACTAGGCTATATTTTATCCCGGTATTCCCACGGGAACGGGCACTACGCGGGTAAAACGACTATAACCTATAACCGAAGCGAAGCGAGGGCGGGTTGCTAGTATAATATAAGACTAGACTAATTGAAAATAAAAGTTAGCTATATGTTTGTTACATGTTAATGGTACGAGGATATAGAAGGTTCAGTACATTATGTTAATCCCAAATATAAGTTTGCTCAGCGTAATATTAAAACCGCTTGCCTATCATAAGAACACATCAGCTTTGATTTTAAGCTTGATATACGAACAGGGAGGGCACAGCACGTGTACGTATGTACGAGGGATATGAGTGGTATTTTAATTGGGGTTCCATGTACCATAGATACAAATTGAACACGTTTAATATTACTTGTCAGCTAATGGGTTTATGAAGTCAAATTATTTTTGATGCTATACTTCTTTTGGTGTCTTAGAGAAAAATTATGACTATTAATTTTTATAATGTACGCGCACACCGTCACAAATGTCAACTAGATAATGCGTTATAATAAACCTGAACAATGTATTAAATAAATTTTCTTCTATGATTAGGGTCGTTTTTTCTACAAACGTAGGATAACGCGAAGGATAAAATTTTTAGAAATATTTTATCATGTTACGCCAAAGACATCTTTACTTTATACTAGCAACCCGCTCTCGCTTCGCTTCCGTTATAGTCTTTTTACCCGCGTAGTTCCCGTTCCCGTAGGAATACCGGGATAAAATATAGCCTAGTTTACGCCCTGATATTATAGCTTTCTATTGGTGAAATAATTTTTGAAATTGGTCCAGCCGTTTTGAAGATTACCCGGAACAAACATACAGACAGACAGACAGACAGACAGATTTTTTAATCGCTATTTTAGGCATAGGTGTCGTGCAAATAACCATGTGAGCATGAAAAAAGCCTATTATTTTGACATTACAAACAGACACTCCAATTTTATTTATTGGTATAGATAACTTCTTACGTGTGTACACAAATGTAGACATTCACTTTTTTTTAAGTATTTTATCGTGGTCTCATGTTAGACAGTATGCAAGTCACGTCTGGAGTATTGTGCTATACGGACCTTGTAGCAACTCGAGAAAAATTTCGTGCAGTCAGGCGTTTTGCTGTATCTATTATTGCAACTAATCCTAAAGTTTACATATAGGCTCCTTAAGCTCTGCTAATTCTGTGGTGCTATACTGCTGCGCTTCACCTAGTTCTACATCCTCTTATCTACTCGCTAATTAGACAATTTTACTTTATTTCTCCGCGTTGTGTATTAATGCCATTATTATAAAAAAGGTTTTTTTTTTTTTTTTTTATTGCAAACGGTGGCAAACGAGCAAACAGTACACCTGATGGTAAGTGTTGCTGCCGCTCATGGACTTTTACAAGGCCGTTGCCTACCGCGAAGAAAGTGAAGGGAGTGTGAATGCGTGCATTGAGGCTCGGTGATACCAAGGGCACCACCAAAACCCTCCACACGCAAACACCCTCAGAAAGTTGGGCTTCCGGCTCTCTCGCTCACCGAACGAAGCGCAGTAACAAATCGCTACTACTCAGACGTCGATTTTCTGCGAGAGTGTGGTACTGCCCCGGACGGACCGGCCCGCGGCTGTAGACAGATAACTGTCGACAGTGTGGTCCTACCGCTTTTTGGCCGTGAGTGTCGTAAAAGACGGCTAAGGGATATAAGATGCATATGACATCTATGCAAGAGAGGAAAAACTCGCAATAGAACCCTATACCAACATATCTGACCAGCGTGGTATAGTAGGTCAATTTCCCTCCCATTGTGGAGGAGGTGCGAGCCCAACTTTGGGACGTATATGAGCTGTGATGATTAAAAAAAGCGAGGTTATATTTAAATACTGTAAGTCTAAATAAAATTCCATATAAGTGAAGTACAGAACCCATTTATTTTCTTTTTATATTTTATTCCCTAATAGTTCCCGTGATATTTTTATAATATTAACTGCACTGAGCGCAGTGCCGCAAGAGGGCTGTCCCCTCTTCGTCCTCCGTGTGTAGGGTGCATGTAATGTCTCGATTACTGAGTTAGATGTCATAGCTGGATATTGATTTGACAGATCGCTTTAGCTACACGCAGTGCAATAGAAAATTTTTATTTATCAATACAACTATTTTTTTTGGGACTAATCCCATCTCACATTCTCACTACTGTAACTCCTGTAGTCTAGGATCCACAATGGTATCCGTATAAGACACCGAGGTTTGACCCTCAGAAAGTCCCGGGCAACACTTTCAATAGTATTGGGACCCGCAACAAATTTAATTAGAAAAGAAAAACAGGAGGACTTAGTAAGATTCCACTTCTCTCCTATGCAAAGCGGGAGACATGAAACATATTCGCCTAATAAGCCAGTAAATAAGATACCATCAGAAACAAAACTTGTAAAAAAAGCCAAGCCTCGCAACTGAGTGCTTCTACCATAAAAAGTTGTGAGATCTATGTTATACCAAGTCGGTTAACTCATTCAGTCCCTGCTTAAGGGACCTTTCTTCTTAAGTTATTAAGTAAATAGCAACCCTAACAACTTCTTATAGTGACTATATCAATATCAAAGATCTTTTATGTCTTAAATAAACAGAATGACTTGGCAATCGCATGAAAACACAATGTACCTCACAAGTAATACATATTATATTAAATTGTACTAAATATAGTGCGATTGCACAACAAACAATAAAACGTAACAGTTATCATCATCATCATCATCTCAGCGTCACGTGTATGGACACGTGACTGTTAGGCTCAGGCCTCCTCCACCACGGAAGATAAATTGACCTATACCACGTTGGTCAGATGTGTTGGTATAAGAATTTGTTTCGAGTTTTCCTTCTCTTGCATAGATATTATATGCATATTATCTTCAGTAACAGTTATCATTTCAAAAATGTGTATTGTGTGTGTATATATGTATATACACATACACATATATATTCTACCCCTTTATCTATCGACGTTATGTAATCTATGATAGAATAGAATATCAGATAGGTTACTGAAAACGGCGCTAAATCTTTTTCTTTGACGTAGGTAATTGATCATACAGTTTAGTTAAGAGCTACTCGCGTTTCCTGTGCGTGCTTCGGCAAATAAGTACAGGATTATTTAACTAGAGGAAGTTTCAGCTGATATTCGAGCAGCTATGTTATATGCCAGGGTTCGTCAAATAATTTTGCTAGGAGTCCGTTTTAAAAAATCAAATAACCATTACGGTCCGTACATGCTCTTAATGGAAAAAAAAATCAAATGTAATTTCCTAGTTAACAAATTTATTTTCTTACATATCAATCATATTAATGAGAAAAATGACATTTTTATTGCGAATTATCCGTTTGAAATTTGGAGTAAAATTGGTGCAAGCTATTGATATTAAATCCTGGAGATGTTCATCAGTTAATCGAGACCGAAATTTATTCTTAATGAAGTTCATCTTCGAAAATGCTGCTTCACAAACATATGTAGACCCAAACATAGTAAGAAGTTTTAAAGCTAATTTTTGTAGTTCTGGATATTTTTCATTTCGTTACATTTTTGAATTGACGACGGCAATAAAGATAATGCGGGGATATATTTTTATCAAATTACGTACTCTGTAGTGCCAGTTGCTGTATTATTCTTTCGGTCCGCACTAAAGGGATCGGCGGTCCCGATGCGGACCGCGGTCCGCCATTTGGTGATCCCTGTTATATGCTATAGATATTTATGTTCATATCTAAATCACTTATATATGTATATGCATTTTTTTATTTTTTAATTGCCAACGGTGGCAAACGAGCAAGCAGAACACCTGATGGCAAGTGATACTGCCACACATGAACCTTTGCAATACCAGGGGCACAGCCAGGCCGCTGCCTACCGTGAAGAAAATACTCTTCTTAAACCTCGTTTGAAGAAGGACATGTCATAGCGCTCGGGAAACACAGCATCAGGTAGTTCATTCCAGAGCTTGCACGTACGTGGGAGAAATGATCGCTGGAAACGTACACAAATGCATATCATAGATATATTATTTACGGCATAAAAACATAATTCACCACCTTCTTGCGGGCGGATGTCGTAACAGACGACTAAGGAAAATCATATGCAAATCTATGCAAGAGAAGGAAAATTCGAAATAAAACCCTATATCAATCTCTCTGAGCAGAGTGATAAAGTATTTAAATTTTTATACTGTTGTGGTGGAGGCTCGATCCCAGCAGTGGGGTATTTATGAGCCGAGACGAATGAATGATTGTTTAACAAATTTAATTTAATTTTAATTATATTGATCGCATGTTAGCCATTCTAATATTGCTCGTGAATATTGTAAAACCGACTAGCAGCTTTGTATTAAACTAGCTCCATTTCATCAACTGCTTCGTGGTCACGCTTGCCTGGCGTGAAATCTTAAAAACATTGTTTTTCTTGAGAATTGGCGTTGTATAATATCGTAGGACCACCGTGCATACAGACGTCTGTCTACAGCCACGGACCAGTCCGCCCGGGTTAGTACCACAGTCTCGCAGAAAATCGTTGTATGAGTAATAATAATTTGTTACTGCACTGCGTTCGGTGAACGAGAGAGCCGTAAGCCCAATTTTCTGAGGGTGTTTGCGTGTGGTGGGTTTTGTGATGTCTCTAGTATTACCGAAATTCATTGGACGTTAGACTGTTCTTTAGCCTTATCTGTATGTCTATCAACGTATCTATGTATATGCGTACTTACTCAAGACGATCGGTAGAGTAGTTAAAGCGTAAAAGGTTAACAAACAAGCAAATAAATATGTGCTAGAATGTGTAGTATGTGGTAGCAAAAATAAAATATATGCTAGGACCACGCTATCGACTGTTTTCGTCGAGGGTAGTACCATACTCTCGCAGAAAATTGACGTTTGAGTAGTAATGATTTGCTACTGCGCTTCGTTCGGTGAGCGAGAGAACTGGAGGCCGTAATCTTTACGGCTGGCAACCACCTGGCTGTAGCCCTAGTACTGAACAGGTCTATGAATGGCAGTTATCAATTACGATCAGTTGGACTGCCTTCTCGTTTGTAATTAATAGCAAAAAAAACCCTTTATGATATAAAAATGTTTTATCGAGTTTAATAACCTCCCTTCTTACCAATAAGTTTAAAATTATGGGGTAGGGTGCAGTCCGATTATAATCCTTTGTTTCCTGTATCAATCAGCCATGGTCGCCAATTAGTAATGTTAGTTTCAATTATAAACAAATTGGGGTAGAGAGTGGATTGGTCATGGCTGTTATGTCACATCTGGTGTAATTGTGGGTTGTGGAGCAAGTAATAAACTTAATAGATAAGATTGTTTAAAGGCTTTATGCGCGGTGACAGAGTAAGAATATAATTTATCACTTCCTATCTTGCAGGTAGGTCATCGTAAAAGACGACTAAGGGATGCAAGTGGATAACATCACTGCGAGAGCGGGACAATTCCAAATTATACCAACACGATTGACCAGAATAGTATATGAGGTCAATTGTCCTCTCGTTATGAAGGGAGGAGGTCCAGCAGTGGGACGTATATGAGCTGATATGATAAAATAATTATGATAAGCTTCAATATTAAGTTCATAATATGGGTTAACGAAAAATTGCCGGGCTTTTTCTTTAATTACGGTCGGCGCACTCCTCGCACCACTCCGTCCGGGGCGACAGAGGGGTGTAAGCACGCTCACCCGTAACCCACCCGTATAGCACGTTGCCTTCATCGTTGGGTCGACCACCAGTGCAGAGTTCCTTGACTTCAGTGGTCAAAATTGCTTAAGTGATTTAAATATATTCTTGTGTTGCCGGAGGGAATATGATTGCTATGGCTACCACATTTTTCTTGGGTATATAAGAATTCGAGTGGTTAAAATGAATAACGATGAAAAGGAAAGCTCAAAATAAAACCTTATGTCACCCTGACTGGTCAGCGTGATGCAAAACTAAAGAATTATATCTCTTTGATATATAGACAATTTTATACCATCAAAAACAAGACTTGTAAAAAGAAGCCAAGCCTCGCAACTGAGTTCTCCTACCATAAAAACTTGTGAGATCCATGTTATTCCAAGTCGGTTAACTCATTGAATCCCTGCTTAAGGGACCTTTCTACTTAAGTTATTACGTAAATAGCTAACCTAACAACTTCTTATAGTGACTATATCAATATTAAAGATCTTTTATGTTTTAAATAAATGGCAACTGCCGTGCCCCCAGATCTACTCTTCAATTGCACTAGTAATATAGATATAATTTTTTTAGACGATTCTTTGTCTACACGAGTATATGTACATATATGCAAAAAAAAACTATTGTAATGGATTTTCAGTGTTCCCATAACCGTGAGGACTGAAAAATATTCAAAACGTCGGAAAGCTAAAAATCAAATACGAGCACAATAAAATCGGTAAAAATAATTTCATCTCGTAAGGTTTTTTACATTTTTCATTTATACGCAGCTAAATATTTGTGATATGCTGCCTGGCCATTAGGGCATCAAGTATTATGGTTCGACTGATATACGTCCGAACAGTGAAGGTATGTGCCAATTAAGGATATGTTTATAAAGAATAGATTGAAAGCTTTGTTGAATCACAAAGATATCAAAATAAATTATAATTAAAACGCTTCTAACTTGGACCATACATGAATGTATCCCATAGTATCTAGATCACCGAAGCGAGGGAACTGTCACGGTTAACCAGCCTCGGACCACCGGTGCACTATAAAGTTGTCATCCACACATGGTGACTATTTGGAATACGGACCATTTATTTATCGCTCAACTTACTAGGTGATTTCGACTTCTACTACTACTACTTCTTTCTGTGTGTGGTGACGGAGTAAGAATACAGTTCAACACCCCATTTCTTGCTCATGGATGTTTTAAAAGATGACATTTGTGCAAGAGGAAGAAAAGTCGAAATAAAACCTTACACCAACCTGTCTGACCAGTAATACTCCTCCTATTATGGAGCGCAAACCGACGATGATAACCGAGCGAATGATGATAACAAGATACTTCTTTTGTGGTAAATGGTCAAAGAGGATACCACACTAAGGTTAATAGTTGGGAGTATACGTAGCCGGCACCACATAGGGGTTTAAAAATCAATTATGCAACTATCAGATACTTAGTAACTATATTAGATGATCTAACTTAAAGCTCCAATTTTAAGTGTCAATTAAGTTGAAAACTTATGAGGCAAAGTGCTTTTCTACACGTAAGTTACGAAGTCGTTATAGTTGGCAAACTTGAGTTAGCAGAGTTACTTCTAAGTCAAACTTCAACTACCACTTTAATATTTAAGCTAGGCAATGAGTGCAGGAATTACCCTTAAATTTTCCTTTGAAAGCTTGCTCTAAAATAATGTATGGATTCTCGCTAAATGCATTATCTAATATTTTCTGTTAGAAGATATTTAGAAGGCCTTGTGAGGAGTGGACTTATTTTGGCTATTAAGGACTTTACAAACACACTATTAACAAATTCACCAAAAGTCCGAGAACCATTTGTGGATTGCGCAAAGAATTAGTTATGCGTTTGAAACTATTACCGTGTGGTGACGGAGTAAGAATACAATTTACCACTCCTTATCTTGCTCATGGATGTCGTAAAAAACTAAGGGATGTAATATGCATATAACGTCTATGCAAGAGATGGAAAACTCGAAATGAAACCTTATACCAACATGTCTAATCAGCGTGGTATAGTAGGTTAATTTTACTTCTACTATGGAGGAAGCTTGTGCCCACCAGTAGGCTGCATATGAGCTTTGATGATGACGATGATGTGAAACGAAAGAGTGAAAGGATGAGCAAGCAACCCATCAAATGGTAAGTGCATACTTACCGCTCATAGAACTCTGCAGTACCAGTTGTACAGCCATATCGCTGCTTACATCAATTGGGGTTTTTTAAATTGAAAAACATAGCTCACATATTATCGATACGTTTCCCATGTTAATGGGCAGTGACACTTCATATGGAGGCGACAGAGCGCGTGCGCGAAGAGCGTCTCCTCGACGACGCGAACCGCCTCCGGCGACTGGAGCAACGCAAGCGCGAATACCTGCGTCTGATGCCGCCCTAGCTAAGGCCGTGGGTGACTGGACCGGGGAATTAGTCCGTCACCCGTCGAGAGGGCTGCCGCGCGAGGAAAAGCCGACGTCCTCCCCGAGGGGAGGGTATGCGTGCTTACGCCCCTCTGTCGCCCCGGACGGAGTGGAGCGCGGAGTGCGCCAACCGTAACCAACACCCAAAAAAAAAGGTGGCACTTTATATTTACGGCGATTCATTTACCACTCTGATATTAATAAATCAAACCGATACCAACCAAATATTAATATAAATCCCACCTTACCTCATACTTATTTACCGCGAACAGAAGTGTGTAATCATTTAAATATTTCAAAGAATCAGATCTTTCATTCGTTCAGTAAATATTTTCACATTTTCAAGTAAGCTTCCCAAAACATTGACCAATAAAACTGATAGGATGATCTAATGTTTATTTTCCAGCACAATATCGCCTTGAACAACGTCTGTGACCTATTTTCTTTTTGCGATACAAATAATAAAATGTATTTTTGGGTAATTTGACGTCAGAATGGAGACCGGGCCGTTTCACATCATAATGGGGTGTGTTCATGGTGTTGTCTTTTAATATTCACATATGATAAACTAGACCTATTATTTTTATAAATAGACTTCTGATTTTGGCAAATTCCCTGAGCATTATATAGATAGTTGAAAGTATCCCTATGTTATATCTTCTCGTCCAACGTACCTTAGTGTCTGAAAACACAGGTCTACGGCCAGTGTGTTACCAGTGATGACTTAAAGCACGGCAACCTGGTCCCTAAATGTAGGCTCAAAGTCGCTCAGCGTGCTATGGAGCGAGTATACTCGGGATCTCTTGCGATATAGAAAACGGAAAACCGGAGAATAATGGGTGTAAGCGACATAGCATGAAAAATTAGCACGCTGAAATGGCCATAGACCACATCGCTTGACAAACCGACAACCGCTGGAGAAGAAAGGTTCTTGATTTCCGACCACGTATCGGACGACACAGTGTAGGACACCAACTAGGGGGACCGATGACCTGGTGAAAGTTGCTGGGCGTCGATGGATGCAGGCGGCACAGGAATGTACTCTGTGGCATAACATGAAGGAGACCTACGTCCAGCAGTGGACGGCGATAGGCTGCAATTACTAATCTTAACTTTGGTGGTCTGTCTGCTTTATTCGTGCTGACAAATATTGAGCACACCCTGGTACAGTTAGCATAAACCTTTTAAATACAAGGTGTATGATGATTTTATTTGTATACATGAATAAGTAGAATAATATACATGAGTAATATTCTCATTAAGTTAATAAAGAAATTGTGAACAAGCCGCCCCCGAAATGATTTCACGCGCGTGGGTGAAGTAGAAAACATGTGTGGTACGCCGGTATTCAGACCGGGATCACCGTATACCTTGCTTTATGAGGTCGTTGGCACAGACTTACGTCATATGAGACCTACATTAACATTCTGTTTGATGAAGGAATATAAAAAAAATATTTTGTTGTGCTAAATCTTTATGGTGTATCGATAATGTAATAGCAAGAATTGCTTTGAAATAGAGGAAAGGAAGGGTGACACGATCACTTTACGGTGATTAATCGATATAGAGCACACCTCAAATAAGAAAGGAATTCGAGATAGGATCAAGTTGAAAGAGGATATGAGGCCACCTTCTTAATCTTATAAGTAGCCTCTAGAACGTCGGCTTGCAATATTTTTGACCTAGTGTCATCATCCCGCATGTCATCGATTTGGTTGCCATGAATAATAATTATTTGTAATACTTTGGTCTTTTATTATTCCCATAAGGGTTCTAGAAAATTCCTGCCCAACCAGTTTCGTTAGAATATCGTTTTTTCACGGAGCGAATGTTTTATTCCGAAACACGAAGAGACAAAAATATTCTAGGATTAAGACAAATATCTTGTTAGTACTAAAGTATTATTTCATTGAAATTATATAAAGCATACAATTAAACATAAAATTTATCAAATATGCACACAATATTAGTGAAACTAGAGTGAAGTTTTTTATTAAAATAAAAAGAACACCATACTATAGCTCATGTATGTCCCACTGTTGGGCTCAAGCCTCCTCCATAATGGGAGGGGAATTAATCTACTATATCACGCTGGTCAGACGTGTCGGTAAATGGTTTTATTTCGAGTTTTTCTTCTCTTGCATATACGTTATATACAATATCCCTTAATTGTCTTTTACGACACCCACGGGCAAGAAATGAGGTGGTGAATTGTATTCTTACTCAGTCATCACAAAGAAAAAAAGAAGAAATAAATATAGTTTGAAAAACTAAAAAACACGCTTTCATAGCATATCAAACTAAATATATAGTTAAAAAAAAGCAAAAAAAAAAAAAAAGCGGATTATTGCATTGTGATAGGTCTTTGATAGATGTGCAAAATTTAAAGAAAATCTGATCGCTCAAAGTAGGGCAAAATCGAGCTGAAAGGTGGACGTTACAAACAAACATACAGGTGAAGCTAATAAAAGCGTGTTAACGTGTCCGTGTGGTGACCGAGTAAAAATACAATTCACCACTCTCTATCTTGCTCGTGGATGTCGTAAAAGACGACTAAGGGATATAATATGCACATAACATCTGTGCAAGAGAAGGAAAATTTGAAGTGAAACCCTATGTCATCATATATACATGTCTGACCAGCATGATATAGTAGGTCAAATTCTCTCTTACTGTGGAGGAGGCCCGAGCCCAACAGTGGGTGGGACATATGTATGTGGGTTGTGATGATGATGATGATGATAACGTGTTAAAAAGACATAGTGCTTCTTTTTACTCGGGAGGCTCCCATTCAATTACTTTGCCATAAGTTTACACTACTAAACGATGTATGTCACGAATATGGCGAAAATTTAGAAGCCTATTTCTTCGAACGTCTCAGATTAATTTTTCCTTTCAATATCCGAAATAATGCCTGAACATTACTTGGAAGGAACGAGCACAATTTACTAGCGAAAGATTGATATTATCACAGTATTCATTGTATATTTTGTATCAAAAACCCCTTGGCAATAAATATAAGGTAAGGTAAGGCCCGAATAGTTTACGAGCCAAAACTAGACACAATTTACGATCAAATTACACCTATATTAGTTACAAGTGGATGAGTTCCGTTGGTATCGAATGTGATCGGTGTTATAAGAATATTTATTGTGTGATTATCGATGAAGCGTAATGTGGGATCGATTTTCGGTTCATATGTAACGTGACCATACGTCCCATTCACAACGAGGACATGTCGTTTTTTAGAGGGCTTACTACGAATATTTGCATCAAAGTATTCGTATCGTTATCGAGACCAATTTGTATGGGATTTGGAACAGCGCCTCTGTTGGACGATAGGAGTACTTCCTCAGATCCATGCAAATTAGCTTCGATAACGTTACGAATACTTTGACGCAAATATTCGCACTAAGCTCACAGTTTGTCAGTTCCATTGTCCCTACAATCGTAACAAAATTGTCCGTTTTTGTAAGTATATGACGAATGGTAATTTGTTACACTCATACGGTCGTGTTTGATATAAATTTCACGGATATTTTTTTTGTTTTTAATAAGTTAATTATTTTCCTGTAGGCATTTTCAAGTATCCTTGTTTCTTGAAGTGAAAACTTCTATAGACAGGTTTGGATCGTGTGTAAATACATGTACCTAAGTTGTCAACGACATGGTCACGTGGTGTGATTAACGCTATCATTATATCTCTAGCTACGTCAGTGTCACTATATCTGTGCCGAAAACCAAATAGATGTAGTAAGTTTTATTTAACAAAATTAAGTATAAGATCAAACAATTAGTTTGAATATCCAGAAATAACAACTATTTGTTCAAAGTTTCAAGTTGTCGCTCCTGTCGGTAGTCCTCATGACTGCTTTGTTTTTTTTTTTAGATTTAAGTTCATATTTTTGTCTATTTTTGCAAGTGTCCCGTTTTGACGTAAAACGATATGGTCACATTATTAATATATCACTATGTGATTAGTTTTGGTTGGTTACTGGAAGAAATTGCATTTATAATAATTTTTGGCTACGGTAATATCGACTGCACAGATAGATGGCAGAGTAGCCGGTACTTATACTCTCGTTCTAAATATCGTGGCTTCGATCGCTGGGCAGGCAAATTAATTGTGATGAAATTTGTGTGCGTTAAAAATTTGTTTGTAAAGCCGTAAACTATATAAGTATTTGCTTCTGCGGGGTGTTGAAATAAAATAATACAAAATATGTATATTCATCATCATCGCAACCCACATACTTCCCACTGTTGGGCTCGGGCCTCCTCCTCAATGGGAGGGAATTTGACCTACTATATCATGCTGGTCAGAAATGTTAGTATAGGGTTTCATTTCGAGTTTGCCTTCTCTTGCACAGATCCTATAGTCGTATTTTACGACATCTACGGACAAGATAGGGAATGGTGAATTGTATTCTTACTCCGTCATCACACGGAAATTGTATATTAATATATCTAAATGGATCTCTCAAGGTGTAATTTAGAAGAAACTGTAATTTTGAGACGTAATTTTCACGATAGTACCAGTTAGCATAGCTCTTATTTTGCTTTATTTGTGGTTTACCTTTATATTTAGCGAATTGTTAGTATCAATAAATACTATCCGATGTGTCAATTTCCTTGTGGTAATGGAGTAAGAATACAATTCAGCACCTCTCTCTAGACCGTGGGTGTCGTAAAAGATACGTTCGGGGCGACAGAGGGGCGGCGCGTGGCCCTATGACACACCCGTAGCACGTCGCCTTCGTTGTTGGGCCGACCAGCGATTCCGAGTTACTTGTCGTCAGTGGCCGGCCCGACGGAATAACCCCGCGGGGTACTCTCTCCTCTCGACGTCTCCCTTCCGGGACGTCGGTCGCCGACGCGCGGTCAGCCTCTCTCCAGGTGACGGACTAATCTCCGATCCCGTTACGTCTGGGCTACTGATGATAGGATCGGGTATCGCCGGGCCGCCCACTTGGTCCTTGAAAGAGGTACGCACTCGGCAAGCTATGGACTCGTGCGCCACTCCTTCTCGTCTCTCCGGACGGATCAGACGGTGCGCGAAACATCAAAGCCTACCGCGAAAAAAAAAAACATATCAACACGTTTGACCAGCTAGGTATAGTAGGTTAATTTACCTCCTATTTTGGAGGAGGCTTGCGCCCAGTAGGTATATATGGGTTGAAATGAATGTTAAACACTAAAACGTTCAAAACATTTTTTTTTTGCTTTCCGTGTGGTGACGGTATAAGAATACAATTCACCATCTTACATCTTATCCGTTGGTGTAATAAAAGGCGAGCAAGGAATATAATGCGCATATAACATATATGCAAGAGAAGGAAAACTCGAAATCTAATCCTCTACCAACACGTCTGACCACCGTGGTACAGTAGGCCAATTTTCTTCCTTTTGAGGAGGAAGCTCGAGCCCAACAGAGGCACGTATTTAAGTTGAGATATTATTTTTTGCATGTAAATTAAAATGCGGCAGCAGGTAGAACGAATTGATGTACTATATCAGAGCTCATATATGTCCCACTGTTGGGCTCGAGCCTCTTCCACGTTAGGAGGGAAATTGACCTACTATACCATGCTAGTCAGACGGGACGGTAAAGGGTTCGAGATTTCCTTCCCTTCCATAGATGTTATGTGGGTATGATAGCCATTAGTCGTCTTTTACGACATTCACTGGCAAGATAGGGAGTGGTGAATTGTATTCTTATACCATCACCACACGGACGAAAATACAAACGTTAAAATTCAGTAATTTTAAAAACTTACTTGTATTTTTTTCTTGTAAATTAAAACTCAACAGGAGTTAGAACTAGTTGATTTATGTAACAAAAGTATTGTTCTCTTGATTCTGTCTGTTTCATGAATTTTCCCACGACACAAGCAGGGTCAAATGATTATTACTATAATGACTATCGTTAAAACTAATGACGACGACATTTACGAAAGTTGTAACGACTCTTGGTACATTAGCGTCACATTAGAATGACTATTTGTACATTAACTAACGAGTTACTTATACGAATGTGAGTATACTGAGAATATGCAAATTTTATTTTTTTTTATGGAAGTTGGTGACAACGAGCATACAGCACTCCTGATGGTAAGTGATTCCGCCGCTCCTTGGACCTTGGCATAGCCATGCCCTTCACTTTCATCACGCGTACGGTTAAGAAAGTATAATACTAAAGGCCAAAAATTACCAAAACAAAAACGCAAATAGCCTCAGAAAGTTGGGCCGAGATGATGATTATGATGGATTATGGTGATGATAAATAAGGTGTTATATTTTTCATTGCTGTTAATATGTCATTCCATGTGGTGAAGGACTATGAATACGATTCATCACCTCCTCCTCTTGCCTCTAAAATGCGACTGTGGGACTCGAAATAATACCCTACGCTAAACGTCTCACCAGCGTGGTGAAACGAATTCATTTCCCTCTTACAGTGGAGGAGACCCTAGTCCAACAGTGGGATGTCTATGAGCTGAGATGATGATGTTATTTTTTTGCCTTATTTTTTTTTTGCAATAAATGACAAACAACTAATTAACAACTAAGATACACCTTTTTTGGGCAAGATGTAGTCAGTACCCACGCGGTCCGCTCCCTCCGGGGTGCGGATAAAAGGGCGGCGCGCGGCCCTATAACCCACCGTATTCCCACTCCTTCATTGGGCCGACCACTGGTACCGAGTCCCTGACGTCCGTGGCCAGCCCGGAATTAAGATACAACCAGCGCGGGATAAATTCATAGTGCGATACGATATATAAATATGTTGTCTTACTTTTTCTTTTTTTAATTGTATCTTTTTTTTATTGCAAGCAGTGGCAAACGAGCAAGCAGTACACCTGATGGTAAGTGTTGCTGCCGCTCATGGACCTTTATAAGGCCGCTGCGTACCGCGAAGAAGGTGAAGGGAGTGTGAATGCGTGCATTGAGGCTCGGTGATACCAAGGGCACCACCAAAACCCACCACACGCAAACACCCTCAGAAAGTTGGGCTTCCGGCTCTCTCGCTCACCGAACGAAGCGCAGTAATAAATTGCTTCTACTCAGACGTCGATTTTCTGCGAGAGCATGGTACTACTCCGGACGGACCGGCCTACGGCTGTAGACAGATAACTGTCGACAGTGTGGTCCTACCACTATAAAATACGTATGAAACACTCGATAAATAGGTAGTCTACGTCGAGTTTGCTGACGATCCTCACATCACACAGACCGCTACAGAAATACAGCGTTGTGCACTCACAGAGTTACCAAAACATTACGAGTAGCAATCCTTCTACACGCTTACGGGTGGAACCGATCCCAGCAACTACACTTTTTCACAGGTTGTACAAATACGTCGTGAGGAAAGACCGACGTCCTCCCCGAGGGGGGGAACGTCGGTCGATGGGAGGGTACCCCACATAGGAGGTATTCCGTCGGGCCGACCACTGATGACAAGTAACCCTGCTCCAGTGGTCGGTCCAACGACGAAGGCGACGTGGTGTTCGGGTGGGTTGTAGGTGTTGCGTGCTTAAGCCCCTCTGTCGCCCCGGACAGAGTGGTGCGGAAGCGCCGACCGCAGCCCACCCCAAAAAAAAAAGGTACAAATACGTATCCCCCTGCAAGGGAGAATTATCAATGGTATTACATATGATAATTATACTTAGTATTACCAATAATATTTAATTCATGACAGCTCATATACGTCCCACTACTGGGCTCGAGCCTCCTCCACATTGGGAAGGAAATTGACTTACCACGCTGGTCAG
Organism: Lymantria dispar; assembly: GCA_032191425.1. Taxonomy (NCBI): domain Eukaryota; kingdom Metazoa; phylum Arthropoda; class Insecta; order Lepidoptera; family Erebidae; genus Lymantria; species Lymantria dispar. The sequence goes on from CM063448.1 coordinate 35,042,880, forward strand.
ACGGGTTGGTAGAGGATTTTATTACGAGCTTTTCTTCTCTTGTAGTAAGTATTATACTTAATAATATGTACATCAAGTTTGTTCTATTTGTGCGCTCCAAAGACATCTAACTGGTTTCAATTACAATACTCGGAAGCCTTACGATTCATGTTGATGCATATAAAATAGATCACGACTCGGCAACCTCAGTATTCAAGTTCACTTTTTATTTATTTACTAGCAACCCGCTCTCGCTTCGCTTCGGTTATAGGTTATAGTCGTTTTACCCGCGTAGTTCCCGTTCCCGTGGGAATACCGGGATAAAATATAGTCTAGTTTACGCCCTGATATTTATAGCTTTCCATTGGTGAAAGAATTTTTGAAATCGGTCGGTTTTGAAGATTACCCGGAACAAACAGACAGACAGACAAAAAATTTTTAATTGCTATTTTAGGCATAGGTATCGTGCAAATAACCGTGTGAGCATGAAAAAAGCCTATTATTTTGACATTACAAACACACACTCCAATTTTATTTATTGGTATAGATCCTATCATTAAATGTATTATTTTCCGTGTGGTGACGGAGAAAGAATACAATTCACCATCCCCTTTCCTGCCCGTGGATGTCGTACAAGACGACTAAGGGATATAATATGCACATAAGATCTGTGCAAGAGAAGGAAAACTTGAAATGAAGCCCTATATCAACATGTCTGACCATGGTATAGTAGGTCAAATTCCCTCCCATTGTGGAGGAGGCTCGAGCCCATCAGTGGAACGTATATGAGCTGTGATGATGATGATCAAATGTAAAGCAAATGCTGTATCCTGGCAGCTATGAATACTTTGTTTTATACCAGACTAGCAATTCGCCCTCGCTTCGCTTCGGTTTCAGTCGCCTTACCCGCGTAGTGCCAGTTCCCGTGAGAATACCGGGATAAAATAAAGCCTATGTTACTCCCCTGATATTATAGCTTTCCATTGGTGAAAGAATTTTTGAAATCGGTTCGGTGGTTTAAGCGTGAAAGCGTAACAAACAAACAAACTTACTTTCACATTTATAATATTAGTAAGGATGATAATCATTACTACCATTTGCTTTGTGGTGGCGACTTCGACCAACGCTTGCATTGCTCATGGCTCTCGTAAAAGACGATTAAGGGCTCTACATTGAACTGCACCAACTCGATCTGATGCCGTCGCGTCGGGTAAACAATTATATTGTGAAGGAGGGTTGACTTCGAGCAGGCGATAATAAATCTGTTGCCAAAAGATTTGAAATATGTAGAATATATTGTTATATCTTCATCTGTTCTAGATATTGCAAATCGACTTCAAATAATTCGGTTAAAATAAAGATAATAAAGAGGATGATAAGGCCATAGCTATTAATTCACAAGGAGATTGTGTTTAAATAGGTATCTTCTTTATATATAAATTTTTTGTGTATGTGTGTATGTCACTGAACTCCTCCTAAACGACTGGATCGATGTTGATGAAATTTTTTGTGTGTGTTCAAGGAGATTCGAGAATGGTTTAGATTCACAATTGGACCCGGCAAGTGGCACTGCTGTCAATTTCAAGGAGAATTTCGTTTATTTTATTTAAACAGAACAAAGTTTGTTGGGTCAGCTAGTGACTTAAAATAGCTGACCCAACAGACATTCTTCTGTGCAAATAAAGACTACAGCAAAAAACTCACACTGGTACCCTAATTTCTATAGAAAAGGGGATACATTTTATGACGAATTAAAAATATATCTACCTTTCTCGTAAAATCTTTCATTGGATACCTTTGCCACGTAAATTTATGTTTTGTAATAAAAACATGATCACGTTTTATACGTCTATATCGGTTAACATTTGAGATGTCTATTATTCATTTTACGATGTCGTTATATCATTGCCTTTTTTTCATTATCTTTAAATGAAGTTTAAATGTTGTTAACACGTTTGTTTATTGTTTCAGGTACTGGTTTTGTGTTCGAAGCATCTGCGGTTTGTTTTAATGGAACTTCACGGTTTATAGCTGAGCAATGAACATTTATTAGTTAGTTCTTATTGCATTCAGGAAAATATATACAAGTTTTAGGATTATAGTCACGCTATTAAAATAAAATTTATTTACATAACGATTTCTGTTGTTTACGCGAGTATACATTGTAAATAAAACTACTTTACGGATTTTATCGCGTTTGTATTTGATTTTTTATCATCTCTGACAAAAATGACATCTTGGTCCGCTCGTGACTATAAACTTTTTTTTGGGGTGGGCTGCGGTCGGCCTCCTGCTCGCAGCACTCCGTCCGAAGCGACAGAGGGGCGTCAGCACGCACACCCGCAACCCACCCGAACACCACGTCGCTTTCGTCGTTGGACCGACCACCGGAGCAGGGTTACTTGTTATCAGTGGTCGGCCCGACGGAATACCCTTAGTGGGGTACCCTCCCATCGACTGACGTCCCCCCCTCGGGAAGGACGTCGGTCTTTCAAATTCAAATTCATGATTGCGACGAGTTCACGATGCTGCCCAGGCGGCACAGACCTCGAACGAATGCTGCGCCGTGTCCTCGTCGCAATCGCAGTGGTGGCAGGATGGTGTACTCTCCCTCCTAGCGACCGTGTAACATCAAACACAAACGCGTTAAAACTCGTTGTTTTATTTACAATAAAATAATTATATTGTCCAAAAAAGAAACTTTGGTTTCTACCTAAATATATTCAAATATGGTGTTTCTGGATAGAATACTAAATAAATTCTATGAAGATATTCATAAACTTTGATATATTACTGAAGTTCACTGATCGCTTTCAATAGCGAACTTAACTCCACTAAGCGCTCAGTCGAGTTGCATCCATAAACGATTTCCTCGCGCGATAAAAAGGTACACCCACCACTTCGAATGAATTGCCTTCATACTTTAAAATTGTATTTTGAACATTTATCTTGAAGATAAAATATGTACTATACACGTTCAAGTAGCAATAATAATGTACATGAACCCGTTCCCAAGTAAAATTTAAGTTCATAAAAAGGCTTCAATAGGGCGGCGTAGGCGTGTTTCGTTTGTGGCCTTAGGCATTTGTAAAATGTATAATATTTTACCTTCGTATAACCAAGAAATAACCCCACGCGAATAGTAAACATCTTTGCTAGAATAACTTGTAAACAATTTAGCCTAAGGCGTTTTATTAGCGTGGCTGTCTTAATTGTGAATTACAATGTTAAATATACATCAAATTAAATTTCTATTACAGTGTTTCATCTCAACTCACATAAGTTTCACGGTTGGGCTCGAGCCTCCATAATGGAAGGGAAATTGGCCTACCACACTGGTCAGACGTATTGGCATAGGGTTTTATGTCGAGTTTTCCTCCTCTTGCATAGAACATCTATGCAAGCATCTATAAAAAAGTACGTGGTAAAATGCATATTACAGAAGCTAATTGTAGGCAAATCATAAACATAACATTGTAGTTAGAGCGGAAGTACTGTATAGAGATGATTACAGCGATGAATTACGTTTTTAGTGTTTATTTTTTAATAAATTTCTTTGTATTTAAATTTCCTCGTGCCACAGGAATATGTTTTAAAAATAAATCATTCTCGTATGTCAAGGAGAAACACGAGCCTGTTCGTGTAGAATGCCTTAGAATACAACCCACGCGGTGTGCCTCAAGGCTCTGCACTAGTTCCTACTGTATTTACGTTAGACATAACATCCTACTCGATTTAATCCTGAATGGGATATAATTCGCTTTATATTTGTTTGTAGGTGGACATATTACTAATGCGATAAATTTCAAAACTCTTTTAGATATACAAATTACTTTAGCCGAGATCGCGGGAGACTGGATCGCGGAATTAGTCTGTCACCGCTGTCCGTGACCGTGTGAGGAAAGACCGACGTCCTCCTCGAGGGGGGGACGTCGGTCGATGGGAGGGTACTCCTCAGGGGGTATTCCGTCGGGCCGACCACTGATGACAAGTAACTCTGCTCCGGTGGTCGGTCCAACGACGAAGGCGACGTGGTGTTACGCCCCTCTGTCGCCCCGGACGGACTGGTGCGAGGAGTGCGCCGACCGCAGCCCACCCGCAAAAAAAAAAGATATACAAATTACTTCTTACTCTTGTTACTACTATACTACTACATACTGTATCATTTCCGTGTGATAGCAGACTAAAGATACAATTCACTAACGCTTTTTTCCTGTGGTTGTTATAAAAAAGGGAGCTGTCGCTCAGGACATCTAGCGGATGTGAAACATCGACTGTATTTTATACAAGTATATATGCATAGAAGATATGCTTTCCGTGTGGTGATGGAGTAAGAATACAATTCACACCTCCTAATCTTGCCTGTGGATGTCGTAAAAGACTACTAAGGGATATAATATGCACATAACATCTGTGCAAGAGAAGGAAATCTCGTAATGAAACCCTATACCGACATGTCTAACCAGCATGGTATAGTAGGTCAAATTCCTTCCCATTATGGAGGAGGCCCGAGACGAACAGCGGGACGTTCGTGGGCTGCGATGATGATATGCATAGAAGAACAGATTACGACAGGAACTAATTTGGCATAAAGTATTAAAAAAATATTAAGATATTTTTTCTAGAAAATGATGATTTTTATTCAACAAACCTTTATTTTCATTAGTATACATTTCATCAGTATGTGTTTAGGGTAATAATTTATTTTGAACTGTCTAGATGACGTTGTACAAAATTCTAAAACAGGTTATGGTTTCGTTACAAAAATCTACATATCCAAGCGTGGCGTTAACACTACGTCAACGATCAGGTCCACCCTCGTCTATAGATGTTCCACATCAAAAATGGTTGATTATAAGATCTGAGCATTGGAAATCCTTATCCCTCAGTCTGAACGCAAGAAACTACTTACTAAACTTAACCGATAATAAATAATACTTAACAAGGCTTAACGAGAATTCTAGTAGATAAAGTGTTGCCGGAGTATCTTATCATATATAAAAATTATGAAGGGACTAAATGTAATCTCGTTGAGGATACAACCGGTCGTATTCCCGTAACGTGTCGTGGGCGAGGACAACATTCCCAAAACGTACCACTTTAATTGAACCTATAATTATATGGACAGGTCGGTTCCAGTTTCAGATATGTTTATTTCTTTACATGTATATGCAATAATGTGACTTGGTTGGTCCAATTAAATGTATATTTTTATAGACCAATCAATAAGATCTATTGCTCTGCGTCAGGCTTTAAACTTATTGTAATAAGGGTCAAAAGTAAAAAAATCCATAGCGAAATTTTATTGTAAATTCATTGGTTACAAAGTTTAAGTTACATAGTTTTAAAAAAAAATATAATGTACAAACACAAACTTCTAGGAATAATTGCTTGAATTATCATCTAAATTTTGTTCATGACCTTGCGTGAAGACGTTTTTTTGTTGAATATTTGATGCCATTGTGAGGTTGTTATGTTCAAACCGCTAGAAAAATAAGTCTCTAAAATATTCTTGTAATATAAAATAACATCTTACATAATCTTAGCTGTGTATAGTCTCTAAACATCACTGTAAAAATAAATCTTTGTTATAAATTTTGCTCTCAACTACAATGTACAATCGTGACCGATTTACTGAGACCTCTTACTTAAACAATATGACCTCTTTTTCGTGCTCATTGGAAGCTTTAAAGAGGGGATTGGTAGATCATGTGGTTTTGGATGGTGATGCAAAATGAGAACCGCATCGTGCTTCGATGCGGCGATAAGAGTTTGCACGATTCTCTCTAGACTTTTGTATACAAAAGCGATACAGCGCTTACGTTAAAGTTATTGTTAAGTCTGCAGCGAATGCTAATTGCTGGGATTGTGCAGTAGAGACTGTGAATTGTTTTAGACTTATTACATATATCAAAAACACGTGTCACGATGTGCATTCACGTTAAATTGCGAAACTGTTCTACCCATTATTCTATGAAATTATGTACAACTAGCACATATTGCCAGATTGGTTATGAAAGCTAAGTTTTTTAATGACAAATCGGAGCCAAGCCACACAATATTATTTTTAGCCTATACAGGTGTATCAGGTTATGGGGCAACTAGTCAAAAGGGAGCTAGGCAATGATGGTAGGAATCCATAAAAAAAATTTGAACGAAAAATATCGATTCGTTAAGAAATTAGAGACATGTAAAGTTTTCAATTTTGTCATCGCTTTTTCGTGTAAATCTGATTGAAATGTATAAAGTCAATGTGTATACTACTTGCTATTGGCTCTTTGCTCCTCTGCAATGAGACAGAAATTGACCTACAGTATTACGCTGTTCAGACGTGTTACCATACTTTTTTTGTCCGGTTTCCCTTCTTCTTCATAGATATTATCTGCATATCGTATCCCTTAGTCACCTGATACGCTAAAGAAGGTGGTGAATTCTACACCCGTCACACGGAGTTTTATCCATTACATTTATGTTATTCGCACATTATATTGCTTAGACATCTTGTACGACACCCGCGGACAAGGAAAGTATTGAATTATATACTTTTGCCCATAATAATAATGTCATTTACCATACGGAAAATATAATATGTAATTGCTTTGATTGCCTCTTTGGTTTGCATTGGTATTTATCATGAGTAGGAATGTTTTTAGCGCCATTTATTTTTCCATCGATCTGCTTATCCATCTCGACTATTGGACATGAACTTCTCAGGGTTGGTACGCTTGGTTATTAGTTGTTATAAATATCACAGAAAACAGTTATGGCTTATTCTACTAGAAATACCTTAGGCGATTTCTAGGAGTCCCTCGAGAAATCATGGGGCGTCGACCATTGCTTTCGTATGCCGTCATTACGTGAACACTGCTATGATCTGTAATAAAAAAATAACAAACAATTTGCCTTGGCTCGCTCAAGACAATCTCGGCTTGGTTTCATTTTGCGATAGAGTACCTTACGTTTATCTCCGGCGAGGCTAAAATGTTAACATTTCATTATCATACAAATTGCTAGGATTAATCTTGGAAGCTGAGGCTCGAGGCGTTCTGTTTCAGGCGTGATATTGTGGCGAGATTTGGGACTTGACCTAGAATGTGCTAATGTTTGCTTACATATTCTCTTGTTACTAACTCAGTTGAATAATTGAAATACGTGCGTGGTCCTCTTATACACATGTCCTTAAACTATTTCGAATAGTCGATTTCGTTAAATGAACGTATATCATTTTTCCTCCAGCCCTCTCGTGCTCACGAACGCTGGGAAGTACAAAAGTGTTCAAAACGTCGGTCAATTAAAAATCGAATATAAATGCGATAACATCCGTAAGATAGATATATTTTAAATGTGTAATACTCGCACAAACATCAGAAATCATTTTTCATTTTTGTCATTCAAAAAGATGTACTTACTAATAAAAAAGTAAAAACTGAAACCCAACTACGACAAAAAATAAGTTATCGAATAAATACGGACAAAGTCACGAGCAAATGCTTATAAAATATATGTATATATTTGAAATGTTCAAGTAACGGCCTTTCCAATGATATCAAACACGGCTTATTTATCTCAAATGTATTTTTTTACGCAGTACTTTACGACTGCTAGAGGGCACCACATTAGATTCAGTGACTCATAATATAACCAGCGGATATCAAGACGCTTCTAGCGATACCTCACTTATCCATTTCCAATAAGAAGTTGTGGAGCTAGGAGGGAACAGATACATAGCCTGTCAAAATAATAACCCTCCTTTGACTTTGTCGTATCCGCGTAAAAATGGCCTTCCATCCGTTAGCCTACTTCACGTTCACTTACCGACATAGACATTTCTCCAAACGATTCTTTTTTTAAAGGGTTGGTGGTAGATTCCATTCTTAATCTGTCACCACACAGGAAACTAGGCAATTGACAGTCGTTTAAAAAAAGGGAACAAAAAAATTTGGTCCAATCTCGTTAAATTAATATATGCAACACGAATGGACTATATTGAACTATTGTTCATGATTACGTTGTACCTACACGCGTGGCGTCCATTTAACATTTAGGCCGCGCCTAGGTCGAACCCACACCCCACTATTGTTATGCTTTAATAATTAATTTACTGTCCTTTGTGTTTGGAATGACCGCGAACTGATTGGATTGTCTTCGAGTTTCGAAACCCTCATCGGTTGACCATTTGTCATTACTTCGAAATTCTTATTGGAGGCAAACCTGATTTATCAATCCCGAATTTAAACTTGTTAAAAATTAAGAATAATTATGTAAGTACTCGATATGTTTAATATTTCACCTTAAATAACACCAACAAACTACTTCCGGAAAAGATCCGGCAAGAAACTCACAAATCACAAATTGTTGTTCTGAATCGGGATGAAATTTGTGTCCGTTAGTTATTTATATGTTAGTAAATTCCCCCACAATAGAAGAATTATTTCCTTAGTGCAGGGTGATGATTCTTTTTTTTGGAAAAGGGGAAAACATTCATGTCTTCCACTTTGGAGAGGAGTAGAATTTCACTTTTGTTTTTCTTTTGAAGCTAAATTTGTTGCGAATCCCAAGAAAATTGAAAGTGGTTCCCGGGACTTCTTTTCCTCGGTGTCATTTAAGGCAACCATTGTGGATCTTGACTTACAGGAGTTGCAGTGGTAGAAATCTGTGGGGGGATTAGTTTTTTTTTATTTTTTTATTGCAAGCAGTGGCAAACGAGCAAACAGTTGCTCATGCAACAGTTGCTCATGCACCTTTACAAGGCCGCTGCCTACCGCAAAGAAAGTGAAGGGAGTGTGAAAGCGTGCATTGAGGCTCGGTGATACTAAAGGCACCATCAAAACCCTCCACACGCAAACACCCTCAGAGAGTTGGGCTTCCGGCTCTCTCGCTCACCGAACGAAGCGCAGTAACAAATTGCTACTACTCAGACGTCGATTTTCTGCGAGAGCGTGGTACTGCCCCGGACGGACCGGCCCGCGGCTGTAGACAGATGTCTGTCGACAGTGTGGTCCTACCACTCTACGTAGTCCCAAAAAATCACCAAAAAATAATATGTAGTGAGTTGTATTCTTAATCCCCTTAATATTTTAAATCTGCCTAAATTATTTCTGCTCCACCTTAGGTTGACTGGTAGAAAATGCCTAAGGCATTAAGTCCGCCTTGTACCTTATTTTGTGTGCTAAAATTTGTATAAATAAATAAATATGGACGGAGTGACATTACAAAACTGTAGCTTAACATTTTATTGCAATACACATTATAATACTTGTGACAAGCACTGTATATCCCATATAAAACCATCACTGTATTCGCATAATCTCAAATTTTCCAAGAAATTGGCAACACGAGCCTTCGCAAACATGCAACGTTGACACACATTGCCTCAATTCCATCTGCATGCCACACTGGCATCTAACGTCTTGCATAGATTGAGATACCTGATACGCTTGATTCCAATCTATTCACAGTATGTACCAATTCCAATTGACAATATGTAAGTGATAATTTTATGAGATCTTTAATTGAATGATAAATATATAGACTCTCTGTTACTTGTGAAATTAGAAGTTGAATCACTTGATGGCATTTATTAAAATTAAAACTAGGAAAAAAGCGCGATAGAGTATGATAAAATTGAAAATTGGGTGTTTTTTTTTTTTCTTTTTTGAGGTGGGTTACGGTCGGCGCACTCCTCGCTCCGCTCCATCCGGGGCGACAGCGGGGCATAAGCACGCACACCCGTAACCCACCCGTGACACATCGCCTTCTTCGTTGGGCCGACCATCTGAGCAGGGTGACTTGTCGTCAGTGGTCGGCCCGACGGAATACCCCTGAGGAGTACCCTCGCTCGGGGACGTCGGTCTTCGTCGACCTCTCGGCGGGTGACGGACTAACTTCTCGGTCCAGTCACTCGCGGCCTCGGCTAGGGCGGCATCAGGCGCAAAATTGCGTGCAGAAGAGTTAGTCAAAATGACGATAGAATATTTGGAATTTGAAAAAAAATCCATGTAACAATAGAAGTGAGACGAAATTACAATTAAGACGTAGAGCTAAGAAGAAATTATGATGAGGCGGCTAGTGGCAGACTATTTGGAGGGGCGCAGCGTCCTCTGCACCGACCGAGCAGGGGACGTCGTGCGAACGCCCATGACGTGCGGTGTCCCACAGGGGTCGGTCCTCGGACCCACCCTGTGGAACATCGGCTACGACTGGGCGTTGAGGGAGAGCCTCCCGCCCGGGCTGGGCGTGATTTGTTACGCCGACGACACGCTCGTCACAGCCCGCGGTGGGACGCTAGAAGAGGCGGTAAGCCTGGCGACCTCTGGTACCGAGGAGGTCGTCAGGCGGATCGAGGCGCTGGGGTTGAGGGTCGCCCTAGACAAGACGGAGGCCCTCTTGTTCCATGGGCGCACTATGAGCCCTCCCATCGGCGTCTCGATCACCGTCCACTCGGTCGACATCAGCATCCGGGCCCATATGAGGTACTTGGGCCTGGTGCTCGACGGGCGATGGTGGTTCCGGGAGCATTTCCGCAGGCTCGCTCCACGGCTCGTCGGCGCGGCGTCCGCCCTATCGTGGCTTATGCCGAACGTAGGCGGACCGAGCGCTGCGTGCCGACGGCTGTACGCGGGGGTCATCCGGTCGATGGCCCTGTACGGCGCACCGGTGTGGGCGGGGTCCATGACCGCCCGACTTAGGGCCCTTCTGTGGCGACCACAGAGGGTCACGGCGGTCAGGGCCATCCGCGGATACCGCACGGTGGCGACGGAGGCAGCGTGCCTATTGGCCGGGACTCCCCCGTGGGATCTGGAGGCGGAGATGCTCGCCGGCCTATATCGGCGGGTGACGGGGGTGCGAGCGGAGGGCGGTGTGGTCTCGTTAAGGGATCTCACCGCCTGGCGCGTCGACGCCCGCCGAGACGTCATCGCCCGTTGGGCAGTCCGGCTGGAGAGGCCTCGGTTCGGGGTGCGAACCGTGGAAGCCTTCCGGCCGGTGCTGATGCAGTGGTTGGAGAGGCGGCACGGGGTGCTCTCCTTCCGACTGGTGCAGGTTTTGACGGGGCATGGGTGCTTCGCCAAATACCTGCACTAGGTCGTTAGGAGGGAGAGTACACCGTCCTACCACCACTGAGATTGCGACGAGGACACGGTGCGCCATACGCTCGAGGCCTGCGGGGCTTGGGCAGTGCAGCGCTGTGAACTCGTCGCAATCATCGGTACTGACCTGACGCTGCCGGCTATCGCTAGGGCGATGGTCGACAGCGTCGGGAATTGGGACGCTGTCGCAGCCTTCTGCGAGACAGTGATCTCGCGGAAGGAGGCGGCGGATCGCCTGCGTGAGGAGCGCAGCCTCGATGAGGAGATCCGCCGCCGGCGACTGGGGCGGCGCAGGCGCAACTATCTGCGCCTCATGCCGCCCTAGCCGAGGCCGCGGGTGACGTGACCGGGGATTAGTCCGTCACCCGCCGAGAGGCCGACCGCGTGAGGAAAGACCGACGTCCTCCCCAAGGGGGGGACGTCGGTCGATGGGAGGGTACCCCAATAGGGGGTATTCCGTCGGGCCGACCACTGACGACAAGTTAACGCTGCTCCAGTGGTCGGCCCAACGACGAAGGCGACGTGGTTTTCGGGTGGGTCGCGGGAGTTGCGTGCTTAAGCCCCTCTGTCGCCCCGGACGGAGTGGTGCGGAGGCTCGCCGACCGCGGCCCACCCACAAAAAAAAAAAAAGAAGAAATTATGATAGAGTATTGGTAAATTGAAAATGCCGTGACCGTGACGAAGTAAGAATACTATTCACTATCTCCTCTCTTACTCATAGGTATTGTTAAAGACGACTATGGGATATAACACGTTTATATCATATATGCAAGAGAAGGAAAACTCGAAAATAAATCCTATATCAATCCCTTGTCTCTCCTTGCAGTGATGATGAATCATCATCCTAGGCTTTATGTCCAATACTATTAGAGAATCGGTTATCGAGGTGAACCAGCTTTGGCAGAATATCAGTGTTCCACATAACGATTGCTATCTCCATCAAATCAGAGAAATAAAGTTCTTTTTTAAATTATATTTGAATACCTACATATTCACTCGCGTAGTTTCTGTTCCCGTGGGAATACCATGCGATAAAATTTAAGTTATGTTACTCGCTGATAGTAGAGCTTTCTAATTGTGAAAGAATTCTTAAAATCAGAGGCAGAACAAAGAACACATAATAATATTCGCATTTATAATATTAGATTATTTCGCTATTTCACCATTGAACTCATTTGACATCTAGGACCCATCGTTTGACATGCTCTCAAAAGCGGATATCATATCCGTAATAATGAATGCAAGCGTTAAATTCAATTTTCTTCGAATTATTCCTGGTCGGGATATTTTCAGCTCTGACTCAATACAATTCGTATACCGCGTGGGTGTTTTAAAACTACCAAATTGGTATTAATTAAAAGAATTATTACTCTACATGCCACTGTCAAGGTTCCCATTATACTGTAATGCACGATTCTTATCTTAGATTTTGAGATTTGGCGTCGCTACGATTCAAATTTATCCTTCAACCCATACCCTTGCTTTTAATGTGTTTTTTTTTTAATAAATGTTATACTAGCAACCCGCCCTCGCTTCGCTTCGGTTTCAATCGCCTTATCCGCGTAATTCCCGTCCCCGTGGGAATACCGGGATAAAACATAGCCTATGTTACTTCCTAATATTATAGCTTTCCATTGGTGAAAGAATTTTTGAAATCGGTGCCGTGGTGTAAGCGTAACAAACAAACAAATAAACAAACAAACTTACTTTCGCATTTATAATATTAGTAAGAATATCTGTCCGTGTGGTGACGGAGTAAGAATACAATTCACCACACTCTCTTGCCCGCGGGTGTCGTAAAAGACGACCGAGGGATATGATATGAAAATAACAACAATGCAAAATAAGGCAAATTCTATATAAAATCTCATATCGACACGTCCAATCAGCGCGGTATAGTAAGTCAATATGCCTTCCTTTGTGGAGGAGGGCTGAGATGCTGATGCTGATGAATATATCTCTTTCACATTTAGAGAACAGAAATTAGATTCGAAAGTAGTAAAACTAATTGTGTAACGTGAACTTGCCGTGGTGACGGAGTAAGAATACAATTCACAACCCCCCTATCTTGCCCGTAAAACACGGCAGGGGTCGTAAAGATGACTATGGGATTACAGATAACATTTATGCAAAAGAAGGTAAATTTGAAATAACACCATATGCCAACCCGTTTGACCAGTGTGGTATAGTAGATCAATTTCTCTTCCATCATGGAGGAGGCTCACGCCCAGCAGTGGGTAATATATGAGCTGTGATGATAAGACAACTTTGCAATCGAATACGTAATAGATTTCTAATAAAAACCAAGTTAGCCCGAGTTATCCGTACCTCTTAAATAATTCGCAGTATGCCTAGAAATATACTCGTGAGTGGTACAGTCTCCCCAATATGGAGTGGCAGGTGACACAGGAAGTATCATATATGGAATCCGCTCGGTACCCTACGTGCCATTAATGGTAGCTAGAATGAATATAATGTACGCACATGACTCATAATACTTTGATTTATATAGATCGCGGCCTTTAGTAAATGTATAAATCCACAAGTTAATTCTCGCGGTTTTACACGCGTAGTGCCGGTTCCCGTAGAAATACGAAGGTAAAAATATAACCAATGTTACTCCTTGATGTTGTAGCTAGCGATTGGTGAAACAATTTTTGAAATTGATCCAATTCCCGTAGTTTCAGACGCGTAACTGCTATTCCCGTGGGAATACGCTATATATGCTCGCTGATAATGTAGTTTTCCAGTGATGAATGAATTTATAAAATCAGTACAGTGTAGACGTAAAAGCGTAACAAATAAACTTATTATTGCGAACGATGGTAAACGAGCAAACAGGATACCTGATGGTAAGTGCCGCTCATGAAACTTTGCAATACTAGGGGCACAGCTAAGCCGCTGCCTACCGCGAAGAAAGTGAAGGGAGTGTGAATGCGTGCATTGAGGTTCGGTGGTACTAAAGGCAACACCAAAACTCACTACATGCAAACACCCTCAGAAAGTTGAGCTGCCGGCTCTCTATTTCACTGAACGAAGCGCAGTAACAAATTGCTACTAGTCGGACGTCGATTTTCTGCGAAAGCGTGGTACTACCCCCGACTGACCGGCCTGCGGCTGTAGATAGACAACTGTCAACAGTGTGGTCCTACCACTATTACTTACTTTCGTATTTATAATATTAGTTAGGATGTGTCGTGCTTGCGTAAAGGTAAAAACTATGAATATTTTGCTTTTCGTTTGTTGATTATCTAAAAATAAAACGTGTCACTCACCGTCACTTCCTTTCTCAAGGATAAGATGAAAGAGATGTCTAATGGACGTGAGTAAAGAACATTACTGCAAGAGACTTAACAGCTCGGAATGAATCCCTATGTTAAGCTCTATGGTCAGCATGGATTAATATGCCAATTTTCACTCTTAATGTCAAAATATATGTGCCAGTAATAACTAATATGACCATATATTTTTATGTCGAAATGGGACGTTTGAATGATTGTATCGTTATTTTTTGTGTCAGTACGGGACACTTGGAGAAATAGGTAGGATTAAAAATAGATAAATTAAATCTAAAAAAATTTTTTTATGATGAAGGGGAGGGAATATAGCGGCTTATAGATAGGCTCGCATGGCCACCTTTTCGTTACCATGACTGGGGCGGACGGCGTGCGTCCGCATGCCAAAAAAAGAGAATATGTAAAAGTATGAACTATGTACATAAAACAAAAAAAAAAGTTCATTTATGCTGTGTTCGTAAAAACGGGACATTTTGCTACGGCTCGAAACCAGGGGACAATCTGAAAACAAGACATATGACCACGTTACCTATAAATGCGTTAAAACGAAAAGAAAATTGGCATAGAATTTATAAACTAGTTTTTAATTGCAGAGATTTTGCCGTATTAATTTAAATACTGGTTTTATATCCGCTTTACGGCTTCGTTAAATAATTTTTTTATGTGTTACTCTCTTGAATAATGTATCAAAATTTTTTTGACATGAATATTGCTCAAGTGTGACCAAAAATATAAAGCACCTCATTCATCTCTGATGACCTTGTACATGGTATAATGTTACGGTGAATTTGCTGTCTATTGTATTGACGCTATGTACAATTTGATAAGATAGATAACATTGCAAACTCGTCGTGAGCCTTGTCCCTCCAACTTTAGCCAGGTATCAAAACCAGTACGCCGCTAGCTCTGTTCGTGAGTGGATGTGTCGCGCGGCTCTTATAATAACCGACCATCTTATGTATAAAATAGTGATGAGGATTAAAAATGGTGACCTTAAAAAAAGCAATGCCTAATTAGTGTTTTCTATAAACTTAATAAGTGACCTTGCAATATTATTCAGAAAAAAATACATTTGTCTTCGTTATTTTTTGTTGTTTTTAAATCAAATGACATTGATCCACTCGATTCATTGAAATAGAGATGGGATTTGTGTAATCGATTATTTCTAATTACTGTGTGTGGGAAGTGTAGAAAAATAACAATGTTGGCCGTGAAAAACTTTTTTATGCCGGAAAAGAGAGTTGACTCTCCGAGGTTCTCCAGGATGCCGGAGGCTTTGATGAGATCTATAAGGCGACGGTCTTTGAGAGTGAAGAGGACCAAGTCACTGGTGCTTGTGAACGACAAAAGAAAATCCGGTGAGTGGTAGTGTATGATTTTGTTTCGTGTTTTATTTATTTTAAGTACATAGATACCAATAGTTTTAATTTATTTTAATATGTATTGTTACATATAATTTGCTAAATTACTATTTACAACTAAGTCATTAATTATTATTTTACTTGAAGTTTATTCAAGTATTTTGTATTCTACATTGTAATATTCACTGGCTTTGTATTTTTTTAGTTGGCTGCCAGGTAATTTAATAACTATGTCTATTTCTAATAGTCGCTATCTCTAACGGTCAGACTAAAAGTATATAATAGAGATAAGTACATATTTTCTTGTTTTATTATTATTTGCTTCTTTTGCGTTTATTTATTGATTTATTATCGCGTGTGGTAATTATATGCAGAAGTATATCCTACAAAATGAATAATATATGTACATTCGGCCCCGCAACTTTTAGGCACCTAAAAGTCAATTATCTAACTGAAGAATTGCTTGATGGCATTACCCAATATTTTCCTTGTGATGACGGAGTAGAACAGTTTAATACCTCCGTTTCTTGTTCGTGAGTGTTGTGAAAGACAACTAAGAGATTATATTATGCATACAATATCTATGTAAAATAAGGCAAACTCGAAATAAAACCCTGTACGAATCCGTCTGACCAGCTTTGTATAGTGGAGCAATTTATCTCCCATTGTGGAGGAGGCTCGAGTCCAGCAGTGGGACGTATAGTAGCTGTAATGATGATGATTATTACCCAATATTATATTTCCGATTCCTATTGGATTTTTGCTATAAATAGTCTTATCATAAAATTATACTTTGGCAATAAGGCAGTAATTAAAATGAAGAATTTCATCATCATCATCTCAGTTCATATAGGTATGCACCATTGCTGGGTTTAAGGCCTCACCACGATAAGAGGAAAATTAGCTTACTATACCACGTTGATTTGACAGATAGGTAGGTATAGGATTTTATTTCATGTTTCCCCTATCTCTCATACACATTGGGTGATCGGACTGGGGATTAAGTCCGTCACCCGTCCGTCCAGATGCTGACCTCGCGACGGTGACCGGCGTCCCGGGAAGGGGACGTCGATGGGAGAGGGTACTCCTTCGGGGTATTCCGTCGGGCCGATCACTGAAGTCAAGGAACTCTGCACCGGTGGTCTGCCCAATAACGAAGGCGTCGTGTTATCGGGTGGGTTACGGGCCGCGCGCCACCCCTCTGTCGCCCCGGACGGAGCTGGGCGCCGGTGCGTTGACCGTAGCCCACATCAAAAAAAAAATCACTCATATTTTTTATCTTGCATTTATAGGTATTATCTGAATCGAATTATATGAGTTGTATTTTACGACACCCATGGGCAAGAAAGATTGTGGTGAATTGTATTTTTACTCCCTCACCACACAGAAGGTTATCGAATTGAAATAGTAATAACAAGAGCCCTTCCGTTATTCAAATTAGGTCTTTCGCTTCTAATGACCTTTTTTTTCATTATTACGTTCCCACGTAATTAACTAATTATTAAAAGGAGTATTAGTGCTTCCATTAAATTATACAATGTAATCTATGTTTTTACACATAATTATTTAATTATTTTACTTTAGTTCGGAGAATTAATTATGCTGTTCTATTGTACCTATGACTTGACATCTGAATATTCAGTACAAATTACGTAGTTTATGTATGAATAGGTACATATCTTATATCTTTAAACGAGCAATTCTTGTGTATATATATATATATATATATATATATATATATATATATATATATATATATATATATATATATATATATATATATATATATATATATATATATAGGTATATACCTATATATATATTCAGGATCTCTAAAACGGCTCGAAACTTGGCATACTAGAGGTTTCGGATCCAAAAAATCGATCTAGCTAGGTTTTATTTATAGAAAATGTTGTTTTGTCTGTGTTTTTAGCAAAACAAACAATGACATTAAATTTTAAAAGAATATGAATTCAAATTTCGTTGTCAGCATCATGAGTTACGATAGCTCAGATGGGAAGTTGACAGGTTCTAATTTTGATTTTGTTGACATTCAAACACCGTCGGTTCGAATCTCGGTGTTATTATTATTCTCTTTTTGTAACTTTTTATATATTTTTCATTATTTATTTTTTATTAATATATATCTAAATAAATTCGACAAAAATATTCCGAGCGATGCTCGGTCAACCAGATATTTCTACTTAAACGTAATATTTTATACACAAATATATAAATTTCCTCATATCCAATTTCCTTGCGTGGAGCTTCTTTCCCTGTGTTGACGGAATAAGAATACAATTAACCACCCCTGTCTTGCCCGTGGATGTCACAAAATACGACTAAGGGATATAATATGTATATAATATCTATACAAGAGAAAGAAAACTTTAAACGAAACCTGGTAGTTCAATTTCTCACCAATAGCTGAGGAGGCTCGAGCTCAACAGTGGGACGTTTATGGGTTGTGATGATGATATCCAATTTCGAGAAAGAGGTCAGCCAACGTGCGAGCAACTTTAGAGGATCTGCCCATCCAAAACACAAATCTTCAACCAGTGTGTTACCAGTGATGACTTACGGCATGGAAACGTGGCCCCTAAATGTGGGCCTCATAACCAAGCTCAAAGATG
This sequence comes from Lymantria dispar, assembly GCA_032191425.1. Taxonomy (NCBI): domain Eukaryota; kingdom Metazoa; phylum Arthropoda; class Insecta; order Lepidoptera; family Erebidae; genus Lymantria; species Lymantria dispar. The sequence continues at coordinate 35,061,236 of CM063448.1, forward strand.
CCCCGGCGTCGAAGGGGACGATACCCCAAAGAGTGGTCCACCGGGCCGGCCACGGATGTCAAGGAATCGGTACCAGTGGTCGGCCCAATGGTGATGGGGAGGGAATACGGTAGGTTATAGGGTTGAACACCACCCATCCATCGCCTCGGATAGATTAGACGAGGTGTCTATAGCCTATCACAAAAAGGGATAAGAAGGAAGCTGGTGAACTTACTTAGTCACCCCACGGTATAATATGACAGCCCACATACGTCCCACTGTTGGGCTCGGACCTCCACCAGAATGGGAGGGAATTTGACCTACTATACCATGCTGGTCAGACATGTTGGTATAGGCTTTCATTTCGAGTTTTTCTTCTCTTGCATAGATGTTATGTGCATATAATATTCCTTAGTCGTCTTTTACGACATCTACGAGCAAGATAGGGAGTGGTGATTTGTATACTTACCGTCACCACCATATTTTTAAAGCTATATAGACGATTTGTTTAAGTCATCAATCGTCAGCAATATGTTTGCACTAGCAACTCGATTATGTGCTTTAGTCGAGTAGTCATATGATTAGAAAATATTCGTATTGAATAATTCATCACTCGAACACGTTTTACAATGGCGCGTAATTTTAACTGAACGCGTTAGGGATTGCTCGACCATAAAATTACTGTTGATCTTTACATCTAAAATTGAAGTGTCTGTTTGTAATGGCAAATTATTTTTTTTCATAATACCTATGCCTAAAATAGTTTAAATATTTTTTGTCTCTGTGTTCTTTCCGGGTAATAGTCAAAACGGCATTATCACTTGGCTGTCTGTATAAGGTACTCTTTATATAGACAGCTAAGTGATAATGCCGTTCAGAAAATATTGCCTAAGTTACTACTTAGAGTTACTGCTTAGGCTATATTTTATCCCAGTATTCTCTGCAACAGGCACTACGCGAGTGAAACCGCGCTAAATTGCTGGTCATTTAGTAAAGCATGACTTTACGTTTAATGTGAATAGAATCATTAAAATCTACTGTTATCGACTTTACTGATTGGTATGTATCTACTTTAATAATGGAAGATAATTAACTTTTTTTTATGTGTGGGCTATGGTAAGCGCACACGCGGTCCATTCCGTCCGGGGCGAAGAAAGGACGGCGCGCGGGTCCATAACCCACCCGTACCCACGTCACCTTCGTCGTTGGGCCGACCACCAGTGCCGAGTTCCTTGTCCTCAGTGGTCGACCCGACGGAATAGCCTTTCGGATACCCTCACCTCTCGACGTCCCTGTCCTCGGTCCGGTCACCCGCGGCCTCGGCTAGGGAGGCATCAGGCGCAGGTACTCGCGCCTGCGCCGCCCGAGTCGCCAGAGTCGCCGGCGGCAGAACGTGTCACCGAAGAGGAGTTCCTCTCGCGCACGATCCGCCGCCTCCTTCCGTGAGATGACGGCCTCACAGAAGGCGGTGACCACGTTCCAGTTCCTGACGCTGTCGAGCATCTCCCTGGCGATGGTCGCCAACGTCAGGTCGGCACCGATGATCGCGACGAGTTCACGGCGCTCCCCCACCCACGCGTCACACACCTCGAGCGTGTGCTGCGCCGTATCCTCGTCGCAATCGCAGTGGTGGCAGGATGCTGTACTCTCAGGTACTTGGCGAAGCTACCATGCCCCGTCAGCACCTGCATCAGTCGGAAGGAAAGCACCCCGTGCGTCCGCTTTAACCATTCCATCAGCACCGGCTGGAAGGCCTCGACGGTCCTGATACCGTACTGAGGCCTTGCCAGCCGGACTGCCTGGTAGTATAGTTAATAGTATCGTGGTAAATGATGTTTATTTATGGTTTTATTTTGGGTTTATTACTTGCAATAAATCTGAAAGTAAATCTTGTATCAACCTGTAACTCCTAAGTTAAGGTATACAATATTGCATTAAGTGCTAATTCGTAACTTATTTTAGCAAAGTTTATTAATTAAGCGAACAAGCACGTTGCATGAGTGAAACGTCACTGTTTCAGCTTAAGCAAAATGGCTTTCATGTCTTGCCGGATGACGGGATCTTCTTCTTGCATATCTCAACCGATTTTCTAGGTTCAGTTAAGCAGCTCACATGATTATTATTTAGAATTTTTTGGCTGTCTCAGCTATTAGATTTTTATCAAGATGAGTAGCGAAGATATGATATCATATGTCACCTATTTCTAAAAATGTTCTAGAATGTTATAAAACTCTTTTGTCCCAGTAACAGTAAGTATCGACTCGTGGCAAGAAATAAGGTGGTGAATTGTATTCTCAATCCCTCACCACACGGAAAGGTCATATCATATTAATGGAAGTAAAATTGTATACCGAGCCGTCTGACATGCATTGCAAGCCGATATCTCTGATTAGCGAAGAGTCTTGTGGACATACAACAGTAGCCAGATATTAACTGAGAGAATAGAAATTATTACACTTTAAAATCGATATAGTCAACAATGCTTATTGAAACAGCGTGTATCCAAAGATTAAACGTTTATTTCAAGGTTTTTTTTTGTAAGTAACGTATTGTCCTATTGCAATATTGTGTTAAATACCATATGTTGTGCTTTTATGTGCCTGTTAACATGTTTTAGGTCACATGTGTCATTTAACTTATTCGTCCCTCGTACATTTGAGTACACATATTGTGATGTTTGCCGCTTGTTATCCTATTAATTTTATAAAAACAAAAGTTGGTGAGGATGTATATTACGGGTCGGCCACGGATGGCAAGAAATCGATACCCGTGATCGGGGCAATGGCGATGTGAAGGGAACACGGTAGGTTATGGGGTCAACGCCGCCCATCAGTCTCCCCTGACACGCCATAAAAAAAAGATTTTTATTACAGCGTTCCTCTAATATCATTTTTCTTTTGTTGTTCTTCTTTTTAGCACATATAGGTTCCGCTATTGGGCTCGGGCCTACTCCGCAATAATAGGTAAATAGAATTAATATGACGCTGTTCAGATGGGATAGTATAAGTTTTTAATTAGATTTTATCTGGCATCCTCGCTCAAAAGAGGGGGTGAATTGTATTGTTTACCCACTACACGGTGAATTGCTATAAATGTCAAATATTTGTTGGTGAGAAATGATTTCCTCTCAGTCGAAAGGACGGATAAACATCGTTTACAATAAATGTATATAACGACGAACTAGTCGGCACTTATCAGCCCACCTGATGTTCTGCGAAAAATCCTGTTGCTGGTATTTGAGCACAATTTTGTTTCCACTGCCGGGCTGTGGTTCTACCATACCCATACGATTGTCTGGGTTGACAGCCGTATGGCATGAGCATCGCATTCGAGATTTTGAGCCATGAATCTATTTCAGTAGACCACCTAATGGATTATCTAGTCAAATAATTGCTCTGCTAAATCTCACTGCGGGTGGAGGAATTTGCCGGATCTATCCACTATTACCTACTTAGGTACGCCTGCATAGTGATGAGAGTAAATGCCATGTGTGAACAGACCGGTCATAATTTGAAGAATTTTTAATATACATATAGGGAGATACTCATATAATTGGATAAAAAAAACATACAAATTTGCCTAGGAGCATCTGAAATTATGTATTATATATTGCAATATATTTATTTAATTCTATATTTTTGTTAACACAAGAACACATATGTATATATGTAATGCTTAGTTACCCTTTGTACATTTTTTCCAAATTATGATAATAACTATAAAATGATAAACAAGACAGCAAATCAATATATTCGTCATTATTCAAGAACTTGTTATACATCTGTATAGCTTTTGTAGAATATCTCCTTTTTTTAGTACCGAAACACACCTTGCATTCTTTGAAAGTTAAAAAGTTTAATATATTTTTACTCCTTATCTCCCGGAAGCTATAAAAAGAAAAAAAAATGGTTTAAGTATACGACTACTTTGGTTAGTAAATAATCGACTAATTAAAATTAAACTCTTGTGTCACAGATAGCATTAATATTTCTTATCTGTGGTATATTTTATCTGTGGCTTTCAAAGTTGATTAGCTTTCGTGCTCGTATTTATTTTATGTAAAGATAATTGGAGGGCAGACATGCAATGACCGCTTATTCAATTCGAACGAAAGGTTAGGTATTTAGTAATTGATAAAATCAATTGTATTTAATATATACAAGCTAACATGTATATGTTTGACTAAGATTTTATTCAAGCAACAAACAACTTTAGGTCTTTCTTAAATAAATTATGTCCGTTTACGTACTAAGAATAAGTTGTCAACGTATCTTAATTTTCTGCGGATATCTTATAGGGAGATGAAAATAATGGATTCTACAATATGTATCATAACGAAGGCTCTGGCCATGTATAGTTACCACTCCCCTTAATAAGGCAAATGAAGTAGGTCGTACGTAAAGATAAACTCGAAGCTGGTGCCGACTGATGTACCACTTACTATGTGGGAATATCCTCAAGCAACAGTTTTCTTAAGAATAAATATTTAAACAAGCATTAAGTACGAGTATCTTCTTTAACTCATATACGTCCCGTCCCATCACTGGGTACAAGCGTTTTACATAATGAGAGAGAAATGGTTTACCAAACTGGCTAGGTTTTCTTTCCGGGTACTTTCAATTTGACCTTCTGTTGAAGTGGCATTATTTAGGAGATCCGCTGGAAAGAATTCGGTATTGTATTTAGGGCCTCGTCATCATACGAAATTATTGTACTCGGAAATTATATTTGGGATATCAACATTACATCAATTCCATTGACGTCTACTTCTAGCTATAAATATCCCTCTTTTTTTTGGGAGGGCTATGGTCAGCGCACACACTGTCCATTCCGTCGGGGGCGAGGAAAGGACGGCGCGTGAGTCCTTAATCCACTCAAAGCACGTCGCCTTCGTCGTTGGGCCGACCACCGGTACCGATTTCCTTGTCCTGAGTGGGCGGCCCGACGGAATACCTTGCTAGGTACCCTCTCCTCTCGACGTCCAGGACGTCGGTATCCGTCGTGCGGTCAGCCTCCACGAATGACGGACCAAAATCGCCGGTCCGGTCATCCGCAGCTACAAATATTTCTACGGAGGTAATGCTATTTTCATCATGATTGGCGGGCAAGTTGGCGACCGCAGTTGGTGTTATAAGCTTCCCAGAGAAACTCTGCTACCCATTATCCTGGTGATACCTCATTTGGTTTTACGATTCTCACGTTAAATTCTTAACCTTCTACCATACGGGGCTTTACTATGATAAAATTAATCACTACCAATCTAATATAAAAAGATTAAGTTAATCAACACGAACATTGCCACATAATATATATTGTGGCATGGTTTTTATTATTCGTAACCCCGTGATAAGCTTATTGATTTTTAGATTTTATCGAAGTAATACTACAAACAATAAAGTCGACTAAACTTTAGTTTTCGCCGCAACTGCCCACCACTAATGAGTTGCATGCACCTGGCGGGCGCGTGCCAACATAAATGTCACACTTTACGTTACACTACCAATTAAACTTGACCCCTTTTTTATTAACAACGACTTACCACATTAGGACTTGGAATATTCACTTTCTATTTTATTTTTATTAGAAATAATTCATAAGTAATCATCAGTTCCTCTTGCATTTGACATTTGACGTTGTTATTTTGACTTTTTCTTTCTTTTCCTTATGTAGCCAACGGAAGAGGTCTCAAACTGCCAATGAAAGTTCTAATCTGCTCAAAACATCTTTATTGCATACGTAGAAATTTAATCTGCAGTAAGACTACGTAGTATAGACAATTTGTATCTATTGCAAAATAAGTATTGAAAATTTTATTGCAGTCAATTACTCATATAGTTTACTGTAAAGCAAGCAAATATATGCCATATAGTCTCTGTCATAAATCGGCTGGGGAATTGCTATCACCAGAAGAATGGGCCGCTGCGATCGTAGCTGACCTGCTAAGTGAAGTGTTTAAGGCATTATACTCTTATTTAGGAGGCCTGTATCCAGCATGGATGGATGAAATGACATATAACTGAACTATAACGCGAGTCAAATATATTATATGTGGTAAGATCATATTGTCGATAGTCTGTCTACTACCGCGGGCCGTGTCGTCTGGTGAAAATCAATGTATGAGTATTAGCAAAGTCTTACTGCACTTCGATCAGTGAGCGAGAAAGCCAGAAGCCTAACATTCTGAGGATCTTTGCATGTAATGGGTATTTGGTGATACCTTTAGTATCACCGAACATCATAGCGCACTTTCCCATTCCCTTCACTTTCTTTGCTCATTTGCCACCAAAAGTAATAAAAAAGCAAGCAAATCTACGATTAAAACCTTAGTCTGTTTAGCAATCTTTCAATGCAAATATTTGTAATTGTGCCAAAAGAAATACTTGTCTATACTAAGATTGGCAGAATAACATCGACCATTAATACTACAGTTTAATGTTTGTGAAACTACACTGTGAAATTGAGAAAGCGTGAAATTAACTACACAAAATTCTCAAAAAACTCGGGATTTGACCACTTATATTTTTTAATGGCCCGTCAGCATTCAGCCTTGGTCGTGAAATTAAAAAAATATAATGCACACGAGCTCGTGTGAAACGAGCCCGCCAAAATGTTGTGTTCTATTTTTAAAATATTATTGTACAAATTATTACCACACTGGCATTATGGCGTGGGAAGATTTGATGATACAACATACTTTTTAAATTTATTTTTTCTTTATTATAACAATGTACTAAAACCAGTTACGTTGTGTAAGTGGTCTGGGTGTGTTGAATCTAACAAATAAATGATTGCCCAGATACCACAGTGAGTTGAGTTCGATTCCCAAGCAAATTGTTTGTGCGATCCACTTGCAATTACTCTTGAGTTTTAAGATAGATCTTGCCCGTTAATTTGTTGCTTTTAGTGGCTGTTGCTTTTTTAACAATAAAAAAAGGGAACGGGCAATGTCGTTTGTACTTAATTTTAATAATGCTTTCAGTATTTCTAGCTTTAACATATCTGCCACATGGTCAGTGCCATGCGGCTATAAGATTTCTCTTGTTGTTTTCTATACCCATAAATGAATAAGCTTGTCCTTAGTAGTACATTCACCCCATCTCGGCTCATCTACGTCCCACTGCTGGGCTTGAGCCTCCTCTACAATAGGAGGGAAATTGACCGTACTATACCATGCTGATCAGACAGGTTGATATAGGGTTTTGTATAGAGTTTTCTTACTCTTGCATAGATGTTATATACATATTATATCCATCAGTCGTCTTTTACGACATCCAACGGGCAAGATAGAGAGTGGTGAATTGTATTCTTACTCCGTCGCCACACAGAACATTTGACGTGGTAGTACCTTACTCTAGAAGAGGATCGACTGAGAAATAGCAATTTGCTATTGCATTCCGTTTGGTGACTGTGAGAGTGGGAAGAATCTTTACGGTAGTCATGACTATATCGATGGTATTGAAGGAATCCAATGACGTATTACCATCAGGTTGGCCCCTCGCTGGCTTGCCATCGAGGACATAAAATAAATACATACACGAAGCGATGCATTTACTGCTAGGTAGATATGTAGATCGCATCAGCAAAATGTATTTGGCTATGGCATGATTGGACCACGTCCAAATAGGTACTAGTTTGATTAAAACTGATATTAGGTGCATGTTATTCCACCTCTATACATATAAATGTTGGGAATAGTTTTGGCTGCACTACATATTTTGGTAGTGACGGAGTGAGAATACTTATATTTCCCCATTTCTTTTTATTGCAAACGGTGACAAACGAGCAAACAGTACACCTGATGGTAAATGTTGCTGCCACTCCTGGACCTTTGCTAGGCCGCTGCCTACCGTGAAGAAAGTGAAGGGAGTGTGAATGCGTGCAGTAAGGTTCGGTGATACTAATTGCAATCATCAATCCCACCACACGCAAACACCCTCAGAAAGTGGGGTTTCTGGCTCTCTCGCTCATCGATCCACCCACCCACGCACCCAATCTTACGGACAGATTGGAGTCACTGGAGCGGCGGAGAGACTGGGTCACTCTGTGTACTCTATCGGCTCTTTCATGAGGAGTGCTCTGAGGAACTGTTTGACTTGGTACCACCGTCACCGTTTTACCAACGTACCACTCGACACTGCAGCAGGGTTCATCCATTTCACCTGGAAACGATATGGTCTTCAACTGTACGTTTCCAGCTATCATTTCTCCCACGTACGTGCAGGCTCTGGAATGAACTACCTGCTGCTGTGTTTCCCGAGCGCTATGACATGACCTTCTTTAAACGAGGTTTAAGAAGAGAGCCTGCTCGATTGCCACCATCGGCAATAAAAAAAAAACCGAAAGAAACGCAGAAACAAATTGCTACTACTCAGACGTCGACTTTCGCCGAGAGTGTGGTACTACCCCGATCGGACCGGCCCGCGGCTGTAGACAGACAACTGTCAACAGTGTGGTTCTACCACTAGCCTCATCCTCTGTCTTGCCCATGGGTGTCGTAAAAAGACGACTAAGGAAAATATTAATTTAATCCCTATTAGATGCAAGAAGTGGATACCTCTAAAACACTGTATCAACAGAGACTGCACATATGGCGTAGTGGTAAATAACCTACCTACCGCGCCAGTGCTGTGGTTTCAATTCTCACGCAGGACAACTTTATAATAATCATGATCAAGTTGTTATGGTAGTTCATATACATCCCACTACTGGGCTCGAGCCTTCTCCACATTGAGAGTTGATATAGGGTCAGACGGGTTGACATAGGGTTTTGTGTCGAATTTTTCTCCTCTCGCATAAATATTATATGCGTGTTATATCCCTTAGTCATCTTTTACGACACCCACACATAGTTATCATAAGCAATCCCTTAGTCGTTTTTTTTACTGCACCCACGGGCAAGAGAGGGGGTGGTGAATTGTGTTGTTACTCCGTCACCACACAGAAAATGATACTTTGCGCGGTCCACAAATTCTGTGTCTGCGTGTAATTTCTGTCTGTTAATTATATGTTTGTAAATTCCCCTATAATACAAGGATTATTTTCTTAGTGCAGGGCGTTGCCTTAAATAAAAACCTACCTGACCAGCATAGTAGAGATGACGAAGGAGTATTTGTTTCAGAGTTTGTCATTCAGAGAATCTTCGAACATAGTTTCCACCAATCCAAGTAGTCAATAAAATCTCGAATGTACGCTTGGCAACTTCAAATCTAAGATAAACAATAAATTACCATTTCGCTTTCACGTGGATAGGTAAAGGCTGCAATAAAAATCCCAATAACCATCCATTCTATTGACCTAGCACGACAAGAATTGGGTCAGAAACAATATTGGATGCAGTCCAATAGAAAACACACCCCTTTTACCACCGAACCTTGAATTTAAATGGAGCCTTTCAAACTGCCAACTGTCTACCAATTTAGCGTAATGGTTATATGGGTAGATTCTATAAAAGTGGAATGTTATGGTTTTCGTGTTGTTTGGGATTACAATCCGTAAAAAGGTTTCAGGGGACCCGGAATACGAATGCGGCCTAATTTTTTCTAGAATTTCCTTCGTACCGTTTCGTTATTACCAACCATTATTTAATGCTGCATATGTTGGTTTACGTGTGGTGACGGAGTAAAAATACAATTCATTACCACAACCCCCCCACCCCCCTTTTGTTGCCTGTGGGTATGGTAAAAAATTATTAAGGGATTACAATATATAACATTAAGCAAGAAAAGGGAATTTTGAAATAAAACCCGTCTGACCAGCGTGGTATAATAGGTCAATTTCCCTCGTATTGTAAATAAAAGTATTTTATAGATTTTATTGCGTTTGGATTTGATTTTAGATTGCCCGAAGTTTTGAACACTTTATAGCGTTTATGGTGACGGGCGGACTATTGTGGGAGAGGCTCGAGCCCAAGAGTGGGTCGTATATGAGCTGTGATGATGATGATGTATTTAGGTACGTATGCGTTATCATCCTCTTATTCCAATTACTTGGGTCGATCAATATGTACTCTTCTTTCATAGTACCTACATTGTGAAAGGTTAGGGAATAGTTTTGTGACGGGCCGCCCACTTCACGTTAACCCTCTTTGGGAAAATAATTGTTGACCAGATTGCATCAGATAGAGTTAGTCTAAGTAGTTGGTCGTCTTTTACGACACCCACTAGCAATGTAAGGGTTGATAGTATTTTTAGCCGCTGCCACAGAGCATTTGTGGTTATGAGGGTTATATTTTATGTTCGTTAGATTTTTGGCCTTTATATTTTACAGACTTGGCAATATCAAGGATATTCTCAAATGTTATATAGGTATAGTTATTATAGAGCTTTTGCTCCCGATTTCGATCGTGACGAGGAGAGGAGGAAAATTAACAAATGTTGAAATATACATTTAATTCTTTTTACTGAAGAGTATTTGTGGTTAATTTTAATACAGTAGATTTTTTTATCTTTTAATGTATGAGAACTTTGCCATTGTGTTTTACCCCCTTCGAGGGTTTTGTGGGATCTTTTCTTATTGAGTCTACAATTAAAATATTGTTGCCAAAAGGTAGATTGATTTTTACTAACGAAACGACCTCTGTTGTTATGCGAGTATTACACTAGTGAAATAAAAATTATTTTTACGCATTTTATATCGTTTGATTTTTACCTTCCCGAAGTTTCGAACATGTGCGTTCATGATCACGGAAAGACTGGATTAGAAAAGGCTTTTAAAATCGCCAGTATTCCCAATTAAATCGAATCTGTGATATTATTGATATGATATTAATACCACAGACAGTGGAATTACTATCGTGCCACTCGAACACGTGTTAATTCTATGCTCTGTGATATATATTAACGCAAACTATAGATCTTTATTTGCTAATACGCTGATACGGTACTCGATAAATGACAATAGAATTGCTTCATACCGCATTGCACACAATTATTTTATTACTAGCGATCCACCCCCGTTTCGCTTCAGTTTAGTGACATTTTTAAATATAGCTTATGTAGTCATCATCATAGCTCATTAACGGCCCACTACTGGGCTCGAGCCTCCTCCATATTGGGAGGGAAATTGACCTACTATACCACGCTGGTCAGGCGAGTTGGTATAGGGTTTTACTTCTTTAGGGTTTCAATCATGTTACATAAATGTATTATAGGTACATATAAATCATTCGGAAGAAACTGTCTGAAGAAATTATGAAAGTAAATTGTATCAAAATTCGTTGTACAGTTTAGGAGATCTAAACGTACATACAGACAGAAAGCGGGTAGTGATATTATTTTATACTAGCAAGTAGCAACCCGCCTTCGCTTCGCTTTCAGTCGCCCTACCCGCACTGTTTCCGTTCCCGTGGGAATACCGAGATAAAATATAGCCTAAGTTACTCCTTATATAGACAGCTACTTGGTAGTAAAATATTATTCAAACCGGTCCAGCCGTTTTGAAGATTACCTCAAATAAACAAACAGACAGACTGACCGACAAAAAAAATTTAATAAATTTTCAAATAACCGTGTCAGCATAAAAAGGCCAGTATTTTGACATTACAAACAGACACTTCAATTTTATTTAGTTCTTTAGACTATATAAACAAAGACTTCAAATATTTCCATTTGTTGCGTGATTTTTTGTAACTTGAAAAAGATTTACAATATTTGATATAAGAAATACTTTCACATTGCTAAAAGTTCTCCACGATTGAAAATATTTTTAATCAAAACTTACCAAGAAATGTAACGTAGTTGATAAAAAATGTTTTAATTAGATTTTTAGCTCGCTATTTAAAAGTCAAATATCGGTTTTATAAGCGTTAAACCTTTTTTGTTGGATGAGGCTAACCTAGATCCAATCCACGAGCAGCTTAATTTTTTTGTTTTTAAATTAATAATTTGTCATATAATCCTTACCGTAACGTGTGTTGTGACGGAGTAAGAATATAATTTATCAACGGGCCCTTTCCTGTGGGTGTCGTAAAAACCGATTGTGAAAAGAGAGCTGTTAACATTACTGCACAAAAAAGAAAGGCAAGAAATATAACCCTATATCAACCCGCCTGACCAGCAGATATTAGGTGAATTTTCTTCTCAATATGGAGGAGACCCAAAAATATGTTAGATAGGTGGTACATAAATACCTTCGTATTAAGTATGATATATTGAACGTTATTCATGACTATAATTGCTGTAAGGTATCTTAAAAATCATATCATCATCGTTATCATAGCTTATATGCACGTCTCTTTGGACTTGAATTTCCTCCATAGTGAGAGACGATCACACTTGTTGAGTTGTGGTTTTAAGTTTTACTTCTTTCGCAATTAAGTTATCAGCTTGCGTCTTTTAATCGTCCATTAAGATTACCGCAGGGCAAGAAAGGACATGGTGAATTATATTCATACGCTTCCACCATACTGAAATCAATATAGGTAGTATTATGCTGTATCGAATGTATATCTGATAAAGTCCCCTAAAATAGATTTCTTTCATTTGCTGTATATAAAACCATCCATTTCTTAAGCAATCAGGCTAATCGAGGTCCACTGTGGAACATAGACTTTCCTTATGGATGGCTTAATGTCATTATCGTCACGTTCAACGTTTTCAATCGCAATGGGCGTTCTTATTTTCCCAAAAGAAAAGTTACGAAAGAGTTAGATTTAAAAATACAATAATAATTATAATTGAAATATGATAAGATAATTATCCTATCCATTTATTACATTTGCAACCCACCATCGAATTGACCAATACAAATATTTGTTGATGGTAATCTTGTCCGTTTCACTGGCTACTATCTGAATTACAAAAGTTTCGCGCGGCCGTGCTCATAATAAATTCATTTAACGTCGCGGCTTACATGCCAGGAGGCGCCTTCAAGTTATGTTATAAACGTTCGAGGCGAAAGGAGGGCCATTTAATCCTTATATAAGTGTTCAGATACCATTATAGACTAGACTATTGACTTGGGATGCCTTATATAGAAAATTGCCTTAGCGTATAGAAGATTTTAGTATTATCATAAGTAAAAGATTTAATGCTTCTAGTGTTGAACTAAGAATATAAATTGTTGCAGCCCAGCTTATAACGTTATTTTCTTTTTATTTTTAATGCTATTTTAACCTCTTGTGAGCTTACGAATAACCGATTACTATTATATTTAAAAAAGTGTGTGTGCCTGTGTACTTAAGTAGCAACGATGAGCGGGTCACTCCCTTCACTCCATTGTGGTTGAGGGGAGTGATGGCTGCTCTAGTGGTTAACTCGTGATCGGGTGCCGCTTGCGGGATCTGGTTCAGCCATGGCAATTTTTTATAAATTATATTTAACAACTATATCATGGTTCGAAAGGCATCACACTGGAACTATTAATAGGCATATTGTATGTAATTTTATTTAAAAAACTAGTAAATGAATTAAAAAAAGACAATCCCACTGAGTTTCTTGCCGGATCTTCTCAGTGCGGTCGCGTTCCGATCCGGTAGTAATTTAAGTTGAAATGTAAAAAAAAAATATAATATGTAAGTGCCCCCGCGGGGTTTATACATAATAAATGATTTGAATTTGAATTTAAGTATGCACGTAACAAGTTATACTTCTTTGGCGTAGCAAGATAAATATCTTTCTGAAAACTTTATTCTTTGCATTACTTACCCTATGTTTGTAGAAAAGCGACACTAATAATAAAAACAAAAAGGATATTTAAAACTTTGAAAGTTTTATTATAACGCATTATCTAGTTTACATTTGTGACGGTGTGCGCGCGCATTGTAAAAAATGTTGACTAGATAACTTTATGGTGTCGATTATTCGTGACGTTGTGCGCGTGTATCGTAAAAATTTACTCTCATCATTTATCCCTAACGCACTAAAAAGTATCATGTCATAAGTATCATAAAAATCTACTTATTACACTAAAGTCCATTGCGACCAAGCGCTCCTAAATTTAACAGGTTCGAACATAACATTGGGGTACAAGAGGTTGCTATTTAGACTAGTCCATACGTGCAGTCTTAGTTTATTGATGGTACATGCATCTAATGCTTCCTCTTGGCGCGCATCACGTGATCCCTCAAAAGACGGCTCCGACAATTTATTGAGGTCGCCACAGGGGGAGGAGGGGGGCTTACGTTATTGAAAAGGTTCTGCAACATATTGCGGTTGTATCCGCTTTTAGACGACACTCCGGGGATATGTGGAACAAATAAGGATGAATGTGGGTTGGGATTGATGTAAATGTTTATTTTATCTTAAAAATATACTGGTCAGTTTCATATATACTTGTCAATATATGGTTTTTGTTGTTGATTGAAGATGTACCTATGTACATATATTGCAAAACTCCATTAGGTACTATTTTTAATTATTCACAGCGAAAGTGTCTTCTGAACTGTAGTGACAACTTAGAATTACAAATAATACTCCGTGACCACACGGAAAAAGTGATTTATAAGAATAAAAATATTAAATGATTTTTGATGTTTACTTGAGTATCTTATCGAGTATCGTATCTATATATATATTCAGGATCTCGGAAACGCCTCCAACGATTTTGTTGAAACTTGGTATACTAGAGGATTCGGGCCCAAAAAATCGATTTAGCTAGGTTTTATGTATAGAAAATGTTGTTTCGTCAGTGTTTTTGGCAGACAATATAATGGCATTATGTTTTAAAAGAATATGAATTCAAATTTTGGCGTCAATGTCATGAGTTACGATAGCTCAGTGGCGAAGTAGTCAGGTTTCATTTTCTTTTTGACATCGGCGACAAACGGCGTCGGATCGAATCTCTGTGTTATTATTATTCTCTTTTTGTAATTTTTATATAATTTTCATTATTTATTTTTATTAATATATATCTGAATACAATTCTCTCGCAATAATGAACTCTGAAATGTGTCCGAAACGTCTAGAAAACAAAATTCAAATACAAATTGTCGATTTTTACTGGGAGGGCTCCATAGCCTTCATCCAATGTGTTTGCGACGGGCCTCAGATTACGCATTATAAGTATAGATATATACATCGTTCAAGCAATTTAATCGGACTGATGGCATCGATAAAATCCTCTACATTCGTCATTGTATCAGCGACTACGCAGTACTAGTGATGTGACTCATAACTATTATTGTTTGTACCTGTGACATTGATTTTGACCTCTGTTATGAATTGCGATTCTTGTTGCACGAGTGAATCGCGCCTTTTATGTGTATAAAGGAACATCTGTAAAAAAGGGCGCCGAGAAATCTCTATATATGGCAATACAAGTTGCAATAATTTTGAGGACGATTTCGTGATTATAATTATCCATATTCATGGTTTTGTGTGATGACGGAGTAAGAATACAGTTCACTAAGCGATTTCGTCCCCATGGGAATGTGAAATAGAATCTTATCAACCCGTCTGGTCAGCATGGTGTAGTAAGTCAGTTTCCCTTTCATTGCGGAGGAGGCTCGTGCCCAGCAGTGGGACATATTTGAGGTGAGATGGTGATAAAGAGTTTTTGGGATTGTATTATTTTTTTAACGTTTTAAAAGTTACGGTTTTATATATGTGTAACAGTTAGCAAAATATATTATTTGTAATAAAATGTATTTTCATATAGTCAATTTGTACAAGTTATATTATACGCATAATTCTATGTCAAGAAATTCATTAAATGTTTGAAGCGTGGCAGCACAAAAATGGTTTTAAAAAAAAATAGTAACTGTACCCCAAATAAAAACCTCTAAAAACTGTCAAGGCGTGAACTTTGAAAAAAGAAGCACTTAACCGACGTAACGGCTTAGTGCTGTTCCAATTTGTGAAACTTTAACAGGCAGTGACATGAAATAGCTTGAAATAGTGTTACCAGTAACGCGAAAATATGAAAAATATAAAATTGTTGCCACAGTTTTGAAATATAATATGGATTTTTTAAGTATTTTATGATATTTTGTAGCGACGGGATGAGAATAAAATATGTCGTCATCCGTTACTTTCGCCTAGGCGTCAATAAAAACATGAGATTCCGCAGCAGAACTTTTCAAACAAACTTATACTGCAATTACCAACCCACCTGTAAAGCATGGCGATTATGGCATGTCACCTCTTTGAAGACGCCTACAGCCAATAGTGGGCTTCCATAGGAGAGAATGGTTTACGTCATATAACAGTAATAATTGGCCGCCATTAATATTAATAATGTTCATGGGCTCAGGATGCCATAACTGAAATACTGCCATTCGGCTGCATTAATCTTAAGAATTATGATGTTCAAAATTAGGCTTCTCATTATTCAGTCCATATGAGGTCCATTACTGAACACAGACGAAAAGAAAGATAAAGAAGGAATGAAAGAGAGACGCTATAATAAAGGTATTCATTTATAATGAATATTGCGCTTTGTGTTAATATATATAAATAAATATATATAAAATATAAATAAATATATAAAAATATATATAAAAATGAGTTGCTGTTCGTTAGTCTCGCTAAAACTCGAGAACGGCTAGACCGATTTGGCTAATTTTGGTCTTGAATTATTTGTGGAAGTCTAGGGAAGGTTTAAACGGTGAGAAAATATGGAAAATTGCGAGTAAAATACTAAAAACAACAATTTTATTTTCCCATACAAACTTCTTGCCTGTCAAACATTTGATGTTCGTCCCATCGGTTCGGCATTTTTGGCATAATTGCATATAGATCTAGATTAAAAAAGGTATTGGAATCGATAAAAAAGACGGTATATTAAATAGCTAGAATACAATTCAACAAACGGGGGTGTCGTAAAAGACGACTAAGGGATATAACATGCATATAATATCTATGCAAGAGAAGGAAAACTCGTACAAAACCCTATATTAACACGTCCGACCAGCGTGGTATAGTAGGTCGATTTCCCTCCCATAGTGTAGGAGGTGCGAGCCCAACAGTTGTATGTGTATGGGCTGAGATGATGATGATGATTTATCAGTCTCCCACAAATAGTGTAAAGTTGCGGACTAAGGAAATATGACACTTTCCGTAAATTCAATTCAGTTGGATTATTAATAATTCCATTATATTGATACGTTTGAGGCCGAGTCCTGAGAGCGCCTCAACTTCGGTAACTTTACGCCATTTGTAGGAGGCTGATAAATCATCTTCATCGTCTCAACCCATACATATCCCACTGTTGGGCTCGGGTCTCCTCCACTATGGGAGGGAAATCGATCTACTCTACCACGCTGGTGAGACGTAGTGGTATAGGGTTTTGTGCCGAGTTTTCCTTATCTTACATAGATATTATATGCATATTATATCCCTTAGTCGGCTTTTACGACACACACGGCTGGTGAATTGTATTCTAACTCCGTCACCGCACGGATAATACTAAAATCAAACTGATAAATACTAAAATAAAATATTTTGGGAAAAAAGGCGGTACGAAGTTCGCCGGGTTAGCTAGTTTTAAAATAAAAATATCCTACGACCGTCACTTTTCTCATCACTATAAGTTGAAAAGCCATTTGCCGAGCAAAGAGTTCGTGTGTCGACCTAATTCTGTTCAAGCTTTAATAACTATTATATAATAGAAAGAAAGAAAGAAAAATCATTTATTTTGCTCTCATACATTTCATAAATAACAAAAAAACAATATAGCATAATATATGCTGAGAGACAAAACAGGATCTTAGCTCAGCTAGTGTTACTTCATTGTGTAGAAGCAACGCTGATATTCTGCTAAGACCTAGAGTGGAATCACGGACAGTCACAATCAAATACTTTTAATTACTTAAATCTAGATAACTGCGTGCATATTATTACAAGAATGCGTGGAAACGTACATATTTAATTACCCTGTACATAAGTCTATATAACATAAGACTCTGTACAGACATACATACAAAATATACACACATATATATACATTAATATATATATAAAAAAGTATAACGGTGTTATTACAAATTAAATCCTTATCTCTAAAATAAATTTTTAATAATAGAAACTAGTCTTTGAGCGGAAGAAAATGTTAGCTTGTTACAAAATTTTGTTTAACTTTCAATCGTTGTTTGCAAATCAAATATTGCCAAGGTGAATTAGGGGCGGTCACTGATTCAACAACTTTGCGATTTTCTTTCCGTTCTTTATTCGTGTGGTGACGACCCTATCTTACCCGTGAATGTCGTAAAAGACGACTAAGGGATATAGTAAGCATATAACATCTATGCAAGAAAAGGAGAACTCGAAAAAAATCCAATACCAACCTGTGTGACCAGCATGGTATATTGTCCCTCATTCCCATGGTCATTTTCCCTTTTATCGTGGAGGAGGCTCGAGCCCAGCAGTAGGACGTATATGAGCCGACATGATGATGATGATGATTCGTGTGGTGACGAAAAAAATATGCAATAGTTACTTAATATTCCTCTCCCATGATCGTAAGAGATGATTATAAGACGCAAATAACATAACTGCAAGAGAAAGTAAACTCGAAATAAATCTTATCGAAATATATTATCTTATCCAACAATTTCATCAGATTGGTATAGTAGATCAATTTCCCTCCCACTATAGAGGTGTGCCCAGTAGTCAAACAACAGAAAATTGATCTGAATCTGATGGGAAGAAAAATAATAAATAAGCATCAATACAGCTTCACCTGGATGAGAATACAACTGTCGTCACCCCTTGCTTGTCGTTGGGAGTCGTAGAAATCGGCTTAGGGTTCACCGGGAGAGTAAACACTTATCTCCTGGAAAATGTATAACACCTATTGCGGTCGCCAAACTGGCTGCCAAGTGTGGCGATTACATCACTATCCTCCAAATGAATCAGTGTCTTTGTATTGTGTCGTTTTATGATATCAATGATGATAAAGATAGCAAATTTTATTATGAGCGCCATATACATTATGCAATCAAGTCCTGCTATACCTCCTATACCAACCTGACTGACGAGCATGGTAAGGTCCATCCGAAGGTGGTTGAGGCTCGGCTCATGAGCTGAAATGATGATGAAGTCCTCCATCAAGCCGTGCTACTTATACTTGTGAAAGATTACACACTGGATCTTCGTGAGATCAACATTTAATAGTTCCGAGAAATATTTTGTTTTCGTTAATTGCATATTTTTGTAGTCCTTTGTGTTGTGACACACGTCGAGTTGTAAAAAAGACTACCAAATTAAATTAGGATATAACTAACTGGTGGTTATTAGCTAACTGCAGTAATTGTTGCATAGGGACCGCATCAGGGCAAAAACAGCATCTGCCTTCAATATAATGGATTTTGGGTCTCCGACTCTCTCCTTTACTGAACTTGCTACTGCACAGACGACAATTATCTGCAAGAGAGTAGGGCTACCCCGAATGAGCTGGGCCATTTCTGGCTGTAAACAGAAAATCACCCCAAAAATTAGAAAAAAGATGTTTTAAAGACTTTTATATCTAAGAATGTTTTTCGTATCACATAGATTTTTTGGTGAGACCTTCTAATCTTTACGATAAAAATATATACTTATTTGTTGATTTAAAAATGATTGGATTGTCATAAAAAGAAATGATGTTGGTTTGAATATCAGATATCGATAAAAAATCAAACCCAGCGGGCTGCTTTCCCGTCACTAACAGAGTGCAATCGGAAAAGCCAATTTGTCGGCAACATAGGTCGGCGGGCGCCATGACAGCCGACCCAGTTCTATTCAGCCTCCTTTTAGTTTTAACTTTAAGTACATAAATCAAAGATAGCAATAGAATATTAGATGGCTAATATTGTATAGTTATTTTATAGCCTAGATATTTTAATTCTCAGATTTAATTTCTTGTTACTTGTAGCATCACTTTGTGTTATGGCCGTAGGAGCCTATGGGTATATAAATTAAAAAAAAAGTAAAAGATTTTAGGTATAGGAATTCACTGTGTCGTTACCCTTTTCTTACCTCTCGGAGTTCTATAAACAGCCTAAGGGACTGCCAAGGCATTGGGTGTCGGTCCGTATTGTTCTGGGCAATTTATAACGATGCGAACGGTGACTGTCGTTTTTGCCATTATTCTCATTTAGGAATCCTATGTGCTACAATCTACGTCGTCGCGATGATGTATGGAACAAAACTTAAGAGAGGTGCCTGGCAGACAATTGATTACAAGGATTTTAGAACGAAAATAGATAGCTTAATAGACTTTCTATATTTTACTCCTCTCCCTAGACACAATATAAACGAGATTTTCTTGCACTTGCCAAAGTTGTACATATACGGCGGTGACCGCATGCCATCAAGTAGGCTCTAATCATCCGCAATCTTAATGAATGAAAAAATGGTCGCTATTTATGTACATGTCGACTAATTCGCGTCATGAGTCAGGCACAGACGTGCGTGCGCAATGAACTTGCGAATTAATCATTGCAGCGCAATGAACACGTATGGCCTTATTGTGTGTTATTTATACTACTTATTGTATGTTTTATAAAACAAAAATTCTTCTTCTCTCATTGTTGCCATATGTGTCCCCTTCATATCTGTCTTATCCCTCTAGGGACGACTGAAAGATTAAAAGTACGTTAGGGACGTTAAAATATCTTGAAAGCAAATTATATTTAATATTTTGTGTGGCAAATGTTAAATATAATTTGTAAGACATAAGAAGCTTTTATCATGAGGAATTTTATTCATTATCATCTTGCAGCAAGCCTAGTTATTTACGATAAACGGAATATGTACTCTTCTTTCATAATACATTTTGCAAAACTTTTAGCAATGGTTTTATGATGGGCCGCCTGTATGATATCAAACCTTATTGAGCATGTAATTGTTGACTAGACGACATCTACCCTGGTCGATTTTAGTCAGCTTTTACTACACCCACGAGTAATGTAAGGGTTGATAGTATTTTATTGGAGGATATGTATGTACCTTTAACCCCTTATCTATACCAATAAATAAAATTGGAGTGTCTGTTTGTAATGTCAAAATAATACGCTTTTTTCATGCTCACACGGTTATTTGCACGACACCTATGCCTAAAATACAGATTAAAAAAATTTTGTCTGTCTGTCTGTTTGTTCCGGGTAATCTTCAAAACGGCTGGACCGATTTCAAAAATTCTTTCACCAATGGAAAGCTATAATATCAGCGCGTAAACTAGGCTATATTTTATCCTGGTATTCCCACGGGAACGGGAACTACGTGAGTAAAATGACTAAAACCGAAGCGAAGCTAGGGCGGATTGCTAGTGCAGAATAAATGATTTGATTTGATTCGTAACTGCTTAAGAAGTTCATCATTATCATCTCAGCTCATATACGTTTTACTGCTTGACTGCAGCCACTTCCACACATGGAAAGAAATTGACCTACCCATGATGGTCAGATGGGTTGGTATATCTCTGACATAAATGTCACATGCATATGACATCGCTCAGTCGTCTTTTCGATATCCC
Source organism: Lymantria dispar (assembly GCA_032191425.1). Taxonomy (NCBI): domain Eukaryota; kingdom Metazoa; phylum Arthropoda; class Insecta; order Lepidoptera; family Erebidae; genus Lymantria; species Lymantria dispar. The sequence continues at coordinate 35,082,605 of CM063448.1, forward strand.
CGGGTAAGGGGTTGGTGAATTATATTCTTACTCCGTCACCATACGGTGAAGTTACTTAAGGGCTTCATCAACATCATTCATCATTTCAGCTCATACACGTTGGGCTCTCTGTTGGGCTCAAGCCTCCTCCACAAAAGGAGGTAAGTTGACCTAATATACCACGCTGGTCAGACGGGTTTATATAGACTTTTACTTCGAGATTTTCTTCGTCATATGCACATCATATCTCTCAGTCGTCTTTTACGATACCCACGGGCAAGAGAGGGAGTGGCAAATTGTATTCTTACTCCGTCACCTCACGGAAAATGTGTTATTATCTATGCAATCGTAATATATAATTATATCATTAGCACGAAATGAGTTGTCTACGTGTCCTATCAATGTTACAGTTAAACTGTTGAAGCACGTCGCAAAGAGCACAATTTAATGTGTGAAACATTACGCTAACGGACTTCGTACATGTGAAAGCAAATCAACAGCGGATACTGAAAGTGCAGGAAGTCAGGGCTGTCGCTACTATTTTTGTTTTCGTGCATAACATTGTACTAGCATTTATGCAGTCATTTGTGCATATTTCATTACAAAGTAACAACCGCGAATTACAACAAATGAGCGCTCTGTGTGATGACGGAGCAAGAATACAATTCATCTTGCCCGTGGATATCGTAAAAGACGACTAAGGCATATAATATGCATATAATACCTATGCAATGAGAAGGAGAACTCGAAACAAAACCCTTTACCAACATCTCTGACCAGCATGGTATAGTAAGGTCAATTTAACTCCCTATTGTGGAGGAGGCTCGAGCCCAACAGTGGGACGTGTATGAGTTGAGACGTATGTAACTGTTAGATTTATGGTCATTTTCACCAACAACTGCTTAAATTTTAGGGAGCACCTAACACAAAAGTGATTCACAGTATCGTTTTAAGTGTTATCTAGAAATAAATTTAGTTTTACTTCAATTAACTTACAAGAATTTAATCAACTTATTAATATTTTTTACGATATATTTAGTTGTAGCAGTACTGTGTCGTTTCATTTATTTCATAAACGCACGTTCTCTGTCTGCGGTTATTGTAATGGTATTGTTTTACTTCTTATTATTATTTTGGTCAAATGATAGTTTAGCTCGCACCGACCGTCGTTCGCTTAGACCAAAAGAATAACATAGACATTCTTTTGATCTATGGATTCCTATAATTTCGTTATAAAAAGCCATTCTGCTGTTTATATATTTTTAATTAGAGAGGCATTATCTCCCAAAGATTAAGCATAGACTACAAAGATAATAAACATTAGATTTATAAGAATCTAAACAGCATTATATTTTAAATGAGATTAAAAAACGATTATGTGACGTAATATTAAAATATTATGTTGGGACAACCCTAATGTTTGTCTAATGACGCAAAATATTAAGTTGAGAGTACTTCAAAATTATCTAGATGACTATTAGCTGACTATATTAGTACAATGACATATTTCTACCATAATATGTTGAGATAGTTGAACTGTTTAGAACGTATATAGGGTTGGCAATGAATATCGACAATTACTTAATTATTTTGCTACTTAAAAATTTCTGATGTGTACGTGAGCATTACCCATTTATAAATAAAACTATGTTTACGAATTTTATCGCGTTTGCATTTGACTTTTGACTGCTCGACATTTCGAACACTTTACAGCGTTCATGGTCACAGGCGGGCAGTTCGGGGACTAACGCAATAAGATCCGTAAAAAAAGGTTTTATTCACAATATTTTGCTACTGACAAGGAAATCCCATAATTATAGAGAATATTTATCCAGTTCACACATAAATCTTGTTAAATGCAAACAATATTATGTAATATAAAAAAATATAAAATATAATTTTTCTATTCGTTAATAGCGTATCAATATTAGCACCTATCACTAACTATTAACACGTGAAGTATAGCACTGAATATAGCCTAAATTGCGAGCCTGCTCTTTATACTCTTCAAATATTTTGAAACAATCTAAGCTCCACCTATTCACTGAAGTCAGTGAAGAGAAGAGCCAATGCAGCAGTATCTATACCAATAAATAAAATTGGAGTGTCTGTTTGTAATGTCAAAATAATAGGCTTTTTTCATGCTCACGTGGTTATTTGCACGACACCTATGCCTAAAATAGCGATTAAAAAATTTTTGTCTGTCTGTCTGTATGTTTGTTCCGGGTAATCTTCAAAACGGCTGGACCGATTTCAAAAATTCTTTCACCAATGGAAAGCTATAATATCAGGGCGTAAACTAGGCTATATTTTATCCCTGTATTCCCACGGGAACGGGAACTACGCGGGTAAAACGACTATAACCTATAACTGAAGCGAAGCGAGGGCGGGTTGCTAGTTTCACATATAAATTTAAATATTTGTACAGATTTTTTATTATACCATTTAAAATTCTATATCCCCATACATATCTTAATATATATAAATTACGTGCCACGTTGTTTGTCCGCGATGGACTCCTAAACTACTTAACCGATTTTAATCAAATTTGCACACCGTGTGCAGTTTGATCCAACTTGAAAGATAGGATAGCTTACATCTTAATTTATAGTCGCAATATTATTTTATTGCAAATTATTTGTCTATTATTTGACATTCACAATTAGCTATTAACTCCAAACGATTTTAACAGATGGGATATCTGTTGTCTGGATTGAGTAATTAATTAATAGATGGCGCTGCTATGTCAAACCTACAAACGTGTCATATACGATTTTAACTTGCTTTTTTACATTTATGCCATTTGTAAAAAAGTATGACGACCTCCATAACAGATGTTCTCCTACAGTTCCACTTAAATAGTTTAATAAAATGTAATATAACAAAATCATTAGCCACAGCAACGCGTGGCCGGGTCTGCTAGTATTGTATAATAATATGATTTAATGCTATATCCCCTTGGTATTTTTAAATACGTGAATGGTGCTATTCCCGGACTACGGCCTGATAAGCTATGTTTGATTTTGCTTTCTTATTTACCTAAAAATAATATCCATTTCTTAATTGTACTATTCAACTGTTGAGTATTTTATATCATAGTTTTGGGAAGATTACGGGATTTGGAACTTGTCATCGTATATTTTCCAAATCATTAATTTGCCCAAAAATCAATCCCATGTAAGACAATAAAACAAAATATCGTAATCGTTTAAAAAAAAACGCTTTAAAGTCAATATAATTTATGCGGCGCTGACCCTATTTAAACTATGATAACGACAGGGAAACTGTTATGATAATTTAATTTCATTCCATTATATGGAATGTGTCATGAATTTATCATGATATTCTTAAAAAATATGGCTATTAAATAAACTATGTAATTAAATAATCAGAACCTTAATCATTAACTTAATCATTAATTTATAAACTCACATGGCGTTCATTATTATTATTATAATATCACTAATTACGTCAACGTTTACACCTTGCCGTAATAAATTAAGTTAATCTGTAGACTGGGAGTCAATTAAATAAAAATAATATTCAAAATAACACGTTACGTAACTCGGATTCTTATCTACATTATGTGAATTCCAAAATCTATCGGTTCGCTGCGTATGCGCACGTGGCCAACGGGAAACGGAAGCCATTGTTTGGGCTCGCGGCACGAGTTGAATCGTAAATCTCGATTCAATTGATCGCTGTCGATATCGATGTAGTGCAATTTATTTTTGGCACCCATCACTAGCTTTTATTTTTCATTTTTTTTTTTTGTATTTAAAATTGACAGTATGAGCTCATATTGTATAGATTTGACCCACAATAATAATAGCTAAAGATAATTTTTATAAGTTAAAGTCTCTTAGTAACATAAAGTAAGCCGCCTTCAAAATTAATATCAATTGAGCATTATGTCACCTGAGTTTTCTTGCCGGATCTTTCTCAGTGTGGCCGTGTTCCGATCCGGTGGTAGTATACTAGATTGTTAGGTTTTTAAATATAATTACTATTAATTTTAATGTTAAATAATTACTAACCATAAACAATTTAATTTTTTCATTTAGAATCATTTTCTTCTTACACTGTTAATAAATTTGTATCAAATGTGGGTCAATATTTAATAACTATTTTCTGTATCGGGTAGATAATTATAAAATTTTCTGCAATAACGATTACTTGTTGGACGTCTTAGTCCGCCCGTGACCATGAACGCTGCAAAGTGTTCGAAACGTTGGGCAATCAAAAATCAAATACAAAAGCGATAAAATCCGTAAAGTAGTTTTATTTAAAATGTGCAATACTCGCGTAAAAATCAGAAATCATTATTTAAAAAGAACATGGTTGTCTGTAAAGTCGGTTTACGGACGATAGTTTAATGTGACAACGTCATAACAAAACATTGATGAAATGACTGCATACTTTTATGAATAAAATTGAATCAGCGTAACGGGACAATGAGCGTAATTGGACAATGAGCGTAACGGGACACTTTTTCGTGCATGCAGCCAGCGTTCATCGATTTATTAGACGTTGTCACGTCATAATTAAATTTTAATACAGTTATATTGAAACTTGTTTCATTTGTTCAGTGTAGTTGGTTACTTTATAGATGAAATTAAGACCAAGAAGTATTACTGAGTACCTAACCAGTTTGAATCCGTAAATAGTTAGTAGAAATATTCAAATATTATTTTTGATGATTTGTTTAGTTTGAAATCAGCACAGTGGGTGGTCTAGTCAGTATAAAAATCTGTATCGTCATTGACGGTTATTAAATAAGGTCTTTTCGTGTGTTGTTAGTATAAATTCACTTCACTACCTTCTCTCTCTGATTATCTTAAAATCTATACCAATAAATAAAATTGGAGTGTCTGTTTGTAATGTCAAAATAATAGGCTTTTTTCATGCTCACGCTGTTATTTGCACGACACCTATGCCTAAAATAGCAATTAAAAATTTTTGTCTGTCTGTCTGTCTGTTTGTTCCGGGTAATCTTCAAAACGGCTGGACCGATTTCAAAAATTCTTTCACCAATGGAAAGCTATAATATGAGGGCGTAAACTAGGCTATATTTTATCCTGGTATTCCCACGGGAACGGGAACTACGCGGGTAAATCGACTATAACCTATAACCGAAGCGAAGCGAGGGCGGATTGCTAGTACTAAAATAAAAATAAGAAAAGTTGCATTAAAACCAAATGCAAACCAAAATAAAATATCCTTTCACATTTGTTTTATGTTAATCTTCTTCCCACAAGCCTCCTACTGTTGGGCATGAACTTTACTGCCATAGAATATTAAGTTTTCAAACTTTAGTGAAGGTAAATCGCCTATTATCCCACGCTGATTAGTCTGTTTGGTGAATTTTATAAGCAATACGATCCAAGAAATAATAACAGTTGGTTGCATATGATATGCTTGTTGGGCGATATCGTTATTACATATAAAAACTATATTTATAAATCGTTAATTGCTTTATTATTTCTAATTCGTTGGATCTCGTAGGTGATTCGAGAGATTATTTTGACGTCACTAAGATATATGTGACAGTATCTGTGACGCAAATCGATTATTTTTGTCTTTATTTCTAATATCTAATGTTCACGGTGAGTGTTATTATACACATGTTTGCGACAATTGACGCTATTACACTTATTTACGGCACACATGTGTGTGTGTGTGTGTGTGTGTGTGTGTGTGTGTGTGTGTGTGTGTGTGTGTGTGTGTACATATAAATATCGAATCTCTATTCGTTTGAATCCATACGTTAATATTTATACTTCATGGAGTAAATATGCACTGTTGATTGGTTTATTCTTGATTAGCAACCCGCCCTCGCTTCGCTTCAATCGCCTTACCCGCATAATTCCCGTCCCTGTGGGAATACGGGGATAAAATATAGCCTAACTTCTTATATAGACAGCTACCTGGTAGTAAAATATTATCAAAATCGGTCCAGCCATTTTGAAGGTTACCTCAAACAAACAAACAGACAGACAAACAAAAAAAATTAAAATTTAAACAGGCATAGGTGTCGGGCAAATAACCGTGTGAGCATGAAAAAAGTCCAGTATTTTGACATTACAAACAGACACTTGAATTTTATTTATGTGTATAGATTGGTTTTTTTATTGTCGATAATGGCGCCTGATGGTAAGTTATAATGCCCATAGATATTTGCAATACCGGGGACATAGCTATGCCGCCGCCTACCGTTAAGAAAGTGCTGTTCTTAAACTGCGTTTAAAGAGGGATATATCTTAGCGTTTGGAAAACACAGCAGCAGGTAATTCATTTCAAATTCTGCACATACATTGAAGAAATGTGCGTTGAAGACGTACCGTTAAAGACCATAATCTTGCCAGGCGAAATGGATGAACCCTACTACGGCGTGAGCATTAGTTCCATGAGGAGGAAATTTTGCTTTGTATAACATAAAACACTATCTCGGTGTGAAATGCTGCCCGGCTCTGTTCAGGACGCCCAGATTACTACTTACTAGTTTGGCTTAGTCTTTCTAAAATTGAACATGCTCTATTTATTTAAACGCCGAGGATCCTAATACTCTCGTAAATTTGGAGAGTTACGCCTTCGAATTAAGGCGCATTGACAAACGTATCCTTCTTTGCAGAGAACGCGCAATCCTTTGTCTGATCACAGGTCTCCTCCGGGTGAAGACAATTGGTCTATATCTCGGTAGCCGGTCAGGTTGGCATACATGCTTTTCTAATTTTCATTTTCTTGCAGTGAAGTTTTCTGCTTAATTCTTTTATTTGATTTTAACAAACCCACTGGAGAAGAAAGGGTGTTAAGTATTATATTTTTAGTTCGTAATCACATTTGGAGAATTGTGGATTCCTACCCACAACTAAAATATACACACACAATAATACACCACTTTACCTCGGTCTGATAATATCGTTCCAAACACTTCCAAATACAAGGCAAGAGAACATGAAAGTATACGTTAGGTGGTATGTAAATAAAAACTTTTACTCCTCTACGTTTAAATTTCAGAACTTTCTCCAGCAATCTTCCACAAAATTACCGAGCAAATTTACGGACGGAATAGTAAATACCTTCTTATTTTCATTCATTACTGAACTCAAACGTCGTCTTGACAAATTGCGAATCAATTAACTCGACAAAAGATTAATTTGCATCACAACACAAATAGATCGTTCACTTGTAAATATAATAAGTGCGGTTTGCCAATGTGGGCGTCACCATAGCAACTGATGTTAAATTACTTAATAATGACCATGAAATTCACGTATCTGAAAACATGTAATTATACTTTTGAATTGTTGAACGGAGCGGTTCTTCTGGAAAGGAGTTGCCATAGAGTTGGGATGTACGAAACGGAATGAAGTTATCGATAAAAGTGTAACTAAAGTCTGAATCCGATTCGCATAATTACATATTTTTATTTAAGAATAAGAAATTATTCATAAATTTGAAAATAATTTTACAATTCCTTATTGCGGATATAATTGTGAGATTTATATTTTATGTTTAATTAGACTTTTTGGATGTTTTTTTTTTTATATTTGATGGTAGACGAGCGAGTAGTATAACTGATAGTATCTACTGCCTCTCATGGACTTTAGCAATACCAAGGGCACATTCAAGACCCTGCTTGTGAGAAAAGAAGAAGGATATATCACAAATCTCAATAAATACCACATTGCCGTATCAATTCATTCCAGCGACTGCGTGTGCGTGGAAGAAATTAACACCGAAAACATCTTCCTAGATAAAATCTCCATTCCAGAACGATGTTCTTTCCAGGAAGTATAGGTAAACCCTACTGCAGCGTGGAGTTATAATCTGATAGAAAGGAATCTTTGGTGCCAAGTTGAGCAGCTCCACGGAGCGCTCCACATTAAAAAGTTGATAGAGCACACAAATAAATTAACAACTTTAACATTCTTGGCAATCAAATCGGTACTATTATTATGTATATCATCATCATTTAAACGCGTGCATATACATTAATTACATGTAACTAAGGGATACGGCATGCCGTATCCCTTAATTGTCTTTTATGACATTTACTGCTGAGGGCGACCTCACGCTGGCTAAAGGTGCCTTAGTAAATTGTATTAGTACTCAGTCACCACACAGAAATACATATTTAAATACATATTGTAATAAAAAAAACTTAAATATCTTTTATTGCGAAAGGTGATTGTCTATCCAGCTTGCAATTTAAATGGTAATATATTTTTTCATTAATTAAAATCAAGCAAGCATCACAAAACTTTGCTACTGTCATTACGATGACAGACAATGGATTTAAAGGTTACATTTTGTTCTGTTAGGGTATATTTCGAGAATGGCGATCGATCATCAAGAATCTACCGCCAACTGTTTATCTACTATAACCTTAAAACATACTTTTATTTTTAAATCGAATACAGATCATCTTAGATAGCAAGAGATTTTCTTAAATATATTTATCTGATAACAGCTATTTTAAATAATAAACATGGCATTTGTAGGTATTAAATTTATAAGAGGCCAAATTACTTCTATTGTGAAAGAGGCGTGTGCTCAATGTATAAACTGTAAATAAAAAGACAATACTGCATCTTTATATGTGAGCAATAATTGAGTTGACGGCATCAGATGGAATTGCCCCAGTTTTGTATAAGCATAACAACTTGTCCATAAATTCAAATTGATTTTAAATGGCAGTATGAACTAAATGAATTAATAATCACAGCGTAAATAAAATTACAACCGTTAAAAGCATTATATAGATAATTATATAATAATGCGTATGAGTATTTCCGTATGTATTATTTTGTTAATACCACAATCTAATCTAAATTATTGTATTACTGTTATCAAGTTGATGGATACATTGTCTTTCGCACTTGTTTCATTAAGTAATATCAATAACACAGTTTTTATATTAAGTGTTTCGGAAATACATTGATTGCTTGATTGTAAGTCTTGTACAAAATTTCCCTAGTTAAAATCTGCACCGATTATAATAATATTATTAGTCGTGACTCTTATGTGTCGTAACGGAGTAAGAATACAATTTACTAACGTCTTTCTTATCGTCTATTCGTGAATGTAAAAGATGATAAGGGATGCAAGCAGATGACCACTGCAAAAGAGTTAGTCTTGAAGTAACTCTTTATGCTAACCCGTCTGACTGGTATACCAGTACCAGGTCAATACCCCTTTCCACTGTGGAAGAGGCGAGAGCCCTTCAGTGGGATGCATATGAGTTGAGATAAATGATGATGATGATGAAAGTGTGACTAAAGTTATTTTGATTTTGTCTTAATACAATGTTTACACAATGACTTCTGATTGATATTAGGTCAGCAAAGTATATCGCAACCTAATGTCTTTTAACTTAGATAATATATCGATAAGATAACATCATTCGGCCGAAGAAGGAGAGCTTTGGTCAAATAACCTATACAGTCAATCCTTCTATTCACAATCTTCCTTCTCCACTTGGCCATATTTTGAAAACTCAGCACCTCTAAATCACTGTCAACCGTTTAAAAATACAGCTCGGTATAAAAAGCGTAACATATTAATAAACTATTTTTTTTTATTAATATCGATGTTTATCATCAATAATAATATCGATATTGTAGCCTCTCTCTCCAAGATTAGGGTTCGCACAAAGCCTCCTTAATCTATTCGCAAGGCGAGGGCTCAACGGTATATTATTTAGTAAGCAGATGTTCACAGGTAACTGGAGCAGATGCTTTAAGAACAATGCGTTAAGAGCTGAAGGTTATTGTGGATATGTTATTTAATTATTTGGAGACCACTTTGGTATGTTTGTTGCTAATTTGAGAGGTTTCTCAAAAACTGATGATGAATAAGTCAGAAAGAACTGAGAAGTGGGCACGCTTATTGTATTGCTTAGTGAATGTGACCACAAAATTAACGAAGGTTTTTCAGTACTAATATGATTGTTTGTATAGGATAATTTTTCATAATTCATTTATATTCCGTCTGCTAACAGCTTCAGACTCATTATGTCATCATTCTTTACTTCCTATGAGATGAAATTAAAATTTCATCATCATCATCATCATCATCGCAGCCCACATACGTCCTACTGTTGGGCTCCGGCGTCCTCCACAATGGGAGGGAAATTGACCTACTTTAGCATGCTGGGCAGACATATTGTTTTTTTTTTTCGAGTTTTCCTTCTCTTGCACAGATGTTATGAGCATATTATATCCCATAGTTTTCTTTTACGCGTAAAGTAGGAGGCAAGATTGAGAGTGAGAGGAGTGGTGAATTGTATTCTTACTCCATCACCACACGAAAAATGTACATTTATCAAACACAAATTACACCCGAAATTAGAACAACAATTATCTCACAAAGTATTGTCCTGTGTGGAAATCGAATCATTACTTTGCCCGGCAGGACAGTATTTCAAACAATATAACATCTGCGCAGTCAAAGATTAAAAATTCAGTTGTTAAAATGGTTTTTCGTCTCGCCGTTTTACTAACTTTCTAAAATTGGTTTCTATTCTTCATCACGAAATGACAAACCAATGTTGCGGTTTACCTATAAAAAGCGTTTACATGAATGTACCTTTTTGATCATTAGAAAATTTTGTGGCAAAAAGTGATTCCCTGGGCCGTTCGTGTTCACTGTCGTGTTTTGTGCAATGCTTGTTGAAGCGCGAAATGGGACTGCCACGAAAGCGAACTACGATCAGTCTTGATATTCAAATCTTTCGTAACGATTGCATCATTCTCATACGAAGACATTTTTAAACGTAGACATTATCTTTACCACGAAATTGATTAGCCGAAACCGCGGGTGACGTGATCGGGGAATTAGTCCGTCACCCGCTGAGAGGCCGACCGCGTGAGGAAAGACCAACGTCCTCCCCGAGGGGGGGACGTGGGTCGATGGGAGGGTACCCCAAATAGGGGCTATTCCGTCGGGCCGACCACTGATGACAAGTAACCCCGGTGGTCGGCCCAACGACGAAGGCGACGTGCAGGTGGAGTGGGTTGCGGGTGCGACTTACGCCCCTCTGTCGCCTCGGACGGAGTGGTGCGAGGAGCGCGCCGACCGCAACCCACCCCCAAAAAAAAAAAGCCACGAAATTGATGACAGTAAATTGTAAAATCATTGTTTAAGCAACTATGGAACCTGCAGGGAAATGTTATATCTTACAAGAAACAAATATCTACATAATAAACGGACTCCTGTTTGTCTGTTTTCATTGTTGATCCAGTTAACGTGGCAATTTAAATGGGCCATTTTGAATTAAATCTCTTTCAAACAAATATTTTGTAAATCCGCTATAAATCCATGTGGTGACCACTCCCGTTCTTGCCCGTGCATGTTGTAAAAACGACTAAGGGATTATTATATGCAGAGAAGAAAACAACAAAAAAAGCAGTTGTGTGCAAAAAGTTCGAAATAAAATCCTATACCATAGCGTCATAATAGCTTGGCAGACGCAGCGGTTGTTATGACTTCCCCAGGAGAGCGCTACTCGTGCTCCCTTAGGCGGTTTTTACGAATACCACGAAAACTTAACTAATGGCAACATATAGAGAGAAAATTGGCATACTTATGTCACTCACGCTTGAAGGATTATATAATAGGCTTTTGACTCCAATATTCCTTTATTTTGCAGTGATGTGATCTTTTTCAATGGTCTCATACGATATTTCTTTTTTAAAAGACGACGACCTGCATTAGGAAAATAATCCTTGTATTTCATTTCGGGGGACTTTACAAAGATATAATTAACAGACACAAATTACATCCAGACTCGGAACAACAATTTGTTCTTCGCACGAAGTGTTGTCCTGCGTGGGATTCGAACGCCCGATACTGGCACTGTAGATCGTTATCTTAACCACTACGCCATCTGTACAGTCGATTTGAAAAAAGTTGGATCAAAGCGTTGTATTATTCATTACTCGACACAATTTTACCATTAAAACGGCAACATATTCTAGAAACTTCGTCCAGTTGTTAGTAATTAAACGTGTTAAACTCTTACATAAATAAACACGAATTACAAAGTCAAACACCGCATCGCCTGATATATGACAATATTAATAAATCTAACTCTAATGCGACCAAGAACTTTACATATTTTGAGGTTTAACTATACATTTGGATCGACACTGCTCGTTCCCTAATGTCTTCGTATCAAACTGAACTTTAATGTAATGAAAATAGAGTTTAATTTTATTATGCTGCGTCTGATTATTGCTTTTGAAGTAGAATACAACTTACTTAACGTGTGGGAGTCGGTACAACCGGCTGAAGCATCATTAGGAGAATGAGCAACAGCACTTTTCAAGATGCTTTCAGTGTGGTGACGGAGAAGAAATAAAATTCATCAGGATTCACATTCCTGTCACATACTTCCGAAAGGCCTTAGTTTTGATTATATTAACGGCATCACCTAAACCCCACCACACGCGAACACCCTTAGAAAGTTGGGCCTCCGGTTCTCTCGCTCAACAAAGTGCAGTAATAAATTGCTACTATTCAGACGTCGTTTTTCTGCGAGAGTGTAGTCCCCTGGACGGACCGGTCCACGACTGTAGACGGAAGACTGTTGACAGTACGATCCTACCACTAATAAAAAAGTTTTTACTTGAAAAAATGCTGCCGTCTTGGCTTACTTGATACGGGACGATCGTTTAATAGAATTATTTTCTATACTATAAAAACACTTAATCTGAATGCTCAGAGTTTCAACGACATGTGGTATGGTTTAGAATCGAAAGCATCTATTTTTGTCAAATCTTTCTATAGTTTTAAGTATAAGATATTTGGGAGAAAACTGTCCGTGTGGCAAGTGATTTAAAATATTTTAAATAAAATACAAACACGACAAAATCCGCAAACTATTTTTGCGGATTTTATCGCGTTTATATTTGAGTTTTGATTGCCTGACGTTTCGAACACTTTTCAACGTTCATGGTTACAAGCGGATTAAGATGTCTCATGTCCAACAAGTGATTTAAAATACCATATTCATTCACCCACCCATCAGTAAATTGTGGTCCATTTTTAGATATACAAGTTCAATGGTCATAATATAACTAATGAATCAAATGCGTATATGAGTTTGTTTATTCGTTATTCATTCAGACCTAAATCCCTGAACCGATTTTAATTCTTTCACCATTAGATAGCTACACTATTAGCGAGCAGTATATGTAGTATTTTATCCCCGTAATAATTTTAAAAGATTTTTTTTAGAATTGCGAGCATTTGCTATCCTATACAAATTGGTCTCGATAACGACACGAATATTTCGACGCAAATATTTATGCTAAGCTCTTAACTCTCAGATGACACATTTACTTTTTTGACTTTTTAACATGTATACATAATTTTAATTAATTAGTTAACAGTTAATTCTTGGTCAATTTACGAAATATCTTTATAAATTCTAACCAATGTATTATTCTAATATACAGGCTATATTCAGTAGTTCTACCGTGAAAGATCCTTAAACAATCATACGTCCTCACATAATTCTGCAATTATATTAATAGAATTTTACACCGCTCGTACAATTAATATGAACTGTGTTTCATAGTGCATGCATGACAAGTTCTCTCGACGCGCAATCTGAAGGTAATTTAACGCAAAATTGAGCACATTAGTCCATTCCATTAGTATTTTTAGACCATCTAACTACTATACGATATTATACACCTTTATTGTTAAGGTGTTAGAGTTTATTTTGCACTTGTTTTAATGTAAGATATGTTTGCAGTGTGATCCTGCGTGAGATAGGGTTGTCCAAAATTATTTTAATAGGTAATTATTGATATTGGTAAGTACGTTGTAAGCTGCCGCGTTTATCCAGTTGCATAATCCGTCTGTTGATTGTGAGGTTTCATACCTGTATTAGAAGTATTATTAGATTTTGTCATCATTATCATCATTTCAGCTCATATACATCCTAGTGCTGGGTACGAGCCACCCACACAATAGGAGGGCAATTGACCTACTAAACCGCGCTGGTCAGGTACTGGCTTTTATTTCGAATTTTCCTTCTCTTGCATCTATGTTATATGCATATCGTATCCCTTAGTCGCCTTTTACGACATCCACTGCCATGATAGTGGATGGTGAATTATGTTCTTACTCCCTCAACATACGGAAAAATAATCGCGATTACAGTCAACAATGGCGTAACATTAAATCAGTCAAGTACCTCATTAATATCGCTTCACGAATATACATTTTCCATTTATAATAACCATATAACGCTTATCAGCTGCTGATAATGGCTTCAAACATTAGAACTAAGTGAATAATGACGGTTTTTTAATGAAAGTATACACGAAACTAATTTATTTTTCAGTAATAGTATAACGAGCTTAACGCACGATAGGAATATTATAATTATAATATATAAAAAGTTTGAAATTCTAAATATTTGATATAAATCTAGCTATAACAGAACTAGCCATGTCGTTTTAAAGACGATAGCCGTTGCTATGAATTCATTACACGAATGAGTTATTTGCTATTTTATTATCTTACACCTCTATCATGGGTAGTTAAAAGTATTAAAGTTTTTAGGTATAACATTAAAATTTTCGTTCATGTTATAACGGAGTACGAGAACATCCATATTCTTGCCTGTGGGTGTCTTAAAAGACAACAGTTATAATATGCAGATAATAACAGATATATCCAAGAGGAAGAAATCTCGGCCTATTTATTAGAAACTTTTCTAATAAATTTGTTGCGGGACCCAAGACATTTTAAAACGTTTCCCGGAACGGCCTGAGTATCCAAACTCGGTGTCATCTGTGGAGACCAATATAGATTTTGTCTTACATTAGTTACAATAGGGGTTATCATGGGAATGCGTGGTGGGTTTAGTCCTAAATCAAAAAATATGTATAACTAACTAGATCAAGTTTTAAGTTTGAATATTATTTTCCTCTCTAATGACAAAAGATAAGCAAATATATAAAAATGAACGTTTTCATTAAAAAATACAGTTCAAAATGTGAAATGCAACTTTTGTGAACTATAATTTTTAATACACATAAAACTATTATTCTATTCTGTACTATGTTCTATTGGACATGGAACATCTTACTCGTGACTATGAACACTGAATTGTTCAAAACGTCGGCAAAGATAAAATGAACTAAAAACGCTTCATAATACGTAAAAATATTTCTACTGCGCATGTGTAATACTCACGTAATCATCAAAGATAACACCGTCATACAAAAAAAAAATGGAATGTACTTTGGACCGGACCTACCTACCGACATGTTTTTCGACCCGCTGAATCTGAATTTCAAGTCCGTTTGGCCCGGTCACCCTCCAGTTTTGAGTAAAATGCAAAAAACCTAAAAAAAAAATTGCAAAATATTGCAATCACAGCAATGAAAAACTTTTTGTGGATCACGTATGATTTTTGTGTATTTCAAATAACTCAATCTAAATCTAAAAGTTAATTAGCCCGGTGAGCCGTCCAAATTTGAAAAAAAAAATGAAAACCCCCAAAAAAATGGCAATAAATCATAAAAAATTGAAGTTTAATAAAAATTTTTTTGGACTCCGATTGAGTATGATTTTCATATATTTTGTTCCGCTGAAGTTTTCTTGCCCCGTTAACGTTTTAAAATTAAAAAATATCTCAAAAAACCAAATAAATCGGGCAAATTGCAATTAAAAATATGAAAAAAGAAAATCTGTAAAACATGATTAAATACTTTTCCTGTATTTTTTCACGAATAAAATATTAATTTCTTAACTTGTATTTACGTGATCCGGGTCCACAAAAATTTTTTCATTGCTGTAACTGCAGTTTTTTGCAATTTTTGGCCTTTTTCCGAGTTTTTTTGCATTTCACTCAAAACTGGTGGGTGACCGGGCCAAACGGACTTAAAATTCAGATTCAGCGGGTCGAAATACATGTCGGTAGGTAGGGCCGGTCCAAAGTACATTCCACTTCTTTTTTTTTGTGTGCCGGTTATTTGGTAAAAAATATCACATCATCATCTTGCTCTTATCCCAATTACTTGGGGTCGACGCAATATGTCATCTGTTTTGACATATTGCAAAAAGTTTCGGCAATGACTTTTATGACCGGCCGCCTGCCTGACGTCAACCCTCCTTGGGAATGTAATCGTTGACCCAAATGGTACCAAATGGAGTTGGTCCGGGTCAATCTAGGGCTCTTAGTCGTCTTTTACGACACCCACGAGCAAAGCAAGGGTTGGTAGTATTCGAAGCCGCTACCACACAGCACATTTGGTAAAAAATATATTCAGACAAAATAAATATCTGTTGATAAATCCTAACAAACTTCATGGTGTTGGATTCGTTCAACCTGTGGCAGAACCATAGCCTGTCAAAAATTGAGTAATCGTCATTAGAATATCCTGTGACGCGCCGAACCAACCCTAACCATCACTCATGTTAGTCAACATTTAATGTTATTATAGCAACTTAATTTAAGATGCATCAGTCCGGCGCCAGCGCAGGCGCTGCACTTCGCGAGTGAGTGACGTCATAACCGGTGTGTAATAAATATTCAGAGCAGTGGCAGTCACTTATCTTGCCAATTAGTTGACTTGAGCTTAGTCGATATCAAAGTAATGGAAAAAGCTAGGCCGGGTTTATTGTGAAGACATGCGATAGAAATGAAACTTTTGTATTACAGGGAAACATTTTAATTATTCATCAATCACTTTTGTCTAGCATATATTCTCCGTGTGGCTGCTACCCCTTACTTGCGCCTGGAAATCGTAAAAATGGGCTAGGATCTCACCAGGAAAGTAGGCATCAACTATCTCGTGGAAGACCTACCTACCTTTGTGGAAGAGGCTTACGTCTAACACTGGCTGGTGATGATGATGAATATATTCAGCCATTTGGAACAACGACGTCCACTGTGAGAGGCACTTTTCTGAATTTATTGCTCATTGTAGCAGGAAATAAAGAATTCTATAAATAATGTGTAACTATAGTCGTTAGCCGCAGATTGCTGTGACAATTTTACCCGGACTGTTGGGTGAGCGCTGAGGGCTCTCAACCAGAATTCCTTATTCTCTCTCTGGCTCTGGCTCTCAACCAGAATTCCTCCTGCTCTCTCTGGCGCTGTCTCTCAACCAGAATTCCTCCATCTATTAGCTTATTGGAGTCCACTGCTGAACAAAGGCCACCCCAAGGCGATTATGTCATAATCACCACGCTCAAACGAGCTGGCCTTTACAATACGAGTTACAAAGAACTACGAGTATCCCAAGAGCATTCTCTGCTGACTTTCTTTTGGTGTCACCAAAAAAAAAATCAGCAGCATGGCTATGATATTCACATCTCGTCTGATCCGTCAGGAATGACTGAAGGGACGGCCTACAACCCCATAAACTGCCGTACGTACACTGCATACCTTTTTAGGGCGGGCTATAGTCTGTACACGTCGTCCATCCCGTTTGAAGCGACGAAAGAGCGGTGCACCCCATAACACACCACATTTCCTCCCCATCGCCATTGAGTGGACCAATGGTATTGATTCCTTGATGTCTGCGGTCAGCCCGCAGGATAGGCTATGGTAATTCTATCCTTGGCGACAGATGGGCGGTGTGCGGCTGAGCCGACCACTGGTGCCCATTCCTTAACGTTCGTTGGAGCACTTTTTGGACTCTAAGTCAATTTTTGCGTCACCCACGAAATAATGAGGATTATACATATATATTGTTTTCTTAATCAGTCTCCACATATCGCATGATTGCCACAAACATAATGTTCTATATACAATATTAATAGATCGGGGATAATTATTAAATGCCTTTTAACTAATTCATTCAATGTTCCGTTTGGACAAGGTCTTTTCAGTCACGCACTATTGTGCAGGCTAAGGTTACGGAACCATTGTTTTTACAATGTCTTATTGCTTTTTGAAGCGACTTACAACGGAACTGAAACCGATAATAGCCAGTCGCAGTCTCAAGGTACACGAAATAACCGGAGAGTGGACTTTTTTCGAGGTCGACACAACCACATCTGACGTATTTCATAATTTCTGGTTCAAAAATATAAGTATGTTTTTAAAAATAACAATTCATGCTTTCGTTTATCACCTCGTAGTTGTGACCAGGGTTCGGAAATTCTTTTTTGTTATAATATATGGTTTGGTCACGCCCAAACCATCCGGGACGAAGGATGGGAAGGCAGGCCAGGCGAGGCGGAAGCCATGTAACGTGTCGTATTGTATCTCTGTCGCCATTTGGTTGGACCACTGATTTGGTGTTTCGTCCCCTTGGGTGTCATAAAACAAGACTAAGGGATATAATTTGCATATGGCATCTATGTAAGAGAAGACAAACTCGAAACAAAATCCTATGCCAACATGTCTGACCAATCTGCTATAGTAGTTTCATTTTCCCTCCCATAGTGAAGGAAGCCCGAGCCCCACAGTGGGACGTATGTATATGAGCTGAAATGATAGGTTTTTTCCATAGTCGCTCAGTAGAATTCAAAGATACAACGTTATTAACGAGTGACATCAAACACTAATTGCAATAAATTTAAAAGTTGTAAAGAACATTGATCAATTACACTTTTAGATAGGGAAACATGACTGTGTTAAGTCTTTGTTGGTCATGGTGGATAAATGCCTATTCTAGTTGTGATCAGATCACTGAAGCTCATACTCAATGGTCTGCTCAAAGGGTAAGGAGTGGTCCTGTACAAGATGCTCTAGGCCCATATTGTCATCATCCAATCATCATCATCGCAGCTCACATACGTCCCACTGTTGAGCTCAGGCCTCCTCCACAATGGTAGGGAATTTGACCTACTACACCATGCTGGTCAGACATGTTGGTATAGGGTTTCATTTGGAGTTTTCCTTCTCTTGCAACAGATGTTATGTGCATGTTACATCACATAGTCGTCGTTTACGACATCCACGGGCAAGATAGAGATTGGTGAATTGTATGTTTACTCGGGTGGGTTATTAGGCCGCGCGCCGCTCCTCTGTCGCCCCGGACGGAGCCGGGCGGAGGCTGGGCTGACCATTACCCACCAAAAAAAAAAACACTATACGCCAAAAGGTTAAATGATGATGATGATGTTATTATTTAATATCTTTCATCCGTCTTTACATTAAAAAAAAATATTTCCAATAAAACAATTGTTACATTTAACGTTAATAGACATGGTTCCTTGGAAATAAAAGAAAACTTGCTGAATTCGTTTATTTAAGATATAAATGAACTAGTAGCCTTGTACCGAAATTTTTCGACAGCAGATAAGCGAATACAACAAGGTTTATTTAGAGTATTTGAATAAGAACAAATTAAACAATTCAATTTGCTCAAGCCTGTATAACGTTAAGAATCTAATTGTCTGTGTGATGACGGAGTGAGAATACAAATGTCACCACCTCTTCTTTTCCCGTAGGTGTCGTAAAAACCGATTAAGAGATGTAAGCAGATATCATTGTGACGCGGACGGTCGCAAAACGGCCAAGCAACATATTTGGACTAAGGTGTAAGAGTTCGTCTAGTTTGTGCGTGTTAGAAGCTTAGCTCTGCATATGATTTGATATCCATTTTGACAGTGCGATATGGTCAGTGTGGTATAGAAATATTTTTGATAGGATTTCACTTCTTTTTGTAAATTACCAACATTTCTTTTATTCTTTTTCTTTTTTTTTTGTGTACTTCTTGCACATCAGAAATGCCTCTATCTATCTAAAATTTGCGGCAGTCCTATGCAAACTTCTATCCACTAGTTTCAAGCATTAAGAGATAAAGTTCCCTAAGTATTTTTGATCATCATCATTGAGTCAGTGACGAAATTGTGGTTATATAGATATCATTAAAATCTGTTTACGAGCTATACAATTGAAAATTTACATTTTTAGTGAGTCCACTATTGACATCATACACCAAAAATTTTATTTATCTAGGATAATCCAAACACAACTTATATGGGTACAAAAAAACATTAAACACTTCGAGAAAAGGTTCTAGTACCCTTGCGCTTTGCTTGAAGAAGGTCTTGGTGGAGGCACTACCGTGCCCCCAGATTTAAACTAGATTATTTCAAAAACACAATATGATAAACGAAACTCAAGAATGAATCAATATATTAAGGCTGACATTTAATCTATAGAGACGTTCTGCCATGTCAAATATATCAATCCCGTTTTCAATCAGGAATTGCTATTGACATAAAAAATATCTGTCGATAACCAAAATTGTCGATGTAGAATCCTAAAAGATTTAAATCTTAACTCAGAGAAATAAAACTTAAAATCGTATGATAATCTTTACAATAAATTGCTCTACATATTACAAATGATTTCATTCATAGATATGAATTGTATTTTGCCTCATATTTATAAAGTTACATTGACATAAATTGTACAAAGGAAGCATCTGTCGTATTCTTACTTGACAATAAATTCTTCGAAATGATGTTTTTTTTTTTAAGTGGAATCCCATGGCGATCGTTGTTGACCGCCAAGTTTGTCGGCTACAATTTTTTAAAAAGAAAATTATTGAAATTATTGATTAGTTTTGTTGAAGGGTTTTGGCACGAACATAAAAGTGTCATCTCACGCTTTTGAATTATATTTTTTTTGTTATTTATAGTATCGTATTGAATAATTTTGCTGATATTTTATGTAATACAGTTAAGGAGTTGAAGTGTGGTGAATGTAATATAATAGTGGGTTATGTCTATTTTCATGTTCTATCAAAATGCCCAGAGAAATAATTAATTTGGTTTTCAGCGCATAATTATTAGTGACGTCTAGTGATGACTTGTTGATGGACGATGATTATTAATAAGTTACTCAATATGAAGAACTATTAAATAAGATCTCAAGAAAATTCTCTAAAACTTGGCTGTATGGTCTTGCCTGTCCGAATGGACAAACAGCACAAATAAAAAAGTTTTGTTATTTATAAAAACTTATTTGAATTTCAATTCCTATCAGAAGCGGAGAAAAAAAACTTGTTTGTGAGTGAAAAACGAAAAATGCTTATTCTACAAAAATAATTAAAAATATAAATTATCGAGTCATCGCTTAATCCAATTTTAACTGTGAAGTAAAAATCGAAATTTGTACACATTTTCTTAGAATATAAAAATCGGAATAATCTGTTCTGATAAATGACGTTTAAAGTGTCTCTATATAAAGACGAGAATACTAGTGTCATACTTAAGTACCATTATAGTAAGTCGATTTTCCTTCCACTTTAATAGATGCTTGAGCCCAGTATTAGAACTTACATATATAAGCTAAAATGACGCCATTTATTGCAAAATATTAAGGAATTCGTAATACGCTGATGGATTATTTACCCATTAGACAAACTGTTCTTAAATCTGATCAAACGGTAACCGGATATCAAGAAGATTACCAGTGTTGTGTTACTATAGAGCCAAAGCAAAAGCTTTTAACGTAACGCAAACAGGATTGGATTACAGAGGAGACATCATAGACACTGATTAAGAGACATCTTTGATGTTTACTAAAAATGAAAATGCGTGCGAAAAGAATGTGGCATCGATTCTTTTAAGACAATACCATAGGGGTTTTGGCGGGTACGTGAAAGCGTCGTGTATTGTATTCAAACTTTTAGTGTTTGTCGTGTTAAATAATTTTGATGGCATTTTATGTAATGTGATCCGTTGAAACTGCCGCGGCGTAGTAAATATGATATAAAAATTTCTTAACAAATGTTTTAATTATTCCTTCAAAAAGACACTATTAACGCTGTTAAGGGCGATGATTTAACCCAATGACAGCCAATAACTAATATGAAGAAACTTAAGACGTGAAGAAAAGCTGACAATTTATTAAGATAAGTAGCCTGTTACTTATCAAGTAACAATACTTAATAAGTAACAACAGACTCATTATTAGTAGCTGATTGCCAATAAAAAGATGATTAATAAAGATAACAAATTATACTCTGATTTAGAGTAGTTTTATTAGCTTTCAGATAAAAAGGAGTCATCCGAATCGGTTCACCTCGAAAAAAGGTCTGAGTAAAAAACAAATGCTTTAGAAGGTCCTCCTTTTTGTAAAATCGTTTAAATAGAACATGAGAGTATAATAACCGTGTGGTGACGGAGTAGAAATATAATTGACCACCCTTTTCTTTGCTGTGGATATTGTAAAAACTGACCAAGAGAATAGAAGAATGGTGTATGGCGGCGGTATTTTACTGGCTTTTTAGATTGGATGGAAGATTTGGATTGGAAATTGTTACTCCGGCCAAGCATTGTAATATTTATCGCCATTTTCTTAGTACGGTCCTAGGATCATTGGACGTTAATGGACTGATGGATGGCTGGATTATTATAGAGAATACATAAATTACCTGTACATAAAGCAGTTGCGTAAATACTAACTGTCAGGTCAAGGTGACGGAAATCATGACAGTACACGCTCTAGTTAACGCTTCAACAGATAAGGTCAACTAATTTGAAATTGTCTAATAAAAAGATAATTAGAATTTCTTATCTATAGCGCAATAGTTTGATGTATACATTTCTATGGCGTAGATAGTCCGGTGGTCGGCCCAACGACGAAGGCGACGTGCATCGTGGGTGGATTGCGGGTGTGCGTGCTTACGCGAGTGGTGCGAGGAGGGCGCCGACCGCAACCCACCCCAAAAAAAAAATGACGTAGATAGTATTTAGAAAATATTCATGTGTGAGTAAAAATAATATTTTCTGTGTGGTGACGGAGCAAAAATACTATTCAGCACTCCCTATCTTGCCCGTGGATATCTTAAAAGACGAGTATGAGATATAAGATGCACATAACATCTGTGCAAAAGAAGAAAAACTCGAAATTAAACCCTTTTTTTTTTTTGTGGGTGGGCTGCGGTCGGCGCGCCTCCGCACCACTCTGTCCGGGGCGACAGAGGGGCTTAAGCACGCAACTCCCGCAACCCACCCAAAAACCACCTCGCCTTCGTCGTTGGGCCGACCACCGGAGCAGGTTTACTTGTCGTCAGTGGTCGGCCCGACGGAATACCCCCTACGTGGGGTACCCTCCCATCGACCGACGTCCCTCCCTCGGGGAGGACGTCGGTCTTTCCTCACGCGGTGGGCCTCTCGGCGGGTGACGGACTAATCCCCGGTCACGTCACCCGCGGCCTCGGCTAGGGCGGCATGAGGCGCAGGTAGTTGCGCCTGCGCCGCCCCATTCGCCGGCGGCGGATCTCCTCATCGAGGCTGCGCTCCTGGCGCAGACGATCCGCCGCCTCCTTCTGCGAGATCACTGTCTCGCAGAAGGCTGCGACCGCGTCCCAATTCCCGACGCTGTCGACCATCGCCCTAGCGATGGCCGGCAGCGTCAGGTCGGCACCGATGATTGCGACGAGTTCACGCCGCTGCGTGGCCCAAGCGGCGCAGGCCTCGAGCGTATGCTGCGCCGAAATTAAACCCTATACCAACATGTCTGACCAGCATGGTATAGTAGGTGAAATTACCTTTCATTGTGGAGGAGGTCCGAGCCCAACAGTGGGACGTATGCGGGCTGCGATGATAAGTAAATATATATAATAATCTTCTAAATATACATTGTACTATCTTATAGCATTTATTAGGTTCTGCCCTCGGCTTCGCCCTTGTAAAAAGTAACTATGCCAAGATGATATTTCACCTAAACCCGTTCAGCGGATTATAGTTGAATGAGTAAAGTTGAACCAGGGAACTGGTCATCATCATTATTCAACCTATCGCCGTTCACTGCTAGAAGTAGAGCCCTCCCTCATGTTACGATACAAAGTGCGGTCCTGTGCCGCCTGCATTGAAGCAGGCCAAGCAACATTAACATTTAAACATATTTATTAATCATCATCTCATCATCATCTCAGCCCATTTACGTCCCACTGTTGGGCTCGGGCCTCCTCCACAATGGAAGGGTAATTGACCTACTATACCACACTGGTTTTATTTCGAGTTTTCCTTCTCTCGCATAGATGTTATATGCGTTTTATATCCCTTAATCGTCTCGTACGATCACTCACGGGTAAGGGGGTGGATTAACGCAATATTTAATAATATTTGACTAAAAATAATACATTTTTGATTACTACTAGCAAATTCTTTCTACCAAAAACGTCGAAATTTCAAAACATGTAACTAAGATTGGAGAGATTACCCTACCAACGTATACCGATAGGTCTTACCTCTAATCCCAGTTTATGAGCGCGAAGTTGAAATTGAAATTTTAAAAGATGCATATCAAAGCGAAATTTGACATATCTCTTGGACTTTATTAAACGTCTTTTAAGCCGGACAGGTAAATATTAAATTTCATTTTGAATTTTCTATGCATTTATATATAATTTATATGATTTGGCTTTTATATTCAACCTATCCAAAGCCTCTCTCTCAATATTGCCTCCCCAAAGGTTTTAATGCAAAAACCGCAACGTTTGGCAAACATTTGTAGAGTGCTTTGGTGTTGTAAGATTCCTAAAAATAGTGCTACTCTTTAAATTACACCGATTATGGTAGTAACAACTATATACATTTAACATTTTTTTTTGGAAAGCCAGCATCCACACAGCTCTCTATAAATGATACCGAAATTTGGCCCTCTGAAAGTTCCAGGAAACGCTTTTAACTGTTTTGAGAGCAAATTAAATTAGAAAATCACGAGGATTTGGAAAATTTCACTTACATGCAAAGCGCTCCCGCGTGAAGCGAAATTGATTTATGACCCAATAAATAATAGGATGACTTGACTCCTAAACGGCTGGACCAATTTTGATGAATTTTATTTTGTGTTCAGGTGGATTCAAGAATAATTAATAATTGGACTTGGTAGGTGGCGCTGCGTTCAATTGCAAGAATACCTTTCTTTAATAAATTTGAGCAGAACAGCGTCAGTTGGGTCGGCTAGTATTGTATATATATTAAATACATCATGTTTACAACGACCGCCATTATTAACGAGTCGCCTCTTGTAAATAAATAACTTTTATAGCTAAACCGAGTAATAAATTACCTTGGCGTCTTTGGGGTCCTTTTGATAGTTAGGGTTAAATTAACATTCATTGGTGTCTTTATGGGATCGTCAAGGTGTGAAACGAGAATTTAATTCGTGTTATTTTAGCCACTCGAGACACGGTAATGGGGGCTCAATACTGGATTTGTTAAATTTATGTTCGCTTCTTTGAAAGGTATTCCGTGTGGTGGCGGAGTAAGAATACAATTCACCACTCCCTATCTTGCCCGTAGATGTCGTAAGAGATGACTAAAGAATATACTATGCATATAACATCTGTGCAAGAGAAGAAAACTCGAAAAAGTCTGGCTAGTATAATAGGTCAAATTCTCTCCTATTGTGGAGGAGGCCCGAGCCCAACAGTGAGATGTATGTGGGCTGCGATGATGATGATCTTTGAAATTAATTATATAGAACTTTAAGTGATAAAAGGGTGCATGGCAGAAATATCCTAGGAAACTTTTAATGCACATCACGGATAGACTACTCGTCCACTCAGTGTGGAGTTTTTTTAACACCACGCAATCTATACAAAGAAGAAAAGGAAAACTCAAAATAAAACCCTATATCAATCCGTCTGACCTGTCTGACCATTTATTTTGTGTAGATTCATGATTATTGCAGCTCATATATCGCGCTCGAGCCTCCTCAACTCTTGAGAGTAATTGACTCAGAATACCACGTTTATTATACGTGTTGGTACAGGGTTTTATTTCGTGTTTTCTTAACCTTGTATAGTTGCGAGGGCAACGCCCCGGGATGTCGGGGAGGGGCGGTATTTAAAGGGTAACCCGCCGTTTTTTTTTTTGCGTGTGTATAGCTGTTGGCCGCAGATGGCCTTGACAGCTTGACGCGGACTATGGGTGAGCGCTGAGGGCTCTCAACCCGGAGAAAAGTATGCTAAGCGACATCGCCCAAGGACTCACCCTGTGGGGAACGGACCTCGGCTTGGGGCGTCGCTGGAGGCAAAGTGGGTGTGCCCACATTTTGATTCGTGACTTATGCGCGGCGCGGTTTCGCACCTCGACGGCGAGGGCGAAACCGCGGATATCTATGTGTCAAGGTCTCGCGGGCCGTGTAGGCTCTACGTTGAGCGAGTGTGATATTGTCGTCCTCTTCGTCGAGGACGTGACGAGGACGTCGGATTGAGGAGATTTTGGAGGGTCTATAGGAAGCCGCCCCAACCACTAGCTAGTTGGGTTGTGTCATGGCAGAGGTAACCCGCCGGGCTGGCCACGGATAGCAAGGACTCGATACCAGTGGTCGGCTTTAATGGGGAAGGGGAGCGAATACGGCGGATTATGGTGTTGCTGGGATTATGGCCTTGTATAGTTCTTATAAGCATATTATATCCCTTAGTCGTCTTTTACGACACCCACGAGCAAGAAAAGGGGGCGAAGAATTGTGTTCTTAGTCCGTCACCACGCGGATAGTTTATTTATATAGGTAATAAGATAAACACACGTTGACCATAATTAGTAACAACCAACAGGCTATTAGTAACATTATTAGTAAGTTGCAATTAATTACATTGTATTATTGTTTTCCTTATGACCGTCCTTAACAAATCCTAACTAATGTTATGAATGCGAATGTGTTTGTTTGTTTGTTATGCTTTCTCGTCTAAACCACTAAACCGTTTTTTTTTAATTCTTTCACTAGTGTAACGTTATATTATTAGCGAGTAACATAGACTGCATCTTATCTCCGTATTCCAATGGGAACGGGAACTACGCGGATGAAGACGCGGGAATTTAAAATAGTATGTAATAAGTTAATTAATTACGCTATTATTGTTTATTGTTATTTATATAATCATATTATAATACTAATATTTCTTGTTGTGTGGTAGCGGCTACGGATACTACAAATTGATCGTGGATGTCGTAAAAGCCCACTAAAAATTTAACGGAGAGCCTAGATCAAGTCTACGTCTATATCCCTTCTCCCCGTTGTAGTTGAGGAGAGTGATGGCTGCTCTAGTGGTTAACTCGTGATCGGTTGCTGATTGTGCGATCTGATCTAGCCATAAGCTTTTTCATTATATTCGAGAATTATATTATACTTACTAGCAAACCGCTCTGCCTTTACTTCGGTTTCAGTCGCCTTACCCGTGTGCTTCTCGTGGGAATACCGAGATAAAATATAGCCTATGTTACGGATATTATAGCTTTCAACTGGTGAAAGAATTTTTGAAATCGGTTCCGTGGTTTAAGCGTGAAAGCGTAACAAACTTATTTTCGCATTTATAATATTAGTAAGGATTGTGGTTCGAAGTGTATCACACGGAAGTTATTAGTAGTTGTACCCATTTAATTTAATTTTAAAAGAAGTCCGTAAAAAAAGCAAACCTGCTGAGTATTTTGCCAGATCTTCTCAGTGCAGTCGCGTTGCGATCTGATGGTGGCTAATTTAAGGTTAAATGTAAAAATTTACAATATGTAAGTGCCCTTTCAGGGTTTATTTATAATAAATTATTTGAATTCTAACATTGTTTTGTTTATTCCATTCTCGATTTCTATCTCCTATAAGAAAGTATGGCGGCTTATGTAATACCTACTATAATCATTTGAGTTTAACCCCTATCGTAGTGTTAGTAAAAATACAATTCGCCACTCTCTATCTTAACCATGGGGGTTTTATAAAATGACTAAGAGTAAAGGGGGATATGTAGATCTATACAAAGGCAGGAAAACTCGACATAAAACATTATAGGTTGTATGTCCAGCGTGGTATACGTCGGTTTCCCTTCTATTATCAAGTAGGTTCTAGCCCAGCTATGGGACACGAATGGCCCAGCAGTGATACATAAACGAGTTGATATGATGACGATGAAAGTTATCAGAATATATGATTGTTTGTTACTCCTTCGCGATAAAATTACTGAACTGATTTTGATAATAGGGTAATTTCGCCTGTTCGCGTCCATTTAGCGCAGTTGGCAAGTTTGAAGAAGAAAATAAAAATGTTCCAGCACTAATTTCAATGAAAAGTTTATGTAATCTGTTCATAATAATAGTCTATTTTAAAGTAATTTTTAGCTTTGATCGAAACATCTTGTGCTTTTTTTTTAAAAAGACAAACTTCAGAATTAGGCGATTTACCCACTTTGCGTCCATAAAATCCAATTTGCGTCCTCCCGCTGGACAACTTGGCGTCCACCAGCTTAGAAAAGGAATTAAGGGGTGATATCTTTATGATAAAGAGAGATCGGCTTTTAATAATTTATTTATTAAAGAATTATGGATATTTAAGTCAACATATTAGCATTAATAAATCACTATAGGTAAAGAAAATAAAAACACCTATTTGTATTTCTAAATATTGATAGAAATTAAAATATAAAAACAAATGAGGTAGGTATTTTATTTGATTAATTAATTGACTAATAGCTAGTTAATGTTCCCTATATTCTTGCCAATATTAGCGTAGCAATTATCGAGAATAATGCACTGCATTCTGTGATATAACACGCGAAAATTACATAAAGTCTCTCAATTCTATTGTAAACAACCGGTTTACAATTACGCGGTTTAATTCACGCTTCAACGAAACAAAATTATAAAACGGGTTTACGTACATATCTCTGTTGAACTGGGCCCCGATACGAGGAAGTAATGGGATATAGGTGTCTTACCCATAGTGAAAGTTGTAACCAACACTTAAAACATTTATTTATTTGTTATTTAACTTGTACTTCCTACTTCACGGTGATCGATCGGTTACTTTATTTGGTTTGTGTTGTAATTGTTGTTTTTTTATTATTATCTAACCAGTTTTATTCGATAACCATGTTTATTTACGATATTACGTAAAGGCCGCAAAAGGACAAGAGTATTGTTGTAAATTGATAATTGCGCCATCTGTGGACCGCTGTAATAAACAAGAGTTGCACTTGTATATGTAGACGACTATAAAATAAATATAAAAATATTTACAAGCAAAATAAAATTATTTATTAATATAAACTATTGCTAGGTATAATTTATAAATTTGTTTTCTCTCTTTACAGATTCATTCGTAAACAGTCAAGAATGGACAGCATCACGAGGTGTAACAGAACTTCGAGTTGGAGTTCTGGGTTCACCAGACAGTGGTAAATCGGCTCTAGTGCATCGGTACTTGACAGGGGCATACATGCAAGAAGAAAGTCCAGAAGGTGAGTACATAAATGATAATTAACCAAATTTTTCCCTACTAAAATACCCTGCCATCTAGCGGCCGATAGCTAAAACTGACACTGCATGTTTTATGTAGTAGTTGAGATATAATTCACTAGATGGTGTTTGTGTTAAATTATTTATCATTCATAGAGATAGTAGTTCATTTAGATTTTCTTCGATAAATATAGATGTCACTACTTTAGATAAATATAGTTCAATGAACTCTCAAGGGCTAATTTGAACTCATCCCTCTCACTTCAAGGGTTTTATCAGTGCATAGGTTTGAATTGCCTTTTTATTTATTTTCCTTCCACTTATACGACTTATAAAAACAATTACTATTGGATAATTTTATTATTAGCTTCTTTCGAGTTTGTTATAGTCAATAGTAATTTCAACAATGAGCCGTGGGTAGGGACAAATTTTTTTAGGTTATTCATTATTTATCCCATTTACTCGAGCCTACTCCACAATAGGAGGGAAATTAACCTACAATACCACGCTTGTCATACCTGTTGTTATAGGGTTTTAATTTCGAGTTTTAATTCTCTTACATAGATGTTAAATGCATATCCCATAATGGTCTTAACCGACACTCAAGGCCAAAAAAAGGGGCCATCACGTGTATTCTTACTCCGTCGCCATTAAAAATTGATGTTAAATCTATTTTTAGATATTCTATCATATATTCTACTAGCGAGGGCAGGTTGCTAGTAGAATATATAATATTCTACTAGCAACCTGCCCTCGCCCTGCTTTGGTTTCTGTCGTTTTACTCGCGTAGTTCTCGTTCTCTGCCCATTATTTTGACATTACAAACAGACACTTCAATTTTATTTATTTGTATAGACTTGTCGTGTGGTGGCGGAGTAAGAATATTTCACCATCCCCTCTCTTACCCGTGGGAGTTGTAAAAGAGGGATATTCGGATAATATCGATGCAAGAGAAGGAAAACTTGAAACGTAACTCTATGTCAAAACGTCTGACCAGCGTAGTATAGTAGATCGAATTCTCGCCCATAATGGCAAGTCCGGAGCCCAACAGTGGGACGTATATATGTGGGCTGAGATGATGATGATGACGAGATATTCTATCGCGTTCGCAATTATTTTTACATTCTCGACATTTCGAACACTTCAACCTTTGTGGTCACGGAAGTACTAACACGAGTAATATTCGCGTAAACATCAAGAAATCATTTTAAGTTACACCTTTTTTATTTTCTTTTTTTTTTTTTGTGAAAATAAAATTGGACTGGACCGGGGAGTTAGTTCGTCACCCGCCGAGAGTCCGACCACGCGAGGAAAGACCGACGTCCTCTCCGAGGGGGGACCGCAGTCGAGGAGAGGGTACTCCTCTAGGGGTATTCCGTCGGGCCGACCACTAACGACAAGTCACCCTGCTCCGGTGGTCGGCTCAACGACGAAGATGACGTGTCACGGGTGGCTTACGGGTGTGCGTGCTTACGCCCCTCTGTCGCCCCGGACGGTGTCAGGCGGGGAGTGCACCGACCATAACACAACCCCAAAAAAAAAATTAAGTTATACCTAAAATGATGTTACATAACATTAACATTATTTATATTGACTTAGTTTTACCTAAATTTTAGAGATCGTTGATGAAAACCGCCATGATAGTTATTTAGTATATAATTTTATTATTTTTGTTACAGGCGGTCGCTTCAAGAAAGAAGTGATTATCGACGGTCACAGCTATCTCTTATTGATAAGAGATGAAGGGGGACCACCGGAGATGCAGGTTTGTGATTTTCTTTTTTTATTTCAGCTCACATACGTTCTATTGCTGGCCTCGAGTCCCCTCCACAATAATAGGAGAGAAATTGATCTACTATGTACACTTATCTGAAGGGTTGGTATAGGATTTTATTTCAAGTTTTTTCCCTATCATATGTAGCCCTTAATTGTATTTTACCACACTCACGGGCGAGATAAACAAGTGAATCGTATTCTAATCCCGCTATCACACGGAATGTTATTCCTATTAGTTGAGATTTTTTAAATTTAATAAAAAAGGAAGGCGTCGTATTAGTTTGTACAAGTATATATGCATAAAAGAACATTACGACAGGAATTAATATGCCATAAAGTACATACTTAGAATAATAACATATGGAAGGTAAGTCCACCCACAAAAAGTGAGGCATTTCAATTGGAGCCTAATGGAGCCTACGCCAGAACAGTCCCGTAATGTACAAGTCATTGCACTGCACGAACGTACGCAACTCTTAAAAAATAAATAGGTAATTATGACGGCTTGTGTATTCAAATGGTGCCACAACACATTTGAAAAACATAAAAAGGTTTTTAACATTACTTTTAAAAGTATTTCGACGATTTATGTTAATAAAAACAAAATTTGATTTCATAATTTGTATAGTGGTTTCCGTGTGTACGTGTGTAATCGTCTACCCGCCATTAGTATTTTTAGATTCAAATTTTAAAGTTCGAAGTACTGACACTACTGATTTTTATTCAATAAACATTTATTTTCATTAGTATACACTACAGGTATGTGTTTTGGTTAATAATTTATTTTGAGCTTACTAGATGGCGTTGTACAGAATTCTAAAGCAGGTTATGGTTTCGTTACACAAATGTGGTAATCCAAGCGTGGCGTTAACGCCACTCCAACGGTCAGGTTCACCTCGCCTATAGATGTTTCACATCAAAAACTGCTTAGATGATGTAGTAGTCTAAGCGATAGGCATGAGACATACCCGTATAATTCCAAACCCGGTCTTAGGGGTACGGGTGCGGCGGTAAACCCGGTGCAAAAACCTGTTTTCTAATGGACAAGTCGGAGATATGACCAGATAAGGGTACGTACGGTCCATATCGTTAGACAATTTCATTCGGCGCGTAGCAGGTGCGAAACCCACTGTGCTGGATGTCGATGGCCTCTTTGTGCTGGACGTCGATGGCCTCTTTCTGCGAGGAGGTCATCACAAGGAAGGAGGCCGCGGAGCGGGAACGCGAAGCACTTGCGTCCGCTGACTCGCTCCGCCGGCGGCGAGTAGGGAGAAGGAGGCGCCGATATGCGCATCTCCTCCCGCCGCTTTGATTGACGACAGGACGTGGCCAGACAGCCTTACGTAGGGGTGTCGGGGATCGAATGTCAAAAGACGACCTTTCCGACACCCCGTAAAAGCGCGGAAGGGACCGCTGCGGTTTTAGTGGGTATTCTGGAAGCATAGCCGGCGAGTCTCACACTCCCCCTCGTCTGACACCGGCGGGGGATAGTGCGTAAATTGCATTTCCAAAGCGAAAAAAAAAAGGTGCGAAACCCACAAAACCTTTCGGGTGCGACCGGGTTTCTGCCGCACATACCGGGTGCGCGTACTGCTAATGGGGCGTTCATAAAATACGTGAGAGGTTTAAGGGGGGAGGAGGTCGGGTCAAATCTCACCTAATCTTACGTTGGAGAGAGGGGGGGGGGGTCTCGGCAAATATCACGCAATTCTTTTCTGCTTGAAACAAAAAAAAAATATACTATTTTGGTCCATTTAATCCAGATTGTACATGCTTAAGATTTAATCTCTTAAATTGCATCGATTTTAAAATTGATAATAATTCATTCCAAAGTGAATATTGCGTTGAGTTCTTCTTCAATGCATATTTATATACTTTTTACTACATTGATATCTGTGACTATTAAAAGAATCGAACTTTATCAAAGAGCAGTCAACTATCACGGTGGCCAACCACTCCATCGGTTAAATGTTATGATCTGAAATTAAAAGAAACCGTAACTATTAGTTACGAGCAAAATACAATTATTTTTGTTGTCATATGGAAAGGCCTTTAGGAGGTTGATTCCTTTAGTTGGGAGTACATTTTATTCCTGATAAAATTTCACAAAATTTAGGTAGTAACCTAAAAAATTAAATAAATAACGTTATAATCTAAAATTTTGTGAAACGAACATTTTGAAAAATCTCACGTGAGATTGCGGGAGGGGGGAGGGGGTTGAATAAAATCTCACGATATCTCACCAGGGGGGGAGGGAGGCGCAGAAAATTTAAAAAAACACCTCACGTAATTTATGGACGCCCCCTAAGCTCATACCGGGTTTATAGACCTGTACCAGTATATACGCCTCACCCCTACTAAGCGATCTTCGATTACAAGTGTCGTGAGTTTAATGCCACGCATGACACAGATTGTTCTGTGTGTCTATGTGTTATTTGTGACCGTTAATAGTATATTTAAAAGTACCTTTCATGTAGTGACGAATAAGAATACAATGCACCACGTCTTGCTCGTGGATGTTGTAAAAAACGACTAAGGGGAATAAATCAATGTAACAGAAAGAAAACTCTGTACTACTAACCTAATAGAAATTGGCAAATAAGATCATTTTAAAAGACCGTCTGACCATAATGACTATAATAGCGAAATTCCTTTGTCATTGTAGAAGAAATTCGCAGCGAGACATGTCGTTTTATAAAGGACGATAAAGTTTAAGAATCGTACAGTGCCAAGTGTCATGGTATTGATTCGCGGACAGGATAATACCTCGCGTAAATTTGTATTTGTTAAAATTATGTGTTTCTAATGTATAACAGAAAACCGACCAAAGTTGAAATAGAAATTTGTACAAAGTAAACTAAACATTTTCACGTTAAAATTTATACAGAAAATATAATGATGATTCTTTCAGTTAAGTCTGCAAACAATTTTCAAATTGAAACATTTGTTTCAATTTTCAGAATTGTTAATTCTCTAAAATTATTCGGTTTGTAGCTTAAGGCTAAATTCATTGAAGTTTTGTAGCTTTTCATATCAAACAAAGCGATGGCGCTCTTACGCACTCCATTTAAATATATATATTGTTTGTTTTGTATTTAATTCGTAACTTATTCAAAGACTACCATTATGGTCAGTGGCTTAAAGGCGCAACTGCCAGTTAGAAGTATTGGATTAAAAGGCGATATTGGATTTCTGCAAATTTTCTAATGACCGTGCTATAGAGGCTGGTAAGATCGCCCCTTATATTAGATTGAAAGTGATTGATCCCTTTATAAATAATATTCTTCAAAAGCACACTAAAAATTAACAAAATAAATATGGATTTGTATTTCAAATAACCTAGTCAACGAGCGATTTTTGGTCATCTTTTTTCAGCATCCTCGGCAAAATATGAACAAGGTATCATTTGGTTTGTAGATAGCGTGTACATCGTTATAAACAAAAATGAAGTTCTGTTCGAAAAAAAAATTGCAATTGTTTTATGTAGATATAAATAATTTATTTAAAGAAGACTCGGCAATTTTGCTAACCTCTCAAAAAAAAAACAACTTATTGAGGTTTTTGGAAATTAAAAAAGTTTCAAATCAGGAGGAAATTTTCTGAAAAGTGCCACCTCCTGGATAAATGAAGGATATAATGCACATTTTTGTTAACAAATATACATAAATTGTTTGTAAAAAGTGAATAATATCATTCATTTTTAATTAAACAGCTTGATTAATCATTGAAAAATTACAAATATTAAACAATCTATTACGTTAGTTAATTTGCCGAAAAAACCATAAACTCGATAAAAACTTATTATTATAATTCACAAAACAACAACAAAAATCCAAAAAATTCGAACTACTTACAGTGATTATTCCAGGTAATAAGTAATAGTTTAGAGGATAATGGTTGAGAATAACGATTTGCACACTATTTTATATCAAGAAATCCAGTTGCTTCTCTTGCATAGCTCTTATCTGCATATCATATCCCTTAGTCGTCTTTTACGACACCTGCTGGTGAAATATATTCTTACTCCATTATCATATAGAAAACCACATTGAATGCCATTAGAAATGGATAATATGTACAATTGTACATTATATCTCTTAGTCGTTTTTTACTGCACCCATGGACAAGGTAGGGGGGCGATGAATTGTTTTCTTATTACGGCAACACACGGAATAAAAATAAAATTAAAACCTGATAAAAATCCGTAAAAATAGTTCCGTTTCATATGTATGATAGTGAAGCTTCCTCGTTCATAGTTTTCTCGAGGCACATACGAAATGGATCATTGGCATACCAATAAAATATTCAATGCAATAGTCGCGTGTAAAGTTGTAGTGACACCCAGCTTCGTGTTTGAGCCCTCCTAAGTCTCCCCTCAGCGGAATACAGGCTCTTCACGTATTTCGAAATAGAATTGTGACCTATATTGGAGTGAGTTTTCAATGTTCTGTACGATTAGAAATACTTCTTTGATAAATTCATATTTATTTAATCTTTCGCCTTTATACTCGGCACTATAAGAAGACATTATTGCGTTAACATTTCGACTTTTTTTAGTGTACATGTATAATAAGCGGTCATGGTCACGGGCGGACGGGATTGGTATAGGGTCTATTTCGAATGTCCTTTCTTGCACATATCTATGTATATATAATCGTTTAGTCCTCTTTTATGTCATCCACGAGCAAGAACAGATGTTGAAGTAGGTACAATTCACCACCCCCTTGTGGTGAATTGTATTCTTACTCAGTCACAATCGGATTTATTTACTGTGCATTCGCAAAATTAATTTTATTTCACACATACGATAGGCTCGTCTCAGCTCATATACGTCTGACTGCTGGGCTCAGGCCTCCTCACTAATAGGAGGGAATTTGACCTCCTATACCACGGACATGGACATTCATATTGGTATAGGGATTTATTTCGAGTATTCCTTCTGTTGCGCAGATCTTAAATGCATATTACATCCCTTAGTCGTCTTTTACGACATCCACAGGTAAGATAGGGAGTGGTGAATTGTATTCTTACTCCGTCACCATACGGGAAATAGTTTATCGTGCCGTATCTGATAATGCGACCGATCCCCTATCAGGATATGCCTATCGATTTGCTCTATAAACCGTAGCACGAACTGAGTCAAACATTTTAATAGACGTTATTCTGTTTACGTTACGACAGAAGCCGTTTTACCGCCATTCGTATCGAATTTACAAGCCGTTTAGCGGTTTACGGCTATCACCAAAACATTGGGCTTTTTATTACGGTATGCGTTTTGTTTGTATTTGTAGCGAATGTGGCTTATATCTACGGGTGATCAAAGTAGGTCGGATATTAATTATTGATTTGTTTGGTTAAGTTATTTATAGTTTGTGCAACTCTCCTTGTATTTTCATTTAGTTAATATTCTCCTTTCCGTGTGGTGACCGAATAAGAATACAATTCACCACCCTATCTTGCAGTGGGTGTCGTAAAAGACGACTAAGGGATATAATATGCATATAACATCTATGTAAGAGATGAAAAACTCGAAATTAAACCCTATACCAACACGTCTGAAAACCGCGGTATAGTAAGTCAATTTCTTTTCAATTGTGGAGGAGGCAAGAAGCCCAGGAGTGGGACATTTATAAGCTGTGATGATGATGATGATTAGAGCGTGAAAGGGTAACGTACACACAAGCTTTTGCCTCTATAATATTGTGCGTGATATATAAAAATGTGTCAAGTATTCCACTTTGTTGCTAAGCTCAACAAACAAGAGTGTCATGTTCCGGGTCGTCAGCACACGCCCCATAATCGTATACTTTTACTGCCTTTACATGACTCTTCCATATACAGGAGACTAACTTGTCTCGTAAATCGTTAAATTTGGCTTATGAAATAACCTCGGCACATTTTAATTCTATAAACATCAACATATTATTATGCCAAGTACATATTTATAAACTTTTTCTCTGTTCGTGTGTATGTGACTCGTCATAAACGGCTGGATCGATTTGGATGACGTTTTTGTGCGTATTCAAGTTTCAATTCAAGAATGGCTTAGATCGAAAATTAGAACGTAGATGAGCTAATTATAACTTGAACTTGCCTAGTTATTTTCTAGGTAAAAGTATTAAATACTTTGTGGCAAATTATAATGTTTTCTCCTATTACGATTAAGACATGCAATCGAGAAACTTGTTTTTTTTTTTGGGGGACCGGCTATGGTCCGGTTCGCATCGAGTCATCACCTAAACTCCCAGAGTTTTTTTTTGATAGGCTATGGTTTGGGCACACCCTGCCCAATCTGCCCGGGGCAACGGATGAATAGCGTGCGACCCCATAACCTACCGTATTCCCCCCCATCGCCGTTGGGCCGATCACTGGTACCGATTTCTTGTCGGCCCGGCGGGTTACCCTTTCGGGTATCGTCCCATTCGACGCCTCGGCAACAAGACAGTGTTGCCGGAGCATCGCCCTCGCGCAGTCGACCTCTTTGTGGGTGGCGGATTAATCCCCGGCCCGTCCACCCGCAGAGATTTCCTAACCTGAGGGCGATTACTCCCGGTGGGTTAAAATAACTTTTGTACGCGAATAACAGAGTGATTCACTGTTCTAGTGCCTTTTTAGATGGTTTTTACGATTCCTGTGTGAAAGTTAAGGTTTGGTGTTAAATTATCACCGGCTTCAATAATAAATTTATTTAATACTAGTATTTGCATTCTCTGCTTAAATTCAATTAAATTGCGATTAAATTCTCTTACAAATCATAAGGGTTAATAGTATTAAAAAGTCTGAGAACCACTGATCTGTACTGACAATAGATACGAAAGCCGCACAATGCAATCACAACGGGAGCTAGTTCTAATTATCATTGTAATGGAATCGAATGCTGTTGTCGACAGCCACTCGATGTCAAATCGATTTGTTATTAGTCCGTCTGGAATTTGGTTCTAATATTGTACTGTAATTGCTTGTCAAAGTTTGTACAGCTACATATAACTCAGCACATTGATCTGTTTCTTTGCCTACCTTGTACATTACAGGTTGCGGGGAGTGATGGTCACACTAGTAGCGAGTGCCGCTTGTGGTATCTCGTTCAGCTACTATTTTATTAAATTACTAGCAACTCGCTCTCGCTTCGCTTGGGTTTCAGTCGCCTTACCCGCGGCGTAGTTCCCGTGCCCGTGGGAATACCAGGATAAAATATAGCCTATGTTACTCCCTGATATTTATAGCTTTCCATTGGTGAAAGAATTTTAAAAATCGGTTGGGTGGTTTAAACGTGAAAGCGTAACAAACAAACAAAAAAACAAACAAACATCCTTACTTTCGCATTTATAATATTAGTAAGGAGTAAGGATGTATTGAAAAAAATAATGTTTCCGTGTGGTAGCGGAGTAAAAATACGATGCACCACTTTCACTCTTGCCCGTGGGTGTCGTAAAAGACGACTACGGGATAAATGCAAGTAACATCGATGCAAGAGAAGAAAAACTTGATATATAACCCTACTCCCACATGTCTGACCAGCTTGGTATAGTAGGTCAATTTCCCTCTCATTGTGGAAGAAGTGAGTTTTTTTTCACGCCTCCATTGTGGAGGAGGCGTGAAAAAAAACTCATTTGTCAAACGAGTAAAGGCTACCATAGGCTTTGAACAATGATGAGAACCCAAATCTATTAGAAATTTATTCCAATCCGAAGTACCTACTGTAGCAGCCATATAGCAGTTCGCAAACGTCGCACTGTTGGGCTCGGGCCTCCTCCACAATGGGAGGGAATTTAACCTACTATACCGTGCTGGTCGGATATGTTAGTATAGGGTTTCATTTCGAGTTTTCCTTCTCTTGCACAGATGTTATATGCATATTATATCCCTTAGTCGTCTTTTACGATATCCAAGGGCAAGATAGGGAGTGGTGAATTGTATTCTTAATCTATCACCATACGGAAAAGCTATATATAGTCTCTCTCTCTCTCTTTGGGTCGGCTCTCCTCGTCATTTTTCGCCAGAGTTTTCGGTTTTGGGTCGTCGAATCACTGACTTGGGCTTTCTTTATGTCGTTGCGTACTACGGACATCCAAGTTAGGAGGGGTCTACCACGCTTTTTTGGTCCAGTAGTCATATGTAGGACATTTCTGGTCATGTCCTTTTCGGGTCCTCTCATTACATGACCATACCACCTGAGACGTATTTCGCTAAGTTTGTCTATGATTGGGCTTCTTCCACGGACATGCTCATTCCTAATTCTGTCATATAGAGTGACACCCGCTGCCCATCTTAGCATCCTAAAAGCTATATATATTCATACATTTTTATATTCACATACCACAAAATCTATAGACAATTGTTGCTACAAATTGTTCCAGTTGACTTCTATTATTTTTCACCTAGAATTGTACTAAATGATAACACGACCTCTCGAATATACTGTTACTTTTTTTCTATTGATTGCCTAACCGTAAACACGCCCAAATCTTAAAATACCCACCGCTTAAATGGGCACGCGAATTGACGTGTTATCTCACCCCCTTCCGCCGAACCCCGTGACGTCATTGCATTAGACCAGATTGACCCGCAACTCAATCGATATAAATTTGGCTAAATATAATCATTACGACCCTTTTGTAGGCATGTACACGGTTGATTAGCTAGGAAATCATGAGAAATAAAATTGTAAATAAAACTAATTTTGACGGATTTTATCACTACAACGTTCATTATCCGCCAGTAATCATGAGCGCTGCTAAGTGTTTGAATCGTCGGGCAAACGCGATAAAATGTGTAAAAATAAGTTTATTTACAACGTGTAATTAAATAAAAATGTTCAAAAAAATACTACTTGTCAATGAGTACATTTATATGTATATTTTTATAGATAATTTTCTTAGATGATTCTACTTTGAACTTTTTACTTGCAAGATACAAAGGAAATTTTTCAAAATCTAGAAATATATATATACTAATGTTTTTTTTTTAAGATCCCCGTACTATAGAAGTAATACTTGTATAGTGGGGGACTTTATAAACATATAATTAACGGACACAAATTACACTCAGACTCAAAACAATAGTTTCTTGATCACACGAAGTTTGCCATGCTGAGAAACCGAACCCACGACACTGGCACGATAGGTCAGTCTGATTGAAATATTGAGTATCATATTATATATTTCATTTGCAACTCCAAAAAATCTCATTGGCTTATGTGAATTTTCCATGTGGTGACAGAGTAAAAATACAATTCATCACCCACTTTCTTGTCCGTGGATCATCATCTTAGCAAGAGAAGGAAAACTTGAAATAAAACCAAACATGTCTGACCAGCGTGGTTACTATAACCACAGGTGATTTCTTCCCTCCTATTGTGGAGCAGCATGGGCAGGCCACATCGCTCGACGAACCGACAACCGCTGGGGAAGAAAGGTTCTCGAGTGGCGACCACGTATCGGACGACGCAGTGTAGGACGCAAGGTGGACCGACGACCTGGTGAAAGTTGCTGGGCGTCGTTAGATGCAGGCGGCACAGGAGCGCACTCTGTGGCGTAACATGAGGGAGGCCTACGTCCAGCAGTGGACGGTGATAGGCTGAAATGATGATGATGATGATTGTGGAGGAGGCTCGAGCCCAACAGTGGGACGCATATGAGCTGAAACGAATGAATGAACATTGAATTTATTTTAAGATTAGTTCATAACACGCCTACCTAAAATATCCTTACTAAACCTTTTCTAATATACAAGGAGCACAATTCTCAGAGTTAACCAGCCGTATTACGGTTTGATTGAAGTACGGGACAGGCCCTTGATGCATGCGGGCGGATCTCAGCCCCTAACGTTATCCTTACGGCTCAGCAACTGTAATCTCTTTATGTCCGCTTTTATACCTCTTGGTAACAGAATAACATTAGAAGATAAAGTTTTAACAGCTCTTTGTTTAATAGCCCGTTTATATGTACCAAGTGACCGGTTGATTTATATCGGCCAAAAGAATAACATAGGG
This sequence comes from Lymantria dispar, assembly GCA_032191425.1. Taxonomy (NCBI): domain Eukaryota; kingdom Metazoa; phylum Arthropoda; class Insecta; order Lepidoptera; family Erebidae; genus Lymantria; species Lymantria dispar. The sequence goes on from CM063448.1 coordinate 35,123,523, forward strand.
GTCAGCGCATCAGATGAATACATACATAGATTCACGCCTCTTTCCCATAGAGGTAGGCAGAGACCACTTTTCTCTACTTGCTACGATCTTCACATACCACTTTCACCTACTCCACATTCGTTAATCTCCTCATGCATGTTCTTTGGTTTAGGGTTCCAGTTCAATCCCACTAAGACACAAGTTTGCGCGTTCACTGCAAAGAAGGACCCCTTTGTCATAGCGCCACAGTTCCAAGGTTAAGTTTTTTTAGTTTAGTTAACTCTCCCAATTTCTGAGAGTATTGGGATTCACGGCGTCGAAATATCGAGCAAAGTCCAGTTTGGGAGTCATTTGGAGGACAAAGCCAAATTGGCAAGCAAAAAATTGGGCGTCCTGAACAGAGCCAGACGGTACTTCACACCGAGACAGCGTCTTGTGCTATACAAAGCACAAGTTCGTCCTCATGTGGAGTACTGCTCGCATCTCTGGGCAGGTGCGCCCAAATATCAGCTAGACCCACTTGACTCCCTGCAAAGACGGGCTGTTCGAATCGTCGGGGATCCCAATCTTACGGACAGATTGGAGTCGCTGGAGCAGCGGAGAGACTTTGGGTTACTCTGTGTACTCTACCGACTCTTTCACGGGGAGTGCTCCGAGGAACTGTTTGACTTGGTACCACCGTCACCATTCTACCAACGTACCACTCGACATCGTAGCAGGGTTCAACCATTTCACCTGGAAACGTTATGGTCTTCAACTGTACGTTTCCAGCGATCATTTCTCCTACGTACGTGCAAGCTCTGGAATGGAACTACCTGCTGCTGTGTTTCCCGAGCGCTATGACATGTCCTTCTTTAAACGAGGTTTAAGAAGAGTATTTCCTTCACGGTAGGCAACGGCCTGGCTGTGCCCCTGGTATTGCAAAGGTCCATGTGCGGCAGCGTCACTTACCATCAGGTGTGCTGCTTGCTCGTTTGCAACTGTTGGCAATAAAAAAAAAGGGTACTGTTAACCTGGCCTTTCTTAAGAACGTCCCTGATTTGATCGTGGAACGTCCGCCTTGGCTTTCCCCTTCCAACATTTAGGAGAGAGGTAGGCAGAGACTACGGATGGCCACAAGTCACGATCCTGACATACTTTCATCGCTTCACTTACACTTATCAAAGTCTTCATGCATTCTCTACGCTTACGCTTACTCTTAACATGACCTTTCACCAGTACATCTCCAATTTGAACCAGAAACGTACGGCGTCCTCTTCTCTTGCATCGTCCCACGCACACTTGCTTTGTATACTTGCTTCGTCATTTTCTCTTCACTCATTCTTTCTATATGTCCAAACCACCTCAACATACCTTTTTTAATCTTTGTCGCTACTTCTTCGTTCACTGCACAGCGCTCTCTTATCACACTATGCCTAATTTTATCTTTTAGCCTTACACCACATATACTGCGTAGAGCTCTCATCTCTATAGCATTCATTCTACTTTCATGTCTTCCATGCCATATCCAACTTTCACTGCCATACAAGAGGGTGGGCACTAACACTCACCTATGTACTGCTAGACGTGCCTTTTTAGGCATATTCCTGCTGCTCATAAAGGCGTGCAGTGCCCCACTCACTCTATTACCAGCATTTACTCTTCTTTCAACATCCTTATAATTTTTACCATCTCTAGTAAACAATATGCCCAAATATACAAATTCTTTCACCTGGTCCTGTTATATTATTATGCAAAAAAAAAATATAGATCGAGTATTTACCCCGCCACTCCGGTGTTTCGGTTTGAAACAAATGGATTTATTCTGTACAGTAGATCGATCCTAACAAACAAATAAAAATAAAATCACTTCTCACCGATGTACAGCGCTCGTAGGAGCCAATTCCAATCATAGCTCCACTAGAAACAAAGGATTACAAATTGAAATTTGAAATGAAATAATTGAATTCCCTTTGTAACTATTTCAGTTACAAATATTTCTAACTTTTAGTATTTATCCTATCATACAAACGAAGGATTATGCTACTAACAGCCTATGTATAATATATCCGTGTGGTGACGGAGTAAGAATACAATTCAACACCCTTGCTCTTAACCGTGGGTGTGCTAAAAGACAACTAAGGTATAATTATTTTCAGATAACATCGGCGCAAGAGAAGGAAATCTCGAAATGGAATCCTGTGCTAACACGTCTGACCAGCGTGTTATAGTAGGGGTAAATCCCTCCCATTTACTCAATTTCTAATGAACATTTAACAAAGTACGAATATGGTGCAGATTAAATGTCACTGATTTTATACATTTCAATCAGATTCACCCGAAAAAGCGATGACAAAATTGAAAACTTTACATGTCTCTAATTCATTAACGAATCGATACTTTTACTTCAAATTTTTTTCATGTGTTCCTACCACCATTACCTAACTCCCGTTTGACCAGTTGTTCTATAACCTGAGATACCCGTATATATCTTAGAATGTTATATATATATATATCTTAGAATATCATCTTAGAATATCATCTTAGAATGTTGATTGATGAAACTAATTCATGAATAACTATCGAATTTTGATTATGGATGTCTCTAGTGCATATAAATCCTTCATCCCTATGATATTTAAAGCTCAGTCTGCTTCTAACTCTTACCTGTAGTAGTTTTAAATTGAATACGAGCATTGTTCAGCCGAGCGGTTATCTCGCCCTATATTCTACTGGAAGTTGGATCTGCCAGTGTAATTGCTCCACTTTCCAGATAATCCCCTGCGCTTATAAGTTTTATGCAGGTAGATTTTTTATTATTTCAATTTAAAATAAGCCAGTATATAAGGAATTCTCTTAATATCGAGGTATTATGCGGGTTGAAGTCTGAAAATTAAAGGCACGTATCATAATAAGCTGTCATCGAATGCCGGTCTATGGAGCCTCATTGCGAGAGAGCCGGAAGCCTAACTTTCTGAGGGTGTTCGCGTTTGGTGGGTTTTCGTGATGCCTTTAGTAGAACCGAATCTCATTGCACGCATGCACCCCACCTTCACTTTTTTTCACGGTAGGCAGGGACTTAGTAAAGGTCCATGAATCTAAGAATCACTTACCATCAGGTATACGGTTTAGTAGCTTGCCAGCGTTTGCAATAAAATAAAAATCCGTCTTCTGACTATTGCTAACGCCCTTCCCTCACCTTATTTCCCCTTCTTTTGCATTATCATTTAAAAGTTTTATTTCCCAACAGGAGCATAAACTCTTACTTGCCTATAACGGCAGCAATCTCTTTTGAGCAAGCTATGTTGTGGACGCACGCTGCTTGTTTCGCCGAGGGCGACGAAACGAGGGCTCGCGGCCCCATACCTTGCCGAATTCCCTCCTATTCGCCATTGAGTCAGTAGTACCGAATCCCTGACGTCCGAGGCAGCAGCACACCCCTGGGAAAATGACCACCCCAATACGAGCGTGAACCGTTTGGATAAGATTGCCGAATGTGGCATAATGTTTTGAGGCAGTCTCCAACGACGAGAACGTGGATAGGCTAATAGACGACTCCCTACATCATAAGTCGGCAACAGGCGGACTGCGAAAGGTCGAACCTCGGACCACCAAATATTGTAACGTATACCAAGTATAAATTTTTCGAATTTGCTATTCTTCTCGAAAACCAGACTATAAAAAAACTAGATCAAGACCGTCGGTGCAGTTTCTCACATTAATTTTAGGTCTTGTATTCAGAATTTTATTTGAAACTATACAGTAAATAGCACTTAATTATTATCAGTTGTTTTTTTTCTGAATCTCGATAAAATTTTTCCACAGTCCCAGCTAAAACTACTTGCCGACCGCGACCCCTGCACTACACTGTTGTAAGTTTCGTTTAGATTCTCCTGGTGATCTCTCGGCTGGCTTTTATGACTTTCACTGAAAGTTAAGGGGTGATGAGACATCTATTCTTAGTTGGTCATGGTATGGGGCATTTTATGTAGATAATTTATTGTGCGAGACTGGAAAGAAGAAGTCAATTTCGTATCAATCCAACCCCGTACATATCTGTTTCGTTCCCAATTCAAATTTTAGAATCTATTTCATTATTCAAGGTTTGCACTCGTGAAAGTGAATGTATTTGCGAGAACTTAATTTATAGGTCGAGCCGTAAATTGTCAAAGTTCCTACAAGGATCATATATGAATCTTTGTTTTTGGGTGTGCCTTATTTGACATTGCGGCAAATGTTTGCGCGCCGTACAAATATTTGCGTTAAGGGTGCTATCCCATTAATACTGCAGTTAACGTTTTAATTAACGCATTCTGTGCGGTTATAGACAACGTCTCAGTCTCAATAACCCTTATTTATTATTTCATGGACCATATTACTGCTTGCCGTCCAACTTAAATTAAAAATATGAATGAAAATTTTTTGACAAGCTATGCCCCGATAAAGAATTCGTCTGTGGCAACGGAAGGGCGAGGCGCGACCACATGATCTTAGTTCATACACGTCCCACTGCTGGGCACGGGCCTCCTCCTTTGAGGGAATCTTATACCACGCTGTTTAGACGTGTTGGCATTGGGTTTTATTTACATAAATGGTGTATGCATATTATATCCCTTAATTGTCTTTTAAGACAGCCACGGTCAAGATATCAAGGTGGTCAATTTTATTCTTACTCCGCAGCTCGGTCACCACACGGAAATGAGTACTCAATTGATACAAAATTAAGGTCAAATAAGGTTTTCCTTGACCACTGATGACAAGTCACATCTGCTCCGGTGGTCGGCCCAACAACGAGGTGACGTGAGTACGGGTGGGTTATGGGCCCGCGCGCCGTCCTTTCATCGCCCCGGACGGACAGGACCGCGCGTGCGCTTACCATAGCCTACCCATAAAAATAAAAAAAAAATAAAAAAAGTAAGGTTTTCCTTCATTTATTCAGACAGGTCAAAACATTACAAATAGTCTAAGCTATACATAAATTATGATATTGGTTTAGCAAAGTTACGAGGGATCTTGTTTGAATTATATTTGTTTTGAGGACGACCACGACGTCTTAGTATTTAGAGCCGCTTGCATGTTTATCCATGCTTCAATTATCATATCTTCGATGTCGGGCACAAATTGAGGTCCTAATCGCCGATCGCAATTGGTGTTTATAAGCATTCCAGGATAGTGCTGATGTCCATTATCCTAATGATCCTTCAGCAAGATTGACAAACAAAGTGAATTGAAGAAAAAGTTATATTTAACAAACTGTAAGTACCGATTCTCCGTGTAGTGACGGCGTAAGAATACAAAGAATACGTCCTTGATTAGGGGTGTTACAAAAAAAAATTGTGGGATATAATACGTAGATAACATCTATATGATAGAAGGAAAACTCGAAATAAAACCGTGTACCAACACGTCTGAGTCGCGTGGTTGAACGCAGCAATGGTTCTTTACATGAGCTAAGATAATGAGATGATGAAGTATCTACACTGAACAGTACTGATCGCTTTGTCAGGTGTAATTATATGTCATCTGTAATATAAGGAAATTTACCTTAGTGTTATCGTACTAAACAATTTCACTTATAAGTACACAGCACTATACGTCTGCTGTAAAGCTACAGATATGCTGCAAGTTACAGATATAAACATGTCGGTGATGCGAACGCACGAGATTTCACCCATACAAAATGTCTAAGGCGCATAGCACACTGCGCGTCCGCCCGTCATGAGCATGTCGTTGACACGAACCCATAAGATTTTTCTCTACCATAAAAGTACCCAACGAAGCTAAAGACGTTTTCACTTAAAAAAAATTAAACCATAAAATGAGGAATTTGAATTAAAAAATTGAAGCACCTTTTAAATATATTCATACTTGATTAGGCGATAAAATAAAAAATATATAAATTGCTTCAGGAAATTTCCAATCAAATTAGTCCCCCACTAATTGACGAAAAGCACGATCGGAAGAACTTAGTCAACCGGATTTGACATTCATCTGAGAATAACACATTATTGGATGTGCCAAATGAGACGTGAATGCTTTCAATTTTGAACATAACCTCTCCAAGGAGGATAATCCCCATTCTTGGCAGGTAGTTTGGCAATGGCAGTTAGTGTTATAAGTTTCTCAGGAGAGTGTTGTTGGTGTTGCCTCTATGAGAAAGACCTCTCGACCTCTTAAAGACCCCCACGGGGAAATAAATGATGTTAATAAATTGTATCTTTAACCCCCCTCATTAACTTGAGAAAAATTACCAATATCATTAAATTTTTATTTATAATCTTGTTATTCAACAGAGATAAATGGTGAATGAAATAAGTAATTAAATAACAAAACTACCACTGCAAAAAGGACAATTTAAAAGCAATTTACTAAAAAGACTGAAATAAAACTGAGAATAGAGAAATGAAATAAATTAAGCTATAAACAAAATAAACTTTACTTCGATTTAACAGACTGTTATGAACTGAAAGCCTAAATCCCACGTCTGTGTTTAACAAATTATCTTTACATAATGATTTCTGATGTTTACGCGAGTATCACGCATTATAAATAAAACTATTTTTACGGACTTATGATTGTCTGACGTTGCGAACACGTGCTCCAGTGACCATGAACGCCGCTCGAAACGTCAGACAATGAAAAATCAAATACAAACGCAATTAAAGCCTTAAAAATATTTTTTTTTATAAACTACTAGCAACCCGCCCTCGCTTCGCTTCGGTTCTAGTTGCCTTACCCGCGGCATAGTTCCCGTTCCCGTGGGAATACCGGGATAAAATATAGCGTATGTTGCTCCCTGATATTATAGCTTTCCATTGGTGAAAGAATTTTTGAAAGCGTAACAAACAAACAAACATCCTTACTTTCGCATTTATAATATTAGTAAGGATCTTTAAATAATCGAGAAATCAAAATATAAATCGATCTATCTTAGTTCACAATCTATCTTATTACTCATAGTGGCTAATAGTAGACGCGAAAACCTCTATTAATAAAAATAAAATTTGCTTCCGCTCTTTATATTTTGTATATCATACCACATCCGATTTTTATTACATCTCTGTTCACTATTAATCGCGGTATAATTCTGAACCTTATTTACATAGATATAAGGGATATCGCTGTATATATATTATTTTACAACTCTATTTGATTAAGATAGTCATGCGCGACAGTTTGGCGCCTCAACGTTGTTTACAATATACCACGCGCTGTACGTATGACGTTCCTTGTGAAAAACTGAAAGCGAATATGTATTATCAAATTAACATATTTACCTATTTAAATTTACCACTCCCATTCTTGCCCGTGGGTATCGTAAAAAACGACTTAAGGATTATAATATGCTTACTATATCAATGACTAGCTTCTGCCCGCGACTTTGTCCGCGTGGAATAGTTACTTTGGGCGAACACTAATTTTAACCCGCGACTTTGCTTACGTAGAAGGTGAAAATATTTTTAATACGGTACTCTCACATGATTTTTGCGAAACTTTAATCGTTTACGCAGTGGACACAGCGAATGCTCTCAAAAGGAAAAAAGGACCCCCGATTTTGAAACATTCTTCATTGATACTCCGTTCTTATTTATCTTAGCGTGACGATATATAGCATATAGCCTTCCTCGATAAATGGGCTATCTAACACTGAAATAATTTTTCAAATCGCACCAGTTGTTCCTGAGATTAGCGCGTTCAAGCAAACAAACTCTTCAACTTTGTTTATTAGTATAGATAATAGATATAGAAGAGAAGGAGAAACTCGATAGCAAAACCTATACTCAAACCGTCTGGCTAACTTGGTCTAGTGGGTAGATTACCCTCGCATTGTTAGGAGCTGTTGGTAATGATGATAGATAAACTATTTATTTATTTTGTACGATATAATTGTAATAATCATTTTTCTTTTTCTGCACCTCATTAAGATCGCTCTATGCAATACAAAATCTACAAAAAAAAATTATAAACATTACTGTGAAAGTTGTGGTATGAATGTTGATGTAGTGACAAGGATTGAGAAAGGTATGTATGTTAAATTGGTTTGATCATGTAGAGAGAACGAAGAATATGCATGAAGAGATTAATGAATGTGGAGGAGGCGAAAGTGGTATGTCAAGATCGTAGCAAGTGGAGGGAAGTGGTCTCTGCCTACCCGGAAAAAGGCGTGAATATATGTATGTATAAATATTACTTATTTTTCTTTTAGACAACACTCGCCATTAAGGAATTAATCCAGGAGGACTTTAAAATTTACAATTTTGTCACGGTCATCTCAGCCCATATACCTCCTACTGATGGGCTTGGGCCTCCTACATTGTCAGAGGGAATTTGATTTACCGGACCTATTCGACTACCACGCTCGTCAGATTGGCATATGATTTCATTTTGGTTTTCCCCTTTTTTGCTATGCATCATCCCTTAGTCGTCTTTACGACACCCATGGACAAGAGAGGTGATGGTGAGTTGTATTCTTACTTCGTCACCACATGAAAAGTATACCTACTTTGCTTGCACTTAAGTATACTTTAAATCCGACAGTGCTCCTCGGATTGACTGATAGATGAATTATGATTATGACGGTATTCAATGTATGCAGGTAATACTCGTCGCGCCGCGATATACAAACGGCCATTATTTAAGATAATTTATTATATACAAACAAAATTAAATTATTATTTAGGTAGATTTGTCTCGATCAAAAGTTATCATTCATTCATTTCAGTTCATATACGCCCACTGTTGGGCTCCAGCCTCCTTCATTATACTTCTATATTATATTTCTATATACGGTATTGACCTACTATACTGACCTATTATACTCACGCTGGTCAGGCGGATTGGTATAGGGTTTTAATTTGAGTTTCCCTTCTGTTGCATAGTTGTTATGTTATGCACGCGATATCCCTTAGTCGCATTTTACGACACTCACGAGCAAGAGAGGGGGGTAGCGAATTGTATTGTTACTCTGTCACCACAGAAAATAATTTACTCATAGGTAATTCGGAGCAAAAATCTAATTAGTGACTATACAGAAATAAACGAAAATTGGGCTCCATAAATGTTACTTTACGATTGTGAAAAGTTCCAGTTAGATATATTTTTTTCGATATCGTGATTTACTTCCATTAATAATAATTGCCAAATAGTAACTACCTAGGTTTCTTAGGCTTCCCTGTCTTGCCCGTGGATGCCGTAAAAGACGACTAAGGGATATTATACGCATATGACATCTATGAAAGAGAAGGAAGACTTGAAATAAAACCCTATCCCAACCTCTCTGACCAGCATGATGTTATAGTAAGGTCAATTTCCCTCCTATAGCAGAAGAGGCCCGAGCCCAATAGTGGGACGTATGTGAGCTGAAATGATGAACTATCTAGGCAGGTATAGAAATAACTCTCGCTGCAAAACCGAATATTGTTTGCAATATTATAAGTACGCCGTTCACTGCATAACAAATGTGTAAAAATCCAAGAGGGATCGAAACAAAGAAGAAGGGTCATTGGGCTATTGTATTCCGCATCGACTTTAGACAGGACGCGGTTGTGGCGGGAAACGGGTAGGTATGTATCTTGAGCGTCGAGTAGGTAGATATATATCCCAAGAGCTCGCTCTACCTGTAAAAATGAAAAGCTGAATTTTAAATTAAATACATCTTTACGATTAAGTCCATTCATTTGTTATTAAAATTCGTACCTATTTAATAGATACGAGTTTTAAATACATATGTACCTATTTAAAGATCTTAAAAATATATGAACGTCACAAAGGTTAAGTGAGAGTTGGAGTTGTTTTAGTTCTATGCTGAATGTAGGCTGTTCTTTGATGAATATAAAAACATAAAGAAAGTTAGAAACATGGAACGTAAACTTTTGGCGGGCATGTGAAAATCTCATGTGGTAGTCTTTTATGCGCTTTTATATAGTGGTCTTTTGGCTTTTTATGTAATGTGATGCGGAGAAACTGCTGCGGTGTAGTAAATATGATGTAAAAGTACTTCATACATGTTTTCGTTGTCCACATAAATTCCCAGAAAATACTTACCCTTTATTATATAACCATGTTGAAGGTCACGATTTGACTTACTAACGGACAATGACTAATATGGAGAAACTAAAGACATTCACTTCTTGATAACTGTGAAGAGAATTATAACTCGACAGTGGTTACAATAGCTTGCATTCGTAGCTGGTGAGATACAAAAAAGAAGAAGAAGGTAGACCTAGTTGTTGCCTGAGACTCTCTGAACATTTTTTGTTAAAGCGGCTAGAGATACCAATTTGCTAAATTCTACTCCTTTCTTTCTCCTATGTGTACAAGAGTCATACGCAATGTACTCGGTCGCGGTAGTGCGGTTGCGTTCCGATCCCGTAGTAATTTAAGATAAAATGTAAAAAAAAATTACCATATGTAAGTAAGTGCCCCCGCGGGGTTTATCTATATATACATATAAAAGAAAGTCGTGTTAGTTACACTACTTATAACTCAAGAACAGCTGTACCGATTTGTTTGAAAATTGGTGGGGAGGTAGCTTAGAACCAGGCGACGGACATAGGATACTTTTATCCCGTTTTATTTTTTTAAATATGTTTTTTAAAGATTTCGCCAATAATACGATACGAAGTTCGCCGGGTCAGCTAGTACATAATAAAGGATTTTAATTTGACTACAAAGAAAACAAACTTAATAAAACCACAAAGATGGTTAAAATAAAATATGTCAAGAACCACAATACATGGCAAATCTTATTTTTTTTTTTATTGCAAACGGTGGCAAACGAGCAAACAGTACACCTGGTGGTAAGTGTTGCTGCCGCTCATGGACCTTTACAGGGTCGCTGCCTACCGCGAAGAAAGTGAAGGGAGTGTGAATGCGTCCATTAAGGCTCGATGATACCAAGGGCACCACCAAAACCCTCCACATACAAACACCCTCAGAAAGTTGGGCTTCTGGTTCTCTTGCTCACCGAACGAAGCGCAGTAACAAATTGCTACTACTCAGACGTCGATTTTCTGCGAAAGTGTGGTACTACGGTAGACAGATAGGTAACTATCGACAGTGTGGTCCTACCACTCACAAAACTCTTATTCTCCAAAGATAAAAGAAAACATCTTTCTATTGCAACTAATTTACCTATCTAAGTAAATACTGAGAGTTAAAATTGAAAGCTGCAGTCCAAATATTACTGCTGCAGTATGCCACATATTTCTAGTGTCTGAAGTTGTTTTCTGGTGAAATATTGACAAAATAATCGTTTCATACAGATTTTTTCGTTCTAAAAATATCTCGCCTGTTTTATATAGCAGTCGTGTCAGGATGACTCATTACATTTGAATAATAATAAATTAGTAAATTCTGTAGTTTCGTTGAGAATAATGTAACAATGGCGAATTTAACCCGTAATTTTCAAGCAGCCAAATTGAACGAATGAGTGAATGGAATTGGAATCCTTTATTATCTGTCATCAACTGACATTTGTCCGTAGGGTTACATTACTTAGGGTGAAAGTACTTGAAACCGAAGGGTAGGATCGCGTGAGGCGCCGGCTAGTCGCCACTTTTGTATACAAAAATGTACTGGTAGGTAAGTCTGATATTATAAACTGTCGATCGACAAGTGAGTATTGGTTGATAGAGTGTTAGATACAATACAACAGGTGCTGTTCAACAGCTATTTTTGTTACATTTTTACTCAATTATCTTTAATATTTAATATCTCTAAACTAACTGAAACTATGTGACTCTTCGTGATTATTACATCGTTAGTTAATGCTTCAATGTTATTTTTTTTTATTAAACCTTGTTTGTGATGTCATTTAAAAATAGGTTTTCAATACTTCTACTGAGCATCCTTTCTTTGACCTAATTGTAATTAAAGTGATTTGTTCACGTACCTAAAGACTAGGCAGCAGTATTTTCCAGGCAAACTTATTACATCAAATAAGATCTAAACTGCATGGCGATTATAGCATTATTCCTCCTTCGAAAAGGTCAGTGGACGTCAATAGGCTGTATGAGAACTTAGACTTGCTTAAACAGCAAATAAGTAAAATAAAAGTAACGTAAGGTTGATATAATATAGTTGTGTGTTTTTTCTACAGCGTTCTTTACTAACATGTAAAGTAAAAACCACTTACGAAGTTGCGGGTGAACAAATTGAAAAATGCGCTGTTCAGTCGCCACTTGGAACTTCCTAATATTATTTAAAGTTTATGCTTTGTCCGTGCTGATGTACTTATACAACTTTGACGATACATTTTCTTCATTTATATATTAAATTCGTGTAACAAAATTAATACAATGGCGGACTTAATGCCAAATGCACTTTCTGCCAGTCAACCATGGGCGATGTAGTACGTCTACTACGCCCGTGATTGACTGAAGCAATATGAATATAAATGGAAGAAAATTTAAGTTGGATTGTTCAAATTTATTAAAGAACTTAAAAGAGAAAGAACATAGATTATTTATAAATTATCGCTTTTATTTTGCGTTTTACTATACGGATGTCTCAAAGTTTTATGGTCACGGGTCGACTGACTTGATTAAACCGAAGTGAATCGCTATTGACTGATAAATAATTTGTAATTTTAGCTTCACTTCTTTTCTCTCATGTACATAATTGCCGGCAATCTTTATGTAATTTATTATGTAACTATACATAATTTCTATAAGCTGGAATATTAACCAGTGTATACTTATTGAATAAATTCATAAATTTGGACCCGGAAAAATATCCCCAGCACCTGTTCGACTTGTAAATAAATTTTATGTATTTATTATTCACATAGATACACATACACGCCACAGGGAGAATCCTTGAGCAAAAATGCGATTTCTCAGAAGGTACGTGCTGTGTACAAAGTATGAAATTGTCTCGTATTTGAAATGGATACCGTATTTGGGTAGAAGTAGTAATAACTCAAAATGCATTTATGAATTTTAGATTAAAACTGTGAAATTGGAGACTGAATTAATGTAAACGAAAATAAATAAAATATATGCATTTTTACGCAACTAAGACGAAGAGTTGCCTTTAAAGCATGAATAAAAGAGAAGTTTAAAAATCGTTTTCTCATTTATTTATAGAGACATTTATATTGATACCTATAGATATATTTTTTGATAAATGGGCACATTTATTATTTATAAGACTATTTTTACAAATAGGCGCATATTTATTCGGAAATGATTACATCCTTTTCCTGCATTAGGTGTGTCGATAACTCCGTTGATAGTGCGGCTAATCCCATTTTGGCGAAGTCGTAAAATAGAATAAAAAACCTTCCAATGTGAACCTTCAGAACTTCAAATGTGAAAAACCATTTTAGATGCATTCTCATCGTTGAAGGGAATAGGGAATGTTAGATGCATTCCCTATTCTCCCAACGCTGAAATTCTGCAAAAGCTGCAATTCAATGTAAAGGGCTACATCATAACTTTTATTATTGGGTTGCAATACCACGATGAAGTCAGGATCGGCGTGTTAAGTGATAAACTCCTTCCAGTTCTTCGTCTCATGTTTAATAAACGTTGTGTGTTTAATAAACAATGTTTAATACTTTGCCAAACTCTGTCATTACTTCTTTTTTCAAAACACAAGTCATCTTATAATACTTAGCATTATTTAACATTTAACATCTTAATTTTATCATTCAAATATAAGCTACTTCCACTTCATCAGATAATAGTAGGCAATAACAACACGAAAATGATTAAAGTATTATGTAAGATACATATACAAAAAAAAACTGAGTTGTAATCATGATTTGTCAAACTGTAGATTTAAAGTCGTCTTTATCATAGTTCAGACCATAAACACCGTTACTTAACATTGAAAGTGCGTTGATCTCATAGGTCACGCACGCTGTACGCTGTTGCAAACTTCTTTGTCGATAGGTCAATATTTGATAGAGACTTACACCAGATTTGCACATTCCGTAGGTGCCGTGCACTGAATCTGAATGAACTAGGTTCAAAGAACGTCAATGTAAATTAACATCGACGATACTTGATGTTACTCTAATGCATTCAGTAAGTTATAATAAGGTTGTTCATTTTGATTTTTGATGCTTTCAACGTTTTTAAATCAACTTTTTGGATTTCAATATCTGGCTTGCTTATAAAAATTATCATAATCTGATTTCTAAAGAACCAATAATAGATTAGATCCTAAGTTATTGTATATCTATGATACACGTATTTAATAATACCACTATTATAGTCTAAAGACAGGAATACATTTCTATCTGTTGGATAGTCGTTCATATTTTTCGCTTCCCTTGTGAGGATTTGTTGAAAATTTTATTGGTAGTCATCGAAGTGTAGTATTATTGAATGCAAAAGTACCATTGTGGATCTGCTGATATACTGGTTCCTCTTCCACTACAATAAAAAAAATGGGTGCGTGTACTTATGTACGCGCGTGAGAAGTTATACTTCTTTGGCATCATTAAAATATGTATATATATAATTATTAAAAACCAAATTTAGAAAATAATCTAAATAAAAAAAAAAAAAATATATATATATATATATATATATATAAAAAAAATAAAAAAGAAAATAAAATAAAAAAAATATTAATAAAAAAAAATAAAAAAAGAAAAAAGAAATAAAAAAAAATAAAAAAAAATCAAAAAAATATATAAAAAAATAAAAAAAAATACTAAAAAAAAGAAAAAATAATAATAAAAAAAAAAGAAAAAGAAATAAAAAAAAATAAAAAAAAAGAAAAAAAATAAAGAAATATATAAAAAAAATAAAAAAAAAATACAAAAAAAAAATAAAAAAAAATAATAAAGAAAAAAGAAATAAAAAAAGAAAAAAAATAAAAAATATATAAAAAAAATAAAAAAAAAAGAAAAAATATACTAAAAAAAAAAAGAAAAAAAAAACGGTGATCAGAGGTGACGAGCGTACCAACATGCGCGACTAATATCGAGGTTCAATTTCTATTTTGTTGGTAGCTTTTTTTTCGAGACTTAATGAGCGGTTAAGCAGACAACTTCATACTGTTAATTTTGTGTCACATAATTAAAATTTCACTCTCATCATTTTTTCATAACGCGCCTAAAGAAGTATAACTTCAAAAATAAATCTTTAAAGATCTACGTAGTTTTAGCAGCCTATTCATGCCATTGTTTACCGAATGCCACTACCTCCTTTTCTCCCCGACCCTTATTCATAATGTATATAGTTCCCCATAGAAAGTTAGCCCCTACTTCTGTTTCTAATAGCCGAAACTTTCCGGAATTGATCAGCGAGATTGTCCGTAAGAAATTGGCGGCGATACATTTAATGTTATCTAATTTATTCATTTCCCCCTTATTCACATGAGCCCCATATAGTTTACTGCTGCTTTGTATACGTTACACAAGTCTCGTTAAAACTTTAATGCAAGTAGCATTTTTGTGTACAGCCACGACAGTATATCGCCTGTATATTGGTATCCATAACATTTTAATATGCTTCATAGAAGCGAAGGTTTTGCAAATTACGCCATGTCGTTTTGGAATACTTCATCAGGGCATTTTGTTTAAATTCCCAAGTAATAACGCACCGAAATGAAATAGCCTCTCATACTTCTGGTTTGCTAGTCTTCTGTTCTCCACATTCTGACTGTATTCTAAATATACTTTTAATATAGCCGATCTATTTTGTGTTTTCTGTCTAATGAAAGAGTAAGAATATAATTCACCACGTCTTGCCCGTGGATGACACGGTCGCTTCTACTTAATTGCGTCTTACCTTCCTTCGATATGAAATGAAATATGACCTTCGAAATACTATGTGGCAAAGTTATTGCGTTGTCACAGTACTGACTGTTGTCTACCACATATATCTACTTACTTGTTATTACAGATGAACTAAAGCTTTCCGTATGGTGACGGAATAAGAATACAATTCACCACCCACTTGCCCGTGGGTGTGGTAAAAAGCAACTAAGGCGTATAGTATGCATATAGCATCTATGCAAGAGAAGGAAAACTCGAAACAAAACCTATAGGGTTTACCAACACGTCTGACCAGCGTGGTATAGTAAGCCAATTTCCCTCACATTGTAGAGGAGGCTCGAGCCGAACATTAGGAATCATATGACCAGTGATAATG
The DNA here is from genome assembly GCA_032191425.1 of Lymantria dispar. Classification (NCBI taxonomy): domain Eukaryota; kingdom Metazoa; phylum Arthropoda; class Insecta; order Lepidoptera; family Erebidae; genus Lymantria; species Lymantria dispar. The sequence continues at coordinate 35,139,593 of CM063448.1, forward strand.
ATGATGATATCTTCATTGTTACGTCTCACGCCTCTGAATTTAACATTTATTCATTTACAAGATAGATGTTCCCCATTTATTAACTATCTTTTTAATTAATTAACTGCTTATCCGTCTCTGACATGCTTGACACTGGAATCGTCCTTGGCTTTAGTATTGTTTATATTTTGTAAGTCCTGTTCATATCATAAATCCTGTTTTTAATTGTGAAGATTTTGAAACAAAAATGATAAGATTAGGTTTAGATTATGATTTGGTATTGAATCAATTAAGTTTCTAGAATTGTTTTATCTGCGGCAATAAATGTATTCCGATGTTTACGTATTGAAAATAGGTTCATTATGGCGTAGTGATGATTTAAATAATACTCGGTAATGAAAATAAATGATAAGAAATGATTTCTTGTACGTGATAAAATTGATGAATTTGTTGTTTTCATGTTTTTCGGGTTAATCAGTGGCCTTGTTAATCTTTTAGTGACCGTTGGATCAGAATCTTTATTGTTGATAGCTAGGTGCATTAAGATTAAGCAATTTTGTCCCGGTTCTTAACATTTTTACGTATTGATTAGAATGTTCTTTCTTTTGGCACTGCAAGAGAAAGAACATCCCACGTGTTCTGTTTACGTCCTTATGTGATCTCTTACGACACCCATAGGTAAGAGAGAGATGGCAACTACGTAATATCCTTGCTACATGCATGATCATAATTTGTCTGGTAACTTAGAAAATGAAAATTAAATTCCATCTAATATTATAAAGAGGAAAGATTTGTATGTTTGTAACGAATTGACTTCGAAATTACTAGACCGATTTCAAACCTTTCACCAATGGAAAGCTATAATATCAGGGAGTAACATAGGCTATATTTTATCCCGGTATTCCCACGGGAACGAGAACTACGCGGGTAAGGCGATTGAAACCGAAGCGAAGCGAGGGCGAGTTGCTAGTACTATATATATTTCATCGGTAACTTTGATCACATTTTATTCTCTTGCTACTATAGCATACTGTGTGAACATTTGAATAAAATAAAAACAATGTAAGCAAACTAATGTGACTTTTTCTAGAAACCTGTTCTATGTTAACAGCAAAGTAGCGTTGTTTAGGTATTCTATATACAAGTCTTGTGTTATGTTGATAAGTGTATTGTTTAAAAAAATGGCATTCGCATGCTTGTTAATCGAAATACAATAAAATGCATCTTATTATTACACTTGTAAAATAACAATAGCGAACAAAAAATAGATATTGTTGTTCTCTGTTCTTGTTTCATTAGATCTTCTTTTCGTCATTTGGCCCTATAAGCTTACATCAAATATTTTTCATCATCATCATCATTTCAGCTCACTTTGAGATTGTAACTGGGCGCATGACATGTTGTATTCTTCCACCAATTGACATAAGTGCTCTATGTGCAGGTTATTTGAACCAACGAGCTGTATCGCGGCAAATCTAAATAAATTTAGTCACTAGACTAACCAGACAGCTTATCAATTTAAAATATTATGTCATAAAAGCTATTTTAAAATAAATATCGCACTTAACTCCATGTTATTTTGCGTGAGTGAATGATCGAATGAGTGAATGAAATATTTTTGAGAAATGAATAATGTGCGTTACTTAACCGTTAATTGTTAAAACAACTTACGTTGTTACGTATGCACTATCCGTCATACCTATCTACTAAATGAGTGTTCACATTGAATACATATGTAGTTAATGTGTGTACCTATTTACTTACATTACATACATACGTATTTGCAATTCAAATACCAAACTTTATTTTAATAGAAACTCAGTTGGAAGCGTTAAATACCTAATATCCACACTGTTTATTTCATTGGCTTTGGCTGAAGCCTAGAATGAGAACACGGTTACCTTCTTGAATAAAATATAGATAAGAGACATCAATGCCGAACCATAAAGTACGTTTGTATTTTAAAAGTCGGAGTATAATGTCACAATATATAACACTATAAAGACAATTAAAAAAAATAACGGCAATAGATAAATAGGTACCTACTTAGTTTATGTAGGTACCTATATGCGAAGGAGAACACATAAACTATTGATTATTTCAACCGTAGTTTTTGTGTAGGTAATTATAGCAAATTGGATACTTTATTGGTATACAAGACCTTAAATTGACCTGCCTATCATAAGAAGATTTATATGTTTCAGAAATTAGCTAAGGATTTATAATAAATATGTATATTATACATATTTATTATCTTACCTTAGAATTTAAAGAAAGTAGTTCGTTTTTTGTCTCGGAACGAAAGCGTCATAATGTTGCCATTTAAGAACGATTCCCAAATTTTTCAGGACATCATCGTAGCACTTAATTACTAAGGTGTACATTCATATACTTTACGAATGGCATAATAACAAAAAATCCAATGTAAGTGCGTTGGGTTAGCACTATAAAACTTAATATACTTTAAAGATTATTATCATTTTAAGTCTTTTTCCGCTTTGAATAATGAAAATAACATAAAGTAGGCACTTTTATTATTAGAAAATAATCCTATTTCACACAGAAGCACATTATGTAGATGAGATTAAGAAGATTGAATGTTGAATATAATGAGTTTGTTAACAAAGTGCATAATTTTTTTCATCTGTACAGTGAAGCTGTTGATAAATTTAATAATATTGTATTTGTAAATTTAGGATTCTATAATTATGTTTTAATGTTTTAATCCCCCGATTATGACCAGACAATAAACTCCATTCACGTTAATTGTTGTAATATTTTACAGCAGTTAACATAAGTTACTACACGTTTTTATGGTAATTCCATGGTCAAGATAGTAATTATTAAACTGTGTTCAACAGTATAAGTGTATTATGTTTTTAATTGTTATTGTTAGCGAGGTTGAAATTATTGGGCGTTAAAATGTTAAAATTTACAGAGGGGTGACAATTAAATTCACACCGAATATTTTTATTATAATTCTTTTGAAAATAAAAAAACTATAACTTTTAGTATTATTTTTTATTACTCTACTACTTTGTCTAGTTGTCATAGAAGATTAATTTTGTTACACTTTAAACTCTCAGTCACGTTTAGTTAGTTGAATAGAATGAAAGCTAATCACTTGTTCGCTTCTTGCAGTGTTTCCATGCTAATCCATACATGTTAGGCTTGAAGTTAAAAATAATATAGCGGTCTCGTTCACTTGTAATACATTTCAATAAGAAAGTTGCGTTCGGGTATTGTATAGTCAGATACATTATTTATGATGTCCTACGCTGGTTTTTTAGGTTGGTTAAATTGCAATGCGATCCTAGATATTAAAAATACTGACTACTAGTTTTAGATTTTACCTAAGTATTATATCACCACGATGTATATGTTTTATGACTAATTAATTAAATCTTTATAAACCGGCGACTTAAACCGTTTAAAGGCCCCACTACACTACACTACGAAAAAAATGACGTCCAGGAGGATGTGTTAAAAAATTGCAATAAATCATCATCTTCATCATCTCAGCCCATATACGTCCCACTGTTGGGCTCGGGCCTCCTCCATAATGGAAGGGTATTCGACCTACTATACCACGCTGGTCAGACGTGTCGGTATAGATTGGTATAGGGTTTTATTTCGAGTTTTCCTTCGCATAGATGTTATATGCGTTTTATATCCCTTAGTCGCCTCGTACGATCACCCACGGGTAAGAATGAATGTGTGGGGGATGGTGGTGAATTTGATTCTTACTCCGTCACCACACGGAAGGCAAAAAATACATTATGGAAAAAAAATACATTTTTTTTCCACATTATTCGGTTTCTACGTATGCTGATTACAGCGTCCACCACGTTCCTCTTCTCCATTTTTTTTTAATAACTACTGCGATGGACACTTAAATAGTACTTAAAGGTCCTAAATAAATAAATAGCTGCAACAGCTACGGTCTCAATATCCATTTCGCGTGTGTACGCACGTACGTGTTGCGTCCGTCAAGAATCAATACAGACTAATCGGCCTGCAGACATGTGGACGGTGCACAGAGATCCATCCGCGGATGCATCTTACGACGTCTGCGGACGCATCTGCCGACGTGTAGTGGGGGCTTAAGCCTCACACATGCATTGGATTGAAGACTTTTTACGAGTACTTAGTTGACTTATACGATACTCACGGTCAAGGCAGTTAAACCCTTCTTAGTCTCTTTATTTTTGGGCTCTCACTACATAATTTATTAATTCATATGCCGATATCGCGTATTTTCATAAAGGATATAACTTAAATGTTGTGTAAACAAACCAAATATCAGGTTTTTGAAAATTCATAGTCTTAGCTCCTAACATTAAAATTATAGAAAGAAGCTCTTTGCGCCTACTTGAGTCTCTCATCTTTGTAAAAGCTTACGGCTCTATTATAGAGGAAAAGATATAAAATTTTATTGAATTTTCGGATCACCTTTCAAATCTAATTTACCTTCGGCTTTTATCATTATTCATCATTGCCTTTTCGTTCCAAAATTTATGTATGCGATAAGGTTATCTTAGTTTTTTAAACAATATTTACTAAAATTGACACATACGTACTTATTTTTCAGTTTTAAAATCGAGGTATGATTTGTGTTGATTAATGTTATTATTTTAATGCAAGGATTTATTCTCTTTGTCATTTTTATTAACAAAAAAAGACTAATTACAAAATTAATAACTCGAAATTGTAACTTATACTTTAAATGATATGCTTTCTTGAATACAGCGTAGACTAAGTTGAATTTGTTGTACACTTAAATGAAGATAAGTGACTCATTTTGATCATAAATTAGTTTTACGTATTAGGGCCTTTGCTCCTATTTATAATGTCTTCACAAACTTACACAAGTTTGTTCTATTGAAAGCGTTTCAAGTTCGTCGGTCACTAACCTGTTTGAAGGGCACCCAATGTTCATCTAGATTTATATTTGTTAAAGGTGTCTCAGTGTCTCAAAAAGATATGAAAAAGAAGCAAATATCGATTTATAATGACTGACTTTAGAATGACTGTTAGAAATTTGTTCATTGTCACCTCGAAAAATCAAGTAGACTTCACTATTAAAATAAAATGAGTTGTTAAATTATATTTACGCAACTATTACAACGACTAAATAGTATTATAGCATAAATCTGATAGTAATGGAGCCATTTTCACTTCATCATCATTTAGATGACACCTTTCAACGCTTTAGTGATTTATACGCGGTCCAGCCAAAGTATCGTATGGCACGAATGAACAATGTAGGTGAGAGCGGGTCACGCTTGAAGATCGGATTACCTGACAGGCACTATTCACTCCTTTGTTCATGCTTTTTAAAAATAGTTTAATGTAACGAATACGTTGTACAACTTGTGAACTAAGATATGCGTTAACAATGTAGCGTATACATATATTTGAATGTAACAAATGATTTTATTCTCTATTATGACTGAAATTCTTATAGTAGAGTATTTTTACGGACTATGCTTGAATTAAAGGCAGTGGCGTAGCTAGGTAACCAAGGGCCCTGGTGCAAATAAAAAAATATATCCACTACTATCTAAACTGGTTAGGTTTTATCAAGTAAAAATATTAAATATACAAATACATACTTTAAAAAATATTAAGCTACTTTATACAATAGAGCCGAAATCTATAAGTCTATAAGACGAAGTCTATAAGACTTGACATGATTTATAGACGAAAAAGACATCAATATAAGTGGTACTAATCTATACCAATAAATAAAATTGAAGTGTCTGTTTGTAATGTCAAAATAATAGGCTTTTTTCATGCTCACACGCTTATTTGCATAGTGCAACACATGCCTAAAAATCATTTTATAATTTTTTTGCCTGTCTGTCTGTTTGTTCCGGGTAATCTTCAAAACGGCAGGACCGATTTCAAAAATTCTTTCACCAATAGGAAGCTATAATATCAGGGCGTAAAATAGGCTATATTTTATCCCGGTATGCCCACGGGAACGGCAACTACGCGGGTAAAACAACCAAAACCGAAGCGAAGCGAGGGCGGGTTGCTAGTATCAAATAAAATTGAACCACTATATCGATTAGTACTGACTAAAAAGTTTCTTGACATTTACTTACTCCTGATCTTTTTAATGCTATAATTAAAATTTTAACCATTCTTGAATTCACAATAAAACGCGTATCACTATCCGTCAAATTGATAACACATCCAACTCACAGAAACAATTTAGGGGAATTCCCTAGGTATAACTTTCGAATTTCTCTCAACAGAAAACGATAATGATGACTAAAGTCGGGTTGCAATCTGTCATATGACAAGTTGCAACCCGATTATTTAGAAAATGGGAGAAATTTTTGAAAGTTCAGTTCGAGCGAGTTTTTCTGGTAAGGATTCGATGGCGTGAGGGCTCCGGGGCACTGCACCGCCTAGCCCCTGGGTAGCTACTCCACTGATTATAGGTAACTCCCAAAGCAATATTAGATGTTGAATGACACAATTATTATATGTCATATAGATAGCCTTAGTTGTTACCTTAAATCCAGGTGTTATTGGTGAAGATGATTATCTTATATTAATGCTTATTATATATTAATGCAATAAGGCTGCATAAGTACTAATCTTGTTTAATCAAAAATCATTAAAGGTGAAATCACACTTACATTGCGTCATCCAAACCTACTACGCAATAGGAGGCTAGCCTCTTATCGCCCTTAATCGGATAAAATTCTAAACTTCTAACTTGCTGCTGAGAATTGCTTGAGAAAATTCGAAAATCTAGAAATTGTGTAAAAATACAAAAGATAGTTGTTTTGACTGACCCAAGTTTCATATAAACAGAGCAATAGGAAACTTTAGCCAGTGAACTACTAAGCAGTACAAAATTCGATTTTGTTCCAAATATTATTTGGCTGAAGCAAATTTTAATCCAAATATGTTGTGACTACAGTATTGATTACATTTCTAAAAGCATTAATGGAACATTACTTTTACTATATGAAGTTTTAAACTCACTTCTAAGACGAAAATGTTATTTTAATTACAATTTCAATTATGTACTTACAAAAAGCTGCTTTTACTGTAATAATCCTAAAATTTTCACTGAAGAAATAAACTAATAAAAATTCTAAGCGCTTACACTTAATTCGTGGTAGTTTCTTAATTAATAAACAATACCTACAACTAGTGCTTTTAAAACATTTCATTTCTAATTTATGACGTAATATTTGGTTTATTATTTTCTACTCTAAAGTGAAAAGGATGTATTTAGTAATATATATGTATAATTCACATGATAATAAAATTACTAGTATTTAATTTTATTATCAGTAACGTGTAGTTTCCATTGTTTATAAAAGCATTTACTTCGTTGGTCGTTGGTTCAACGCACATACATACGTAACCATCGTGTCAGAGTATAGTCAGGTCACACTCCGCCCAAACCATCCAAGGCGAAATCAGTGTGACGCATGGCAACCTAACTTACCCTACCATCACTACAGAATGAGCGCGCCACCGGTACCAGGTATCCTTGATGTCGATGCGGTTATGTTGCCTCTGTAAGTATCTTTTCGGGTTTAAATAAAGGACCTAAAAATATAAAAAATATATTAAAAGTTGTTAGCATCCCTTCTTGCGCAATTATATGCTGTGAATGTAATTCATTTTGCTTTAAAAATGCAATGCTCGAGCCGGATATGTTGATGTGTTATCATAATAGTTTGCGGATGTACACTTTTTCTGATACATTGACCCCAAAAGATAATAAGTTAAAATATACATTGAGCAATTCTAACAATAATGTATTAACATACGCTTCATATTTAGGTTTGCCTTGTCCGAACCCTATCAATGTTAAATGGAGTAAAGTCAATTAGGAATGTTTTGCAAAAAGTTGCAAATTACTGGGCATAATAAAATAAATTTGATTCTATACCACATCATTTTCTGTAGCAGTAGCACAAATATCGTATTGTAAAATTTTACCTATATTTTGGGGTAGTTTATTCTATATAGCAAGTGGCCTATGTTACAAGAGAGCTTTGGCGGGAATATTACATTGTCATAATATATGGCGCTCATATATTATATTTAGTGTTTTATAGTGTCAATAATATATATTTTTTGGTATCTCATGTACAGGGAAAGTGCCGAAGTATAGTGAATATGATATAAAAGTGGTTGCCATATTTCGACACCATTCCTAGAGAAGATATAATTAATAGTTTGTTTATCAGCGCCCAATTAATGGTAACGACTGGACGTACTAACGAGCTTTTGTTGTAAAAAATCAGATCAATATGAAGAAATAGAATATTGTGCGATAAGAGATGAAGAGAATTGTATAAGGCTTGGTTATATTCAGATCGTTAAGCTAAGAATTTACTCGACTGAAGGATTTTGTATATATGATCACGAATAAATATTTAAAAAAAGCTAGGGTGCAACACGCACGACTTATTCAGTTCCCACTTTTGATAACTCTTCTAAAATTCTCCGAATTACCCGTAATCGCTACTGGAGGATGAATGATTGTAGAATTTGAATGTAAAGCGTCATCATGATTGTTTTCCTTATACATACATATAATATACAGTTCTTATGCTTTAGATTACAATAGTCATTACTTTCGGATTATTTATTGTTTGTCCTATAGATAAATTGCTGTTGTTTTAATTCAATATAATAACGAAAATTTGAATGCATTATCTTAAAATATAGAAGAACTGGCAAGATCATTGATACTCATTATGTTTACAAATACATATATAATTGATTCATTGATTGAATATAAGTTACTCAAAAATGTTATTATTTAATTATATGGTAAAAATTAAAATCTTTGGATTTTTGTATGCTCATATAATATTTAATAATATAAGTGCCGTAAATTCTTATTTTGTCACCATTTGACCTTGCAACAAAGGTATTCAACCGATATTAGCGTGAACTTAGACTGTCTAAACCTCAAGGTTTGGAAAGTTAGACGTTTTCTCCATTCACCTACAAATCTAAAAATTGATTTAACATTTACAGATTCTAATGTTCCTTTCCACTATTTCATAGTAATTTAACTAATTGAAAGATAGATAAATCATCAACGATATAAATCATCAACGACATCAAAGATAGATAGATAAATTATCTTTGAGCCTGTCTTCGGTAACATTATAGTCAAATTTCTTAATCACAGATATCGAACACGAAACATATTAATAACAAGAGTTTTATCTAAGTTTTTGACTGTCCGCACGTTTCATATCAAACTTCCGTAAAAGTACTCTAATTGCTGTTAAATATTGCCTAAGGTCTTGATTTACCTTTAATAAAAAGATTAAAGCCCTTGATGCTCTTCATTGTTATGATTGAAAATTTGAAATAACTAAAGATGTGCCGACTAATCGGCGACTACTACGGCTACTATCGTAGTCGGCTAATAGTCGGCGACTATTCGGCAAAGAGCGCAGACTATCCGGCTTCTTTCTTTGTATGTATTTTACAGTAAAATGTGTATAGGAGGACTATATTTAATATGGTTGTAGTATTTGCGGTTTTCCCTGACCAACATGAAAAACTATTATTTGAAATTAGTTACACTTCATATTCGTCACTGACCAATTGGTAAAAAAAAAAACACACCCGAGACTTTCTTTTTGATATTAATAAATTTTGATTGAGCTTTATCACTTGAATGAATGATACCAATATTAAAGCACCATGCTCCACTGTAATCCGACTACTAATATAGAATCTTTGAGGTCCATGGAGGCAGTGTGCTTTGTGTGCGTATGCAGCTGTAGGTAAACAAGCATCACGGAAGGTGCCGAATATCTCCGAAACTGTGATCGGTTGGGCCGACTATTCGGCCTATTAGTCGGCCTTTTTACAACCGACTAATCGGCTAGTCGGCTAGGCGTCCATAGTCATAGTCGGCACATCTCTAGAAATAACATAAACATGATTCGTAGATCCAGTAACACTAATTAATAACGGTATACACTATATTTACGAATTACCTCTATTTGTCCTCTCCGGTCATGTATATCCCACTCGAGTCTCCTCCGCAATAGAAAGGAAATGGACCTACTATACTACGCTAGTCAAATGTGTCGATATAGGGTTTTCTTTCGAGTTTGCCTTCTCTTGCATGAATGTTATCAGCATTTTATATTCCTTAGTCGCCTTTTACGACATCCACGGCAAGAAACGTGGGTAGTGAATTGTATTCTTACTCTGACACCACACGAAGATTTACCTTTATTATATGGTCTAAATTTGAATTAAATACAATGAAATCAACATAAAATATATAAATACGTAGCAATTTCGTTCTTTCAAATCGTTATTGTTTTAATTATCTAGAATGCTAACGCTGACGCTACGAGCTAGGAATACAGGCTTGCAAAAGTTGCATTGAACTTGCACTAAATGGTTCTATCTCTTTTTGTAAATAGCGAATAGCGCGTGTGAGGGAAATAGAAATAACGAAGGCTTCACCGCCCTAACTTGGAGGTGTATGCCCGCCCGCCCAGTCGCCTTCAGTGTGCCGCCCTGGACACACAGTTACGCTACTTTTGAACAATTTTCTTAATGACAATCATATATATATATTTAAATTAAAACTAATAATATCATTGTATGAGGTAACATTGAGTGAGTTGCTGACAAATGAGTTAGTGCCCTGATGTATTGGTAAGATATTTGTTATCATTATATTTTTATCACAACTAAAATTAAAATATTGACTCTTTTTAAAGTATTGATAACATGCTGCATTTATTAAGATAGTTTATTGCACTGGAAATTGATAATATTAATATACCTAGATTCATTGCGTCATTCACTGCAATATACATAAATAGATTATTATTTTTATCTTTGTATTTACAGTTTTGTCTTTCTTAAATTTATGTGTGTATACCCGTATTTTAAAGTGAAGTTAAATGTTCAAATGTTCTGTTATCACCAATACAATTTCACGCGCCATTTACCAACAGTATTTCATATATTTTCGGGTCGGGCGCAACAACCTTCGATTCTACATTTAATAGCTACGATTTCATTACGACATGCGATCGACTAATAATCCCTTATCTTATTGTTTGTGAATAATTGACATTTCATTGAAGGAGTCCTTTAATGTATGTTTGTAATATACTTGTTTAAGGGATTATCGGTATCTGATATTATTATATCATTTCTAGACATAGTGATAAGTAATAACTGAAAATAGGAAAACCCGTAATTATATAGCTGTTATCAATTTTATTATTGATGAGTTACATTTGTGGCAAGTAGGTAGAAATAAAATGTAGAAAAATATCAAAAGAGTAAAGGCTTATTAGCTTGTATGTACATACATATATCGATAGTTGAAACAACGCGAAACGTTTGCTTATTATGAAGTTAAAGTATCCTATATTTATTCTTACTATTCATCATCATCATCATCATCGCAGCCCACATACGTCCCACTGTTGGGCTCGGGCCCCCTCCACAATGCAAGGGAATTTGACCTACTATATCATGCTGGTCAGACATGTTGGTGTAGGGTTTCATTTCGAGTTTTCCCTTTGTTGCACAGATGTTAGGTGCACATTATAACCCTTAGTCGTCTTTTACGATATCCACGAGCAAGATAGGGAGTGGTGAATTGTATTCTTACTCCGTCACCACACGGAACTAATTGTTCTTACTATTACAATGAATGTAAAGAACCATCTTTCGTGCCTCAAACATTAGGAGAGGATGTTATAGAAAATCTATTTGTATTTAAAAGCCCGTTTTTATTTTAATGGAAGACAAACTATATTGTAGTCAATTTTACAAGTAAAAATCCCATATAAATATAAAATTTGATTCAAATCGTTAGAGTTGTTACCGAGGTACACGAAATAAATATACATATATATATATACAATAATTGGTAATTTAAATATATAAATAACAATTTAAATATATAAGATAGTACTGATAAATAGCAGACAAAAAAACTTTATAGGGAGGGTGGAATAGTTTTTTTTTTATCTTTGTCTTTTGGCGTCATCGTCATACACTCTGCTGTCGGAAGACATACCTTGTACCGTCAATTGTTGTTCAGAAGAAAGGGGTGACACCCTCCCACGCACGATTATTCATTCAAGTGGAAGTGAAGCTAGTCATATGTATTTTGCACGTTTCATATAATCTGTACATATTTTACGTACTAGTAAATCACGTATTACTGAATTACATAAAATGGGAATCGCATATCTAATTAAGAAATATATTTCGCTAAATCATTTTATTCTTTTCTAATAGGTATTTTGTTTAAATTACAAAAACGTTATGAATGTTATTAAATCATCATCATCATCTCAATCTATATATATCCCACTGTTGGGCCCAGGCCTCCTTCACAATAGTCTGGCTGGTCAGACGTGGTGGCGTAGGGTTTTATACCGGGTTTTCCTTAGCTTGCACAGATGTTATGTGCATATCATATCCCTTTTTTTTGGGGGGGTGGGTTACGGTCGGCGCCCTTCTCGCACCACTCCATCCGGGGTGACAGAGGGGCGTAAGCATGCACGCCCCGTAACCCACGCGTGATACGTCGCCTTCGTCGTTGCATCGACCACCGGAGCAGGGTGACTTGACGTCAGCGGTCGGTCTGACAATATCATATCCCTTAGTCGTCGTTTACACCATTCACGGATAAGAATGGAAGTGGTGAATTGTATTCTTAGTCCGTCACTACGCGGAGTATACAAATTACATCCTTAATTCCTTCTATATATATTAACGCTATATATATATATATTTTGTAATTTTTCAAGTCTATCTTAATGTTAGCGCCTTAAATTTTAAATAGCAATATATGTGTGCTCCTTTTTATCATAATTTTGTATAAAAATAAGTATCGCATAACCCTTCCGTTCTCGTAAGCCCCTATGACTGCACGAACCCTCGTAATTAACATGGATACCCACACAAGGTGCGGTTTTTCTTTACGAAATACTTAGCAAAGTTTACTCGATGTCAATGTTATGTAGTTTTTACATAACAATGTTTTGTTAATATAAAGTTTTATTTATGTAGTTATAAGTAGCATTTTACCTTTAGCCTTACTATGAAAAATACTGTACTGCGGGGGACTTTACAAACATGTAATTAACGGGCACAAATCGCATCTAGACTTGGAACAATAATTTGTGGGTCACACAAAATTTAAGAGAAGGAAAACTCGGATAAAATACAAAAACTCGGAATAAAACTCGGAAAAATGATCAGCGTGGTATAGTAGATCAATTTCCTCCTTGTGGAGGACGTTTGAAACCAGCAGTGGGACGTATATGAGCTGAGATGTTGATGATGATGAATTAAAGGTTCAGCTGACAATTTAAATTCACTCTTCTTATTTAATTTGTTTAAATTTTAGAAGAATTATACAAATTCACTAATCAATTGATAATAAATATACCTAAGGTAATATATGTTATGAGTTCAGTGTAGTATCTTATGTTTATCTATTGTTACAGTTTACGGCTTGGGTGGACGCCGTAATCTTCGTGTTCAGCTTAGAGAACGAGATCAGCTATAATACGGTGTCCAACTACTTCAATAAAATGTCCCATTATAGGAATTCCGCAGAGATTCCGATCATATTGGTTGGAACCCAAGGTGTGTTTATTGACGATGTCAACATTTTTTTATATCTATCGAAATATCTTATCTACAATGCGTGATCCCTTTTCATAATCTTATTTTGTTCGAAGAATCAAATTAAAAATCATCAGAAATAAATGTAAAGTGATATTTTTAAAACCTACTGAAATATTAAATAGGTTACAAATAGCAATATCTAATAATATTAAGTTATTATTACTTAGTGGTTATATTAATACGACTATTATTGATCTTTTATTTTGATCACCTATGTGTCTCTCATTTATTAAGTACTATTTGTAGCTCATCATAATATTTCATAACCATCTAATTGTCATAATCTCGTATGCGCGTCCAAGAGACTATTTCCTATTAAATTATTGGTTGCTCTTCCAGATGCCATAAGTGAAAGTAGTCCACGCGTGGTGGACGACAACCGCGCTCGAAAGATGTCGAATGAGCTGCGGAGATGTTCATACTATGAAACGTGCGCGACGTACGGCCTGAACGTGGAGCGGGTCTTCCAAGACGGTAAGCGTAACGATTTTAAACGAACATTGCTTAAATTGTACACTCGATGATGTCATCTTACTTGTTTTTCTACGACTGTGTTTTCGGAATGCTGTTACCGTTTTAAATTAACATAAGTTGATTTTGCTATTCAGTTTCATTATATAAAATCTGCGTGAAATAACAATAATTGAATTATTATTCACACGCTTTGAATATGACTTCAAGAGATGGAATACTCGAAAAACCTTTGAGATAAACTATCTATGCAGTGTGTAAGCTACTTGTTCCCACCTGGAGTAGACCCATGCCCAACAGTGCGATCTTAATGATTTGATGAGTAAAAGAAAAAGAATCTAGTTTTTATTGATATACGTTAATAAGAATTTAAATAAATGTATCTTCAGTAAATTACTGATTATTCTAAAAAATATTTCTCTATTATCGATTATTTATGTAATTAGTAACAATTTAAATGATTACGATACATATTTCTGTAGGTAACATCATATCTCAGATTTTTGAAAATATCTATTATTTATAAAATACGGAAATCGTATTCTATTCGTTATCAAATAAATATACTAATTACACATATGTCGGTTACCAGCTTAATTAGTTATATTATTTATCTTTAATTGTTATTGATATATCTATATTTATTGCAATTTAACTACCTACAATATATACGCGGTTTTTACAAGTCAAATATCCATTAACCATATTATACTAATGTCGACTGAATAACCAATGGAGATAGAGTTTGTAAAATTATATAACATATTTTATAGGATAGCACTGTCTTGTATGTTTATATAGTACGATGTGATGAGACTATAAACGTACTCATTAACTAGTCTGTCGATTACATTTGCATTGCGGGGTCTTGTCTCGATAGCAGTGGCAACACCGGCACCTTACCGCGCGGTCGTTTCATTCGTTCTCGATCTGTATGTATATCGCGGCGTCTTCGCGTTGCATTGTTTACATTTTTTGACGCATTTGCAGCGTCGTTGGCGTGAATATTTTGTTTATATTCAATCGTATTCTGAATGGAAGGATGGAGAGAACACTTATATTTAAGTCAAACTTGTCGCCTATATCTAGTTTGAGGCGTCGGAGCTCGTGTTATAACATACAAAGAGCCGAAGAACGCGATCGTAGAAAATCGGCTAAGTTTGAATGTGCGTGAAAATATTATTTAAATTGATATACTGTTTTGAAATAGTTGTCGTGTTTTTTGTGTATTGAATTGTGAAAGTTATGTGTTGTGTGGTGATTATTAGTGATTCTTTATGTTGTTTTGCAGCTTGTCAAAAAATTGTTGGGACGAGGTTGTCAGCCTCATCGCAGTGTTTGTCCGGAGGTTCGAGGCCTGTGACTCCTCAGCCTCTAGTGAATTCACCAAGCCACAACCATTCAACGTTTCTGTACAAGGTAATTGACGGTTCTTTACTGTCTAGTTAACTGAATTTTCTAGCAACGTGTTTTTCCTCGCTACATTTATTTTCTGCTCCTTATCTTTAGAAAGTTTAGAGAAAGAATTAAATTTATCACTGAAACTTGTCAATCCAACTTAATATGCACGTACGTAATATAAGATTATATGTAAAACGGATAGTGAACTTGTGTGAAAAATGCCACATGCTAATTGAGACTGAACTATATGAAACTACTAGCTAGCTACTATAGCAAATTAGTTTACTTGATCGTTTTCATAACTCATATACATCCCTACTGCTGGGCTTAAGCCTCCTCCATAATGAGAGGGAAGTTAACATTGTTCGGACATTTTGGTATTAAATGTGGTGACAGAGTAAGAATACAATTCTCAACACTCTCACGCGTAGGTTTTGTAAAAGGTGCCTAAGGGATTAAATATGCATATAAAATCTATGCAAGAGAAGCAAAACTCCAAATAAAACCAGATACCTTCACATCTGACCAGCATGGTATAGTAGGTCAATTTCCTTCCTATTGTGGAGGAGGCTTGAGTCTAAAAGAAGGACATATGCAAGCTGAAATAATGATCATGATTTATTTCCCAGTTTCCTTCTCTAGCATAAATATTATCTGCATATTATATTAGTGCGTTACCCTTAGTTGTCTTTTTACAATATCTATGGGCAAGAAAAGATTAAAAAGTAGTGACCTATATTCTTTCAGAACATGTATAAAAAATTGTTTACTCGCCTTGGTAATAAGGTGATCACTTTAGGAATTTAATAGGCAAACAAGTCCTCATAATAATTCTATATCGATGTGAATTAATGTAAATCTATAAGTTAACTCTGTCAATTAATTAATTGGTCATATTTTATTAGATTATTTTATTTGTCTGTGTGGTGATGGAATAAGAATTAAAAAAAAGCCCACATCCTGCACTAAGGAAATAATACTTGTATTGCAAGGGACTTTACAAACATTTAATTAACGGACACAAATTGCATCCAGGCTTGGAACAACAGTTTTAGATCGTACAAAATTTGAACCCATCACACTGGCACAGTCGGCATCTTAACCATTATGTCATCTCTGCAGGCAATTATTAAACTATTAATAATTTTACACATGCAATATTGCTTAACTGCGACTTGAACTCACATTCAAGGTCTTTCTAACTCTTGTTTTTCTTTTCTAATGAAATTTGTAGCGGGTTCCAAGACAATAAAAAGCGTTTCCGGGACTTACTGAGGCTCAAACCTCAGTGTCTTATACGGAGACCATTGTGGATCCTAGCTTACAGGAGTTACAATGGGAATTAGTCCTAAAATAAAATAAAAAAGACATTTGAGGAAGTTAATTTAATTATAAAATAGAAATAAATAAATATGCTTACAATATCTAAGCTACATCTGATATATAATTACTTAACACTACTTAATCTGGTAATAAGCAACGATTTTAATGTCTTTTAAATCTGTGTTAAGTGATCAATAAAATTTATTATTGTTATATTTAGCTGAAGATAAAATAGAGGTTTATGTTCTGACTATGTGTGTTGATAGCTATGAATGTGCCAAATAGTTATTTTTAGTGTATTTGTAATTTGTTTATTTCAAATAGCATTTGTAAAGTTTGTGTGACACCTCTTGTCTTAGTAGTTGATGATAAATGCTGTCAAAGAAATTTACCACAAAAATAGTATTGTGTTATTTACTCAAAACAATCTATTAACACTTCCAAATTACTGGCTATATATTTACTTGAAGTGATGAAGTAGAAATGCGATTTACTATATCCTATTTTGATCCCCGGTGTCACAAAAAATGCGAGAGGTCAGGTAAACTTGAAATAAAACCCTATAGTAACCCTATATTAAGTGAGGAGTAGGCTAGAGACTAGCAGAGGGATGTATAAGAGTTGAGAATATTATGATATTTTAAACAAATGTAATGTAAGAAAGTAAACTCTTCAGAAAATATTATGTATACTAACATTGTAAAGCTGAAGAGAGAAACAGAAACTACATGTTTGAATGCATATTATGGACTCTCTCGCTCTCTTCTCCCCCGTCTCTTCCTCTTTCTACCGCTCTCCCCTTCTCACAGCCGCTCATCACTCTCTGTCACACACTCAATCTTTCAATTTCTCACATTCGCACACGCACTCACTCATTTTAACGTGACGCAGGCGAAACTGCGCACGTCAACTAGTTGTAATATAAACAGTTAATTTATCAGACTGTCTTTGTCCACTCTTAGACAAAATTCCACTCCACAAAGGGAGAATAATGCCATAATCACCAAACTTGGCATGTAGATGGACATTTGCAGTTCTTGTCATAAATTTTCCACGAGAGCTGTCTATTCTGCAGCTGATTTTGACGACTTCCATGACAGAGTAATTATTTAGTTAATGTGTTAATTTACTGTATAAACTTTTTAAATGCCTGGTCTTTGTGTGGGGTTGAGGTGATGGTGAATTTTATTCTTACTTCGTCACCACACGGAGAACCTATCTATAATTGAATACATAATGTTTTTTCCCCTGCATGCAATTTTGATAAGTTAATAAACGATAAGCTAATCAATTTGAGGAATTTTCCTCATTAGATTAGGTTCACACGTCGCAGAAGATTTCCTAGAAATATAACTTGGGATTCTATTCATGAAAGGACATTACTAGGTTGTGCTTTGCATCTTCCCCTTGTGGTGAGATGATGATGATAATGAAATATAGGTTTGATGCCATCAAAAAATATTTATTGTTAGAAATAAAAGAAGAACGTTAAACATTTATAGGTCAATTTCTCTATTCTTTTCTGGATGATAGTTTATCTCCTTTTCGGTAATCTTAAATCGTTAGTTCCGTCCGTCATTGGAACGATGATCGGTGAAGTCAGACAATGTTAGGCAGTTGCTGCTTTCTGTGAAGTCATTGTCGGTACAGCCACGCCGCGTGTGGTTGGACTGGCGAATACTCTGCTTTCAGGGAAGCCGATCGCGATAAGGCGACGTTTCAGCGCGTTCTTTCCAGAACGTCGATAACATAGTTAGCCGAAAGGGTAAATCATTAGGCCGGGATCTTCGAAGTCAAAGAATCAGTCAATCCGTTGGCCTATTCAACTGGCGGAGAGCGATAAAATAAAATCATGGAGTTCCATCCCGCCTTTCCTTCGCCCCGGATAGTTTGGTTGAGGTGTGTTCAGACCATAAGCCTGTTAAAGAACGAAACACTCTCTTGGCTCGTCCAACTGGCCAAGAGCGATAACACATCATATTATGGAGTACCATTCCGCCTGTCCATCGCCCCTGATAGTTTGGGTCAGCCAAAGAAAGAATACAATAAAATTTCATGATGATTGAGTAGGCGTGAAAGCGTAACAAACAAATTTACATTCACATTTATAATATTAGTTGAGATTGTTTTTAGATATACATAAATGCGATAATTATGCATTTGCAAATGGTGTCGGTGAACTTTCTATATCCTCATTGTAAAATTAAAAAAAAATACAATACTAAATTCATTTCGTTCCGTGTTGATCTTTTTTTTTTTAATTTCTTCTCTCTCTCATTGGCATGACCAGCTTCTGAGTTAATTCGCCTCTGCAATGAAAGAAAAAATTAACCGTAACACGCTGCCCTGACGAGGTGGCATCAGGTTCCTTTTTTTTTTAAATAGCAATTTGCCCTCGATTCGCTACAGTTTCAGTTAGTGTTAAAAGCGTTAAAATGGGGGGCCCCATTTTAAATCTCTAATATCTTCTAAAATATTACGATACGCGATTGCAGTCCATGAGGTCTCGGGTTTGTTTCTCTGGCCGGGCAAAATTTTGATGAGTTTTTCTGAGAGGAAAATATCAATAGAGGACCAGTCGATTTGAAGATTGCCCGAAACAAACAGACAGAAAAAAACTGATATTTAGGCACAAGCACCGTGCAAGTAACCGCGTGAGCATGAAAAAATCTTTCTGTTTTGACAGTACAGAGACAAAAAAGAATAAAAATATGTCTGGATTAGATCACATAAGCGGCACCCGATCACGAGTCAACATCTAGAGCAGCCATCGCTCTCCAATGTAATATTTATCGTATATACTCAGCACAAATAAACATTTAGTCAATAATGCCGTTATATCTAATCATATGATATCAACGTATCGCTTATCTGAGCACGTAACATATAGAAGTGTCCAACTTCATAACGAGAGAAAGTTTGTGTTACACGTAATCTTGTGTAAATCTATACGGTTTTGTGTTATTTTTCTTTTTTTGTTATGTTATATATTATGTCATGCGGTTTTAGGCGAGGTTTTTGTTTATAGCTTGAAGCGAATATGAAAATGTTTTTAAGGAATTTTGACGCCATTTGACTTTGTCATAAATGTACTGGCATTTTTCAGCCTTTCGGTGTCTACTGCTGGATGTAGATCTCTCTCATATTTCGCCACACACAGAGCGGTCTTATGCCGCTAATATCCAATGCCGACCCATACATCATCATCTGAGCTCAGATAGGTCCCATTGTGGGCCTAAAGCCAATTCCGCAATAAGGGGGCAAATAGACGTAGGTATTATACCATGTTGGTCAGACGGGTCAGCGAGAAGAAAAATTCGAAATAAACCCCTATATACATATAACATTTATATGTTATATGCGTATTCAAATCAAATCAAATCATTTTTATTTGCAAAGAATACAGGTGTAACCAGATAACGAAAAAACGGTAGATTTTCCTGCCATATTCTGCCTTTAAGACATGCAAATATTGATACATTTTCAATTATTAATTAATTACTATAACCATAACTATAGTTTAAGATGTGTAATTACATAATATCACAATATATAAATCTCAAATTACAATTTATTTAAATGTCAAGTGATTATTATTAATTTTTATATGTCATAAATTCGGATAAATTATAGAAATTGTAGCTGATTAACCATTGTCGTAGTTTTAATTTAAAGTATTTCTTCGGGAGCTCTTATATCCCTTATTATGCGATATTATATCCCTTAGTCGTCTTCCACGACTCCTGGGCAGGATAGCGATTGGGAAATTGTATTCTGCATATTGTATATGCAGATAACATCTATGCAAGAGAAGGATGACTCGAAAACAAACCCTACGCCAACCCGCCTGACCAGCGTGGTATTGTAAGTCAATTTCCCTCCCATTGTGGAGGAGGCTCAAGCCCAGCAATGGGACGTATATGAGCTGTGCTGATGTCTGAAAACTCATAGTATTAAATCGGCGCATTTGTAAACTTTTTCTCGTAAAGATAGCAATACGAGCAATAATTTGGTTGTCATACGTAAGCCCACGCTGGTCTAATTGGTAGCACCTTTTGGCCCCAAGACACGTGACATTGTGTTTATATTTTTAATCGACCAGAACACGACATAATTATATAGCTATTATACTATTAATACTCGTCAACTCAAAAGATATTTAAAAAAGTACACGTTTTCAAACCAGTTGTTTGGTATTTCAAGGTCGTTAGAGATAATATTATGCCAAAAGATAATTTATACACACGACTTGAATGGGAGACATCTCAATTGAGATATTTATCTAGTTTTATTATTTGGCTCTACACGATAAGAGCCCGCGTTAGTTCTTTGTTATTGAGAAAACTGCGCACCGAGGTAAATTAATACAAAAATATTTTGGATTCGTAGAAAAAATTTGTGAAATAAACAAGCGTAATGCCTGAATTATTGTTTGTGCCATCATCATCTCATTTGGAGGGTTGGCGCTCAGTAGGGGACGACGACATCATCTTAGCCCATATCATCATCGTCACAGCTCATATACGTCTCATTGTTGGGCTTGAGCCTCCTCCACAATGAGAGGGAAATTGACCTACTATACCACGATGGTCAGACGTGTTGGTATATAGTTTTCTTTCGAGTTTTTCTTCTCTTGCATAGATGTTATATGCATATTATATCCCTTAGTCGATTTTTACGACACTCACGGGCAAGAAAAGGGGTGGCGAATTGTATTCTTACTCCGTCACATTATACGGAAAAGCCAGCCCATATACATCCTACTATTAGGCTCGGGCCTCCTTCGTTGTGGGAGAGAAATTCAGAAATTGATCTACTATCTTCATTATTTTACTACATTAATTTGAAGTTTTCCTTCTCTAGCATCGATGTTACATGCATATTATATACTTTAATCGTCTTTTACGACACTTACGCGCAGAGAAGGGGTGCCCACGCGGTTGTCCACTCCGCGGGTGGCAGAATAATTGTCGATTCGGGCTAGTGTTCAATTTGTACTCTTTACCAACGTGTCAGAAGCATCTCTTCATTTATTTAATTCTTCTTCTCAGTTCGTGCACGTCATACTATTCGGTCTCTTCTGTTATAAGAGGCGTTCGACTTTCTCTTGCCCATCCCGTAGTTAGCCGAGACCGTGGGTGACAGGACCGGGGATTAGTCCGTCACTCGCAGAGAGACTGACCGCGCGTCGGCGACCGGCCTCCCGGAGGAAGGACCTCGAGAGGTGAGAGTATCCCGTGGAGGTATTCCGTCGAGCCGACCACTGGCGACAAGAAATTCGGTGGTCGGTCCAACGGCTACGGGTGGGTCATGGGGCCGCACGCCGTCCCACTGTCGTCCCGGATGGTGCCGAGCGGCGTTTGCGCTGACTATGGCCCACCACCAAAAAAAAATCCCGTAGTTGTCTTCTTAAGAACCCAAGAACTTGAAAGGAGCCATGACACAATACATATTCATATTTCATAACCACGCAGTAATTATATGTAATTTTTTTTTATTGCGAAGTTCCCAATCTTATCAAATATGTATCCACATTTATCAAGCAATGAGGAAACATTTCCGAGTACAGCTAATCAATTCTGGTTTTTAACAATTGATGTGTCATTCGAGTTCATACAATAATGCAGACTTATCGACTATGCATCGACTTCAATTACGTTGTAACATATTGTTATAGCAGTCGCTTGTAGGACGCAGGCTCTTTAAATACGAAATCAATGCACCATTGTTCCATATTTGATACTGTGACGTTTCGTCTTCCTTCCTTAGTCCATTTGTGACGCGTTATCCATTGGTTATTATTATTTACTAGAAACCCGCCCTCGCTTCGCTTCGGTTTCAGTCGCTTTACCCGCGGCGTAGGTCCCGTTCCTGTGGGAATACCGGGATAAAATATAGCCTATGTTACTCCCTGATATTATAGCTTTCCATTGGCGAAAGAATTTTTGAAATCAGTTCGGTGGTTTAAGCGTGAAAGCGTTACAAACAAACAAACATCCTTACTTTCGCATTTATAATATTAGTATGGATTAGTGTTGCCCAAATGCAAGACCAAGACGAGACTTGGACCAGTCTTGGTCTTGGTCTTGCAACAGCACACCTGGTCTCGTCTTGGTCTTGGTATTGCACACTCGAGTCTTGGTCTTGGTATTGTAGCAAGAGTCTCGCAAAGTCTTGCAAGTCTTGCAGTTGGAATAACGTAACAGTCATTTATGATAGCAATGAAAAATCCAACTAAATCAAATATCATCCTATCCTATCTATCCATCTGCTAGCCACTATTGAATATAACCTTTACCACTGGGGGAAATTACTCTCCTATTCTCCTGGTGTTACATTAGACAGAGTTACTACTCCTATGACAAAGGAAGGAATTTCGACCCTGTTTTCTTAAGACGTCACCACACGGGGCAGTTGGTACAATAAATTTTATGTCATTTAACATTCCCCCTTTCCAACAAAAAAGATTTTTTCAATTTGATTGGCAAGCGACGGAGTTATTTGACCACTGACGACAAGTCACCCTGCTCTGGTGGTCGGCCCAACAACGAGGCGACGTGGGTTATGGGCCCACGCGCCGTCCTTTCATCGCCCCGGACGGAATGGACCGCGCGTACGCTTACCATAGCCCACCCATAAAAAAAAAATAATGGCTTCCTAACACCATTGCCTCGGTCCGATTTGATACGACATCCACGGGTAAGAGAGTGGTGAATTGTATTCGTACTCTGTTCCTACACGGACATTTATGTAGATTAATTGTAGTCATATTTCTATGTCCAACGGTGAACGTCGTTGGGCTAATGAATAAACAGATATATAAGTATGTATAATGGGCAAGAGCACTCTCGTGATTACGGTATTTTTGTCCTTAAGCCTTTAAGAAAGAAGAAGAATTCTGAAAAGCCAACACCAACATTGGGAATCGATTGGCCAATAGATAGATATCTCAAGACTGATTTGACTTGCCGTGTAGTGACGGAGTAAGAATACAATTCATCGTCCCCTATTTTACCCGCGAGTGCGAACCCACTACTAAGGGCTATAATATATAACATCGGTGCAAGAGAAGGAAAACTTGACATGAAACCATGTAACAACACGGCCGATCACCGTGGCGATTCCCCTTCGGCCACGGCCGATTTACCTCCTATTATGTAGAAGACACGAACTCCACCGTATATAAGCTGAAGTGGTGATTTGAATTAAATGCAAGACCGCGAGACTCTTGCAGGCTCAGTCTTGGTCTTGCTCAAGTCTTGCAGGGCCAGTCTTGGTCTTGCAAAAAATAAGCGGTCTTGGTCTTGGTCTCGGTCTCGCATTTCTCGCAAGACCAAGACCGCAAGACCAAGACTTTTTTGGGCAACACTAGTATGGATAGTTCTATCCCTCAGGCTATCTGTGTCCAAGTAGGATATAATGCTGTAATCTTGGCTTGGCAGATGTGTTGGTGATTGTAGGATGTGTAAATAAGTAAGGCTCAACCGAGAATCTCGGTCTCGGTCTCGGCACTCTGCTACAAATCCAACCGAGAAATTTGTCTCGGTTCTCGGCTAATTATAGCCGAGATTCTCGGTCATGACCGAGATTGGAACTTTGTTTGAATCGCCATTCAAATTTTATTGCGCGTGGCCACGCGCCGCAGTACGAAGTCGATTGGTGAGTGCGTGAGAGAACTGAATTGTGATTGGTTGAAGTCCTGGCTGGTGAACTGCGGCCGGCCGTCTTCGCTCCGTTCGAGCAGTATTTGTAATGTTCGAGCAGTATTTGTATCTGAAAGCGAAGTTAACTCAGCCAAGCTTCATATTATCGAGGCTCTCACTCTCAATGAAAATGTAGGATTCTCGTGAGACGACATGGGCATCTTCAACTAACTCGTCAAACATGGCTGCTACAAATCAATCCAACTTATGGGCAGCTCATGATTCGATAGAGTTGGAAGACGAGTCAATGCCCAATGGCGAATACAATTCAAGCTCTGTGGTCGAAATAGCGCTAGAAAGCTTCCTTAGAGAGCCAACACTGCAAAGAAATGCTAATATTTATGAATATTGGTGTTCGTCACCTTCTGTGGTGCTTAAGCCTGCAGCAAATAAGTTTTAATCCGCGCCGCCTACTAGCGTAGCAAGTGCGACATTCTTTGAAGGGCGAAAATGCTGAAAAATTGCTTTTTATGTGTTATAATATAATGTTATTTAACTTTATTAAAACAGTTAATTTTGTTAAACAATTAGTAGTGTATTAAAAAGTTTACAGTATTAAAATTTATTTTTTCACGCTTTGTCTTTTCTCGGTCTCGGCCGAGATATTATTTTATTCTCGGTCTCGGTCTCGGCCGAGAACGAAAAACCCATCTCGGTCGAGCCTTAGTAATAAGTTTTCAGAGTATCTTCTTTCTTAAATTTCGTTTCTTTTCTTCTTCTCTAACTTCCTCTGACTTGAAGGCAAACGGTGTGACAACAAATTGAACTATTAACCTGTCACAAATCGGGGAGGATATGATTTATTTCATACTGTTAACATTATATTTTTCTTGTTATCCCAATACTCTTGGATAACTTAAGTGACTGTTGTAGGAAACTGGTACCTAAACTTGGGTAACTGTTGAAACTGGTACCTATGTGCCAGGTTACCCATTTGAGTAGACTTAGGTTGACAGTTCACTACACGATAAAAATTACGTTACTATTGCTTCAGGGTGTGAGATAGCAATCTTATGTTGTGGTAAGAGTTGGAAAGGGACAGCTGTACTGAGTAATGACGTCAGAGGGCGCCTTACATATACATATAATAATTTCTTCTGCCTATTAAAATATTAATTTAATCCAATTTACGTTTATTTTGTAAAGGCGTTGACTGTGAATCATATATGCGTAGGAACTCTTGAAAAGATTTCCCAAATAGGTCAAGGTTATATATCTACCTTTGTTGGTCGTAAAACGATTTGCATACTTGAGTGGGTTCGAACGTGTCCTCATTGCTCCGCTTATAGTTTTGGTTATCAATTAAGCGAATTTATCTTTGTTTCCACATTCGTTCTATCCAATTAGGGATATAATATGAATATAATATTTGTGCAAGAGCAGAAAACTCGAAATAAAACCTTATACCAACATGTCTGATTAACATGCTCTGGGTTGATTTCCCTTCTATTGGGAAGTAGGCTCGAGCCCTACAAAGGGACGTATATGAGCTGAGACGAATTGGTACTTTTCGTAAGTAAATCTGCGTGGTTTATGTATATGGTCATTATCGCAGCCCACATACGTCCCACTGTGGGGCTCGGGCCTCCGTTATGGGAGGGAATTTGACCTATACTATACCATGCTGATCAGACCCCTTGCAGTTATATTCCTTGTCGTCTTTTACGACATCCACGGGCAAGATAGTGAGTGGTGAATTGTATTCTTACTCCGTCACCACACGGAAAATGTATGGGGGTATTTAAACAGATTTTAAGGTGCAATTTGGAAAGTCATATTACTATATGACTTTCCGAAGATCAAAAGCTGTAATATAATGAAGTGATTTAATAATTTATTTCTGCCTGCGTTTTTGCCATATCTACTACTGCAATCAATCGTAAAGCTCACATATAGGTCCCTTAAGCTATATTAAATCCGTGGTAAATTAGCTATAGGTACTGCTGCGCTTTACGTAGTTCTACATCCCCTTATTTACTGGCTTTGCATAGGAGGGAAGTGGAATCTTGCCAACTCCTGTTTTTTTTCTTTTCTAATTAAATTTGTTGCGGGTTCCAAGACAATTAAAAGCGTTGCCCGGGACTTCCTGAGGGTCAAACTTCGAGGTCTTATACGGAGACCATTGTGGATCCTGGCTTACAGGAGTTACAGTGGTGGGAATGTGTGGTGGGATTAGTCCCAAAAAACTTTCTTCTTTGTGATGACGGAGTAAAAATATGATTTACTATCCTCTATGTTGTTCGTGGGTTTCATGAAAGAGGGGAATATGATATGCTTATAAGATGTATGCAAGAGAAGGAAATTACGAATTAAAAAACCTTATACCAACACGTCCGAGTGTGGTAAAGTTAACGTGACCACACGTCCCGTTTTGAACTAGTTTTGTATTCAGGTTGTCCCGTTGTCTCCGCCCGAAAAAAATGTCCCGTTTTTGCAAACAGCATAAATGATCATTTGTTATAATGATAGCGTATTCTTGTTTTACCCTTTTCTGCAAGATTTCACGCGTACATGTTTTTTCGTTTTTATTTTTTCATTCCTGGTTTTTTTTTGCCTAATTCTGCAAGTCTGACACAAAATAAAGGTACAGTTATTCAAGCGTCCCGTTTTGATGTACAAACATGGTCACATTAGATATAGTGCTACATTAGGTTTAGTAGTCCCTCCTATTGTGGATGAGATTCCTGGTGAACTTACATCCGACTTTTATTTCCACGGTATAGTGAAGTGTAGCCACATATTGGATTTCTAACCAGTCACTACATACACGAGTAATGAATAAGATGTCTTTGTAAGAGGCAGTTGTGAGATTTGCACAGATAATCACCCCATGTCTGGGTGTCCAGTAGACGTGATTCTTTCGAGAGCGTCACAAAGAAAACCATCAATACATATTTTTGTTCGCAATTAGTATATATTTAAGATCTTAAGTTTTGGACCTGTCCGTGTGGTGTCCTAGAAGACGACTAAAGGATATCATATGCAGATAACGTCAATGCCAAGGAAGGAAAACTCGACATAAAACTATACCAACACGTTTGACCAGCGCGGTATAGCATGTCAATTTTCCTTCCGTTGAGGAGGAGACTCAAGCCCAATAGTGGGACTTATGTGGGCTTTATAGCTTAGGCGTATTCATACAATCCAAGAATAAAAGTTATATTTCATGATGACAAAATATAAAATAGCTTCAAGATTTAAATCGTCTAGTTTTATTCTTGCTAGTTGTTCTTAACGAGTATTGGAAGAAAATACATGAAAAAACCTTTCAATGATTATAAAACTGAAATGTAAGTCGAATAACAGTGAGTTGTTAGACAAGGAAATATAACAATGGCTCTTGAAGGTCAAGAATATATATATTTAATATGTTTTTGTCACGCAATGCATTAACACGCAACGTTTTTGGACGACTCACAAAACTTTCTTGTCGCTGGAAATTGGCAAATTAGCCGTGAAACTATTTTTGAATACCTCGTGTTTTTTCGTTCGCTACATTCTAGATTTGACAAAATTTTCTTTTTTTAGGTGAAACTTTTAATTACTTTGGGCACTTTTGACATGAAAAAATTACTGATTTCATACTGGTTCATATATATTTTATAATATTGTTATACATATGTATATTTCTTACAGATGGATAAGTTTTTTCTAATGGGAAACTATATATGCTATAAATGTTTTTACAATATCATCATTTGCCTGCCCTCGTCCCACGCTAAGTGGAGTCGGCACAACATGTTTTTACCTTCCATAACCTTCTATCAGCCGTCATATCTGCACTCACTACTTTCACACGCATATCCTCATTCACACAATCCATCCATCTCTTTTTAGGTCGCCTACGATTCTTACGTCCATCCACAAACATATTGACAACCCTCCTCGTCACATGCCCTTCATCCCTCCTCATCACATGTCCATACCAAGACAATCTTGCGCTCCTAATCTTCTCTACCACTGGTGCCACTTTCAGACTTCCCCTAATATACTCATTTCTTATTTTATCTAACCTTGTAACTCCACACATCTATCTTAACATACGCATCTCAGTAGAATGCAGTCTTCTCTCATTTGTCTTTTTCAATGCCTAAATGTATTTACAATAGTAAAACTGATAAAAACAATGGTCAAAATGTATTGTGTACATCAAATGCTAGTTTACCGTGCTAGTTTTTTAGAGTTCCTTTTTACATTTATAATCTTCTATTATTGAATAAGAGTCACACTTAAAATGAGAGAAAAATCAAGCGACTGTAATATGCCAAACTTTCTTGGTCGATTTAAATTTTTCATTCTGTTGTTAGCATTAACATGATTGTTTGTTCATTCATTTGGGTCGGCGCAGTGTGAATCTATACCCCTTCTTGCATCCTCTTTTCACTTTTTGAGCAAGTTATTTACACCTTGGTTTACGTGGCTGTCGTAGATTATCATATCTACTTAGGTGCGTCATTTACTTGTCTGTTAACTTACTTGCCGGTTGGGTGGGAATCTTTGCGCAATTTATTTTTACTTTCTTACTACATATCGTGGGTTGAGCGTGTTCCACTAGGAATTTATAAAGTTATTTTACTTGTTTCAGGATTCGCTACCACGCGGTCATCACACACTTTCTGCATCGTCACATCACTTACACAGAGGCGCTCAGTCTTTCGATGCGTCATCAAACAGCAGCGGGATATCTTCCACTCATGTAGTGGAAATACACAGCACGAATGGCTCTGATACGTCATCGCGATGGGGCAACTCGTTAGGCAGCCACGGGTCTTCGTCGGGCCTCGTCTCCATCGCAACAGAAAATAACAACGTGAAATTCACAGCACCGCATTGCTTAGACAATCTTCAAGTAAAGGACTCCAAAGATCTCCCCACACCTTCCTCTACTCCAACGACGTCGAGGAAGTCGAGAAGGAGATCGAATCTCTTCACTCCTTCCAAGAAGGGAGATGATAGGTTGAAGAATGGCGAGCTCGGATCTGGCCGAGCGATTCCGTTGAAGCAGGGATATTTATACAAGAAGAGCAGCAAGGCTCTGAATAAAGAGTGGAAGAAGAAGTATGTGACTCTATGCGATGATGGAAGGCTGACTTATCATCCGAGTTTACATGTAAGTGGATTTTTCGATGCCCTATTTCTACATTGGCAGTTCTATGTCCAACATTAGAATTCGATCGGTTAATGTATATATAGAGGGCAGAAAATATTGCCCGCCTCGCTGTTTCAGTGCTATAGGTATGCTACTGCGAATGTGAAGTCTTAAATTCAAATCCTGGATCGGTTACGTCCGTATTTTAGTACTGTGCAATTTTTGAGAAATTTATTGCTCAGCAGCGAGCTAAAAGTTTGGAACTTTTTTTTAAGAGAAGACTGCACTAAGTTATTAATCGTATGTGTCGGTCGTGCTCGACATACATTTATCGAACACAAATCTCACCCAGACTTTCTCAATCAATCTCTTATCCAGGCTATTTTTCTCACCAACTGCTCTACACTCAGAAATGTAGCGGATCAGAATTTCAAAGACTTACCATAAGAAGTTTCACTTTGAAAGCAAGTTGAACCAAGTCTGAACCAAGAGTTTCCTGTTCTCATTAACTTTAGATTTATCGTCATCATCATTACAGCTCATATACGTCCCACTGCTGGGCTCGAGCCATCTCTATAATTGGAGGCAATTTAACCATAGTTTTTAAATGCGCAATATATTCTTTAGTCGTCTTTTACGACACCCAAGGGCGAGATAGAGAGTGGTAAATTATATTCGTACTCCATCATCACACGGAAGATATTTATCCTGGCTGTTATTTATTTTTCAGGATTATATGGAAGACGTGAACGGCAAGGAGATATCGTTGCAGTATGTGACAGTCAAGGTACCGGGACAGAAGCCGCGCGGCTCCAAGTCCATCATCACCACAGTCCCCGGATACAATGGATACACAAGTTTGGATATACACGACAGTATTGGTGGACTTTCAATTGGTGAGTCATTTTCAATTTAATATCTTATGTGGTAGTGGTTACGAATACTACCAACTCATGATCACGTGTGTCGTATAAGTCTGAGCTGGTCTTTCGATGCCGTCTAGTCAATAATTACATTTCCAGGGATAGTTGAATGGATTTGTTTTCTTGATTGTATGATTAGATAAACGACTAAACGGATTTCGAAAATAATTGTTACACATATCATTATCAACTCTGCTCACATGCATTTCATTATTGGGTTTGATACTCCTCCACAATAGAAGGGAAATTGACCCACTATATCATACTGGTCAGATAAGTTGGTTATAGGATTTTATTTGGAGTTTTTAATCTCTTGTATGTTCCGTGTGGTGACGGAGTAAGAATACAATTCAGCGCTTCCCATCTTGCCATTGGATGTCGTAAAAGACGACTAAAGGATATAATATGCACATAACATCTATGCAAGAGAAGAATAAAACCCTATTCCAATACGTCTGACTAGTGTGGAATATTAAGTAAATTCCCCTTTCATTATGAGAGACCAACATTGGGACATATAGACGCTGAGATGATGACGATGATGAATCTCTTGTATTAGTCGTCACGGGCAAGATGTGGATGGTGAATGGTATTCTTATTCTGTCACCATACAGAAATTGTTACACAATGAGTTATAATCCCTTCTAATAATCAGGAAATTTGTTAGAATTTAATATTGTCATATCGATTTTTACCATTTATGTATCCTGTCGAACACACTTTCACAGCGATCGGACATTACATAAAAATGCTGACAGATATTTCATGCCTGTTAAATTAAATCTAAGTGGTCAATCAAATCTTCCGTTTGGTAAGAATAAAATTCCCCACCCTCTTTCTTGACTATGGGTGTCCTAAAAGACGACTAAGGGATGCATATAACACTTATGCAAGAGAAGGAAAATTTGAAATGAAACCAACACGTCTGGCCAGCGTGACATAGTTGACCCTACAAATATGGATTAGGCTCGAGCCCAACAGTTGGACGTAAATGATGATAATGATGGTGAAATCAAAGCCGGTCACATTTTAAATAGCTTATTCTAAATGATTCATCACAAATCACTCTTAGCTCCATCATCACCGATGCCGCGTATGAGATTCAGCCGCCTATACAACAGATCAACTACTATAGACTTCTATGGTATGTCGTCACCCCCGCTGTGTTACCCGAAAATGAAAACCCCTTTAATATTTTGTGACGTTTACGAGATTTTTTTTTTTGAATATTAAGCAATATGAATAATTTGGTGCAAAGTCTTAATAGTCTACCATTTATTAAGTCTACCAAAATAGCAACACTTTCGAAATATTTACCATGACTGTCGCAATATTTACTAAGACTTCCTAAGTCTATTTACCATGACTACCGACGTATTTGCAAAATTTACCAAAATACAGGCTGTATCAGGTTATGGGGCAACTGGTCAAAAGGGAGCTAGGCAATGGTGGTAGGAACCTATGAAAAAAATTTGAACGAAAGATATCGATTCGTTAAGGAAATAGAGACATGTAAAGTTTTCAATTTTGTCATCGCTTTTTCGTGTAAATCTGATTGAAATGTATAAAGTCAATGATACTTACGCAACATATTCATACTTTGTTAAATGTTCATTAGAAATTGAATAGATCAATGATTACATTCACATAAGCAAAACAAACTTCGCTTTAAAACAGCTGATCGGCCTATGACCATTGACCTCTCGCCGTTGTACCTACAATGTCATTGAAGCATTTGCGCAATTCTAGGTATGAACGAATGAAATTATACAGTCGAAGCTTTACATGCCTACATGTATTTTGTCTGTACATGCCTACATAATATGTAACATTTAAGGCATAGACTCTTAGACACATTTTTTTGTAATCACTATAACTTTTATGTTATATTGTTTTTTTGTGTAATGTACATTCTAATTACGATCTAGGACTGTTAAACTACAACATATTCGAACAGTTGCCCCATAACCTGATACAGCCTATGTACTAAGATATTCGAAATATTTATTTCATCATATTCGATTTTTTTTACGAGCCCACTATTGCTGTAGTTTCTATGAAATATCTAAAACGTGGACTCCATATTTATTAATCAGAAATAGGAATCTGATAAAATACTAATCATTTGCATTTTGAGATAAGCTTGAACTGACTAGACTGAAAAGACGGTGTCCTAGGTAGTTAACTCGCATGAAGTCTCGTATATTGGATTTCGACACGTAACATTAATTTAAACTCTTGTAATAAAAACAATAAAAAATAAAAACGTTATTTTTAAAAATATTAAGAATAGTGAATAGAATAATATTAATTCTTTAAAAATAGTGCGAATAAAAAGATCTTTAAGTATTGAGAGTATAGGAAATGTGTAATTATAAAAATAATAATAATTATTATTATTTATTTATATTCTGACACAAAGGTACTTCCGAACTAACAATTCGTTTTAACGCACGTATCGTGCCTTCCACTATCAACTCTGTGAATGCTCAAGTATCGTTGGTTGTGTTCCTGCATGGGTCAGTCTTTGTGGATGGTCCCAATTAACTGAGACTGGTTGTGTTTTTGACTGGTAAATTCTAAAAAAACAATTTTTAAATTCGATACTGTTTTTTTTTAATTTATAATAGAATGTTTTTAATTGAAGTTATATAGTTATAGATAACTTTTATAATATTTTTTTTAATATTTGATATTTATTACCTATGGGGTAGACGGATGTATTTAGCACCACAGTTGCATATCCACGACAATATTTTGTGCTATCCAGAAATTGTCTGGATGTAATTTGTGTCCGTTAATTATATATTTGAGTTGTCAACCGCGAAACAAGAATTTATTCCTTTATACGTTTTGTTGTCTTTAAAAAATATATATTCTACCATTTTACCCACCAATAATAAAAATTGTCATTACTTACGTCGGAAGTTATTTTACAATAAAATGTGCACCAAAATTATCGTCTTTCATTCGCCGTTTTTTTTGTTTAGTTTTATTTGTTTTTAAATACCTTTTTTTATATTTACAAAATGTTAAAAGCAAACACGGTTCTGTTCAAATAAAAAAAAAGAATTCCTTAAAAC
This sequence comes from Lymantria dispar, assembly GCA_032191425.1. Taxonomy (NCBI): domain Eukaryota; kingdom Metazoa; phylum Arthropoda; class Insecta; order Lepidoptera; family Erebidae; genus Lymantria; species Lymantria dispar. Next base: position 35,173,257 of record CM063448.1, read on the forward strand.
CGTTTCAGCGCCATCTACCGGCTCTTAATGCATTGTCTTAGAGATCTAAAACTATCTTCGAATTAATTCCTTTCCAATGAATTGGTGATTGCTTGCATGGTTTCAAAGTCATCTAACATAGGTTTTTGTTTTATATTTATACAGATAAAGTAGATAGTGTTCATTCTTTCTTTATATATAATGATATGTTCAGGATACAAAGAGAAGCCACGCAGCACCACGGACAAGGCATTGCTGTCGGCATTCGAGACCATGAAGGAGCCGACGTCCAGTCGGCAGTCGATAGCATCTGAACTGGAGGTGGGCTCCACGAACGGCCAAGACAAAGACACGCCCCACGTGAAGAAGCGACATCGACGGATGAAGAGCAGCGGTGTTAAGAAAGATGGAGAAGATGGTAATTGTTTTGTATGCTTTTACATACGTCCGTGTGGTGAAAGAGTAAGAATAAAATTCACCACCCCCTTTCTTGTTCGTGGGTGTCGTAAAAGACAACTAAAGGTTTAAATATGCATATAATGTATATTTTTTTTTGTTTTGGGAGGAATCCCACCACACATTCCCACCCCTGTAACTCCTGTAAGCCAGGATCCACAATGGTCTCCATAGATCCTACCGAGGTTTGACCTTCAGACAGTCCCAGGAAATGATTTTAATTGTCTTGGAACCCGAAACAAATTTAATTAGAAGAAGTTAAACAGGAGGAGTTGGAAGAGTTTGATTCCACTTCCCTCCTAGGCAATGCGGGACACAAAAAGGAAAATTGACTAGTTAGTCGCCGGTCCATGTGGTGACGGAATAAGAATACCATTCACCACTCCCTATCTTACCCGTGGATGTCGTAAAAGACGACTAAGGGATTTATTAAGCATATAACATACATGCAAGAGAAGGAAAACTCGACACAAAACCCTATACCAATCTGTCTGACCAGCATGGTATAATAAAATCAATTTCCCACCTATAGTGGAGGAGGCCCGAGCCCAACAGTGGGACGTATATGGGCTGATATGATGATATTATTGTTTGTTTGTAACAGATGGTGAATACGCGACGTCGTGCGAGTTCACAATAGTTAGTTTGGACGGCAAGAGGTGGCGATGGGAGGTGTGCGGTGCTGCCGGGGCGGGTGGAGCTGGCGCGGCCGCCGCCGAGAGGGATGCGTGGGTGGCCGCCGTCGAGGCGCAGATACTCGCCTCTCTACAAGGACGAGTAAGAACCACTATATAATTACTTATTGCTGACAGATGAACGAACTGTTAACCAGATGATAAGTGGTAACTGGCGCTCATTAGCTTTAACAATATTGGGAGTACAGCTAAGGTATGCGTGTAGAAACGGCACGAGAAAATGGAAGGCAGGAAAAAAGGGGCTACCAGGTTCGTCGAAAGTCTTCGAAAGTTTATTCACATAAGTTGATTCTTGCCCGTGGGTGCCGTAAAAGAGGACAAAGTATGTTTTCTTGTTTTTAGTTTAAATTTTTACCTATTTATGTAAGTGTTCGTTTTGATTTTCATTTTGGATTTCATTTTTCATACCCGTTCTAACACAAAAACTAATGGTCACATTAGTTAAAACATACGCCGTGACCGAAAGACAGTGGTCAAAAATACACCATTATTGTATTTTTTGCAGACATCACGACAGCCGTTGCCTACGGGTGCCAACACGACAGGCGACGTGCGCGCCACTTACTATATACGCAGGGTCAACGGGAACGACAAGTGTTGCGACTGTGGCGCAGCAGGTAAGGACATCATCATCACAGCTTATATATCTTCCACTGCTGGACTCCCCCCTATAAGAGGGTAATTGACTCACCACGCTGGTCAGATGGATTGGTATAGGGTTTTGTTTAAAGTCTTTTTTCTCTTGCGTTGATGTTACAGGCATATTATATCCCTTAGGCATCTTTTACGACATCCACTGCCAAGATAGGGGGTGGCGAATTGTATTCTTACTCCATCACTACACCGAGGTTAGTTGACTTAAAACCACGCAGGTTGGTGTAGGGTTTCATTTCGAGTTTTCCTTCTCTTGCATAGATGTTACAAGCCTAATATATTGTATTGTAGTTGGTCATCTTTTACAACACTTACGCAAGATTGGGGTTTAATTGTATTCTTACCCCGTCATAACTCGGTAAAGATAAGGACATACCTTTCATTCGTTCATTTTTGTCCTTTTATATTTACTCAAATTCCATCCATACTGTCCGAGACTAAGGAAAAAGCGTACCTCTGTGTTGCCATTTGACCTAGTCACCGATACCGAGTATACTCATCTCGGTCTATATACATTCAACTGGTGGGCATGCACCTCTTCCATTGTGGGAAGAAATTTGACCTATTATACCGTGCTAGTCAGACGTGTTGGCATAGGGTTTCATTTCGAGTTTTCTTTCTTTTGAATCGATATCTTCTATTATATTCCTTAGTTCCTTTCTGCATATTATATTCCTTATACTCGTTCCAACCATTTATTTTACTTTTGGCAGGTCGAATTCTGATCAATTAGTGTTGTACCAATGTATTACGGATACTATGTTTTGTAATAATCGATTTTAGTCAGGAAGAACTTTTAATCGATTTAACACGGATATTTTATTTTTGCTTAAATACATATTTCATATTATTTAAAAACTTCACTTCTGTAAATATATTTGTTATTTGGGCACATTAATTTTTGCATACCCACTAATTCAGTCCTCCCAAAATATTTTACTTTGTACTTTGCAAAATAAAAAATAACTACTTTATGAAGCATTTTTCCATTAAGCGGGGTCCGCTGCTCCAAACTTTACTTAGAGACAATGGCGCCCTCGTCTGCGGTAGTAAATCACTAATTTTCTCATCCAGCCTACCCCTTTTTTTTTAAGCCGAATTGGCAACACTGAACGGCGCGCCGGCGACGCCATTTTGTTGTGTTGTCTGTCACTCGCAACAAGACTCCCGTGCTAGTCACATTTCTGTTCGCTGAGTGCTCTTTCATATTTTTCATACGCTGTGTTGAGTATTTATATTCCACCGTATTGATTTCATTGTTCTTACTTTGATTGAGTTGAGCGTATCGTTCCTCCCAGTAAGATTTTACTTGCAAAATGCCGAAAGGTATGGTGCTTAAAGGACAATCCAGAGAGTTAGTGCTGCGGCTTCGTGAATTTTTTGAAAAGGAAAGCCGCAATGGCGGATTCCTTATACCAGTAACCCAAGTTAGAGACCGTGTTGCAGCAGCATTAGATATTAGTGCTCCAACGGTAGCGAAAATCACTAAAGAAGCCTATGGTAGTAGTGGTATTGAACAGAACAAGCTATCTACGCCTAAGAAAAAACGTCAGCCCCGTAAAGTGACAGCAATTGACAGTTTTGATACTGATGCTATTCGTCGTCATATATACAATTATTACACAAGCAAAGAGATTCCTACTTTGAAAAATTAGTAGCGTCTCTACGAAATTGTGGCTTGTTTCGTGGTCAAAAATCTTCTTTGTCAAAGGTGCTGCACCAAATCGGGTTCTTGTATAAGAAATCCGACAAAAGAAAAAATTTAATGGAACGTCGTGATATAGCATTGTCTCGCTGTGAATTTTTAAGACAAGCGAAGAAAATAGAAGACTGGTCGAATGTCGTTTTCACAGATGAAACTTGGCTCAATGCCAATCATTCCATACCAAAAGGTTGGACTGACGATACTGCTGCTTCTACTTCTGCAGTGCCAATGGGGAAAGGTGAACGCCTCATCATTTGCCATGCGGGAACTACAAAGGGATTTGTACCAGACGCTCTGTTAGCGTTCAAATAAAAAAAAAACAGGAGACTATCATGAGGAGATGAATGCGGACGTGTATGAAAAGTGGTTCAGAGAAATGCTTACATCACTTGAAGAGCCATCAACAATATTTATTGATAATGCACCCTATCACTCTCGCCAAATTAATAAAATGCCAACACAGGCCAACAAAAAAAAACGAGATTATAAACTCGCTTCGTGATAATGGGGAAGATGTGGACGAATCCCTACTAAAAGTAAAATTACTTAAAATATTAAAAAGTAAAAAGCAGCCAAAACGATATGTCATCGACGAAATGGCAGCAGAATATGGGCATGTTGTAATCAGAATTCCTCCGTACCACTGTCAATATAATCCAATTGAAATGATCTGGGCACAAGTCAAAGGACACGCCGCAAGAAACAATACAACTCCTCCTTTCACAGCAAATAAAATGCTTGAACTTTTAAAAAACGCATGTGCTAGTGTGACGCCTGAAAACTGGGGGAGTGTCGTCAACAAGACAAAAAATATAATATTCTCTGATTGGGATCGGGAAATTGAATTTGACAACATACCTACACAAGAGTTAATAATAAACACTGCAGATGATTCAAGCGACGATTCGAGTTCGTATGAAGAATCCGACGATTCGTTATAATAAAATAATATTAAAATATTTTGGTTGTTTTATTTGATGTTATAGGTATGATGAGAAGATTTTTATATCTCCCTGATACAATTTTAACGTGTTGTCTATTACAACAATTCAAAACTCAGTTGTCAGCTGACTTAACTGCAAATAAGTGTAATCGATTATTTGCGATTCATTAGTTTGCACCGAATACTTTTGATCCTGTCACTAGATGCGATAGAACGTAACTTTTTTTATAACGGAAATGAATTATCACTTAAATTTTATGAATAGAGCTATTTACGGCATATTAATGTATTTAGTGGGTAATAATTAAGATATATAAATATTATTGGGCAGTTTATATATTTCTCTGTTCACTCGTTTCAAAGTTAATAATTGCGTATAATGAAACAGTTACGTCCTAAAGCATGTGTCAAAAGTAAAATAAATGGTTGGAACGAGTATAGTCGTCTTTATGATAACCACGGGATAGATAGGGGATGGTGAATTGTATTCTTATTCCGTTACCACGCAGAAAACCGTGTGCTACTATCAATCCATATCCTCGTGTACACAATCCATCTATTTCACACCATTATTTCCACGATACCTATGCCTAAAATCCAGTTTAATCTTTTTTGTCTGTTTAGTCCGGGTAATCTTCAAAACGGCTGTACCGCTATAGATAATACTTTACTACCAAATAGCTGTTTATATAAGAAATAACTTAGACGTATATTTGATCTCGGTATTACCAAGAGAACTGGAGCTACGCGGATGATACCGCGGACAATTGCTAATAATATATTATAATAAATATACAATACATACATAGCCTCACAGAGCAGATACTACGTATTGCCACATGCCACGATTAGGGATGTGATTTGGAGGAAAATAAACGATTTTTTGTTCTTTAAAATAAATCGATTATCAAATAATCGATTATTTAAAAATAAATAATCGATTATAAAATAATCGTTTTTTTTCTCCCAACATTATGATGACCTTTATTTTTGACTAGGAAATGAGAGCTTTATTTTTCAATATAGTATGAAACAATCGTGATGACCTTTTTTTAGGAAATCTAGCAGTGAATAATCGATTAATTTCGATCGCATTTCGAATAATAAAAAATCGATCAATAATCGATTTTTATTATTTTGATAATCGATGGTAAAAATCGATTCTTATTCGATTATTTTTTTGTAATCGATTATTATAAAAATCGATTATTTTTTCACATCCCTAGCCACGATGCTGACATACTTCCATCGCTTCACTCACTCATCAAAATCTTCATGCATTCTCTACACTTACGCGTACTCTTAACATGACCTTTCACCAGCACATCTCCAATTTCATCCAGAATCGTAAGGCGTTCTCTTCTCTTGCATCGTCTCACTCACACTTGCTTAGTCATTTTCTCTTCACTCATTCTTTCTATATATCCAAACCACCTCAACATATCATTTTTAATCTTTGTCACTACTTTTTCGTTCACTCCACAGCGCTCTTTTATCACACTATTCCTAATTTTATATTTCGGCTTATATTATAATAAAATGTATGTAATTACAGATCCTGACTGGGCGAGTTTGAACCTCGGTGTTTTGATATGCATCGAGTGTTCGGGCGTACATAGGAACCTCGGCTCGCATATATCGCGGGTGCGATCGCTGGACCTCGACGAGTGGCCGTGAGTATCATGAATAGATCAAGATTGCGCCATACTGATTCTGTAGATTTTGGCAATTTTCACTATCATCATTACAGCTCATATACGTCCCACTGCTGGGCTCAAACCTCTTCCTCAATGAAAGTGAAATTAACCTATAATACAACGCTGGTCAGGCGTGTTAGTATAGAATTTTATTAACGTAAAAAGTAAATGCTTTTATAATCAGTCTCGACACAAAGAAAATGGTAACACTACTAAATACAATTTCCTATCCTACTAATATTATAAACACGAAAGTTTCTATGTGGGGAGGTGAAGATGTTTGTTGCTCTTTCACGCAAAAACTACTGAATGGGTTTTGATGAAACTTCACAATAATATAGCTTACATATCAGAATAACACATAGGCTATAATTTATCCCGATATTCCCACGGGAAGAGGAATTGCGGGTGAAAGCGCAGGGCGCTGCTAGTACGTTTATAAATCAGTCGGCAATTGCACGTGTGTAATAAATGATTTTGAATCGAATGTGTCGTGTGATTATTACAGATTAAGTCACGTCAGTGTAATGGTGTCGATGGGCAACGATCTCGCAAACTCCATATGGGAGGCGGACCTGAGGGGGCACGTCAAACCTTTGGCTACAAGCACACGCGAGGAGAAGGAAAGGTAGGACTTGTTCTAAACATTAACAAGTTTTTAAATTCATATATAATACTCGATTAAGGAAACTCTAAATAAAACTCAAAATTTTAGGAGTGGTAGGACCACACTGTCGACAGTTATCTGTCTACAGCCGCGGGCCGGGCCGTCCGGGGCAGTACCATGCTCTCGCAGAAAATCGACGTCTGAGTAGTAGCGATTTGTTACTGCGCTTCGTTCGGTGAGCGAGAGAGCCGGAAGCCCAACTTTCTGAGGGTGATTGCGTGTGGAGGGTTTTGGTGGTGCCCTTGATATCACCGAGCCTCAATGCACGCATTCACACTCCCTTCGCTTTCTTGCGGTAGTCAACGGCCTTGTAAAGGTCCATAAGTGGCAGCAACACTTACCATCAGGTGTACTGTTTGCTCGTTTTCCACCGTAGGCAATAAAAAAAAAAAAAAAAAAACCCTATGTCATTCCGGTCTGAGTAGCGTGGTGTAGTAAATTAATTTATGAGCTGCTACTGTCTTTAGTGAATTTTACGACTCCTGCGCAATAGTTATCCGTGTGGTTACAGAGTTAGAATACAATTGATGTTAAGATTGATGTATCTCGAGTACATAAGAAAAGCAACCAATACACTGAATAACGGCTTTAATGTACAATATTAAAATACTATATTTAAGTACAACGGCGCCTGATTAAAATGTACGTATTCTCGACGCAGCAGTAAGCTCGAAAGTGCTCGGCGCCCCAACGTCGCTGGTGTCAAACTTTCTAGCACACCCCTCGACCCACCGGTGCATGGCATGTAGTCGCGTAAACAATTAACTATCCCTTCTCTTTACCGTGAGTCTCTTAAAAGACGACTAAGGGATAAATGCAGATAACATCGATGCGAGAAAAGGAAAAGTCGATATAAAACCCTATTCCAACACAGGAAAAGTCGATATAAAACCCTATTCCAATACGTCCGATTAGCGTGGAATCCAATAATCCTCGCATTGTGGAGGAGACCTGAGCGCAACAGTGAGATTTATATAGGCTGAGATGAAAGATGAAAGAAGAACGTATTGTATTAACGGAAAAGAAGAAGACGAAGAGTGAAACGAAAGCATTTGAATTGTAATTATCGTTTTATAACAGGTGGATACGTCTCAAGTACGAGCGTAGGGCGTTTGTGTGCGGTGCTCCTGTCCCCACCAGTCTGGAAGCACTGCGTACGGCAGGCGCGCGTGGTGCAGTGGCTACGCTAGCGCGAGCCCTCGCTGCACCCGCCCCACTGTTACCTTCGTTGCCGGACCGAGCGCTCGCCCTGCGTGCCGCCTCCGCCGCGGGACATCTGGCAGCCGCTCAGCTATTAATATGGGTAACTATCCACTTTAGTTTTAACAAAGAAAACCTTTAGTATTGTGTAAGGCTGATATTTAGCATTATATTCATGCAACGCGATAAGCATAAGAGTGAGAGGAATGATTGAGTGCAATAAGGTGTTAGAAAGAGTGCGAATATGATCAGTGAAGTATGGAATGTTATGAGCGGTGTGAAAAAGATGAATAGATGCGAGAAAGTGCAAGTGTGAAACCGTTGGTGTACTTATCAGACTAAATCAATATGTGAGAAAGAGGATAGATTAAGGAATATATATAGGTGTAAGCGAAACGGAAAATAAATTTTAATTAGAGAAAACGTCATTACTTTAACCCTTTCAATTGTAACCATTGTTCTACTAAAGGTACATTTGACCCACATTAATAGTTATAGATTATTTCATAAAGCAACATTTTTAGTAAGATAACGTAAAGCCGTTGTTTAAAAACCAATAATAATTTAGTTTCATCCGCTCTTAAGTTTTGGCTATAGTTTTATTCAAATTCAATTCAAATACTTTATTATGCATAAACCCCGCGGGGGCACTTACATATGGTCACTTTGTTACATTTTACCTTACACTACTACCGGATCGGAACGCGACCGCACTGAAAAGATCCGGCAAGAAACTCAGTGGGCTTGTCTTCTTTTTTATTCATTTACTATTTTTTTTAATAAGATAATATATAACAACATGTCTATTAATAGCTCCAGTGTGATGCCTTTCGAACAATCATATAATACAGTTATTAAATATAACGAAAAAGTACCATGGCTGGACCAGATCCCGCAAGCGGCACCCGATCACGAGTTAACCACTAGAGCAGCCATCACTCCCCTCAACCACAATGGAGGGAAGGGAGTGACCCGCTCCTCGTAGCTACCGCAAGCAGACCCTTCAGTGAGCATGACCAATACCATGTGCCACAAACATAAAACACAGATTAAATAACAAATTCGTTTGGCAAATCACGCTACACTTTACAATTATATTAACAGCAACAGAATAAACATGTATGTAACACCTTTTGAAATAATGAGAAAATGCCTGAATGAGGAGCTGCTCATAACCAGTCTGTATTATCATTAATGATCTGTATTATCATTATGAATGATCTGTCTGTCTGACGTCGACGCTCCTTGGGAATACAAATATTGACGCGACGGCATCAGGTGGTGTTGGCCCAGCTCGATGAATATTCTTACGACACCCACGAGCAAAGTAAGGGCTACGAATACGTAGCTTCCACCACTCAGCAATGAACAAAATCTAATTATAAATTATTATTTACAGCACAACGGTAACCCGAACTATCCCGATGCGGACGGACACACGTGCGTGTTCTACTCGCGGGCGGCGGCGAACCACCTCTCCGGGATCCCGCCGCAATACCCCAAAAACCTTCAACTCACCTGCCCCCTACATCCCAACCCACCGGTGAGCTCCTCCAATAGCTCCGCCACAAACTCCACAAGCTCCACTTCAAGCACAAAAAGCTCTCTAAAGAACCCCGAACCTGAATGCAACTGTATCATATTTGAACTACTGAACGCCCAAAATGCGAGTAAAGCATTAGTTGACCTACTAATTGGACTCCAAAACAACCAATACATGAATGGATTCGACTCCCATAATGGTGGGAGCCTGGCAAATTTCCCACACAACACACTGGGAAGGTCCTCTTTAGGTCCTAATCTGTCTCTAACGAATGGTAAATGCGGGAGTATAGTGTAATTTTTTTTTCTATAACTCTAAATGTCGGTTTTGAAGTTAAATGTTGATATTGTGACTGAAAGTTTGTTGTTACCATGCAAGGTATACTTAAATATTTGTCATTGAGGGCACGGCATCGTAAAAAAAGTATCAATACTGCTTATGGACTTGTCAACTTTAACAAAAATTACAACGATTTTAACCATTTCATCACTATAGAAGATAGACTTTGAAACTTTGCCTGAAACAAGTAAAATTTTTTGCCGATAAACTTGATTATAACCAAAAATATCGTGCAAAATTATCAAATAAAAATATTGAAAACAATTATTTGTATTAAGGAGTATTGATACTTTTCCATGTCCCTTTTATCGTGATGCACAGTTTTGTAGTTTTATTGAAAAAATTACTCCACTGTGAATTTCACAGGCGACACAGGATGACTCTCTCAAATATATTAGTAACCGATTAAAATGGAACTCAAAAGAATATCAGTTAAGATACAATATCGTGTATTACAGCCGTCTGGGGCTAATGCGGCAATAGTCAAAGTATGAAAAGGTTTGCGAGAGACGCATGTGACGACTGCACTATAAATTTTTATAACATGATGCCCGGAATTGTACCGCTCATATATGTTCTACTGAGCCTCGAGCCTTTTCCACAATGTGAGCGAAATTGACCTACTTACTATAATCACACCCGTCAGAAGGATCTTCCCTTGCATGATTAGCTTTTTTTTTTCAATTGCTGCATAACATAATTAATAAAATTTTACTGTAAATTTAAATTATAAAAATTTAGTAAAAATTTAGTTTATCAAAGTGTGGCAATTAATTCCAATAATTTGAATTATATTGTAGGTAACATACAGGATTTTTTTAAACAATTAATCAGTTGTTGCCATAATTAGAAGATATTCAAAACACATATTTAAAATTACAAAAATAATTGTCTACGACATTCATATGTATTTCCACACTAACTTCAAATAAATTTATAACTGTCATCATATATGTACATAGAAAGATCACAGAAGCCTATACGTAAACGAAAATTACAGATTAATAATTTACATAGCCTAATAAATTATACAGATTAAACACAATTAAGATCACAAAATTAAATTCAGTTTTAAAGCATAAGTCTGCATGACACCGTTATTTTACATCGAATCTTTAATAGATACCATTTCTGAATGTATTCTGAATACCCTCTAAATGGCAAATTGCAGTTTTAGAACATATATGTTATGCCTGATGTTTACGCGATTAGCGATTACACAAGAGATAGAATTATTTTTACGGGTTTTATTACATGTGTATTTGATTTTGACCGCCCCGACGTTTCGAACACTTTTCAGCGTTCACAGTAACGGAAGTACGAAGTAATGGCGATAAAAGCCGTAAAAATAGTTTATATTTCATGTTTTTTATGTATGTAAAATATATTCAAATGAAAATAATACAAAACTGTGCTTCACTCTCTTTTTGTATATTTAACGTAGTAATAAATTAAAATGTATAATATAATACTTTAAATATTGTACCAGCTGAATGTGACAGCTGACGTTGATGACGTAATCCTTCAAATTAAATGTCAAATTTTTTAAATAAATCCGTTGAAACTATGTCTGTCAATTTGAAAAAGTTAATTAAATTAGGCAATTTTTAGAATATTGAGATAATCATATAGACTGTGAACTGGCAATATGTTCCGTAAAAGTTAATAGAAATGGGGATTTTTTTTAATTTTTGCAGTAGCAGCTATCAATAATTTTTCTTTTCATGTGCCGGGTACAGCAATTTTATCGGGATGAGAGGTGTCCTATAATTTTATATGTAACCTTGAGTAAGCCAAATTTCGTAACGACCGGTAGCGTAGGCGTAAAATCATGTCAAACGAACAAAATCATATAAACAAAATCAACATACGCATTTATACAATTTAGTTAGAATTAAGGCAAAAGAATGAGAAGTTTCAGTTGAAAAATAAAATGACTGAATGATGGCTACTAACTGCTTTCAAAATACGTAGGTACACATAACATAATTGAGGCAGCTTGAATGGGTATGTTAATATGTATAACCTTCCTTAAAATAATTTCATTTGTGCTCTTGATAGGCATTCCCCTTAGCAAAGAACGAAAAAAAATCAAATAATGTTTTAGTTGAAATTGACATCGGTAATTTACATCGACCTGGACCTCCATCTGATGCTGTCTGGTTAATATTTACATTTCCAAGTAGGATTGACATCAGGCCGGCGGCCAGTCACAAAACTACATATTGCTATAACTTTTGCAATATATATATGATAAGCAAGGGGACATATTACGTCGACCCCAAGTAATTGGGATACGAGTAGAGTGATGATGATGATGACACAATTTTTTTTTAATTTAATAAACGTTGAGATAGAACATATTGCCGGTACAGAATCAATATACTTTATTTATAAAAAAAAATATCATCGCTAAAGTTTTAGCACTAAATATAATTATATTTTGTTTACATATCCGGTGTTTATAGTTAAAATTTTTTAAAACAATTATTTTTATATAGATTAAGTACCCATTGCATTTTAGGCAAACTTCATTTGATTCTTTGTAGGCGAATATTTAAATCACTTAAATATAACTTAATACAGTTACATAAATGTATGTCTATTTAATAAAAATATAACTCGTTGATTTAATAGATATTTTTTTTTGGTTCTAAACCGCGGTATTTAACGCGCGTGTGCTATGGTTTAAGTAAAATAACACATAATATAAATGTTTAGTAAAACTAGTCTACGTGATACGAAGATAATTACCAGAATATCAGTGAGAGTGTCGGTTTTTAAACGGATTTCCTTTAGAGTTCTGAGGAATTTGTAATTGTTTCTTATACATCCGGCTCGAAGGACCAAATGTTGATGATTGCTTTTGTGAAGGAGGTTTGAATTATCAAAATTGAATGATTGCAGTATATCATCGTGCTCTCAGTAAACGATTTTTTCCCGTTAAGTCAAAAAACTACGAGGTCCAATTACGAGGGAGGTAAATGGCGTCAATGAATAACTATCATTGACTGACAATTTTTCATTAAGGAGACTTTTCTTGTAAAACGGTATTTAATGGTGTCTGATATTCGCTATTTTTAAAATTACTTCGCGCTGTTATTAAGATTACTTTGCTAACTCTTAATTGCCAAAAGAACAATTCTCTTGCGATCACCTGAGTTCTGCGTTTCCAAGTATTTTGCGTCAATTATTTGTATATTTTTAAAGACACACAACTTTCTTTCTTAAAACTCTTAGAGTCTTAATCAAATAAATACTATCTTCGATAAAAGATGAACTTTATATTGTCCGTTTATTATTACAATATCATTACAATAGATACTTCAAAATATGTTATACTAGCAACCCGCCCTCGCTTCGCTTTCAGTCGCCTTACCCGCATAGTTCCCGTTCCCGTGGGAATACCGGGATAAAATATAGTCTATGTTATTCCCTGATATTATAGCTTTCCATTGGTGAAAGAATTTTTGAAATCGGTTCGGTGGTCTAACCATGAAAGCTTAACAAACGAACAAACAAACTTACTTTCGCATTTGTATTATTAGTAAGGATAAATAAATCAAATATTAATTGCTACCATAAAAACCGACACTTTCCCCAAATAAAATCTACGACGGTTTAGTATAAATGTTATTAATTAATCGTTTACATGCGAGATCTCAGCTCAATGCTATATATAATTATATATATATAGATGTAGGATATTATATAGTGGTAATTGTCACGCTTACCCTTACCCCCCTTGGTCGTGCCATCCGTGGTTTTTTTTTAATAAAGAACACATATTACTATACTAAATACTTTAAAATTGTTTATAGTCCAACGAATGTCGGTCTTATGTCGTCTGGGAACGGAATAATTATGAATGAAAGTTACTTTTGTTTTTTTTTAATCGATATTTACCATCAAGAAATTGTCAATATCGAACACAAACTATTTCCCTTTATACAGTAATACAGCTCGTGGGACTAAAATTTGATTACAGAAATATGGATGATAATATTTACTCTTACGCTACCGACCAACTCCATCTGGTACCATTTGGGTCAACGATTACATTCCCAAGGACGGTTGACGTCAGGCAGGCGGCCGGTCATAAAAGTCATTGACGAAACTTTTTGCAATATGTCAAAACAGATGACATATTGCGTCGACCCCAAGTAATTGGGATAAGAGCAAGATGATGATATTTACTCTTACGCCTTAAGAGATAAAGGGTAACACTAAAAAATGTGGCCATCTTATGTTTATTTAACTTCACTGTTTTGAAACATAGAAATTTTAGCGATTATATGGGGTTTAGGATCATCTCTTCGTTTTCATATCTCTATAAACAATTTTATTGTTAATATACTCTGACGATGTCTATTTTCGTATATCATTGGTTTCATCTGAGGGTAGTTGGAGATTGGCATCTGAGTGTGCGCGAAACCTAAAAAATTGGGAATGACAATGCTTAAAAGATTCGTTTCATTGTGTCTTAAATCAAATAAACAATTAAAAAAAACCACGGACCGTAACATTCCATTTGTAAAATACAGCACACCAAGGCTCAAATAGTTGATGTGATATACTTAAGGTACCCCTTTAAACCAAAATGTACTGATCCCTTTGTGCCTACCTAATTAGTATGCTTCGAGATTATAGGGCAGGAGGTAGCGTTCATATATGGTATTATATGAGTCACTAGCTCTTGGACTATCGTCTTACTAAACTATTTCTTGTAATAACGCGATCTAGAATTAATCCTTCGAAGTCCTTTAAATTAATACATGTAAAGTAGTTCCATTATGGAGTCCAGAGACAAGGAGAGAAATATTTAATTTCAACTGAAAATATGTCTTGCAATATGTAGCTTATAGCTATGAATATCAAAAAGAAATCGAGGTCTACTCGAGATGTGACATAGACATGCAGAGTAGAGGGGATGAACAAAAACTTCCCGCTCGACAGGTTGACTAAGGGTTGATGATTCTCTATTTTCAAACCGTTACCACATGGAGAATAATAAAAATAGCTGGTCCTTCGTAAAACAGCACTTCGTTCGGTGAGCGAGAGAGCCAAAAGCCTAATCATCTGAGGGTGTTTGCGTGTGATGGGTCATGGTGATGCCTTTAGTATCACTGAACATTATTGCACGCATTTATACTCCCTTTGTTTTCTTCATGGTAGGCAGCGGCCTAGCAAAGGTCCATAAGCTGCAGTAATGCAAGTGTACTGTTTGCCACCAACAGCAATAATTTTTTTTTTTTATGATTTTTTATTATATCACGGGCTAAGATATTGTACTTTGTCAATCATTATGACTATATAAATTTGCCGAATTAATTGCAGTCATCCAAATTTCGTACATTTTGGCGAATAGGTTTTATACCATAAGGGTGTTTGTTCCTTGTCTCTGTACTCTATAAGGTGCATTATTATTATTAGGTTGTCACTAAAATATTATTCGCATATTCAACTCCGGGTAGACTTGTCCATGTGGACAAAAACTTCCTATAAATTATTAGATAAAAAAAAAACCTCCCTATATGTCCTCTACGAATGATTATTTCGAAGACATGTATACAATTTTATCTCGTAAACGTATATACATATGTTTCTGTTACAATGTTACTTCTGAGCTTCAGAAACTATTAATCATCAAACGTTTTATTATTTTAAATGCAACATGGCTTTTTTTTTGTATATTGCAAGGTACTATAACACGTCAAGTCGTTAAATTATGTTAACCGGAAAAGGATATGTATAGTGTTGTACACAATTAAAACTTATAGGGATAATAAAATATTCTAACAATTGCATGACAGTGACAACCTAGTGTAATTAAAATTATATCGAATCATTATTTTAATAAACTGATTGCAGTTAATTTACACGTTTAATTATTTTTATTACAATTATATTATTGTAATCAGGTGCTTGCATAAATCATTAGAATTTTTCATCTATTCTTTGCACTAGGGAAGCAAAAATTATGAACTATCTTTAAATAGAGCTTTGTACAATTACATACATTTGTCAATACTTATAATTATTTTTACTTAAATATTGTGATCATCTTGTAAATGTTACTTACATATAAATTAAATGTTTAAATATATTTTTTTTTATTGTAAATCTCGTAATTTCTGTTTGTAAATTTAGCATTTATAAATTCGTCTACCGTACGCAGTATTCGAAGGCGGTTTGTAAAATATACATTTTTTGAAAAATATGTGTGGCACTTTGTAAATTGTAATTATTATTTTTATTTAAGTAATCTGTTGAAATTTTATTGATAATTTTAAATTATGTTATGTTGCGTTACACGAATTCGCAATTTTATTAAGATATTTTTTTTTAAGTTTTTTTTTTATGTATATTTCATTTTAGGAGCCAAAGAGCTTATACTGTAAATATATCTCATTGCAGCTGCGCGTTTGTTAGCTGTGAATAATTCTTTCGTTATTGTAATTTTTAAGAAATCCGTTAACGTTTTTTCTTGTGAGAATAAAATGATAAGGACATAATTTAGTCTTTTTTTTCTTACCCTCGTAAATATTGCTTTTTGAGTAATATTGCAATATTGCGAATAGTTAAGTGTTTCTTATACACACAAGACTGGTACTATTGAAGTAGAGTATTAGGAAAGCATAATTTATATCTATACCAATAAATAAAATTGGAGTGTCTGTTTGTAATGTCAAAATAATAGGCTTTTTTCATGCTCACATGGTTATTTGCACGACACCTATGCCTAAAATAGCAATTAAAAATTTTTTGTCTGCCTGTCTGTTTGTTCCGGGTAATCTTCAAAACGGCTGGACCGATTTCAAAAATTCTTTCACCAATGGAAAGCTATAATATCAGGGCGTAAACTAGGCTATATTTTATCCCGGTATTCCCACGGGAACGGGAACTACGTGGGTAAAACGACTATAACCTATAACCGAAGCGAAGCGAGGGCGGGTTGTTAGTTAATATAATAAAATGGAAGTGTTTATTTGATAAATAACGTTTTTTTGCCTTTGGTATCAGAAAAGAAAGAGGATGACGAAGCAGCCCTCCTGATGGTAAGTGGTAAATATCAGAATTATATTACCATAAAACTACTACTGTTTCTCTGTGGTGATGGAGTAAGGATATTCACAACTTATCTTGCCCGTGGGTGTCGTAGAAGACGTTTAGTCGTCTTTAATACGCATATAACATGTATGCAAGAGAAGGAAACCTCGAAATGAAACCCTATACCATCCTGTCTGATCAGCATGATGTAGTAAGGTCAATTTCCCTCCTATTGCAGTACAGGCTCCGGCCATTAGTAGGACGTATATGAGCTGAGACGACGGCAAAACACGTGCTAGGATCGATCACGTCGACCCGAGTTTCCAGCATATCCGATGCTCATCATCAAGGCGAAGTCGTTTTGCTGCAATAAACTACAATTCTAATATGTGTCGAATTTACAATAATTCGCTCGTCGCTCGTCAAACCGACAGCTGTTGGGGAAGAAAGGTTCTTGAGTGGCAACCACGAATCGAACGGCGCAGCATAGGACGACCCCCCACTAGGTGGACTGACGACATTCTCATAGTCACAGGGAACCGTTGGATGCAAGTGGCGCAGGACCGTTCCGAGTGGCATTCTCCTGGGGAGGCCTATGTCCAGCATTGGACGTATATAGGCTGATGGATGGATTACAATAATTGTAATACTTGAAGTGGTGCTGTCACTCAGGGGACTTTAACAACAATAAGGTCTCAAATCACTGTCTATCGAAACAAATGAAATATGTAATGCAACGAGGGTCGGAAGGATTAGGAGTCCATATGTCGTCATCATCATAACTAATAGTCAAAACGATTTGCATTAAGCTGTTAACTGTCAAAGATATAAAGTTGAATAAAGTCAATTAAATGACGAATAACGAGCCGAGTGTGGCCTATATTACTTTAAACTTGCCCACCTAGTGGACATTCACTGTTAGACATGTGCCTATTCAAAGGGTATAATGCCACCAGAGAGGGCAAACCCGAAGTAAAATCTGACCAGCGTAGTATAGTAGGTTAATAAGCCTCCCAATATACAGGAGTCTCCTGCCCAGCAGAAGGGCGTATATGAGTTGTGATGATGACTGCCATAATTGACGAAGAGAAAACGTGGATAGGGTGATACATATATATTACGTGCTATACGCATTATAAATAGAAGTAATATGTTCTTTTTGGATGCGTCTAGTTAGTTTCGTGCGTTTAGTAGGTTTGTTTATTTAGTCCGGACTATGAGTGAAGGATACCAACCGGGAAAGTTTAAGCGATATCGCCCAAAGGCAGCCATTGTGGGGTACGGAACTCGACTTAGGGCTCTAGAAGCAAATTGGGTTTTGGATAAACTGTTTTGCGAAGCAGTTGACATTTCCGAAGACAGTTACTGTTGATTTTTTTTCTTATGCCCCAGGTAAAAAAAGCTAGTAGCAAATATATAATTTCTCGGTGAGAATTTGTCGACAAAGTCGGGACGCGACAGAGAGGTTACAGTTCGCCGATTCGTGATCGCCACTCGAGAACCTTCCTTCCCAACGGTTGTCGATTCGACGAGTAATGTGGCTGGGCCATTATCATTTCAACGTGCTAATTCTTCAAACTTTGTTGTTTACAGGCGTTCTTCTACGAATTTCCGTATTTCGGCTTTTGTCACGTAGAGAAATACCGAGCAAAGCCCTCTCCATTGCTATGGAGAGCGACTTTGAACCTTTTTATGAGGCTGATATTTAAAGACCACGTTTCAGTGCCATAGGTCATGGCTGGTTACACATACCGGTTATGAAGCTTTGTTTTCAAACATTGCTGAATGCTACCTAAGTATCTACTTAAAATAGCTTTTGTTATCGTGGCAAATATTTAGCACATGATCGGTAGGCATTTATGTACATCACGAGTTATTTTTATCATTATATACATACATAAATTGAAACTATTAATATAACTGTTCATATCCGTTATGAGATCGTCATTGACGCTTTGTTGATGAAATATTTTAATTAGCAACAGAAATATTTATATACATATTCTGTATCAAATCTCTATTTAAACATCAATAAAGTTAAATATGTACATAGAAATGACGTCACCAAAACAGCTGAAGTTGTTGACAAATTCATGTGGCTAATTTTAGCGAATATAAGTCTTAGTTTGATAACAGATTGAAAATAAGATTTCAATCCTTATTCGTCCAATTGTTAAGCTCGAACCACTTCTACAATAGAAATGATGCTGTTCATGCTTTTCACATTCTTCTGCTTGCTTGCAGTTTTGGCGGGAATGTCAAAATGTCATGTGGCGCCCTTATAATTTTTTTTTATTTTAGTGGTTTACAGCGTCATATTGAATAATTTTACTGGTAATGTAATGCAGAGGAAGTTCTGAAGGGTAATGAATATGGTATAATGGCGAATTACTTGCATTTTTGTGCTCCTCCAGAATTCCTAGTGAAACCAGGATTAGGTTATCAACACCTAATCAATTTCGTGTGGTGACAGAGTACTAATAAAACCACTCCCTATCT
The DNA here is from genome assembly GCA_032191425.1 of Lymantria dispar. NCBI lineage: Eukaryota > Metazoa > Arthropoda > Insecta > Lepidoptera > Erebidae > Lymantria > Lymantria dispar. The sequence goes on from CM063448.1 coordinate 35,192,684, forward strand.
TACCTTTGGATGTCCTAAAAGGCGACTAAGGGATTCAATATGCATGTAATATCTGTGCAAGAGAAGGAATACTCGAAATAAAACCCTTTACCAACATGTCTCCTTGACCGTCCGTCTTAGGGCTCTCTTGTGATGTCCACAGAGAGCCAAAGCGGTCAGGGTCATACGCGGATACTGCACGGTGGCGACGGAGGCAGCATGCCTGTTGGACGGTATTCCCCCGTTGGACCTGGAGGCGGCGATGCTCGCCGGACTCTATCGGCGGGTGACGCAGGTGGGAGCCGGCATAGTCTCGCTCAAGGAGATGACCGCCTAGTGGGCCGTCGCCCGCCGTGACGTCGTTGCCCGTTGGGCAGTCTGGAGAAGCCTCGGTAGGGTATGCGCAGTGTTGAGGCCTTCCGACCGGTGCTGATAGAGTGGTTGGGTTGGCGGTACGGGGTGCTTTCCTTCTGACTGGCACAGTTATTGACGGGGTACAGTTGCTTGCCCAAGTACCTGCAACAAAGGCGTGAGGAGGAAAACCACACCATCTTGCCATCTCTGCTATTTCGACGAGGACATGCTCGAGGTGTGTGCCGCGTGGGCAGAGCAGCGCTGTGAACTCGTTGCAATCATTGATGCCGACCTGACGCTGCCGACCATCGTTAAAGAAATGCTCAACAGCTTCAGGAAAAAACTGTCACGGTGTGCTCACCCTCCTTACGACCGTGTGTACTTGGCGAAGCAACCGTATCCCGTGTATACCTTCACCAATCGGCAGGCAAGCACCCCGTGCCGCCGACCCAACCACTCCATCCGCACCTGTCGCAAAATCTCAACGGTCCGAACACCCTACCGAGGCCTCTCCAACCAGATTGCCCAGCGGGCAATCACTTCGCGGCGAGCGTCGTACCGTCAAGCGGTGATCTCGTTAAGCGAGACTGAGACGCTCCCCGCCCGTGGCTCTGACACCCGCCGGTAAAGGTCGACGAACATCCAGGTCCCACAGGGGAGTCTTCGCCAACAGACACGCTGCCTCCGTCGCTGCCATGCGCTATCCGCGTATGACCCTGTTCGCTATCGACCTCCGTGTATAAAAGCACACCTAATGGTAAGTGATACTGTTGTTCAGGAACCTTGCTCCTACCCACCACCACTTCCTATCTTGCCCGTGGGTGTTGTAAAAGACGACCAAGGGACATATGCATATAATATCTGTACGAGAGAAGGTAAATCGAAATCAGACCCTGTAATAAAACCCGTCTGACCTCAACTGAGGCCTGAGCCCAACAGTGGGACTTCTATGAGCTGTGATGATGATGAGAATTGGCTTCCAGGTAAAATTTTAAACACCAACTGCAATCGCAAAGCCGCCTACCGAGCATGGCCATAGAAACATGGTGTACTCAAGAAGGATAATCTTTGTCAACATGTTCAACAGTTAGTCTTCGGTAGAGCTATGGGTGGGCAGAAATTATTATTAGGTATAATAATTGTCACGCTGGAATAATAATCATCACTATATACCATAATCCCTTTATACACAAGCTCATCTGTCTTTTTTGACATTATTAAGTAGGCTTAAGATGTTAGCTTAAAACTTACGCAAGCAAATAATAGTACGGCATCGTTTAAAATGGTTTAAAATAAAAATACATTGTGCTATTCGGTATTGAGTATTATACTATATCAAACTCTTAAATTATATTAATCTCTTTTTAGTAATTAATGTAATTATTAATTAAAGAAATGGTAGGTATTTCGTAATTAATATATTTTTTCGAGTTATGAAAATAAAGATTTTATTGTACATCATTCAATACATTTAATTTGTTATAAACTTCATCAGTACATTTTTTAGCGTATTTATTGGTTGCTTTGAACCAATAAGCGCACACCTATAACTGGGCAGAGTCAATAGCATACGCGCTATGGTTAACCGTCTTGACGGAAAAATCTTACACTTTATTTCGCTTAGCCTCCAGCCGCCAAGCCCGTACGAAAAGGAAATGCGTTCTAAAAATTGATATTGAGGTATATTTTATTAATTAAAATTAATATTTATGATGTTATTTTATAAATGCCAGCAAACGAGTGTATAAATGTTCTTCGCCTTCGTCGTTGGGCTGACCACCGGAGCAGGGTTACTTTGTCATCAGTGGCCGGCCCGGCGGAATACCCCCTAGTGGGGTACCCTCCCATCCAGGCACCCTAGGTATCCGCGTAGGTATTCGCGAACAACACAATGTCTTGATGTGTTGTTGTTGTATATAATAGGGTAGGTATGTCATTAATATATACAAGCAAATAGGTCCATTAAGCTTTGTTCATTAAGTATATACAAATAGGTCCATTAAGCTTTGTCCAATCCGTGGTGCTGTACCGCTGCGTTTCACGTAGTTGTACAAACTCTTATTTACTGGCTTATCAGCCAACTTTGCCTCATGTCTCCCGCTTTGCATAGGAGGGAAGTGGAATCTTTCCAACTCCTCCTGTTTTCTTTTCTAATTAAATTTGTTGCGGGTCCCAAGACAATTAAAAGCGATTCCCGGGACTTCCTGAGGGTCAAACCTCAGTGTCTTATACGGAGACCATTGTGGATCCTGGCTTACAGGAGTTACAGTGGTGGGAATATGTGGTGGGATTAGTCCCAAATCCTTGCGGTACGCCCATTTTCATAACAACTAGATGATTGTACACGACTTACATTAAGTCTCTGAATTCTGTTATACTAATAAGAATTTAAAAGTCCGAGAACCTTATTTCTGATCTCATAGTGATGTAATTTCTTGATGAGGGTTTCGTAGTATATACAATCAAACGCCCTGGATAAATCGCGAAATATGCCCAAAGCATCGTACAATCTCTCCCAGACTGCAAAGAAATTTTTTAATAACACCTATTTAATAACTTCAATATGATGACGCGTTTATAATTAATTACAGAAAACATTATCATGTGTAGTTACGCTTATATTCTTTATTTTGTAGAGTATTCATTGCACTCGTGAATGGCTGATAATTTCTTAAAGTCGGGAACGTCTTAGTTTAATTATATGTGTCATTATCACACAGGATTTATAAGTTCAAGGACAAATGTGCAGTGACTAGTAGTTATAAACGCTAACTTTAATTATTATCTTTTTCTTACGTTTCTTCGCATTTAGATATTTTCGTAAGTTTAGCGGTTTGGGGTATTGCCGTCACAACACAGGTGAAGTATATAGGTCTAAATAGCGTCTTTGCGTCGGATGCCCTGAATTTGTTGGCCACTAAGGTTAATATTTTGTGTAATCCATAAATAGTTGTTCTAAGTCTGGGATCTTCTTCATAAGATATATTGTTGGATCACACCGAGTAAGAAGAATACAATTCACCACACCTGTGGATGTCGTAAAAGGCGACTAAGGGATATAATACTGCACAGATGACGTAGTGGTTAAGATAGCGACTTACAACGCCAGTGTCGGGGGTTCGAATCCCATGCAGGACAACACTTTGTGTGATCCACAACTTGTTGTTCCGAGTCTGGATGTAATTTGTGTTCGTTAATTATATGTTTGTGAAGTTCCCAGCAATACAAGGATTATTTCCTTAGTGCATGGTGTTGTCTTAAAATTATTAAAAAATTAAAATTAAAAATTATTAAATTAATTATTAAATTAAAATTATTAAATTAAATTAATATGCATATAACGTCTATGCAAGAGAAAGAGAGCTCGAAATGAAACACTATACCAACCCGTCTGACCAGCGTGATATAGTAGTAGATCAATAGCCCACCTATTACGGAGGAGGCTTGAGGCCAGCAGTGTGGTGTATATGAGCCGAAATGAAGTCTCGGATCTTTTTGTTCATTGTTGGATTTTTGATTGGATCAGCGATAGATTTGTCGGTATCACATAATGAGCAATATTGTCTGCGTAGGTGGGTATACGAGCACTTGTTTTTAGAACTTTCTTGAATTCGCGATATTCGTTATGGGTATGTCGTACGATATTTGCATAATGACAGTAGATTCGCAAATGGTTGCGTTGAGTCTGGGTAATTTTTGTAAATATGTGTTAAGTCTAGGCTGAGGGTTCACCAGGAGAGTGGGCAGCAGCTCTCTCCTGGGAAACGTAAAACATCCATACTGCGATCGCCAACCCGCCTGCCAAGCGTGGCGATTACGGCAATATCCCCTTTTTAAAAATGGCGTACAACAAAAAAATGGCCCCCAGTCACGGCGGCTCCGGTACCCTACGGGCTCATTTTGGTGGCGGGCCCAGTAGTGGTGGAGCGGGGGGTGCGAGGAATCTCCGGCAGCGATCCGGCTACCAACAAAAACGACCCTTGGCCCTGGTAACACACAACATTCGGACACTCAGGACTAACGAGAGGGTCATCGAGCTGGAAGAGGAATTGAGCAAAATCCGCTAGGACATTGTAGGATTATCAGAAGTGCGAAGAGAGGGCGAGGGCACGATAATCCTCCAGTCTGGAAACTTGCTCTTCTACCGGGAGGGCGATCACCCGTCCCAAGGTGGTATAGGGTTTATCGTTCGTAAGTCTCTCATAGACAACATGGAGAGGATCGAGAGTGTGTCGACAAGGGTAGCGTACCTTATACTCAGAATTACCAAGAGGTATTCGCTGAAGGTTATACAGGTATACGCACCGACCTCGACATACTCCGACGACGAAGTGGAGGCATTTTACGAGGACATCTCGAAAGCCATACACGCGTCCAAAACCCACTTCACGGTGGTTATGGGAGACTTTAACGCGAAACTAGGCAAAGGGAGTGATGATGAGTTGAGAGTGGGGAAACATGGATATGGACAGAGAAACCAGAGGGGCCAGAAACTGGCTGATTTTCTGGAGAAGGAAAGCCTCTTTATGATGAATTCCTTCTTCAGGAAGCAGCCACAAAGGAAATGGACCTGGATTAGCCCCGATGGTTCAACAAAAAACGAGATAGACTTCATCTTGTCAGACAAACGACAGATATTCAATGATGTCTCAGTGATCAGCAGAATTAAAACTGGGAGCGATCACCGGATGGTACGAGGCACATTGAATATCCATACAAAAGTCGAGCGGTCACGCTTGATGAAGTCTACACTCCGACCTACATCTGTCCAATACCAGAACCTCGAAAACTTTCAACTCGAACTACATAATCGCTTCCAATGTCTGGACGAGTGCGAATCTCCGAACGATATGAACAACAGGTTCGTGGAAACTGTCCACGCGGTTGGGTCGAAATTTTTCAAGGCTCACCGCGTTAATAGACCTAAAAAACTTTCTGACCAGACTCTCGAGCTCATGGAGCGGAGAAAAGAGATGACGGTGCAGTCTGCAGCCGATTGGTCCAAACATAGGCAGCTAAATAGACAGATCTCCAGGTCTGTGCGTCGCGATATTCGCCGATTTAATACGTTCCGTATTAAAAAAGCGATAGAGCGGAATCGTGGCTCGAAAGTGTTCGCACAAGATCTGTCTATTGGGAAAAGCCAAATGACTAAGCTGAAGACCGATGACGGCACTGTCATTTCATCCCAAAGTGAGATCTTGGGAGAGGTCGAAAGGTTCTATGGACAGTTATACAAATCATCCCGAAATCCTGTTGTCGGCTTGGTCCAAGATCCCAGATCCAAGCTAACTCGGCACTATACCGAAGAAATCCCGGACATCAGCTTGTACGAGATCAGAATGGCTCTCAAACAACTACGTCACGGTAAGGCACCGGGAGATGACGGAATTACGGTAGAGCTTTTGAAGGCGGGCGGCAAGCCGGTATTAATAGCCCTTCAGAAGCTATTTAATTCCGTTATCCTCGGGGGCGACGTTCCAGAGTCGTGGACCAGGAGTGTGGTGGTGCTGTTCTTCAAGAAGGGTGACAAAGCTCTTTTAAAGAACTACAGACCCATCTCACTCCTGAGCCATGTTTATAAGTTGTTTTCGAGGGTCATTACCAATCGACTCACGCGCAAGCTCGATGACTTCCAGCCGCCCGAACAAGCCGGCTTCCGAAAAGGCTATAGCACCATAGACCATATCCTCACGCTTCGGCAGATTATACAAAAGACCGAGGAGTATAATCGGTCCCTGTGCTTAGCGTTTGTGGACTATGAGAAAGCCTTTGATTCAGTCGAAACTTGGGCGGTGCTGCAGTCCCTTCAGCGGTGCCAAATCGACCATCGCTATATCGAAGTGCTGAAGTGTTTGTATAGGAACGCCACAATGTCAGTCCGTATCCGGGATAAGAGTACGAAACCGATCCAGTTGCAGAAAGGCGTGAGACAGGGAGATGTCATCTCTCCGAAACTGTTCACCACTGCACTGGAAGATGTCTTCAAGCTCTTAGACTGGACTGGACTCGGCATCAACATTAACGGCGAATACTCACTCACTCACAATACAAGAATACAACTCACCTTCGATTCGCAGACGATATCGTCGTTATGGCAGAATCCATGGAGGACCTTGGCACTATGCTCAATGATCTCAGCAGGGTATCCCAACTAGTGGGTCTACGAATGAACATGGACAAGACGAAAGTCATGTCAAATACCCATGTCATTCCTGTACCGGTCCTAGTTGGCAATGCGATTCTCGAAGTTGTCAATCACTATGTTTACCTAGGACAAACAGTCCAGTTAGGTAGATCCAATTTCGAGAAAGAGATCAGCCGACGAATCCAACTCGGTTGGGCAGCGTTCGGGAAACTTAAGAGGATCTTCTCGTCCAACATACCTCAGTGTCTGAAAACACAGGTCTACGACCAGTGTGTGTTACCAGTGATGACTTACGGCACGGAAACGTGGTCCCTAAATGTAGGCCTCATATCAAGGCTCAAAGTCGCTCAGCGTGCTATGGAACGGGCTATGCTCGGGATTTCTCTGCGAGATAGAATCCGGAATACAGAAATCCGCAGAAGAACGGGTGTAACCGACATAGCACGAAGAATTAGCACGCTGAAGTGGCAATGGGCAGGCCACATCGCTCGACGAACCGACAACCGCTGGGGAAGAAAGGTTCTCGAGTGGCGACCACGCATCGGACGACGCAGTGTAGGACGCCCCCCCACTAGGTGGACCGACGACCTAGTGAAAGTTGCTGGGCGTCGTTGGATGCAGGCGGCACAGGACCGCACATTGTGGCGCAATATGAGGGAGGCCTACGTCCAGCAGTGGACGGCAATAGGCTGAAATGATGATGATGATGATGAAGTCTAGTCTAGTGTCTAATAATTATGTGTTAGTTAAGTCCATGCGAAACATGAATTCCTTCATGTGCATAAAACTTTTCATCGTCATCATCATATCAGTTCATCTGCGTCCGACTGTTGGGCTCAAGCCTCTTATACAATATGAGGAAAATTTACCTACTGTATCACACTGGTCAGACGGATTGATATGGGCTTTTAATTTGAATTTTCCCCCTCTTGCATCAATGTAATATGCACATTATATGTCTCTTTCTCGTTTTCTCTTATAAGGGGATATACCCTCGTTTATCACTCGTCCTTTACGACACCCACGTGCATTTTCTGATCGATGTAAACACCTTGACTACAAATAATTCCACATGGAAAACTCCTTAATCCATAGTATTACATTATTGACTAAACATTAATAATAAGCCTGCCTATATAATATATAAAGCTATTTACAAACATTTGTTATTTAATTTAGCTGTTATCTTTACGTATTCTATTAATATGCAAAATATAAGGCGCCACTTGACTTTCATCTATCAATTCAGATCATATTATTTAAGGAAAACGTTAGAACGTAGGTACAGTTCACATTTTAATAAGAAAATGACATCTGGAAAGGTTAAAGAGATTGTTGAGAACAAATTAGACAAAGCAAAAAATTCTATAGATTATGATGATTTATTAGCCGCCGCGGGTGAACTGGGCTGTTATCAATGGATTTTATTTATTTCAATGTTTCCGTTCTACGCTTTTGGAGTATTTGTATATTTCTCCCAAATGTTTATAACAGAAGTGTCGCCTAACCATTGGTGCAGAATACCGGCGTTAGAAAACTTGACGGATATTCAAAGAAGAGATCTCGGTGTACCTAAAGATAATAATTCTAGGTTTGGATATTCACAATGTTTAATGTATGAGGCTGATTGGATTAACGTGCTTGCAACCGGACAAGAACCTAATGAAACATGGAATGTAGTACCATGTCAATATGGATGGGAATTTAATAAGACTGAAATACCATATCCTACTATTGGAAGTGACTTTGAATGGGTCTGCGAAAAGAATAGTTATCAAGCCACAGCACAAGCGATTTTCTTTATAGGTTCTATTTTTGGAGGATTTATTTTCGGATGGATTGCCGATCGATTTGGAAGATTACCAGCTATCACAGCCAGTTGCATCATTGGCTGCGTTGGTGGATTTACGAGCACCTTTGCCAGAAACTTCTCTGAATTCGGTGCCGCGAGATTCGTTATGGGTATGTCGTACGACACTTGCATAATGATGGCATACCTTCTTATTTTAGAATACGTTGCTCCAAAGCATCGCACTCTCTTAGCTAACATGTCGTTTGCTATATTTTACTCTTTGTTCGTTACCGCACTTCCATGGATCGCTTTGGCTTGTGGTCACTGGAAGACTATAGCGCTATCCACTAGTTTGCCCTTAGCTGCGGCGGTTTTAACAAAATTCATCTTACCTGAAAGTCCCAGATGGCTATTGTCTAAAGGAAAGGTGGATGAAGCTATGGAGAAAATACTTGTTATTGGCCGATTCAATAAAAAAGAAGTACCGATGAAATTGATACAACAATTTAAGACGTCGGTCACTAATGAAAATGAAATATCTAATCAAAATTATAATATCTTGGACATCTTCAGACGACCTGTTTTGAGGAAAATGTTTATATTAATATGTTTAGAATATATGTGCTGTACAATTGTTTTTGATGGATTAGTTCGAAGTATTGGACAGCTGGAATACGATTTCTTCGTATCATTCTCTGTGATCTCTTTCACTGAGTTCCCCTCTGTGATTTTAGTTGCTTTTATTATGGATTATATGGGCCGAAGATGGCTTTGTGTGATCTTTATGGGAATAAGTTGCATATTTTGTATTCAAATAGTATTCGCTAGTGGTGTACAAACTGTAATATTTGCAGTTGTGGCAAGATTTGCGGTAAATATGGGATGTAGTGCTACTATGCAATGGGCGCCAGAGGTCCTACCAACATCTGTGAGAGGTTCCGGATTGGCAATAGTACATATTTGTGGATACTTAGCATCGTTCTTATCACCATATATTATATATTTAAAGGTATATATTTACTGGCTGCCTTTAGTGGTAATAGCTGCTATTGCAGGCTTTGGAGCGTTGATACCATTCGTGTTACCGGAGACTGCAATGAAAGGAATGCCACATACATTTGATGAAGCTGAGCATCTTACAAAAAATCAGCACCTATGGACTTTGCCATTTTTAGAATCCAGGAAACAGAAGAAGAAGATGGAAGAACAAATTAACCAGGGCTTTGAACTCGAAGCTTGAAGACACGCAACATTTAATTCACAATTTTATGATGATATTATGTTGGTTGAATTATAAATATTTATATAAAATTTATTTGTCAGTTATTTATCTGTCCCATATAGTGCCCAATATTGGACACGAACCATCTCCAGAATGAGAATGAAATTAACTTACTACCTCATGGTAGGCAAAAGGGTTGGTGTGGGATTGACACTGCATGAGATTCAATTAGAGGTTTCTTTCTCTAGCAAATGAAAAGGTATAGGCACTCCCACTCCGTTACCCTAATGTTTTTCAATACTACTCCCTGCACTAAGGAAAGAATTCTTTTATTAAGAGGAACTTTCATTATCATTATTTCAGCTTATCGTCGTCCGTTATTGGACGTTAGCCTCCCTCATGTTGCGCCACAAAGTGCGGTTCTGTGCCGCCTGCGTCCAACGACGCCAAGCAACCTCCAAAATGAGCCCGTAAGGTACCGGAGCTGCCGTGACTGGGATATCTGTTTTGCTCGTCATCTTAAGGAGATAATGCCGTAATCGTCACGCTTGGCAGGCAGGTTGGCGATCGCAGTAAGATGTTATAAATTTCCCAGGAGAGGGACTTTACAAACATATAATTTAACGAACACAAATTACACACAGACTCAGAACCTCAAACAGTTTGTGAATCGCACAAAGGATAGCGTGAGAATCGAAACTACTGCACTGATGTGATAGGTCGGTATTTTAAGCACTACGCTATCTTTGCATCAATTTTGTTAAATTTTTTTTTTTATTATTTATTTATTAGAACAAAAAAGTCACAATTTTAAACAAGTAATGACATTTAAAACCACTTGGATTTGTTAAAATTAATGCCATTGACAGTAGCAGTTTATAACGTAAATATGAAATACGATTTCAATTTATGTTTGATGTTTGAAGTTATAATAATATTTCTAACTTCGGGTAGTAATTCGTTTATAATTCTCGGGACCATGTAGGTAGCCGTGCGTTCACCGTAGACATTGTGTGCGCGTCTCACACACAGTCGGCTATTAGCAACAGCTCGTGTATATATAGGATGTTCAATTTTGTCTTGTACATTTGTATTAAAAAAATGCTCTTTGAGTAGTACGTACTTAACTTGTAAAAAGATAGGCAAGACGCTGCAGTATTTAAAGAGAGCCAAATGGCTCTCTTAACGAAATCATTATCTCTAACGAAATCGTTATCATGAAACATACTTTTTATTTTATAAGGGACTATGTTCTTAAGAATTTTGAGCTGTAGTTTATAGATATCTTGTAGATATGATTTATATGTACGACCACAGCTGCTAAGGCTATATTGTATATGCGATTCATTATGAGAATATTTAAGAATTTTGAGCGATTTTTGGCAGTCTCTTTCCAATGATACTTGAAATATACATATAATACAGATGTATAGATATACATTCACGCAATAGGGTGTCGTCATCCACTGTTGGACATAAGCCTCCTTTATCGCAATCTGAAATTGAAAACGGTTTGGTGGTTTAAGCGTGAAAGCGTAACAAACAAACGAACTTAATTTCACATTTATAATATTAGATTTAGATTAGAATGGTGAAATTCGAGCAAGCAGCACTTACCTGATGGTAAGGCTCATGGTTTCTAGTAATGCTTTTTTTTGTTTTTTTTTTCCGCTGTGGAAATGCAATTTACGCACTATCCCCCGCCGGTGTCAGACGAGGGGGAGTGTGGGACTCACCGGCTATGCTTCCGGAATACCCACTAAAACCACAGCGGTCCCTTCCGCGCTTTTACGGGGTGCCGGAAAAGTCGTCTTATGACATTCGATCCCCGACACCCCTACGCAAGGCTGTCTGGCCACGTCCTGTCGTCAATCAAAGCGGAGAGAGGAGATGCGCATATCGGCGCCTACTCCTCCCTACTCGCCGCCGGCGGAGCGAGTCAGCGGACGCAAGTGCTTCGCGTTCCCGCTCCGCGGCCTCCTTCCTTGTGATGACCTCCTCGCAGAAAGAGGCCATCGACGTCCAGCACCTGTCGCTGTCCAGCATCTCTGAGATGATGGTCGACAGCGACAGGTCTATTCCTATGACCGCCGACAGGTCGTGGCGCTGAGGCCCCCAGGCGGGACATACTTCCAGTGTGTGGCGCGCATCATCATTTGGCGCGCCACACTCATGGCATCCAGGGGCCTCTTCTCGTCCAATTCTGTGCAGGTACTTACCGAAGACCCCGTGTCCGGTAAGTACCTGCGTCATCCTGAAGGTCAGGTTGCCGTGCCTTCGGTTCATCCAGCGGTGAAGGTGGGGCGCAATCGTCTCGACAGTCCCCCGCCCTGCTACGGGGGACTCCAATTCTTCTCTCCACCGCCGAATTACTGTCCTTTGGGCAGTTTCTCTTGCCCTTCTCATTCCCCTCGTGGCGTTAGGTTCGCCACTGGCGCGCGCCACTGCGCGGAATCGGTAGACTTCCGCAAGCGCCCTAGCCTGAAGTGGCCAGGGTGGATCGCCCGCTAACAGTGTGGCTGCGGTCCAAGACACCGTACGATATGCTCTTATAGTTCTCACCGCCATGGCTTTTTGCGCCTTTCGCAGAAAAGCCTTATTGGAGGCAGTGAGAGAGTCCGCCCAGATGGCGGCACCGTACAGTGCCATAGACCGCAAGATGTTGGTGTATAAACGCCGACAGGACGATCCAGGACCTCCAGTGTTTGGTAGAAGCCTACTTAGCGCCGCGGCTACCTTGGTGAGCCGGGGGACGAGCTGGGCAAATTGCGGCCCAAAGTTCCACTTATTGTCTAGGTGCAGACCCAGATACTTCATCCGAGTCTGCACCGGCACGGCAACTCCAGACACACAGATTTGTGCTCTGCGGGGGAGACCTCGGCGTGGGCCGTGAAAGAGGAGGGCCTCTGTCTTTTCCAATGAGACCCTCAGGCCCAACTTGCCAATTCGGTCAACGACGAGCGCTAATCCGACCCTTGCCAGCCTGTTGGCTTCCCGGAAGTCAGTCCTCCTCATCGTGATGAGGGTGTCGTCCGCGTAACAAATAACCCCCATCCCGGGAAGGAGCCGACTCCGTAGAAGCTAGTCAAATCCGACGTTCCACAAGGTCGGACCGAGGACCGAGCCCTGTGGAACTCCGCATTCCACGCGGTGATGATGTATGCGCCCGTCTTTCCCCTCCCAGAGCACGTGCCTTCCCTCGAGGTACGCCTCCAACAGCCTCCGAAGGTACGGAGGCACCCCATGATATCGGAGCGCCTCCTTCAACGTCTCATGTGGGAGACTGTTGAAGGCATTTTTAATGTCGAGCGAGACTGCCAGTACCACTTCCTTGTTGGCCATCGCTTCGGTGGCCAGGGTTTTCAGGGCGGCCAGCGCGTCGATCGTTGACCGGCCGCGCCTGAATCCATATTGATTGTCTGACAGCCTCGGCCCGACAACCTCGAAGTGCTGGACAAGACGGTTCGCGAGCACCCTTTCAAATAATTTTGCCGTCTCATCCAGCAGCACCAGTGGTCTGTAGGCAGAAGGAGAGTCGATCGGGTGACCATCCTTCCGCAGCAAACAGAGCCTGCCGCTCTTCCATAGTTCGGGGAACTGCCCGGACCTCAAACACTCATTGAGCAGTTCCCGAAGTTCATCCTTCCAGTAGTTGGCGACGACGCCGAGAATTAACCCGGGACACCGTCCGGGCCAGGCGATTTCCTCTTCCCACGGAGTCGTGATAGAGCCACTTCCAATTCAACGTCAGTGATGAGGGGAATAGGTGTCTCCGCTTCCACCACTGACTGAGGAGCCATTAGAGGGAGAATGTGTCGCATGGACTGCGGGAACAGTTCCCCCATCAGCCTCGATAGGACAGCCGAATCCAGAGTCTCAATGATGGGGGCGCCGCAGGCACGGAGCTTATTCCGTGCTGTCTGGTACGGACGCCCCCACGGGTCCCTATCGAGGCCCGTAAGAAGCTCCTCGCGGGCCCTCTCCTTCGCCTGGCTGATGGCCAGCTGCAGAATTTTCTTCCTTCTCTTATATTCCATTCGCAGCTGGCCCTCAAGGACATCATCCCGGTCACTACGCTGTCGACATCGGACGTAGGCGCGCCGCGATCGATTGGAGGCCACCCGAAGATCAGAAATTTCGGGCGACCACCAGTAGACTTGACGTCGCGGCGGTCTCCGCCGAGCCCTCGGCATCGCCGCATCGCACGCTTCCTGCAAGACGCTTCCTGCCTTAGTAATGCTGCCAATAGGCATATATTTACACTAACAATAGACTTAAAATATTAAGTAAAGTGCTAGTCTTAAACTGCGTTTAAAGGTCAACGCCGGCTCGGCTAACACAGCAACTTATTCCAGGTCCTGCACATATGTGGGAGAAATTATCACTGAAAACCTACAGTTGAAAACCATAACGTTTCCAGGTGAAATAAATCCTCAGATCGGACCTTTTGTACCGGTGGTCGACCCAACGACGAAGGCGACGTGTTATACGGCTGGGTTACGGGTGTGGATGCTTTCGCCCCTCTGTCGCCTCGGACGGAGTGGTGCGAGGAGTGCGCCAACCGTAAAAAAAAAGAACAAAGAAAGCTTGGACTTTTAGGAGTGGATGATAATAACCACTACTATCAAATTCGGTACTTGCCGAAATCATTCACAGAATCAATTTAAAAACAGAAAAAGGTTAATGACACTACAAACAAAATAAAAACTAGGAAATTATAAACACTTTTATTTTAAACAGTCCAAAGCTATACCTATAAATCCTGTTACAAAGAAGATAATATTTAATCATTTAGTTTCCGTTTAAATCGCATTGATTTGTCAACATCCCGTGTTAGAAAAATATAATATATTATTGTATGTAGCACGAGATACACGTGCGAAAGAGATATTGGCATGTATAGATAAGGAAGTGACTCGTAACATTATAACGAACATTAGTCATTGATATAAAATGCAGGGATTCTAGTTAATCTTAAGTGAAAATTAATATAAATTACTTAGATTTAGTATTCGAGATGTTGTTAATTGTAAAAAATTCATTTGCAAGCGAAAAATTATTAACACATGTGCGTTTTGAACCCACATATATTGGAAAGCCGTTAACCAATTCGGCTAGTGTGGGTAGGTACGTATGGGACGTATGAGCAACAGTGGGATGTATATGAGCTGAGTCGATAATAAATGGGATCAAGTTCAACGTATAGTAATCATTTTTGGCTCGCAAAGAAATTTAACCTTAAATGTGGGATACCTATCAGAAACAGTGGACTTACCCTTGAAATCAATTCTAATTTAGAATCCGATTCAATTCCAATCCCACCAAACTTATATTTGGTAGTCTTAAACAAAATCGAAAATGAATTCTTCGCGTTTGCCATTGTTACTTTCACCAAATGTGCCGTATTTTATTACTTTAAATTAATAACGTTACCGAAGTTGATCACCACAAAGATGCTTTCTTGAAATTGTGCAACATTAACGATTTTAAACTACGTCAAAATCACGTCGGGAGTAGCAAATATCCGACTTAATCGACGAGAGTCGAATTCATTTAGTTAAAAAAAATCACCGAATTTGATTCCAATCATGCGCTAGTGTCGGTTTCAAGAGTACTAAATTGCTCAAATTCCAGCTGCGATTGGATTTAGGATTGGAATTGAGAGTCAAGAGTAAGCACACAAATCTTATCTGTGTTGGTCTACCAGTTAAAGTAAAACTAATAAATAACATATTAATAGACGCCTTCTTGGTTCCAAGTCATCGGAATGCACTACTCTTTATATTTGCACATTTGCATATCAATATCGTCTGCTGGTATTGTTTCGGCGTTGATTGCTAAAAAGGAAAATAAATTATTTTAGCCTCTTAGCTCATATACCTACGTTTTAGTACTGGGATCGAGCTTCCTTCACGACAGGCGGCAAATTGACATACCACTTACTGAAAAATAGCGGCAAATTAACATACCACATACACTTTACTGGTCAAATAAATTGGTATAGGTTGTATTTTGAGCATTCCATCTTTTGTATACAAATTATATGCATTTCACATTCCTTAATCTTTTTTATTTTGACACCCACGGGCAAGAAAAGGATGGCGAGTTGTTTTCTGTCATACAATGATTAGTTAATTATTTTCCTAATATTATAAATGCGAAAGTTTGTAGGGATTTCTGAATATTTCTTCCACTTTCACGAATAAAGTATTTAAAATAATGAAACTCTACAGTAATGTGCATTTATCCATGGGGTGACGGAGTAAGAATACAATTGACCATTCTCTATCTTGCCCATGGATGTCGTAAGAAAGGACTGAGGGATGTAATATGCATATAACGTCTATACAAGGTAAGTTTGAAATAAAACCCTATACCAATCTGTCTGACCAGTGTGGTATAGTAGGTCAATATCCCTCCAATTATGGAGGATGTTCAAGTCCAGCATTGGAACGTATATAGAGAGATAATGACAACAACAATGTAGCGTATTTATCAAAATCACACACACAATTACTTGGAGTCGACTCCTATGTATTTTTCTATAATGACCGGCCGCGTCCCTGACGTCAACCCTCATTAGAAATGCAATTATTGACCAGACGGCATTAAATGGAACTGACCCTGGTCTAGGTAAAGGCGTAATTTATTAAGAATACAATTTGTCACAATTTCTTAATTTTACGTGAGGCTAAAAGTTGAGGAATTATCAGGAGAGTGGGGAGCAGCATTTTCCGGGGAAAACTACTAGACCAATTGCGATTCTCAAAGCTCCTGTCGATTGCAGGCATATATGAAGCCATTGCCTCTTTGGGAGACCTACGTGAACGTCAATAACGTCAATAGGTTGGTTAATGAATGTATGGTGAGGTTTTAAACTTATTTGTCTGGTGGTGCGATAGGATAATTGAGTACCAAGTCTTGCAACTTGTGATTCAGTGGTTTCTCTCTCAAAAATTGACGCCGTGTCTGAAATTTTTTTAATGACCACACCCTGCACTAAGTCAATAATCTTTGTATTATATCCTCTTCACAGACATAATTTGCGACACAAATTACATCCAGACTCACAAAAAAGATTTGTGGATCGCATAAAGTGGTGTGTGGGATTCGAACCCACGACACTGGCACGGTAGGTCGGTATCTTAACCACTACGCCATCTGTACATTCATTTTCAGTTGTCACTGCTCATGACGAATATTGTTTACTGCAATGAGGTAATAAAATCTTAGCGTCTTCATTCAGGGAATAAACATGTACGCTGTATTTCCCGTTTTTTCTTTCTTCTTTCTTATCATATACAGGAATACACTATGTTTTTTTTTGGGGGGTGACTTACGCTCGGCGTACTCCTCGCTCCACTCTGTCCAGGCCGACGGAGGGGCACAAGCACACACCCGTAACCCACCCGTGACATGTCGTTTTCGTCATTGGGCCGATCACTGGAGCAGGGTGACTTGATGTCAGTAGTCGGCCCGATGCAATACCCCCTGAGGAGTACCTTCTCCTCGTCCGATGGACTAACGTCCCCCCCTCGGAGAGGACGTCGGTCTTTCCTCACGCAGTCCGCCTCTCGGCGGGTGATGGACTAATTCCCCGGTCCAGTCACCCGCACGAATACACTATGTTGCCGGTATGTCGTGGTACCAACCTCACGCAGAGTGGGTTGGCACCATCTATCAGACATCTCTTCGTCACCTCGCGCGCTTATTGCTCAAGTCAAATTAGGGATGTGACTTGGAGGGAAAATAATCGATTTTTTGTTCTTTAAAATAAATTGATTTTCTAATAGGACTAATCCCACCACACATTCCCACCACTGTAACTCCTGTAAGCCAGGATCCACAATGGTCTCCGTATAAGACACTGAGGTTTGACCCTCAGGAAGTCCCGGGAATCGCTTTTAATTGTCTTGGGACCCGCAACAAATTTAATTAGAAAAGAAAACAGGAGGAGTTGGAAAGATTCCACTTCCCTCCTATGCAAAGCGGGAGACATGAAGCAAAGTTGGCTGATAAGCCAGTAAATAAGAGTTTGTACAACTACGTGAAACGCAGCGGTACAGCACCACGGATTGGACAAAGCTTAATGGACCTATTTGTGAGCTTTAGGTTTGATTACAGTAATAGGTATGGCAAAAGCGCCAAAACGCACGGAAATTTTCTCGAGTTGCTACAAGATCCGAATAGTATACTACCCCAGACGTGACATGCATATTATCTAACATGACGTTCCGCTCGTTGCGCCAGAGAATGCATTCCCAAAGGATGTGATGAGCTGTTTGTTCAAAATTGGAGTTTGAGGTCGAACATTGACAAAATGGTGAATCTACTAGTGTAAAATAGAATAATTTACTTCTAAAATTCCCATGGCCTGTGAGGAATTGGGCTACATAGTGGTCAATTTCTAGCCAAGTTCTCTCCAAACGTTCACGAACAGATGGAAAGAATAGATATAGATGACGACCTTTTGTTGACGAATCCCATCTTGCCTGCCATTCGGTCAGGAGCTTATCGTTAACGACGGATTGCGGTGCAAAAAGTCTAGTAATTTTATTACGATCGCGTGGTAAAAGAAAATTGTTAGTCATGTTTTCCCTAGTGGAATAATACATGGACGCACGTTTTTGTATCTCTAAGTCGACCGTGAGTACACCTGCAAGTACTGGTAAAGCTTCGGTGCTAACTGTTCGGTATGCCTTACACAGAAATATTAGCGCTAATCGTTGACTCTGTAGTAACTTACGCCGAGCCGCGCCTATGGTAGTACGATCAGCCCAGGCCGGTGCACCATAACAGATACAGCCCAGATATGTGGCTGTATATATAATTTTAAGTGTGTTAAAACGAAGGCCCCAGGTGGAAGTTGAAATTCTGGTAAGCGCATAGAAATTTCGTTTGGCTTTTTCACCTACAGTTTTAATATGTTCAATGAACGAAAAATTTTTCTCTAGGACCAGGCCGAGGTAACATACTGACTCCTTCTTTTTAACTACAGTGTTGTTAAATTTTATACGGGGGCTCGACTGTAAATTACCTTTCAGTAAAAGATGATACGTTTTGTGGGGGGCGAAAGTAAGTCGATTTTGTATGCCCCATTTTTGTATTGAGTTGAGACATTTATCCGCCAATTTCTCCAGTCCGTCTCTAGTGTTTGACTGTATAAGTAGGAGACCGTCGTCAGCATAGCCAATCAATGAGCAATTTTGCGGTAGAGGTAGCTCAAGAAGGTCATCAAACCCTAGATTCCACAAGTATGGGCTTAACACTGATCCTTGAGGACAGCCTAACGTCAGTGATTTAGACACGGCATGGTGACCGAGTTTCAGTGTGGTTGAATCTTGTAGAAAGTACGACTGTACGAGTTGGTAGATGTTCCTAAAGCATCCACGAGCCTTCAGTTTAAGAAGTAGCATCGGCCACTATGCGTTATCAAAAGCACCTGAGATATCTAGAAAAATACCTAGTATATATTTAAAATCTGATAGGGAAACAATTTTTCTAACGGCAATGACCGCGTCGACAGTCGATTTCCCCGGGGTAAATCCAAACTGACTACGATTGAATGTGGGGCCAACCGGTAACAAACGGGGAACAATCAGACGTTCTAAGAGCTTTCCTAGTGACGGCAGTAGAGTAATTGGTCGATATGACTTCGGGTCGTCTGGTGGCTTATCACCGTGTTTCGGTATTATACGTATAAACCCGCGACGCCATAGCCGAGGAAAGATGCCTTTCGCTATATAACGATTGAAAACTAGTAACATTGAGTCGGCTGACGTTCGACAAGCTTCTTTAATCATTTTATTAGAGATTTTATCTTCACCGGCTGCTTTGTTTAGAGGAAGGGCTTTTACGGTATTTAAAAGTTCAGTTAGAGAGGGAAGGTCAGACATAGGAGATAGAGGTGGCAAAGTGGCCCACGCTCTTATTTGCGTATGATGTTCGCTATCAGCTGTTACGTTATCGTCCGGTATTAAAGTATTTATTAGAGCTTCTGTGGTCTCCTCTACACCCGTGGTGTGTTTATTATCTATTTTGATATTTTGTATATAAGCTAGGTCAACTGATCGATTGGCTTTAAATTCGTGATATAATGGAGACCACGGGCCTTCATTTTCCAGTTTTTCTACTACCCTATTTAATAACGCATCTTTAGACCTTTCCACCGCAATCCGGTAGTAAGACCTTGCAGTTCTGAGTGCAAGTGAGGACTCATCAAACGTTACTCCCGTTACACATGACTTTTTAAGTTTGTTAAATTTTCTACGTGCTCTTCGAAAGCGTCTGCGAAGTTCGGCCAGTTTATTGTTCCACCAGTCGCACCTTCTGGTGTTAGGGATAGATATGCGACCTAGGGCTATGTCAGCACAGTATATCATAGAGTGTGACATTATCTCAGCGCTTTCTTCCGCGTTTAATTCTTCGCGAGTGAAATACCCGGCACACGAGGAAAATAACGAACTAAAGAATTCCCAGTTTGCTCCCTTACTTTTATATCTATAATTGTAACTCTGACTGGGAGGATCTTGTATCAGTCTCGGTTTAAATTCGTACACGATCAGGCGGTGATCACTACACGACGCGTCTGGGAGGACGCACCACCTATCCAAGCGGACGTCCGCGCTTGATAGCGTGACGTCAATAGAAGATTCGCCCAAAGGGCTGCAAAAAGTTGGTGGTGCATCAGGTGTATTATGGATGGACAGGTTCATCTCGGCGATGAAATCTTCTATCGCACACCGACGATCAGTATCGGTGTATCTAATCTTGCCATACCACAGAGTAGATGACGCGTTTACGTCAGCACCTACTATCGTTTTACGGCCTGTAAGAGACCGCAAGACATGACGGAGATGGTTTAAGTGTGAGGTGACAGGGTCTGAGTATTGAAAATAGCAGCTCACAACGTAAACCCTACAGGATGGGGATGTAACCTCCGCGACAGCACAGTGTGATGTCATTAGATTTTGTAACGATGTGACTGTAAATTTAGAATTTGATACATATATTCCGGCGCGTGCTTTGCTATCTAATTGCACAACCCTACTGCGCAAGCGAGCATTCTGGTATTGCTCTTGAATAAGTACTATGTCCAAATTATTTTCCATAACAAGACTGTCTAATTCTGATGTAGCCACCCTATCATTGTGAAGATTTAGCTGTCCTATGTTTAAGCTATCCATTTTTAATAGTTAGTGTTTAAGACTAGTTGTTCCAGCTTAAATTTGTAGGTGGGACAGTCCGATGCGCCGCAGGGGTGATCGTAAGGTTTCTTAAAACGCTTACAAGAGGCACATTTTGGTTTAAAATCAGGTGTTTCTTTATTTGTGCATGACTTTGTTATATGTCCTTCCGTACAGTGTCCGCATGTGGGTGTTTTTTCATTGCAGTATTTAGCGACGTGACCATACTGTTGACAGTTCGCGCAACGTACAATTTCAAGGTCGTCATAAAAACGGCAGCTAGCCCAATCTATAAAAACTTTTTCTTTGGTGCTTAACAAATGGGTACGTACTTCTGGGTCGAGTTCTATGCCTATCCACTTGCGACCGTTCTGCAATTTTCGACTGCGAATAATTTTAGTGGCTTTAATAAAGTCGTCCTCTTTAATAGATATTTCGTCTTTAATATTTTGTCGATAGAGAGCGACTAGGAACGCATTGTCTTCCATAGAGATGGGGACGTCCTTAATTAGTAAGCGCGGTCGTCGACCTTTCGGTTTTTCTAGACGTAAACCCGCAGCCTTAATGGCGTCTACAGATTCCAATTTTTTAATCTGCTTTTCGTTAGTGACTCGCAGAACTACACCTGCTTTCGCGGCCTTTTTAACGCCTACTATTTGAAAGCCATCGTCAACTGGCTTAATCGCGCTCAATAACGCTTTCTTTGTGGCAGACGACGACGCGTAATCGGCTGAACGTTCAGCGGTCGGATAAGCGATAACGCAGGGAGCGCGTGACGTTCGCACCTCAACACTTGGCACAACCTTTGGTAGCTTAAGTTTTTCAGCGTAAGATAGTTTATGAATATTTGACGGCGGTTGGGTTTTAGTATGGCTTAAT
Source organism: Lymantria dispar (assembly GCA_032191425.1). Taxonomy (NCBI): domain Eukaryota; kingdom Metazoa; phylum Arthropoda; class Insecta; order Lepidoptera; family Erebidae; genus Lymantria; species Lymantria dispar. Next base: position 35,214,244 of record CM063448.1, read on the forward strand.
TCTAGCTCAATATTCGCTAATTTAGTCTCATTAGACGATGATTTCAAGGCTAAAAGAGATACAATGGTAGTAACACGTTGAGTGTAATCCATTATCGTTGTTTTGTTCGCGATGTTCATGCGAGAACCTTGATCGTTGACGATATCGTTAATTTTCGATAAAAATAACGATGCCTCCGTGACGAGATCGCAATAGTCGGCCTGTCTAGCATCGCTAATATTAAGTGATGGAGAATTTTTTGCACTATTCTCCTGTTGAAGCCTAGTTTCGGGTGTAACGTAGGCAGGCGATGGCTGGGTATAGAGCGCACGCCTGCTGTTGGCAGCGGGCGGTGACCGCGGTGTCAGCTGACTGAGGCGAAAAACTTCTTCCCCGCGATCAGGGGGTTCAGTGTCCGTATAATATTTCGACATTTTATAATGAAATAAAAGTACTCAACGAATGTAAACAAAGTAACAATCAACGAATAAAAATTATTTTGTTCGTAAAGTGACTTGTCACTACCCACTACTTAATAAAAGTTAAAGACTTACCGATTTAAGCTGGATTTTAGAATAAATAAGCACAAATACTTATCGTAATGAACGTAAACACGCACTAAACACAATAAAACACAATTAGAAACAACGCACGAGCCGATAGTTAATCCTTAAAAGGACAAAAACTATTTTTATTATACGCGCTAACTGAATTCGCACTGCATCGAGCGGAGGGGAGGAGGGGAAAATAAATTGATTATAAAATAATCGATTTTTTTCGCCCAACAGGATTATGATGACCTTTTCTTTTTTAGGAAATGTGAGCTTTATTTTCTAATATAGTACGAAACAGGCGTGACGACCTTTTTTTTTGGAAATCTGGCAATGTATAATCGATTAATTTAGAATAATAAAAAATCGATTATTAATTAATTATTTTTTTTGTAATAATCGATTATTATAAAAATTGATTATTTTTTCACATCCCTAAATCAAATACGAGCGCTTCCCCGATTTCCTGTGACGCATTACCGTCCCTTTTCCCAAATCACTTTAATAAAAATTATCCAGCATCCGAGAGAAAAATGTTATAGGTCAATAAAGTTAACCTAAAGTCTTCAAAATATACTGAGAAGAATTCTTACCTTCCTTATTTGGATCCTTATTTTTAGTTAAGATCTTATAAATAATTACAATAGCTATAACACTGACGAATATAATGAATGTCGCCAATAAATACGACCATTGGGTACGTAACCTGAAAAGAAAATTTAATCTTTGAACTCTAAGAAAATCTGTTAATATAAGTTCATTAGCAAAACGGGTGTAAACGATTCCGAAGGAATAACACGCTAAATCAGCAACGGCAAAATTGCTTTACGAACCAACTCTTGGAAAAGAAATTTCCACAGATCACATTTGAGCAGAGTTGAGGAAGGTTACTTATGTAAAGGAGGAGGAAGAAAGGCGATTTCGCTCAGTCTTCCAATTTTTGTATAGGGACGTGCAGTGAGAAAATGCATGCCTTGTTTCCTAAGGAATTTAAACAGTTAACTGTGAGGTGACGGAGTAAGAATATTCACTTTTCCTTCCTCTGGGTATCATTATACGTTAAACAGATAAAATCGCTGCAAGTGATGGAAAACCAAAATAAAAGACTGATGTTCTGTGTGGTGACGGAGTAAGAATACAATTCACCACCTTTCTTGTCCATGGGTGTCGTAAAATTCGACTAAGGGATAAATAATATGCTAATAACATCCATATTAAAGAAGGAAAACTCAAAATAAAACCGTATGCCACCACGTCTGACAAGCGTGGTATGGTAGATCAAAATCCCTTCGATAATGGAGGAGGCCCAAACTCAGGATTACGATGTGTATGGGCTGAGACTATGATGATGTATATGGCCTCAAGAAGGAGCCCTAAGCAGAGATCATCGTCTATTGCAAAGCAAGATTATGCATAATAATAGTATAAATCATCATCATCATCATCTTGCTCTTATCCCAATTACTTGGGGTCGACGCAATATGTCATCTGTTTTGACATATTGCAAAAAGTTTCGGCAATGATTTTTAAGACCGGCCGCCTGCCTGACGTCAACCCTCCTTGGGAATGTAATCGCTGACCCAAATGGTACCAGATGGAGTTGGTTCGGGTCAATCTAGGGCTCTTAGTCGTCTTTTACGACACCCACGAGCAAAGCAAGGGTTGATAGTATTCGAAGCCGCTACCACACAGCAATAATAGTATAAATATAAGCAGATAAAAAAGAAATACCTATGAATAAAAAGCGTCTTCAAGCGGTAGCAACGGTTGCTGAGGAACCTTTTCTATAGAACAAAGGGATTAAAACAAAGTAGTGAAACGGAGTCTTACCAAAGCTTAACCTGCTTCATCACTGAAATATCATCAGGGTCACATGCATTTCTTGCTTCATTCCAATACCATCCCAGATCACAAGTACACATGTCAGGTGCTACGCAAGTACCATTAAGACATCCGCCAGAGCAATGCGGTATACAAATATTTTTCTCCAGCGTTATATATCCTGGTAAACATTTACAAGTATCAGGGGCTAGACAAGTTCCGTTGATACACGGTTTAGTGCAAATAGGCTCGCATGTTCCATTTCTTTTAGTTACATTCTTTCTCCATCCAGAGTCACATTTACAAATTTCAGGTTGGATGCAAGTACCGTGCAAACAGTTATCAGTACATCGAGGCTCACAAATATGTTTTATTAACTTAGTTTCATATCCTGGCAAACATTTGCACAAATTAGGAGCGATGCAGGCTCCATTAATACAGGGGTTTTTACAAATCGGTTGACAAATATTATCGATCATATGATATCCTGCAGAACAGACACACTTTTCAGGCTCAATGCACATACCATAACGACATTCTAGAGAACAATGCGGCTTGCAAGTATTAGCGTTTGTAAATTTATAACCGCTCCGACATTCACAAGTATCTGGACCTACGCACGTTGAATTGATGCACGGTTTACTACAAACAGGTTGACATATGCCATTGAATTTTGACAAGCTGAAACCTTTATTACAAACGCAAATTTCAGGTCTTACACAAGTTCCATTGGCGCACCCAGTCGAGCAATGAGGCTCACACACGTTACTGCTTTTCTTAGCGTTTCGGTATCCTGTCAAACATGCACAAGTATCGGGTGCAACGCACGTGGAATTGATACACGGTTTATTACAGACGGGTTGACATAGGCCATTGACTTTTGACAAGGTAAAACCTTTATTACAAACGCAAATTTCAGGTCTCACACAAGTTCCATTGGCGCAGCCAGTCGAGCAATGAGGCTCACACACGTTACTGCTATTCTTAGCTTTTCGGTATCCTGTGAAACATGCACAAGTATCCGGTGCAACGCACGTGGAATTGATACACGGTTTGTTACAGACGGGTTGACATAGGTCATTGACTTTTGACAAGGTCCAACCTTTATTACAAACGCAAATTTCAGGTCTCACACAAGTTCCATTGGCGCAGCCAGTCGAGCAATGAGGCTCACACATGTTACTGCTATTCTTAGCTTTTCGGTATCCTGCGAAACATGCACAAGTATCGGGTGCAACGCACGTGGAATTGATACACGGTTTATTACAGACGGGTTGACATAGGCCATTGACTTTTGACAAGGTAAAACCTTTATTACAAACGCAAATTTCAGGTCTCACACAAGTTCCATTGGCGCAGCCAGTCGAGCAATGAGGCTCACACAGGTTACTGCTATTCTTAGCTTTTCGGTATCCTGTGAAACATGCACAAATATCGGGTGCAACGCACGTGGAATTGATACACGGTTTGTTACAGACGGGTTGACATAGGCCATTGACTTTTGACAAGGTAAAACCTTTATTACAAACGCAAATTTCAGGTCTCACACAAGTTCCATTGGCGCAGCCAGTCGAGCAATGAGGCTCACACATGTTACTGCTATTATTAGCTTTTCGGTATCCTGTGAAACATGCACAAGTATCGGGTGCAACGCACGTGGAATTGATACACGGTTTATTACAGACGGGTTGACATAGGCCATTGACTTTTGACAAGGTAAAACCTTTATTACAAACGCAAATTTCAGGTCTCACACAAGTTCCATTGGCGCAGCCAGTCGAGCAATGAGGCTCACACATGTTACTGCTATTCTTAGCTTTTCGGTATCCTGCGAAACATGCACAAGTATCGGGTGCAACGCACGTGGAATTGATACACGGTTTATTACAGACGGGTTGACATAGGCCATTGACTTTTGACAAGGTAAAACCTTTATTACAAACGCAAATTTCAGGTCTCACACAAGTTCCATTGGCGCAGCCAGTCGAGCAATGAGGCTCACACAGGTTACTGCTATTCTTAGCTTTTCGGTATCCTGTGAAACATGCACAAATATCGGGTGCAACGCACGTGGAATTGATACACGGTTTGTTACAGACGGGTTGACATAGGCCATTGACTTTTGACAAGGTAAAACCTTTATTACAAACGCAAATTTCAGGTCTCACACAAGTTCCATTGGCGCAGTCAGTCGAGCAATGAGGCTCACACATGTTACTGCTATTCTTAGCTTTTCGGTATCCTGTGAAACATGCACAAGTATCGGGTGCAACGCACGTGGAATTGATACACGGTTTATTACAGACAGGTTGACATAGGCCATTGACTTTTGACAAGGTAAAACCTTTATTACAAACGCAAATTTCAGGTCTCACACAAGTTCCATTGGCGCAGCCAGCTGAGCAATGAGGCTCACACATGTTACTGCTATTCTTAGCTTTTTGGTATCCTGTCAAACATGCACAAGTATCGGGTGCAACGCACGTAGAATTGATACACGGTTTATTACAGACGGGTTGACATAGGCCATTGACTTTTGACAAGGTAAAACCTTTATTACAAACGCAAATTTCAGGTCTCACACAAGTTCCATTGGCGCAGCCAGTCGAGCAATGAGGCTCACACCCGTTACTGCTATTCTTAGCTTTTCGGTATCCTGTGAAACATGCACAATTATCGGGTGCAACGCACGTGGAATTGATACACGGTTTATTACAGACGGGTTGACATAGGCCATTGACTTTTGACAAGGTAAAACCTTTATTACAAACGCAAATTTCAGGTCTCACACAAGTTCCATTGGCGCAGCCAGTCGAGCAATGAGGCTCACACACATTACTGCTATTCTTAGCTTTTCGGTATCCTGTGAAACATGCACAAGTATCCGGTGCAACGCACGTGGAATTGATACACGGTTTATTACAGACGGGTTGACATAGGCCATTGACTTTTGACAAGGTAAAACTTTTATTACAAACGCAAATTTCAGGTCTCACACAAGTTCCATTGGCGCAGCCAGTCGAGCAATGAGGCTCACACACATTACTGCTATTCTTAGCTTTTCGGTATCCTGTGAAACATGCACAATTATCGGGTGCAACGCACGTGGAATTGATACACGGTTTATTACAGACGGGTTGACATAGGCCATTGACTTTTGACAAGGTAAAACTTTTATTACAAACGCAAATTTCAGGTCTCACACAAGTTCCATTGGCGCAGCCAGTCGAGCAATGAGGCTCACACATGTTACTGATATTCTTAGCTTTTCGGTATCCTGTGAAACATGCACAAGTATCGGGTGCAACGCACGTGGAATTAATACATGCTTTGCTACAGACGGGTTGACATACTGCATTGAGTTTTGACGAGGTCCAACCTTTATTACAAACGCAAGTGTCTGGTTTAACACAAGTGCCATTTGGACAACCACTAGAACAATGAGGCTGACATTGATATTCTCCGGATGATTTATAACCACTTAAACACTTGCACTTGTCTGGCGCCATGCAAGTTCCATTTATGCAAGGCTTTTTACAAATTGGTGCACATGATGTGTTCCGAAAGGTGTAACCATTATTGCACTGGCATTTATTTGGCGCGATACAATATCCATGTCCACAATCATGCGTACAAATGGGCAAACATTTATATTTGTCTCTAAGATCTCGTTTATATCCAGCTTTACAAGCGCATTCTTCGGGACTTCTGCAGTATCCGTTTTCACAGGGTTTAGAACAAATCGGGTTGCATCGGAGTCTGTGTAAACACAAGTTGATAAAATTATTCAAGATAGTATATTATCTAACTACAGGAATTGCATATTGACATAACGGGATTCCCCTGATATTACAAAATGAATAAATGCTGTAATTCTAATTAATTATCGTTTATAATTACAGTATAAAACCTATGATAATTACAGAAACGATTGAAATTATTTAAGTTAAATTTCTTTATACAATTTGAGCACACTAATTTGATATTACAATTAGTACTGAAGATTTCGTTTTAATGTGCTAAATTCAGAAACTAGTAATTTTGTTTAATTTTGTAGTCCAAAACCTTTTCAGCAATGAAGTGGCCAGGTGCTAGACTTATATTTTGATGTTTAGCTGACGCTATCTAGCAGGCAGTAAGTAAGTTTATCGCTTACCACCATCTAAGTATAATAAAAACACCTTATGAGCGGCATTCTCTTGCTTAAGTCAGTGGACTGGGTTGAGGACACATGAATTTGATTTAAATAATGTTTTTGTCTCCTCTTGTGATATTTAGTTTATTAAATGATAAGACTCTCCGCATGGTGACATATTAAGAATACAATGCGTCATCATTTTTCCGCGGAGATCTCAAAAATTGGTTTAGGTGATTAAGAGATTGGCTAGTAGAAGTTTCTGTGTGATGTAGAAAAATTTTTCAGTATTATCATTTCAGCCATAATCATTTCAGTCATAATGTCTGAAATAATGAAGCTGCTTTACCACTTATAATATCAACTGCGATCGCCAACCCACTTGGTTTGCTGCATTTCCCTCCCTTGGTGGGGACTTTATCTAACATTAGACGATGGTAAACGCTCTTGAAGAATTTTGGTCATTAAAGTAGAAAATAGCCTTAATATATTCGTATTAGTATTTTTAACTTACTCGGTGTAACGATTATCTTTTTCATATTGGGGGCAACACGTCCGAATAGTTATAAGCCGCTGTAAATAAAAAAAAATTGAATAAGTAAAAAAACCGGCTAAGTGCGAGTCGGAGTCACGTACGAAGGGTTCCGTACCTTTATCTATAAAAAGGGCAAAAAAATCGCGTTTGTTGTAAGGGAGCCCCCCATAAATTTATTTATTTTATATTGTTTTTAGTATTTGTTGTTATAGCGGCAACAGAAATACATCATCTGTGAAAATTTCTACTGTCTAGCTATCACCGTTCTTGAGATACAGCCTGGTGACAGACGGACGGACGGACGGAATGACAGCGAAGTCTCAGTAATAGGGTACGGGACCCTGTTGTTATAGCGGCAACAGAAATACATCATCTGTGAAAATTTCAACTGTCTAGCTATCACCGTTCTTGAGATACAGCCTGGTGACAGACGGACGGATGGACGGAATGACAGCGAAGTCTCAGTAATAGGGTACGGGACCCTGTTGTTATAGCGGCAACAGAAATACATCATCTGTGAAAATTTCAACTGTCTAGCTATCACCGTTCTTGAGATACAGCCTGGTGACAGACGGACGGATGGACGGAATGACAGCGAAGTCTCAGTAATAGGGTCCCGTTTTTATCCTTTGGGTACTGAACCCTAAAAAAGCAATATTATTAGCTTACTAACATAAATGGTGCGTTAAGGGTGACCTGACTGTACAGATGGCGTAGCGGTTGAGATACCTACAGTGCCAGTGTCAGGAGCACAGTGGCAATGGTTTCGAAATCCCATGCAGGACAACACTTTGTGTGATCCACAAATTGTTGTTCTGAGTCTGGATGTAATTTGTGTCCGTTAATTATATGTTTGTAAAGTCCGTAAGTTTTTTTTGTTTAATCTCATAGGAAGAATTCACATCAAGAAGCTTTCCGTTGTCACATGGTGCCTTTATACTTAAGTCGGCTGGTCGTAGACTTCCAGCGATGCAATAAATTATAAAATTGTACACTACTACAACAAAATACTTACTTTCGCTGTCCTTGTATATGTTCGTGGACTCCATCTAGTACGTCTGCAAGTTCTACAACTATACGGGCGGTATGTCATACTTCGACGATACGTCTCCTTCACAACTCTTAATGATCTGTAAAAAGTTGTCATTAATATAGGGATGGGATGTGACTTGGAGGGAAAATAATCGGTTTTTTAAATAATCGATTTTTTGTTCTTTAAAATAAATCGATTATAAAATAATCGAATAATTAAAAATAAATAATCGATAATAAAATAATCCATTTTTCTCCCAACAGGATTATGAGCTTTTTTTTTAGGAAATGTGAGCTTTATTTTATAATATAGTATGAAACATTGCACGCAGTATCGTGATGACCTTTTTTTAGGAAATCTGGCAGTGAAATAATCGATTAATTTCGATCGAATTTCGAATAATAAAAAATCGATTAATAATCGATTTTTTATTATTTTGATAATCGATGGTAAAAATCGATTATTACAAAAAAATAATCGATTAATAATTGATTATTATAAAAATCGATAATGTTTTCACATCCCTACATTAATATTTCATTATCATCATCTGAGCCCGTATACGTCCCACTGTTAGGCCCGGGCTAATGTTTCATCATTTCAGCTCATATACGTCCCACTGTTGGGCTCGAGCCATCTCCACAATAGGAGGGAGATTGACCTTACTATATAATTCTAGTCAGACGGGTTGATATAGGATTCTGTTTCGAGTTTTCCTTCTCTTGCATGGATGTTTTATGCCTATTGTATCCCTTAGTCGTCTTTTACAACATCCTCGGGCAAGACAGGGAATGGTGTCCACATGGAAAGGGTTAATATTTAATATATATAAAATAAATCTGTATGGTGACGGAGTAAGAATACAATTCATCGCCCCATCTTTCGCCTGTGAATGTCGTACGTAAGAGACAACTAAGGGATTATATATACATATACACATAACATCTTTGCAAGAGCATGAAAACTTGAAATGAAACCCTATACCAACATGTCTGACCAGCGTAGGTCAATTTCTCTCCTATTGTGGAGGAGGCTCGAGCTCAACTCGTATATGGGTGATAATATAAAAAAAAGATTTAATACATCATGTCTTTTCACATTATGCATTGTCATCCGCTTATTATAGTTATAGTCCAAATTTCAAATATCTCATCAGGAAGTTTAAAATCAATTACAAAATTCTACCAAGAGAGAAATGTATAAAAAGCGAATTGATAAAAAAAATATGTAACACACACATCGTTTTCAAGATAGGGGAATAAGGAGCAAACAAACAGAGAGACAAACATTTTAAACTGGTTTTTAGGTAAACGCATCATGCAAATGAATGTGCTAGCATGAATAAAACTGGTACTTCAATTTCAAACAGATACTTCAATTTTATTTATTCGTTTAGATAGAAAATTGGTTTAACATCTTTATTGTTACATGCTGTGTGGTAGCGACTACGAATATTACCACCCTTACATTATTCGTGGATGTCTTAAATTAAAAGAGTTATAAGACTAAGATTTACACCGACCTGGGCTAATAGCTGATGCCGTCTGGTCAACAACGTCGTCAGGCAGGCAGCCTGTTATAAAATATTGCTAGAACTATTGCGATAAACCTATGATGGTAGAAGAGTAGGTACCCACCAATATAACTGCGTCAATCCCAAGTTATTAGAGTAAGAGCAAGATAATCCAACTAATATAATATTATAAACGCACAAAAACATCTTCACATACTCACAAACGAGTATGTGAGGATGTGACGATGTTTGTTGCGCTTTCACGTAAAAACTACTGAATGGATTTTGATTAAACTTCACAATACTATAACTTACATATCAGAATAACATATAGGCTATAATTCTGTGTCTCCTGTGAAAGGTAATTCAACTTGAGTTGTACCCTTTCTGTGATTTTTTAATAGAAACGATTAGAAAAAAAAATACGCTTTTTTTGGTCTATCTCACGTGCTTCTATCTGCTATAGTTTCGGAGATAATTTAGTGTAAAGTGATATAACTGACAGGATTTTGGCAACTATAATTGTGAATTTAGATACATGTCAAGTTGTAACCCCTTTAAGTAATTGATCCACACAATTTTTTCGTGCTTTGTGGTATAAGAAGGATTATATTAAAATTTACATTTTATTTTTCAGTGTTTTTGTCGTGAATATTAATATATTTAGAGTTATATCACTTTGAACCGATCTTGCTTAATACTAATAAGGGTACAACTCAATATGTACCTAATAATTTTAATTTAAAGTTACGCCCAATTAGTGATAAGTGATACATCTCGTCTTACATCATTCAACACAAAATATTTTTTACGTGTAAACTAATATAAATTGAATTGCATCTAAAATACAAACCAATCAATTTGCTTTTTATGAATAACAATCTGTGCTAAGTGATGCAAGAGCGATCACGAGGAGAGTGGCGGGGATACACGATGCTATGACGTCTTAGAATGATCCTTCTGGTTGCACTTTCTGGGAAAAAAGCGGTATTAATAATGAAGGAAAAAGAAAAAAATAAGAAAAATGTGAAAGAAAACAGGAAGGATAGAATAAAGAGAAAGCTCTTTCGTAACACTGGTTTAGAATACACCACAAAGTCAGGAAAAACAAAGAAAAGTCGTGAATTACGTGATTTAGAGACTGTTGTCTTCTGCAAAGAGAGGCTCCCATTACATGTCAGGAAAAATCTTTTCGATACATATTGAGGCCTTCTTTTTTTTTGGGGTTGGCTGCGGTCGGCGCGCTCCTCATACCACTCCGTCCGGGGCGACGAAGGGGCCTAAGCACGCAACACCCGCAACCCACCCGAACACCACGTCGCCTTCGTCGTTGGGCCGACCACCGGAGCAGGGTTACTTGTCATCAGTGGTCGGCCCGACGGAATACCCCCTATTTGGGGTACACTCCCATCGACCGACGTCCCCCCTCGAGGAGGACGTCGGTCTTTCCTCACGCGGTCGGCCTCTCGGCGGCTGACGGACTAACTCCCCGGTCACGTCACTCGCGGCCTCGGCTAGGGCACATATTGAGGCCTAGCAAGTTATGAGAGTAGATCCGATTATGTGGCGCAATGCATTGAAGTTTGCCGAGAGAATACGTCAAAGTCTTCACCAAAGCAAAAACGCAACGTCAGCTTTAGATATTTCGTTCAAAGTTCTGAGCTAACAAAACATCTAACTTGCAAACGATGTTTTTTAAAAACATTCAACCAAAGCCACAAATTTTTACAAACCGAGTGCGAAAAACTAAGGAACAATAGCGGTCAACTACCACCACGTAAAAGTAGAGTCGGTAAGTCGATTCCTGATTTCAAACTAGAAGAAATTAAAGCTCATATTGCTAGTTTCCCTTGCACAGAAAACCACTATGGCCGCAATATAACGACTAAGAAATTCTTGAATTCTGATCTCTATTTACAAGTTCTTTATAATTCGTACAAAGTGAAGACTGAAACTCCAATCAGCAAAACTATTTTCAGAAATTTTAAATGTGACTCCATGAATATGAAACTTAAGTACGCATCCGAGGACAATACAGGCAGCAGATTTGAAAAAGAAACTTAAAGAACATCAAGATGCATTTAAAGTTGCTTAAGAAGAAAAGAAAAAAAATGAGCAACTGGCTCAGTCATGTGAAGATGTAATAGTTATAACGTTTGATTTGCAACAATGTTTGCCCACCCCACACTTGCAAACGAATGTAGCATTTTATAAGAGACAGCTTTGGAAATTCAATTTGACCATACATGATTTAAAAACAAACAAAGCTTTCTGTTATATGTGGCCGGAGTGCGAAGGGAATAGTGGAGCAAACGATATAGCTTCATGTGTATGCAATTTCATCATAAGTAAACTGCCGGATTTAAATCCAAACGTCAAGAAGCTGATCATATACTCTGATAGTTGCCCGGGTCAAAATAAGAATTTGATTGTTACAACAATGCTGATGCTGGTTGTTAAACTATCTCGACAGAGGGGCGTAAGCACGTACACCCGCAACTCACCCACGTGCACGTCGTCTTCATCGTCGGGCCGACCACCGGAGCAGGGTTACTTATCATCAGTGGTCGGCCCGACGGAATACCCCCTATTTGGGGTACCCTCCCATCGACCGACGTCCCCCTCTCGGGGAGGACATCGGTCTTTTTTCACGTGGTCGGCCTCTCGGCGGGTGACGGACTAATCCCCGGTCACGTCACCCGCGGCCACGGCTAGCGCGGCATGAGGCCCAAGTACTCGCGTCTACGCCGCCCCAGTCACCGGCGGCGGATCGCCTCATCGAGGCTGCGCTCTTCGCGCAGGCGATACGCCGCCTCCTTCCGCGAGACTACTGCCTCGCAGAAGGCTGCGACCGCATCCCAGTTTCCGACGCTGCCGACCATCGCCCTGGCGATAGTCGGCAGCGTCAGGTCGGCAAAAGATTCCATACCATAGCTGTACTGTTATGTTTTGTACTAAGTAGATTTATATTTATAGTTGCGATAGCTGCGTAAGATTGATATGCGCCATTTCTTAATAATTCAAACTGAATAAAAAATAAATAAAGAAAACCTTAATAAACGTTAATGTTTTTCTAAAAATTGTATTCATTTACACCATAAATAAGTATATTAATGAGGGGTATAACTAGACTTGTATCATTTAACACATATTTATAAAAATTAGAATTTTGGCAAACTGATACAATTCTGCAAAAATATAAAAATTAGAGATTGATGAGTAAAAAAATCGAATCCTTGGAGTAGGATTTGTATGATTTGTTTCAGCAACAATGTGTTTTGAGCATTTTCTTGGAAGTTATTCGATTTTTTTACTAATTCTATATCAGTTTACACAAAGACAACATAACGGTGGAACTTGATTTAACTCTACTTGTATCATTTGACACGTAATTTTAACACATTTTATAAACAAAAAAGGTACAACTGCTAGGTTTTTCACGAATTACTTAAAAATTATAATATTTACCATAGTACTTAAAATACACAATGAAAGTGAATGCTTTTATCTACCATAGGAGATACTCAAGTGTAATCTAACCCACTAAGTACACGAACTAGAATTTTTTAAACCTTTATTTTGCTCTCCTGTAAAGTTGTGATTTTTCAGTTGTATCACTTGTCACAGGAGGCACAGAATTTATCTCGATATTCCTACGGGAAGCGGAACCACGGGTGAAACCGCAGGGCGCTGCTAGTGATGATATATATAATCTCGATGTTTTCGACTATATGCTTTTAACCCCTTTGGGTTGAAATGCTCAAAATTATTTATTAGTGCTAGTTTACACCAAAAAATAGATCGGTATACAAAATTTCACATTTTAGGCTCAATGGTTTCGGCTATGCGCTTTTCACCACCTTAAGGGGTTGAGTTTCCTAAAAATATTTCTTAGTGCTCCTTTACGCCAAAGAAAAAGAGAACCGTGTACAAATTTTTACGTTCCTAACATCAATATTTAAGGATTTTCACTTTACACTTTTTATCCCCTCAGGAGTGGGACTGCCAAAAATTATTTTATAATGCTTGGTAAGCATAGTCCGTAATCACCTCCGTTGTTGCGTTAAAGATACAGTGTCACAACCCCTTTACCTTACCGTAGTAGTAAAAACATTTTGAAAGATTATCAAGAGTATGAGCAGCAGCTCTGCCCTGGGAACCATATTGCACGACCTCGACTATCAAGCGTAATTTTGCCCTTTCCCTCCTAGACGACGTCCTAGTTAAACACTAAAGAGCCTGATAGTAAGCACTATTAAGTTCCTTATATTCTTGAGCACACTCACAGTTAATATAGAATTGAAAGCACTAAAATAAATTACAATTAATACTAATTAAAAATATATATTTACGTTTTGTTACATATCTGAGCTTCTGTATAAATTATAATGAAAATCGTAATCAGTACGAATGCGAAACATGTCCGGCTGGAATACATTTTTGTGATAACTGAACATGTATTGATGCTGGACAAATGAGATTTTATTACGCTATATAGGTATATACACATTATTTATAACCAGGATACATATATGATTCAGGCATTAGATATGTCAGGCAAATAGATATGGTAGTAGGGAGTTATCCGTCAACTTTGTGATGTGTGGTAGCGACTACGTATATTACCAATACTTATATTAATTGTGAGTGTTGTAAAAATCTATTAAGAGCTACATCTATGTAGTTTTATGTATTTATGTAGGCGTTTACCCAAGTGTACTTGGGTAAACGCCTACTAATGCTGAACTACCAAGCGGGGTTGACGTCAGTCGTCATCAAATATTAAAACTATTACCAAAACTATTGCAATACGTATGATGAAGGAGGAGTATTGCATCAACCTTGGGTAATTGGGATATGACCATGAAAATGATGATAAGTTAGGCCCCTTACTTTGCCCCTAACAACCTTAGTGCCGTTATTAAACTGCTTGTCAAACGTTGGAATTAGAACAGAATGATCCGGTCTGGGGTAGTACCACACTCTCGCAGAAAATCGACGTCCAAGTAGTAGCAATTTGTTACTGCGCTTCGTTTGATGAGCGAGAGAGCCGGCAGCCCAACTTACTGAGGGTGTTTGTGTATGGTTTTGGTGATACCGTTAGTTTCACCAAACCTCACTGCACGCATTCACACTCCCTTCACTTTCTTTACGGTAGGCAGCGGCTTTAAAAGGTCCATGAGCGGCAGTAACACTTACCATCAAGTGTACCGTTTGCTCGTTTACCACCGCTAGCAATAAAAAAAAACAATTACGAGATACATGGAATTTCACTATTATTATAAAAGCTCAGGTTTTAGTCACGTAGTTGTTAAGTATGCATGCAGTCTTATGCAATAAAGACGAGTATGAGCCAAATTATTATTTTTTTCACCTTTTGTCTGGGAATGATTAAAAATCATAATTATGATTAATACGTGAAAACTAAAGGGGGAGAGGGGGTCTTGGTATAAACCGAGGGGAGGGATGGGTCGAAAAATCTAAAAAACACATAGCATGGGTATGTTCCCTTGCTATGTGATTCTAGACACGCGCGCAAACACACACAAGCATGAAATACACACAAACAAACACACATACACATTTACATACAATCTATTCTAACATCTGCCATGCAAGCTCTTACACATATTCTGTTTACACTCAATATAATAAAGGTCCTCGTGGATTTCCTGGTCACCTGTACTACAGGTAGATCTTCTACCTACCATGGGCACCCGCGATCCGCTACTAGTACTAAGATCTATGTAAATTTGTGCCATGGGTGTCGTAAAAGATGACTAAGAGAAATATGCAGGTCTGACTAGCATGAAAAGTAGGTCAATGCCCCTCCCATTGTGGAGGAGGACTGAGCCCAACAGTGGGACTTATATAGGCTTAGACTTATATAGACTTATATAAAAAATGAAAGAATGACTTTTAACTGTTATCAATAAAAAATACTATAGCATAGTAGGGGAAAGGAAGGCAAAACGGGCCCTGTGGGCAAAAACCTTAATATTTTTGAAACGGGTAACGTCATCTATATTTTTTTTACGTCAAAATGTTAGTAGCTATGTTGCCACTATAGCTCAGTGTACTTAATTCCACCGGCCGCACGTGCACTGATTTAGCAAGACAAGTTATTTTTTTTAGATTTTGATGTAAAATTTGCATTTTTCAATTGGCCTACAGTTTGGTTTGGTTTGTAATAGGGTGCTCTAATAATAACCGCATGTAACCTGACGTATGATTAAACTAATAACGAAGTATACTGACTATATCTCAATTTAAGACCTCTAAATTTTAAATTTTTGTTATTAATATCAAAAAGGCAAAACCTACCCAGGTAAAACGGACCTCTTATAAAGTAACGTAAATGTTAACATAAATGCAATGCGAATATAGACAATGGTTTTACATGGTAAATAATTATAAAAGAAAATCAAATCGAAATTCTTAGGGTAAAACTAGGATGGAAAATGCAATCGAGAAAGTAGGTGGTAGAGAAACTACTTAAAAAGGTTTTTATTCAATTGCTGGTATCAAAGACTACTTTGAAGAGAAAGTTGAAGAAATATAAGTCTACTCAAAATATTAATACAGCCACGCGTAAAAACTGAGTAGATTTGAACAAGTTTTTACGCAAGTTCAAGAGATTGAATTAGCTACCTATGTAAAACAAATGGAGAGTCGTTTATTTGAATTAACCACGAAAGATCTACTGAAGTTTTCATATGATCTAACCGAGGGAAATAATATAAGATAGAGTTTTGATATTAGCAAAAAGATGGCAGGTAGAATAGGAGTAGAAGATGAGGATGATGCAACAGTATTTCTATGTGAAAGATGTGCTAACTGATTAATTTTATGTAAGTCCGTTTTGCCCTCATATGTGGTCCGTTTTGCCTGACACATGAAGGTAAAACGGACATATTGAAGGTATTAGAAATCATCTAATATCTTCATTGTCTGTGATTTTATCAAATTCTGATTAATACGTAACGTAGAGTAAAGAATGTTGATTAATAATACTTTGAACAAGTGTTATAAAAACGACAATTTTCGTTTTTATGATTATTTTGTGTTAAATGGTCCGTTTTGCCTTCCTTTCCCCTAATAGCACGCTATTGTAGTGGAAAATGTACAAAACATACTAAATGGAATGTAAAATATATGTAATGTTTATAGAATAATCAATCCAAGACTATAGATGGTTATATCTTGCGTTTCCTTCACCTATAGGAGTCCGTTCTTTATTAATACTAGCAAGTTTTCACCTGCGTAGTTGCCGTTAACAGGGAATTATCAGGATAGAATATAGCCTAAGTTACTCCCTATATAGAGAGCTACCTAGTTGTAAAATATTATTAAAATCGGTCACTCAATTCAGAAGATTACCAGGCACAAACAGACAGACAAAAAAACTAGTTTATAGGCATAGGTATCGTGCAAATATGATAAAAAAGCCTAATATTTTGATATTACAAACAGACACTTGAATTTAATTTATTATATAAATTATGTAGTAATATAAATTATGTAGATGATAATACAGATTGGTTGTGAGCAGCTCCTCATTCAGCAATTTCCTTGTTATTTAAAATATACTGTTTTCTTTTTAACTTTTATTGTAAAGTGTAGCGTGTTTTGCCTAACGAAATTTTGTATTTTCAGCGTTTGTAACATATTGTGGTGTTGGTCATGCTCACTGAAGGACTTACTTGCGGTAGCTGCGTGGAGCGGGTCTCTCCTTTCCCTCCATAGTGGTTGAGGGGAGTGATGGCTGCTCTAGTAATTAACTCGTGATCGGGTGCCGCCTGTGGGATCTGGTTCAGCTATAATCGTTTGAATTATATTACGTATCTTGTGGTTCGAAGGGCATCATACTGGAGTTCTTACAAAACTTGGACACAATTTTATATCTAGTAAGAAGAAAAAACGCCGCCTAAGTGCGAGTCGGAGTCGCGCACGAAGGGTTCCGTACCATTATTTATAATAATCGCGTTTGTTGTATGGGAGCCCCCTTAAATATTTATTTTAATTTGTTTTTCGTATTTGTTGTTATAGCGGCAACAAAAATAAATAATTTGTAAAAATTTCAACTGTCTGGCTATCGCGCTGAGTGGCTGGATCTTTTCAGTAGCGGACGCGTTCCGATCCGGTGGTAGTTTATTTTATTTTTTTTTTGGAAATTTAATTTAATTTTGTAAACCTGACCATATGTAGGTGCCCTCTCAGGGTTTACGCATAATAATTGATATGAATTTGAATGAAAATTTTCCCTGTGGTAACGGCATTTAGAATTCTCCACCCCCTATCTTGCCCGTGGGTGTCATAAAGGACGACTTAGTGATACAATGTACATATAGATAACATCTATGCATGAGAAGGCAAATTTGAAATAAAATCCTATACCAATATGTGACTAGTAGATCAATTGACCCAGACAGATAGAAATGGAGGGAAATTTCCTTCCTATTATAGAAGAGGTTCGAGCCCAGCAGTGGATTTTTTTTATTGCAAACGGTGGCAAATGAGCAAACAGTACACCTGATGGTAAGTGTTGCTGCCGCTCATAGACCTTTACAAGGCTGCTGCCTACCGCGAAGAAAGCGAAGGGAGTGTGAATGAGTGCATTGAGGCTCGGTGATACCAAGGGCACCACCAAAACCCTCCACACGCAAACACCTTCAGAAAGTTGGGCTTCCGGCTCTCTCGCTCACCGAACGAAGGGCAGTAACTAAATGCTACTACTACTCAGACGTCGATTTTCTGCTCAGTGTGGTACTACCCCGGACGGACCGGCCCGCGGTCGTAGACAGATAACTGTCGACAGTGTGGTCCTACCGCTCCTATATCATATGAGATGATAAAATAATATAAAGTATTTAGGGGTTGATTACATATGTAACAATTTACAAATATTTGTAGAATATGAGTTTAAAGAAAGTCGAAGAAAGATAAAAAATGATAAAATTAATAACAGAGAAAGATCAATGACATGCCTAACCATCATCGGTGTGTACATTATATAGTCCATTGTATAGTCCATTATATAGGCCTTGAAATCGACAGCAGCACAACTAAAGAATCCAATTATTAATAAATCTGATTGAAATGTATAAAGTCAGTATTTAATCTATAATCTATTTGTGCATTTTCGAATGTTCATTAGAAATTGAATAAATCAATGATTACGTTCGCATAATCAAGACAAACGTTGCCTTAACATCAGCTAAAAGGTCATCGACCGTTAGTATTATACCTATTATACCGACTACACGTGTTAAATGCCTACATGTATACTTTTCATAATATATAGAGGACCCCGTGCCGCCGACGCAACCACTCTATCAGAGCCAGCCGAATACCGAACCGAGGCCTTTCGGGCCGGAGTGTCCAACAGGCAATGACATCCCGGCGGACGTTGCCCGGCCAGGCAGCCAGCTCGCGTAAGGAGACATAACCGCCCTCCGCCAGCGTTGCCGAGACCCGTCGGCAAAGACCAACGAGCATCTCCGCTTCCAAGTCTTAAGGGGGACGTCCTGCCAACGCATGCTCGCACGCTGCCTCCGTCGCCACGTCCTCCGAGTGGGACGGTCAGGGACTCCACCTACACGGATGCGCCGTACATGGCCATTGACGGAACCACCGCCGCATACAGCCGTGGACACGTAGCGCTGGATCCACCCACAAACGGCATGAGCCAAAAAAGGGTGGAGGCCGCGCCGACAAGCCGCAGAGCAAATTGGTGAAAATGCTCCCTGATCCACTATCGCCCGTTGAGGACCAGACCCATCTGAGCTTGTATGTTGATGGGGACCAAATTGACGGTAATCGAGGACCCGGCAAGTAGATCGTTGCAAGGCCCATGAAACAATAGGGCCTCCGTCTTATTTAGGGCGACCCTTTTTTTTGGGTGGGCTATGGTCAGTGCACACGCCATCCAGTCCATCCCGGGCGATGAAAGGACGGTGCGCGGCCATCGTAATCTCTCTCCTTCTCCATTAGCCGATCACCGGTACCGAGTTCCTTGTCGTCCGTGGCCACTCCGGCCGGATACTTTTTCGGGTACTCTCCTTTTCCAATGCCCCTCCCAGGACGTCGGTCACCCTCGCGTGGTCAGCCTCTCTGCCAGTGACGGACTAATCTCTAGTCCAGTCACCCACGGCCTCAGCTAGGGCGGCATCAGGCGCAGGTACTCGCGCCTGCGTCCCCCGAGTCGCCGGCGGCCAACCGTGTCGCCGTACAGGTTCCTCTCGCGCACGCGCCGCCGCCTCCTTCCGTTAGATGACGGCCTCACAGAAGGCGGCGACTACGTCCCAGTTCCTGATGCTGCCGAGCATCTCCCTAGCGACAGTCGGCAGCGTCTGGTCGGCACTGATGATTGCGACGAGTTCACGGCATTGCGACGAATTCACGGTATTGCGACGAGTACACGGCCACCTTAGCCTTAACGCCTCGATTCGCCTGACAATTGCCGATATCATGGGCGTACCCAGGTAGGGGCAGGGGGGGGGCTTCAGCTGCCCCCCCCCTAGAAGATAAAATGTTAAGAGATGAATTTTCGAAAATCCTTTCTTAGTGCTCCCGTACGCTATAAAGGGAACCCCTGTGCAAAATTTCATGGTTCTAGCTCTTATATTTTAGGCTCTGCGTTGATATGTTAGTCAGCTTCTCCTTTTATATGTATAGATAAGCACCTAGCGTATAAAAAATCTGACTTGCCCCCCTCTGGCCCAGAACATGGGTACGCCCCTGGCCGATATTCCGAAGAATCGACCCTAAGGCCGACACCTCCCTAGCCGAGATCGCGTGTGATCGGACCGGGGAATTGTCCGTCACCCGCGGAGAGGCTAACCGCGCGACGGCGACCGACGTCCCAGGACGTTGAGAGGTGAGGGTACCCGAAAGGGTATTCCGTTGGGCCGACCACTGATGACAAGTCACTCTGCTCCGGTGGTTGGCCCAACAACGAGGTGACGTGGGTACGGGTGGGTGACGTTCCGCGCGCCGTCCTTTTATCGCCCCGAACGGAGCAGACCGCGCGTGCGCTTACCATAGTCCACCCATAAAAAAAGGGCCGACCCTTGCGGAACACTGCATGACATAGACGTCCGCACAACGTCCCCTATTCTATTGCGATCATCGAACGCCCCTTTCTGAAATCGAACTGGGCGTCCGGCAGATTGGGACCACAGGTCCTGCCTAAGTCCTGGCTGCTGACAGACGAACGTTTGGTATTGCATCCTAGTTTCAACGAATGGCAATTGATGGCGGTGTTAAGGCCAATTGGTCCATTCTTTTCCATGCGATGACAGTTCCTATACTTAGGGTGGATATTAAGACATGAATTACGTGATCAGTCGCTCGATTTGCCGCCCCTCTGGATGTGCCGCCCGTGTGCGGTGCACGCGTTGCACGCCCGCTTACGGCAGGCCTGTTAATATACCCACTATCAAGAAAGGAAATTGTATTCTTACTTCGTCACCATACGAAATATTAATTAATAACAATATATTTAATTTTCCTTAATGTGTATCATTTATATTGCTTGCCTAAGTGATACCAAAAATTTAGGAGTCGATGGTAAAAATTGGCATTCGATTTCTAATACGCTTTACATCACTAGTTTATAAAAGTAGGTAATTTAAAACATCAAACAGACTCGTAAATAAAAATATTTCTTCGACCATGTCACCAGTTCCTTTGAATCACTTGTCTACGAACAATAGAAAATAGTAATACTAAACCATGAAAAAATCAAATAAAACGTCATCACTTTCAAAGACTTTAGAGTTATATAATTTAATGAACACATTATTCTACGTTTTCGGTATAAAAAATATTATTACCGAAGTATTATTTTTACCGAAATCTTTTATAAAAATATACGATAAAATAACAACGTTTTCTAATGTACTTCTATTTATATACACGATATCTAACTTCGCATCGTTTTATACGCAAAGAGATTTGCCAATATTTCGCTATTGCCTAAGAAATACTTTGGCAATTGTGTCTCCGTTAATATTTTCATATAACGCTTATTTCAATTACAATAAATCAAGCATAAGAAATTTAATATTTGAGCTTATAGTTACATTAAAGCAAGAATACAATAATAGAAAAATCGAAAAGTTAATGTTGAGAAAAATAAAGATTTTCTTGTACACATATATGGTTATAAACATGATGGATATGGTTATTGTAACAGTAATGGGTATTATTCGCTTCATCATTACTGGTAAGATAATAAATTACCACACATAAAATTCTCATTGCACATTTTATTTTTATGGTATAAATCTGCTTTTATCTCAATAAGTTAAGAGTCCGTAGGATACTCCGTGTGGTGATGGAGTAAGAATACAATTTACCACCCCTTCTCTTAGCCGTGGGTGTCGTAGAAGACGACTAAGGGATATATTATACATATAACGTTTATACAAGAGAAGGAAATCTCGAAACAATATCTAATCCAATTATATAATCAATCAATATCCAAATTAATCTAATGCTAACACGTCTAACCAGCGTGGTATAGTAGGTCAATTTTCCCTTCAATAGCGTAGGAGGCCCGAACCCGATAGAGCGACATATATGGCTGAGATGATGATGATGACTTAGGGTTGACGCAACGGTTTTGTGGGTTGAATTCACTCTGTGTAATCCAAGATTGATTGTTTCGAGGCTAAGTGTCATCATCTCCGGTCATATATGTCCTTCTAATGAACATAAGCAATTTCCCTCCTTTTTTTTTTTTTTTTTTTTTTGTGGGTGGGCTGCGGTTGGCGCGCCTCCGCACCACTCCGTCCGGGGCGACAGAGGGGCTTAAGTACGCAACTCCCGCAACCCACCCGAAAACCACGTCGCCTTCGTCGTTGGGCCGACCACCGGAGCAGGGTTACTTGACATCGCAGGTGCTTACCGGACATGGGGTCTTCGGTAAGTACCTGCACAAAATTGGAAGAGAAGAGGCCCCAGGATGTCATGAGTGTGGCGCGGCAATTGACGATGCGCGCCACACACTGGAAGTATGCCCCACCTGGGGGCCTCAGCGCCACGTCCTGTCAACGGACATGGCAACAACAGACCTGTCGTTGCCGACCATCATCTCCAAGATGCTCGGCAGCGACAGCTGTTGGTCGTCGATGGCCTCCTTCTGTGAGGCTGTCATGACAAGGAAGGAGGCCGCGGAGCGGGCACGCGAGGCGCTTGCGTCCGCTGACTCGCTCCGCCGGCGACGACCAGGGAGGAGGAGACGCCGCTATGCGCTCCTCCACCCACCACTCTGAATGACGACAGGACGTGGCCAGAGGGCCAAGCGTTGGGGTGTCGGGGATAGAATGTTATCAGACGATCTCTCCGGCACCCCGTAAAAGCGCGGAAGGGGCCGCTGTGGTTTTAGTGGGTATTTCGGTCACTTCAGTGGCCGGCGAGTCCCACACACACTCCCCTGTCTGTAACCGGCGGGGAATAGTGCGCAAATGCATTTCCACAGCGTGAAAAAAAAAAAAAAAAAAAAGGGTTACTTGACATCAGTGGTCGGCCCGACGGAATATCCCCTATTGGGGTACCCTCCCATCGACCGACGTCCCCCCCTCGGGGAGGACGTCGGTCTTTCCTCACGCGGTCTCGCGGTCACGTCACCCGCGGCCTTGGCTAGGGCGGCATGAGGCGCAGGTAGTTGCACCTGCGCCGCCCCAGTCGCCGGCGGCGGATCTCCTCATCGAGGCTGCGCTCCTCGCGCAGGCGATCCGCCGACTCCTTCCGCGAGATCACTGTCTCGCAGAAGGCTGCGACCGCGTCCCAATTCCCGACGCTGTCGACCATCGCCCTAGCGATAGCCGGCAGCGTCAGGTCTGTACCGATGATTGTGACGAGTTCACAGCACTGCACTGCCCAAGCCGCGCAGGCCTCGAGCGTATGGCGCGCCGTGTCCTCGTCGCAATCGCAGTGGTGGCAGGACGGTGTACTCTCCCTCCTAACGACCTTGTGCAGGTATATGGAGAAGCATCCATGCCCCGTCAAAACCTGCACCAGTCGGAAGGAGAGCACCCCGTGCCGCCTCTCCAACCACTGCATGAGCACCGGCCGGAAGGCCTCCACGGTTCGCACCCCGAACCGAGGCCTCTCCAGCCGGACTGCCCAACAGGCAATGACGTCTCGGCGGTCGTCGATGCGCCAGGCGGTGAGCTTCCTTAACGAGATCACACCGCCCTCCACTCGCACCCCCGTCACCCGCCGATACAATCCGGCGAGCATTTCCGCCTCCAGGTCCCACGGGGGAGTCCCGGCCAATAGGCACGCTGCCTCCGTCGCCACCGTGCGGTATCCGCGGATGGCCCTGACCGCCATGGCCCTCTGTGGTCGCCACAGAAGGGCCCTAAGTCGGACGGTCAAGGACCCCGCCCACACCGGTGCGCCGTACAGCGCCATCGACCGGATGACCTCCGCGTACAGCCGTTGGCACGTAGCGCTCGGTCCGCCCACGTTCGGCATAAGCCACGATAGGGCGGACGCCGCGCCGATGAGCCGTGGAGCGAGCCTGCGGAAATGGTCCCGGAACCACCATCGCCCGTCGAGCACCAGGCCCAAGTACCTCATATGGGCCCGGATGCTGATGTCAACCGAGTGGACGGTGATCGAGACGCCGATGGGAGGGCTCATATGGCGGCCATGGAACAAGAGGGCCTCCGTCTTGTCCAGGGCGACCCTCAACCCCAGCGCCTTGATCCGCCTGAGGACCGCCTCGGTACCCAGGGACCCTCGGTCGCCAGGCTTACCGCCTCTTCTAGCGTCCCACCGCGGGCTGTGACGAGCGTGTCGTCGGCGTAACAAATCACGCCCAGCCCGGGCGGGAGGCTCCCCCTCAACGCCCAGTCGTAGCCGATGTTCCACAGGGTGGGTCCGAGGGTGGCGGAGGTCCGCACGTCATGGGTGTTCGCACAACGTCCCCTGCTCGGTTGGTGCAGAGGACGCTGCGCCCCACCAAATAGTCTGCCACTAGCCGCCTCAGGTAAACTGGCACCCCGTGATACCGGAGCGCCTCCCTGATGCAGCTGAATGGCAGACTATTGAATGCGTTGGCGATGTCTAGGGACACCACCAACAGCACTCCCCCGCCGGTGACGGCCTCAGTCGCCGCCACGACCTTCAGGCGCAACAGAGCCGCGATCGTCGAACGACCCCTCCTAAACCCAAACTGGGCGTCCGAAAGATCGGGCCCCGTGCCGACGAGGTGCCGTTCGATGCGGGCAGCTACCACCCTTTCCAGTAGCTTGCCCGTGTCATCGAGCAGCACGATAGGCTTGTAGGCCGAAGGCGACTCCAGAGTCCGTCCCGGCTTCGGCAGGAGCACCAGCCTTCCCTCCTTCCAGCACCCAGGGAACCGTCCGGACGCTAAGCACGCGTCGAACAGCCCCCTGAGGCGGGGTCCCAGGTGTTCGAGGACCAGGGCCAGCACACGGTTAGGAACACCGTCGCGCCCGGGAGCGGTAGACTTTGCGCGCATGCGCGTCACCGCCACCCCCATCTCGGGTTCCGTGGTGGGCGGGACACTGTCGTCATCGGCCTCCCGGTCAGTGTCTGGCGGAGCCATGACCGGGAGCGTGTGTTCCGCCCGCCGCGGGAACAGGTCCTCGACGACTCGGGTGAGAAGACCGGGCTGGAGAGTCTCGGTGAGGGGAGGGCCCCGCGCGCGTAGTCTATTCAGCACCGCGCGATAGGGGCGTCACCAGGGGTCACGGTCGAGACCGTCCAGCATCTCCTGCCGACTGACGTTCTAGGCGGAGCGGACGGGCAGCCTGAAGGCTGACCGCGCATTGCGGTAGCCCTCGTAAAGCACGGCCTCCCGCTCCGCGTCGCGATGACGCCGCCAGCTGCGGGTGTAGGCCCTCCGGGCGCGAATACACGCGGCCCGGAGATCCGCCAGCTCCCGGGACCACCAGTGGACCCCCCTCTTCGGGGGCAGACGCCGTACCCGGGGCATGGCCGCATCGCAGATCTGCGTTAACGCACTGCGAATGCGGCCAGCCTCGGCGTCCACCCCGTCCAACTGGTGGGCAGAGGACAGCCACGAGTATACGATGGCTGTCTCCGCCAGCTGGTCCCGGTCTAAGCGACCCACAGCCCATCGCGGGAACGCAGGACGCCTATCCGCCCCGTGACCCCTGCTGGGCGTCGGGATTGCCAGGGAGACCTCCATCCGGATATACCGGTGGTCCGACAAGGTCTCAACCTCCTCCACAATGCGCCAGCTCCCCACGCGTGCGGCAACTCTGGGGCTAGCGAACGAAAGGTCCACTATCGACCCGCCCCGTAGTCGCACGCACGTATGCACCGAGCCCCTGTTCAACAAACAGAGGCCCAGTGCCGCCGCCCACAAGCAATTTCCCTCCTGTCTCCATATCTCCATAAAAATTGACCTAGGGTACCAAGCTGGTGAAACGGATTGTGATGTTATATTCATATTAAAGCTTTTTTATTTATTTTTTTTTTTTGTCTTTTACGACACCTGCGAACAAGATATGAAATTAAGGAATTGTATTCTTTCTGATTCATCGCCACACGGAAAGTGAGTCCTGAGGCCTAATCTCTAGGCCTAAGGTGTAATCTCTTCTTCTATTACACATATTGAAATAGTTTTGGCAATAATTTTTGATCGGCCGCCTCCCTGACGTAAGTTTTCCATAATAAAGTTATCGTTAACCAACCTGCTTCAGATTTCTTAGTCGACACCTGTAAGTAATGAAGGGTTGGCAGTATTCATAGCCACCAGAACATACCATTTTTAAAATATAAGTAAAAATGAATTAAAAATTATGTGTGGTGACGTAGTAAGAATACAAACAGCGCCTTTCTTGCCCGTAGCTGTCGTAAAAGGCGACTAATATGCATACAACATCTATGCAAGAGAAAGAAAACTCGAAATAACACCCTGTAGCAACCCGTCCGACCAGCACGGTATGGTAGCTCAATTTCCTTGCCATTGTGGAGGAAGCTCGAGCCCAGCAGTGGGACGTATATGAGCTGTGATGATGATAATGATAATAATGATAAGTCAATTAAAACCAAGCTTTTATTTAGTTTACTAAACAAATTAACGGGGTTGAATAGAAAATGTAATCCATATTTAAGTGGCGGCCATATTGAATTTAGCGTGACTTTAGTTTCACCATTTTTTACTTATTAAGATCTTTCATTTCATACCTGTATTAAAGGCTTCAAAAGAAAAACGTAATCAGCCATATTGAAATTATTATGTGAATGATTATTATATACTATAAATAAAACTATTTTTACGGATTTTAACGCGTTTGTATTTGAATTTTGACTCCCCGACGACGTTTCGAACACTTTTTAGCGTTCATGGTCACAAGCGGACTACGACTAAAAACAAGCCGTTGGAAGTGAGACATCTTAGTCCGCCGTCGTTATTACACAGATTAAATACTACATTACCATCAGAACCAAAAGTATATATTTTCGGCATAATCAGATACCGATAAATCCCAATTTATCGTGAAACCCAGCAAGTCTTGTAAAAACCTATTTGTGGTAACTCATTTCAGCAAATGTTCCAATCAACATTCCTACTTTTTACATTATTTGTTATATTTATCTGCAGATGAGCCCTTCGCGGTGTTCGTAACAGCTTGGCCGAGTATACAAGACAGATCGAAAGCTGGTCAAGTAGTCAGATGTGTTTACCACTTAGCCGCATGTTTTTTCATACTGAGAGTAATAGCCGCCTTGTCTGTGTTAATGATCTTACTGTTATCATTAAGTCATCAATATATGAATCTGAAGCAGTACTTTTACGATATCAATGATATATTTAACGAGGAAATAAGCATTGTTGATAAAGAAAATAAGTATGAGGCAGCTTATAAGAAGGGTATTCGTCAGCATACAATAACTTTACGGTAAGTATTCGTTATGTAGAGGATTATGCTCGATATTTCTCTTTGTGAAAAAAGTCGGAGTACGTAAATACGTAGCAGAACGGGTGTGACCGATATAGCTTGCAGAATTAGCACGTTGAAATGGCAATGAGTAGGTCACATCGCTCGTCGAACCAACTACCGTTGGGGAAGAAAGGTTCTCGAGTGGCCATCACGAATCAGACGACGCAGCGTAAGACGACTCCCTACAAGGTGGACTGACGACGATCTTGAAAGTCGCAGGAAACTGTTGAATGCAAGTGGGACAGGATTGTGCCGAGTAGCATTTGCCTGGGGAGGCCTATGTGCAACAGTGGTCGTCTATGGGCTGATGGATGGATGAAGTATTCGCTTGTACGATTTTTATATGTCATCACCGTATCTCCTATACTACCTACTGCTGAGCTCGAGTCTCCTCAATAATAGAAGAGGTATTGCCCTATAATACCATGATAGTGAGATAGGTTGGTATAGGATTTTATTTCGAGATTGCCTTATCTTGCACAGATTGGTATTTATTGATATCATTATTATTCATTTTTAATTTTTCATCTCTTATATAAATCTTATCTATACCAATAAATAAAATTGGAGTGTCTGTGTGTAATGTCAAAATAATAGGCTTTTTTCATGCTCACACCGTTATTTGCACGACACCTATGCCTAAAATTGCAATAAAAAATTTTTTGTCCGTCTGTCTATCTGTTTGTTCCGTGTAATCTTCAAAACGGCTGGACCGATTTCAAAAATTCTTTCACCAATGGAAAGCTATAATATCAGGGCGTAAACTAGGTTATATTTTATCCCGGTATTCCCACGGGAACGGGAACTACGCGGGTAAAACGACTATAACCTATAACCGAAGCGAAGCGAGGGCGGGTTGCTAGTATTATATAAATCTTATATCCCTTAGTCAACTCTTACGATACCCATGGGCACGATAAAGGGGGTGACGAATTAAATTCTCGGTCCGTCCCCACGCGGACAATTTTTATATATACCTTCCTTATATGGAAAGTCTTGTTGAAATCTACAACACATCGCAGCAACTCCGCATTTTTATGCGACTTTCTGCGATATGCGATATGCCTATGCTAACACGTTAAATCAGCGTGGCATATTAGGAGTACAATATGCCTCACATAGTTATAGCAGAAATCAAGTGAAATTGGCTGATATGGTGATGATGAGAAGATTTTATACATTTTGCGTTTAGTTCTCAAACAAATTGTAGAAATATTAATGTTGCTTAAAAATTTTTTATAAAATAAATAAACTCATTTGCAAAAAAAACGGGCGGTTTTGATTTTCATTCATATTTAAAAAGATACAATACCAAAAAGGTTTCAATCGTTTGTACACGTTACTGGCCGGTTTTAAAAATGCTGTGGTATTTAAAAAAGTACGTTCTAAATTCAATTTTTCATTTGATGTTCATTTTTACAGAAAACCCCTTTTTATCCTACATTTTTGGCGCGAAGTTCCAGAAGTTAACATCGACTTTCATAACTTTTATTCAATTTTTATCGATTAATTTCATATCCTTGACTGTCAAAGCTTTATTTAATGCTGTTTGGCTGTATCAAAAATGGTAGATAAAGTGGTAAAAGCTACCAAAATTATCGCGCTGCTTGAAGAGGGTTGCAGCCAATGTTTCGTGGCTAGGAGGCTAAATGTTAGTCGCTCGACAGTCCAAAGGACCTGGCAGCGATATCAGGAGACTGGTTCCGTCGAGAGAAGGCCTGGTTCTGGAAGAAAACCATGTACCCAACCACGGGATGATCGTTTTCTTGTGAGTCGCGCATTGAGAAATCGCAAATCTTCGTATGTGGATCTTAAGAACAACCTCCAAGAAGTAAGAAATGTGCATATTAGTCTATGGACGGTCAGGAGGAGGCTTCTCGCTGCCAATATACGCAGTCACCGCCCGGCCCGCGGCCCCAAATTACTCCGTGAGCACAGAGTTCACAGGCTTAGGTTCGCTAGAAATTGTGAATCATGGACTCAAGACGATTGGAATAGGGTTTTGTTCTCTGATGAAGCCAGGATATCTCTGTTCGGTGAAGATCGACGTCGGCGAGTGCTAAGAAGACAAGGAGAACGCTTTGCAGAGGCATGTTTCGAAGAAATCACACCTTATGGTGGGGGCTCTGTTATGTTTTGGGCAGGAATAAATTCAATGGATCGTACAGAGTTAGTCTTCATTGAAAACGGCTCACTGACTGGGCATCGATACATAACGGAAGTTCTAATTTCTCATGCACAACCCGCATTGGCCGCTCTAGGTGAAGACTCGATTTTTATGGACGACAATGCTCGCGCCCACCGATCCCGCGATGTTAATGCGTATGTGCAAGAGGTCGGCATTCGTCGTTTGGATTGGCCAGCTCGAAGTCCCGACCTCAATCCCATAGAGCATGTCTGGGACGTTCTGAAACGGCGTGTGAGATCAGTACACCCGGCTCCGCAGACCATCAGAGAGCTGAAGAATGTGATTACTGCGGAGTGGGAACGTATTCCGCAAGCAAGTATCCGGGATATACTCGCTAGCATGCCCAGACGAATTCAAGCTGTGATTTTAGCTAGAGGGGGTCACACTCGATACTAAACATTTATCTGCTTTTACTTTATTAAAGAAAAACAAACAAAAAAACTTTTTTATTTTTACTTCATGAGCATATGCACTACTAGCGAATATACACTACTAGCGAGGTTTAGCATTATTTCCCATAAATTGTATCTAAATTTTATGAAATACTGATGAAAACGATTATTTTCTTATTAATTTAGCAAATTGTGTGGATAAAACTACCTATAATTATCAAACAAAGAAATATTAACATTTGAAATGGTTCATTGCTTAGGTGCCCGTTTTTTTTGCAAATGAGTTTAGTTAGCTACAAGAGCTTTCTTCAGCCTTCTTCATTTGTACTGCCTATAAGAAATATTTATATTCAAAAATTATTTTAGGTTTTCTTCGTACTTGTATGTAATAATGAATTATTTAAAGTTTTCTTGTATTTAAATATTTCATACTTATCTTAAATATTCATGAATTGCTTGAATTTGCTGCTATATTGTTTAGAGTTATTACATAATTGAAAAAACTAAAGAATTTAATATGATTGATAATTTGTAACATTTCAGATGCGTAAGAAAATGTCAAGATATTTGTCACCCAATATTTAGCAGCGAGTTGGCACTTAATCTGGTCTATACTATGACGATACTACCACCCTTGATTGTGAGTATCAATTACCTTTCTTGCCGGATCTTCTCAGCTTGTGGCCGCGTTTCGATGCTATGGTAGATATTGTATTATACTCAAACGATGTATAAATTTGACAATATGTAAGTGCCCTCAAGGGGCCTATGCAGATTAAATGATTTGATTTGAATTAATCTATCCTCTTTAAAAGATTCTCACAGATTTAAAAATAAAGCACCTGTTATAAAATAATTAATGAAATGTTATCAATACAGTAATGCTTCAAGAACGTTTACTCATACACTATGGGAAGGAAATTGACCTATTATACCGCGTTTGTCAGACATGTTGGTATAGGGTTTTGTTTCAAGTTTTCTCTCTCTTGCATAAACATTATATACATATTATATCCACGGGTAATACAGGTGGTAAATTTAATTTTTACTGCATCACCACACGAGACGTGCCTTGTTTTGTATTTACAGTTAAGTTTAGCTATTATTTTAATCTTTTACACAAACTATATCCATACTCCTTTTTTTGGGTGGGCTATGTTCAGCTCACACGCCGTCCACTCCGTCTGGGGCGACGCAAAATGACACGCGACGTCATAGCCCACCGTAATCCCTCCCCTTTCCCCTTGGGCCGACTACTGGTATTGAGTTCCTTGTCGACCGTGGCCAGCCCAGCGGAATACCCTTTCAGATACCATCTCCCTTGACGTCCCTTCTGGCAGACTGCGTAAGGGTAAGGGCAAGAGAGCTTTAAGACGGACGGTTGGGGACCCCGCCCACACGTGAACGCCGTAGAGGCCCATCGATCCCACTACCCCCGCGTACAGTCGTCGGCACGTAGCGCTAGATCCGCTCACATTCGCCATGAGCCATGTAAAGGTGAACGCCGCGCCGACACGCCGTGAAGCAAATTGGTGAAAATGTTCCCGGAACCACCATTACCCGCCGAGCACAAGACCCAGATATTTCATCTGGGCCCGGATGCTGATGGTAACCAAATTGACGGTGATCGAGGCGCCAGCGGGTGGACCGTTACGTGGCCCATAGAATAACAGGACCACCGTCTTGTTTAGGGTCACCCTAAACCCCAACGCCTCGATCCGCCTGACAATCTCCTCGGTGCCAAAGTTGCCAGGTAGCGTCCCACCCCGGGCCGTGACGTGTGTATCGTCGGCGTAGCAAATTACGCGTAACCCGGATGGGAGACTCCCTCTTAACGTACAGTCGTAGCCGATGTTCCACAGCGTGGACCCCAAAACTGACCCATGTGGGATACCGCACGACATATATTTCATTCTGCTTAGTATAATATTATATGTAATAAAACAGTATCTTTATTTCTTTCTTTCTATACAAAGCGTGAGAAAATCCTTGCTTTCCCTTGCCAATCATCAACTTCACTTTTCTATAAAACTTACACACGATCTGCGATCTCCAACTGCGATTTTAATATGAATGTAATATCAATTACAAAGAAAATGTGATTTGTATATTCACAGAACTTTGATAAACAATCGTCTTTGTTAGAGAAAGCGCAACTGGCAGTTTTATTTCTAGTCTGCTTGATACAGCTGGGCATCTCTATGTTGAATGCTGGTGATATTACAAATGAGGTAACTTCTTATTAATAATCATTGCTATTTTTTTCACACCTGATGGTAAGTAATGCTGCCGCTTATGGAGCTTTGCTAGGCAAATACGTGCAATGAAGTTCGATGATACTAAAGGCGTCACCAAAACCACGCAAACAACCTCAGAAAGTTGGGCTTCGGAGCAAGAATACTACCAAAATTTGCAATTGCCCACGAGAGCTACATAAAATAACGTCTAAGAGCTCTATATCGACCTAAATTAATTTCATCTGATGCCGTCTGGTGAACAATTACAGTACCATGGAGGTCAGATTCCAAGGTCAAGTCCCCAGGTCATTGCCAAAGTGTTTGCAATATATGAAGAAGACTTCATGTTGCGTCAACTTAATTAAATAATTGTAGTAAAAGCAGGATGATGGTGATTGTCGTTTCATCGTTTCAGCTCATATGCGTCCCACTGCTAGGCTCGAGCCTCTTCCACAATGGGAGGGCGGTTGACCTGCTATACCATTCTAGTCAGACATGTTGGTATAGGGTTTTATTTCGAGTTTTCTTTTTCTTACATAGATGTTATATGCGTAATATATCCCTTAGTCGTTTTTTACGACATCTACGGGTAGGATAGGGAGTGGTGAATTGTATTCTTACTCCGTCGCCACACGGAAATGATAATGTGAGCTCAGATCATGATGAACAATTCCGTGCTACTAAACATTCTCTATGTGATGATCAAATAAGAAAACAATTTATGGTAACAATAAGTACGAAAAAGGATGATTACAGTAGTACTGCAAGAGAAGGAAAATTCGAAATAATCGTCATCATCATCAGCTCAGCTCATATACGTTCCTCTACTGGATTTGAGCCTCCTCCACAAATTCACCTACTATACTACAGTGATCAAATAGACGGGTTGGTGTAGGGTTTTATTTTAAGTTTCCCTTCTTTTCATTCTTATCTGCATATTATTTTCCTTAACTGTCTTTTATGACATCCACGGCAAAGGGATGGTGAATTGGTTTCTTACTCTGTCACCGCACTGCTATGATGACTCTTAACAGCTAAAGTACTTACGTCTGAATCGCTTTTTAGGCATCAAAATTACCGACTGCGATGTACTCGTCAGGTTGGCAGAACTGTCGCGGTAATAGCAAACGAATCCGAAAGTTACTCGTCTGTTCGATACTTCAAGCACAGGTAATCCATTGATCTTTAGTTCCACAACCACGCTGTTAACAAATTTTTTATCTGCAGCTGGAACTGGGTCGCCTCATCTAGGTTATTACTGCACTCTTGCAGAAAATAGATAACAGAAGATTTATAATTTCTTACTGCATCTCGTTCCGTGACTAAGACAGGCGCAGACCCATCTTTATATTTTTCGTAACGTTTTGAACGGCAGTCTTTTTTGTCAGATTGTCTGTTTTGTTATCTCCCCCCTTACAAAAATGTACCATTTTTGTGAGCACAGCATAAATAAATAATCATTTCTATACTCGTAGGGAAAATAGTGATAGAGTCCATAGTTTTTACTATTAATGCAAGCCCTTGCACATGTTCGTTTTTTTTTTATCTTTTAATTTCATATTTTGTGTTGTAAAAGACGACTAAAGGATTATAATGTACATACAACTTTTATGCAAGATATGAAAATCCCGAAATGAAGGCCTGTACCAACCAGTGAAATATACTAGATCAATTACCTCCCATTTTGGAGGAGACTGGAGCCCAGCAGTGGGACATATATGAGCTGTGATGATATCCAGACACAGCCCGACCGCTCTATAGCACTATAGCATCTTAATCATTCGTATTACCTCCATCAACACTTGAGCTTCCCACCGGTATTTTTTTTTTGAGGGTGGGCTACGGTTAGCCCCGTGTCGACAGAGGGGCGGCGCATGTCGTTGGGGCGACCACCGGTGCAGAGTTCCTTGACTTCAGTGGTCAAGCTGCCCACCGGTAGCAATCCTTTGACAGCAGTGACCCATCCGGTGGGTTACTCTTTCAGATATCTAAGCAGTTGAGTGTCCCTCTCACTGCGATCGGTTTGTCTGCGATAGTTGTTCACTGATTAATTGCTCGATAATTTGTACGATTATTTCAGCAACCGGTGATGATGAAGGCCTTTCATATTGTAGACTTGTCGTGCGAGAATTACGTCACGGTAACTATTTCATTTCTTTTAGCCTGACTGTGATCCGTTGGAGAATCTAATTTTATTTTAATGTATATCTTTTCTGCTTTCAGATAATCAAAACATCGTACACAATACTATCTAATATAATAGTATTTTATTCAATATAATTCTTTTTTTGTATTCAAAACCAAATTCTTATCACAGATTAATTTAATTGAATTTCAAGCTATCTCACTCGTTTTTATTTTTAATAAGTTACGATTATTTATCACAAAATAAAACATAGTTTTTGAAAGATTTAAGTAACTTTCTAGAGAAGTTTAGTAGTTTTTAGAGTAATACAATAAAGCTATATTTGTTAGTTGATACACGAATAATAAATTAGTATTAATTAAAATGTAACATTGATATTAGTTTTTTTCTTTAGCAGTACTCCCAACGGACACTCTAATATTGCAATAATAAAGCCTACTAATATTATAAACGCGAAAGTTTGTGAGTATGTGAGGATGTTTGTTGCTCTTTCACGCAAAAACTTCTGAATGGATTTTGATGAAACTTCACAATAATATAGCTTACATATCAGAATAACACATAGACTATAATTTATCTCGATATTCTCACGGGAAGGCGAACTATGCGGGTAAAACCGCAGGGCGCTGCTAGTACAATATATATTAGAAATAATAGGAATCATCATTATCCTGCTCTTATACCAATTACTTTGGGACGACTCAATATGTACTTTTCCTTCATAGTACATACTGCAAAAGTTATTGGCAATAGTTTTATGATCGGCCGCATGCCTGACGTCAACCCTTCTTAGAAATGTAATTTTTGACCTGAAGACATCAGATAAAGTTAGCCAGGTCGATATATAAAATATCTTTTGTCCAAAAGCATGAAAACTGGACCATATTTAATGTCTATGAAATGTCTAAATTGACTTTCCGTATGGTGATGGAGTGAGAATATAATTCACCACCAATTTGGATGGTCAGATCATGCATGGTATAGTAGAACAATTTCCCTCCTATTGGGGAAGAGTTTCGAGACCAACAATAAAATATGTATGAGCTGAGACGTCAAATTGACAGTTAATAGTATGATTTAAGACTGCTATATATATGCTACAATTTGGATAACGTCACATTTCACTTAAGCATGTAATTTAAAACATCAAACGGACTTACTTACGTAGAATTTGCCATATGAAAAGGTAAATCGAAGTCTTTGCTTGACTGCAACAAACGCTAAAAATTCAGAACATAGATTTTGATAATCTAAATAATGAACAAATTGCATAATACATCGCCCGTTGTAGAACTTTATGATCTACTAAATACAATATTCTATATATTTGGCATAAAAGAAATAATTTCTGATATGTTATTTTTACCAAAAATGTTTATAAAATTATACGATAAAATCATAAAAATATCCAATGTATTGTTATTTGTTTTTATGATATCCACTTTCGCGTCATTTTACACCCAAAATGATTTGCCTTTATCTCGTCATTGCTTGAGAAATGTGATAGCCTTATGTTGTCCTTTCATATTTACTTATAACGCCATTTTTGTTTACAATAAATCTAATCTGAAAAGTGTAGTATCTGTGCTTATAATTACACTGAAGGTAGAGTACAATAATAAAAGAATCGAAAAGTTAATGGTTAAAAAGATAAAAATGTTATTATTTACTTATATAGGTATAAATATTATTGATATGGTTATTATATCTGTGATAGGTGTCTGCCGTATGTATATTTATGGTAAGTACGTAAATAAGCAATCCTTACTAATATTATAAATGCGAAAGTAAGTTTGTTTGTTACGCTTTCACGCTCAAACCACGGACCCGATTTTAAAAATTCTTTCACCAATGCAAAGCTTATTAGGGAGTAACATAGGCTATATTTTATCCCGGTAATCCCACGGGAACGGGTACTACGCGGGTAAGGCGACTGAAACCGAAGCGAAGCGAGGGCTTGTTTCTAGTATCTTTCATGTATTAGATTATAGCTAAAGTGACTAAACATCCTGTTTTGCACGGGACAGTCCCCTTTTCAGAGTGTCGGTCCGTTGCCCCGAGCCATACAAAAATGTCTCTCTTTTGCAAATATAGATCTGCAGATATGTTCATTTATTAGATAGATATCTGATAGACATGTGTTCTTGTTTTTTATAGGTTTTCAGTCGATACTTTCGCTACAAGACTTTTTACCTGCTTTTGTTTTCTTTAGCTTTAAATTTCAATTTCATATGAAACATCTATAGGCGAGGGTAAACGTCATCGTTGGCGCGGCGTAAACAGGCCACGGCGACGCAACGCCACGCTATATGATGGAATATATGTACTATACGTGTGAGACGTAGTGACATGATATTGTGCGTAAGCGACTGTGCGGTGAATTAATTATGATTGTTATGTAATATTTTAAATAATAATATAAATATAAATCGTAATATTTTATTTATACATTATGCCATATTAGTTTCTGTCGTAATCTGTTCTATTATGCATATATACTTCATTAAAATAATTTGAGTTACGGCTCAGTTTTTGATCTATTTCTGCAATTATCCTTTTCTGGTACAAAAACGAAACAGTTACTCTAGCGTCCTGTTCGGCCTTAAAAAATATGGTCCCATTAGCTATGGCTAATTAGCTGTAGCAATAGCATGTAAATCGTGTTGAAGATTCATTTTTTTAAAACAAATCCCAATAGCTCTTCACACCTGAATCTGGTCATTCCTACTACTGAAATGGTATAGATATTTTTTTATCCCCCCAGAGATTTTGCAAAATTGGACTGAAGTTCTCTGTAAAGTAAAAGACAGAGAGCGATAATAACTTAACCAATAAAGAATATTACACAACAACGATAAGTGATCGTTAAAGTTCACAATATGTTACGAATAAATATGGTATTTCCAATTTTATTCATGAACTAACAACCCGCCTTCACTTCGCTCCAGTTTCAGTCGCCCTACCTGCATAGTTCCGGTTGCCGTGGGGATACCAGGATAAAATATAGCCTAACTTATTCCTTATATAGACAGCTACCTGGTAGTAAAATATTATCAAAATCCGTGCAAACGCTTTGAAGATTAACTAAAACAAACAGACAGACAAACAAAAAAATTTAAACTGTATTTTTGGCATAGGTGTCGTGCGAATAACCGTGTGAGTATGAAAAAAGTTTGACATTACAAACAGACACTTCAATTTTATTTATTTTTATAGTTTTTAAAATAAGCACAAGTTCTCTTCAGTAGAAATAAACCAGCACGTGTTTCAACATTTTTAAATCTTCACGCTCTGAGGTATGTAATAGAGAATGAAATTTTGCGATGATAGTCATCATCATCATTATCTTAGCCCATATAGGCCCCGCTGTTGGTTTCGAGCTCCACAATAGGAGAGTAGTTGACCTCACTACACCACGCTGGTCAGATAGGTTGGTATAGGATTTTATTTAGAGTTTTCCTTCTCTTTCACAGATGTTATATATACCACTTACTCATCTTTTACGACATTCATGGCCAAGACAGGGAGTGGTGAATTGTATTCCTATTCCGTCACCACATGAAAAACTATGATACTTTTATTTAATTTCTAATTGAATTAAAAATTACCACAAATAAGTACTAGACAGCCTCTTATTGAGAGACTCATTAAAAATGAATAGTCCGAATATTAGCTCCTCATAGAATTTCATAAGATTCTATCCCTCCCTAAGGGTATAAACATAGGGGGTGAATTTTGTTTTAGTTTTTACCTTACAACACAAATAATGAAAAGGAAAATAATCTTTAATGTAAAATAAAATATAATAAAGTATATAATATCTTTGTAGACGAATTCGCGGGTATGAATGTATACGATAGAGAAGGATGGCGATGATAAATATCCATAAATTGTGTATGACTGCGATGTGGTGATGAGATAACAATAGAATACGTTACCCTCCTTGCTTTCCCATAGGAATCATAATAAACCTGCTGAGGCAGAAGTAGGCAACAGTAATAGTGCTCTGGGAAAAATATACCTAACAATTACGGAATGGTGATTGTAGCTTGTTTTTGGCAATGGGCACGCCACATCGTTCGACGAACCGACAATCGCTAGGGAAGAAAGGTTCTCAAATGGCGACCACGTATCGGACCACGTGTTATAGGTCGCCTCCCACTACGTGGACCGATGACCTGGTGAAGGTTGCTGGGCGTCGTTAGATGCAGGCGGCACAGGACCGCACTCTGTGGCGTAATATGAAGGAGGCTTACGCCCAGCAGTGGATGGCGATAGGCTGAAATGATTTATTTATTTATTTACTTTATCTATTTATTTTTATTTAATATAATACGACTATCTCTTTACAGGCTAAAAACCTAATACGATAGTGCTTACATTAAACCTAATTCTAAGCTTAACTCTAATTTACAATTAATCTATACTATATACTGTTAACTTAACCTATAACATAGAATAAAAAGAA
The DNA here is from genome assembly GCA_032191425.1 of Lymantria dispar. NCBI lineage: Eukaryota > Metazoa > Arthropoda > Insecta > Lepidoptera > Erebidae > Lymantria > Lymantria dispar. The sequence continues at coordinate 35,253,196 of CM063448.1, forward strand.
GTGTCTTATTGAATTCACTCAATTGACATGTGAAAATATCATTTATTGTGTGAACTTCGTTTATGGTCCTAAGTGCTCGCGTTATTGGCGTTCTGGCTAACAAGTTAGTTCTAGCCGTTGGCATGGCCAGCAGTGGTGGGCGCCTTCGCCTCCACACATAGCGGTCCGGTACGTACAGACGCAAGCTTTGCAACACACCCGGATTATGTTGCAGACTTCTGAGTAACTTTACCAAGTACAACACCAACGCAAATTCCCGTCACACTCTCAACTTATTATACCCGACCAGTCACAGCACAAATAAAGTTGGGTACATCAACGGATAAAAAGGGTGTACAGCTTCTTATGCAGGTACCGCGTGAATTTATTCTGCACTCGCTCCAACATCACCGAGTACTTACCCTCGTGTGGGTCCCATATAATTGCACTATGTTCCAGATGGGACCTGACTAGTGCATCATACAGTGCCCGCGTCTGCCTTAACACAAAACCCAAGTTCCTGTAGGCTTTTTTACAAATGTCTTTTATATGACTGTGAAACGAAAGCTCCGAAGTAACATGAACTCCTAAGTCACGTACTCCCGTGACTCGTTGCATCCGTTCACCGTCCACCTTGTACTCATAGAGAACAGGTCGACGAGCTCGGGTAAAACTTGCAATCGAGCACTTGGAGACGTTGAAGTATAGCCTGTTACGATGACTCCAATCTGCCACTCTATTTATGTCATCTTGTAAATGATGACAATCTATCTTCCCATCCACTGCTAGAAGCAACTTGAGGTCATCTGCCAATAGTAAACACAGCCCAACTCTAATAACTTCCGATGATAATGATTATGATTGCAAAATTATCCATTTCAGCATTTCATGGTAAGGTAAATCCAACAGTGGACTTCAATAAGGTAAGGGATACATGGCAAAGAATAGCTTTATTCTACTTTTTTATCTGACGTAAGGAAATTTTTTTGCAAAAAATAAAAACGGATGAATAGATTTTTGGATTTTTGTTGATTTCTCAAAAACCGTTTATCCGATATCGATAAAATTTTCATGGGACCATTTGGGAAGTATACCTACCCATTCCAACAAAAAAGTAGTATTTCAAATCTGTTGCCAAGCGATGGAGTTATGCGCGAACAGACATAAAAAAATACAAGTATCCGAATTCAGAACCTCCTCCTTTTTTAGGAGTCGGTTAAAAAAGAATTTTCTCTTATAAAAAACATTGTATCATAAAGACACACCATTTTTTTTTATGGCTGGGCCTTGGTAAGCGCACGTGCGGTCCATTCCATCTGGGGCGATGAAAGGACGGCGCGCGGCCCCATAACCCACCCGTACCCACGTCACCTCGTTGTTGGGCCGATCACCGGAGCAGGGTGACTTGTCGTCAGTGGTCGGCCCGACAAAGAAGTGAAATTTTTAAATTACAAAAAAAAACATTAAATATAACTCACCATCATTTTGGAATAGCATCATCGTCACAGAACTGGACTCGAACCTCCTCCACAAATGGACAATTGACCTGCTATAGGAACTATACTGATCAAACGGGTTAATATTATAGCTTCATTTCGAGTTTCCCTTCTCTAACTCTAAAATAAACATTTGTTATCTGTGTATCCCATAGTCGTTTTTTACGATATGGTGGTGAATTGTATTCTTACTCCGTCACCACACGGAAGATTGGATAACATAAATTGTATTTATCATTTATATACATAAACTTATGAATAAGTGAAGGGCGTATTTTTCACTTTGCATCGTTAGACTGCCACATTGCGTAGTTTTCCGTGCGTGGTAACGGAGTAAGAATACATCAAACTCCACATTGTCGTTGTGGGTATCGTTAAAGACGACTAAGGGCACGTACCCACACTACGTGACCCGTTTAGGGGGGGCTTCGGGGGTGAGCGGGGTAGTTAAAATACTACAGTTAGTCACAGAAGCGGAGAGGTTGCTCAGGTTTTTGTCACGTAGTCGATTTACTGAGAAAAATATCGTATTTTATTACCTATATTAGAATAAATAATGTTTCATAATATTATATAATTCACTAGTAATTTAAGTATGCATGCAGTCTTATGCAATAAAGACGAGTATGAGCCGTTTTTTTCATGTTCACTTTTTGCTTGTGAATTCCTTAAAATCATAATTATGAATTACTACGTGAAAACTAAAGGGGGAGAGTCTTGGCATATACTACGAGTGGTCACTGAAGGAAGGAATGAGCCGAAAAATCTAAAAAAAATAGGTCACGTAGTATGGATATGTTCCCTAAGGGTTACGATATGCATATAACATCTATGCAAGAGAAGAATTTAAATCTTATACCAACCTATCTGACCAGGTCGGCTTTAGTAGGTAAATTTTCCCTCTTATTATGGAGGAGGATGAGCCCAGCACGTAAATATTTATATAACTCAGTATGTGACGAATACGAATACGCCATGAAGGAAAACTGTTTTTATCGCTATCTTGTCCGTTAAATATAAAGGTTGCTCATCAGAATTTCATAGTCCTCCTTGTAAAAAGTTTCAAAAACTGAAGCGGCTTTTCGTGGCATTTGTTCATAAAGAAAATTACAAGTAATCAAAAAACGATATCTTTCTCCTTGTAACGTCAATGTAAATTTGTAGGTACGTGTAATTGGTACGATTTTCTAATCAAATAGTAGGTTTGCTTCACTTTAACAAACGTCTGTAATTTACTTTTAAAGTTACTCCTGTCGTCTTAATAATGCATACTATTATGTCAAAATGAAAGTGAAAAATATGTGGGCAGGTCGACACCTGTGAAGGAGTAGTCAATTAATTTTCTTATATAAACACACGCTGTAAATGCCGTACTGTGCCGGAGTCAGAATACAATTCACACTATCTTGCTGTGGGTGTCCTAAAAGACTACTAAAGGCAAAGGCAGACAATATGCATGTAACATCTACGCAAAAGAAGGAAAATACGAAACAGGAGGACGAACTTGTGCTTTATATAGCACAAAACGCTGTCGTCGTAGCTCTGTTCAGGACGCCCAGCTTTCTGCTTGTCAAATTGCTTTTATCCTCTGAATTGGACTTTACTCGATATTTCGACGCTGAGGACAACAGTACTCTCGAAAATTTGAAGCGTTACTCCGTGCAACTGAGGCGCCATGACAAATGATTCCTTGCAATAAACACGCAAACTTGTGTCTTTGTAAATTGTACTAGATTAAGTTCCCTTCACCCCATTCCAAGGCTTGCCCTCGAGAGGCTAAACTTTAAACACAAGTTGAACCATTATTTCTTGAAAAATACTCCAAAAGACATTCTAATGCTCAGTATAACACTTGTCACCTGTGCTGTCATCCACATAACACCGCATATTCTCTAAGCATGTTGTTGAAATGTAGACTATTTATTTTTTTTATACGTGGGCTATGGTAAGCGCACATGCTGTCCATTCCGTCCGAGGCGACGAAAGGACGACGCGCGGGCCCATAACCCACCCGTACCCACGTCACGTCGTCCCGGGATAGGGACGTCGAGAGGTCAGCTTCTCTGCGGATGACAGACTAAAGTTCCCGGTCCGATCATTGAAATGCAGACATACAACATATTATCCAACAGTTTCGGATGACTTCAGTTGGTTGGTATTGGATTTCCAAGCATCGTGATTATCGCATTATTCCCCTTTGGGCAAGCTTGCTTAGGCCATCAGTGCGTCTAGTTTTGCAATAAAGATATTATTATTATTATTTTTAACTTTTTTGTTTCTCCCTGTTGGTAAGGGGTTAACTTTACACTCTCATGCGGACTTTAGTCAAGCACAGGAGTGGTATTTCTATGTGTATCTATAGATAGGAATTTTCTGACAATTCTGCAAGTGTTTAAAATGGCTGCTTTTTGTATTGTGATGTAAGTGAGTGGTTGAATGTGTAAGAGTTGGAGGCTTGTATGTAGAGTATGAGGTATGACTCCTGTACATGATAAAACAATAGGTATGATTTTAACTGTTTTAACTTTCCATTGAGATTTTATTTCAGTGACTAGATCTGTATATTTGGTTAGTTTCTCAGTGTGGGTGGATGAAAGGTTATGTGTGTTAGGTATTGCTATATCTATCAAGTATACTATTTCATTCTTTTTGTCGTGTAGTATTATATCTGGACGGTTGAAATGTACTGTTTTATCTGTTAATATGGTTCTGTCCCAGTAGAGCTTGTAATCGGAAGTGTCTAATATAGTACGTGGAGTGTATTTATAATAAGCTGTTTTTTCTGTTATGAGTTTATATTTCAATGCAAGTGATTGATGGATGATTGCAGCTATTTGATCATGTCGGTGTTTGTAATCGGTTTGGGCTATTGCTCTACATCCTCCCGTTATATGCTGGATAGTTTCAGGTGCACCTTTGCATTTTCTACAAGAATCGTTGGAAGAATTCGGTAACTTCATTATGTGCTTCTTATAGTTCATGGTTTCTATTACTTGGTCTTGAATTGCTAGCATGAACCCTTCCGTTTCGGGAAATAATTCCCCTTGCCTAAGCCATTCGTTTGACGCTACTCTGTCAACAGTTGGTTGGTTTAGGTCGTTAAGATGGCGTCCATGTAAAGTCTTTTGGGCCCATTCATTTAACTTTGTCAGCCTATCTACTAGAGTTTCATTTTTCTGTGGTGTTCTGTCGCTTAAATTTAGTGGAGTAATTTTTTTATCTGTTTGGACTACAGCTTTGTGTAAAGACGAAGTTAGGGCCTTGTTATGAAAATATGTTCGTAGATTTGTTATCTGTTTATTATGTAGATTTAGTATGTCGATTATACCTCGTCCTCCAGTACTACGGGGGAATGTTAATCTCTGAATACATGATCGTGGGTGGTGTTTTCTATGTTGAGTCATATTAGTGTTAATAATTCTTTGCAGAGCTTTTAGTTCAGTGTTAGTCCAGTTAATTATAGCAAATGAATACGTGAGAATGGGAATAGCGTATGAATTAATGGCTTTAGAAGTATTTTTGGAGTTAAGTTGACTTCGTAAAATTATATTTAGTCTTTGCCTGAACTGTTTTCCTAATGATTGTTTTATATCTGTGTGCAGTATCTGTTTTGACTGATTGTAACCTAAATACTTATAAACTTCATTGTTTGTTAAAGCTTCTATAACGTGACCAGATTTAGTGAGATGTTGGTGTTCATAATCCCCCCTTGATCCCCCCTTCAACCGCCGAAGCGATTGGACGTGTCTCACTGTATTAGTTTTAATTCAAAATTTAATAAATAATTAAAATTTGTCATAATTATTTGGGTATTGTACTAGGAGTGCATACTCGTGTAAGAACTGTGTAACTATTTATATTAGTGCAACGCATACCTTCAGAATTATCAGAATACATTTTAACGCACCTATCTCACAGCGATAGAAGTTCGAGAAGTACTAGGAGCGCATAATACAGTGAGTAGTGCTATGCGTAATCGATCACGCATGAAGGTGTTTTTGTATAAACATTTACTGTATTGAGCAAGTTAAGGACAATAATTTCAAACTCGAGAAGCAGCGTTCGAGTGGTCTATTGGTTGAACGTTCGCTTCGTGCGCATATGCCTGCGGTTCGAACCTCCATATACAGTCGTCTTTTTGTGATTTACAAGATTTCATAATATTTGTTTTCTATTTGTGATACCATTTCAAAATGCCGTTAAAACGTACTCCACCTACAGCAATATCACCTTCGACATATAGTACCTCGCAGCCGGATTTGTCTACAACATCTTTAGAGTTTGAATCCACAATAACGCAACGGAAACGCAAATATAATCAAGTTGATGATGTAAATGGGTTTATGACCGAGATGAAGGAAATGTTTGTTGGATTTGAAAATCAGCAAAATGAGAAACATACTATGCTGTTGACTACTGTGAACGAGATTAAAGAGCTGAGTTTGGCTTTAAAAACGACTGTGGAATTTGTGTCTGAAAAATATGACAACCTCATGACGGAATTTGACAAATTGAGAGCCGATCGTAAGAATTCTCTTTGTTATATTCAACAATTAGAGGATAAAATCGAAAACTTGGAACGGCAGCATAAAGCAACATGTCTGGAACTAAAAAATATCCCAACAAAATCACTGGAGTCGAAGGAAGAACTAACTAACATCATCGTCAATACTGGCAATATTCTGAATGTACCGGTTAGCTCCCATGATATAAGAGATATATATCGTATTAAAACAAAATCAGATACCAACAAACCCATTTTAATAAATTTTACTTCTGTAAGCATGAAGGAGAGAATTGTAAAATCAGCAAAGTCTTATAATAACGTAAATAAGGATCACAAATTATCAACGAATAAAATTAAATTAGCAGGACCAGATCAACCTGTTTATATAACAGAATGCCTGACAAATAAAGCTAGAAAACTCTATTACCTTGCTCGAGAATTTTCAAAGAGCTTCAATTACAAATTTTGTTGGACCGTTAATGGAAAAGTATTAATACGAAAGAGAGAGGGGGCTACTGCGTATCATATAAAGGCAGAATCTGATCTTCAAGATCTGAAACTAAATCCTTGACTATCTTTAGTTTACATGTATTTTTGTCTAAATTTACTACTACCTACAATTTTTCTTTGTTATACTGCATGCATTCATAGTGTAAACATGTATAATATTAATATTTCTAATACGTACACTGTCACTATCACACTCACAAAATGTACTCACAAAAGACTACACATAAAATCAACAATAGTACACACCTTTTCACAATCTCACTTCAACATACTACTAAGTTATACATCAAAGAAATTAGGTGTACACAGATATCTACTAACATATTATAAGTTACTAAAAAGTATGCTTTGTCAATTTCCCTGTCAAGTAATTATAATTACGAAAAACATTCATAAGCATTCTTATAATATATATTATAATAAGAATATCTTGAAGTCCCTCATATTTGGTTATGTTAAGATACATTTGTGTGATATAATGGGCGATACCTTAAATAGTACCTTATCTAAAAACAATTACACTGATAAATATTGGTACGATTTAAATAAACGTAATTTAAATAGTATATTATTTGTAAGTAATTTTAGGCAATACTTTCTCTACAGCTTATATAAACTTAAATTACATAATAATTTCACTAAAATTAGTCACATTTATTTGGGTATAAGTAGTAAAACTTGCTCATCACAACAAAACATCATCATGCACAACAAACTATCAATGGAATTTTGTATTATAATGGTAGTTTACAATAATCATATTTTATGTAATGAAGAATGGTTGAGCAGTGGTCACATCGACATGCATTCGCGCGGTTTATATGCTAATAACATAAACAATACATTATATTCAACTATTCATCTTAATTTAACATTAATCAAAATATTTAATTCATACAAACATAATAGCAGCATTCCAATTACACTGTCCATAATCTACTACAGTAATACTACGATCCATAAAAGTTGTATATCTATGCATAACTTTCTGCGTATACGATATAATACCGCACGTCCAGTAGATAAGAACACGTATTCTATATAAAAATAAAATTCGATAATATAGATTTAAACTATGATTTAGATAGTTTTTCTGTGGCGGATAGCTCTCTTTGCAATATAGATGATTGCAACGGAGTTATTTATAGCGATATATCTGCTCTGAATGTCATATTACAGAATATAAGAAGCCTAAAACGCAATATTGATAATTTTCATACTATATTAAGCCGCGCGAATGTTGATTGGGATATAATTATATTTACAGAATGTTGGTTGCCTAGCAACCAAATAATTCCTGTTATTGAAGGTTACAGTTACTTTACTCGAAAGAATAGAACACAAAACGAGGGAGTAGTTATTTATTACAAATCAACACACAACTTTTTAATTTCGGAATCGCATACTATTTTAGACGCCAACTGTTTGATAATTAAAGTTGATATAAATACCACCATAATTGCAATATATCGGCCACCAGGTAATAGAAACATAAATATATTTTTGGAATCTTTAAATGATTTATTAACATCACTAAAGTCAATTAAAAATGTAATCTTGACAGGTGACTTGAATATCGATATATCCCCATCATCGCATGATACTAGAACCGAAGTTTATCTTAACTTATTGGCCTCACATGGTATGCTTCCAGCCTTTAATATGCCTACCCACTCTCTAACTTGTTTGGATCACATCTTTGTCAAAACCAGATTCCCAACACGGTGTTTTGTATCTCCAACTACTGTTACCGATCACTATAGCATAATTTTAAGTCTAAGGGTAAATAGTCAACCTAGGAACTCTTATAAAATAGTCAACCAGCTGGATCATGCATCGTTTGAGAGGAATTTATCAATATTTAACTTTGAACACATTTATAGTCTAAGGGATGTGAATCAGGCCACAGAATTTCTTGTAACAGCCATAAGTGGTATGCAAACTGCCTCCACCTGCCAAAAGAAGGTACCTAGACGTAAACGGCTTCTGAAACCATGGATTACAATCGGTCTTCTGCGTTGCATTAAAAATAGAGATAGACTTCACGCTAAAATGAAAAAATATCCAAATAGTAATACAGACAAAATAATTTATTTCCGGTATCGAAACTTTTGTAACTCCCTTCTGAAGAAAATAAAACTTGAGTATGAAAGAAAAGCATTAACAAACAGTCAAGGTAATAATAAAAAATTATGGAACGTCATCAAAACCATAACTAATACCAAAAAAACATCACAATCTGGAGTTAAACTTATTCTAAATAATAATCCCATTTTATCTGTGAATAATATTAACCGTTACTTTGCAGGTATTGGTAGAAATTTGGCTGAATCTATCAAAATTAACTCGTGTACTATTCCTTCCTTAGTACAGCCCGCATTTACCTCATCCTCCAATTCTTTCGTGCTTTTGCCAACGGAGGAAGATGAGGTTAGAAGATTGATCTTGAATTTAAAAAATGATCATGCTGCCGGATATGATTCTATATCTGGAAAGTTAGTTAAAACATATGTAGATACATTGTTAAAGCCACTTACTTACGTCTGCAATCTGTCACTCCATGATTGTATATTTCCATCAGCTTTTAAAAGGGCTCTAATTCATCCTATTCATAAGGGTGGTGACGGAGGCTGTGTCAAAAATTACCGGCCAATATCGATTTTACCAACTTTTTCAAAAATATTAGAAAAAATCTTAAACAATAGACTAAAACAATATTTAGAATCACAAAATTTACTATCACCCTCTCAATTTGGTTTTCGAGCAAGTCGTTCAACTAATGATGCAGTACATGAGCTAACAGATCATATAATTAATAAACTTGAAGAAAAGATGAAAATTGTTGTAATATTTCTCGACCTAGCTAAAGCTTTCGACACAGTCTCTGTACCACTATTACTTAAGAAATTGGAAGCACTGGGCGTAAGAGGTCCTCAACTCCAGATTTTTCAAAGCTATTTAACTGGTCGTTTCCAATGTGTGAAAATTGATGAGTGGATGAGTGATAATGTGGAGATGGAATACGGTGTACCACAGGGGAGCATACTGGGCCCTACATTATTCCTAACATTTATTAATGATCTGTGTAATCTCCAATTATCTCATGGAAAAATTGTAGTTTATGCAGATGATGCAGCTCTCGTATTTAGCGCTAATTCATGGGATGAGGTTCATAGATACGCTCAGGCTGGTTTTAGCTCCGTGAATACGTGGCTATCTAATAATTATTTGACCCTTAATGTCGAGAAAACAAAATACATGCCTATTTCGCTAACCAATACAAATATACCACAATATCGCATAATTGCCCACGTTTGTGACACTAATGTGAATAATCCATGTTTCTGTCCTGATATCGAAAAAGTAGATACTACGACCTACCTAGGAGTCGTACTGGATAGGAACCTTAATTATAAGGCTCATATTAACATATTGGCGTCATGAGTTAGAAAACTAATTTATATTTTTAAAAATCTTAGACATGTGGCGAATAAGTCAATATTAAAAAACACCTATACTGCTTTGTGTCAATCGATATTGACATACTGCATAACAGTGTGGGGTGGAGTAGGAAAGACAATAATTCTTCCACTTGAGCGTGCTCAAAGAGCCGTCCTAAAAGTTGCTCACTGCCTTCCCTTCTACCATCCTACCACGGAGTTATACCAAAGATGCCAAGTACTTTCTGTACGTCAGCTTTACATCTTATTCACCGTACTTAAGAAACATTCTGAGATTCAGTATAAGCCATCTACACATAGACGCCGAAACAATAGAGTTTGCCCACAAGTACTTTATAAACTTAGTATGTCTCACAAATCTTACTGCTTTCTGGGCAGTTACCTTTATAATCGGATAAATATAATACTTAAGATATATTCATTACCAAAAAGTAAGTGCAGACGCATTATCTTAAAATGGCTTCAAAATTTAACTTACGAAGAGACCGAAAACTTAATAATTACAATATCCTAATCTCAAAATTAACTTTAACACTAATTAAATTATACACTTAAACATATTGTACGAGCACTCTTATTCATATACATATATTCAACACTCATACGCAAACATGAACTCGAATGTGTATATACACATATACTCACACACGCATTTTCTCTCTCTCACACGCAAACACACACACATACACACACACACACACACACACACACATACACACACACACACGGACACACACACACACATACACACACACACACACACACACACACACACACACACACATACACACACACACACATATAGGTACAACTTACCTTTTATCTTTTAAGTATTATCAGATTCGCACTACTTACCGCTTATTTTTTAAACTAAGATGATATAATTATGATGACTGTTGTAAGGGGGGGCCTGGTAATCTGTCAGACAGGATTTTTATCTTAGTGCAGATACCAGTCTCTCACAAAGGCTATAAACTAGTAAGAAATTGTAAAATTACAGAAATTAGCTCGTAAGTACCTTTGTGTCAGAAAAATAAATAAATTATTATTATTATTATTATTATTATTATTATTATTATTATTATTATTATTATTATTATTATTATTATTATTATTATTATTATAAATGTAATGAAAGTTTAACGTAAAAGCACTTCAATTGTCATGTCTCAAGTGGTAGCTTACACTTTCAATGTTAGTTGTAACAAAAACAATTACAGAATTCCTTTTTCAATTTATTTAATGTTTGTTCTATAGTTATGTGAATAGGTGGTTGGATAAATAATGATTGATTGATAATGTTGGCCATTTTTTATTGAATTAATTTTGCATTTGTCGATTCCAAACTCCATACAAATATCCTGCGAGAAATTTTCAGTAATTTGGACAAGTTGTTGTAGTTCTTTTTCGGTGGTTCCATAAAGTTTTATATCATCCATATATAGGAGATGGTTAAGTTTGTATGTTAAGGGATCGTTTTGCATTTCAGTATCATTTTCCTTATAAACTAAGCTGAACGAAAAGCTAACTGAACTTGTCGAATACAGGATATACCTGTATTCGACAAGTTCAACATATTTGAAAATGGGTTTAAAGCTAAACAAAACCAAAGTGGGCTTAAGGCATCACCTTGGAAGATACCTCTTTGTACTTTGATAGGTTCTGTTGTAAATGTGTTTTCGTCAGTTGTCAGTCTAAGTCTTGTCGTCCATTTTGTCATAGCGCTTGTTAGAAAAGAGATAATCTGAGGATGTATGCGGTAAATTTCTAAAATTTTGAGTAACCATGTATGGGGTACGGAATCAAAGGCTTTTTTATAATCAATATACATTGAATACATATCAGCTTTCTTTAGTTGCGTCTGTTTGAGTAGTATGGAGTCTATTGTAAGTTGTTCCGTACATCCCTGACTATATTTACGACACCCTTTCTGTTGTTCTGCTAATACGTTATTTTTATCTATGTGGTTGGAAATGACTTGTGTTAAACAAGAAGTAATTATTTTATAAATAGTTTGGAGGCAGGTTATTGGTCTGTATTTAGCTGCATTGGATAAGTCATTGGGATCTTTTGGTAGCATGTATGTGGTTCCCATAGTAATATAGTCAGGTAATGTGTGTGGTTGTTCTATGAATTAAGGTTTAAGATATTTATTCTCATAAGAACTTACAGGGTTCACTTACATGAGAACTTAAAATTAAATTACAACAATATACATATATCTAAATAACAAGTGGACGACATAAAGAGCTAAAGTTGTACATCTAATCATTTAAATCGTTATACAACGACAATCTAAAATATTATAAGATACTGATTTTATATTATACACAATATTAGTAAGCGGTTAGTAAATATAAATTTATCAAACCTGATTTGATAGTAAATAATTTTTCAATTTCTTTTTAAATGTAGTAATCATGTCAGTTTCTACAATATGTTTTGGTAATTTATTGAACATCTGCACCCCCTCAAACATTATATTTCTTTTACCATAATTCGTTCGCGGAGTTGTAAGGTTAAATTTGTTATTATTTCTAGTAAAATATCTGTGATTCTTTTTAGTGAAAATTATATCGGAATGAATTGCTTTAGTCGTTATTTTTTTTATGAGAATGCATGTTTTATAAAAGTACATTTGATTTAAATTAAATAATTTAGTTTTATTATATAGTTCCGTTGTAGGTGTAAGGTAATTGTATCTAAACAATGTTTTGGTTGCTTTATTTTGTGCAGTTTGCAAGTATTTTAAATGAGTTTTAGCAGCACTTCCCCAAACCTCTAATAAGTACTCCAAGTGTGGATTTACCAGTGCATTATAGATTGTACGGCACACTGGTATTGGAATGCATCCATTAGTTCTGCGAAGGGCTCCAGTGAGCGAAATAATTTTGGATCTCACACGTTCAATATGTGCCTTCCATGTTAGCCTATTATCTAAAGTAAGTCCAAGATATTTTTCTTCAGAGGATTTCTTTATAATTTGATTGGATATTGTGAGAGGAGTAAAATCGTTAATATATTTATGTATGAATGGGTGAATGTGAGTAAATTTTTTGTACCAGTAGTTGTGAATGTTGTCTGAACCTGGTGTTTTCCAATTATGCAGTTTGTTTATTACTTGGTGGCATATTTCCGGCGATATGCATTGAAAGGCCATAGGTTCTGAGTTTAAGTAATAACTTTGTTCCTGGCGTATCCAGTCAGCCCTTATGTTGTGTTGAACTGGATTTTCCCAGATTCTAGCCCAAAAATTTCGTAGTTCTTCAGCAGGCGGTGGTTTATTACTTATATAGCTAATGTTATTGTGTGAATTAGTTGGTGAAGTGGTACTTAGATTTAGTGTGGGAATTGTTGAGTTTGCGTTAGTGATTGGTACCTTTAGCCCGCGGTAAAACTGCTTTTCATTACAAATAAACTGTTTGTTTTGTACCTTACGTAGACTACAAATTTTGTATCTTTTTAGTCTGTTACTAATGCTTCCTAGTTTCTGCTTCATTGTATCTAAAAATTCTGATAAATGCATGTTATGTTCTTCATGAGTGGCGTGTACCTTATAATGAGTTTGTATATAATTTACGTGTTTTATTAATTTATTACTTCTGTTTCCTCTGATATACTGAGTTAATCGTCCTATTTGTGCTCTTAACTCCTTAATTCTGTTTTCTAATCTCAATTGCCATTTCGGTTTATTTCTCTTAAACACGCAGTTATTTAATAATTTTGGCGGTATGTCTATCTTAGTGCCATTGATTTTAGCTGCTGTTCATGCTGCACTGTACAAAATTGTTTGTAGGGTTATGAACTCAGTATCGTCTTTAATATATTTAGGAAGAATATTATTATTAATATAATGCACCGTTGAAGCTAGTTTTTTTGATGATTTTTGTTTCGGAATGTAAGTTCTTTGTATAGGATCTGTATTTTTAAAATAGCTAAAAACCTCCTTAAAAATTCGTTCTATTTCTATAGTTTGTTGCTCTGAATATGGTATTATTATTTCTTGTGCATTATTCGTATTGTGTGTGTCTGTTTCGTGCGCTCTCGTTGCAATATTATTAATATAATTATTGTCGTGATAACTATTAAATTCTAACTGTATGGATGGTGTGTCTGTATCATTCTGAACTTGATGTTCGCAATCCTTTGATGAAGTAGCTCATTCCTTACTTCATCTTTGACCGCTTGTAGTCTTTCTTCGCTTAAATATTTATTGCATATTATTAGTCTTCTTTGATCGGCTACTCGTTGCTCATTTATATGTAGTAGATGTGGGAATGTGGCAACAAATTTTTGGTGTAGAGGTCCTATATAAGCTGAGAGATTTGTTTCTAAATGTGTTATTCTGTAATAGTTTCGTATGATTACTTCATTGTGCTCTGTGGTCCAACGCATTCGTTGATTAATGAATTCTGGTTGCTTTTTTGATGGTTTTGAAGAATTACAAGGCTGTACGATAGGTAAGGTTGTCTGTATATTTTGTATTTGTGTATTTTGGCTTTGTGTATCTTGTGTTTGTGTGTTTATTTTTATACGGTTGATTTCATTTTGGACATCTTGGTAGATACGATCTATATCGGTTTGTGTGAGAAGTTTTTTATTCACTATAGCTCTTCTCTGATCACCTACTCTTTGTCGACTAATCATGTTCATTTCTGGAAATTTTTCAATAAATTTAATGTGGAGTAGTGGTAAATAACCGTTGGTGTCAGTTTCCATTAAGGTAAGCTGAAGATAAGTGCGTAAGATGAATTCATTCATTGCTTTATTCCATTTTTTACGCATGTTAAGGGTACTAGTGGTGGGTGCAAGTTTATTGGCTGATACAGTCTCTTGCACAACATCCTCTGGTAACATACTACTAACTATTGAGGTTGAAGACGATAAGCAAGAGAATGAATTGGTTGATATAAGAGATGGAAAACTGTTAGGTGATGATAATTCTTGTTGACGTTCTGCAGCAGTTTGGGACTGGGCAGAAGTTACAATTTGCGATCCGTTGCCCCCCCCAGAATACGTGGGACAGCCCAAGCTTAGGCGCTCAGGACGGGATTCTCCATCGTGGTTAACTCCGAGTTAACTCCGGTACCCGTCTGGGGTAGTTTATATCCGCTTCTTAATCGCATCGCATTTTGTATTTACTATAGCTCCGTTGGCCTTTAGCAAGTAATTAGCTGAAAAGCTGCTAAAGTCCGCCCCTCACGTGATCACAGGTGTTCGGATCGGACGTGGAGTTAGATTTGTGAGGGGCTTATTATTATTAGTTAAAAGAAAATATATTGCTTCGCTTACGGTTTCGAATAGGTTTTCATTTCGGATATGCGATGGTTTGAGCTATAATTACGGAGCTCCAAATACCAAACCTTAACCAAAAGTCTAGAAATAATTTAACTCTGTAACAATTCACAAAAAATGTCAATAATGTTAATTTTCTACAAATTGCGTTTTCAGGTGAGACGTTCGCTGTCTTCGTAACAGTTTGGCCCCCTATAGAAGATAGATCAAGCGTTGGTCAATCCGTCAGATTTATCTATTACACAGTTGCTTGGTTTTTCGTAATGAGAATTATGTCCACTATGTCTATATTAATGATTTTGCTTTTATCATTGAGTCATCAATACATGAACTTAAAGCAGTATTTCTACGACATCAATGATATATTTCACGAGAGTTTGAATGCGATTGACAAAGAAAAGAAGTATGAAGAGGCTTTGAAAAAGGGTATTCGTCAACATATAATAACTTTAGAGTAAGTTTTTTTCGCTTTTATTTTTGTTACATACATTATTCATTTTTTGACATTTTCGGCGGTTTAATCGGTTTTCGGCAATGTGTGTTTTTACTAAAATTTCTTATACCTATATAATTGAGATCCATTGCAGACCCCGGTTTACAGGATTTATAATGGTGAGAATGTGTAGTGGACTTAATCCCAAAATAAAACTTAGAGAGAAAAACGTTTTACGTTTTTAGTATTGGCAATCAGCTACTAGATAGGGGCCCATTGTTACCCGTCATCATCATCATTCAGTCTTTCACCGTCCACTGATGTACGTAGGCCTTCCTCATGATTATATGAGGGGATAATGCTGTGATAACCATGTTTGACAGGCGGGTTGGCGATTACAGTGAGATATTTATACGTTTTCCAGCAAAGAGCTGCTGCCTGCTCTCCTGGTGAATCCTTAGCCGATTTTTACGGCTCCTACGGGCAAATAAGGGGTGGCGACAATTGTATTCTTATTCCGTTCCCACACGGGGAACCCGTATTGAGTGACAATATCTATTGTTCGTATCGAGTTACAATTTATTTAACAAATTATTAGTTTCCTCGTGTCTTTAGTTTGTTCATATTTGTTAATGATGTTATCTGGGCATTATGGTGGCAAACAAAAACATTCGTAAAGCACATTTATCGACATAGCGTGGTTTAGTAGGTCAAATTCCCACCTATTGTGGAGGAAGGTCTTGCCAAATAGTGGCTTATATATGAGCTGAAATGATGATACAGAATTTGAATAATTGCAGGTGCGTAAAGAAATGTCAAAGTATTTGTCATCCAATATTTAGCGGCGAGTTGGCACTTAATGTTATTTATACATTGACACTAATGCCATCACTAATCGTAAGTTATATTATAATCTTTTATCATAACATCATCAACAGACCCTTGATCTTTACAATACTTAAAATCCATGGTCACTGAGGAGACTTCACCATCTGATGCTGTCTGGGCAATAATACAGCCCCAAAAAGGACTAACGTCAGTTGGTCATGAAATTATTGACTATAACTTTTGCGATATGTATGATGAAAGCAGAAAAGATTTTGCGTCAATACCAAGTAATTATGATAAGGAAAACGGGACGCAAGTTAAGGACTTTACGGCTGACGTGGTATGGACATGTGATGAGGCGGGATGAAAGTAATGTTGTGAGAAAAGTTTTGGGTATGAATGTTGAAGGCTTTAGGGGTAAAGGAAGACCGAGGAATAGATGGATGGACTGCGTGAGGCATGACATGGATAGTCTGGGAGTGACTGCAGAGATGACGTCTGATAGGATCATATGGAAGGAGATGACATATTGCGTCGACCCCAAGTAATTGGACTAAAAGCAAGATGATGATGATGACCAAGTAATTAGGATAAGAGTAAGAGGATGATGATTATGACTGACGAGCCTTCTCCACGATTGTAAACCAACCATATATGCGCCAACCAAAGGCGTATAAATTTACAGTTTGCAGACGCAAATTCAGCCTTAGAAAGGTTGTAGTTGCAGTCACCCGAAAATCAGCCAAGTGTGAATTGGCGTGACTGTTGAAACTTATAAAGGTAAACTTATGCGGTAGGTACCTCAATAAAGTCAGTTTAAAATAATTATATATTCTATGGGTATTCTATATTCTCTGTCTGTCGTCGTTCGTAACGTATGGTGTAATAATGTAATCTATCTATATATATAAAAGAAAGTCGTGTTAGTTACACTATTTAGAACCCAAAAACGGCTGTACAGATTTGGCTGAAAATTGGCGAGGAGGTAGCTTAGAACCAGGAGACGGACATAGGATACTTTTTATCCCTTTTTTTATCCTGTTCGATCGCGTTCCCGTATGACGCAACATAAAACGTCAAAGAGAATACAAGTCACTATGAAACGTATCTGACATGTAATAACAAAACGCAAATGGCGAGTACAGACTATATTTTCGGCAATTTAGAAAATATATTTACGAAAAAAATTATGGCGGTACGAAGTTCGCCGGGTCGCCTAGTGTTTAATAAAATGCAAATTAATTATAATAAAGTAGATCAGAATTCCGTGTGGTGTTGCAGTAAGAATATAATTTACTACCCTCTCTTGCCCGTAGGTATAGTAAAAGGCGATTAAGGAATATCTTATGCATATAACTCCAACTCTCATTTCAAAGAGCTTGATTTTACGACTCCTTCAGACAGTTATTGTTGGCTATCATCTCGTCATCACATGTTTATTGTGGACTCGTGCCCAACAGTAAGGTTTACACTTGAAGACCACTTTTACTCTATACAATGTAGTAGAACAATGAAGGGTGTATTTTGTGTGTTCACAGAACTCCGAGAAGAAATCATCTTCTATAGAAGAGAAAGCCCAAATCGGATTGACATTTCTAATCTGCTTGATACAGTTGGGCATCTCCATGTGGAATGCTGGTGATATAACTACGGAGGTTATAAATATATTAATTTTGATGAATAACTCGAAATAAAGCCCTATGCCAGTCATTATGGTGGCAATATTTGTGTGGTGACGAAATAAGCATACAATTCACCACTCCTTATCTTGCCTGTGGATGTCATAAAAAACAAATAAAAATATAATATGCATAACGTGGATGCAAGATAAGGCAAACTCGAAATAAACTCCTATATCAACCTGTCTGATCAGCATGGTATAGTAAGATCAATTTCCCTTGGGGAGGAGGCTTGACCCAAGCAGTGGGACATATATGAACTGAGATGATAATGATGATTCAGTTTGGCCGGCGTTGTGTATTAGGCTAGTTATCCTCATGTGTAAGAGGCATGTGGACCCGTCCATCAATGCCTCGTGTGTAGGTTGAGAACTTCAATTAATTTTATTTATTGTTAAGGATTCTTTTTTTGTGAGAAAACTATTCATCTCAGGCTATATATGTCCCACTGTTGGGCTCAGGCCTCCTCCATAAAGGGAGGAGAATTGACTATCCCACGCTGGTGTTGGAATAGGGTTTTGTTTCAAGTTTTCCTTCTCTTGCACAGATGTTATATGCTTATGTCTCTTAGTCATCTTTTACGACATCCACGGGTAGGATAGGGAGTTTTCTATTCACTATTCACCACCCTCTACTTTGCTCGTAGGTGTCATAAAGACGACTAAGGGATATAACTAGTGTTGCCCAAATGCAAGACCAAGACGAGACTTGGACTAGTCTTGGTCTTGCAACATCACACCTGGTCTTGTCTTGGTCTTGGTATTGCGCACTCGAGTCTTGGTCTTGATATTGCAGCAAGTGTCTCGCAAAGTCTTGCAAGTTTTGCAGTTAGAATAATGTAACAGTCATTTATCATGGCAATGAAAAATCCAACCAAATTAATCGAATATCATCGATCTATCCATCTGCTCCCTACCCTACAGTCCACTATTGAATACCACTTTTTTTTAGGGGTTGGGCTACGGTCTGCGCACGTGTTGCTCAGCTCCGTCCGGGGCGACAGAGGGGCGGCACGCACAGCCCCGTAACCCACTCGTGACACGTCGCTTTCGACGTTGGGTCGACCACCGGTGCAGGGTGTCTTGTCGTCAGTGGTCGGCCCAACCGAATACCCCTTGAAGAATACCCTCTCCTTGTCGTCGTCGCACGGTCGACCTCTCGGCGAGTGACGGACTAACTCCCCGGTTTAGTCACCCGCGGCAATAACCCTTACCACTGGGGAAAATTACTCTCCTATTCCCCTGGTGTCACATTAGACAGCGTTACTTCCATAGACTCCTATGGCAAAGGAAGGAATTTCAACCCTGTTTTCTTAAGACGTCACCACACAGGGCACACGGGTTCATACAATAAAATGTATGTCATTTTAATTTCTTTTTATAATAAATGGATGTGTTTATATTCTCCTTCAAGTTAAGTATATATATGTATCTATTGTATTTCCAGTTACTGATACTCTGGATACTTGAAAAAACCTGTTGCTCTATTGCCTATATAAAGTTGCTTATATAAATACTTTGGCCGCTGCGATCTTACTATATTATTTATTCAAAAAACATAAACCTGATTTAAAAATTTCACGGTTTTAATACTTGTCGGTTTTATAAAAAAACTATCAACCATCTCGGCTTTGCGCGAATTCTTTATGGAAAATAATATATAACCTAAGTTACTCCGAGAAGATATGGCTAATAACAGTGGGTCGTATTTATTGTCACTGTTATAGATAATTTTAAATCATAGCTTGTAATAGCTACAACGAAATACTAATAGCAGCGACTGTTATATGACAATATATCTTATAAAAAAACTGGATACTATATCGCACCTAGCAGCAGCCTCATCATGCATCATTTCAGCTCATATTCGTCTTACTATTGGGCTCGAAGCCTCCTCCACAGTAGGAGAGAAATTGATCTTACCATACCATGCTGGTTAGACCGGTCAGAATAGGGTTTTGTTTCGAGTTTTCCGTCTCTTGCATAGATGTTATATGCGTATTATATCCCTCAGTCCGTGCGATGACAGAATAAGAATACAATTCACTACTCTCTATCTTGCCCATGGATGTCGTAAAAGACGACTAAGGGCTATATATATAACATAGGTGCAAGGGAAGGAAAACTTAACATGAAACCCTGTACCAACACGTCCGATCACTGTGGTATAGTTGGTCAATTTCCCTCCTATTATGTAGAAGACAGAGCCTAACAGTTGGACGTGTATAAGCTGAAATGGTGATTTGACTTAAGTGCAAGACGCGAGACTCTTGCAGGCTCAGTCTTGGACTTGCTCAAGTCTTGCAGGGCCAGTCTTGGTCTTGGTCTTGCAAAAATTAAGCGGTCTTGGTCTTGGTCTCGCATTTCTCGCAGGACCAAGACCAAGACCGCAAGACCAAGACTTTTTTGGGCAACACTAGATATAACACGCATACAGTATCTATGCAAGAAAAGGAAATTTCGAAATAAAATTCTATACTAACTCGTCTGAGCAGCGTGTAAGTCAATTTCACTTCTATTGAAGAGAAGCCTCGAGCCCAGCAGTGGGATGCATATGAGATGAAATGATGATGATGATAAATAGGTAAAGTCCCTCGGCAACAAAAGGATTTAGCGTATAATGATGACTTCTAAAAAAGTTACTTTAGGTAAAATACCCTAAGTAATCTATTATCTATGAACAAAAAGTGATGCGGGACTTCGTTACATCATACATCCGTATGTCACAAATAATAACTGATTATGAAATAAAAAAAATTTTGAATTGCGAGTTTTTTTTCATGATAGTTAATAACAAAAGTTGATGTGTCCGGATGGTAATGCTAATTGATTCAATTGTCAGAATAGGTAATGTTAATTGAGTCATATAAGTAGATTCAAAACCGGCAATCTGAACTTTGAATGTAGTTTGCTAATTAAATTCATACATAACATATAATTGCCTTTTTAGGCATCAAAACTACCGACTGCGATGTACTCGTCAGGTTGGGAGAACTGTCGTAGTAATAGCAAGCGGATCCGAAAGCTACTCATCACTTCAATATATCAAGCACAGGTAACTGGTTTTTGTTTATCTTCAGCCATTGCTCATTGCTGGGCCCCATCGTCTTCTTTATTCCTCGCGTGTCGATGGGTTAAGAATACCACTTCCACCTTATTTGCCTGTGGCAGTCGTTAAATTGGCTAAGAATCTCATCACGACTGCGGGTAGCACCTCTGTCCTAAGAAACTTAACAACTTACTACGATCGCCCACACGCTTGCCAAGTGTGGCGATTACGACACGATCAATCAATAATCTTTAAAGTTTGGGCAGCAGTGGATGGCGAAAGCCTGTATGATTATGATAATGATCTTCCTTATTAACATTTGGAGTTTCAGTAAACAGTATAAAATAATGTGTAACATTTGGTCTCGTCCGTGTAGTGACGAAATAAGAATACAATTGACCACCATCTTGCCCGTAGGTATCGTAAAAGACGACCGAGGAATATGATATGCTATAATGTATGCGCAATACAAAGAAAACTCGAAATAGGTGTTGGAAGTTGAACTTCATTGATATTTTTTTAATGAAAACGAGTGGTATCAACTATGTTGGTTGTTTTCATTCATAATAGTTACTGTTATGATTTGATGATTGTTTCAGCAACCGGTGGTGATGAGAGCATTTAATATTGTAGAGCTATCGTACGAGACTTACGTCACGGTAATCGTTTTATATTATATATATCTTTTATAAATTCTTTTGTGCTTATGTATTTGGTTGAACTCCTAACGCCTGAAGCGATTTGAATGAAATTTTACCTCGTAACCTGGCGCATTGCTTCTTTTTTACAAGCTTTTATTTAACTTGCAATGTATGTAAGTACTAGCAACCCGCCCTCGCTTCGCTTCGGTTTTAGTAGTCTTTCACGCGTAGTTCCCGTTCCCGTAGGAATACCGAGATAAAATATAGCCTATGTTTCTCGCTGATATTATAGCTTTCAATTGGTGAAAGAATTTTTGAATTCGGTTCGATGGTTTAAAGGTGAAAGCGTAACAAACAAACAAACACCGTTACTTACGCATTTATAATATTAGTAAGAATGTAATATGTTTGTTCAGGTGGAATTTCGAAACTCCATTTTGAAGCAGATTCCCTCAACCGATTAAGCTGAAATTTTGTAAACACATTCTGTTTGGATGACAATTTATGGTTAACTGTGAGACGTCATTCTAAATCCAACATGACAGCACATACAAGATGGCGGACTAATTATAATTAATGCATTCCTACAATATGGATATCAAATGAAAGGGCTTACTAAGAGTAACTCAGAAAAATAACGTGACGTCACTTTAAATCCAATATGGCGGACTTCTATAGGTTGAAACTATTTTGAAACAGATAAATTCAACCGATTGAGCTAAAATTTTGTATACACATTCGATTTGGATGACAATACGTGCTTAACTGTGTGACGTCATTCTAAATCCAACATGGCGGCACGTATAAGATGGCGGACTAATTATATTTAATGCACTCCACAATATGGGCATTATTGAAAGGGCTTGCTAAGAGTAACTCGCGAGATTAAGAGAGGTTTTCTAGTGTAGATAAACAACAATTTTTTAAACTACTAGGTAGGTAGGTACTTAAATCTTGCGATAAGCTTTAATAACATAAATTGTGTACGGACGTTATAAGTTGATAGTAAAAGTTTAAAAGTTACGGACAGATTGGAGTCGCTGGAGCAGCGGAGAGACTTTGGATCACTCTGTGTACTCTATCGACTCTCACGGGGAGTGCTCCGAGGAACTGTTTGACTTGGTACCACCGTCACCATTCTACCAACGTACCACTCGACATCGTAGCGGAGTTCATCCATTTCACCTGAAAACGTTATGGTCTTCAATTGTACGTTTCCAGCGATCATTTCTCCCACGTACGTGCAAGCTCTGGAATGAACTATCTGCTGCTGTGTTTCCCGAGCGCTATGACATGTCCTTCTTTAAACGAGGTTAAAGAAGAGTATTTTCTTCACGGTAGGCCACGGCCTGGCTGTGCCCCTGGTATTGCAAAGGTCCATGTGCGGCAGAATCACTTACCATCAGGTGTACTGCTTGCTCGTTTGCCACCGTTCGCAATAAAAAAAAGTTAAAGTTTATTTTTATCTTTTTAGCGCATTTAATTTCTATTGAATAATTCATCAACCCAATATTTATATAGATATATATATATATATAAATCTACTATTCGTGTGTTTGTAATTGAACTCCTTATAAACGTCAGGACCGATTTTGATGTTTTTTTTTTTGTGGCTGTTCCGATGAATATGAGAATAGTTTAGATTAATAATTGGAACCGGTAGGTGGTGCTGCGATCAATTTGAAGGAGAATTTCTTTTACTGTCTGTTTAGATTTGAACAGAACAGTGTCTGTTGTATCAGCTAGTAAAATAAGTAATTTTTAAATGTTGCGTGTTTGTTTTTTCAGATAGTGAAAACATCGTATTCAATCTTTTCAGTATTTTATTAAACAATGGAGTAAAATATGGTTAAAGTTTATATGTAAGTAGATGACCTGCGCATTTTTCCTTTGCATCACCTAAGGAGAGAGAGAGAGGGAAAGAAAAGAAGGTTAAAGTACGCCCTAAGCATCTATAAATCGAAGCGCACACAATGGAAGCTCTGAAAAGGAATATATTTTGCCCGTTTTCACAAAATTTTTAATTGATGCTCAGCTCTATTGCTTATAGCGTGATGTCATATAACTTGCCGAGATAAATTAGCTATACAATACTAAAAGCCTTAGAATAATAACGTATAGAAGGATAGTGTCAATACTTCGAAAGTTCGAAACAGAATCTAAAAATACTAATGGCGCGCAGACGATTACACACGTACACACGCACCTTACCTTTTATGACAAACACAATCAAGAGTGTTGGTAGTATTTGTAGCCGCCATCACAAAGTATTTTTGATATGTGCCACTATAATTAGCACTTAGTTACATTCGTTTCGTTCGTTCTCAAATGATATAAATTTTAGTCAACAATATTTTTTCGAAACATGAGGGAGGCTTATGTCCACCAGTCGACGGCAATAGGTTGAATGACGATGACGAATATTTTTCTATTTACGCGAGTTTTACACATAAAATAAAAAACTCTTCTTACTAATTTTATAGCGTATTTGATTTTCACTTTTGATTGAGTTTTGAAATTAATAGCTTTCGTAGTTTAGTAATAAAATAGTTTTATTTTATATCAATAAATAATATTAAATGAATAAATAATTATCAACATAATGGAAGATGTTTTATTTACCTTCTTATTATCAGTTTATATACGAGTTAAGCCTTAGCACTAGCTTGCTTTGCAATGTGAGGGAAAATAATTTACTTTCTCGTTATAAACTGGTTAAACGCCAGCCAGTTTTTCGATTTGGGCCATGAGGTACACCATATGTGCCCGACATAGTTGTTCCATTGGAGTCGTGGGGGACACCACCGCGAACCAGGGGCGACTTTAAGAAAAATAAGGTCACAAATTATTTTCTTCGGTGTTTACTACGTGATTCACCACATTCAGGATGCATCATGCCAACCTCTCTCCAAGGCAACCGAAAAGCAGGGTGCAGTCCCATAGCTTACCAAAACCCCTCCCATCCTTTCCGTCTTCATCGCCATTTCTATTGCACTGCCCACTGGTACCGATTCCGGCGCGAGCTTCCGGCGAGCGCGGCTTTAGTTTGTACCCTAAAATACATTCAACATAGTAAATTCAGTCAGGTTAATGTAATAAAAAGCCGCTTATTAGCTTAAAAATATATTTTCTATACGAATACAATATACATATTAAACAAGTATAAATCAATCACACTTTTTTTTCACTTGTATTAAAAACTTATACACGGGAAAAATTGTATAAAAAAAAATTTGATTGCATTTCAAAATTTAAAAAATATATATACAAAGCTTTTTTTAATAAGAAAATGTCGTACAGCAATGCAAGGATGATTTAATTTTAAAATGGAGGGAAAGGAAGGCCACCATTTTCTCGCGGTTAATCAATCGCACACTTCAACAATGGAAGAAAAGATAGGTTCAAGATTGAACAGGATATAGGAACGTCCTATGTGATGAGCAGCCTCCAGAACGTGATTTAATTAAAATGTTTTATTGGTACAAATTTGCTCATTTATGATACTGTTTTCTGAACACTTTTCATGGTATATAAGACACATACCTTAGAATAATAACGTATAGAAGGATAGTGTTAGTACTTCGAACGATCGAAATATGAATCACGCACACCGCTATACAAGTTATGAAATCAAATTTTGTTTTTATTAACATAAATCGTCGAAATACTTTTAAAAGTAATGTTAAAAACCTTTTTATGTTTTTAAAATGTGTTGTGCCACCATTTGAATGCACAAACCGTCATAATTACCTATTTATTTTTTAAGAGTTACGCACGTACTTGCAGTACAGTGGCAGTACAGTGACATTACGGAACGGTTCCGGCGTAAGCTCTATTAGGCTCCAATTGAAATGATTCACTTTTTGTGCACGAACTTACCTTCTATGCGTTATTATTCTAAGACACATACATTATTTATATAAAAATATATATGGAAGACTTAATATAATTGGTCCTTAAAATAAATGCATGCAATAAATGAATAATCTTCAATCAAATATTTTATAGATACATATATTGTAGATTTTATATGGTAGGAGTACATTGTCGACAGTCTTCTGCCTACAGCCACGGGCTGGTCCATCTGGGATAGTACTACACTGAGCAGAAGATCAACGTCTGAGTAGCAGCAATTTGTTGCTGCACTTCATTCAGTGAGCAAGAGAGTCGGAAGCCCAACTTTTTGGGTGTGTTTGCGTGTGTTGGGTTTTGTGATGCCTTTAGTATCACCGAATCTGAGTGCGCCCATTCACACTCCCTTCACAGTAGGCCGTGGCTAGGGACACGATATCGAAACGAAAGTATCGATACTGTACTCACGAGTAGTATCGAAGAAAAAGTATCGTACTCAAGTATCGATACTCCAAAGTATCGAGTACCGAGTACTTTTCCTAGAATCTAGGTTGTGATGAGCTTTTTTTTAGGAATTTGTCCATCTGTGTTCGGATTAAAATATGTCGGGCCACTTTTTATAAGGTTCGTTACGCTTTAACTAGATGGCGTTACCATAAGCATGAGTCGAAAGGTCAAGTTTAACATGGATACTTTCTACAATATGTTCGATACGATACCTGCATAAAAGTACTCATTGAGTAAAAGTATCGAGTACAAAAGTATCGGTATCGAAAGACAATACCTAAAAGTATCGATACTTTTTTCGTGTCCCTAGCCGTGGCCTAGTAAAGGTCCATAAGCGACAGTATCAATCACCAGCGATATATTGGGTGTATACGAATGAATATATTAATTCGTTAAAGTTAAACCTACAATATATTTGATCGAAGATTATAATTATATAATTCATGCACCATTGTCGTCAGTCTAAAATTGGGTAATGATAAGTTTTAAGTCAATAAACATCGTTTCAAAATGGTGGGCTTAGACCTAACACTGGAATCCTAAAGTCTTGCTCCTTGATTTATCTGTTTCTAATATCTAAAAGCACGGCTGTCTAACTCAAACTGCTGGACATTGTTTCGGCAACTAAGATTTTTTTTATCCAATAGTGATGCTAAAAAGGTACATTCATGTCCAGTATATGTTACCAGCGCTTAAAACACAGTTCATTTCTCAATTCAATCAATACTTGGGATTACAGTACAAAACTTCATAACGATATCCCAGGGACTGAAAAATAAATTGTGAAGGAACACTAATTGGGTAATTAAACAGACAATGCGCCAGGAAATTGCCCGACAGCCAGATTCTGTTGAAACTAGGATCGCGATGAGTCCAATCAAAGTGCTTCAAAAAGATCCTCAAAGGGTCTCTCTTTCTTGCTCATGGTTCTTGTAAAAGACGACTAAGGGATATTCATGTAAGATCTACGCAAGAGAAGGAAAACCCGGTACTAACGTGTCTGTCTGACCATGATGGTTTAGTAGGGCAATTTCCCTCCTTTCGTGGAGGAGGCTCGAGCCTAGCAGTGGTATTTATATGAGCTGAAATGATTATGATGGTAATTCAACAGATTCTTTAAAACTTTAACATATCAGTCATATTCCATCAATCCATCAACTGGTAGAAATCCCCTGTTGGACATAGATCTCCCCACGATAATAGCACTCAGAATGGTCCTATGCCACTTGCATCCAACGGCTCCCTACATCTTTTAAAATGTCGTTAATACCCCCCTTAATTATATAAAACTTAAATGCAATCAAACTGAGAATAATATTTTGAATTGAATTTTAACAAACTATTGTCAATTGAAAAGAATTGTTGGCAGTAAAAGATTCTTGAAAACTAGCTGCCACAACCAGCTTAGCAGTCTCTATAGCTATTTTGAAACTTAAAGGGATACTATTTCTAAAATCTATGTTTGAATTTGTTATCTACAGTATATAGCATATTTTTAAATAGGAATGTTATGGAGCTGCGTAACCGAAACAGCAATTAGCGGATATTCGAAACCGAAACTAGTGTATAACCGAAATAAAAATTTATCCAAAATCGAAAATAGCGGAAATTGCGAAAAGAACATATGGCCGAAATTGAAAGTGTATCCGAAACCGATACAAAAGATTCGGATGATTTCGGATATATTCGTTGTATGTATGATATCTTCAAAATAAAAAATCCTCAACAATTAACAAATTCCTCAACATTGTCTAAAACATGCCCAACATTTGCCTAAAACAATAACTATCCGAAACTATCGGATAATCCGAAATAAATTCAACTTTGTAACCGAAACCGATATAATGTTATTTAATATATGCATCCACATCCCAACCTTTATATCCATAACATACCTACTTATGAAATACCAAACGATGTTTTTAAGTATCCTTATCCATATTTGAGGATCTTAGTGGTTTTTAGGTTGCTACTTATATGCAGAGAATGAAAAAGAACGTCATAAAATTTTGTCATGTCTTCGAATTCGTTATTATATGGTAAATATCACCGACCCAAATATTATTTTTGGCAGAACCATCAGTAATATTTGGATATATCATCTGATATTTGGTATAATTTACACGTCAAAGTAAATGGAAAAACCCTTTTCTCGTCAACAATATCTCTTCAAATGACGCTAGAACCAGTAACTTTCCTATTTTTTCACCAAGACCTATGTATCCCTACAGTTTAGGATCGAAGAACTGCAACTCTTTATCTTCAGGCAATTTTTTGAAGAAGCTTTCGACATAGTCGTCATCTACTTCAGCTAGGGTGGCTGGCTTCCATTTCGGGTTGTTGTCTTTGTCGATCAGGAGTGCTCGAACTCCTAAAATATAGACAAATATAATTTGGTTAAATACTCATGGATAATCCTCACTGGTTACCATGAGTTAGATTTCGCACCTTGGTTCGGTATCTTATCTAGATTGCTAATTTTATTCATACTTATCTTGTCAGTACATATCATAGAAGACTTTGGAATTCCTAGAGGCATAACTTAATGAAATTTAGAATTTAACTTGCTAGGTTATTTATAAAACTTGACTACGAGTGAAATGTATGCCAATATACATAAACTTCGAACCCTCATCTATTGGATATCTGTTCCAATCGCCCTAACAATTAGACTAGAGTGGGCTGACGTATGACATTTGTCACTCGCATAGCCGTCTAATGTGTGATGACGGAGTAAGAATACAATTCACCACCCCCTTTCTTGCGTGGGTGTCATAAAACACGACTAAGGGATAACAATATACGGATAACTACTACGCAAGAAGGAAAACTTGAAGATAAACCCTATGCCAACACATCTGACCAGCGTGGTATAGTAGATCAAATTCACTCCTATTCAGGTGTAGGCTCAAGACTAGCAATGTATGATCATTTCTACGGGAATCATCATCATCATCATCTTGCTCTTATCCCAATTACTTGGGGTCGACGCAATATGTCATCTGTTTTGACATATTGCAAAAAGTCTCGGCAATGACTTTTATGACCGGCCGCCTGCCTGACGTCAACCCTCCTTGGGAATGTAATCGTTGACCCAAATGGTACCAGATGGAGTTGGTCCGGGTCAATCTAGGGCTCTTAGTCGTCTTTTACGACACCCACGAGCAAAGCAAGGGTTGGTAGTATTCGAAGCCGCTACCACACAGCTAATTTCTACGGGATTACCGCGGGTAAAACCATGGGCATTTGACCGATTATAAAAACCCTTTCAGCAATGGAAAGCTACATTATCAAGTGAGAGAAATTCACAACAAATACATAATTTAAAAGAGACATACATATACTACAACGTGAGGACTTCATGTATGTTAATCATTCTGTTAAGTTATACCTTCAGGGAAATCGTGGCTATCAGGTGCACGACTGGTAATACGGAACTCCATCTTGAGGCACTGGCCCAAGTCAAGCTGGGCACCTCTCTGCAGCGCGCGTAGTGTTATCTTCAACGAGCCTGGACACATCTGCATCAAGGTCTGCAGCAATATACACAATTTTATTAAATACATCAATCCTAATAGGATTAAAGTATATGTCCTTATGTCATAAGAAATCTTAAAAAAATTTACAATATGTGGGCATAGAATATACTAAAATTCATCTGTACTGGATCCTATGCGGCCTATCCTAATAGGAGTTAGGTGATAAACACACTTACAGAAGTATTATATGAGAGAGAAAGACAAAGCCTAATTACCTCTAATGTTTTCTTGGACCAATCATTCTGTACTTTTTCAAGCCTCTCAATAATTTCCTCAATTGTTGAAGCAGCAAAGCAGTAGTTAATGTGTTTGATATTATCAGCTAATGTGAAGTCATCAGAAGCTTCGTGGAAATTGCTAAGCAATGAGTTGATTTCTATATCGTTGGTGCAGCGTGACAGTAATACTTCAAGCTCATATAATCTCTTGCTGGGGACGTAGTGGGTTGCGATACCGGCTTTCATTACATCCCTGCCTTTTAGTCTGTCACCTGTAAATTGTAATAGATATCATTGCCACTAAACTTTGATAGATAAATTCCTGTTTACACCAATACTGCTCTTGGTGGCAAATGACGGAACACAAAAAACAGACGCACCGCTCCTACCACTTATTGTGTCGACCCCAAATGGTTGGAATAAGATCAGGATGATGATGAGCATAAATGGTTAAAATCTTTATGAAAGTATTATTTCTATATACAAATCACAGCCAATATATTGAAAAGTTATAAACAATTCAAATTATCAGTGTAATTATTTGAAATCAGCATATGATTTCTTATCTTTAATGCTTATTCAAATGAATTATTGCAACAACCCATATAAATCGTAACGACGTGACATCCATGATGATATGGTTTGAATTAAGGTCTGGTCTTGCTCACTGAATAAGGTTCTGCTTACGGTAGCAACATGAGGCGGGTTGCTCCCTTTCCTCCAACATGGATGAGGGCAGATGGCTTTTAAATCCGATGGTAGATTATTGGATGGTTTCAAACAATGTGTAAATTTGACAATATTAAAGTGCCCTTAAGGGGCTTATACAACATCTGCTACGACTAGGCGTTGAGTGGGAGCTAATGGACCAGACGGAGGCCCTATGATTCCATGGGCTCCGTATCAGTCCTCCCACCGGCTTTGATCACTGTCAAGTCGATTACCATCAGCATCCATAAGACCATAATTATCGTACTTAGCAGGTGGTAGGTATGACCTAATGATGCTAATGATTATGGTTATAGTCTCAATTACAATGCAAAAGTTATAGCAATCATTTTATGACCAGCCACACGCTTCAACCCTCCTTGAGAATGCAATTATTAGATGGACTTGGCCCAGGTCTATGTAACGCTCTTAGTCATCTTTTAAGACACCCATGAGCAATATAGAGGTTGGTAGTATTCGTAATATTTGTAGCCGCCATCACATAGCATATTGTACTCACCTGTCAATCCCAAATATAAACCTAAATTGACTGGTAATCTTGGCAGAAAATATGATCCACCAACATCTGGCATCAAACCAATCTTTGTCTCAGGCATGGCAATCATAGTCTTCTCAGTAGCTATCCTGTATCGTCCATGTACGGAAATACCTAAGCCTCCTCCCATTGTAATTCCATTGATAATAGCAATATATGGAATCTTATACTTGCTAATAAGATAGTTTACGTTATATTCAATTCGGAAGAATTTTGGTCCTTCAACTTTATCAATTGCAGCTTTAACATCACCACCAGCACAGAATGCTTTATCACCGGCACCTTTAATTATTACTAAAGACTTTTGGTTCTCCCATTCCCTAAGTTGCACTAACAATTTTTCTACAATTGGTGTGTTTAGAGCATTAAGAGCTTTCGGACGGTTTATTGTGATAACTCCAGCATTATTCACAGTTTCAAAGAGGACACTTTGCTCCTGACTAGACATTGTACGCTTTAGAGCAAGTGTCAGCGGTCTCGTAAATTTTATACTTAGTTTGAACATCTGTGAAAAATTTTTAAGCTGTAGTAAACATCTAAATACATATATCAGTATAAAAATACCAAGAAAATGGGGGTA
This sequence comes from Lymantria dispar, assembly GCA_032191425.1. Taxonomy (NCBI): domain Eukaryota; kingdom Metazoa; phylum Arthropoda; class Insecta; order Lepidoptera; family Erebidae; genus Lymantria; species Lymantria dispar. The sequence goes on from CM063448.1 coordinate 35,285,033, forward strand.
GGTCACATAATTTACTTAGCAACAAGAACTGTATGTCTTGTAGTCTTACTTGCACAGAACAGGAGAAAATGGAAAGCCTTGGGGTAGGTCATTTCCCATTGTGGTCTATATCATCTACATTTTTTATCCTAGAATTTCTTTATTAGCATTACTTTATATATAGGTTGTATTTTTTCCATCCATTCATAGCCTGCCACTCGGAACAGTCCTGCGCCACTTGCATCCTAAGGTGCCCTGCGACTTTGAGAATGTCGTCAGTTCACTTAGTGGGGGGGTCGTCCTACGCTGCGCCATCCGATTTGTGATCGTCCACTCAAGAACTTTTCTTCCCAAGGGTTGTCAGTTCGACGAGCGATGTGGCCTGCCCATTGCCATTTCAACATGCTAATTCTGCGGGCTATGTCCGTTACAGCCGTTTTTCTACGGATTGCCATATTCCGGATTTTATCACGTAGAGAAATACTGAACATAGCCCTCTCCATAGCACACTGAGCGACTTTGAGCTTTTTTATGAGGCTAACATTTAGATACCACGTTTCAGTGCCATATTTAGTATTTTTTCTTCATACCATATTTAGTTCCTGTCATAACAATCAGTCAATTTAGTAGAAGACAATATAAAAGACTGGTTGTGGTGACGGAGTAACAATACACCACCTTAATTTTGCTCATGAGTATTGTAAAAAAAGGACAAAGGAATTAAATATGCATATAACATCTACGCAAGAGAACAAAAACGCGAAATAAGACCCTATTCCAACCCGCCTGATCAGCATGGTATAGTAGGTCAATTTCCCTCATATGATAGAGGAGGCTTAAGCCCGACAGTGGAACATAGTGGAGTGGAAATGATGATAATGATTAATGCAAAAGTTTGTTAAAAGAACAGTTTCATTATCTTTTAGTTAAAGAGAAAACTATAACTGTTATTACTTATAAAATAAGATACTATAATTAATTCATTTCAGCCCATTTACGTCCCACTGTTGGGCTCGAGCCTCCTCCTTAATAGAAAGGAAATTGACCATACCATATATACCATGCTGGTCAGACAGGTTCGGTAGGTTTCACTTCGAATTTTCCTTTTTAGCATAGATGTTATATGCGTACAATATCCCTTAGTGATCTTTTACAACATCCACGGGCAAGATAGGGATTGGTTAATTGTATTCGTACTGCTTTACCACACGGAAAAATTAGGGAGTGGTGAATTGTATTCTTACTCCGTCACCACATGGAAAGCATAATTAAAAAAATTCATCGTAACATGTTGGGGGAAATTAGCCCACCATGCTACACTACACTAGATAGACTGGCATAGACTTTTATTTTTAAATTACTTTTTTTACCATGGTGTTTACTATCGTCTTTTAATCAGCTTATAAACATGGGATAATAAAACGCAGTAACCATTGTATTCTAATCCAGTTAGACGTAGACAGTTGAATGCCAAAGTGCAATCAACCCATAATAAATAGTGTGCCTGCCTTTGATCCCTTCTTATTCATTTGAATTAAACCTATGTCATTATCAGCCAAATGTCAACACTATTCCCTATATTTCTTTTCTCTCCTGTCTCCATGAGCCAAATTTCTCAAGAGCAGCTTCATATATTTCTATCTGCATGTAAGACAAATATATTTGAATTTATAATTAACTTGTATGCATTTGTATATTTATTTTTCAGAGTTCTAGAATAAGTAAATACAATTGAAATCCTATTAAAAGGCTATTATATCATACGGGTGGCACGTGCTATAACAAACAACAGATGGAATTATTGCATAATTACTTACTTTTAACCTAAATGAATAAATGTCACCCAACACAGCAACAAGTAGCCGAAATCACTATATCCTTATCTATAGATTGATAACAAAGTGTCTTATAACATTAAAATTTATTATAAATGTAAATCTCATAAGATAATGTAGAACTACACGCTCTTACGAATTTAATTATGTAGGAAAATTGCAATAATTAAGTGCTAAATTTCCCAGAAAGTCTAAAGAAAATACGAACGAATTTTATTATAGTAAAGATTTATTATTACCATGACCACAGAGCAAGTAAATAAACAAATTCAGCGTATATGTTATTATTAGCGATGGGTAGTAGCGGGTTTTTTGGTTAACGAAACGAAACTATCTATCGAATGTCAATAGCGGTTTTTGAAACACTCTATTTCAGTAGCGAGAATAGCAGGTTGTGTTTTACTAGTTAACTAAAGTATCACCGTATAGTGTATGTTACACGCGTACCTACTCACGCACACCACTATACAATAGAGTTGCCTTGCGTACGCCGTGACCTTGTACACTACGAAACGGTTTGGCGTAGGCTCCAATTTAAATGCTTCATTTTTGTGTGCAGACTTGCGGAGTTACCTTCTGTTAGTTATTATTCTAAGATATTCATACTATATTTATATACTATATTATAATACATATACAACATCTATACAAGAGAAGGAAATCTCGTAACAAAACCTTATGCCACCACATCTGACCAGCGTGGTATGTTAGGTCAATTTCCTTCTCATAGTGGAGGAAGCCCGAGCCCAACAGTGGGACATGTATGGGCTGAGATGATGATATATACACCTTATTTTAATTTTCAAGCTATCAAATTTAATATTATAGGTACGCAAAAGTAAGTGACGCCACTTTTTTTGTGTGATTTAGTCGTTAACCGCAGATGGCTATGACAGCTTTATCCGGACTGCTGGGTGAGCGCTGAAGACTCTCAACCCAAGACGTGTCTATAATTCACCATGGTGATAAACACATGTATTAGGACTAGTTCAAGGCCACATAATTAGGCATCTACCTGCAACTCACGTATAAGTATCTAATGACAAATAACACAAATAATCTTACAAAAAAATGTATCTTGTTTCAAATACATTAAGGGCGAAAGTCAAAGGTCAAACGCAGCTTTGCCGTGTGCGTGTATGAAAGAGACAAAATGATGATTGATGAAAGAAACGGTGTTCGAACCATTTCGCGATCGCGATAGCTATTAGCTACAGAGTTGTTGTTATTGTTAGCTGAAGCTAGCTACAATAGCGAGTAGCGACAGTTAGCTGCCGGCAGCGATCGAGTATTAGCGAACGTTCATTTTTGTGTGATTCACTTTCGTGAAACGTGATTGAGTTAATAGCTGTTAGCGGGTTTTTGCAGTACGATGAAACTAGCTAACCGCTATTGTACCGATAGATAGTTTCAATAACCATCTAAGTTGCGCAACGACCACTTCTAGTTATTATAACGAGTGTGACTTGACTAGGGATACCGGTATCATGGTTAGATAAACTGTAATGTTTAGCTGGAAAACATCGCTATTTTATATCGAACAATATATGACGCATCGATGATATAATAAAATAACAGTGATAATGTCATAACTCATAGCATCCTTGTAGATTAATGTTTAAATTTATAAACTTACATTTATACAATATGTTCAATTAAAATTAAGACAGAAACTTTTAATTGGCAGGCTGACCACCAATTTAAGACATCCAATTGATTTATTAGACTAAACAAGCTATATTTATATGAAGAACCTTCTGTAAGAATCTGTTCTACTTCTACAACATATTGTTCTGCCTCGGCTGTATAAGATATATTCTCTTTGTTTTTATAAATTCAGACGAAATTAATAATGATGTCGCTATTGCAACAAACGACCACAGATAAGAGTTTTTGGCGGGAATCTGAAGTGTCATGTGGTGTTCTTGTATTATATTCAATATCTTAGTGTTTTAACGTGTTATGTTAAATAATCTTGATGGCATTTTATGTAATATATATCGACAGAACTTGCTGAGGTGTAGTGAATATGATATAAAACTGCTATACATACCTTTGTATTTCCACCAAAATTCTCAGAAGATACCCTTTTTTTTTTTGTGGGTGGGCTGCGGTCGGCGCGCCTCCGCACCACTCCGTCCGGGGCGACAGAGGGGCTTAAGCACGCAACTCCCGCAACCCACCCGAAAACCACCTCGCCTTCGTCGTTGGGCCGACCACCGGAGCAGGTTTACTTGTCGTCAGTGGTCGGCCCGACGGAATACCCCCTACGTGGGGTACCCTCCCATCGAAAAATTCAACCTTATGAGCATAATTTATCCCTAGCCGAGGCCGCGGGTGGACGTCGGTCTTTCCTCACGCGGTGGGCCTCTCGGCGGGTGACGGACTAATCCCCGGTCACGTCACCCACGGCCTCGGCTAGGGCGGCATGAGGCGCAGGTAGTTGCGCCTGCGCCGCCCCATTCGCCGGCGGCGGATCTCCTCATCGAGGCTGCGCTCCTGGCACAGACGATCCGCCGCCTCCTGCGAGATCACTGTCTCGCAGAAGGCTGCGACCGCGTCCCAATTCCCGACGCTGTCGATCATCGCCCTAGCGATGGCCGGCAGCGTCAGGTCGGCACCGATGATTGCGACGAGTTCACGGCGCTGCGTGGCCCAAGCGGCGCAGGCCTCGAGCGTATGCTGCGCCGTGTCCTCGTCGCAATCGCAGTGGTGGCAGGACGGTGCACTCTTCCTCCTTACGACTTTGTGCAGGTATTTGGCGAAGCTCCCATGCCCCGTCAACACCTGCACTAGTAGGAAAGAGAGCACCCCGTGCCGCCTTTCCAACCACTGCATCAGCACCGGCCGGAAGGCCTCCACGATTCGCACCCCGAACCGAGGCCTCTCCAGCCGGACTGCCCAACGGGCAATGACGTCTCGGCGAGCGTCGACGCGCCAGGCGGTGAGCTCCCTCAAGGAAACAACACCGCCCTCCCCGCGCACCCCCCACACCCGCCGATACAACTCGGCGAGTATTTCCGCCTCCAGGTCCCACGGGGGAGTCCCGGCCAATAGGCACGCTGCCTCCGTTGCCACCGTGCGGTATCCGCGGATGGTCCTGACCGCCATGACCCTCTGTGGTCGCCACAGAAGGGCCCTAAGTCGGACGGTCAAGGACCCCGCCCACACCGGTGCGCCGTACAGGGCCATTGACCGGATGACCCCCGCGTACAGCCGTCGGAACGTGGCGCTCGGTCCGCCCACGTTCTGCATAAGCCACGATAGAGCGGACGCCGCGCCGACGAGCCGTGGAGTGAGCCTGCGGAAGAAGATACCCTTAGCAGTGGCCATTACACTGTTGAGGGCGACACTTTGACTTACTGACAGACCATTACTGACATGAAGAATCTGAGAACTTGAAAAGATAATTATAACTCGACACTGGCAAAAATGGCTCGTATTTGTAGCTGATTGCCAAGACAAAAAAGAAGAAGAAGACCACAGATAAGACCATAAGCTTAGAATAATAACATATAGATGGACAGTGTCAGTACTTCGAACTTTAAAAAAAAAAAAAAAAAAAATTTGAATTTAAAAAAAAATATTAATGGCGGGCAGACGATTACACACATACACACGGAAACCACTATACAAATTACGAAATCAAATTTTGTTTTTATTAACATAAATCGTCGAAATACTTTAAAAAAAAAAAAGGTAATGTTAAAAAAAAAATCCTTTTTTATGTTTTTCAAATGTGTTGTGGCACCATTTGAATGCACAAGCCGTCACAATTACCTATTTATTTTTTAAGAGTTGCGTACGTTCGTGCAGTGCAATGACTTGTACATTACGGGACTGTTCCGGCGTAAGCTCCATTAGGCTCCAATTGAAATGCCTCACTTTTTGTGCGTGGACTTACCTTCTATATGTTATTATTCTAAGACTATAAGTGACTTTTGTTAGATAATTGTGGTTTTTGTGTACGGAAATCTGCCGAAAACGGATTAAACTGAGTTCTTGAATGGCAATCATCTAACGGCCATGTAGACGCTCCTTAAGAGGACTGACAACTTTGATAACATTTCTGGGAGTCATTGGATACGGGTGGGTGACATAGTAGGTACTGCGTTTCGTGATAAATTTAGAGATGAAAAACGATACCATCCAGGTATGGATAATGGATAAAGTATCCATCAATAATCAATAGGTACTATACAGGGTGACTGGTAAAAGATTGTACATATTGAAGGAGGGTATTCAGTACTCGATTCTGATACCGAATATATAAAAAAAATTGGTACTTAAATTTTGAACTAATTATCTTATAAAAATATTTAGTTATGGACACATGGGATAGGTCAACGTACGTCAGCACTTGTAGGTACTAAACAGTTCGCGTAACATTGAACTAGTAACATTTTAGGTAAATATTCTACCTATGCGACTCGACCCAGTAGGTATTTTTTTTCGTCGCGGGCCGCAGACAGAGGTCAACGTACGCTGGCAAACCTATTGTTTTGATTAGAAACAAATCACTTTATCTCAGGATTGGTAAGAGCTATGAATCTGCAACTAACTTTAGTGTTTTTTATGACATTATTCCTACACCTAGTTTTACTAATTCTAGTAATAAATATCCAAAATCTTGACAACAGTGCTAACAAAACTGTTACTCGATATCGGTATCGGTGTATTGCCAGTAGGGTGACAATATTTTTGGAAGTCTTGTAACACTAATATTGTTGATGTTTACTATGTAGTTAATTAATATTATCTTCTTTTTACACTTTTATTAGTTACATGTGGCCATTATCTATCGTTTCCTTCAATATGTACAATCTTTTACCAGTCATACTGTATATTGGTCGTTAAGTATCAATACTCAATCAGTATTGATTGAAAAGTATCGATACTTATTGGTATCGGTATCCAAGCGTTTTTAAAGTATAGAGTATTTTTCATGGAGTCTGGTCATTGTGATGCATGGAAGTAATAAGTGATGAGCTTTTTTTAGGAAAACTAAGAGGAGGTGATACCTTATAATAGACATAGGGATGAATCGATACTCTTGATTCGATACTACTACTAGTAGTATAAAACCACTAACATTCGATACTGAGCACTAATATCGAATGGGCAATAATCACTATCAATTGAAAAGTTTCGATACTAACTGTGGTATCGAATCTTTTTTGAAATATCGAGTATTTTTTTACCGGCGGTATTCCGCTGAGCTTTTTTTCGTAAATTTAAGAGGAAGTTATATATGAGAATGTGTTAATGGCATGAAATTGATGATAAGTTACCATTTACTACTAAAATTTAGCTAAAAATAATAAAGAAAAGCTCATCACGGAAACCCTGCAATGAAACTGAGCTCTCCGCCACAATACCATTACAATACCTGACAATCGATAGTATTGTTTTCATTCGATAGTACTCAGTATCGAATGAAAAGTATCGATATTATATGGGTACTCATTGCTATCGATTCATCCCTAGCCAAAGTATGAGAGAGGCTTATGTCCAGCAGTGGACGACAAAAGGTTGATTGATGTTTTTTAACCCCCGACGAAAAAGAGGGGTGTTATAAGTTTGATAAGTTTGCCAATATCTGTCTGTGTGGGGTATGTCTGTCTGTGGCATCATAGCTCTCAAACGGATGGACCGATTTCAATGTGGTTTCTTTTGAAAAATTGAATTTGATAGCCAGTTTCCTGGCGTTGGTTCTTAGCTATGTTTGGTTAATATCGGTCCAGTAATGTAAGAGTATCGGCTCCAAAATCATGTAATGGCATATGACTTTTCGATTAAGTTCTTCACGCGTGCCAGTATAATCGTTAAATGACAATTAATTGATAATTCCTTTTGAATAGAACGTAATGTTTTATTATTTTAGTTTGTTTCGGGGGTTGGTAAAATTTTTCAATTTTACTGATTATTATATTATTTTGACATAGCACCAATAAGAAATGGGCTATCTCGCCGTTTCTCTTTATAACACAGAGTACTGAGAAGAATGGGTAGTTAGTTATCTAATTATTTCAAAGCTAGATACTAAATCTAGAGTGTGTATCATGTATGACTGAAATATAAGTGGTGTTTTGAGTCCTTAAGCCTAGTATTAAAAGTACGTGGCAATACACTTGAAATTGTTCAGGGCATAACTCTGAAAGGTTGATACTGGTGTGGCTCGCTATGAGACCTTTTCACCGCCCCGTTCATGGTAAGCCTCAGACTTCTCGGTAAACAACAATTCGCAAAGGTGCAAAATCAGAGTTGTTCATTTAATCAATATCTGCGTGCTGCTACCTTAGGCCACACAAAACTGTTTTTACTATAAAATTGACATTACGAAAAATAAGGTGACTAATTTCAATTTGAGTGGTTCGTGTTCTCGCATCGTGTGTATATTGGCTTGCCATTAGGAAAAATTGAATTGAAAGTGTGTATATTGTTATAATAGGGTAGGTCTGATCCTAAGAAGATGTCGCGAGAGATTCTAAACGAGTTGCCGCGTCCTGTTGATATTAAGCTTACGTTTAACATTAGGCTTATGTTTATTTTCGCAAAATTAATTGCCTTTGAATAAATTTGAAAAAAATCCTACTGTTTTTTTTTATGTGAAACATATATAGGCCAGGGTAATTCTGATTGTTGGCGTGGTGTAAAGCGACGCATGCTGTGGCGAGGCTTCGCCATGTTCTATAATAGTGTAATTTCGACTATTTGCCACAGTAATATCGTCAGAGGCATCGATATAACTATTATATTATATTATTACAGCAATCACTCATTAAAAGAATTGAGTTATCACAATTTGAAATATTTTTGGATTTTAATTTCAACTTAATGATAAAAAATGAGCCCGTAGGGTACTGGAGCCGCCGTGAAAAATAATGGCAATGAGCAGACCACATCGCTCTACGAACCGACAACCGCTGGGGAAGAAAGGTTCTCGAGTGGCGATCACGTATCGGACGACGCAGTGTAGGACGCCCTCCCACCAGATGGACCGACGACCTGGTGAAAGTTGCTGGGCGTCGTTGGATGCAGGCGACACAGAACCGCACTTTGTGGGGTAACATGACCAGCAGTGGACGGCGATAGGCTGAAATGATGATGATGAATGATGATAAAAAATGTTCATTGAATTAAAATCATCATTTTCTGGTTAACGATATTTTAAACTATTATAATTGAGTCTAGAACAAGTGGTACTAATTCCTGTATTTTCAATTCTCTCCGCCTTAACTATCTACTCCTTCGACAATGTACAATCCTCCACAATGGAAGGAAACTTTACCTACTATACCACACATTGATCAGATGAATTGGTATAGTTCGACGGGTGAAAAGGATCGTGTGTTTATGGGATGTAGGGTTATGGTAATGTAAGTACGTAATTTTTTTCTGCCAAGTTAAAGGAGAAATCGCTTGTTGATGCAAGCTTGACAAGTCATTCACTCTTATCAAAGAATATCTATCTCAAATGCAAATAAATCAAATACTTAAAATTTTATGATGATTGTTATATTCTATGTGAAAATTTAAGAAACAATTCCTGTTTATATTTTAATAATATTAACAATAAATAAATTTGAATTTAATGTTAGAATTGAAATGGCTGGATAATGGCTCACCCAAATATGGTGTTTTGAATGTTTTACAGACAAAAGTAATGATAACGGTAAGCAAGACTTCTAATAATAATTATCGGTAACTGGAACTTAATTCAGTCATGTACATAATTTATAAGTGATTAATGTAGATATACATAATTTATGTGGATATTTTTCAGTTCTATAAAGTTTAAATGTTTAAGTGTTAAAGTTTCTTTTTTGATAATAGAAACCTTGACGAAAATTTATATATGTAGTAAAAAAAAATACATACTGTGAAATAAAATGCTATGTAATAAGTACTAATGTTTAATGTAACCATATTATTTTACAACAAAGCAGGACGCTTGAATAACAGTCAACATTATATTTTCTGTGTCAGAACAGGACACCAGAAATAAGTAAAAACATGAAATTAAAAGCTACAAAAAAAGAACATGGCAAAGTGTTGCAAGCATAGATAAACCTATGGCACTTAAAACTTGTAAAGAAAACAAGAACATCTCCCTATTGCGAATGATAATAATATGCTCTGTTTGCATAAACAGATCATTTTTGTATGATTGGGGATAATGGGACGTACAACCTGAACACAAGATTTATAGTCATATTACTTATGCTTATATTAAACCTAATTTATATGTGTATTTCAAATGTGTGTTGGTGTGCGTGAATCGCAAATAGAATGTATACATTCTATTTGCGATCCACGCACACCAACACACATTTGAAATATGTTTACTATTTATTACAAACAAAATTGAAAAAAAAAGGGGAAATTTATAATTTTCTATTCTTTCTAGTTAGGCAATAAAAAGTATCACTTAAAATTATTTTGTCAATAGTACAACAAATCAAATTTGGAGACATACCAATAACAGGATTACTAACTGGTTCTAATTGTATTTTCAAACCATCCAAGGACTCATTCAAGTATACACACCAAAGTTCACCCAATTCGGTCTAGCCGCTTAGGAGTTAGGTTACAAACATAGGTACAAAAGTATTATATTTGAGGACAGAAGAGAGAGAGAGAGAGAGAACAGAACAGAGATCATATAATACCTCTGTTCTGTTCTCTCTCAGAAAAAAGAGAGAGTCTAATTACCTCCAATGTTTTCTTCGACCAATCATTCTGTACTTTTTCAAGCCTCTCCATGATTTCCTCAATGGTTGAAGCGGCGAAGCAGTAATTAATGTGATCGATATTATCAGCTAATGAGAAGTCATCAGAAGCCTCGTGAAAACTGCTAAGCAATGAGTTGGTTTCTATATCGTTGGTGCAACGTGACAGTAATAATTCAAGCTCATATAACTTCTTGCTGGGGACGAAGTGGGTTGCAATACCGGCTTTCACCACATCCTTACCTTTCAGTCTGTCACCTGTATATTGTAATGTGTTTCGTAGCCATTGATATTGGACAGATTAAATCCTAGAACCTTTGCTAGGCTGCTGCCTATAGTGAAGAAAATGAAGGGAGTTTGAAAGCGTGGAGGTTCGGTGATACTAAAGGCATCAATCCACCATATGCAAACACCCTCCAACTATTGGGCTGTCGACCCTCGCTCATCGAACGAAGTACAGTGGACGCTCCTACGCACTAGCGGTCAACCGCAGGGGCGGCTAGCCGCTTTTTCAGTTTAATATGCAACCGCCTGTGATTGTACGCACTCAACCGCCACAAAATTTCAACCGCGGCGGTTGCAAAGAGAGCTGCGGCCCGCTTCGCGGCTGGCCGCCATTTTATTTATACGCACTGGCGATTCATGGGCGGCTTAGTTTGCGGCAAGCCGCCGATGGGTCTGTACGTAAATTGCCATGAACTTCTTCGACACAGAGAAATTGTTGAAATTCAACAACGAGAAACTATTTGGAATTGTGAAGGAGTAGCATATAAGAATCTTTATCTTGGTGCTTCTCCAGTTCTTGAAAACAACTGGCGAACTGCCCAAATTAGTTGCGTGTTTCTAGTAAAGGATGAATCCAGTATCTTTTTTTATTTTTCTTCCGTTGTTTTCGGGAGTCAAAATAAATAACACAAGCTATCTCGACGGTGTCCATTTTGTTAATGGGCATATGAGCCACGCGCCTTCGAGCGGTCCAGCCGCTTAAGGGCGCTTGTACACGCTAAGAAAATTTACCGTGCCTGCCGCAGACAAGACAAATTCTTCGTGTAGACGACAAGAATTTTGTCTGTTCCACACACGAAAAGTTTTCGTGTCTTCCGCAGACAAGACCAATTGAAACGTGTACATGACACGATTTTTTTCGTGCAGTCGTCAGTCGGGCGTAGGGCGCGCAAGTAATAACAAGTGTGATAATCAGTGTGAGTTTCGTTTATTTATAAAAATGTTAACTACAAAGCAAAAAAGAATGATAATTGCATATTATTATTATAACAAAATAAAAAAGAAAACAAAAACAAGAGCCATGGCAAGATAAATACACATAAAAAATAAGTCTAAAACTAAAACCCGACTACTAAATTTTATTCCAAAAAGTGTGAAACAAGGAACTATTCTTACCTGCCATATTGTTTAAATAAACAATTACATGTCAAATTTTTTTTTCATGTTAATACGTATTTTATTATAAGTATTAGTCATTATCGTTTTTAGCAAAGTCGTGGTCATGCTACTTAGCGCTGTAGAACTTATGATTGCTTGCAACTTAAATCTTTTATTGTAGATGTATTTAATGTGGGTAATGATAATGATTAATATTTATAATAATACATAGCTATATAGTAGGTATATACCTAATAATCTGTATTTTTGAAAATTTTAAAAAGATAGTACTATGTTGTAGGTACTTACCATATTCATTTTTTTTGACATTTGTCATTTCGTCGAAGTCTTTGTTTAAGATAATAAATATTTCTCTCCATGCTTCGTATGCGAGTCTTTTATCTTTATATATCTCTAAAGTTTTGTCCCACAATACCGGTGGTCCTTCTACTAAAGTTATAAGTGTAACTCATCAGTCATTTTGTACTCTACGCTGCAATATATAATATGCTGGCTCAACCCTATTACACCGCCCCCCGCCGCTCCGCAACAACGTTCGCCGCGTCGTGTCTTGCGCAGACAAGATTTTTTTCGTGTACCGCTGCGAGCAGTGTACACAGTTATTTTCTAGTTACGACACGAATTCTTGGGTAGGCCCGGCGTTTTTTCTTACCGTATACAAGGGCCCTTACGCGGTTTCATCGCAGCTGACTGACCAATCGCGAAGAAACCGCTATGAAACCGCGTCAAGCGGTTGCACCGCTCAAACGAACCGCCTACGCGCCTAGGCGGCCAACCGCTAGTGCGTAACAGGCCAAAGAAATTGCTACTATTCAAATGTAGATTTTCTGCGCAAGTGTGGTACTACCCCAGACAGACTGACCCGCGGCTGTACACAGGCGACTATCGACACTGAGGAGGCTCGTGCCTAGCAGTGGGACAAATATGAATTCAGATGAGAAACCACTAAAACCAGCATCATCATTTGCCTGCCCTGATCCCATGTTTAATGGGGTCGGCACAATATGTCCTTACCTTCCACAGACTCCTATCAACCGTCTTCTGCTGTCACTCTTTTCATATCCATATTTTTATTCACTCAATCCCTATCTTTTTGGGTCTCATATGATTCCTACGTTAATCCACATTCATATTGATAACCCATTTTGTCATATGCCTTTCATCCTTCCTCATCACATGTCTATACTGAGACAATCAATGTTTAAGACGACAATCATCATATTGCACTCATCTCATCATCATCTACATCCTGCTCTTATCCCACTTACTTGAGGTCAACTTGATATGTGTTATAATTTCATACTACATTGCAAAAGTTATTGGTAATATTTTAAGACCGGCTGGTTGTCTGACGTCGATCCTCCTAGGTCCAGGTCTATATAACGCATTTTTTATGGTTTTAAAGAGGACACTTTGCTCCTAACTGACCTGGTTTCGTAAATTTAATGCTTAGTTTGTACATCTGTGAACAATTTTTGAGTTCTATAAAGCATCTAAATATTAATAAATACTACTATACAAGATGTATCAGGTTATGGGTCAACTGGTCAAACGGGAGTTAGGCAATGGTGGGAAGAACCGTAGGCATAGATCCATGATTCGTCACCACTGATGATGTCGTAGACGTGATTTGACTCTCCTCGGTTGAACCTTTGCAGAGTTTTCTTACACCATCTGACGCGGGCCGCCTTGTGATCGTCGGAAAGCAGATGCGGTATCCAACGGCAAACTAGCTTTCTCACACCAAGCGCTTCATGCAAGATCTTCTGAACGGTTGTCCCTGAGATGCCTAATAGAGCCTCTATCTCTCGATACATCACATGACGATCTTCGAGAATTAGTTGTCTCACAGCAATGATGTTATCTTCAGTGAAGGCGGATTTTGGGCGTCCTTCGCGAGATTTGTCACTAACACTAGTATGTTCACGCTGTAATTTTAAATACCAGCGTTCGACAGTCCGCAGACATGGGGCTTCATCACTGAACACAGATGTTAGCTCTTCAAAACACTGAAGCCGTGTCAGGCCTCTTCTAAAGTTGTAGAAAATTATTGCACGAACATTTTCCTTAGAAAGATTCATTTTCGTACGTAACCTGACAGATTCTAATCGACGCTGTGACCAAACAATAGCATTAATCCTAATACTTTCAACTGTTTTGAGATTCCAAATTTAAACACATTCAAATATAGAACAGTTCCAAATTCAAAATTTCCGGGAAATATGGAAACGACAGAACTTAAAAGGCATGCCTAGTAGACTCTTAGACACACATTTTTGAAATCACTATAACTTATATAATATATATTTTTTTGTGTAATATACATTCTAATTACGATCTATGACCGTTAAAATATGACATACTCGAACAGTTGCCCCATAATCTAATACGTATACAATATACAGGATATTATATCCACAATTTGACAAATTAGTAGTCCCCTCGCTTATATAAGTATGTATGTTCCAGTGCTCGACTCCAGTTTACTCCAAAAAGCAGAGATTGTGACCTGATGTAATATGCTGACAGGGCTGGGCAAAATACATGCTTTGATCTAATTAAAATACAAATTACAAAATACTTTCTTGCATGTATTTAAAATACGAAATACAAAATATTTCTAAATTGTGTATTTAAAATGCAAGTAATGTACTTGCATATGGCGGACAGGACCATCCGCGGGTACCGCACGGTGGCGACGGAGGCGGCGTGCCTATTGACCGGGAGTCCCCCGTGGGACCTGGAGGCGGAAATGCTCGCCGAATCGTATCGGCGGGTATCGGGGGTGCGAGACTAACTTCGCACCCCCTTAGCTACGCAAAGCTTAGCTACGTAAGCTAAGCTTTGCGTAGCTTACGTCACAAAAGTGTTTTCGCGCGTTTTCTAATGGTCCCAACGACCTTTAGCGGACGACAGTGGTAATCCAAACCGCCTTTATTGTTATACATATAGTACATTTGTTTTCTTATCGGTCACCACGCTCAAAAAGTGTAACTTGAATTAATATCAAAGAAAAATATACTGTATAAATAAAAAATAAATAATTATAATTGCATAAGTTGATAAAAAATGCTATGCCGCATCAGTCCCCGAGTGCCACAAGTTTTTTTTTATTCAATAAACATTTATTTTCATTAGTATACACTATAGGTGTGTGTTTAGGTTAATAATTTATTTTGAGCTCACTAAATGCCGTTGTATAAAATAGATTATGGTTTCGTTACACAAATGTACATATCCAAGCATGGCGTTAACGCCATGCCAAGTCGGGTTGAGAGCCCTCAGCGCTCACCCACCAGTCTGTTTAAAGTTGTCACGGCCATCTGTAGCAAACAACTAAGTCACAAAAAAAACGCTACGCCAGCGATCAGGTTCACTCTCGCTTATAGATGTTTCACATCAAAATATTGATATTTTTCCCATGACCACCTAGGAGTAATTGATAATTTACCATCAATTTCATGCCAACATTTTTACAGTACATTAATTTTACAGTGATCTTGTAGAATAAATAATTTACACGAAAAAATAAAACAGCAAATTTATTAAAATAAATATCGACCTTCGATATTTACTTTTTAGTATCGCAGTATCGTCCAGAAAATTATTAGTAATGACTATCGATATGTTTAATTATTTTTTTATTTTATTTATTCGTATTTATGGGCAAGTTAGTCTTTTTGACCATACTGACTTGTCTTAAGTAGTTCACAAGTAATTTTCTTCACATATTATTTACCACTTCTTCATAATATTGAGTAGCTTATTTAGAGTCGTCATCCGTCAGTAAGTTAAGCCGTTATTATTAATTGGCCACTGAAAACCAAATTGAATGATTTCTCTGGGAATTTCGGTAGAATATGAAACCACGTAAACCACCAAAACACGTAAACTACTCTTATATCACATTCAGCACCTTAACTGTATTATATTAAATAAAATATCACCAAAATTATTCAATACAACACTGTAAAACGGTAAAAATTAATATAATTCAGGAGCATAACATGACATTCCATATTCGCGCTGAGAGTCTAATCCGCCGAAAGCCAATATTTTCTATACCAATAAATAAAAATGGAGTGTCTGTTTGTAATTAGGGATGCAACATCGCTCATAAAAAACATCGATGTTAGGATATCGATGTTTTCAAAAGTAAAACATCGATTTTAAAATAATCGATGTTTATGAACGATGTTCGATGTTTATGAACGATGCTCGATGTTTATCGAAAACCATACATCGATGTTGTTCTCTGGACAAATTTTGATGAGCTTTTTTTTTTTTTAGGAAATTCGTCGGGTCTGGGGTAAATTATACCCCTCAAACCACGTAAGTAAAACATCGTTCTTCAACAACGACGTATCGTCGATGGTTTGGTTATGAACAAAATCGTCCGGGCAGATTATGATGAGCTTTTTTTATTTTTAGGAAGTTTGTCGGATATTTTAACAACAGCGGGATGACATCGATGTTACGACGATGATTACGACGATAAAATCCTCCGGGCAGATTTTTTTAATAAACTTATGATAAAACATCGTTCTTAACAACGATGTATCGTCGGTGTATCGTTCATAAACATCGATGTTAAAACATCGATATTTATGAACGATACATCGATGTTTGGAAACATCGATGTTTTTTTTGCATCCCTATTTATAACGTCAAAATAATAGGCTTTTTTCATGCTCACACGGTTATTTGCACTATACATATGCCTAAAATACACTTTATATTTTTTTGTCTGTCTGTCTTTGTTCGGAGTAATCTTCAAAACGGCTGGACCGATTTCAAAAATTCTTTCACCAATAGAAAGCTATAATATCAGGGAGTAAACTAGGCTTTATTTTATCCCGGTATTCCCACGGGAACGGGCACAACGGAGATAAGACGACAGAAACCGAAGCGAGGGCGGGTTGCTAGTTTAATAATAATATCGATACATCGAAATTTTATCAACAGTCCTACCTACAGAGTACTTTAATAACAAATTACAAAACCGAAAATGTCAAATCAAACGAACATAACCTAGTCCATAAAATATAGTATGATCTCTGTGACAGTTGTCCCTAGGGCTGTCACGCTTACGATAAGGTCCGTAATTTTTTATCGATAAAACTCTTTATTTTTATAATTGTGATTTTCTATTATAATTAAAATACAATCAATGAAAATCTTTTTGACTTCATTTTAAACAAAACTGTTTTTTCGCTGTTTTAATTATTCAAGACGTCAAGATAATCAAGGTCTAGGTCATTATTATCGTCATCACTGGAGCGTTCCTGCTAGAACATTTATCATTTTTTGTCAGAATAGGGACAATCGTTAGATCAATCGATCAATTACGACTGTTTTATAAATAAATATGTCTAGTTTATTCCCAATAATGAGTACATATTATTATCATTTACTCTGAGACAAAAAGTAGTTTTTTAATGTTTAATTAATTCAATTTATGTAGTTTATAATGTAACTGTCTGTTTTAATTGTAAGAAATATGTTGAAAGTTTTATATAGGTACTGTATTGGGCTTATTTCTTTTATGAATAATTTAATGAAGATCGGTTATCGATTTACGTATATCGACTGTCCCATCTCTTTTTTATTTGCAGGCCAGTAAGACTTTGTACGTGCGTAAGCGACATTTATGTATAAAATGTTTACTAGATATTTTAGTACTTACGAGGTACATTTTAGACATGAATATTAATATTTTTATATTTATAATATTCAGTTGCAATAAAACTGGCACGAAAAGAATGAAAATATATTTGATACAAAATGAAATTGTAAACATGTCGTTCGTTCAAACCAGTGATGAAAAAGTTCCCGATTTATCGGGAGATCTACTGATTTTGGATATCGTCTCCCGATATACCGATTTAGCGACCCAATCTCCCGATTTTTATTATTTGATTAGGTTTCATTAAAAGTGCAAGCATCCCTTACAATTTTACCTCGTCTTAATAATTTGGTAACTATCTCATTCATTCACGACAATAATCCCGGAATTTAACTTATCAGACGTAGAAGTGAGAAATAGATGTTAAAGAATATTCTTACTATATATCGTTTTGTATTGAATCCTTAGAAGTTCGAAACCACACTTGTACATTATACGTATTATTGCTTACCCATAATAATAGCTTGACCTCAGAATAAATCCACTTGTTCCAAACTAGATGCATGCAATTTTATGTTGTGGCACGTGACCAAATCATACAAAGGTTTCCAAACAAAAATAATTCACTAAAAGATTTGGGGGCTTTCTCTTCAGAAAATGTAAGAAAAGGTGATATATTATCAATAATACCAATATATAGACAATTTTCCAATTTAGTAGACATCAATAATTATCAAAATATTGACACGGAATGACGTTTGCTTCGTAATACTAAAGAAATCAAATCATTAAGTGAAAAATGGAAGAATTTTGTTTGTGTTTTTTAGAATTTTGTTAGTAATTTGAAATATGGTGATGGTTTGAACATATTTGTTCCGTTGTTTTTAAAGTTTTAAGTTTTGTCGCACTTGTCTGAGAATGCGGAAAGAATATTTTCAACGATTAATTTATTGAAAATAAAACAAAGAAATAAACTTTCCTCTAATTCCATGGTAGGGCTTCTCCCACATCCGGTGGTCGGCCCAACGACGAAGGCGACGTGGTGTTCGGATTGGTTGCGGGTGTGCATGCTTACGCCCCTCTGTCGCCCCGGACGGAGTGGTGCGAGGAGTGCGCCGACCGCAGCCCACCCAAAAAAAAGGGCTTCTCCCTCACAAAAATATTTGTGGAAGAAAACAATCAAAATAGTTTTAATTTTCAAATTGATGGCAAAATATTCCCTAAAATAGCGAGTAAGTGGTAGTACGAAAATGGAAATAAATAAAAATCACGTTGATTTATTATTGGTATTAGTTATTATATGATTTTATTCATTTTAATATTCTGTATTATTTCGAAAAAAAAAAATCTCCCCATTTCTCCCGATTTTTAGGTAACAGATTTCCCGATTTTAAAAATTTCATTTTTGCAACACTGGTTCAAACTTCTTCTTCTTCTTATTTAATGGCAATGAGCTACAATAATATGAGCTATTGGTGCCAGTGTCGAGTATATTGATTATTATTCACGTCTTTAGTCTTAGTCTTTCAGTCAGTCGTTAACATGACTTGGTGCTGATATCCAAGTCATGCGTCTCTGGAAATTTGGGCAGAATGTCAAAATGCACGCAATTCACTATTATATCATTTTCACTACATTTCAGAATTTTATCTGCATTATATTACATAAAATATCAGCAAAATTATTCAATATAACACTTTAAAATACTAAAATAATGAAAAGAATATAAAAGCGCAACATGACATTTTGACATTCGCGTCAAAAGTCCTGGTTCAAACTTACTTCGTTGGTTTCGTTGACATCTGTCACAGAGATCAAGCTATATTTTATGGACTATAGATAATTGAAATCACTTGATATTTTATGCATTTAATTTAATTTTTAAAAGCAGTTTAAAATGGGTATCACAAGAAAAGTGCTAAATTGGTATGCTAGATTAGCTCCAGCGCGTGGTAAATCAAATCCGCCTTACGAGCATGTAATACAAATTGGCGACCCAAAGTTACGTAAAATTTCAGAGCCTGTTCCGCTCGATAAGATTAATAGTAACGAAATACAGACTGTAATTAATAAATTAGAGTACGTTATTAAAAAATATGGGAGTCTAGGAATGTCTGCGCCTCAAATTGGTGTCAATGTACGAATTTTCGTTATGAGACACACTGTCAAACAAATAGCAATGATTCCTAAAGATATAGCCCAATTGCGTTGTATGGAACCATTACCGTTTACTGTGAGTAAGTATTATTAACAATGTGACGATATTATTTATTTATTGCTAGCAAAGCCATAGCCCTCCCTGTGGTAGAGTAAGAATACAATTCGCCACCCTCTTTTTGCCTGTGGGTGTTGTAAAAGACGATTAAGGGGTATAATATACCGCAGGGGCTTTGATTGCGACCAGAGACAAGGACCCGAACATAAAGAGGTGTACGGCAGGTTATGGGGTAACATCAATCCTTCCACTGGCCCAGGTGGTTTGGGTGAGTGTGACCAGATCCGAGGTTGTTGTAAACAAAGGGGATATGCACATGTGTTATTATAGACTACCTTTTAAATGTAAGTTCTATCCATCGGTAACAATTCTTTTTTTATGAAAGGTTTATGTACTCTTTTTATTCCACTGAAAACCATGCACAATTTTATGATGATTGATTTATTCTATATGAAAGTCTAAGAAACAATCCCTATTTAAATTTTAATACTAGTATTAATAATTTTAATACTAGAATTTTCTGTGTGGTGACGGAATAAGAATACAATTCAACACTCCCTATCTTCCCACGGGAGAGGAGGTTTGAGTTTCACCTATGACTAGTCCGAAAAATAATTCTACCGTCATTTTGTGTAATAATTCTAGAAATTACATAATGGGTTGACTACCCGAAAACTGCTAGAATTTAGTGTCCTGTGCTAATTTAACCATTTTTAAATACTTTAAACTACTCTATTATACCTTTATGTAATTGGTGTTAGATGTAGATGTTTTTAAAATACAGTCCTGGAAGGCCATAATACATTTTTTTACACCAGCTTGGTTCAAATTTAACTCAAAATATTTTTAAATTTAAAATTTGCACTTGTATGTTTTAGTGGTCATGTAATTAATAATTATGCCTGAATATCGTTTGAATTAGGAAGACCTATGTATTCTTAACTATCTTAAACAAAAAATAACAACAAATTATAAAAAGTTTTTGTAAAATTTAATATTTAGCATACATGGATGACATTTTCATCACATTTAATAAAAAAATCCTAACTTCATAAATACAAGACCTAGGACCATAAATTTGAGTATTTTTGTTAGATAATAAGTCTTGCTACTCCTCATAGCCTGTTGGTCCATTACTTACGGGACACCTGTATAATACCATATGCCATCTCGCCATCAGTATATAGACAGAACGCTGAAACTAGCGGACAAAAATTGCTGACAAATTTTCATTCCGGGCTCTTGATATTTTGGGTCATGAAAACTTTTCGAATTGCTGCCCAATATTTCTTCAGATACAGCAGAACAAGTACATGGCAACAAAATCCCGGCCCGGAGTCACCATGTTTTTTTTATCGGATTTTTTTAAACTTTATATTCGACCTAGGTGGTTGAATATAAAGTTTAAAAAAAACCGCTTTTGATGTTATGTGTCGTGAGGACTTTACTTACTAAGCTAACGATTTAAATCACTCACTTCGTCAGAAATGGCAGAATAAGTACATGGCAACATGATCCTCTAGCATTTTTTCGGATTTTTCAATACTTAATGTTCGAGCGTCAATCACTGTGCAGTGTGCTCTCTTCACTGTATGTTGCCACCTTAAAACTATTCACTCCATGGTAATCTACCACATGCTTTGGACTAATAACACATTGAATTTCTCAATGCAAAAGTTTGCAATCCATTATTATAAAAAATAGCTTAATAGAAAATAGTTTATAATGTATTTAAATAAAGCAATTGTTAATTAATAAACTTACCAGCACAGATTTGCGTAACTGTAATGAAAAAAAATTAAAAGAATCAATTTGCGCACGTGTCTCCTTGAGAATGCAAGCTTAGGTACAGGCTACAGTGTTAAATATTTTAAAATTTCGATTTCGTTAATAGTTAATAGTTAAAAAAAAAATATATATTGTGAAAAGAAAATGCTATCTAATAAGTATCTACGTAATATGGTTACATTATGCTTAATGTAACCATATTTTTTTGCAACAAAACAGGACATTTGAATAACGGTCCAAATATTTTTGTATCAGATTTGAAATCAAAAGCTAGAAAAAACACAAGGATAGATGAAAAGTCTTGCAGGCATAGATGAAACTATGGGACTGAAAACCTAAAAAAAAAAACAAGCAACCTGTCCCTATGATAATATATGCTCTGTTTGCAAAAACAGCTCTTTTTTGTATGGCTGGGGGTAGTGGGACAGATAAACTGAAAACAAGACATATGGTCACAGTACTTATGCTTAGATTAAACCTAATTTACATTAAATGACCTTGTCATCATGTATCTAACACCACTACTAGCTACTTAATTAAGATAATTAATATTCCTTCTAGGAATTGACAGAATGTTTTAGTAATGTAATATTTTTTATAGGAAGTAAGAAATACAAGAAAATACAGGAAAACTAGAAATAAAACCCTCTACCAACCTGTTTGACCAGCATGGTATAGTAAGGTCAATTTTCCTCTTATGGGAGGGGTTCGGGCCCGAAACTGCGACGTAGGTATATGAACTGAAATGATGATGATGATGAGTAAGAAATATAGGGTGATCAGAGTGTTATCGGAGTTGAATTAAGGAATAGTATGGCTTTACAGAAGCGCACCAGTGATAGAGAAGATTAGAAGCGCGAGATTGTCTTGGTATGGACATGCGATGAGGAGGGGTGAAAGGCATGTGACAAGGAGGGTTGTCAATATGATTGTGGATGGACGAAAGAAGCGTGGGAGGCCCAAGAAGAGATGGAGTGTGTGAATGAGGATATGCGTATGAAAGCAGTGAGTGCAAATATAACGGGTAATAGGAGGCTATGGAAGGTAAAACATGTTGTGCCGACTCCACTTAGCGTGGGATGAGGGCAGGCAAATAATGATAGTGGCTTTACAGGCTTTTGTATAGTCTGAAATTAATTGTATTTTTAGTGGCTGTTATGAATCAGCCAGTTAATCTTGCAATTATATATCTACATGCAAGTTCTTATTTTTACCTATTTTAGGCATTTCATTCTGACACAAAAAAAACGAATGGTCACGTTATATATATTGGATGGGAAGAAGTAAAAAAACAGCGTAATTTTTCCATCCATCCATCAGCCCATGGACGTCAACTGCTGGACATAGGCCTCCCCACGAGAATGCCACTCGGAACGGTCCTGTGCCACTTGCATCCAACAGTTCCCAGATGCCGTCAGTTCATCTTAGGGATCGTCTTACGGTCCTACGCTGAGTCGTCCAATTCGTAGTGGCCACTTGAGAACCTTTCGGTTCAACGCGCAATGTGGCCTGTCTATTGCTATTTCAACAAGTTAATTCCTCAGGCTATGTCGATCACACCCGTTTTCCACGGATTTCCATATTTCGCATTCTATCTCGCAAAGAAATCCAAAGCATAGCACGCTGGGACGCGGTCGCAGCCTTCTGCGAGGCAGTGATCTTGCAGGAGGCGGCGGGTCGCGCGCGCGAGGAGCTCAGCCTCGACGAAGCGACCCGCCGCCGGCGACTGGGGCGGCACAGGCGCGACTACCTGCGCGTCATGTCGCCCTAGCCGAGGCCGCGGGTGACGTGACCGGGGAGTTAGTCCGTCACCCGTCGAGAGGCCGACCGCGTGAGGAAAGACCGACGTCCTCCCCGAGGGGGAGACCTCGGTCGATGAGAGGGTACCCCAAATGGGGGGTATTCCGTCGGGCCGACCATTGATGACAAGTAACCATGCTCTGGTGGTCGGCCCAACGACGAAGGCGACGTGGTGTTCGGGTGGGTTGCGGGTGTGCGTGCTTACGAGTGGTAGGACCACACTGTCGACAGTTATCTGTCTACAGCCGCGGGCCGGTCCGTCCGGGGCAGTACCATGCTCTCGCAGAAAATCGACGTCTGAGTAGTAGCAATTTGTTACTGCGCTTCGTTCGGTGAGCGAGAGAGCCGGAAGCCCAACTTTCTGAGGGTGATTGCGTGTGGAGGGTTTTGGTGGTGCCCTTGGTATCACCGAGCCTCAATGCACGCATTCACACTCCCTTCGCTTTCTTCGCGGTAGGCAACGGCCTTGTAAAGGTCCATGAGCGGCAGCAACACTTACCATCAGGTGTACTGTTTGCTCGTTTGCCACCGTTTGCAATAAAAAAAAAAAAAAAAAAAAAAACGCCCCTCTATCGCCCCGGACGGAGTGGTGCGAGGAGCGCGCCGACCGCAGCCCACCCCCAAAAAAAAAGCATAGCACGCTGAGCGACTTTAAGCGTCATTATTTAGGGACCGGGCAGGATGTTAAATACGAACTTCATTTTTAATTGATTTTCACCATACGTCGCAATTAACCCCTCGAGCGCTTTTGGGACACCGTTAGACCAAAAAAAAAATGTGCTCAAAGCGCTTTTGGGACACACCCAAATAAACACTTTACAATTAGCAATTGCTTTTAGTACTTTTATTTAAATCAACCAATCAAATGCTATTGATATACACTCATTTGCAAAAAAACGGGCACCTAAGCAATGAACCATTTCAAATGTTAATATTTCTTTGTTTGATAATTATAGGTAGTTTTATCCACACAATTTGCTAAATTAATAAGAAAATAATCGTTTTCATCAGTATTTCATAAAATTTAGATACAATTTATGGGAAATAATGCTAAACCTCGCTAGTAGTGTATATTCGCTAGTAGTGCATATGCTCATGAAGTAAAAATAAAAAAGTTTTTTTGTTTGTTTTTCTTTAATAAAGTAAAAGCAGATAAATGTTTAGTATCGAGTGTGACCCCCTCTAGCTAAAATCACAGCTTGAATTCGTCTGGGCATGCTAGCGAGTATATCCCGGATACTTGCTTGCGGAATACGTTCCCACTCCGCAGTAATCACATTCTTCAGCTCTCTGATGGTCTGCGGAGCCGGGTGTACTGATCTCACACGCCGTTTCAGAACGTCCCAGACATGCTCTATGGGATTGAGGTCGGGACTTCGAGCTGGCCAATCCAAACGACGAATGCCGACCTCTTGCACATACGCATTAACATCGCGGGATCGGTGGGCGCGAGCATTGTCGTCCATAAAAATCGAGTCTTCACCTAGAGCGGCCAATGCGGGTTGTGCATGAGAAATTAGAACTTCCGTTATGTATCGATGCCCAGTCAGTGAGCCGTTTTCAATGAAGACTAACTCTGTACGATCCATTGAATTTATTCCTGCCCAAAACATAACAGAGCCCCCACCATAAGGTGTGATTTCTTCGAAACATGCCTCTGCAAAGCGTTCTCCTTGTCTTCTTAGCACTCGCCGACGTCGATCTTCACCGAACAGAGATATCCTGGCTTCATCAGAGAACAAAACCCTATTCCAATCGTCTTTAGTCCATGATTCACAATTTCTAGCGAACCTAAGCCTGTGAACTCTGTGCTCACGGAGTAATTTGGGGCCGCGGGCCGGGCGGTGACTGCGTATATTGGCAGCGAGAAGCCTCCTCCTGACCGTCCATAGACTAATATGCACATTTCTTACTTCTTGGAGGTTGTTCTTAAGATCCACATACGAAGATTTGCGATTTCTCAATGCGCGACTCACAAGAAAACGATCATCCCGTGGTTGGGTACATGGTTTTCTTCCAGAACCAGGCTTTCTCTCGACGGAACCAGTCTCCTGATATCGCTGCCAGGTCCTTTGGACTGTCGAGCGACTAACATTTAGCCTCCTAGCCACGAAACATTGGCTGCAACCCTCTTCAAGCAGCGCGATAATTTTGGTAGCTTTTACCACTTTATCTACCATTTTTGATACAGCCAAACAGCATTAAATAAAGCTTTGACAGTCAAGGATGAAATTAATCGATAAAAATTGAATAAAAGTTATGAAAGTCGATGTTAACTTCTGGAACTTCGCGCCAAAAATGTAGGATAAAAAGGGGTTTTCTGTAAAAATGAACATCAAATGAAAAATTGAATTTAGAACGTACTTTTTTAAATACCACAGCATTTTTAAAACCGGCCAGTAACGTGTACAAACGATTGAAACCTTTTTGGTATTGTATCTTTTTAAATATGAATGAAAATCAAAACCGCCCGTTTTTTTTGCAAATGAGTTTATATATATTTATTTCATATTTTCTTGTCATATAGCAACAATAATAGTTTACGTAAAACTATAAAATTCACTGAACTTTTTTCAATATACCAAAGCGCGCGGGGCACTCGAGAGCGCCGCGATGTTTGGCGCGTGAGGGGTAATGAAAATATTACGCCCGTTGTTCGCATTTTCGTATGCCAGATCTTATCACGTAAAGGAATAATGAGGATGAACCTCTCCATAGCACGTTGAGTGACTTTGAGCCTATTAATGGGGTCGACATAGTGTAGCTTTTATTCAGTTGAAATTAATATTTTTCAGGTATTTATAAACCCTAAATTGAAGGTGGTGGATTACAGAAAGTTTGTATACAGTGAGGGTTGTGAAAGTGTTCAGGGCTATGTAGCAGAGGTGCCTAGATATCGAGCAGTTGAAATAACAGGTACTGCTATCCATATTTGTAATTTTTTCTAATCTTACTTAAAGTTTTCTATCTAATCTATAGACACGCCTGAAGAAAATGGACGTCTGAGTACTAGCCAATTGCTACTGCGCTTCGTTCGGTGCGTTTACCACCGCCAGCATTCCAAAGTAACCACGGCAGGCAGCGACCTGGCTATGCCCCTGATTTTGAAGAGGCCATTTGCCATCAGGTGTGCTGCCTATTTGTCTACGCCACCAAAAGTAATAAAAAATAAATAAATAAAAGGAGGTAATGGCATAACCGTTACACTTTGCAGACGGGTTGACGATTGCAGTTGGTGTTATGTTCATCAAGCGAATGCTGGTGCCTTTTTTGCTAGAGCGTCGTTTGCTAGGACGTCCGTAGGAAAATGAGGCCTGTTGACATGTTTTTTTAACTCGCCACTGCATAGGGGATCACAGATGGTTAAGTAGCGACCTATCATATCGATTGTCGTGGGTTCGATTCTCACCGAGTTCTATCATCGCAGCCCACATACGTCCCACTGTTGGGCTCGGGCCTTCTCCACAATGGGAGGGAATTTGGCTTACTATACCATGTTGGTATAGGGTTTCATTTCGAGTTTTCCCTCTCCTGCACAGATGTTCTGTGCATATTATATCCCATAGTCATACTAATTTTTAAATCTCATGCGACACAATTATTTACTTGTATGATGTCTTTAAATACAAAAACAGCACGCCAACCTGGGTTTTGTTAGTTTTAAGGCAAACGTTCTAATGCTATCTATGCAAAGAGAAGGAAAGCTCGAAATAAAACCATGTGCCAACACGTCTGACGAACGTGTTATTTTAGGTAAATATTTTACCCTCCCGTTTGGAAGAGGCTCCAGTTCAGCACTGGGAAGTACATATCATCATTTCAGCTCATATATGTCCCACTGTTGGGCTCGAGTCTCCTTCATAATAGGAGGGAGATTGACCTTCCTATATCATGCTGGTCAGACAGGTTGGTATAGGCTTTTATTTCAAATTTTGTTATATCTTTTAGTCGTCTTTTACGACACATACATGGGATGTGCATATGAGCTGATATAAGTGAATGGTTTCAGGTCAGAATCAGTTGGGAGAAGACGTGTCCAGGGTATTCAAGGAATGGTCTGCGAGGATAGCACAGCATGAAATGGATCACCTTGATGGCAAGCTCTATACGGACATTATGGACAAGAAGACTTTAGAATGCACATGTTGGGAAGAAGTTAATTTGTCAAAGGGCAAAGTTGTTATACCATTTCGACCAGAGTAGAATGTTTTAAACACTTGTCTTATTTCTCTGCCATAATATAACACCACTA
Organism: Lymantria dispar; assembly: GCA_032191425.1. NCBI lineage: Eukaryota > Metazoa > Arthropoda > Insecta > Lepidoptera > Erebidae > Lymantria > Lymantria dispar. The sequence goes on from CM063448.1 coordinate 35,312,664, forward strand.
GAAAACCTGCGGGAATATTTTGAACTGTTTATATAGAATTTATTACGTACAAGCAGAGGCGTAACTATACCACCAGGGGCCCGTGGCAAATTATTTGATGAGGCCCTAGAGGGCGTTCATAAAATACGTGAGATGTTTAAGGGGGGGAGGGTATCGAGTCAAATCTCATCTAATCTTACGTTGGAGAAAGGGGGGCCTCGGCAAATATCACGCAATTTTTTTTCTGATTGAAACAAAAAAAAATTATACTATTTTGTTCCATTTAATCCAGATTGTACATGCTTAAGATTTAATCTTAAGCATAATCGTAATACGATTAAGATCATTCACTAATTAATTCGAAAGAAAATAATTCCATTCATACTTCGACGTTATATCATAGATAATTCACTATAAAATAAGATAGATGTGCAACTGAGGTTTTAAATTTGTAATCTGAGTACCTGCTCCAACGCGTTTACGTAAGAAACCCACATTTTGAAAAATCTCACGTGAGATTGGGGGATGGGGGAGGGGGTTGAATAAAATCTCACGACATCTCACCAGGGGGGGGCGGAGGGTCAGAAAATTTAAAAAAACACCTCACGTAATTTATGAACGCCCCCTATCAGTAAGAACCATCACGTTGTACCTACTTAGGTAAAATAAGCGTTATATAAGTCAAAAAAACGCTCATTCAGTAAGTATCATTGGTACTTTTCAATCGGTACTGATTAAGTACCTAGATGATATCGATTTATCCTTAGGCATTTTGGGCCGGGGCCCTCTCGCGTTGGGGGACCCGTGGCATTTTGCCAGCCCTGCCACCCTATAGTTACGCCACTGCGTACAAGATTTTGTGATAGTAGCACTCTGTCGACAGTCATCAGTTTAAAGCCGCGGTCGTCCCGCTCGGGGTAGTACAACATTCTCTTAGAAGTAACAATTTGTTACTGCATTTTGTTTAGTGAACAAGAGAGCCGGAAGCCCAAGTTTCTGAGGGTGTTTGCGTGTGGTTAGGTTTTGGTTATGCTTTTAATATCATTGAACCTTATAGCACGCATTCACATTGTCTTCACTTGTTCACGATTGGCAGCGACCTAAAAAGGTCCATATGCGGTGGTATCGCTTGCCATTAGGTGTGCCGTTTGCTCGATTGCCAACAATAGCAATAAAAATAATGTTTATACACTTTCATAAATTTGCGTTAATAAAGGTGGTTGCCTGAGAGAGAATCAATAGATATTTTGAACTAGCAACCCGTCCTCGCTTCGCTTCGGTTATAGGTTATAGTCGTTTTACCCGTGTAGTTCCCGTTCCCGTGGGAATACCGAGATAAAATATAGCCTTGTTTACGCCCTGATATTATAGCTTTCCATTGGTGAAAGAATTTTTGAAATCGGTCCAGCCGTTTTGAAGATTACCCGTAACAAACAGATAGACAGACAGACAAAAAATTTTTAATTGCTATTTTAGGCATAGGTGTCGTGCAAATAACCGTGTGAGTACGAAAAAAGCCTATTATTTTGACATTACAAACAGACACTCCAATTTTATTTATTGGTATAGATGAAATCATTAATTTTAAAGTCTCAAATTTTTTGTCATGATCGCGGCAATACGTTTTTAACATGACGTAACAAATATTAAAATGAATGCAGTATTTTTTGGTTGATAATTCATAATGATAAAAAAATATCTGAAATATAACTATGAGAAAGTTCATAATCTTCGGTGTAGTAACAGTGTTAGAATATTATTCACCACCCCTTGTCTGTGGGCTTTTTTTATTGCGAACGGTGGCAATCGAGCAAACAGTACATCTGATGGTAAGTATTGCTGCTGCTCATGGACCTTTGCAATACTAGAGGCACAGCTAGGCCGCTGCCTACCGCGAAGAAAATGAAGGAAATATGAATGCCCGCAATGAGGTTCGGTGATACTAAAGGTGTCACCAAATAATAATATAATAATAATTATTTATTTCAGAATTTTTTTTAAATTCCATATTTTGTTAGTACCATTAAAAACTTAAAAACTAGTGTTAGTGACATATTAAACCATTAAATTAAATCATAACAAAACAAATTAAATCACATCAAAACAAATCAATTACATTGTATTAAATTATTTACTTAAGACAACACCCTGCACTAAGGAAATAATCCTTGTATTGCGGGGCACTTTACAAACATATAATTAACGGACACAAATTACATCCAGACTCAGAACAACAATTTGTGGACCGCACAAAGTGTTATCCCGCGTGGGATTCGAACGTGAGACCAAAACCCACCACATGCAGTCTCATAAAGTTGGGCTTCCGGTTCTCTCGCTCGCTGAACGAAGCACAGTAACAAATTGCTACTACTCAGACGTTGATTTTCTGCTCAATGTGGTAGTACACCGGACGAACCAGCGCGCTTTTGTAGACAACTGTCAATAGTGTAGTCCTACCAATATCAACGGTGTTGTAAAAGACGACTATGGGTACACATAATTATATATATGTAAGAGAAAGAAAACTGGTAATAAAACCCAATAACAAATTACCAACCCATGACTTTTGTACTATGGTAGGTCAATTTCACTCCTATTGCGGAGGAAACTTGAGCCCAACATGAGCCGAAATGAAAAGTCTAGCAAAAATTGTTAATACAGTAGAAACTCGATTATTCGCCCCTCGGTTATACGCATTCGCGATTATCCGGTCTGCCAACCGTGGCCTATGTATTGTATCTACAAATAGAATTTATGCAAACATGAACATGTCTGAAATGGAATGTCTCGCCCGCACCCCGCGGGAACGCTGCCCCACGCACGCTCCGCGGGATATGTATTCGTCTTTTAATAAACGCGTAAAAATATGTACATACTACATATGCACAAAACCGAAGGAAGTTTTTCATACATTCGATTATCCGAATGCCTACCGACAACAATTAGTCCGGTTAATCGAACTTCTGCTGTAGTAGTTCCTTATAATATTAATAGTATTATCACAAATTAAAGAATATGGAAAAATAAATACCATCAAAAACAAGACTTGTAAAAAAAAGCCAAGCCTCGCAACTGAATTCTTCTACCATAAAAATTTGTGGGATCCATGTTATACCAAGTCGGTTAACTCATTCAGTCCCTGCTTAAGGCACCTTTCTTCTTAAGTTATTACGTAAATAGCTAACCTAACAACTTCTTATGTTCTTTAAAGTAAAGATCTTTTGTTAGTAAAGATCTTTTGTTTTAAATAAAACAGAATGACTTTGCAATCGCATGAAAACACACCTCACAAGTAATACATATTATATTAAATTGTACTAAACATAGTGCGATTGCCAAGTCAATCTATTTATTTAAAACATAAAAGATCTTTAATATTGATAGTCTTATAGTCACTATAAGAAGTTGTTAGGTTAGCGATTTACGTAATAACTTATGAAGAAAGGTGCCTTAAGCAGGGACTGAATGAGTTAACCGACTTGGTATAACATGGATCTCACAAATTTTTATGGTAGAAGAATTCAGTTGCGAGGCTTGGCTTTTTTTTAAAAGTCTTGTTTTTGATGGTATTTTATTTCTTTTTGTAGATAGACCTACTTATTTGCCTTTTCGGTATCTTCTACTTCTTGAATACCAACAAAGGATTTTCTTAGAGCACACTCTCTCAAAAATGAGACATCTCTCCTTTCTGCTTGAGTCAATTCTATCTAAACTAAGCGGATAAATGTGGAAATAAAGAAATTTGATTGGTTTTTCGAAACACATCTCCTCTAATCTCCTCTCCGCTTTGATGGCAATCGAGCCTAATGATGGCGTTCTTTCTTTCAGATAAATTTGAGGCAATTTACTTTGCTTAATACTTTGGGAGATTTTGGTACAATTTCATAAGACACGTCCCATTGTTGCTTTTTCATTAAGTTGGTTGACCATTTTACAAATTATCTTTGAACATAATTATGTCAGTGTGTAGACATCTGTCTACACCTATTATGCCAATCATCATTCAGGCTATCGCCGTCCACTGTCGAACTGTTATAGGGTCCCTTGCCGAGGTCGTTTTATTAAAAAGAATTATAATTGAAATTAAAATGTTTATTAATAAATGAATTACGAACTACGACAAGTATGGCAAGGGAACCCTGAATGCAACCGTTCTTCGCGGAGTCGAAGTCTAGACTGACGCTTGAGCGCTCTGCATCGAGCTTCATGCTAAAAGTGCTGACATGACACAAATGGTTAGCGTCATACCGGCAGAGGGGGCTGAGAGCTACGTCATCAGGTTGGCATACATTGTATGGTTATAACACCTCCCCTCTTAGAGTGAACTTCGGGGTGACATCTGAAGTTAACTTTAAATTGAAGTTCTTAGGGTTGGAGCTGGAATGACTTGAATACCTTCTTCCAACTCTATGTTGCTCGATTCTATTTTGGGCGATTCGCAAAACCTATATTTACGAAGGTTGTATCCAGGTTTACAAAAATATAAAATAATCTTATAACTAAGGTACAAAATAATGATACACACTGTTATACTAGTGGCTATTGAATAATGTATCCCATATTTCACTATGTGAGAGGTGTCCCTAATTTTATCGGCTTCTGATAGAAGTTTGGATGTTAAACTTTGAATGTGGTTTATATCTTTTAAATGGATGTCTTCTAATTTAGTATGGGATAAATTATTTGTCATGTAGTTAATTCTATGTATACTACAACAATTGCTATTTATTAAGTTAAAATCGGGCAGCTTGATTGGTGACGTTAAATTAAGAATGTTATGGTATTTGGGTAACAAGGTAGTACCTTTACAATAAGCTACACATTTATTTGGTATAGAAAGTATACCAATTCCAACGATATTAATTTCTTGAATCTGCCTATCGTTTTGACAATCTAAAGATAATTTTAGTGGTTCGGATTGTACATAGAGATGTGTGTATTCAGTACAGTGTGTATTCTTGATTAGAAACTAAAGGAATACGTAATAAAAATACAAGCTTATAATTAAAATAGTAGCATAATAAAGTAGAGACCTTAACAATTAAATGAATGGAACTTATATCTAAGTGCATAGGTAAATTTAAATCATTGGCAAAGTGCCTCATGTTATCGGCCAACTCTCGGTATATTACAGTAGGGGATACAACTGCTGGATGTAGGATGTTTTGACTACAAAACATTATCGCGTTTATAATGTCTTCGAGTTGAAATGATAGGGTGACCATGGATGTTTCAAAAGTGTTAAGGATAAAATCAAAATGAGTTCGTAACGCTAAAGTATTGGTTAAATTCAACATCTTTAAAGAGAGTTCGCCGATAGCATTATTTAATTTTATTTCGTTCTGTTTAACTTTATAAAGACTATTATTAAAAGTGGATATGACCGAATTAGTGACCAAAATGTTATTTTTAATAAGTGACAATAAATTCTTTTGATTTTCTTGTACAGAATGGATTGCTTGGTCATATTCAAATGCGTCATTTTCGTCTAAAGTGCCAAATACTGTCTTTAGGACGGTTCCTATTCCGCCAATCCAAGCTCCTCGCCTGGATCTATTGTCTATCAGATGTGATATGGAACCAAACAATTTAACTATATTACGTTGTTGTACCATCAGTGGTTCGAATGTACTCTCACATTCAGAGGTTTTTATAAAGCCGGGTTGTTTGCACAGGGTGAAAACTGTCTCTAATGCTAGGTTGAGGTTTTCTATATGTGGTTCAAAATATGAAATTTCCATTGGCATAACAACGTTTAGGATGCCATTGTTAAATTTTAATTTACCTATGTAATCGAAAAATATCCCAGGACTCGTGGTAATCGGTTGGACACACTCGTTAGGTTCTTGGAGTTCCGCTGAGGCACTGCAAGTACATATACTAACTGATTAATTTATTCGCTACGGTGATAAGCAATGAGCGGAAAGGCTTAAAATATGGGTGGTCTTTAACGAACCAGTTAAATAATAAAAAAAAATAGAATAAATAATCAATAGTGTATTTGTAATATTTTATGTATATATTATTGTAATATATATATAGTCTAATATAAGTATTTGTATGGTAATTATTCAATAATTTAATAAGGTATGAACAATACCTTGCAAGTATTATACTTAGGTATAATTTTGATTGAAATATGCTATTTGTAGTGTTTATTTATAATGAATTCATAGCTTATTTACGCGTTAAACTATTTTAAGCTCGAAATATATAGTGTTGTTGTAATTTCTCTAATATTGTGTTAATATGTTATTACTGATTTATATATATGTAGCTAATCGTAGAATATGGGTGTAACTAATTATAAAACTAATTATATGGTATAAATATATATTAATTACCTATATGCATGTAGTATATAAGTAAAACAAAGGGTGTACTGTATATGGGTACATTGATGGGGTGTATAATATGTATACAACATATATATATATATAAGTATATCATGTAAAAAGGTCCGTGTATATTTCTTTTACAGATTGTTGGTTGTATCGGCGAGTTTAACTTCATCGTAGTGATGACGCACGTGCCGTCTGTTTATTAGTAACGATAGTGTATTATTCCCATGAACCTTGATTACTTTGTATGGTCCTTTCCATATCGGTGATAAGGCCTTCCTGAGTCTAAGGTGGTTTTTTAAATAAACATAGTCGCCTATTTTGTATTGTGTAGGGCGAGTATGTGAGTCATAATAATTCTTAGATGTTAATTTAGACCTCTGTATGTATTCTAACGCTTTATCACGCGAGTATTTAATTCGATTTTGTAACATTCGTACATAGTCCGGATATGTAGCGCCTAACTGTTCATTGCATATAGAATTTGGTATATGGGGTTTGTTACCGAACATTAGTTCATAAGGAGTATAGTGCGTTGTGGAGTGGACAGTCGTATTGTAGGTTAACATAGCTGTGTAAACATAACGAGGCCAGTTTGTTTGTTCGTTATTTACAAACGATTTTAGATATTCTTTTAAGGTTGAATGGGATCTTTCTAGAGATCCTTGGGTCTGTGGGTGGTATGGACTCGACCACAGCTGTTTTATTTTTAAGAAATCACATGTATGTTTGAATAAATCGGATGTAAAATTAGATCCTTGGTCGGTTAATATCATTTTTGGTATACCGAATACTGATATGAAATGTAGAAGGCTCTCGCTAGTTTCTTCGGCGGTTGTACTGCGTAAGGGGTAAGCTGATGAAAATTTAGTGAAATCATCCTGTAAGGTTAATATATATTTTAGTTTAGCGGTACCGGATTCGGGTAAGGGCCCTACTATGTCTAGTGAGATGCGTTCACAGGGTTTTGTTGAAGTGCTGGTTATCTGCATAGGGGCTCGATTTATTTTCCGAAGAGCTTTATTCTCCTGACAGGATTTACACGTTCTTACATATGATTCTACGTCACTACGCATGTTTTTCCAGTAATAGAGTTCTTTAAGTCTGTTATACATACGGCTTACACCTAGGTGGCCGGCAACCGGTATGTTATGGTTGTCGTACAAAATTCTCTTTACTTCTGAAGGTGAAGGGTAAGTTATGCTATTATGAAAAATAGTAATATTTATGTTGGTGTTGTCAAAGAGATAATTAAGTATATTGTAAATTTTAATAAAACTGTGTTTTTCGAAGGGGTCCCGAAAGTCAGATATAGCTATTTCGCTAATTTCCGGTGTGTTAATTAGCTCGTTACGGATTAGTTTTAATGTTTGAAATATTTCTTGGTATGTTGTTTGGTCGAAATGGTGTACTTTTGTATATAAGAGGAAATAATTTTTATTATTTAAGGTGAATGTAGTGAAGTTGTGCAATTGCTTTTCTTGGTTAATTATTTCGTCCCTATTTTCTAGGTTCCCTAGTATTTCTTCTAGGTAGGGATTCGATGTGTCAAGATCTAATGAAGTGGGGATTAGTATTGTCTTGCTAGAGCTTTTTAGTAAGTTTTCGTTTCGTTCTATTATATTAGTGTTAAAAGATTTGGTTTGGTCTGCTATGTTTTTCAAAAAGGTTGTGTAATCGTCATTTAATGGCGTCGGGTGAGTGGTAGAATTGTCGTCTGGGTTGATTTCTGTTTCTGGGGGTATACGGTTTTCTGGTAACGGGCGTGGTGGCGTTACCGGTAGGTTAGGATCAGGGGATCCAATGTCTTGAAGATCTGGGGTAGTGCAGTCAACGAGAATATCAGGGTCCAAGTTGTCTGTTGAGATTGACGTAGGTGACGTCAGCAAGTCAAATAAGTCTTTATCGAGGTTTTCCGGGTTTAGAAGGGATTCTTCTAGTTGTGCGGAGGTTGTGTTGTGTGTAATGGTGTCGGAGTCTTGCGTACTACTAGTTGGTCTTTCACTTGTGGAAGGTTGAACAGGATTAACGGGGTACCTGGACAAAGCGTCTGCATTTGCGTTTATTTTTCCCTTTTTATATTGTATACTGTATTCAAATTCTTCTAGTTTTAATCTCCAACGGATGAGTCGGGAACCAGGATCTTTACAGTTAAATAACCATTGGAGAGGTTTATGGTCGGTTATAATAGTAAAATGACGGCCGTATATGTAAGGACGAAAGGTTTTTGTTCCAAACACTATAGCTAAACATTCTTTCTCTGTCACGCTATAGTTTATTTCTGCTTTATTTAAGGTGCGCGACGCATAGGCGATCGGCCGGTCGTTACTTATGGGGCCTTGTGACAGGATGGCTGATATGGCGAAATTAGATGCGTCGCATGTTAGTAGAAAGGGTTGATTGAAATCCGGATAAGCTAGTATTGGTGCTTCTATTAATTTGTTTTTTAGCGTTTCAAAGTTAATCTGTTGTTCATTCGTCCAGATGAAGGAGACATCTTTTTTAAGCAACGAAGTGAGAGGTTTAGCAAGTTTAGAGAAATTGGGTATGAAACGTCTGTAATACGATACTAGTCCTAAAAAGGATTTAATATCTTTAGGTGATTTCGGAGTAGGATATTGTGCAACGGCTTTGACCTTATCCGGGTTTGGTTTCACACCATTTTGAGTGATGATATGGCCTAAATATGCGACTTCTTTGCGGAGAAATTCACATTTTTCTGGTTGTAATTTTAAATTATATTGGCGGAGTCTGTCGAAGACAGCTCTGAGGTTTTCAATAGCTGAACGGAGGTCAAATGAGTATAGAACGATGTCATCTAAATACACATAGCAACGGGAGCCTTGCAGTCCCGTGAGACAGTTATTCATGAGCCTTTGGAATGTGGAAGGGGCGTTTTTCAAACCGAAAGGCATCCGGTTGAATTGGAAGTGTCCCTGGGGTACAGAAAATGCGGTTTTAGCTGCGTCTTCTGGCTTAATTAATAACTGATGAAACCCTGATGAAAGATCGAGGGTGGTGAAATACTGACTCTTACCGAGTTGGTCGAGAATTTCCGTTATCTGTGGTATGGGGTAAATTTCGCCAATTGTAATATCGTTGAGTTTTCTATAGTCGATAACTATGCGCCATTTCTTTTGGCCAGAGGCATCAGACTTCTTTGGAACTATCCAGATTGGAGAAGACCAGGGTGACGATGAAGGAGTTATGATATCCTGTTCTAGCATTCTGTTTATTTGAGTTTCCACCTCTTTCTTGTGGCATTCTGGAAAACGGTACGATTTGGTACTTATGGGAGTATTGCTGTTGGTTTTAATCTCATGTTGGATAGCCGGGCAAAAGGAGAGGGGTTCATCTTGTAAGTGAAATATATCTGAATAATCTGAACATAATTCGAGGAGGGCGTTTGCCTCTTCTTCGTTGAGGTGAGATGTTCTTAATAGGCTAAGTACTTCTTTTGCTCGTTTAGATGCGTTTTGAGTGCAAAATGGTTGCATAGAATAGGTCTCTATTGGGTGAAGATGAAATTTTATATCTCGTTTTATTTTAACCGGCTTATCGGAAATATTGGCAACAGTTAAATTAATTCTTTTATTTTCTTTCACTTTAACTAAACAATTTGCCACGAGAAGGGTTTTAGAGAGATGCTGGTCTATTATCGCGCCTTCGTTTAGATTAGGGTTTATAACGGCACACTCAATCACTGTTTCTGATCGTGCTGGTATGATGTAGCAGGGATCAAAGAAGTGAATTTTAATTTCGAAATCATCTATTTTTAGGACGTCGCGACTGTAGTCTATATTGCAGCCGTGTGCGGTTAAGAGATCGTTACCTATGATACCATCATACGGCAAGTTAATGTCAGCAATGACATGAAATTTATGACATATGTTTTTCTCTCCAGATGCTTTAAATCTTAAATTAAAATGGCCTAATGTTTGAGTAGCTTCTTCGCCAGGATCAATTCCTTTGATACCTATGGGTTTTTTGTTTAACTTTAATGGGTGTCGGATACTGGACTGTTTCAATAAACAGATAGCAGCTCCTGAGTCGACTAATAACGTAAGTGGTATGTCAGAAACGTCCGTTTCAACTAAAATATGAGGTAAAAGTTTTTTCGAGGTGTCGATATTTACCTCGTAAATTTCTTTAGGCTCCGGGGCCTGTATACCAAGGTTTCCGCTTTGGGGCTGGTTACCCGGTTGTATAACCTTGTGTTTTGTAAGGTTTCCGCTTTGGGGCTGGTTACCCGGTTGTATAACCTTGTGTTTTGTAAGGTTTCCGCTTTGGGGCTGGTTACCCGGTTGTATAACCTTAGTTGCTGCGAGGTTTCCGCTTTGGGGCTGGTTACCCTGTTGTATAACCTCAGCGGCAAGAGTGAGGTTCCCGTTTTGGGGCTGGTTACCCTGATGTACAACCTCATTGAGAGAGTGCCTAAGGTTTCCACTTTGGGGCTGGTTACCCTGTCGTATAACCTTGGCGGCAGGAGCGAGGTTCCCGTTTTGGGGCTGGTTACCCTGATGTACAACCTCTTTGAGAGTGCGCCTAAGGTTTCCATTTTGGGGCTGGTTACCCTGTCGTATAACCTTGGCAGTAGGAGCGAGGTTCCCGTTTTGGGGCTGGTTACCCTGATGTACAACCTCTTTGAAGACACGTCTAAGGATTCCATTTTGGGGCTGGTTACCCTGTCGTATATCCTTAGGTGTGTGATGTCCATTTTGGGACTGATTAGGCTTTGTGCCGACTTTGACCTTACGTCCTGTGCGACACGGTTGCAGGACGTTTATAGGTTTAAATCTTCTGGGATTTCTTCTTCCTCGGCACTTTCGTATTCAGGTTCAACCTGCTCTTCGTCGTTATCTTCACTGACGAAGTTTACCGTAGGAGATTTATGGGGTTGCGACCCCGAGGGTTTATTATAGATATCCTTTTGTGGATAAGAGGAAGCGAAACGTTTGTGAGAGAGTTGACGCTTTAAGCAATTGTTTATGTCGTGTCCAACTTCCTTGCAATACCTACATTCGAGGTTTGGATTTGATTTAATAAAAGAGGATTGCGGCGATTTGACCTTTGTCATTTGATTTTGAGCAGAGAATTTCGGTTTGAACCGAATTTTATTTTCTTTTTCCAGGGGCGAGCTGGGAATATTTGTTCGCTTATATAGCATTTGTTGAATACGCTCCTCAGAAACAGCCAAATTTACGGCTTCATTAAACGTTTTAGGGGCTCTGCACCTAACAATGTTTGATATACGAGGGTGAAGACCCATGAGGAAATGATGGAGCGTTAAGTCTTCCATAGCCGCTGTACGGCCAGGTATTTCTTTCACCTTATGATTAGAGAGCGAGATTTCGGTAAGTAGTTGAGAAAGATAAGTTTCCATCCTTAGTGCGAATTGGCTGACATTTTCCGTCTGACTTTGTTTGCCTTCCTGGAGATCGGTTAATAAATGTGTATAATGTTTTCTCTCAGAAAACTGTGTTTTAAGGAACTCTTTCAATTGTTCCCACGAAGAAAACTCTTTTATAGAGCAGGCGGTTTCAGCTTTTCCCGTAAGCTGGCATAAAATGTATTTAAAAAGAATAGGTCTCTGTGAATCGGATGCTAATTCATAAGCATTGTTACAATTAGTAATGAAAGAATTTAATTTATCGCGACTGCCGTCAAAAGGTTTAACGAATTTTAATAAAATATTTAGTTCCATTTCCGCAACTGATTTTCTAGTTAATCTAGGCGAAGTGATCGGAGACTTTTGCTCCGGGATATCAAAAATTTCAATTTGTAATTTACTATCTTCAACTTTAGGCACTTTAGGCATAATATTTGAACAAAAACATTAAAATAATATAAAATATAGAACAATAAGAGGTATAAGAGTAAAATTACACAATAAAAATGTTCGTTGACTTACTGGAACACGTAGACGGCGATAAAGGTCAGGCCTTTGATAAGCTGCATAGCGTCACGTACACACGGACCGCAATATGATTTCACAGGACACTATTGACACAACGCGGAACACTCGCGGGTCGGAGAATGATAGGACGTATAACACTACGTAGAAAGGACGAGGAATACTCGTAGATACTCGCAGGAGTGTAGAATGCACTGGATGCTTGAAGGATGCTCGCTGGATGCTGCTAGCAGGGTTACTCGCAGGATGGTCGTATGTCACGACCGGCTACTCGAAGGTTGCGCGGATTGCGCGATGCTGCCCACTGGATGATTGCAGGATGCTCAGGATACCGCAGAATGTGTCATTCATAGACACCGAAGAGTTTGTACTCTTTTCGTTTGATTTGCAGGATACGGCGAATTTTCACAATTTGTGATTTAATAGAGGTTTTACGCGAATCGGCACTGGAGATATCCGTATCCCACCGCTGCCACCAAATGTTATAGGGTCCCTTGCCGAGGTCGTTTTAAAAAAGAATTATAATTGAAATTAAAATGTTTATTAATAAATGAATTACGAACTACGACAAGTATGGCAAGGGAACCCTGAATGCAACCGTTCTTCGCGGAGTCGAAGTCTAGACTGACGCTTGAGCGCTCTGCATCGAGCTTCATGCTAAAAGTGCTGACATGACACAAATGGTTAGCGTCATACCGGCAGAGGGGGCTGAGAGCTACGTCATCAGGTTGGCATACATTGTATGGTTATAACAGAACGTAGACCCCCCCCCCCCCTCATGCTTCACCATAAAGTGCGGTACTGCGGCACCTGCGTCCAACGACGCTAAAGGGTTGCCATGACTAGAGCTCATTTTTCTTCGCCTTATGAGGAATAATGACGTAGTCACCACGTTTGGGAGGCGGGTTGGTTTCGCAGTGAGATTTCATACATTTCCCCGGCGAGAGCTGCTGCCCACTCTTCTTCCTGTTGAATCTTTTTTTTTAAATGACAACGCCTTGCACTAAGGGAATAATAATCCTTATATTGTGGGGGACTTTACAAACATATAATTCAACATCGCATCATCATCGCAGCCCTCATATGTCCCACTGTTGGGCTCGGGCCTCCTCCACAATGGAAGGGAATTTAACCCACTATACCATGCTGGTCAGACATGTTGATATAGGGTTTCATTTCGAGTTTTCCTTCTCTTGCACTGATGGTATGTGCATATTATATCCCATAGTCGTCTTATACGATATCCACGGGCAAGATAGAGAGTGGTAAATTGCGGAAAGAACATATAATTAACCGACACAAATTACATTCAGTCTCAGAACAACAATTTGTAGATCGTACAAGGTGTTGTCTTGCATGGGATTCGAACCCGCGACACTAGCGCGGTACGTTGGTGTCTTAACCACTACGTCATCTGTGCAGTCTTCAGCCGGTTGTTATGATTCCCATAGAGAAGCAATGATGGCGACAAATGTATTCTTATTTTTACAAAGTTACATTTCATTAACTGCAAATGTAACTTTGCAATCCTATATATTTATATGAGTTTACAAAATTATTTATGCAGTTAGTGTATCTCGGCAACTGGATGATAATTATAATGTTTCATAATTTTTCCTTCATTTATACACTAAACACTAATTGTATTCTAAATTGGAGGCATCTATGTCGGCTAGAAGTGTCACTTTAATATTGATGATCGGTCAGTCAGTCAGGGAGTGACAAAATTACGAAATTTTGACTAGTTATAATTCTGAAACTATTGGTTCAAATTGAATGAAATTTGAAATACACAATGCGTATACAAGGCCTGCTAGGTTACTAAAAATTCAGGTTTCTAGTTTTATTAACAATGAAGTTATAGGGGGTCGAAAATGGCCTGAATGGCTTCGAGAAAAGTATGTTACGGCAGTTTTGAGTTTTGCCAGACTTTTTTTTTGCTCGACTTGGCGGGGGCACTGCCGTGCCCCCAGATTTATGTTTCGGTTTTTGACATCTCTCAAAACAAGAGAATGGACTTTACTGTAGGAAGTTGTATAGACGTTGTCGTAGATGTTGTATTGTTGTACAGACGTTGGCCGAGCTTAGGCCAACGCGAGCGTCGGCAAATAGGTACAAGGCGAGTGTTAGCGTCTACACGTTGGCCGAATGCGGCGAACGCCAACGCGAGTGGCCAACGTAGACGAGCGTTTGTAAAGTGTTTACACATTGGCCGATGTCAGTGTTCATTTCATTGTGCACTGAAACATTACGGACGTTGACATTAACGTTGCTGTAGCTTCGACTATTTATTTAATGAGCGTATATAACTATTATCTCAGGGTATACCGCAGTAAAGTGGGAAAAAAAGAAGGTGGTTGATACTGAGTATTCACAGAAATAGAACAGTGTAAGATATATCCGTGTGGTGACGGAGTAAGAAAAAAATTCACCAGTCCCTATCTTGTCTGTGAATGTCGTAAAAGACGATTAAGGGATATAATATATAATAAGCATATAACATATATGCAAGAGAAGGAAACCTCGAAATAAAACCCTATACCAACCTGTCTGACTAGCATGGAATACTAAGGTCAGTTTCCCGCCTATTGTGGAGGAGGCTCGAGCCCAACAGTAGGACGTAAGTATATGAGCTAAAATGATGATGAAGATACATTTTGATACTATAGGGTGACTTGGATCTAATTATTTACGTCGCATATCTAGAAGTAGTGATGCAAATTTGAAAATATAATCATTTATATTGAGCGATATCACATTGAACACGTCTAACCGCGATGGATGTCAACCGTGTAATGACGACTCGGCCAACGTGTGGACGGCATTGGCCGAGCGTAGACGAGTGCCTTTGATTTGTGCACAAAAACCGACACCGTGGCGAAGTGAGGCAAGTGCTCACGAGCGACGGCGAGTGAAGACAAATCAGCTGTCCACACGTTGGCGCTTGCATTCACTCGGCCAACTAGGCGAGCAGCGTTGGCCAACTAAGGCAAATCGAGTGTACACACGTTGGCGTTCGCCATCGCTCGCCTGCACTCGGCCAACATGTAGACGCCCTATCAGACATGTTGGTATAAGGTTTTATGTCAAGTTTTCTTCATAATAAAATTTTGTCATCGCATGGATATTTTTATATCCACATGGAAATTTAGAGGCCTTCTTGCTTGGGTCAGGTAAGCAATTATTCATTACAACCGCAAGCATAGCTAAGGTAGTTTTTTTGGCCATCTCTGAAACAGTTTTTAGTCTGGATGAAGGGTACTTTGATGTCAAAGCAATTGGTTAAGTAGTCAAAACTTAACAAATGCACAATCGTATTTATATTATTAGTTAGAATTATTACGATTATAATTTATTTTATTAAACCAATAAAACTATACATATATTTGTAAGCGTTATTTATTAACTTTATAATAAAGCGACATCTGTTTAATTCTGAGTAACTCTTATGGCCGTTTTCACCGACTACCCTTAAGTTTTAGATACCACCTTCAATTAATATTAAAAAAACTTATCAATATTAAGTGTCATTAAATCTTTAAGTGTCACCTAAAATTTAGGTGTCGTCGGTGAGAACAGGATTAGTACTTAATATATATATTAGCAATATGAATATAATTAATAAATAACTACAAAATTATTACTATTCCTTTTGTATCTATGCAAAAGAAATATTTCCATAGTAAATATAGACTTATTTTGTCTTTTTACGCCATGGATACACAGTTAGCAATGGATACACAGCAAAATTTAATCATTTATAGTGCAGTCTAGTTTTGATACTATATACGAGGGGTGATCCAAAAGTAATGATAATCAATAATAAACACAATGAATAAAATAAAAAAATATATTTATTTCTCAACATAGTCTCCTAGCAAGTCTATACATTTAGTCCATCTCTTTTCTAAACCTAAAATTCCCTTACAAAAAAAATCTTTATCTTGACTCTCAAAAAAGTCCTCAACCGCGGCCATCACGTCGCTATCATCATCAAATTTCTTGCCTCGGAGGTGTTCCTTGAGTCGTGGAAAGAGATAGAAGTCACTGGGGGCTAGATCTGGTGAATAGGGGGGGTGTTCCACCAACTCAAAGCCCGCTTCCTGAATGCCAGCCATGGCAATTGCAGCTTTGTGAACAGGTGCGTTGTCTTGATGGAACAACACTCCAGCCCGCAGTTTGCCTCGCCTTTTCTCCTTAATAGCCTCCCGCAATCTTCTTATTTGTTCTGCATAGTAGGAGCCTGTAATAGTGGCCCCCTTTTCCAAGTAGTCCACCATGATTATTCCTTCAGCGTCCCAAAAAACAGACGCCATAACCTTCCCTGCTGAGCTTGACACTTTGAATTTCTTCGGCGTCGGTTCATCGGATCGTTTCCATGTCATCGATTGTTGTTTTGTTTCAGGATCAAAATGGTGGATCCAGGTCTCGTCCATGGTCACAAAACGTGACAAAAAATTGTCCTTGTCTGCCTGGAACTTTTCGAGATTTGCTCTTGACATGTCGACTCGTTTCTTCTTTTGCTCGTCGTTTAACATTTTCGGTACCCAACGCGCGGAGACCTTTCTCATATGCAATTCGTTCGCAAGGATTCTTTGAATGCTGCCATATGAGATCCCTGTGACCTCAGCTACATGCCTGATAGTCACTCTTCGATCTTCCAATACAACTTCTTCAACTTTTTTCACATTTTCTTCAGTGAGGGACGTCGATGGGCGTCCTTCGCGGTGTTCGTCTTCCGTCGATGTTCTTCCCAGCTTAAACTCCTTAGCCCAGCGTGCAACTGTGGAATATGGAGGAGAAGAGTCCCCTAATGTTTCCACCAAGTCGCTGTGTATGTCTTTGGTAGACATTTTTTTCAAGCAGAGGTATTTAATGACAGCTCTGATTTCGTGTTTTTCCATTTTGATGTTCACTCCTTGACAGTCCGTATTCAAATGAATGTAGCTCCCGGGAATTGTGGCCTATTTATATGATTTTTTTTTCCTGAACTAGTGGGTAACTGAGCAAGTGACTGAAATTTTTTTGTATTTTTGTGTGCACTAGAAATAACTGATTATCATTACTTTTGGATCACCCCTCGTATGTTTCCTATGTGGTGACAAAGTAAGAATACAATTCACCACCCCCTCTGTTGCCCGTGGGTATCGCATAAGACGACTAAGGGACATAATATGCAGATAACATCAATACAAGAGAAGGCAAACTCGAAATAAAACCATTTGCTAACGGCTGACCAGCGTGGTATAGTAGGTCAAATTCCCTCTCACAAAGGAGGAGGCTTGAGCTCAACAGTGGAACATATATAGGCTGAGATGATGATGATGATAATAAGTATGAAATTTGTGCATAAAAATACTCATCTGTGTGATGACCATTAGGAGTCATATCCCCAATAGCTGATAATTGATTTACAGATATTTTTGGCTATGACCTTGTGAAGGATTCACCATAGAAAGTCTTACCACTATTAAATCCTGATAGAATTCTCTGGAGAAGTTACCAATTCGAAAAATTAGCAGAATTTACGTAAAACCCATAAGAATATTATATAGTTCATATTGGAGAATTTCTATAAACAGGCTTCTAACTTGTTACGGAGTGTGATTATGATTAAAAAATAAACTACCCAGTAAATGCTATTTATATTAAATACATTAAATTTTTGAAATTTATTACAAAACTTTGATGTTATAGTAGGATAAATATTAAATTTTATTCAGCTGCATAAATATACAAATAGCTTAGGACAGATGAGACTAGTCAGCAATATTATAGGATCTGTACAGATGTATCCCCCCCCCCCCTCACGTAATAATAGGGAGGTAAAACAACGGTTCGCATACCTTCTTTCCCTTAACCCGGTTAACAAAAAGCAAACCCTATAGACTTTCTGTTCTGTCTCAAGATAATTCTATAAATAATATCTTTCTTCTTCTTTCTGTCGAAACTACTAATCTATTAATTGTTAAATGTCTTACAATAGCCACTTAATTGTAGCAGAAAATGAAATATATTTTATACTTATTATTTCAGATATGAATACATAAAAAATAATTTAAGATACATAGTTGAGGAGACAGCACTTAAAAGTTGTAATCAGTATATATAATAACTACTCCCAAGCCGTACAATATAAAGCTTATTTTTGTAAACCATAAAAAATTATTGGCGAGCGAAAAATGATTACCAGATTTGGGATTTGAACCCACATCTATTGGCCAACTGTCTTACCAATTAGGCTAGAGTGGGTGCTTATGCATGATAATCAAATTATAACTCGCATTATAATCTTTATGGATCAATGTAATGTTTACAAGTTCTTCTGAATCCTGAGTTGGACCTCTTCCTTTCTTATGGATATCATAAGGTTAAGGGATATAAGCTGATAACATCACTAAGTAAATAAGTACTCGAAATGTAACCATATGGTCAACCTGTTTAACTATTATGGTATATACCTTGACTCATCTTGAGAAGGCCTGTGCCCAAAAGTGAGACATGTACAAGCTGAGAACAAGAAGCAGATAAAATCATTGACTATAAAGGAAAACTTGAAAAAAAAAAAATTATATCTATCTGCTTAGCGAATACTAATTTCTCTTCATTGTAGAAGTTCTGGCAGAACAGTGAGAATTAATAGAGAAATGACTAATTCAAACATGCCCTTAATATGATTAGAGATATCCTTACTAAATTAATTTTATTTTGTAGATATAGAAGTTGCAATGTAATTAATATGCCTGATATTTGCTCTCTACTGAGAAAGTATAACGATCGCAATTGGCGATTAAATTGCCTTTTTAGAGTGTACACAAAAGCCCTGTTCAATTACCAAAATATGCCACTACTAAGGCTACAAAATGCTATACAGTATCAAAATCAGGAATTAACAGAAAAAAGCAGTTTCTGGAATGAAGTGATACAGGCCTTAGCATGTAATAATTCATATTTCTCCTAAATATACCAATGACATTATCATATCTTCGGTCCTCCTTAAAGTCTTCCAATTTTACCTCCGCAGTTATCTGAGCGGATTGCTTGCAAGGGATGTGAGGCTGGTAAGTGATGAGGGTCCGGATGCTGCGAGACTGAGGCGATCGGTTTCCTCATCAGCTTGATTATTGCGCAGCTCTTGTAGTGTGTACACAAACTTGCTCCATTCATCGTGGCGGGGTTGGCAGACGTGCTGTGGAAGTAAGCGGTTTTGATATTTATATTACGTTTTCTATTTATTTGTGTATAATCATTGCTGAATATCAGTTTAAAAGCACCAGCTTTTAAGCTGATGACTATGTGTAATCGCGATCTTATTTCTATTAATGCACGGTTTATAGATCCATAGATCAAAAATTATAATAGTTAAAATAAAATAAATAAATTATAATAGTTTTTGTTGCATACAATAGCAACGAGAAACGAAACCACTTTCCATTACAGTTTATTTACCTGATTTTATGACAGTTAAGTCTTAGGTCAATAGAAATTAGAGTGTCTTTGGTTTAGTCGTCTTTTATGGCACCCACGGGCAAGACAGGAGGGTGGTAACTGTATTCTTATTCTTTCACCACACGAAATAAGGGTTTAAATAAATCGAAGAAATTTGCGTGGTTTGGACAAAGTATAACACTACTGCAATCGCCATTTTCCTTGCCAAGCGTGGCAACTATGGTATTAACCACTGCAATAACTTATTTAGTATTCTATTGGAGAACCCTACATCCAGAAGTGGATAGAAAAAGACTGAATGAAGAGATGTCTACATCAATCCTTCCACTAATTCGGCTGGTTAGAATGCGACTATTCTTGTATTGTATTTTTTTTATCCAATATTGGGATATCAGCTATAGAAAAACAACTAATGTACCTCAGCGAGTTCATAGACCCATATCTTGCCAGCATCGTCTCCAGCTGTCACGTGTGTACCGGCGGGCGTCCACGATACTCTATTGAAGGCTACACCACCTTCAGCCTGGATGGAGGCCACTGGCACCTGTATCAATAAGACCATATTAATATTACTCTGCGGAGTGTCACTCTTCCCTCCACAGAGGTTGAGATGATGGCTGTTCTAATATTCCAGCTTGTGGGACTTTGTCCAGCTATAATTGTTTGAATTATATTACGTATCTTGTGGTTCGAAGGCCATCATAATGGAGCTGGTACTTGTAAGACAATTTTATATAAAAAAAATTTGTAAAAAAATATTTACAAGACCACTAAGTTTCTTGCCGAATCTTCTCAGTAGCAGTCGCGGTCCGATCGAACACTACAGTTTACTTTTGCAATATGTACTATGAAAAAAAGTACATATTGAGTCGACCTCAAGTAATTGGGAGAAGAGAAAGATGATGATCTATTTGTGTACATAACACAGTTAACTTATATCAATATATATTTTTGTTTATCATGCTAAAATATCTATTGCAGTGAAAACTTGTTTAGCCGTGTTGGGCACTTTTTGGTAGGGGAATATCTTATGGGTTCGCGTCACCGACATGTTTACGACTGCCGCACGCGCAGTGTGCTTGCTGTGCGACTTAGGCACTTTTTGTATACGTGAAATCTCGTGCGTTCGCGTCACCAACATGCTTATAGCAGTATATCTGTAACTATACAGCTGACTTATAGTGCTGTGTGTTTACTGTGCATTGTTGAAATAGTGTTTTTATTTGATTATTTTTATCTTACAGAATCATAAATAAAAGACAGACATCGTACAAATCGAAAACTTCATTCAAATACCAGATAATTTTAATTGAAGATCCAAAAATAGCAACTGCATGTTCATTATTTTAAGTTTTCACTTCTGTCGGCAGTCCTCTTGACTGCTTTGTGTTTTTTTTTTTCCTAAAGAAGTTGCATTTATAAATTGTGTAGACCTACCTCTGTGTCCCTGTTGAGGTTCCATAGATCGAGTCGGCCTGCGGCATCTGCGGCTGCGAACAGTGCCGGGTGGGTTGGAGACCAGCGCACGTCTACTACATAATCACCACTATCCTCAAACGAATATAACGCTTTGTTTTCCTATAAAATAATATCACAAATTTAAGCATCATTAGCAATCACCTTTTCCATGTGGTGATGGAGTAGGAATACAATTCACCATTCCCTCTCCTGTCCATGGGTGTCGTAAAAGACGACTAAGGGATTAAATATGCTTATAACGTCTATGCAACAAGACAAATTAATTTCGCGGTAGGCAGCGACCTAGCAAAGGTCCATGAGCGGCAGCAAAACTTACCATCAGGTGTACTGTTTGCTGGTTTACCACCGTTTGCAATGAAAAAAAAAATGGAAGACCCATTTAACTAACGTGGTATAGTAGATCAATTTCCCTCCTGTTATGGAGGAGGCTTGAGTTCAGCACATATATGAGTTGAATGATGATGAAAACTAACCTTTTGACTCCAAAGCTTAACGGACCAATCCATGGAGCAGGTTAAGTAGAGATGCGACAGGTCGACTGAGCCCGCTGCGGCGTGACATGACACGCCAGTGATGGGGCCCGCATGCGCCTCTACGCATTCCGTCACGCCGGCACGCTGACCATAAAGGCATCCTGTGGAGATCAAACAATATATTCTAAACTGTATAACGTGATCTAATGTATTAAACATACAAAGGGAATCGATTGCATAGATGGCGTATTGGTTAACATATCGACCTACCGTGCCAGTGTCGCGAGTTCGAATCCCACGCGGGACAAAACTTTGTGCGATCCACAATTTGTTGTTCTGAGAGATTGGATGTAATTTGTATTCGTTAACTACATGTTTCTAAGCCAAATCCATGTCCAAAAGTCTATATATACTAAACTGTTTGACCAGCATGGTATATATAGTAAGGTCAATTTCCCTCCTATTATGGAGGAGGCTCGAGCCCAGTAGTGGACCATATATGAGCCAAGATGATGAGATGATGATGAAGTATGTAATTATAGTGATGGAAGTGCCATGTTACAATTTACTAACCGGTATAGATATTTCCATCCTCACTCCCCAACACAAAATTATTAACATCTCCGTGAGGGAAGCCCATGGAGGTGACAGCGACAGCTTTGCTCTGCCGATGCTGGAGGTCCAGAGTCTCTTGTGGTTGTGACAGCATATCCAGGGACCATGAGCACATCCGACCATCCGTTGACACAGATATCAGGTTGTGGGCGTTCTGACTACCAACTACAGAGAGACAGTATACTGGATGCTGTAAAAATAAATTATATTAATTGCATGAGGAACTATTCCGTGTGGCGACAGAGTAAGAATACAATTCACCACCCCGACTCTTAGCCGTGGGTGTAGCTAAAGACAACTAAGAGATTAACCCTTCGAATGTCAAGAGGGCGTTAAAAAAATTACGTCGTCTGTCGCAACGACCGAGAGGCGAGCGCCATTGTATTTTTTATGAAATTTGCCTTTCAATGAATGAAATTGTTCACACTGACGACTGTTATTGAAAGCCAGATAACTAATTACGGTTATAGACTGGATTCTGATAATAAATAATGTTTTGATAATATTCTGGTTATTGGGCTGTCCCAATAACCACGAGTAAGGGGCTGAAAACGTGTTCGCCGTATGAATTTTCAGATTTTTAGAATTAAAACTTATGTCACAACAACATATTTTCATTTACAAACACTGACGAATAACATACACATCCACTGATATCAATAGAATTGAAAGTATAGAACAAATTATATACTAAATTCTAATTTGAAAGCGGGCACAGATCTGATTCAAGACGGTTTAAGAGGGGTGCACAGATCTGTGTCAAAACATTCGAAAGTTTAATATTCAGATAACAACGATGCAAGAGAAGAGAAACTCCAGATGAGACCCTATGCCAACACGTCTGACTAGCGTGGTATGGTAGGTCAAATTCCCTCCTACAATGGAGAAGGCCCGAGCTCCGGTGGGACGTATGGGCTGGCTGAGATGATGATGAGGAAATTGGATAACATTAGTTTGCATTCAATCTTAACGCTCACATATGTCCTGTGAAGTTGCCCCTATCCTTGGTGCTATACTGCTGTACTTAACGTAGATGTATTTCATCTTAGTTTTTGATTGACCAGTCAATTTTGCTTCCTATTCACCGCAGTGCATTGGAATTGGAAGGAAGTGGAATCAATGTTATCCAATTTAGCGTGCTTAATTTTTCTTAAGAAATTTGTTGTGACTCCCGATACAATTAAAAGCTTTACGTATTTATAGGGACCATTGTGGATCCTGACTTAGAGGAGTTACAATAGTTTTTTTACTGTTAAACGAGCAAACAGCACACCCGGTGGTAAGTGATAGTGATACGAATCATGGACCTTGCACCACACGCAAATACTCTCAAAAGTTGGACTACCGACTTTCTCGTTTACCGAACGAAGTACAGTAACAAATTGCTATTACTCAGACGTCGATTTTCTGCGAGAGTGTGATATTACTCCGGACGGACCGGTCCGCGGCTGTAGACAGACAACGGTCAACAGTGTGGTCCTACCACTAATAAGCTTTCGAACTATCCAGAAAAACTCGTGCACTAATAAAGATCACCAATTGTAGCAATTATGGCTTTATCCTTCTTCCTTCCTTTCGTTAGGAAGGCCGCCTATGTCCAACAACGAATGTCGATGGGTCAATAGGTGGATTTTTGTACTTACTGTATGAGCGAGTGAAGACAACGGTGTCCGTTGTATTGGCGTGCGCTTCTGCACGCGGTTATCCCAAAGCACGATCTGGCCAGAGTAAGTGCCGCCCAGGATCAGATTTGGATGGAATCTGGATATCAGAATCACAGTTGTTAAACTTTATTACAATACTCGTCAATTTGCAATCCCTATCAGAAAGGTTCTGCATTTTGAAATCATTCGCAGTCTTTTGTCACAAACCTCGTTATCATCGTGCCCTTCTCCCAATTACTTAGGGTCGATTTAATATTCTTCTTTCATAGCATATATTTAAAAAAATAATGGCAATGTTTTTATGACCGGTCGACCGGATAACTTTAAACCCTCCTTGGGAATGTATTTATTGACCAGACGGCATCAGATAGAATTGGATCAGGTCTGTATTAAGATCTTAATGGTCTTCTTTTACGACATCCACGAGCAATGTAAGTGTTGGTAGTATTCGTAGCCGCTACCCCACAGAAAGACAGCATTGCCTACCTAAAGATAGTAAAAATCGATCTGCAAATAATAAGCAAATTAAGTGGTAAAAGTACTACATAATTCAGTGTCCAATTGTTTATGGGTTTCTATAGCACTCATCAGGCGAAATATCAAATTACCTATTCACACATAGCGTGAGGAGTAAGAATACAATTCACCTCGCTCGTGGGTGTCGTAAAAGACAACCTCGAAATAAAATATGCCTACAATGTCTGTATAAAAGAAGGTAAACTCGAAATAAAATCAACCAATCCGTCCAACCCGTGGTTTAGTTGGTTAATATCTATCATGGAGGAAGCTAGAAGCAGCAGTGAGACGTATATGAGCCAAGATGATGAAAATAAACAATTTTACACTGGTTATTATATTTAAAACTGGACAGCCATATTGGATTATCTATACTCTCTATTAAAAAAATTCTACAGCCGTGTATGTTTCTGCCTTCCCTTATTAATCCATGAGCTATCTTTTATCTTAAATAAAAAAGGAAAAAAATAATTTTTAAACTAAACGATTTTATTGTAAAGAAACAGTAAAAATAAAATCGTGGGACACTACAAAACAAACATTTTAATCGACAATTGTAGATATTTGACGTGCCCAACGATTTGATTTTTACTGTTTCTTTAAAATAAAACCGTTTAATTTAAAAATTATTTTTTCCTTTTTTATTTTCAAGTTTTTAGTTTTTATATTGATTTTGTATAGAGCGCTGTATTTGTCAAGCCCTTTCATTTAATACCCATATTAATGGGATTGAAAAACAAATAGGTTGTCCGCCATTTTGTAGCGGCGGCCATTTTAGATTTTGAATTTGTATAGTGCATTGTATTCTACTTGTCAAGCCCTTTCATTTGATACCCATATTGATGGGATTGAAGAAAAATAGGTTAGCCGCCATTTTCCTCCCCGCCTCAGCTCGGTGCAGTGTGAAGTTGATTCGTGTGCGGATTAAAAATTAGTTTTGTCCTTTTAAGGATACTATTGGGCTCGTGCAGTGTTTCCAATTGTGTTTTATTGTGTTTAGTTCGTGTTTACGTGAATTACGATAAGTATTGTTCTTGTTTATACTTAAATACAGCTGAACTCGGTAAGATTTTTGTTTTCTTAAGTAGTAGGTAGATTTAAAATTATTATTGAGTTAGGCATTTAAGATTTATTTACTTCGATTATTTTACATATTTTTAATTCTGAAATGCCGAAATGTTATAACGATAACGAACCGCCTGATCGTGGCGCCGATGTATTTCGTTTAAGTCAACTAACACCACGCTCGCCACCGGCCGGTACCAGCAGACGTGCCCTTTACAATGAGCCGTCTCCAGCTTACGTTACACCCGAGATGAAACCTTTACCCGTACCTAGTGCGATTAATTCGTCACCATTAAGTGTCAGCGACGGCGGACAACCTAATTATTGTGAACTAGTTTCAGAGGCCTCCACATTTCTGTCAAAAATAAACGAACTTGTCAATGACCAGGGTTCACGTATGAATAACGCGAATAAAACGGCAATAATGGACTACACTCAACGCATTACTGCCATCGTATCATTACTAGCGTTAAAATCATCTTGCAATGAGACGAAACTAGCAAATATTGAACGGGAAATAAACCAAACTCAAGCTACACGGCCTTTAACCGATATTAAGAAACCATCGTACGCCGATAAATTAAAATTATCCAATGTCGTGCCACAAGTGGACGTACGTTCGTCACGCGCTCCCTGTGTAATCGCATATCCTACGGCCGAGCGTTCAGCTGACTACGCGTCGTCTTCAGCTACCAAACAGGCGTTACTGAAGGCAATTAAACCTATGGACGATGGTTTTCAAATTGTAGGCGTTAAAAAAGCCGCGAAATCGGGTGTCGTCCTTCGCGTCACAAATGAGAGGCAAATTAAAAAGTTAGAATCTGTCGATGCCATTAAAGCCGCGGGCTTACGTTTAGAAAAACCGAAAGGTAGACGACCGCGCTTACTAATCAAGGACGTTCCCATTTCTATGGAAGATAACGCGTTCCTTGTGGCACTTTACCGTCAAAATATCAAAGACGAAATGTCCCTTAAGGAAGACGATTTTATTAAAGCTACGAAAATTATTCGCAACCAAAAATTACAAAACGGGCGTAAATGGGTCGGTATCGAACTCGATCCCGAAGTGCGTGTTCATTTGCTAAACACCAAGGAAAAAATATTTATAGACTGGGCCAGCTGCCGCTTCTACGATGATTTGGAAGTAGTACGCTGCTCAAACTGTCAGGTACACGGACATGTCGCGAAATATTGTACGGAAAAAACACCTACGTGTGGTCACTGCACAGAAGGACATATTACGAAGTCCTGCCCAAATAAGGACAATCAAGATTTTAAACCTAAATGTGCGTCTTGTAAACGTTTTAAAAAACCGTATGATCATCCTTGTGGCGCGTCAGATTGCCCCACTTACAAACTGAAGCTAGAACAACTGGTGCTCAATACTAACTATTAGAAATGGATAGTTTGAATATTGGGCAATTAAACCTCCATAATGATAGGGTTGCGACTTCAGAGTTAGATCGTATAGTTACGGAATATAATCTAGATATCGTGCTTGTACAAGAACAATACCAGAGTAGTCGCTTACGTAATAGGGTTGTACAATTGGACAACAAAGCACGAGCCGGCATTTATGTTGCAAGTTCCAAATTTACAGTGACGTCACTACAAAATCTCATGACGTCACACTGTGCTGTCGCAGAGGTCACATCCCCATCCTGTAGGGTATACATTGTGAGCTGTTATTTTCAATATTCAGACCCCGTTAGTCCACACTTACACCATCTTCGTCATGTCTTGCGGTCTCTTACGGGCCGTAAAACAATTATAGGAGCTGACGTGAATGCGTCATCTACTCTCTGGTATGGCAAATTTAGATACACCGATACGGACCGACGGTGTGCTATAGAAGATTTCATCGCTGAGATGAATCTGTCCATCCACAATACACCCGATGCACCACCAACTTTTTGCAGCCCTTTGGGCGAATCTTCTATTGACGTCACGCTTTCAAGTGCAGACGTCCGTTTGAATAGGTGGCGCGTTCTTCCGGACGCGTCATGTAGTGATCATCGCCTGATCGTGTATGAATTTGGATCGAGACTGTTGCAGGCTCCTCCCAGACAAAGTTATAATTTTAGATACAAATCTAAAGGCGCAAACTGGGAATTTTTCAGTTCTCTCTTTTCTTCGTGTGCCAGGGATTTCACTCGTAGACAATTAACCGCAGAAGAAGGCGCTGAACTAATGTCACATTCTCTTATATACTGTGCTGATGTAGCCCTAGGCCGAACATCCCTGCCTAATACTAAGAGATGTGACTGGTGGAACAATCACCTAGTGGAACTCCGCAAACGCTTTCGAAGGGCGCGCAGGAAGCATAATAAACTTAAAAAGTCACCTAACGTAGGAAGGGCCTTTGATGAATCTCTATCTGTACTGAAAGCTGCCAGGTCTCGCTACCGGATTGCAGTAGAAAAATCGAAAGACGCTTTGTTAAATAAGATTGTGGAAAGATTAGAAAGTGAAGGTCCATGGTCTCCACTATATCACGAGTTTAAAGCGAATCGATCAGTCGACTTAGCGTACATACAAAACATTAAAGTGAACGGTAAACACACTACGGGTATTGAGGAGACCACGGAAGTTTTATTAAATACGTTAATCCCAGACGATGACATCTCAGTCGACAGCGAACATCATAAACAAATACGTGCATGGGCCGCCGAGCCACCTCTCTCGCCTATGTCTGACCTTCCATCTCTTGCCGAGTTTATGAATACCGTTAGAACTCTTCCCCTCAACAAGGCTGCTGGCGAAGATAAAATATCAAATAAAATGATCAAAGAAGCTAGTCGAGCATCGGGCGACTCAATGTTAATAATTTTTAATCGTTGCATAACTGAAGGCATTTTTCCTCGTATATGGCGGCGCGGTTATATACGTATAATTCCTAAAGGCGGTGATAAGCCACCAGACGACCCGAAGTCATATCGACCAATCACCTTACTGCCTTCATTAGGCAAGCTCTTAGAACGTCTCATTGTTCCTCGTTTATTGCCGGGTGGACCAACGTTCAATCATAAACAATTCGGCTTCACTCACGGCAAATCAACTATCGACGCGGCCGTTGCGGTAAGACGTGTCATTAGCGCATCCGTTTTTAAATACGTACTGGGTGTCTTCCTGGATATCTCAGGTGCTTTCGATAACGCCTGGTGGCCAATGCTACTTCTTAAATTAAAGGCTCGTGGTTGCTATAGAAATATCTACCAAATCATACAGTCGTACTTTTTAAATGGCTCGACTAAATTGAAACTTGGTCACCATGCTGTGTCGAAACCACTGACGATGGGCTGCCCTCAAGGTTCGGTATTAAGTCCATATCTATGGAATTTAGGTTTTGACGATTTTCTCGAATTACCTCTATCGAAAAATTGTCTACTGATCGGCTATGCAGACGACGGACTTTTACTTATACAATCGAACACAAGGGATGGTTTAGAGAAATTAGCGGAAACATGCCTCAATGATATATTCGATTGGGGTACACGAAACCGGCTTGCCTTCGCACCACAAAAAACATATCATCTTTTATTAAAAGGACATTTACAATCAGCGCCGCGTATAAAATTCAATAATATGACTGTCAAAAAGAAAGAATCAGTTTGCTATCTCGGCCTAGTCTTAGAAAAAAATTTTTCATTTATTGAACATATTAAAACTGTAGGCGAAAAAGCGAAACGGAATTTCTACGCGCTTACTAGAATATCCACATCTACTTGGGGCCTTCGTTTTAATACACTTAAAACCATATACATGGCCACATATTTGGGGTGTATTTGTTACGCTGCACCTGTATGGGCCGATAGGGCCACCATAGGGGCGGCTCGCCTTAAATTACTACAGAGCCAACGATTGGCCCTAATATTCTTATGTAAAGCCTATAGAACGGTTAGTACCGAGGCCTTACCAGTACTCGCGGGTGTACTTCCGGTTGATTTGGAGATTCAGAGACGAGCGTCAATGTATTACACCACAAAGGAAACTATGAATACAGATTTCCTTCTACCGCGCGACCGAAATAAAATTGCTAGATTGTTTGCACCACAATCCATTGTTTATGAGGAACTTTTAACTGAATGGCAAGAAAGATGGGATTCATCATCGAAAGGTCGTCATCTTTATCTATTTTTTCCATGCATCCGGGAGCGCCTGGAGAAGGTGTGGTTGGAGGTTGACCACTTCGTGGCCCAATTTTTAACTGGCCATGGCAACTTTAAAAGTAAATTATTTTCTTTTAAACTCGTACCATCACCATTATGTCAATGTTCCACATCTGACCACGAGTATGAACAATCAGCACATCACATTCTCTGGGAGTGCGATCTCTGGCGAAACGAGCGTAACCTTATGTTAAACAGTTTGCAAGTCACCTGTGGGGTAGTATACTATACGGACCTTGTAGCAACTCGAGAAAATTTCCGTGCGTTCATGCGTTTCTGCCATACCTACTGTAGCAATCAATCTTAACGCTCACATATAGGCCCCGTTAAGCTCTTCCGTATCCGTGGTGCCGTACTGCTGCGCTATCGTAGCTGTACTCCTGTTTACTTATTGGCTGACTAGTCATTTTGTTTTCCTGTCTCCCGCTTTGCCTGGGAGGGAAGTGGAATCTCTCTTTCCAACGCCTCCTCTTTAATCTTTTCTAATTAAATTTGTTGCGGGTCCCAAGACAATTAAAATCATATCCCGGGACTGCCTGAGGGTCAAACCTCGGTGTCATTTATGGAGACCATTGTGAATCCTGGCTTACAGGAGTTACAATGGTGGGAATGTGTGGTGGGATTATCCGCCATTTTGTAACGGCGGCCATCTTGAATTTACAAAAATATTGACTACACATAATTGTATTGTCACCAAAACCAAAGGCGTATACCAAATTTCAGATCAATCGGTTGATAGGAAGAGGGTGAAATTTCAATGACTAAAGGGGAATGCCCATTTTCAGTATCGCTTGATGCATCTAATTTTAAACTGACATGAGTTCATGTCATGGATAATCTTAGTTTATTATTAAAATAATTTTATCACGTATTGTGGAGTCTTACATTTGCCGGGTTTATGTACGTGTAATAATAGTTTTTTTTTTGGATCGTAGACCGTTGAATAGATTTGTTGTAGTAACATTATTACACAGATAATTATGATTAATCGATTTTCTACTGATATAATAAAATATCGATTAAACGTAATTAGTTGTGATTATTAACAATTCAAAAACCAAGAATATTTTTATTCAACGAAAAAAAATATGTTTATTAAAATATAATTTTAGTTTAGTTTCGTACAGTTGACAAACAACTGTACGAAACTAAACACAGCTTTTAGTTAGCCAATGTAATAAAACATTAGCTTTGAAACACTAAAAACTATGTGAGATATGAGATCGTATTATCATAAACAGAAAAACTTACAAAAATATTTCGGCTTCTGTCTTATTATGAGTATTTTTACATTGGTAAAAAAAAATCGAAATATTTAATCCTTATCGATTTTTGATGTATTTTTATTTTATTTTAGTAACACTGTAACCTTACTTGTCAATCTTATCATATTTGTTGTTCGCAACTAAACAGATTGGCGCGAATATGGAAATATCACGTCATGCTCTTGTATTATATTCATTTCTTTAGTGCTTTGTAGTGTTATATTGAATAATTTTGCTGGTATTTTATGGCATATGATAGAGTTAAAGTGCTGAAGTGCAGTGAATATGGTATAATTATGGTTTACGTGTATTTTCGTGATCTTAAAAGATAAGTAATAAGTTTCATACTTTTTAACTACAAAGTTCACTCATCGATTTCTCAGAAACCCGACAAATTACGCATATGATGTTTATTTTTACTTAAACTACGTACTAATACGAATCTTAGACAGTGATTTTCGTCTTGTCACTGCAATATTTATACCGATACTATATTCCTTAGTCACTTGGGCATTCCCCTTTGACCCAACAAAGAAAAAAATAAACAAACAAACGGGGTAAGCTAAATAAAACCGTTTAAAAATATGCCATTTTTACATAATTACAGAGTAAGAATACAATTGACTATCCCCTCTCTTGCCCCGTAGGTATCGTAAAAGACGACTAAGGGATTACAATATGCAGACAACATCTATATAAGAGAGGGAAAACTCGAAATAATACCCCGTACTGACCCGGCTGAGCAGCGCGGTACAGTAGGTAAATTTCCCTCCCATAGTGAAAGAGGCTCGAGCCTAGCAGTGGGCTAACAGCACGTATGTGGGCTGCGATGATGATGACGATTATCTACATCCAGATGACTACTTTTTAAACGTAGTAAAGAGCTGTGATTATGATAATGGAGTAACAAACTTCCAAACACAATTTACATATACCATGACTATTAAAACTGACCTCGCAAAAGTAGCACTCATAACAGGCGACTGGCAATGGAAAATGTCTTCGGGCGTGGTCTTCTTGAACTTGGTGTTCCACACGAGGCACACACCGTCCGGGTCATGTGGGGCGTCGTCGCTATTGTGGTAGGATGCCAGCATCAATTCCGGGTGGGCGACTGACCAGTCCAGGCATGTTACGCAACGACCCTTCGACCAGCGTTCGTCATAGAATGTGCGCACTAATGACAATCTCGCGTCCGATTTGTCGTCCCTGGATAAAGAATTATGACAATAATATAAAAGTCGTCCGTGTGGTGATATCTTACCCGTGGATGTTGTAAGACAACTAAGGGACTATACACATACTACCTATGCAAGAGAAAGAAATTCGAAATAAAACGCTATGCCAAACAGTGTGACCAGCATGGTATAGTAAGGTCGATTTTCCTCCTATTGCGTAAGAGGCTCGTGCCCAGCAGTGGGACGTGTGTGGGTTGTGATGATGAACTCACAGTGCATTCTCGCTGTCACCACCGCCTGTGTAGTCGGTGTAAATGTCAACTGATTCGGCTAGTGCTCGCTCGATGACACGCCCGGCGCGGCTCATGAATCGCTGGAACTCCGAAGACAACATGATCGTCTGCTTCTCATCCGCGCTGAGCTCGCGAACTGAAATTTTAATCTGTCTTTTAATACTTTTGCTTATATCATT
This sequence comes from Lymantria dispar, assembly GCA_032191425.1. Classification (NCBI taxonomy): domain Eukaryota; kingdom Metazoa; phylum Arthropoda; class Insecta; order Lepidoptera; family Erebidae; genus Lymantria; species Lymantria dispar. The sequence goes on from CM063448.1 coordinate 35,345,243, forward strand.
GACATATACTATTGGTAATGTCTGGTATTTCTTTGAAGAAAATGTTATGATCGCCACCTTTGACAAGTGTTTTGGTGATTGCAGTTGGTGTTACGTTTCCAAGTAGAATACTGTTGCTCAGTCTCCTCGTGATTCCATAGCCGGTTTTTATTGCTTTTAAAAAGTTGTTAATTCAGTGTGGTGACGGAATAAAAATACAATTCACCACCCCGTATCTTGCCCATGGGTACAAAAACGTAGGGTTTTTGTCGACTTTTGTTAAACCCGTCCGACCAGAGAAGGCCAGCAGAGGAGAGCAGAGTTGAGATAATGATAAATAAATGTTACTCCTGTGTTCGTCACTTAACAATAGAACACATTCAATACAATATTCCAGCAAATCTAAAATAACATCACTAACCTTTCTTCTCTTTTTCATCTTCCTTTTTCTCCTGCGGTGCGTCTGTCACCGCCGGCTGCACTTCCTTGACGGTTGGTAGTCCATGAGGCAGTATGCCCGGTGGTAGCTTGCCATGAAACGCCGCATCCTCCTCGTCGCCTTGCCGAGCGGCGTCACCGTCGAATGTAAGCACTGGACGGTGAATAAGAATGGCCCTTGCCGGGATGGTGTGAATTGTGTGTACGCCTCATTTATTTATGTCTCATACAAAATAATCTGATGTTAAAATTCATCAGCATCAAAACTTTAATTAACGTTATAATTTATAGAAATTATTCATTGAACTTACTTGTAAATATTGTCACGAGGATTTTGCTTTTTATTCAAATAAACTGAATGTTCAGTTTGTGTTGAGAAATTACTAAGCCTATTGGTATAGAAATACGCTAGACTTCAATTTAGAACATTAAATATTATCACATTAATATGGATTATTTACATATTAATTGGTGTTTTATGCCGCTTTTGTGATAAAGATCTAATTTGGGTTAACTTACGAATGATAGTATCTTAATTTTTTGAATGTCCACTCAACAAAAGCATATCCGTCAATGATAGAGATATGAATATTCTACGATATTCTGGTACTCTAAAATCGAATAAATAATTGGATATACTTAGTAATAATAATGGATTTTATAAATTGAAGACTGTAGTGACGGCATTCAAATTTAAGTCACTCTTCTCTTTCTCGCGCGTGAGTGTCGTAAAACACGACTAAAGGATCCTTTATAATATGCAGATAATATCTATGCAAGAGAAGGAAATATCAATATAAAACCCCATACTACCTGTCTGACTAGGATGGTATAGTAAATCAATTTCAGTCTCACTGTGAAGTCGACTTGATTCCAAACAATGGGACGTATATGAGCTGAGAAGAAGATTGTAATTGGGGTAAAAGAAATGGTTGTGAATTATAATGCACTCCGTATTGCCCGTAAAGGTATATTGAAATAATATGTTCAACATAGGTATATTTCTATATATGTTCCGTGTAATGACGAAGTAAGAATACAATTCGACACCCCCTATTTTGTTAATGGGTGAAGTAAAAAACAGCTAAGGTATACAATATCCATACAAGACCTATGCAAGAGAAGGAATATTGGAAATAAAATCCTATACCGACATGTATGTGTAGTATAGCTGGTCAATTTCCTAACATAGAGGACGTTCGAAACTTGCAATGGGACGTATATGAGCTAAAGTAAGGTATATGTGGATGGTCTTGTTTAGCGGCGTCCATCTTGGATTTATGATATTATTTAATTGAAGCTAATGAAGACTGTTTAGACAATATTTTGTAGTAAGCTCAATTAAATCAATAAAAATGAATTAAAAATTGGTAAAATATAAATCAGACGTACTTTTCGTTATAGTAACATTCTATGAAGTTATTTTTTAATTCGCATACAAATAATGTACAAGACTACGGTAGGTATTTCAATATTTTTAATTTATAAATTTCACAAATTTTTATGTAAAGATAACTTCATAAAATGTTTCAAGTGTAGTGTGTTGTGATGGAAAAGAAATAACTATATACGCAGCATGTATAGCGCTATTCAATCGGAGCTACCGAGTTTGGATGGATGGATGAACTAGTAGAGGATGAATGAACTATGCCATTTACGTCAGCAGCTTTTTAATGGTGTATATATTCAATTTAATAATACAAGAATATATTAACTTCCTTTTGTATGTTATGGATTCTTCTAATGCGATTTTAATTCCCTTTTGAAAGTTTGATTAATGAGATTTTTTTTTAATTTTTAGTAGTTTGTCCTAATGGGACAAACTACTAAAAATTCTTACAGGTTTAGCTATTTTTTATATTCGCCGCTGAGATTCCTATTTTCTACATCGCACTTGCCGGTTGTGTGGTTATCAATTTTTTTTTTGTTTTATTATAGTGGTTAGTTGGTTGTGATAATATGACCCGGATTGTTGGGTGAGCGTTGAGGGGTCTCAACCTAATTCGGTTATCTACAAAAGCAGCAAATCTATGCGGTATATGGTCTGCATACCATAACAGTATGTGGTCTGGCAAATCTCACCCGATCCGTCCGAGCAACGGAAGACTGAGTATGGTTTCATTACCAACTATCTGATCTCTCTATCACGCTTGGGCTGAATATTAGCACCGATTGCTTGACCTCGGTGGTTCAGCGATGTTATGGAACAGTTTAGTGAAAAGCTCGTAATAATTTTAAAGGTATTATTATTGGACAGCAGATATCTTAAAGGTACACTTATTTTGGTTTTGACAGATTTGAACTTTGTGCTTTTATATGATAAGAATACAGATTTTCAAAATGAAATAAGAAATGTTGTTTTTACTTTTAGCGCGCTTATGTTGTCTATATATGTTTTGGTTTCATTACTATTTAATAAAAGACTTAATTTGAACCTTTTTAGTTAAAAACCGCTCCTAACGCAACAAAATATACATCTCATAATCTCACATACAATATATGATTCGAAAACACTATGAGCATATAAATTTTTCTAAATATAGAAAAATTATCGCTCTTTTAATTTTTGCATAAAAAATAACAGTAATTATTTTTATTTAATTAAAAAACTATTTATGCGTCTGCCTCATAAATTACTATTAAAATGGGTGTATTAAATACATTGGCACGTAATCAGTGAATACTAAAGTTATACGCCGAAACAAGGTAATAAATACATTTTATTGTTATATCAAAATTTAACTTTTTTTTGTTAAAAGCTGCTCACGTAATATGTGTAATAAATACATCTGTACGCAAATAGTGAATACAACAGTTATACACCAAAAAATGAGATTTTAAACACATCAAGTAATTAAAACGTTATATTTAATTATAAAATGCATTAAATAAAATGTTTTATTCAAAATGTACGTACTTATTACCAATATAAAAACAAATTTGTAAGTAAATGGTATCAAATTATTCTTGTGTTATTAGCTATTAAAAGCATAAAATTGCCGAGTTAAAATATCACACATCAATATAAATTAACTATAACTGTAATATTTTAACTGATTAATAATCTACGTTAAAGCAGATGGTGTAATGAGACTATAGTTACAGCAAATGATTGAAATGATTAGTAAAATCTACAAGAAAAGTTATGTTAAAATCATAATAAAATTAACTATGTTACCTAGAGTTGGCATAGGTAAACACAAAATAATTATTACTCATTTTATAAGTTTTGGAGTTTCAATAATTCTCAAGTGTATAAACGAATCATAAAGCTTATCAGATACTTTCAACGTTTTTAACACGTTAAGAAAGCGGACGACTTCTTAGTGTATTAGACAATAAGTCAATTGATGTCTTATATTAAATATTGTCTTACTACTAATATAAATGCGACAGTTTGGATGAATGTTTGTTATTCAATCAGATCAGAACGATTGTATACGGATAATATATGGTATTGGTCTTGAATATTCCATAGGATTCTCTTTAGATATCCCTCGAAAATATACTGTTGCCGTGGGGTAGATGCTTGATCAAATCTACATTCAACGGAGCGAAGTTGCCAGCACAATTAATCTGTGTATATATTTTATCTATTTTAAATAACCTAAAATAGAAAATTAATTCATCCGATTATGAGTCATATATTTAGAGAAAATAAAACTTTTGAAATGTAACAGCATAGTAATATATGTCACAGGATGGCTTAACTACGATTTCACCCCAATATATTTAGTTAACTAACATGCACACATCATTAAAAAATATTTAACTTAATATCGAATAAAATGTTCAAATATTACTGTAACTATACTCTCGCGAGTGTCTTTCAGTTACTCGACCTAAAATAAAGTAAATTTACAAATCCAAATAATATTATGCAAACAAATAAGTTACATAAAAAATAAACATTTAATTGCCATAGATAAATTCAATGTATTCTGTTAGTTAAAATTAAATATCTAGGTCATCACGGATGTGTTTATAATACAATTTTTTTACCAAAAACAAAACCGATCTTAATAGAATGTAGTGAACCAAATACGTATTAAGTGACGATAACTCAAAAAAATATAGTTATCTTTTAATGGGAATGGGAAGCATCATTTATTTAATATAAAAAAAATATCAAAATCGATCCACCTAAAAAAAGTTAAAAAAAAAAACAAGAATTGAGAACCTCTTCCTTCTTTTATTGGTTAAAAAGTTTAAGATGGTTAATGAAATGCTATATATTATGTAATTTTAACAACTGCCTTCACTTCACAAGAAATGCAACCGTTATGTCACGGAAGAAGTGACAGTGTCAGTCATATTATTTTTGGAATAAATAATTATATTTGCCGGCAGAAAGCCCCAATTAAAACCTACCGTTTTATACTTAGTTATAATTACATAACTTCGGTAATTAATTATTTTTCTTAAATTATTTATACTGTTAGGATATTTTGAAATTAATTATGCGAGAAATTAGACGCATTTTAGGATATCACGAATTTCTTAGATAGTTAATTTGCAAAAATATCATTTCTCTTTTAATATTTTGAAAAATACGTTAGGTACACATAGAAATATAATCTCAATCAGTCTTGGCTTGTAAATATTATTATATTTAATTGCTTAGACAGATTGATATATTTCTTACAAAATCAATATAGTTAAATGAATATAAATTGCAGTTTTTTTTTTTTTTATTATGGATCAACAACTAAATTGATAATAAGTACATCGCAAATATATTAATATAGGTTTAGTAATATTAATATACACGGCAATAACTCACAAACAAACGTAATAGTTTATTTTAACATATTGTCGGAATAGTAATTTAACTTGGTTTAAGCATTTCTAAGCGATAATTATCTGTTTTGTAGAGTAGATATTGCAATAAATTTTTATAATGGATGATATAATATATATAACAATTTAAAAACAAGTTTATTGTCGTTCACTCTATGGCAGTAATATATATTTTTATTTACGGATAAAAAACATTATTATCTTTAATATTAAATACACGGTATTTTATAATGAAATAGGTATACGAGTAACTGAAAGTATGCTGTAAAACATAAAAGCGATAAATCAAGATATCTGTAATGGACTACTTATAATAGAAAATACTCTAAACTAAGTCCTTAATATGTGCAACTAAAACACACAAATTCCTAAAAGCATTAAAATTCAGTGACAGAAGCTTTGGAACGAAATTAAATGCAAACGTAACTTCCCGAGCTCTCCACAAGAGAGGTACATGACTTTTTAATATAAAAAAATATAAATAAAAATAATAATAGAAAAAAAATCAGAATATGAACGACGTTTCGGTCATGCATACTTATACACAACATGTATTTCTGTCACATGCGGGATTAATGTCAGTAAATGTACTATTTATATGACAAACTACATACTAATGTATGTATTAAAATACAAGGAGTCTGATTTAATCGTAGCTGCCTCTCAATAATTAATAAAAGGATTATTTAATTATCTTTATTTCTCTTGAGCAATTAACGAAGATTTGGTTGTTATTCTACTTAACATTGAATGCCAGCTACCTTTAGTTATAAAGTAACTTGTATTAAAACGACACACACATATATATAACATATATAAATATATATACGCAGATGTTGTGTTAGCGTTTATAATAAATAGCGTTATATAAAGAGATAGATAGACAACAAAACCATGCTAGGTGATAGGCACAGGCTCTACGAAGGGCTATAATATTTAGTTAAAATGATTGTTTGTATGATTCGGAATTGAAACCTACCTGTGAATTCGTCCTCCCACTCTAAACCCGGGTTTAGATTGTACTCATCTTGAAAAGGGAGGAAAAAAACAAAAAAACAATGTCAGTATCTTTCGACCATTATATATATAAAAAAAAATTCAAACTATACATAGACATAGCTCTAGTGCTTATATATTGTACAGCATGATCGTTTCGTGTTGTGTCGTACACGTGTGGTAGTTCATTGCCACTGAATAAAGGACACACATCATCACTCACCGAATATAATTCGAATAAATTTAAAAAAATGTTTTAACTGGCACCATTAAATATTTTAATTAATTAAAAAGCAGATACGTTCGAAATTTAAATTTTGCCCGTTATTTAACAATACGTAATGTCAATGAAATCAAAGAGAAAATAATTGAGTTAATTTGAATATTCTATTATGATATTTTCGTTCTCGGTGGACAACGACAGGTGTCCTAACTGAACCCGACGGTGGGCAATGAAAGGTGTTCGACACAACACGTGTTAGGACCTGTGCAGTGTATGTTAGTTGACTCGAAGGGTAAACAGCGTGAAATGATACGGCGACCCCTTATACCACCATATTCGATATACACATATTATAATTTTTATATTTTGCGGCCGTTATAGAGGCCTCCTTTTAGAAGGCCTAAGTGGAGAACTCTGGAAGGCCACAATTCCGTGTAAAATTCTTAATTGTGCATCAAAAGATGATTTTTTTGAGTTTTGTCACTCAATATTCCCCATCTAATACTAAAGTTTACAGATTCCTTGATAAATTATGTAAATTTATGAAATTTGGATCTATTTATCAAGTAATCTGGATACCGCACCTATTAATGTTAGTAGGAAATAACTAGAAGCGTGATAGTAAGGACAACCTAGACTAAGGTATGTACAAATCTAGACCGAGATGAGGACTAATATACAACCGACACCGTGTTAACCGAGATGACAAGAAGAGTGTTAAGGGTAACGACAGAAAGCGTCCTGGCGGAATAATGACTTACCGTAATAGTCGGTTGCGTGTGCTAGAAAAGGACAAAAAATAAAAATATTCTGTCAGTCACATCTTCGTGATAAGATCACATATATTGTACAATAAATAAAGAATATTTTTGTTTTGATATATGTATAGCACTATATTTACACAATACGTAAATATTTTCTAATGGTATTCACAATGGGTTGGATATTATTAGTCAATTTAGTTTGTAATAAGAACATGCAACAGGCCACGGTCTACACGGCACGAGGCCCAGAATCTAGGCCAATTATTCAATATATTTCAAACTAAACTAAATTTAGTCCTTCTCATGATCTGCACCGCTTTTCTTAGTCCACGGCCTATAAACTTTCAAACTAACATCAAGTAAATCTTCACAAATGCTGTTAGATGGAGTGAATTGCTCGTGACATTAATTTGAAAGCAAAAAACATATTCAATGAGTCATGCTCTTGAAGTCATTGTTTAAATCCACATAAAATGCAAATAACACTAAAACTTGGGCGTAGCCAGTATATTTTTAATCGTTTTTAATTGTCATAATTTTTATGTTAACTTTTGAAAATTCAACAATATTTTTCGAATGTACTCCTTCCGGCTACGCTCTTAGAACTATAAAGTGCATTAGTTACAATTGAAAATGGAATCAAACCCACTCCTCTTAATACTCTGTTAGACTGTTAGGATAGAATAAGCTTTTTTTAGATTTTTAGGTGTGTTTCCATTTCATGTAAACATAATAAAAATGTGCATGCTTTATATACGCCTCAAAGTAGGCATAGAAATAAAGATTTTAATATATCCACGAATATGACACACTGTAGTAAATAAGTTTTAAAAAAAAGGATAAATGTAACAATTTGAAGTCTTTTTGTTACCACAACTAAAAAAATATAATATGTTTGTTTTCTATATTTTGGTTAAATAATATTTCAAAATTGCCCTGTCTTTTTATTGTGAATTAAAAGTATGTTAAAATTATAAATGTATATGGCAGTAATATAATATTATTTTAAAAATATATTTCACCACTGTAACAAGTTTCTTGGTTTAGTCAATATTACCAGAAAATATTTTAACGTATCATCAGGACCAGTGATATAATCACGCCATTGCGGACTGTTAGGTCACAGATTCAAATCCTGGATTAAAAGTTTCTTTAAACCCAAAGCGATGTCTGGAACGTTGTTTACTATTTTTTTTCCTCGGGATAAAGTCTTCATTGTGTATATTTGTGGACAAAAAAGAAAATAGTCTAAAATAATGTTAATAAGGTATAAATTACCTTTTCGCGGCCGCCACCAGTCCTCCATGTATCCTGCAAGCGGTGATGCATTGGAAGAGCAGCCTTTTTTTATGGTAGCACAAACACAAACATTGCACCACATTTCTCATGACAGTATTTACTTTTTTTTAGTAATCAAATTGTAGTAACAAGTCCATAGGACAGACGACACAATGTTAAGCTGAGAAATAAAATAATTTTTTACTGCAAATAATTATGCTGCTTGAATTCATATATTTTAATTATCATTTTTAATTTGGATAAAAATAGATATTAAAGCTTAGAATACTTTTAAATTATTATAGTTATGATTGAATTTTGATTCTGTCAAATTCAAATACAACTGTAGAATTTGGTATAGGTATATATAAGTTATTATTTACTCATTGGTACCATTACGTTTCAATAAGTTACACAACTGAACAAAGTTCTGTATTAACATACAGAATAATGCCATACACATATATAGGTATGACAGCTATACTAATTATATATTGGAACAAAACTTATTTATTTTGTAAAAAAAATAGGTATAGCTTATTTAATAATACAGAGTTAATACCTTTATTTTAAATTTCAAAATGACTAGTAGAATTATAACCAAAATTAATTATGTTTGCTTTGCTGATTAAATGCAAGCAAAATACAAAATTAATCAAAAATCACCAACGATTTACTAGTTGTATTATACCGGAAGTAAAATAATTGAAATTGTCATGGAGACTATAGTTTTAATATTATAGGGATAAAAAATACTATTTATTAGATAAATTCAAACAGCACTCCAAAGGCAAAATTAAAACATGAGTGAAAAGTAAATACTGTTTTGTAACAGACTACAGATGTCATTGGTTATAAAGGTCTTTCGTATCATTTGCAAATATGATAAAAAAAATAATCTGGGGGCACGGTAGTGTTCCGCCAAGTCGCGCAAAAACGCAACATTGCCATAATATTATTTATATTTTAACTAGATCTTGGAGAATTTATTACTAAGTTATAGAGAAGGTTAAGGATTAAGGTTAGGATATATATTCCATCTGCACTGACCAGATACAGCAGGCGCGAGTAAGTTTTAGCTGAGGAGGTTAGTATTTGGATTGAGGACAGGCTGTCAGCAGCAATGTGATATACGGCGCAGTGGCTAAGGTCTAAAGAAGCTCTTAAACCGATAAGTAAGTGGCAGGGCAGGTCACCAAAGTGAAACACCCATAGCTCATACGAAAGGTAAAAGGAGATTGCATTGAGACTGTAGTGGACCTGATTTCATCCTGGGTAGTTTAACAAGTTGTGTTTTGAGCCTAGTCTGCTAATAAAAAAGGTATTAGTGTCTGTTCAATCTTTATGGATTAAAGGATAAAAAAAATATTAATGTTGTGATGTTATAAAAAAAATGGGATTTTGTTTATGATTGGAAAATGGCCATACATCATAAAATATTTTAGAGTGCAACCGGTTTATGTTACAGCAAAATGATTACTGGTACTAAAAGCACCATAAATTCTCTTTGCCTGTAAGCCCGAATAGACGATGGTCTCCATAAATTACACTGGGGTTCGACCATCTACGAAGTACAGGAAACAATTTTAATTATTTTGGGACTCAAAATAAATTTAATTAGAATAGTAAAACTTGAAAAAAACCTATTGCCCCCTATGCAAAGCAGGATTTGTGAAGCAAAATTGACTAAAGAGCCAATAAATAAGCGGAGGTACAGTTAAAAGCAGCACTATCTTGAATATGACCTAGTTTAAGGGGTCTATATGTGAACCTTAAGATTCATTGTCTTAGTAGGTATGGCAGTAATACCTGAACATACAGTATTCCTTTCAAGTGGCTACTATAACTGATACTAGTGGAATTGGGATATATATCAACTACCTATCAATTATTATAGTTACAGAACTTTAATATTTGCAAATGACACAATACAGTTACACCGTCACCCAGACATCACAGTTAAATACATTATTATCATAAATTGATATGCAAACTGTCAAATTGTTATAACAAACACAAAATATTATAATGTCAGTACACACTGAAACATCCAAACCCCATATTATTTAATAGCAAATTCAAATTTAACAGAAAATAAGATTTAAATAATATATTGTAAAGATAGAACCCCTGTTTGCATAAAAACTACATTTTATTAGTACTAGCAACACAAAAAAAAGTAATCTCATAAATTAAAATTGGAATCAAAATTCTATTTTTGAAAAAAAAAAAAAATACTAAGTGTAATTATTTCTGGTTGTTACGCCATTATTACACAGAAAAACAAATTTTTACGGACATTAACGCGTTTATATTTTGCGATTTTTTATTTACGGATGTTTCGAATACTTTTCAGGATTCAGTTCTGCATAACCATGAACACTGAAGTGTTTGAATCCTCGGTAAATCAAAAATAGCAAAACATAAACACGAGCGAACGGATTTTAATCCGTAAAAAGAAAATATTAAGTATTTTGTCAATATGTTGGTGTTAGCTTAAATACTAAACGATAAGCTTACCATCTCGCAGCTCGGTGACCCCAGACGTATTTGTCTGAGTTTGCTTGGCGTAAGTGACATTCTCTTTAGGTGGAATGTCTGTTGATTGCACAGAGACAATTTGAAGAGCTGGAGGTTTCTTTGAGCCACTACAAGATAAATTATAACTTATTATATATAAAGGCAGACATTCATATTTTGGCATAATGCAATTCGAGATGGGACTGCCCATATAGTGACAATTAAGAACAAATATGTCTTCTTCTAAGTAGAGAACTACTTCATGGTCATCATCATCATCTTAGCTCATGTAAGCCCACTGCTGTGCTGGAGCTTCCTTTACAATAGGAGCGAAATTAATCTGCACTAAAAAAAACCTGATAGAACCTGACCTGAAAAACCGGAACAGAGATTTTGCCCGTGTTTTTATCTACTTGAATAATTTTTATATGCATACATCCTTAAGTCATCCTTTACATTACCTACAGGGAATGATTTTATATTCTATTCCTATTTCATCAAAACATAGTAGTAGTACTTTGTTATGTTTGTCGTAAAACCGCCGGAGAGTGTTCCTGTTTGTCCTCCTTGGGATCATCAGGAGAAAGAACAGATTCTATTAAACCTGTAACATCAACAGCAGTCCAGTTTTCAGGTTGTCTATCTCATTGTCCCAAACCATACAAAACTGTTAGGTTTTTGTAAAAGGACCATAAATGCTCATTTGTTATACTCTGTGGTCTTGGTTTTTTTTTAGGCTCTATATTTTACCCATTTCTGCAAGTACTTTTACACATGTTCTTGTTGTTTATTTTTAATTTCATATTTTCTCAAAAATACGATCTCATTTAATCCGTGGTGACGGAGTAAGAATTCACTACTCCCTGTCTTGCTTGTGGATGTCGTAAAAGACGACTGAAGATATAATACGCATATAACATCTATGCAAGAGAAAAAAAAAACTCGAAATAAAATCCTATACCAACCTGTCTGACCAGCATGGTATAGTAAGGTCAATTTCCCTCTTATTGTGGAGGAGGCTCGAGTCCAACAGTGGAACGAATATAAGCTGAAATGATGATGACAATCACATTAGCCGTCACTCAAGGGATCAGTGACAGTGGTTCATTCTAGAGAGGGAGCGCACTACGGTTACCTGGTTTTATGCCCCTAGTTCTCTGACGTTAGGCGAAATGCGATTGGACCATAATCAGTCAAAAGAAAGGATGACCAATCTTATTTTATAACAACACATTTAATTAAAAAAAAATATCAGGGTTAACATGATTGCTAAATGAATTATAGTACATTAATAAGATGTTATGTAAATATTTGGCGATGTTTATCACTCACCCATGTAATGGCAGGCTCGATTTATCGGTATGCGGTAGACTGGCGTCAGGTGATGCTGTCTGAGGTGGTGTGAGTGATGTCATAGACGAGAGTGATGATAACACATCCTTAACAGGAGCTACACCCAAGGATGACAGCATTTCATCCAAATCACGGCGGCTGTCCAGGCTCGATGTAACAGAAGCCCGTTGCTTTAAAACAAAATGGTTTAAAATTTTAGTAATAACGGGAACTATTATTTCTAGGAGAGAGTTTAGTGTGTTGATGCTATTTATGAACAAATTAATCTATATAACTACTATAAAAACTGAAGTGTTTCAACAGTAATTTTAGGAATTACTAAAATTTCTAAAGTCTTATAGTATTAGATGTAATGCTGTACATATTACACACAGAACAAGAAATCTGATAAGTTTGAGTTAAGTGAGAAACAAATGTGTCATGACCAGAGCAAGTGGCAATTCAGCCTCTATCTAACACTCTTGAAAACCAGAATGAGGCTATATGTGTGTATTTTAAATAGAAATATCGTCATAAAAATAATTAGAAAACATTGCAATTGAGATTGTAAAATCATAACCCCAGGAATCATTCCCATTATCCCATTAATCATTGAGTTATCGTGTATCATTAGAATAGTCCAAATTGTTTACATAATATCCTGTAGATGGCAGGTAAGAATCCTAGATAATAGTGGAATACAAATTTCTAATACTTTAGCATTGCATTACCATTTCAGCTGGTGTTCCAGTTTTCTACATCTGTGTACAATGCAATGCTTATTGCATTAAGCAAATAGAATCTTGTATTGCAGGGACTTTTTTTATTTTATTGCCAACGGTGGCAAACGAGCAAGCGCACACCTGATGGTAAGTGATGCTGGCGCACATGGACCCTTGCAATACCAAGGGCACAGCCAGGCCGCTGCCTACCGTAAAGAAAATACTCTTCTTAAACCTCGTTTAAAGAAGTACATGTCATAGCGCTCGGGAAACACAGCAGCAGGTAGTTCATTCCAGAGCTTGCACGTACGTGGGAGAAATGATCGCTGGAAATGTACAGTTGCAAGACCATAATGTTTCCAGGTGAAATGGATGAATCCTGCTACGATGTCGACTGGTACGTTGGTAGAATGGTGACACCAAGTTAAACAGTTCCTCTGAGCACTCCTCGTGAAAGAGTCGGTAGAGTACACAGAGTGATCCAAAGTCTCTGCAATCTGTCCGTAAGATTGGGATCCCCGACGATTTGAACAGCCCATCTTTGCAGGGAGTCAAGTGGGTCCAGCTGATATTTGGGGGCACCTGCCCAGAGATGTGAGCAGTACTCCACACGAGAACGGGCTTGTGCTTTGTATAGAACAAGACGCTGTCTTGGTGTGAAGTACCGCTTAGCTCTGTTCAGGACACCCAGCTTTTTGCTTGCCAATTTGGCTTTGTCCTCCGAATGACTCCCAAACTGGACTTTGCTCGATATTTCGACGCCGAGAATCCCAATACTCTCAGAAATTGGGAGAGTTACTCTTTGAGACTGAGGCGCCATGACAAACGGGTCCTTCTTTGCAGTGAACGTGCAAACTTGTGTCTTTGTGGGATTGAACTAGACTAAGTTCCGTTCACCCCAATCAGAGGCCCGCCCCAGAGAGTGCTCGATTTCAGGCACAAGTTGTACCCTTCTTTCCTTAACACTCCGAGGGATATTTCGTTTCTCGGTGTACCGCTGCTCACACGTGTTGTCATCCAAAAGTATAATTAAAGGACCCAAATAACATCCAGACTCAGAACAAAAATGTGTAGATCACACAAAGCATTGTCCTGGATGGGATTCGAACTCGCGACACTCTGCTGAGAAGCTCATAATACAGAGTATGATTGCTGCCACCACCTGCATGTGACCATTATGCCACATGTCACTGATGATGAATTGTATTTTTATATTTGTTTGGTTTTGGGAGCTTAAAATGATAGGTCCTGGCTATCTCACTTATAGAGTTTTCTCACTTACCCAGGTTTTACTGTATATTTATTTTTGCACCATAAGAGTATTTTTAATACATCCCAAAATAAAATAGCCCGTGTTCCACAAAACTCAACTCTCTCCGGACAAAAGCTATGATATACTGTATTGAGATTATTTGTATCAAATGTGATAATATTAAATTATAGTGTGAATAGGAACATTGTGGACATACCAGTGCTTCTTCAGCATCTTTCTGTTCTTTCTCTCTCCTACGGCGATCTTTCTCTTCTCGAAGAGCCTGGAGCTTCGCCTTCTTGCGCTCCAACTCAGCCTTACGATCTGACATACTCGACATGGTTGCTGTTCTATAAAGATCCAAAACTAAGTCAAAAATATATTTTTAAAAATAACATTTTTGAATAAAATGTCAGAAATATCTGAAAAATTTGTGACTTATGTCTGTGTCTGATACTTTCTAGAAGCTAATCATGTAAAATTAAAGAAACTCCATTCTTTCTTATATTGCTTCTTTTCGCCCACCCTTCCATTTTTTCCTAATAAGGTAGTCAAACGAATAAGTAAAATTAAAATCACAGCTATTAAGTTATGTTATCAAACATAACAGTACCTACTTTAAGATTGACAAGCGCTCGCACTTTTACATACAATAGAGGGACAGATCTGTCATTGCATCTACTAAGACTCCTGAATGTTGTTTTAAACTATGCGGTAGCATTGTAGTTATTTTTTTCCAAATTATGGTAATAAAATCATTCTAAAAAATCTATCACCTACCTCACAATTTTTTTAATAAATGGAAAAAGATGTTAGCTAAAATGGACAGTTTTAACATGTGATAATTTAATAAGGATACTACCCCATAATTACAAATAATAGATGGAGGTAGATTATAATTAAAACCATTATACCTTTACTAGTTATCACACCACATCTCTTAGTTATTAGCAAGGTTGAATTTATAGATAAGCATTTCATTTGTTTCAAATATTGTTGTTTAAACTTATTTTATTCATATTTAATGATGGTTGAAGAATACAATGTCGTCTATTCTAACTTATCCGAGGAAATTCTTAAAAACCGACCAAGGTCCAGGGAACAACAGCGTTATGCAGATGGTAGAGAAACTCGTAACTCGACTGTATTCACCAAATCGGTTGCCAAGCGTGACGTTTGCGGTATCGTCGGTCTTTTGTGAGAAGGCCTATGTCCAATATGTATGAATAGATTGTCATAAATGTGTACTTATGTTTTTAATCGATATTGACATTTGGGTACCCTGTTATTATTCAAGTTTATATTATTTATATGGCGCGACTGATGTCATAGGTACTATGTCCTCAGATGATTCATTGTTAACGTATGTGAAGATTTTTATTAAATACTTACCAATCAATATCTACACAGTGAATAACATTTTGAGCCGATTTATTAAAAAATAGACAACAAAACGTGGCAAATAAAAATGTGTAACGGGATTTTGTTGCACAGCAGCAGTCTAGTTCAGTATCTAGCTATAGCTCACTTTAATAACTAAGATGATACTAAAGAAAATTATGTTAATTGTTATAATAAGTTGTTAGAACTTCACTATAAACGATTGGTGTTAATATTTCTAAATTACAAATAATTATCGACCAAAAACTCTCTCCCCTGTTTTCGGAGAAAATGGTGTTTCCCCCAGTGTTGCAATCAACTTGTCACTCTTGCCTAATTAATTAAATACACTTTTAATAAACTTAAAATATACTCATAAAAGTAAAATAACCAGCACAATGCCAATCTTTTGAAGAAGAATGATTAGAATATACTAATAAGATATTTGGTGACAGGTAAAAGTAAAAAGAATTATGAAAAAGTACTCTGTTTCCTGACAAATATTTGGGCTGGTTACATTATTAGAACCGTTCAAATACCTGCATTGGTATAATTAATTAAATACTAGCAACATAGGCACTACTTAATTCTATTTAAATATATTAAGTGTTTATGTTTAGGAACAATCAACGTTCAAAATATAGCACACAAAGGCACAATTAAAAATCTTGTAAATAGTTAATTTTCATAATACTTTAAGTCTGTGAATGAAATAAATAAAAAGTTAAATATATTTTTTATTAGATTACGAACGTTTCGTATACGATAGGTTCGTTTTCGATTGTCGAATAGGAAGGAAAGGTCAAAGCTGTTATTGGTGCAATATTTAATACAATAACGTTTCGCCTATGGGATTGCAGTATTTATCAATATGTTCACATTTCTAAATCCAAATAGCTTATGATTTCATGGAACAAAACCTACTTGGTAGGGATGTAACTTGGAGGGCAAATAATCAATTAATTAAATAATCGAGTTTTGGTTTTTGAAATAAATCGATTTTAAAATGATCGATTAATTAAAAATAAATAATCGATTTTAAAATAATTGATTTTTACTGCCAACAGGATTATGATGATCTATTTTTTTTTCTAATATAGTATCAAACACACTGCACGCAGTATCGTGATGAACTTTTTTTTTTTAGGAAATCTGGCAGTGAAATAATCGATTAGTTTAAATCGATGTTTTATTATCTTGAAAATCGATTTTAAAAATCGATTATTACAGAAAAATAATCGGTTAAAAATCGATTATTCTAAAAATCGATTTTTGTTCACATCCCTACTACTTGGGTTGGGTGTTGTCCGGCTTAAAAGATGCTTTTGGCAACGCTAACGTAATGATTAAACAGTTTTATTTGATTTTCTGACTGATACAATATATTTATATTACTAGTACGAAATATATCATAGCTATGAAATTATGATGAGAGTTTTTGTGTATTATTTCTTTGTTTTGCTTAGTTATAGCATTACAAATTCTGATGCAGGTAGGTCTAACGATTATTTTCAATTTCATTTTGGTTTATTTGTATTGTAATTAAGTGAATATCACTTGCATATTTAACGATTATGGTGATGCTTTTAAAATTAACATTGCATTACGATTTTTACATATTTAATCGATTTTTTTATCATTTATCCGTTCTTTCTGTCATTGCTTTCGATTGAAAAAACCTAACTTACACATTTATATGACTTGATTTATTTTTCAGATTATGCAAGGTATTACTACGAGTACGAGTGTAATGAACCTTTAGTTGCGAAGGCAAAGTTGACCGCCACATCAAGTCTAAGAGACAGAGGACCAGATAATGCTATGTTATATGGTAAGTCCACGGCATATTTAAAATTACTGTGTAATAATTAGAATACTGCACTTTTTACTATATGAACCCCTTTAATTTGTGTATGATTTCTATTATTTGGCTGTATACAGTATTAGTGTCTGAATATATAGGCAAATAATTAGGCATATTAATTAGCTAGAATTCCGAACTGTTGTAATAATATAAGCACCAAGCTTCATATATTCAGAAGTCTTAAAATAACATCTTATTTAGGCATATTAGATTTGGTATTCCACTGAAATGGTCTTCATATGTTTTTATGAACATTCTACAGTTATTTTCAATAAAATTAAGTGACCGTAGACTATCTTTTTTTTAAAACTGTAAATTTATGATTATATTTATTAAGCATAGAAGTTGTATAATGATTTTTGATATTTATAATTACTCTCAACAGAAAATTAGTTATTAAATTTTGACCCACATTTTAGTACAAATTTATTGCAATTATAAAAAGAAAATGATTCTATATGAAAAAATTATGTTGGTTAGTAATTATTAAACATTAAATTTTGTAGCAATTATTATGACATCTTCATCTTCCGTGTGGTGACGGAGTAAGGATACAATTCACCATTCCCTATCTTGCCCGTGGATGTCGTAAAGTATCTTTTACGACTGGATGGGATGTAATAATATGTACATAACATCTATGCAAGAGAAGGAAAATTTGAAATAAAACCCTATATTAACATGTCTGACTAGCATGGTATAGTAGCTCAAATTCTCTCTTAGTGGAGGAGCTCCGAGCCCAACAGTGGGACGTATGTGGGCTGCCATGATGATGAATTATTATGACAAATTAATAATTTAAAAATCTAACAAATCTAGTATACTGCCACTGGATCGGAACGCGGCTATACTGAGAAAGATCTGGCAAGAAAACTCAGAGAACATAATGCTAAATTAATATTAATCAGTAGCAGCTCGCTTGAGCGCTTATTGTATAGATTTGACCCACAATAATAATAGTTAAAGATAATTTTATAAACCAAAACCTTTTAGTAAGACAAAGTAAGTCGCCTATAAAAATAAAGATTAAGATATATAATAATTTTCTTTTTATTTTGGCATTAAATTTGTACTAAAATGTGGATTAAAATTTAATAACTAAGTTTCTGTAGCGGGTAGATAATTATAAATATTTGTAACAACGATGACTTGTTGGACGTGAGACATCTTTGTCCAACCGTGACCATGAATGCTGCAATGTGTTTGAAACATCGGGCAATCAAAAATCAAATACAAACGCGATAAACTCCATAAAGTAGATTTATTTACGTAGAAGTTGTATATAAATATTATTTTGTTTAATTTCTGACGTTTACTTGAGTATCACACATTATAAATAAAACTTTAAAACCGATTTAAGCATGTTTGTATTTGTTTGCCTGATGTTTCTAACACTTTACAGCATTCATGGTCACTAAAACGTCTCACGTCTATGCAACAATGACTCGTTGGACATGAGCCATTGCAGTCTGCCGGTGACCATGAATACTGTAAAGTGTTTGAAACATCGGGCAATCAAAAATCCAATACAAATGCGATAAAATCTGTAAAAATAGTTAATTTTTATTATATTGTTTTAAAAGTATATGAGAATAAATAACTTACATGTTCATTAACATATAATTTAATATTTACAATGCTTTTAACTAAATGTGCCCAGAAAGTAACTAGTGTAGGGTTGCTGAAAATTCTGTGAATTTATTTTGCTATTAAAATTCTTGCTTCGAATTGAGTGGTAAAGTGCTTTTATGCAATTGTTTTCATGCATGATTTTATTAGAAGTTTGATTTAGTTATTTGGTCACTAAATATGGGTTGTACATCTTGATTGCATCACAAGTTTCTGTCCGTTAATTTTATGGTTATGAAATCCCCTGCAAAACAAGCATTTTTCTTTACTGTGGTGTGTTAGATAAAAAAAAGTAAAAGTAAACATTCCAATATGGAATTATCATTTTCATCAATATTATCTTTGGATTTTACATATCAACCAGATCCATTCCTTTAAAAGATAAATTTTTCTCAATAAGCCACCATATTCAATGGAATATCAAACGTCTAAATACCAACTTTAACAAATTAAAGCAAAATACCCTCTATTTTCTTTATTACATTTTGTAAATAGATCTTTTTATCACGCCTAGAGGATAATACTCGTCATATGAATATATCACGAAAGGAGATGGTCTGCTATGATTTCTGATGTTTATGTGAGTATTACCCATTGTGAATAAAACTACAGATTTTATCATTTGGTTTTCGAGTGCCCGACGTTTTGAATACTTTACAGCTTTCATGGTCACTGGGGTCAAATACAAACGCGATAAAATCCGTAAAGCAGGTATTTTTATTTACAATGGGATGGTTCGCTCTCCACTTTTATTTACAATCGGTTGGGTCTGAGAACGGACTAATCCTGCTTGTGAAAACTTTGCATTGAAATTTTTATCTCTTATTTTCATATGACGAGAATTGTCCCATTAATATTACATATCGCACTATTCCTGTAAAAAAGACGTAAATACACTTGCGCCCAAAATGTTTTATTGCGTAAATAAAGCGAGCATCATGGTTTACACCTTCTGTCAAAATCTCGTGAAGCTATCGACAAAACTAAAGGAATAAATGCAAAAATACTATAATTTTGCGATCTTAAAAAACATAAAATTCCAGTATAAAATAGAGGTATGCATATTTACATTTATACACTTTACAATTATCCTGTTCATCCTTACTAATATTATAAATGTGAAAGTAAGTTTGTTTGTTTATTTGTTTGTTTGTTACGCTTTCACGCTTAAACCACTGAACCGATTTCAAAAATTCTTTCACCAATGGAAAGCTATAATATCAGGAAGTAACATAGGCTATATTTTATCCCGGTATTTCCACGGTAACGGGAACTACGCGGGTAAAGCAAATGAAACCGAAGCGAAGCGAGGGCGGGTTGCTAGTTAAGTCATAATTATGTTTACATAAATTTTAAAGAAAGATTTAGAAGAAAATTTATAACGCAAGTATACTTAAATACTTGTTCCAGCATTGTATAATCTAGGAATTATGTGTAATTCTAATTACTTATTTCTCCTACGAAACTTTTAGGTGACAGTTTATATGTAATTATTGTTACATATCTTTCATTTGTTTTATTTTCCGTTAAAGAACAACGTGATTATACTTACCCCTGAAAATATTCTTTGCGTTTCGTGGAATACAGAAGTAACAGTATTTTTTTAGATTATCTCGAAGTACATTAAGCTGGTCCTAAATTAAAAAACAGGTGTAGTTGAAGGCAACTGTGACCTACGATTTTCTCTTTGAAACATATTTCCAGA
This sequence comes from Lymantria dispar, assembly GCA_032191425.1. Classification (NCBI taxonomy): domain Eukaryota; kingdom Metazoa; phylum Arthropoda; class Insecta; order Lepidoptera; family Erebidae; genus Lymantria; species Lymantria dispar. The sequence goes on from CM063448.1 coordinate 35,366,125, forward strand.
ACTCATAATTAAAAATATAGGACATTTTTCAAGCTCCTGAAAAGTTGGCAAAAATCATTTACTTCTTTCTTCCAGGAATAGTGCGATATCATTTTGATATTTTATATATCATGTTTGTCTTTGCTTTGTATTAAGGATATCATATTCAACTGTTTCATAACAATAATATCACACAATACAAATACGAGTACATGTAGTAAAATAAAGTGGCTTGTTATGAATCAGGATCTTTTCAATGGCAAATTGTATTGATTAGTAAATTTTTACAAATTGTATTTTAGTCTCATTTTTATTTGGGGATGAATTCATGCCATTTATTATGCATGTTTGTGTGTTTTTATCAGACATTCAGTTGCCAGACATTTATTTTGCTTCTTAACCTGTGAATCGCAAAAAAAAAGATAAACAAAGCAGAAGATCGTAAGTAACAGGATTCATTCATCTGCAGGTCCGAAATCCATGTAAAACAATTTATTACTGGACCTCATTTACAAATAAAGATATTAGTACCAAAATGGCGAACTCAATTGTGAAATGGGCTTTCAATGCTATCGATTGGAATCCAACTGTAGAAGATATTACCAATGCTTCTAGTTATATCCAAATAGAAGAGAAGAAAAGGATAGCGCGTTTCGTTTTCCAGGATGATGCTAAATCTTCACTTGTTGGCCGTCTGATGCTTAGAAAGTTTGTTCATGACACTATGTCAATACCTTATCAGGAAATACAATTTGGCCGAGACGAGAGAGGCAAGCCATGTTTGCTTGATGCTGGGGAGACACCTGTAACCTTTAATATTTCTCATCAAGGGAACTACGTAGTATTGGCTGGTAATAAAGACTGGAGCATTGGTATTGACATAATGAAAATAGAACCGCCAGCAAATAAGAATATTCCCGAATTCTTCCGAATTATGAATCGACAATTTTCGTTACATGAGTGGTCCACCATACGCAGTTATCCCACGGAATCGGAACAGGTGGCATGTTTCTACCGAATTTGGTGTCTTAAAGAGAGTTATGTCAAAAATATAGGGGTGGGTATTACTGTTCCCCTAAACGAAATAAGTTTTTCGATAAAGACACGCAAGTTAGAATTAGGGAAGCCGGTGACAGACACGGTTTTATACCAGAAAAATCAGCCGAAAAAGGAATATGTGTTTGAGGAGACGCTATTAGATGAGAAGCATATAGTGGCTGTATCGTTAAAAGTTGATGAAAACGCACGTTACGAATTTTCGCCGTGTACTTTTCTGATGTTTGATGAGATCGTCAAAGACGCCAAACCTCTGATTGCACCAGATTATACTTATAGTTCCGATTTTATGAATAAGCAATTGAAGAATTTTTAGATTTAATCTGATTAGGTGTCTCGAATTTGTGTTTTAGTGAAGTTTCTTTTATATTTAGTGAAGTCTGTATTGTATTTGATGTGAAATATTTGATTGCGTGTTTCTGGATAATATCCGTTATGCATGCAATCACGGTTTTCATTGGTTAAAATAACTTTTATTATAACGTCATCTTTAGCTTAATGTTCGTTCTATTATTTGTAAGCGTCTAAATGTTTTATGTTTTTACTCAAGAATTACAGTTAAACATCTGTAGTGGTTTCACGATCACAATTTTGCAGGTTCTTTTCTCAAATTTTGTTAGTAGTATAGGTATAAGGGGGTTTCGGTTTATATATATTTTATTTAGAATTAGAAATTATATATTATTGTTATATTATAATGGCAAAGGCGAAATAAAGGAAATAGTAATAAAATAATCTAATTTTTAACTAACAATCTCACCTATTAACACGTCGACTGTGTATCTGAATAAACGATACAAACTTTTCCCGTACCAAAAAGGTTTAAACGCGTGGACGGCTTCGGAGAATGATTTCGACCAACAGTTGGTTATGGACCTGGGTAGTGTAATGAATATCACGCGGGTGGCTACTCAAGGTCGGGCCCATTCCCAGGAGTTCGTTCAAGAGTACCATATAAGTTATGGCTCGAATGGATTGGACTATGTGGAGTACAAGGCTGCAGGCGGAGAAGTTAAGGTAAAAATAAAACTCAAAATACGACTAACAGGTTGAGAGGATTGCATGTTGCTTTTTAATTTTTCTTTGAGTGCTGTGATGTAGTTTTTTTTTTAGTTTTGAAATGCTTAATTAATATTGAATGAGATAACAAGGGTGCAGGATAATTAATAGTAGGATTTTATTTTCTGAAATAAGTCGAAGTTATTTATTGCCAGCCGTAATCTAGGATAGAATTTTATGTTTTAAATAAGTAGTTTTTCTAATATTTATGTTCTAATTAAGTCCTTTGCTCCAATCTCAAGTTGGCTCCTGCATAATAATTGGACGTATTTAAGACGGGATGTGGCATATTTTAGTCCATCAACATAAACGTATTTATTTTTGCCCACTTTTGATTAGGATTAAATTCTTCATATTCTCGATTTAATACATACCTAAATACGACGATAGAATTTATATAATTTACTATTCCGGGACAATAAAAATGAAGTCTAAAGTTTGGCCGCGTCATACTTTAATTGTGTACCATTTTAAGTAGGTATTTTTTTTGGAATGTCATCGAATCAAATGTTAGATGTGCAATAAACTTCTTAAAAAATCTAGTATGGTTGAGTTGCTTTTTATAAGTTATCTGCGAGTGATAAGTCTGGATAATTTCGGGTTTGTTCAAAAAACTAAACACCATAATTAGAAATCATTTTGTTTAAATTACCGTGTATCAAAATTTTATTTTTACAAACATACATTTTATTTTTATTTATATTGCGTTATACGAATATTCTAATTGGATATTTTTTATACTCCTGGGCAGATAACAAAGTGAACCATTGAACTCGTGTAATGTTTTGGCTCTCGGTAATTATCATAAAATTTTACAAGATACCATTAGGTAAATGTAAAGTATGAATTTCTATAATGTTTTAAAAGGCTTTATTATAAAATTTGTAAGGCGTGTATCCACACAATGATTTTTGCCGGCAGTCGAATAGTTACGAACTGTTACCCTTGTAGGTACTTATCGGTGATTCGAGTTGGCTGGTACCCGTATATGTAATAATGTATTTTATAATTCCCACGTATCAAAGTGGCAGTCGGGATGTGATTTATGTCGGTAATGACATCATTTTTATGAGTTCATCAGTTTTATGAAAATTTGCTCTATAACGACGGAATTTGAATACAATGGTCTACCTACTCTTTCTCTCATGTGAATCTAAGCCGAAAATATCATTGCAAGACAAGCATAACTCCTAATAAAATCCCTTGTCAAACCTTATTATTCTGCTAATTCCATTCATTAGGAGTGGGCCTGTGCCTGTCTGTGGTACGCCTAACCTCGATAAGAAATCTTTTTATACGGAATGACAGCTTCAGATGAAGCAATACCTCTTTTCTTTGTGCTCTGATAAGATGACATTAAATACTTACACAAAGATTTATGTTCTGCCTGCCTCAAGTCAATTCTTCTTGAAGATTTTATATATAGATATTTCCCATTTACGATCTCATTCCAAATCTCAATTACGCAAAAATGAAACCAGTCGCCAAGATTCTAAATGAATTCTTACATAAAAACCCCAATAAGTCACCTAACACATCCTTAAAAGTAATGCCAGATAAAGTTACGTCGAATCGGATTGTGTCATGTATACAACGCCTTATAAATGTTGTATTTTGATGTTGTATTCTGTAGTTAATCAAAGGGATTGTCGTTTTTATGTTATATTGGCGGGAAAAATGACGCAATGCAGATCAGTGAGTCATAGCCATGGCTTTATTAACATAACATTAATATTTGTAAGTACAAATGTAATTTCAGGATTTTATTATATGATTCTGGAGATTAATGTTTTCTTTTGTTAAACTTCTGTTATTTCTTTTAGTCTTCACATTCTATCGACATTTTCGACATATCTAAGAAATTAAATCGGTCCATACATCAAAACCTAAAGCCTAAAGACTATCATTGTTGGATTTAAGCTTCTGCAAGAGAATGCCACTCAAAACGGTCCTGTGTCACTTACATCCAACGGTTCCCTGCGACTTTCAAGAACTCGTCAGTCCACCTGCTAGGAGGTCGTCCGACGATGAGTCCTACGATGTGTGGTCACCACTCGAGAATCTTTCTTCCCTAACGGTTGTCGGTTCGAAGAGCGATGTGGCCTGCCCGTTGCCAATTAATCTTGGTAATTCTTTGGGCTATGTCAATTACACCCCTAACCTAAGAAATTAAATAAATCGTCTTAAAGCTTTTTAATGTTTTTATTTTAAATACGTCACGTTATTGTGTATGGACCTTTTCTAAAAATAGTCAAACTACGATAGACCCACGGCCTGGTAGAAAGATTTAGTTCAAGTTTTTCTTTTCTTGTCTACTTAGATCTCTTACTCGTATTTCTTGACCCCAGCAGTGATAAAGTGGGTGCGGAATTGTATTCTTATTCCGTCATCATACGGTATTAAATATAGTGTTATTTTAAAATGACGGTTTACCTAAGATGGGTAGGCAACGGCCTGGCTGTGCCCCTGGTATTGCAAAAGTCCATGTGCGGTAGTATCATTTAGCATCAGGCTTGCTCGTTTGCCACCATTGGCAATAACAAAAAAGATGGAATTTGAGGAAACTACTCCTTGCGCGATTAGTACTTGTCGATGTTCATACCTTGATTTATTGCAGTATACTTTTTTAATTACTCTATTAACATACACTGCTTATACCCACATTCGACACTGCCCGTTTATTTCTAAATGTAAATTATTTTCTGTAAATATATAATAAATCTTTTCTTTTATGGAACAAAGTAATAACATTTCTTTGTGAAAGTCTGAATGTGAATAACACAAAGGAAGAAAATAATTACGCGGTTAATGTAACGCTTTGAATGTTTTTGTGTTTCGAATTTAAATTCTTGTTTCTAAACGTATTTTCATAAAAAGAAAGTTGTCATACCATGTGAATTCGTATTCAGACCTAGAGATAATGCTATAATAAAATCATTTCTTTGCCTGTACATGGTCACAATGGTTATAACCTTCTAATCTAGCGGTGGTTGATAATAACTTACATATCCCTTAAAAAAAAATTGTGGTAGCACAAGATTACGTCCCAACCTTTAGGGGCTTCAATTTTGTGAATTAATATTACTTTTATACAAGGTTACGTCAACTTTAAAGGTGACCAACCTGCCAACCAAAATTTATTGAATTTTTGACGATTTATTTTTATTTACTACCCGTAGATTCTCCCGCGTAAAAACTAACTAGACAAAGATGAACTTTATCCAAATTTGTAAAAATAGTAAAATTTATTATCCCAAAAGAACTTATTTCCGGTATAAAAAGTATTCCACATGTTAATCCAAGAATTGGCCTATGTCTGGGTCAATTTTAATCCAAATCTGTTGAACTGTTTACGTGGGATTGAATAATAAACATTGAAACATCTTAATAAACTCACATTTACAATATTAGTAGGCTTTTACGAATTTAACGACATTATTCAACCACCGTTAGAGTTTTACTTAGCACATACTAACATAAAAAAAATAACGGTGAAGGGACACAAGCATGGACGCCGCAAGAGAGTTCCTACTACCAGCACTTGACGGTGAATATGAAAACTCGTAAAGAGTTGCGTGGTATTACCACTAGAGGGAGATATGCGACCGATGAGTATGTCACTGAGTACATGATGCAGTACTCTGATGATGGGGAGAGTTGGATGCCGTTCACTGATGCCGAGGGTTATACGAAGGTTTGTAGAATAGGTTCTGTATATGATTGTATTTTTTTTAATCTGCCATTTATATCATTAGTGGTATGAATATGTGATAAAGAAGTCGTGATTTCAATTCTTGCGGTTGGATTTATTGGGTTAAATTAATTCATATTTTCGTGTGGTGACAGAGTAAGAATAAAATTCACCACCTCTCTTCTTGCCCGTGGGTGTCATAAAAGACAACTAAGGGATATAATATGCATGTAACACCTATGCAACAGAAGGCAAACTCGAAATGAAACCAGCACTTTTGTCAATATGGTAAGACAATTTTCCCTCCTATTCGAGAAGGATGGTTTGAGCCTAGCAGTGGGACGTATATGAGTTGAGACGACGAGACGATGACTTAATTTACGAGTAGTGGTATTGACTTCCTTGGATTATTATTTAAGTGGTCATTTATATAATACTGTTTACGAACTATAGTCACGTGTGGTCTAGTATAGATCAACAGATCTATAGAAGACCACTTTGCGTTAAGGAATAAATTCTTGTGTCCACGTTACGAATTACACACAGGGACTGGCTGTAAATTGTGTTATTTCCTTATCCATGTAGTGACCACTATTACATCCAATTTCAAAGCTCACATAGGTATATAGCGACGGTCCCTACGTACATAAAGACATGTAAAAATGGCATTTTTTTGTTGTATTCTTTAGGCTTTAGATTTTGGCCATCGCTAGGGCGATGGTCGATAGCGTCGGGAATTGGGACGCGGGCGCAGCCTTCTGCGAGACAGTGATCTCGCAGAAGGAAGCGGCGGATCGCCTGCGTGTCCTCACGCAGCCTCGATGAGGAGCCTCACCTCATGCCGCCCTAGCCGAGGCCGCGGGTGACGTGACCGGGGATTAGTCCGTCACCCGCCGAGAGGCCGACCACGTGAGGAAAGACCGACGGGAGGACCCCGAGAGGGGGACGTCGGACGATGGGAGGGTACCCCCAAGTAGGGGGTATTCCGTCGGGCCGACCACTGATGACAAGTTAACGCTGCTCCGGTGGTCGGCCCAACGACGAAGGCCACGTGGTTTTCGGGTGGGTTGCGGGAGTTGCGTGCTTAAGCCCTTCTGTCGCCCTGGACGTAGTGGTACGGAGGCGCGCCGACCGCAGCCCACCCACAAAAAAAAGGCTAGATTTTCAATACATATGCAGTATGAAATGTGTGTATTGAAAATCTAAAGCCTTTTTTTTGGGGTGGGTTGCGGTCGGCGCGCTCCTCGCACCACTCCGTCCGGGGCGACAGAGGGGCGTAAGCACGCACACCCGCAACCCACCCACGATGCACGGCGCCTTCGTCGTTGGGCCGACCACTGGAGCAGGGTTACTTGTCATCAGCGGTCGGCCCAAAATCTAAAGCCTAAAGAATACAATAAAAAAATACCATTTTTGAAATGTCTTTATGTACGTAGGGACCGTCGGTAGGTATAGGTCCCTTAAGCTTTGTTAAAGCCGTGGTGCTATATTGCTGTACATCCTCTTATATATTGTCTTATTAACGTACTTTGCTTTATGTCTCCCGCTTTGCATAGGGGGGAAGTAGAATCTTTCACACTCCTGTTTTTCTTTTCTAATTAAATTTGTTGCGGATCCTAAGACAAAAGCGTTTACCGGGATTTCCTAAGGGCCAAGCCTCGGTATCTTTTGCGGAGACCATTGTGGATCCTGGCTTGAGGGAGATGCAGTGGTGGAAATGTGTGGGGGAATTAGTCCTAAAAAATACCATGTGGTGATGGGTTAAGAATACATTGTCATCATTAGCATATCAAAGTTTGCTCTTGTAAATAGGCATCCCCATAGGGGAGGATTATGTCATGAAGTAAGCTTTTAAAGCATAGCGCATACTTGGAAAGCGTCTTAGTGCTGCTGCTCTTTCTCCTGGTGATTGCTTAGCCGATTTTTAAGAATCCCCCGGGCAAGTAAAGGTGGTGAAACTCATTGTATTCTTAACCCGTAAAAATACAACGTACACTTTATTTTACCGTTGGAGTCGAAAAAACTGGTGGAGGGATCAATATGAAACAGGCGACACTATATTGCAAAACTTATAACACTACAATCGTTAATCCACATGTTAAGCGTGACTATTATGGCGCTTATTTTTGTGGGGAGCCCTCTAGCATCTCCAAAGGTGGAAGTCGATAAATTGAAAGATTATAATTTGGCATGTTTGTCATCTTCCTGGACGCAAAAATTTATTTCTCACTGACGTGTCGCGTTGTCTTAATACCAGACATTCTATATCATCATTCATCATCATCATCATTTCAGGCCATCGCCGTCCACTGCTGGACGTAGGCCTCCCTCATGTTACGCCACAAAGTGTGGTCCTGTGCCGCCTGCATCCAACGAAGCCCAGCAATTTTCACCAGGTCGTCGGTCCACCTGGTCGTCCTACACTGCGTCCTCCGATACGTGGTCGCCACTCGAGAACCTTTCTTCCCCAGCGGTTGTCGGTTCGTCGAGCGATGTGGCCTGCCCATTGCCACTTCAGCGTGCTAATGCTTCGTGCCATGTCGGTTACACCCGTTTTTCTGCGGATTTCCATATTTCGGATTCTATCTCGCAGAGAAATCCCGAGCGTAGCCCGTTCCATAGCACGCTGAGCGACTTTGAGCCTTGTTATGAGGCCTATATTTAGGGACCACGTAAGTCATCACTGGTAACACACACTGGTCGTAGACCTGTGTTTTCAGACACTGAGGTATGTTGGACGAGAAGATCCTCTTAAGTTGCCCGAACGCTGCCCAACCGAGTTGGATTTGTCAGCTGATCTCTTTCTCGAAATTGGATCTACCTAACTGGACTGTTTGTCCTAGGTAAACATAATGATCGACAACTTCGAGAATCGCATTGCCAACTAGGACCGGTACAGGAATGACATGGGCATTTGACATGACTTTCGTCTTGTCCATGTTCATTTGTAAACCCACTAGTTGGGATACCCTGCTGAGATCATTGAGCATGGTGCCAAGGTCCTCCATGGTTTCTGCCATAACGACGATATCGTTTGCAAATCGAAGGTGAGTGATGTATTCGCCGTTGATGTTGATGCCGAGTCCGGTCCAGTCTAAGAGCTTGAAGACATCTTCCAGTGCAGTGGTGAACAGTTTCGGAGACATGACGTCTTCCTGTCTCACGCCTTTCTGCAACTGGATCGGTTTTGTACTCTTATCCCGGATACGGACTGACATTGTGGCGTTCTTATATAAACACTTCAGCACTTCGATATAACGATGGTCGATTTGGCACCGCTGAAGGGACTGCAGCACCACCCAAGTTTCGACTGAATCAAAGGCTTTCTCATAGTCCACAAACGCTAAACACAAGGGCCGATTATACTCCTCGGTCTTTTGTATAATCTGCCTAAGTGTGAGGATATGGTCTATGGTGCTATAGCCTTTTCGGAAGTCGGCTTGTTCGGGCGGCTGGAAGTCATCGAGCTTGCACGTGAGTCGATTGGTAATGACCCTCGAAACAACTTGTAAACGTGGCTCAGTATGTTCTTTAGAAGAGCTTTGTCACCCTTCTTGAAGAACAGCACCACCACACTCCTGGTCCACGACTCTGGAACGTCGCCCCCGAGGATAACGGAATTGAATAGCTTTTGATGGGCTTTTAAGACCGGCTTGCCGCCTGCCTTCAGAAGCTCTGCCGTAATTCCGTCATCTCCCGGTGCCTTACAGTAGCGTAGTTGTTTAAGAGCCATTCTGATCTCGTACAAGCTGATGTCCGGGATTTCTTCGGTATAGTGCCGAGTTAGCTTGGATCTGGGATCTTGGACCAAGCCGACAACAGGACATTCTATATCAGCCAAAATAAAACTAATGTAGGGTAACTGGCTGCACTGTGGTTTAATACCCACGCAGGACTTTTTGTTGCAATCACAGTGTTGTGCCGAGTTTGGTATAATTAGCATTTATTTAAATTCCATGCGATAACAAGGATTATTTCCTGTATATATAAAAAAAAAACAAGTTGTAAGCTATTGAAGTTGAAGTTATGACATTAAGTAAGTTTGTATTTGATGATTTGAAGCTGATAGAATATTTAGAATCTTTGCATTTCTAAGAACACCTTTAATGTTGTATTAATATTGTTGAAATTATGATGTAGATGTTCCAAGGCAATCACGATGGAAACACTGTACAGAAGAACGAATTCGAAGTGCCTATAATAGCGCAGTACATACGGATAAACCCGATGAGGTGGCGCGACAAGATTTCCATGAGAGTCGAGGTGTATGGATGCGATTATGGTAAATATTTTCTATTTCATTTATAGGATTTTATTTCAAGTAGTTCCTATCTTTTCCGTGTGGTAACGGAATAAGAATACAATTCACCACACCCTATCTTATCCGTATATGTCGTAAAAGATATAGTAAGCATATAACATCTATCCAAGAGAAGAAAACTCGAAACAAAACCCTATACCAACCTATCTGATCAGCATGGTATAGTAAGGTCAATTACTCTCCTATTGCGGAGTAGGCTCGAGCCTAGAAGTAGGACGTATATGAGCCGAGAAGAAACAAGTATTTGTAAACAAATAAGTAATTAATAAGTATATATGGTATGTTTAATAGTCTAAAATCAAATTCTTTGTTACAGTTGCTGATACGCTTTATTTTAATGGCACATCTCTGGTGAAGATGGACCTACTCCGCGATCCGATATCGGCGTCGCGCGAGGTGATCCGCTTCAGATTCAAGACTAGTACAGCGTCAGGTGCTCTCATGTACTCCCGTGGTACCCAGGGAGATTATTTTGCATTGCAGTTGAGGGATAACAGGCTCGTTCTCAATATCGATCTTGGTGAGTTATTTTCAAGACATTTTTATTGCTTTGTTCAAAATAAAATTTGCTTTTCGTAAATATTCGATACGTTGAACTGACAACGGGCATGCCACAGCTCGAACGAACCTACAATCTCTGGAGATGACAGGTTCTTGAGTGGCAACCACGTATCTGACGACGCAGTGATGCTCCCCACTAGAGGGATTGGCGACCTGGTGAAAATTGCTGAGCGACCGCATTATGTGGTGAAACATGATGCCTACATCCAGCTATGAACGGCGATAGGCTGAATGATGATGATTAAATAATCGATGGCTGTGCTCCGAATTCAAATCATTTAAAATGTATAGACCCTGTGGGGTCGCTTCATCAACATCATCATGAACCCATAATTGACATCGAGGGCGTTAGCGATAGATGTTATGAGGTTTTTAGGTCCAGCCATTTTCCTCGTGTCTTAACCAAGAAAGCACCAAGTGTACCTTTTTTTGGGGGTAGGCTATGGTCAACGCAGACGCCGTCCAGCTACGTCCAGGGTGACGAAGGAGCGGAGCGCGGCTCCATAACCCACCGTCTCCTCTCCTTCGCCGTTGCGCTGACCACCGGTACCGAGTTCCTTGTCCTCCGTGGCGGGCCCGACGGGATACCCTGTGGGGTACCCTCCCCACCAAGTGTACCTTGAAATATTATTTTTATTCATAATGAAGAAACAATACCTTTATCCAAGTTCTAATTCACCATTTTCTTGTTTTTCCATTAGGTTCAGGCACATTGACCTCATTGTCAGTGGGTAGTCTATTAGACGACAACATCTGGCACGACGTGGTCATATCGCGCAATAGGAAAGAAGTAGTCTTCTCCGTGGATAGGGTCATCGTACAGGACAGGATCAAGGGAGAGTTCTCCAGACTTAATCTTAATAGAGCTGTAAGTATATAATTTTAAAGGATTTTCTACTGATAGCCATGCTGAATGCTGCAGTTTTTTGTCGATAGATATTAATGGGCGTAGTAGCAATTTATTTGCTACACTTTGTTCGTTGAGCGTGAGAGCTGGAGATCCAACCCCCTTTCATTTTTTTAAGCTTCATTGCATTGCCTCCAAACTTTTCTCTATTACAACTGGCAATAACTTTGCTGTTTTGCTAAAGTCCTTTAGCTCCAATCACCTTATTATCAGATAGGTTGCTTGTTCATCTGCCTGTAAACCTGTTAAAAAGGGCTGTGACGTTTTTAGAGAATAATAAAAGATGACTAAAGAATTGTGTATAAAACATCTATTTAAGAGAAGGAAAACTTGAAAAATACCTTGTACCAACCCATCTGACCAGCATGGTATAGTAGGTCAATTGCCCGCTTTAGCCCAGCAGTCGGACGTATATGGGCTATGATAATTATGATAAATAAAATCAAAAGGACCATTATAATCCATTCTTTATTTTTTGGCACTTCCAATGGGTTAGTTATTCTTTTGGGCACCTAACCCGTAAAGCACCAGGATCTCGCCTTCACGTGGACAGCGTTATTCAGATAAATCCCTGGTCCGACCACCTGCAACCTTTGCTAGGTCCTTTAAACACGTAATATTTTTCCAGTTCTACATAGGTGGTGTACCAAACTTCCAAGAAGGTCTAGTAGTGAATCAAAATTTCACTGGATGTATAGAGAACATGTATTTAAACGTTACAAATGTGATACAAGATCTGAAACTGGGATATGATTCTGGCGAACCTTTGAAGTTCCAAAAAGTGAATACGCTGTATGCATGCCCGGTGAGTATTTTGGGGTATTTTTAGATTAAGAATTTCACTCGGTTCCTTTCTTGCTTATGCCGTAGTTGATGATTCAGCGTCGCAAGCAGATCACGTTGAAGAGGATGTTAACTTGAACTATGAGCTTATGCCAAACTCGTCCGGGGTAGTACCACAGTCTCGCAGAAAATCGACGTCTGAGTAGTAGCAATTTGTTACTGCGCTTCGTTCGGTGAGCAAGGGAGCCGGCAGCCCAACTTTCTGAGGGTGTTTGCCTGTAGAGGGTTTTGGTGGTGCCTTTGTTATCACCGAGTCTCAATGCACGCATTCACACTCCCTTCACTTTTTCACCGTAGGCAGTGGCCTTGTAAAGGTCTAGCGGCAGCAACACTTACCATCAGGTATACTGTTTGCTCGTTTGCCACCGCTTGCAACAAGAAAAAAAAACTGTCCGAACAACTTCTTGGTATAATAGGTTAGAAATAGCAGTAACACCTACTATGAGGTGAATTTTCCTCCCTCATAGAGAAAGTTCGTGCCCGATTAAAAGAATCTGTCACAAACTTAAAAATACAGCAAGCAAAATATTTACTAAAAATATTAACGAATCATATAAACGACTTGGACTGCTAACTCGCCTGCCAAGTAACGTGATTGTTATTCTACCCGCCTAAATAAAGTTTTTTACAACTATTATCCTTATAATTCCAGGAGCCACCTGTGGTCCCAATAACGTTTCTCAGAGAAAGCTCTTACGCCAAACTGCGTGGTTATTCCGGTGGTAACACACTCAACATTTCTTTGGAGTTCAGGACTTACGAGCACCATGGCCTATTAATATATCACAAATTCAACACTGATGGTTATGTCAAGGTATGTGCCTATATACTTATGTGAAATACAAAAAGAGCCCAGCAGTGGACGTAAATGAGCCGAAATGATGATGACAGAAAATGTTTAAATGTCGGTTATAAATTGTAAAACTTTTTGTGAAAGTTGCCGTAGAGGTAAGTAATCAACACTCATAACCGCAATAATCCAGAAAATAGGTACATATATGGTATTAACATTTTGATATTAACAATTGTTAATATTTCGCACATTTTTGTATACACAGAACCTACACATCTCCTATGGTACAATTACAAAGGCAACAATTCCATTTGATGACTTCGAGCCATTTCATACGCTAACACCGTATTAGGTCCTGCACATTAGTGAACCGGTTCAAGACCATATTTGAATCACTTTAAATCAGTAATCCTTAATACAGTAGAAAAGTCGTAAGAAGATAATAATCATTTATACGTCTAGACCTAGACTAAAATAAAAACGAATAATTCAATTTTAAAAACTTATGTTATTTGTGTACGTACAAAGCGACCGACAAGCGGTCTTACTGAAAGACCTTTGACACTCTTTCGTCGGCTTTATTAGTATAAAATATGTAAATAGTAGAAATATGACGACTAGTCGGCGCCGACTATCCGGCTCCTTACTCAGTATTTCTCAATAAATTGTGTGTGTGTGTGTGTATTTCTCAAAAAAATCCATAACTTTCTTTTTGACATGATTGAATTTTGATTAAGGTCTATCCCTTTAATGAACAATAACAATATTACAACCCCATAAGCCAGCTATACTCTAAGTGTGTTCCGCGGAACCCTAGGGTTCCGTGATACCTCTGTCGGGGTTCCGCAAGAATTTAGAAATAAAAAAATCAAAACACCTCTCTCTGGTCGCTCCGCGGCTGTGCGGACTCCTTGTGCCTTGAGCTTGTGTTACATTAGCTGGTACAATATCTCATAAGTTTGGTCTCAACAATTTTATACTTGTACAACGCGTTCGCTCTAAGTTTGCCGGTCTGTGGAATGCGCGTACCCTCCCCCACGTGACAACAAAACTTATAATGTGTCATAGTTTTACCCAAATATCTAACGTACACAATTTTTATTGTTACAATTAAATAAAATATTTCGAACGTCATACACTCATACCTATCGCCAGCGGCAAACTTAAAACGAGCGGGTAGTATACTTGTAAGCGCTCAGTCTCTTTGATAAAAGCCGCCTCTGAATTAGACGCTATAGTTGTCAACTAGCGACTTTCGTCTCTAACTTCAAAGGATAAAGTCGATATTGTTTACAACGCTATTTTTAAATTTCTGTTTTTATTTTTGCTTTTTGTTTATCAAAGGTGCCGACTCGAGTATTTTCGAGAATATTTGAGATCGAGTCTAGGACTAAGTATAAAAGCGGCGATCGCGCGTTGGCGTCGTATCGCCCGATTAGTTTACTCAACAGTTTAGGTAAAATATATGAGCGCGTACTACTTAGTAGGCTAAGAAAGTACGCTGAGGAAAACAACCTCATCCCGCCGATTCAGTTCGGCTTTCGCACGCAACACTCTTGCGTTCAGCAAGTACATCGAATAGTCGAGTATACAAGTTATAAACTGCAACGCGGTTTATATACAGGTATGCTTCTATTTGATGTAGAAAAAGCGTTTGACAAAGTCTGGCATAACGGCCTTATTTTCAAGTTAACAAAGCTCAAAATCCCCCACTATTTAGTTATGATAGTTAGAGACTTCCTACTCGAGCGTAGCTTTCGCTACAGAGTGCAAGGTACTTTAACAGCACCGCACAAACTAGAAGCCGGCGTCCCCCAGGGATCGGTGCTCTCTCCAATACTCTTCTCGCTGTTCACCAGCGACATACCCCAACATAGTAGAATACAAACAGCATTATTCGCTGACGACACTGCCATCTTCTATGCAGGTCGATCTCCCTCAACAGTGACAACCGTTCTCCAAACTGCGGCTACCGCCCTAGCCAAATGGACTAGGACAGCTATACTCTAAGTGTGTTCCGCGGAACCCTAGGGTTCCGTGATACCTCTGTCGGGGTTCCGCAAGAATTTAGAAATAAAAAAATCAAAACACCTCTCTCTGGTCGCTCCGCGGCTGTGCGGACTCCGCGGCCGCGCGGAGACAAAACGCTATGAATGTTATTTATTTATTTATTTGTATTTGTATAAGCTTGTGTTACATTAGCTGGTACAATATCTCATAAGTTTGGTCTCAACAATTTTATACTTGTACAACGCGTTCGCTCTAAGTTTGCCGGTCTGTGGAATGCGCGTACCCTCCCCCACGTGACAACAAAACTTATAATGTGTCATAGTTTTACCCAAATATCTAACGTACACAATTTTTATTGTTACAATTAAATAAAAAATTTCGAACGTCATACACTCATACCTATCGCCAGCGTCAAACTTAAAACGAGCGGGTAGTATACTTGTAAGCGCTCAGTCTCTTTGATAAAAGCCGCCTCTGAATTAGACGCTATAGTTGTCAACTAGCGACTTTCGTCTCTAACTTCAAAGGATAAAGTCGATATTGTTTACAACGCTATTTTTAAATTTCTGTTTTTATTTTTGCTTTTTGTTTATCAAAGGTGCCGACTCGAGTATTTTCGAGAATATTTGAGATCGAGTCTAGGACTAAGTATAAAAGCGGCGATCGCGCGTTGGCGTCGTCAGTTGATGATTAGCGTTCGGAGCGATAAGTTACTACCTACTTACAAGCTCGCTAGCGAGAAACTAGTGTTTATTGTTTTACTGCCTGCTGTATTCTGTTGTCTCAGTTTTATACATTTCTTCCCTGTAGGTTCTAAATTTAGTCTCTTATACGCAGTAACGATTGTGCATTATTTAAACCCCACTATCCTGACTTGTAACATTATAAATAAAGAAGAATGGAACGTTGGCTTAAAGGTGTTAAACGTGTTCCAACAACATCTTCTAATGACGCTGAATGTTCAAAAGCAAAGCGCGCGGAGAATTTAGCAATCACCGATCCAGAAGATGATGCCACGAGTGCCACGACGTCAAGCTCGACGGTTTCAAAGACGAAAAAAAGGAAGTATGATGAATCTTATATCAGTTTCGGATTTGTTGATTCCAACGGCTCACCTCTCTGCATGCTCTGTAGTAAACTGCTTCCTAATAGTTCCATGGCACCTGCCAAATTGCGTCGACATTTAGAAACCGTACACCCCGAGACTAAAGACAAGAATAAAGAATTTTTTGTTCGCAAAAAAGATCAGTTATTAGAAAGTCAAAAAAATATGATGCATGTAACACAAACTACCAACGAAAAGGCCACGGAGGCATCATACTTAGTTAGCTATCGCATTGCACAAGCAGGTGAAGCGCACACTATCGCTGAGAAATTAATAAAACCATGTGTATTAGACATAACAAAATGTATGCTTGATGAAAAATCTGCAAAGCATCTTTCTACTGTTCCGCTATCAAACGATACTGTTTCACGACGAATCCATGATCTGGCAAGCTACGTCAAACAAGAACTAGTTACACGTCTACAAAATACACGATTCGCTTTGCAAATGGACGAGTCGACTGATGTCGCTGGTTTGGCTATCCTGCTGGTTATTGTGAGATATCCATATAAAAGTTCTTTTGAAGAAGACATGCTTATGTGTTCATCGCTGCTTACAAACACTACCGGGGAAGAAATTTTTAATAAAATAAATATATTTTTTGAAGAACATAATCTCAGTTGGAACAATTGCATTGACATTTGTACAGATGGGGCCAAGGCGATGACAGGTAAAACAGCAGAAGCAGTGTCACGAATGAAAAATAAAACGCCTAATTGTAGTTCCAGTCATTGTATTCTGCATAGACAAGCACTTGCGATGAAGCAAATGCCGTCTAATCTAAAATTAGTTATGGATGAAGCGGTAAAAATAATTAATTTTATCAAATCACGACCACTACAATCCCGATTGTTCTCATTATTGTGTGAAGATTATGGCAGCAAACATAAAACACTGCTGCTCCATACAGAAGTGCGATGGCTGTCTCGGGGAAAAACTTTAACAAGGCTATTTGAACTTAGAGCCGAGTTACAAATGTTTCTTTCAGCAGATACTTCTTTTAATTTGAAGGACCGTTTGTATGATAAAACTTGGTTGTTCCGATTGTCTTTTATGGCGGATATCTTTCAAAAACTTAACGAATTAAATTTATCGTTGCAAGGTAAACAGACAACAGTGTTTCAGGCCTATAATAAAATAACTGCTTTTAAAAGAAAATTAGATTTTTGGATCATTTGCATTGGTAAGAAAGAAATAGAAAGTTTTACGTTACTCAGTGAGTTTGTTAGCGAAAACGACTCAGAAATGTTTGAAGATAATGTGTTTGAAGAATTGGTCCAATATCTCAGTTCGATGCGCGCATCTTTTGAAAAGTATTTTCCCGAAGAACACAATACAAAAATTAAAGTGAACTCCTGGATTCATAATCCTTTTTTACCCAACTTGGAAAAGCCTGAAAATATGTCAAATGAGATATATGAATCTCTTTTAGAAATGTCATCAGACACAAGTATGGAGTCATTGTTCAAAACGACGCCTCTTAATGATTTTTGGTGCAGAATCCAAGATGAATATGCAATGCTTGGCCAAATGGCTCTGGATATTCTTCTCCCGTTCCCAACTACATATTTGTGCGAAACAGGATTCTCTACCTACGCAGCCACGAAAACAAAATATCGCAATAGACTGGACGCCGAAGCTGATATGAGACTCCAACTTTCTTCCATCAAACCTGATATCAAGCAATTGATGAAAAATAAAAAACAGTTTCATACCTCCCACTAGTTAGATTTTTTCTTTTTTAATGTTTTCTATTATTGTCCTTACCAAGTGGTGAAGTAAATAATAATTAGTAACTGATACATTGTACTTTTATTATGCTGATTAATATAGAATACACTTATAAAAATAATTGTTTTATTGTAGGGTTCCATCAAGTATTTTGCTTCCCAAAAGGGTTCCGTCATTTAAAAAGTTTGAGAACCACTGGACTAGGAAATGGAGAATCGGTATAAACCCCACCAAAAGCCAGGCGATCATATTTCATAAGGGAATAGATCGCCGCTACCCAATGGCTGAATATCCACAGATAAAGATGTTCGACCAACCCATCCCCTGGACAAGGGAGGTCAAATATCTGGGTGTGACCTTGGACAGACGACTGACCTTCGGTCCTCACATAGGGCGAGTTCGCGCGCGCGCAGCCCTAGTGCTAGGATGGTTACACAGCTTAGTACATGCAAAGTCTAAGCTATCTCTCCGTAATAAAGTTAGATTATACACCGCTTGTATACGTCCTATCATGACGTATGCAAGTGTAGTGTTTACACAAGCGAAGCCACGCAGGCTACATCGGCTACAGGCATTACAGAATAGGTTCATGCGCCGAGCGACGGGAGCACCGTGGTACATGCGCAATGTGGATCTTCACATAGATCTTGGCTTGCCGACCATCAGGCAATACATGAAACAGTGCTCCCGCCGCTACTTCGACTCTGCCGCGACACACCCGAACCCATTAGTGGTAAGGGCGGCATCTTACATCCCCTCTAAAATGTCCGCGATTAAATAACCGCGACTAATACTCGACGAACCTGACGACACTATTACTCTCGCCCAGACTGAGGCATACACAGCCCGCGCGGCCTTGACAAATAGTAGTAAATATCCACGTTACCGCCCCCGCCGACGGGGAAGGAAGACGTGTCGCGTTAAAATCATAAACGTGGGAGTGTCCACTTTGCCAGCGACCGCCCGAGCCGAGGTCCGTACCCCACAGGGGGTGCCCTCGGGATGGGTCGCTTAACTTTAAGCGGGTTGAGAGCCCTCAGCGCTCACCCACCAGTCCGGGTAAAGTTGTCACAGCCATCTGAGGCTAACAACTAAGTCACACAAAAAAAAAAAAAAAAAAGTTGGCGTCGTCAGTTGATGATTAGCGTTCGGAGCGATAAGTTACTACCTACTTACAAGCTCGCTAGCGAGAAACTAGTGTTCATTGTTTTACTGCCTGCTGTATTCTGTTGTCTCAGTTTTATACATTTCTTCCCTGTAGGTTCTAAATTTAGTCTCTTATACGCAGTAACGATTGTGCATTATTTAAACCCCACTATCCTGACTTGTAACATTATAAATAAAGAAGAATGGAACGTTGGCTTAAAGGTGTTAAACGTGTTCCAACAACATCTTCTAATGACGCTGAATGTTCAAAAGCAATGCGCGCGGAGAATTTAGCAATCACCGATCCAGAAGATGATGCCACGAGTGCCACGACGTCAAGCTCGACGGTTTCAAAGACGAAAAAAAGGAAGTATGATGAATCTTATATCAGTTTCGGATTTGTTGATTCCAACGGCTCACCTCTCTGCATGCTCTGTAGTAAACTGCTTCCTAATAGTTCCATGGCACCTGCCAAATTGCGTCGACATTTAGAAACCGTACACCCCGAGACTAAAGACAAGAATAAAGAATTTTTTGTTCGCAAAAAAGATCAGTTATTAGAAAGTCAAAAAAATATGCATGTAACACAAACTACCAACGAAAAGGCCACGGAGGCATCATACTTAGTTAGCTATCGCATTGCACAAGCAGGTGAAGCGCACACTATCGCTGAGAAATTAATAAAACCATGTGTATTAGACATAACAAAATGTATGCTTGATGAAAAATCTGCAAAGCATCTTTCTACTGTTCCGCTATCAAACGATACTGTTTCACGACGAATCCATGATCTGGCAAGCTACGTCAAACAAGAACTAGTTACACGTCTACAAAATACACGATTCGCTTTGCAAATGGACGAGTCGACTGATGTCGCTGGTTTGGCTATCCTGCTGGTTATTGTGAGATATCCATATAAAAGTTCTTTTGAAGAAGACATGCTTATGTGTTCATCGCTGCTTACAAACACTACCGGGGAAGAAATTTTTAATAAAATAAATATATTTTTTGAAGAACATAATCTCAGTTGGAACAATTGCATTGACATTTGTACAGATGGGGCCAAGGCGATGACAGGTAAAACAGCAGGAGCAGTGTCACGAATGAAAAATGAAGCGCCTAATTGTAGTTCCAGTCATTGTATTCTGCATAGACAAGCACTTGCGATGAAGCAAATGCCGTCTAATCTAAAATTAGTTATGGATGAAGCGGTAAAAATAATTAATTTTATCAAATCACGACCACTACAATCCCGATTGTTCTCATTATTGTGTGAAGATTATGGCAGCAAACATAAAACACTGCTGCTCCATACAGAAGTGCGATGGCTGTCTCGGGGAAAAACTTTAACAAGGCTATTTGAACTTAGAGCCGAGTTACAAATGTTTCTTTCAGCAGATACTTCTTTTAATTTGAAGGACCGTTTGTATGATAAAACTTGGTTGTTCCGATTGTCTTTTATGGCGGATATCTTTCAAAAACTTAACGAATTAAATTTATCGTTGCAAGGTAAACAGACAACAGTGTTTCAGGCCTATAATAAAATAACTGCTTTTAAAAGAAAATTAGATTTTTGGATCATTTGCATTGGTAAGAAAGAAATAGAAAGTTTTACGTTACTCAGTGAGTTTGTTAGCGAAAACGACTCGGAAATGTTTGAAGATAATGTGTTTGAAGAATTGGTCCAATATCTCAGTTCGATGCGCGCATCTTTTGAAAAGTATTTTCCCGAAGAACACAATACAAAAATTAAAGTGAACTCCTGGATTCATAATCCTTTTTTACCCAACTTGGAAAAGCCTGAAAACATGTCAAATGAGATATATGAATCTCTTTTAGAAATGTCATCAGACACAAGTATGGAGTCATTGTTCAAAACGACGCCTCTTAATGATTTTTGGTGCAGAATCCAAGATGAATATGCAATGCTTGGCCAAATGGCTCTGGATATTCTTCTCCCGTTCCCAACTACATATTTGTGCGAAACAGGATTCTCTACCTACGCAGCCACGAAAACAAAATATCGCAATAGACTGGACGCCGAAGCTGATATGAGACTCCAACTTTCTTCCATCAAACCTGATATCAAGCAATTGATGAAAAATAAAAAACAGTTTCATACCTCCCACTAGTTAGATTTTTTCTTTTTTAATGTTTTCTATTATTGTCCTTACCAAGTGGTGAAGTAAATAATAATTAGTAACTGATACATTGTACTTTTATTATGCTGATTAATATAGAATACACTTATAAAAATAATTGTTTTATTGTAGGGTTCCATCAAGTATTTTGCTTCCCAAAAGGGTTCCGTCATTTAAAAAGTTTGAGAACCACTGCCATAAGCCATTGTATTCCCTCCCTATTGTCATTGAGGCGACTACTACACCGAAACCTTAAAGTCCTTGGAGGCAGTGGGTCTTGTGCGCGAATCTGTAGGTAAACATTTCCGAAGCCCTGATTGGCTGGGCCGACTAATCGGCCGGGCCGGCTAATGGGCCGAGACGACCAATCGGCCGAGACGACCAACGATTAGTCAGAAACCCAACCCCCCCAAAAAAAGGTGTTGACTTTTCAAAACAAAACAGAATAAGAAAAGTTCGCATAAATATCGAAATTCATTATAGTACTTCTATAGATTATAATGACGCGACCGAAAAGTCAATTATTAAGCAAAAAAATTTGTACCCACGAGTTAGGAGCAACTCAGATTTTTTGTTAGTTAAGTTATTGATATAAGAACAGTTATTATACATTTTTAGGTATACCTAGAGGAAGGTAGAGTCAGAGTAGAATTGGAAACTCCAGGGTCTCCCAAAATTAAATTAGACAACTATGCCGAGGAGTTTAACGATGGCCGTTGGCACTCGTTATTGCTGACCATGGCGACGGACAGTCTCACTCTAGCTGTGGACTATAGGCCTGTGAAGACTACGAAGAAGCTCAGGTTTATGACGGGAGAAACTTATTATATTGCAGGTAAGAATCTTCATTTAATTTTCTTCTACCTTTATTTAGCGACTTCGCCCGCGTAAGAAATAACTTTCTCAAAATTGAATTATTATCCAAATGGAACACATTACTGGGATGAAAAGTATTGTATATGGTAATGCAGGAAATGATGTCTATCTGCCAATTCTCATCAAAATCTGTTCAAACGGTTCACTCGTGAATGAGTAATAAACATATAAACATGTTCACAAACATTCACACTTATAATGTTAGTAGACTTAGAATAATAACGTATAGAAGGATAGTGTCTGTACTTAAACTCAGAGTCTAAGTCTCTCATAAACTTTTCTCTCTCTCTAAAGTCTCTCATAAACATTTTTTTGGTCAGGTGGTAAAGCTCCACCGCGTGGTTTCATCGGTTGTATGCGCAAGATAGCAGTAGATGGTAATTACCGTCTGCCAACAGACTGGAAAAGAGAGGAGTACTGTTGCCTGAACGAAGTGGTATTCGATGCGTGCCAGATGATTGACAGGTTAGTTTTTTCTTTTTACAGATAACACCCTCTACTAAAGATTTTACTAACATATAATTAACTAGCAACCCGCCCTCGCTTCGCTTTCACTCGCCTTACCCGTGTAGTACTCGTTCCCATGGGAATACCGGGATAAAATGTAGTCTATGTTACGCAGCATTAGCAGTAGCATTCTAATGATGAAAAAATTATCGAAATCCATCCAGTAGTTTTTGAGTTTATTCTTAACAAAAATACAATGATGCCTCTTTATAGTATTAGTGTAGATGGACACAAATCATACCCAGACTCGGAACAGCAATTTCTGGATCGCATATAGTATTGTCCTTTCTTAGGAGGTTTATGGTCTGGATACTTGCCATGCATTCTGTCCAAGGCGACGAAAGGGCGACGCGCGACCCCATAATTCATCGTATTTTCTGGCTATATGTGTAGAGCAAGCCTTAAACTTTTAAATGTCATAATCACTACATCGGCTTATTCCACTACTTTTCTGTGTGGTGATAGAGTAAGAATACACTTCACCACTTCCTATCTTACCAGTGGATGTCGTAAAAGACGACTAAGGGATACAATACGCATATAACATCTATGTAAGAGAAAGAAAACTCGAAATAGAACCATATAGCAACCTGTCTGACCAGCATGATATAGTAAGGTCAATCTCCCTCCTATTGTGGAGGAGGCTCGAGCACAACAGTGGGATGTATATGAGCTGAAATGATGATGAAATGAAAGGGAAATTATCCTGGTCAGACGAGTTTGTGTAGGATTTTATAAGCTTTCCTTCGCTTGCATTGAAGTTGTTGCATATTGTGTCCTTTAGTCTTGTACGACAAGATAGTGGATGGTGGATTGCATTGTTACTCTGTCAACATATAAACATACTATTTTTACACACTTCTCTTTAATCTGTATATTTAAAAATTAAATTATTGATCCTATGGGACAGACGGTTTTGGACGATGGACGGGAGAGCTATGAATCGGTTCGGTGGTTTAAGCGTGAAAGCGTAACGAACAAACTCACTTTCGCATTTATAACATTAGTAAGGATTAATTTTAACAATAGTTTTTAGCTTAGGTGTGTAGAATTTATTTAAAATTCATCATCATGTATACATTCCCACTGCTAGGTTCGAACCTCCTCCATAAGAAGAGAGAAATTCAAATCCTAAAGCTGGCTAGTCAGATTGGTTGGTACATTTCATTTCAAATTGTCCTTCTCTTGCATAGATATTATCTGCATATTATATCCTTTAGTCGTTATTTACTACACTCAAGGGTAAGAAAGAGGGTTGTTAATTGTATTCTTATTTTCTTTTTTTTGGATGGGCTATGATCAGCACACACGCCGTCCGTTACGACAAAGATGACGAAAGGACGGAGCTTGGCCCTATAACCCATTGTATTCCACCCCTTCATCATCGGGCCGACCACTGGTATCGAGTTCCTTGTCATCCATGGCCAGCGCCTTTCGGGTACCGTCCCCTTAAAGGTAATTTAAATAATAGCATAAATTAATTTCATTAATAATTATTTTCAGATGCAACCCGAACCCTTGTGAACATGGTGGTGTATGCACGCAGACTGCGGATGACTTCACGTGCAATTGTCAGGGTACAGGATACGCCGGCGCTGTCTGTCACACCTGTTAGTATAATATATACACAATAAATGTTTTATTTAAAAAAATGTGAGATTCTATTAAAAAAAACTACATTGATCTATCGACGTCCACAGTTGGATATAAGTCTCCACCCAAACGGGCGATGTTATCGGCAAGTTGGAGGGCGATCTTGATTACAGTGTTTTCTACCTTCGTGGACATTGTAGGATAATGTGATGAGTATGTCACTCCAGGTGATGGAGTAAGAATACAGTCTCTTTCATTCTTCCTCATGGGTGTCGTAAAAGACGACTAAGGGGACTGATAGTATATTATATCCCTAAGGTGTGTGGGTCAGCTAGTAGTAGCCACATTCTACCTGCCCGTGGAAGTCGTAAAAACCTAAGCATCAGGGTAGTGCAACAGTCTCTCTCAGCTCTCCATTGAAGCTGAAGCTTCACAGACTGATGGGTGTATATTTTTTTTAAATAACATTCTGCGCTAAAGACTTAATTTTTGTATGATGGAAGATTTTACAAATATGAAAATGCCTGGACTCAAAATAATAAATTGTGAAACGCATAGTGTTTGTTGTCTTGGGTATTGGATCCAAGTCACTTGGAAAGATAACCGGTATCTTAATCACTACGCCATCTGTGTTGTCAGTAGTGACGTATATGGAATATGAAGGTCATCATCGTCATCATCATTGCAGCCCACATGTGTCCCACTGTTGGGCTCGGGCTTCCTCCACAGTGGGAGGGAATTTGACCTACTATACCATGCTGGTTATACATATTGGTATAGGGTTTCATTTCGAGTTTTCCTTCTCTTGCATAGACATCTGTGCAAGAGAACATTATGTGCATATTATATCCCATAGTCATCTTTTACGACATCTATGGGCAAGATAGGGAGTGGTGAATTGTATTCTTACTCCATCACCACACGGAATAATATAAAGATAATTAACCATAATTAATCTACCACAATTAACTTGCGCCTATTTTTATCACCAGCTATTCACCCACTATCGTGTCAAGCGTACAAGAACGTACAAGCTGTGTCCCGTTCGGCCGAGATTCATATTGATGTCGATGGTTCCGGGCCACTTCCAGCGTTCCCTGTCACATGCGAGTTCTACAGTAAGTATTATAAATTTCAATAGGCGTATGGTATATATGCGTATAACATTTTCGCAAGAGATGGAAATCTCGACATAAAACTATAAAAAATCCGTCAGATCAACATGGATTATTGGAATGATTTCCCTACTACTATGGAGGAGGCTCGAGCCGAGCCTGGGCTGAAGTGGAGGAAAAACTATTTCACTGATATACTATTCCGGAGACCAATATCAGACACACTAAATTAAACTGAACTCTCGGTATTGCAGATTTCCATGAGTGACAGTTACCACTTACCATTAGGTAGGCAGTCTATCAGGAACGGTAATAAAAAATGCACATATTTTCAATAATATATTCTTTATAATTGTGATAATACTCTGTTCCTTTTCTTACCATTGGGTGCCGTATAAATCGCAGCGCTTTTCTGGGGAATTTATAATGGCTATCGCCAACTCGCTTGACAAGCGTGGCGTTCCTAAAATCAGTGCCATTGACGAGGGTTTCGGCCAATATTGCGATAAGGAGGATTATAACGTAATTGCCATGTTTGATAAGTAAGTTGGGTGCTTTATAAGTTTTTCAAAAATACGTTCCTCCCATTCTGTGGGCTTACTCTTGAAATCAATTCTAATTTCGAAACCGATTCAATTCCAATCTCATCAGACTTAAATTTGGTACTCTTAAACAAAATCGAGAATGAATTCTTCGCGTTTGCCGTTGATATTTCAACCAAATGTGCCGTATTTTATTACTTTAAATTAATAACGTTAACGAACTCGGTCACCACAAGGACGCTTTCTTGAAATTGTGCAACATTAACGATTTTAATTTACGTCAAAATCACATCGGGAGTAGCAAATATGTATTTTTTTTTTTTGTGCCCACCCACGCGGTCGGCGCGCCTCCGCACCATTCCGTTCGGGGCGACAGAGGGGCTTAAGCACGCAACTCCCGCAACCCACCCGAAAACCACGTTGCCTTCGTCGTTGGGCCGACCACCGGAGCAGGGTTACTTGACATCAGTGGTCGGCGCGACGGAATACCCCCTATTGAGGTACTCTCCCATCGACCGACGTCCCCCCCTCGGGGAGGACGTTCGTCTTTCCTCACGCGGTCGACCTCTCGGCGGGTGACGGACTAATCCCCGGTGACGTCACCTGCGGCCTCGGCTAGGGCGGCATGAGGCGCAGGTAGTTGCGCCTATGCCGCCTCAGTCGCCGACGGCGGATCTCCTCATCGAGGCTGCGCTCCTCGCGCAAGCGATCCGCCGCCTCCTTCCGCGAGATCACTGTCTCGCAGAAGGCTGCGACCACGTCCCAATTCCCGACGCTGTCGACCATCGCCCTAGCGATAGCCGGCAGCGTCTGCACCGATGATTGCGACGAGTTCACAGCGCTGCACTGCCCAAGCCGCGCAGGCCTCGAGCGTATGGCGCGCCGTGTCCTCGTCGCAATTGTAGTGGTGGCAGGATGGTGTACTCTCCCTCCCTACGACCTTGTGCAGGTATTTGGCGAAGCACCCATGCCCCGTCAAAACCTGCACCAATCGGAAGGAGAGCACCCCGTGCCGCCTCTCCAACCACTGCATCAGCACCGGCCGGAAGGCCTCCACGGTTTGCACCCCGAACCGAGGCCTCTCCAGCCGGACTGCCCAACGGGCAATGACGTCTCGGCGGGCGTCGATGCGCCAGGCGGTGAGCTCCCTTAACGAGACCACACCGCCCTCCGCTCGCACCCCCGTCACCCGCCGATACAATCCGGCGAGCATTTCCGCCTCCAGGTCCGACGGGGGAGTCCCGGCCAACAGGCACGCTGCCTCGGTCGCCACCGTGCGGTATCCGCGTATGGCCCTGATCGCCGTGACCCTCTGTGGTCGCCACAAGAGGGCCCTCAGACGGACGCAAATATGTATTTGACTTAATCCGCGAGAGGTGCATTCATTTAGTTAAAAAAAATTCACCGAATTTGATACCAATCGTGCGCAAGTGTCGCTTTCAAGAGTACCAAATTGCTCAAATTCGAGCTGCGATTGGATTTAGGATTGGAATCGAGATTCAAGAGTAGGCATACTGGATTGTTCAGGTTTTTACAAATCCCCAAGGACGAATAAAGTACCTCGCGATAAATATTGCATGCTTAGCAAGTGACAACTGACTAATTTCGGCATCATAGAACACTGTCGCTGTGGCACTCGTGTGACGCTGTACGAAGTACTAACAATCTACACAGACAAATGCTATATACTATAACAATTATGATTTTTTGTTATTAAATGAAATACTTTTAATATTTTTTTCGTGTGTGACAGAGACGATCTACGAAACCGAAATGAACCGAGTGCCTCTTTCTAACGATCGATGTGCTATATTTATTACCGCTTTATATAGCGAGTGGTGTCACAAATTATTTCTAACCAATCACAATCCAGAAGTAACATATAAATGGATTAAATATTTTGTGTAGCGGATGGACGCATCATAACAGCTGTTCAGCACTCTTCATCGCAGAACACAGTGGTAGACGGCTATCAGGAACCGGGCAGCTTCCGTCAGGATATCATCTACGATGCGTCCAGACAACAGCTGGAAGCGCTGCTAAACAGATCTGAGAGTTGTTTGCAACACCTCGAGTATATGTGCAGACATTCACGACTGTTGAACTCACCGAGTAAGTATATTAAACTTTTACTTCTATACATACAGTAGAAACTCGATTAACCGGACTAATTGTTGTCGGCAGGCATTGGGATAATCGAAAAACCGGATAATCCCACACAGGAGAATACTCTGTGCGATCCACAAATTGTTGTTCCGAGTCTGGATGTAATTTTGTGTCTATTAATTATGTTTGTCCCCCAGAATATAAGGATTATTTCCTTAGTTAGTATTTTTTGTTTATTATTTCTATGTGAAAATTTGTGATTACAGGTGAGGAGGCATCTTTTCATCCATTCGCTTGGTGGGTCTCTCGAACTGGACAGCGTATGGACTACTGGGCGGGAGCAACACCGGGCTCGAGAATGTGTCAGTGTGGTGTTCTGGGGTCTTGTACAGACCCTACCAAGTGGTGTAACTGTGATGCGGAGTATGCCAAGCCTGATGGTATGTAATTGGTGAAGTTAAAATTAAATGCCCTGCTTTGTACATAGTTAAAATAGGGAATTAAGGAAATGATTACTGTTTTCATCCATCCATTTATCAGTTCATAGATGTCCACTGTTGGATATAGGCCTCCACACGAGAATGTCGCTCAGTATGGTCATGTGTGACACATCCTGCATCTAACTGTTCTCTGTGACTTTTAAAATGTTATTTTAGTCCACCTAGTGGAGATTCGTCCCACATTGAGCCATCCGATTCGTGGTCACCACTTGAGAAACTGCCTCAACAGTTGTTGGTTCGATGAGCGACGTGCCCTTTGCCACTGTATCAAATTACTATATCAATACAAAATTATGGGGTTTATTATAACTGGCTCCATTTTAGAATTTTAAAATAGTTTTAAAGTTGCTTAGAAATTAGAAGAAAATTGAGAATTTTTAATACTTTGTAAAATTAATATATACTTTAAGATTACGTGGTTGTGCTCTGTTAAGACAAAGATTCTGGGTCTCTGCCTCATTGCCAAGATTGCACGCGCATTTTTCTTTTTTACATATTCTTGAGGACTTCTTCCTTAGGAGACAAACGAGGAAGCAGTCTATCTGATGGTAAGTGGTAAATGCCCTTGGTGGACTTCACCAATGCTGGGGCTTGACACCAGCCTCCTTCCTTGGGAGGTTATAGCCTCTAGATTGACATCGACGCTCTTGCTCAACGTCCGAAGTATTAAAGTTACTAATTAGATGAAGGTACTTCCCTGAATGAATTTGCCCATTTATGGCTGCAGTTTTCGGCCTGTTAGCACCGTGGGCCTATCACTAAGAAATACTCATTTTTTGATATAACGTTTATGATATTTTTTTTTATTTAGAGTTCCAAGTGGATGGAGGTGAGATCACTGAGAAAGAGTTTCTGCCGGTGAAGCAGTTGCGCTTTGGAGACACCGGCTCCCATCTTGATGAGAAGGAGGGACGGTACACGCTGGGACCGCTGCTTTGTGAAGGAGATGGTAAGAATTCATTTCTGTTTCATTTTATTATATACGTTCCACTGTTGGAGTCGAGTCTCCTCCATAATAAATAACGTTGGTATAGGGTTTCATTAAGAGTTTTCCTTCCCCTGTAAATAGATGTTATAAGCATGCTTAAGCCCTTAATCGTCACATACACAACATTACGAAATCGGTCTGTCAAAGTTCCCTAGCCGAGGCCGCGGGTGAGATGATACCCCTCAGGGTATTCCGTCGCGCCGACCACGTAGGACAAGGAACTCGGTACCGGTGGTCGGCCCAATGACGAAGGCGACGTGCTACGGTGGGTTATGGAGCCGCGCGCCGCCCCTCTGTCGCCCCAGGAGGAGCCGGGCGGCGAGTGTGCTGACCATAGCCCACCCCTAAAAAAAAACCTATCAAAGTTGGGCGGTGCCACTGTTTATGGTTACTGCTGGGGAGGGAATACCGCGGGTCATGGGTTTGCACGGCGCCACTTTTCGTGATAGTGTCGACACCCGTACCAAAAACTGCCTGCTTAAAAAAGCCTGTCAACGTTCACTTCATGACGCAGGCCTGTCTAAGCCCAATGCAACAGTAGCCGTCGATGGGCTGATAGTAGGGATGGCGATCTGAGATCGATTAATCGAAGAATCGATTTTTCAGGCCCAAAAGATCGATTTTTAAATCGATATGTTGTACTGAATCGATTCAGTGAATCGATCTTTCTCCCTTGAAAATCGACATTCGCTTTTTTTTTTCTGTCCATTCGATACTAAGATAAGATATGAGACACTTTCAGATGTCCTATAACAAAAACCTCATCACAATCCTACTAGGAGAAAGGTACCTAATACTTTAAAAGCGATTCTTCGATACTAGTGTTCCGTTTTCAATCGATTCATATCTATATTATTGTAAGACATTACTCTCTCCAGATTTCCAAAAAAAAAAGGTCATCACAATCCCGCCAGAAAAAAATACTTCGTATAGAATTGGAAGAAAACCCAAAAAAAAGATCGCGACGATTCAAATCGATTCAAGAATTGATCTTTTTCAAAAAGATCGCCCATCCCTAGCTGATATATGAAAATGATTGTAAAGTTATAAATCTCTGAATATTACTTATCATCAGATTTATTCGGCAATGCGATCACGTTCCGTATAACGGACGCTATACTCACGCTGCCGATGTTCGATCTCGGCCACAGTGGCGACATCTACTTCGAGTTTAAAACGACCAGGGAGAATGCTGTCTTACTACATTCAAAGGTAAGTTTGTAATGTTTTGATTGTGACATATTCTGTTGCTCAGTTACGCCAGTACGACTGAACAGTTATAGATGAAATCTGGGATAGCTATATAGTGACATCATTTCATCCAATGTAAGTCCCACTATTGGTCTTGGGTCTCCTCAGCAATGGGAGGCAAATTGACCTACTATTCCGCGCCGGTGAGACGTGTTAGTATAGGGTTTTGTATCGAGTTTTCTTTCTCTTGCCTTGATTTTATATGCATATAATATCCGTTAGATAGACGGCGCAGTGTAGGGCGACCTCTCACTAGGTGGTCAGATGACATTCTCAAAGTCGCAGGCAACCGTTAGATGCAAGTGGTGCAGGACCGTTCCGAGTGGCATTCTCGTGGGGAGGCCTATGTCCAGTAGTGGCCGTCTATAGGCTGATGGATGGATGGATCCGTTAGTCATCTTTTACGACCCACGGGCAAGAGGGGTGTGGTGAATTGTATTCTTACTCTGTCACCACATGGTTAGATGATATATTATACCTCAATCAAAATAAATAGATCTACCTCAATCAAAATAGATAATCCAGAATATGTTATTCTTGTGGGATTGATTTGATTGTGAGAATCTGATTAATGCGAGCGAAGTCGCAAGTATGTTACAGTTGTCACATGACCTGTACAAATGTTTGAAGAACTCCACAATAGATAGGGATATTGATAGGCTATTAGTTGTTAGTGGGTAATGAGATGTAAATAAAAATTCCACCCATAGGTTTCCCTTAACCCATATACGTCGCACTACTGAGTTGGAGCTTCCTCTACAGGCTAGGAGG
This sequence comes from Lymantria dispar, assembly GCA_032191425.1. Classification (NCBI taxonomy): domain Eukaryota; kingdom Metazoa; phylum Arthropoda; class Insecta; order Lepidoptera; family Erebidae; genus Lymantria; species Lymantria dispar. Next base: position 35,397,717 of record CM063448.1, read on the forward strand.
GATGCGTAAATGTGTCTTACACAACCACAATAACAACACATGGTTCAGGTTATATATAAAACCCTCTGAGCAGTCTACCGAAGATTAGGACAACATAGAGCATTGTTGTATTTAATGTCAACCTGGGTTAGCTCGGATCATAACCTGGTCCTGAGGAAGATGACTACAATAATTATCCTTATTGATACCATTCCTATTATTGTTCAGGGTCCTCAAGACTATATAAAACTGTCCATCATAGGCGGCAATCAGCTACACTTCCAGTTCCAAGTGGGAGATACACCGCTTGGTGTTTCTGTTGGCACCAGCAACCGGCTTGCCGATAACAACTGGCATTCTGTCTCCATTGAGAGAAACAGGTGCGTTCATCGTAAAGTTAATTTTAAGCTTGTACAATTTTGAAGTAATACTTCTTATAGGACTTTCAAATTCTGTGACGAAAAGTTCTCAAGAAAAAGAACCTAAGCATATTTGCCCCGTATTCGTCACATGAACAGTGTAATATGAGATGTCGTATGTACTCGAGTTCTTTTTCTTGTGAACTTGAGAAGTATCATCATCTAGGTCATATATATCCCTTTGCTAAGCTCGAACCTCCTCCATAATTAGTGGGGATGGATTGACTATACCACACTGGTCAGACGGGTTGGTATAGGGTTTTATTTCAAGTTTACCTTCGCCTTCATCATCCTTAGTCGTCTTTTACGACATACACGTAAAATCGGGTGGTGAATATCTGGTCCAACTCAGTCACCACACAGAATTATCAAACGGGACTGATAAATAATTAAAAAGTTTTCTTATAATAGAAAAGTTTCACTTCTGTTACATGAATATCACACGTTTTAAATTAAAAACTACTTTTAAGAATTTTAACACATTTGATTTTCCGACGTTTCGAACACTTTTCCAGCGTTTATAGTCACGGGAAGACTAAGTTAGATAAGACACCTTAGTCTTCCTGTGACCATGAACACATGTGATGGATATCTATCCATCACACTGAAATAGACTGCACAGACTAAGTAACATATTGTATACAGATCTGTAGCTTTTTTTAAAATGATGACAACAATGCGTGGCGACGTTATAACAATACAGTTACTGTGACTCACTTATTTGTAGGGGTCGTAAAAATCAGCTGATTAAGGGTGTAGATTGTTGGCCTGAGTTCTCGATTTCGAGCGACCGCAGCGCCAAAGTTTAATGTAACATCCGACGGGGCGGATGAATGACCTAGAGAGCGCGATTTTCAAAATGTTTTGCAACAAACGTTCCACGTTGAGAAATTGTTATTGAACTTGAATGTTTACAGCATAACAATAACGTTGAATTTTTGGAAACTAGCTGTTGATTCTTTTTAATAGATTAATAAGAGTAGTTGAGACACAATTTTTATGTTTTTCTATCATTACATTACATAGTATAAAACAAAGTCGCTATCCGCCGTCTGTCTGTCCCTATGTATGCTTAGATCTTTAAAACTACGCAACGGATTTTGATGCAGTTTTTTTTAATAAATAGAATGATTCTTAAGGAAGGTTTATATGTATAATACATGCATAATATAGTAGAGAAACGCTGATTAATTTAGAGGTTTCTAATGTGATGTCGTAAATAAGCACGTTTTTTTGCGCTTATATTGCAAACGTTGGCTGAACCCTACGAGATAGACCAAAATAATGTACTACAGTATTATCCATCTTAAAAAGTTCAACAAAAAAGTACACGATGGCATATATATATATCTTAGGGATAACCCACCATAACCATTTTTTATCCTCTACTAAAAATGATTATTTACTAAGTGATTTTATACAATACAGCATTAATCCTTATCCAATTAAGTACCTTAAATAAATTGTGCATTTATTATAGATCAATATGCTTTTTATAGTATGTAATTTAAGTGAATATTGCCGAAGATAGCGAAGATAGCGAGGGCGGGTTACTAGTTTATAATATAATATACAATCAAGAGCAGGTCCGGACTGACATTTTTGTATTCTACTTACCTAAAATTCCAACTATGTATTTATTTGTAATTTCACTACCAAAATTTATTCTAATGCGTAAAATATTCATTCAATAAAATAATTGCAAATTCAGTAGGAAGTGTGTTTATCTCTACGCAAGGAAATGTGCCTATTGCGTAAACTCAAATACTTACTTTTTGTTTACGATCACCTCGTCGATATCTAAAAAAAATCCTAGGGTTTTAAAAAAATGTCAATAAATGAAACACAAGTATAATAATGATTTATTTACTACACAATAACAAATATGAGTCGCCAAAGCGTGCTAGGGTTGTACCTACAAAAATTAGTAAATAATTCATTTATTTACTAATTTTAACAGAAGTTTGTAAATAAAACTACTTTTACGGATTATATCGCGTTTGTATTTGATTTATGATTGCCCGACGTTTCGAACACTTTGCAGCATTCATGGTCACGGGCGGACTAAGGTGTCTCACGTCCAACAAGTAATCGTTATTACAGACATTTACAATTATCTACCCGATACAGAAAACAGTTATAAATTTATTAAATTGTTACCCACATTTTAGTACAAATTTATTGCCAGTGTAAGAAGAAAATGAATCTATATGAAAAAATTATATTGTTTATGGTTAGTAATTATTAATTATTAAAGTTTGTAAATTATTAATATACTAATTAAAAGTATGTAATTAAACAATAACGAAATATGAGTTCAAAATTCTAATGTTTTTTCATTCGATTACGGATCAAGTTCTGACTTCTGCTAATTTGATGATAAAATCAATGGCTATCACAAAACCTATCAGAATGAAAACGTTACCAGCTGCCCGATTCACGTAAGTAATAAAAACCGTAGCGCAGTGACGTCACTTCGTTTTTTGCAAATTTAGCCCTTTTAACCGACTTAAAAAAAGGAGAATTCTCAATTCGCTGTATTTTTGAACCAATTTTTATGATTCTTTACACCAGGTAACTCAGAAATTGTATAGTAATTGAGCTATTGGAAGATTTATGACAATCCAAGACTAGATAAGTAAGTGCGTTTAAAACAAAAAACCAAAAGGCGATTTCTAAGTTCCTAAGTTAAAACGACTTTTGGACTGGCGTGTTTACGTGAATCGACTGGCTGGGTAGTTAAGTTACCTGTATCTTTCAAAATCATTAGGCGTTCTTCCCTTTCATAACACGTAAAGCTCTTTCTTTCCTCTCTTTCATAGCCTCTATGATACTGGGCGCGTCACGAATGGGCATGCTTCGTGACTGCCGAGGATCAACTAATTCTGGAAGTAGGCAATCGTAATAAAACCTAACTAATTTCATCTTTTTTTTTTTTTTTATTGCCAACGGTGGCAAACGAGCAAGCAGCACACCTGATGGTAAGTGAAACTGCTGCACATGGACCTTTGCAATACCAGGGGCACAGCCAGGCCGCTGCCTACCGTGAAGGAAATACTCTTCTTAAACCTCGTTTAAAGAAGGACATGTCATAGCGCTCGGGAAACACAGCAGCAGGTAGTTCATTCCAGAGCTTGCACGTACGTGGGAGAAATGATCGCTGGAAACGTACAGTTGAAGACCATAACGTTTCCAGGTGAAATGGATGAACCCTGCTGCGATGTCGAGTGGTACGTTGGTAGAATGGTGACGGTGGTACCAGGTCAAACAGTTCCTCGGAGCACTCCCCGTGAAAGAGTCGGTAGAGTACACAGAGTGACCCAAAGTCTCTCCGCTGCTCCAGCGACTCCAATCTGTCCGTCAGATTGGGATCCCCGACGATTCGAACAGCCCGTCTTTGCAGGGAGTCAAGTGGGTCTAGCTGATATTTGGGCGCACCTGCCCAGCGATGTGAGCAGTACTCCACATGAGGACGAACTTGTGCTTTGTATAGCACAAGACGCTGTCTCGGTGTGAAGTACTGCCTGGCTCTGTTCAGGACGCCCAACTTTTTGCTTGCCAATTTGGCTTTGTCCTCCAAATGACTCCCAAACTGGACTTTGCTCGATATTTTGACGTCGGGAATCCCAATACTCTCAGAAATTGGGAGAGTTACTCCTTGGAACTGAGGCGCCATGACAAACGGGTCCTTCTTTGCAGTGAACGCGCAAACTTGTGTCTTTGTGGGGTTGAACTGGACTAGGTTCCGTTCACCCCATTCCGAGGCCCGCCCCAGAGAGCGCTCGACTTCAGACACAAGTTGAACCCTTCTTTCCTGAGTACTCCAAGGGATATTCCGTTGCTCAGTGTACCGCTCATCACCCGTACTGTCATCCGCATAGCAACGCATACTCTCGATAGAGAGCATGTCATTGATATGCAGGATAAACAACGTCGGGGAGAGCACCGAGCCTTGTGGTACACCAGCATTAATGGTCATGGTATCGGAGCAGGAGCCATCTAGGACGACTTTTATACTCCGACCATCCAAAAAGCTGGCAATTCAATTACAGAGTCCCTCGGGGATTCCGTATGATGGTAGCTTCGATAGAAGTGCCCTGTGCCAGACCCTATCGAACGCCTTTGCGATATCTAGGCTGAACGCCAGCGCCTCACCCTTGCCCTCCAAGGCCTCTGCCCAACGGTGTGTGAGGTACACAAGAAGATCACCAGCCGACCGACCATGACGAAAGCCGTATTGGCGATCACTGATAAGCTGGCGATCTTCAAGGTACTGCAGAAGCTGGCGGTTTATAACCTTCTCCATTATCTTGGAGAGCAAAGATGTTATCGCAATTGGCCTGTAATTCGATGGGTCAGACCGGTCTCCCTTTTCATCTCCATTTTCTCCTCCCAAAATTTGTCGTCCTTTTCTATAATATAAACTTTCATAGGTACAGTAGCACCAAACCAGATGCCAAGCATGCAAACGTTTCTTTTAGTAATATGCACCTGTCCCTGAATTTGGAAATACCAGTTATGATTTTTATTTATGACATAACCCTTGGAAGCCTTGTCCTTAACCCAAAAGGTATGTTTGGCCATTGCTTCATCAAGAGTCATGCCAGCTAAAGAATGTGGGCACTTAATTTCAATTAAACCGTTTGCATAAATGCCATCTGGTGTAGTACCAAGAAATTCATATTGATCGTCGACGAACAAACCGCAACCTTGTATACTAATATTCTCTTGAATTTCTAACTGTTTAATTGCGGTTTCTTCGTTTTCGATACCGTACCGTACAGCAGGCAAACTGGAGATATTACTACCATAAACGATTTTACGAACAAGAACAGCACAACTTGTGCTTATTACTTCATGAGTTTTACTATGAATCGATCCTGTATTAAAAGACACAACAGCAGCTGCGCATCGGCCCGCACAAGAACCACGGGAAGAATAATTTACACGCTTACCCCCTACTAATTTGGCAATCACTGCGTTAAAACTTTCAACTATATTACTTGTACAATTATGAATTAAACTTCTAGAATGATATGACAGTCTTTTACTTAAAATGTGTACCGCGTCCATTAATCCGCATCCAACAATTGCTGGAAGCAACCCAACAGGTTCTATTCGACGAGTATCAGGTCTACAGAAATACTCCTTGCAATATTGGTGATTGCCAAATACGTGTTGTGGACCATTTAGGATATCTTCACTAAGATTTTTAATTTTTCTTCGAGTGACTGATTTTGATCGCCCCAATATTTAATAGCGCATTTTACACCCGTTCTTAAACGCAAATACCTTTCTTTTAGGAATTTCCGCAATTCGCAAGGATACTTAGTGTCTTTCGACAGTTTCTCCAAGCTATTGCAGTAGTTTCGTAAAAGATGATTTTTGCAATCAATTTTCTCTACTGTTAAATTACCGTACGGTCGCGAATCTAATATTTTTTATAAGTACTGGAATCGCCGTCTGCTACAAATTTATTATAAATTACACCGTGATCAACAATGGAACGTTTAAACCCCTCAACTATTATGGTCGATTCCATACCGGTAGATGATCCCGAATAATTCTTGAAATAACGGTGTTCCGAGGGCTGACTGTCGTTCTTTGCGGCTCGTGCACAAACTACGCAGTATTTATTTTTAACTCCAAAAAACAATACTTTATTAGTTTTAATGCCAATTATCGCAGCTGCGCCGGACAAGGCGGAAAAATTCTTACCATAAGATCTCTTGCTCCAACAACCGTCAACAGCAACAGATATTAATGGTGTACCATTTTTATCAACACTACCTATAGACACTGCGTACTCCGCTTCTTCCTTGACAGCTTCTGCCATGGAATGTGCTGCTGTCTTTTCCCACCAATCGCAAACCGTATTATTAATTTCATTGTATAATGAAGGTGACATGATTGGTAGGGCTACTGCGGCAGTTAATGTTTTTAACTGATAGTAGCTCCCACCAGATGATATGATACCAGGTACAATTTGATGATTCACTTCCATTCTATCTTCTTTCTTTTCAATCAAACACACAGTAAATTTCATACTACACATACTACATTTCATGATGAGTTTTGAGTCCAGACCAACTTTTACTTCACCTATTATACTGAGGTAACTTAACTTACAATCCATTGGACCGTGGTCCCCTATGGCCTGAAGAGCTTTAAAAAAAAAAGAAACGTTTACAACTCTACGCCCAACTTCCATTTCATCCACCTTTCCCTCTTGGTCGTTTTCAATAACTAGTTCCTGTAAAGAAAGATAATGGCTTGATTTTTTTTATAAAAAATAATTAAAAATTTAAAAAAATGCAAAAGAATTAATACAATATTAGGTTCCTGATGAATAGAAATTATAATTTCTTTACGCATTAGGTATTGTTTTTTTATGACGTCACCTATTTGAACGTAAATTTTCTTTTGAGTAAGTAATTGAGAAGTATTTCGGTACTAAGATGTTTGTCTCTCCTTGAAAATAATAAATATTGCAAGAAAAAATCTATAGGTAGGTATTGAGATTTTGTCTTCGCCCATCACTAACTAAGTAGTTTGTTTATTTATGTAACAAGTCTACAAGAATTACGTATAACAACTTACCTCTATACAGCGCGTAGCATTGTTGCTCAGAGTCTCGGCCCCAAGGTTTTCTTTATTTTCAATACTGGAAATATTATTCATCAATATTATCCACTTTTTATTTATTTTGTACAACCCTAAGCCAGACGCTAGGCGTCTCGCGTCTGTTTGGCGGTATAGGTATGTCGACATAGTTGCGCTGTCGTCTACCTACTTCCACAATTTGATATTTAGACAATACTAGCCGACCCGGCGAACTCCGTATCGCCTTTTTTTTTTTAAATCCTATTATTTTGATATTACATACAGATACTTCAATTTTATTTATCAGTATAGATATAGATAATACAAACCAATATTTACATGTTATTGTAGGTATATGTCTGAATCGGGCGATCTAAATCATATGACATATTGTATTAGCTTTGTAATGTACCCTGTTCAAATGCGATAATAAATAAGTAGGGAGGAACTTACATTTTATTCCGAGATCTTTTGGCTTTCATATTTTTATAATGCGTACAAAACTTTCTTTTCCCTGGCATGATACTCAAATTCAATCAGTTCTGCGAAAAAAAATAGCCTATGTTACTCAGTGATAATGTAGCTTTCGAATGATAAAAGAATTATTAAAATCGGTCCAGTACTTTTTGAGTTTATTCGTTACATACAAAAATCTAAATCTTTCCTCTTTATAATACCTATTAGTGTAGATATTGTATTTTTTACGATTTATATCTAGTTCCATCATGGTTTTCTTTCAGACATTCATTATATCGATACTTTCTACTAACTGAAAATAAATTAATTATAAAAATGTTATACTTACAGTTTTTTACAAAAAACACAAATTCACAATACGTAATTCTGCTGTCTGCAGCCGACAAGCGTGGTGTCGCGTTCACTTACAGAAAGGAACTGCCGACCACCGAGATTGCACGAAACGAACGCGTTATCCCGTACATTTGTGTATGAAAAATTTATATCTAGATTTTAGGGCTTTAAAAGAGGAAGTCTTTGTTTGTAAAGGTATAAAAAGAAGTATACAGCTATACTTATTGGTTTCTTCAGTGTTCAAAAAGTGTTTCTTTTTATCAATTTGTGTTGATTTATGGGGTTAAATCTGAAAAATACGAAGTCATGTTTTTGCATTTTTACTCAATTTTGTGCGTTTGTTGACGTTTATTATATAACAACTATTAGGTTTAAGAGTTTAATATAAGCATGAACATACTTATTGGTCTTTGATTGTAATATATACAAATTATCATTGATATCAATCATATGTAAATAGGTTAAATATGAAAAATCGTAACACTCTTTTCGGTGATTTTCACGATCTACACCCTTAATTTACCAGAAAAATGGGCAATTGGGTATTTCAAATTTTTTTTGTAATAAATGAAAAGATCATATTTAAGTTTTATAAGAAAACTATTTTTTTTATTTATATTTCGCAATAATTCAAACGTTATATCAAAATAAAAATATTTTTTTGAATCCAGTGACGAAAACACGCCGACAGCTCCCGAACATATCCAAACGCGTGTGACGTCATAATGTTAGTTTTCACTCATTGCAATTTATACAGAGATAATAAGTACAATGTTTTGATCTATTTAATTCTGCTGTCATTGTTAAATAATTAAATATAAGTAACAGAAAATCGTTTTTTAGCAGTAAATTACCAATATTATTGTCAACTCATGGGTAATAGCTGTATACACTGTACTGTTATAAAATAGCTTTAACATTATGACGTCACAACTCAGTCTTAGCGCGTTCATTGTCACGTGATTTTTATTCAAATTTTGATAATTTTTAAATGTTTATAATTAATTGAAAAATCTTTTTTAAAGTTTTCTGCACTAAATATCAATATTATTATTAATAAAGTTTTAAAATAGGTACATATAAATTTTTTTTTTTCATAAGTCCAATTCTGTTCTACTGGAATTCGGATACTGCACCTTACTGCGATCGCCAATCCTCTTGTCAAAAGTTGTAATTATGGCGAAAATGTCATCAAAGAATGACTACGTCCCCTGGGGCATCCCCTGGGGAGGCCTGCGACTAGCAAGGGATAGCGATTGGCTGAAAAAATTAAATAATATGTAAATTTTATTAACCTGTATAAATACTATATTCATGTGTTAGAAATAGCATTATTTGAAATGTAAAACTTAAATTATATTACAGGAAGGAGGCCCGTGTCGTGGTTGATGGTGCGTTGAAGAACGAGATTCGAGCGGCCAAGGAGCCGGCGCGCGCACTTCAACTCACCACTGGCCTGGTGCTCGGCGCTGCGCTCGACCATAAGGACGGCTTTGTAGGCTGCATGAGAGCATTGCTACTGAACGGGAGACCAGTCGACCTTAGATCATATGCGAGGAGAGGTGATTGTTGAAATTCATTTTAATAGATTTTTCAGATTTGTAGACTTTGCCGTATGGTAACGGAGTAAGAATATAATTCATATAAAACGTAGATACACTAATTTAAGTGGTAATTCATAATCTTTATTTTAGCTTATATATAGTCCCATAATTGGGCTCGTGCACTCTCCACAATAGGAAAGAAATTGACTTACTATACTACGCTGGTCAGACGTGTTGGTATAGGGTTTTATTTTCAATTTTTCTTTTGCATATATGCATATCAATCGCCTAAGGTGGTGAATTGTATTCTTACTTCGTTACCATACAGACAAAAAGAGTATTATATGCTTTAAAATGTTACCGTTTTTGGTGGCACAGGGCAGTAACAGACACCATAATCAACAATTGACGTGTAACCTACACGTCAATTGTTGATATATAGATCGACAAATACATAGTGATTAAGATTTTTATTTTTATCCAGGCATGTATGGCATATCAGAGGGTTGTGTAGGCAAGTGTTCTTCGTCCCCTTGTTTGAACAACGGCACGTGCCTCGAAGGGTACGACTCATACTCGTGTGATTGCCGATGGACCGCATTTAAAGGACCAATCTGTGCTGATGGTAAGTAAAACTACATAATAAATTGAAATCGTTTTTTAGGATAGAATATTTTATTACTTGCAGAAAAAAATAGCCGTCGTGATTTTGAAACATCGAAATTATTTTGAATGCATAAAAGAACAGATAACGACAGGAACTAATATGGCATAACATATAAAGAAAATATTAGGTTTTTTCCAGAAAATTATGATTTTTATTCAATAAACATTTATTTTTATTAAATACAAGCTATAAAAATTAAAAATATTTCGAATTTTGTCAACTCAATTGTTTTAATTATTGTTTTCTGTAATAATATAATAGTTATATTCGCTGCTACTGACAATATTACTGTGACAATTGGTCGAAACTACACTTAACTATCATATAGCATGGCGATGCCTCGCCACGGCTTGCCTCGCCATGCCGGCGATCGGTTTTACGTGCGGCTATGAATATTCCACATCAATTAACTTCTACTGTCCAGATGGCGTAGTAGTTATGATACTAACCATGCCTGATGTCACGGGTTTCATTTTCATACAGGACAACACTGCAATACACAAATTGTTGCTCTAAGTCTGGGTGCTATTTATGTCCGATAATTGTTTGCTGGTTGAGTTCCAGCGCAAAACAAGGCGACTTCCTTAGAGCAGGCTTTTGTCCTTTTATAAAATTTATCTTTATATAATGTGGGTTAAAACTTAATAACTAATTTTCTGTAGCGGGTAGATAATTATAAAAATCTGTAATAACGTTGACTTGTTTCGACGTCAGACATCTTACTCCGCCCGTGACCATGAATGCTGTAAAGTGTTCGAAACGTCGGGCAATCATAAATCAAATACAAATGCGATAAAATCCGTAAAAGTAGTTTTATTTACAATATTCTTATTTACAGAAATCGGTGTGAATTTACGGCCAAGTTCGATAATAAAATACGACTTCATGGGATCGTGGCGCTCCACCATAGCGGAGAAAATACGTGTTGGATTCACCACTACTAACCCTAAGGGATTCCTGCTTGGCTTCTTCTCAAACATAACTGGAGAATATCTCACTCTAATGGTGTCCAACTCTGGTGAGAAATTATATTTAGTGTTTCGTTTTTTTCCGTTTTCTTTTTTACATCCAGCACACACATGTGTTTATGCATTTTACAAAAAAAAATAGTACCACATTTAAGTCTGCATATTGTATACATTCCTGTTGTTTCTCCTAGCTCTAAAATATTTCATAATGAACGCTTGATCTAATGTTTTTAATTCGATACATGGTGCTTACGACGTCCATTCGGACGCTTAACTGTGCGTACGAAACGATAAGCTTTGTAACTGAAATGCTGGGTAAAATGATGGGTATATTTGGTTGATCTATTTTGCCCGTGGGTGCCGTAAAAGACGACTAAGGGATATAAGATTTTAAATGTGTGTGAGAGAAGAAAGAAGTAAACCCTATATCAACCCATCGAACAGCGTGGTGTATATAGTAGGCTTAGAATAATAACGTATAGAAGGATAGTGTCGGTAATTCGAACGTTCGAAACATGAATCTAAAAATACTACATGCGCGCAGGCGATTATACACGTACACACGCACACCACTATACAAATTATGAAATCAAATTTTGTTTTTATTAACATAAATCGTCGAAATAATTTTAAAAGTAATGTTAAAAACCTTTTTAGGTTTTTCAAATGTGTTATGACACTATTTGAATGCACAAACCGCCATAATTATCTATTTATTTTTTAAGAGTTGCATACGTACGTGCAGTACAGTGACGGAACGGTTCCGGCGCAAGCTCCATTAGGCTCCAATTGAAATGCTTCACTTTTTGTGCGCGAACTTACCTTCTATACGTTATTATTTTAAGATACCACGCGGCCACAAGCTGAGAAGATCTGGCAAGAAACTCAGCGGGCTGTCATTTTTTACCATCTTTTGAATACAATTACGTATACAACATATAGTCTTAGCTCCAGTGTGATGCCCTTCGAGATAGGATATAACTATTTTTTTAAATTTAGTTCACATAAAAAAGTAAAGGAAAACATGGTTGGACCAGATCCCACTACCACATTATAATTAATTATCAGCGATTCTACTATCATGACTTCCTCACTTATCATGGAAGTTGTAAAAACCGGTTCAGACATCATCAGGTGAAACTCATCATCACATCATTATTATCATCGCAACTCCTATACGTCCCACTGCTACTCTCGAACCTCTTCCATAAGGGGAGGGAAATTCACCTACTTTACCACGCTAATCGTCTGATTAGCGTGATAAAGTAGGTGAACCCGTCTGGGTTGGTACAGGGTTTTATTTCGAGTTTTCCTTCTCTTGCATAGATGTTGTGAGCATATTATAATCCCTTAGTCTTCTGTTACGACACCCACGGGTAAAAAAGGAGGTGGTGAAATGTATTCTTACTCAATCACCACACTGAAAAGGTGAAACTCAACAATGCTTTATTGAGAAAATGGCTGAACTGAAGTAAACTGAGTGAACTCTGTTGAGTTCACTTTCGAATTAGGGCTCTGAACCTTGAATTCTTTCGTTGTTGGTCCAACGTGGAATTATTTGAACGAATGATATTGTTACCAGGTCATCTGCGAGTGATATTCGACTTTGGTTTCGAGCGGCGCGAGATAATATTCCAAGGGAAGCACTTTGCTTTGGGACAATATCACGACGTACGTCTGACCAGAAAGAACAGTGGCGCCACTATGGTGTTGCAGGTATGTAACTAATGTGTCGTGTAGAAGGCGGGGTTGGAACAAAGATAGAATATATAATAATGAATATGGTGTACACTGTACAGATAGCGTAGTGGTTAAGATACTAACCTACCGTGTCAGTGTCGTGGGTTCGAATCCCACGCAAGACAACACTTTATGCGATCTTGTGGATCGCATTGCTGTTCTGAGTCTGCATGTAATTTGTGTTCATTAGTTATGTTTGTAAAGTCCCTCGCAACACAAGGTTTGTGTACTTAGAGCAGGGTATTGTTTTAATAAAAAAACAAAAACAAACCGTAAGTGCGGTGAAAGCTACGAATACTACCAACGCATACATTTATTTTGAGCTCACTAGATGGCGTTGTACAAAATTTTAAAATAGGTTGTGGTTTCGTTACACAAATGTACATATTCAAGCATGGAGTTAACGCCACGCCAACGATCGAGTTCATCCACGCCTATAGATGTTTCACATCAAAGCAATTAGAAGACGAGCAGGGTGATGATTGATCGTAGTGATGTAGCGTATTTCTGTTTCTGCAACTGCGGTTGTCTGAAAGTTTTTTTTTACATAAGTTTTAATGCCTATTTCCGCACATTTTGTACGAAAATTTGTACGGGACTTCACGTTTGAGAGAAGAATAAGATGAATTGATCATTACGAATGTCAGATTCCATCGTTCAGATTGTTACGTCTAAATGTGGACACACTACTCTATAATTAAATATAAATTATTACCAATCAATATTGAATATTAATTTTATTAAAAACTCATCATCATGATATTCCATAGACGTCACACTGCTGGCCTCCACTACGGGAGGAGTTACTATATCACGCTGGTCGGACGTGTTGTCTTTCGGTTTTATTTCTTGCTTTCCTTTTTTTATATAAATGTCATATACATATCCCTTAGTTGTTTTTTACGACAACCATGTGCAAGATCGGGGAAATAATTATTCTTACACACCGCACGGGCAAAAAATTGCATTAAAAACTACTTTTTTCGTTGTATTAACCCATAGGTATATACGCCCAGAACTTTTTTAGGATCAATTTTAATTATTTTCAACTATATTGTTAATCAATGAATATATATAAGGCCATAATAGTAATTTGTGATTTTCAGTACACATTTCATTGACTATAAAAATCATTTTGTCAGTAAAATAACACAATAGAAAAAAAATACATACTTGCATTTCTGTGCACCCGGTCGCAAACTTTTTTGACAAATAAAAATGTTTGAACTTGCGTGCCTAAATGTCACTGTTATAGATGATTTAAAAACCTGTGTAGTATTTCAAAAGAATTCTTTGGTCTATCGAAAGATGGCACTATAATTTAAATTAATACAACAGCACGTGACTAACTTGCATTAGAGTTCGTGCAGTAATTTTTGGGTCGTTATCGACCCTATGGGCATATATGGGTTAACACTATTATTCCAGCATGTGTCTCCGATTCCATTTTCGTTTCCGCTAAAATCATGGCCCGCTTAGTGAACAGTGAGGAAAAATACTTCAGAGTTAGGTAGCGTAGGGTGACGCCCTTTGTCAAAGCGGACGGTACCGGAGAGGATAACCCGCCGGGCCAGTCACAGATGTCAAGGAATCAGTATTAGTGGTCGGCCCAATGGCAACGATGAGGAAATATGGTAGCTTATGGAGTCGCACATCGTTCATGGACAGATTGGGCGGGGGATGTCCAGACCATAGTATGTCAAATAAAGGGTTTGGTAGCGTACGTGGCCGACTTCCGTGGACCCAGACCCCTTATCGTAGTGTAGCTAGACTAGAGTCAGTCCAACAACATGTTAAAATCTTCTTTTATTTTACAGGTGGATAACTATGAAACTCAAGAGTTCACGTTCGATATAAAAGACTCTGCTGATGCACAGTTTAACAACATCCAGTACATGTATATAGGAAGAAACGAGACCATGAACGAGGGTTTCGTGGGCTGTGTTAGCAGGGTTGAGTTTGATGATATCTACCCATTGAAACTGCTGTTCCAACAAGACCCGCCGCCGAGCGTCAGGAGTTTGGGAGGTTAGTATTTCTTTACAGCTTATATTGACCACAATTGGTCAAGAGCTTTCAGTGGCGCTACCATCATCTTTTCTTTATCAAAATCATTTCAGACTATATTTCTCTATCTGTTGGGCTCTGGCTTCACTATGGAAAGAAATTTGACCTACTATACCACGCTGGTCAAACGTGTTGTCATAAGGTTTTGTTTGGAGATTTTCTTTTCTTGCATAGATGTTACAAGCTTATTATATCCGTTAGACGTCTTTTACGACACCACAGGCAAGGGAGGTGGTGATAGACTAAGAAAATAATTCACCAACCCATCTCTTACCTATGGGTGTCGTAAAAGATTACGGGATATGATATGCAGATAAGATTAACATAAGAGAAAGAAAACTCGGCAACCCTATGCCAATACCTCTGACCAGTGTGGTATAGCAGATCAATTTTCTCTACAATTGTGGAGGAGGCCAGAGCCCAACAATGGGACTTATATGGACTGAGATGACGATGAACAGTATTACGTTATGATTATTAATCTCGGCTTTTTCTTTTATTTTTATTTCATCTTGGCTCGGGCAAGAATACAAGGAGTAATACAATGATTATATTATCATTTGCCAGTCGTAGGTCTATTATGATATGGTTTATTGAGAATGATTTTGTAATGTCATCATCCCCAAGCATTCCTTTAGGTTCACCATCTGGTGAACGTAAGGGGATGCCTCAAGTATGAATGTAGACTACCAACTTGTTTATCTGTGAATTACACATGCAGAAATATCGTTTTTTAAACTGTTATTATTTATCATTTCGACTCATATACGTCCCACTGCTGGGCTCGAGCCTCCTCCATAATAGGACCCTTCTATACCACCCTGGACAGACGGGTTGGTGAAGGGTTTTATTTCGAGTTTACCTTCTCTTGCATAGACGTTATATGCATATTATTGTCGTTTTTTACGACATCCACGGGTAAAAAAGGGAGTGGTGAATTGTATTCTTATTTCATCACCACATAGAAAAACTGTTAGAAGTATTCTAAATATTATTGGTATATTTAATATCATAGGAGGTGTTCTTCACGAGGACTTCTGCGGTGTGGAACCAGTGACCCATCCACCGGAGCCATTAGAGACTAGACCACCACCCGGTGTAGATCTGCAGCATGAACTAGATTATCATAAGACTGATGAAGCGATACTTGGCAGTAAGTATTTTGTTATAGTCCATTGAGCTTTTTGATGTCCGCTCAATTTATTGTCATTAATCATATAAAAGTTAAATGAAAACCATCGTCTCAGCCTACATAGGACCCGGGTTTGGACTCGTGCTTGCCGCAAAGGGAGGAAAGTTGACCTACAATACCACGCTGGTCAGACGTGTTGTCATAAGATTTTATGTTGATTTTTCTTCGTCTTATGTATAGATATTATTTGCATATCGTATCCCTAAGTCGTTTTTTACGACACCCACGGGCAAGAGACTACCACACAAAAATATTAATGTTCTAATTAATTGCTAACCAACACTCCACTATTCATTAGAACCAGTGAATTACATGAACACACAGAGATGAAAACTGTTAAGGAGGAAATAGAACACAGAGCAAAAACATATAATGACCGCATAAAGGCTCATACTAATGCTCTAGCAACAGCTTTAAGGGAACCAATATATGACAGGAGGTTAAAAAGATCAGACATATGGGACTTTGTTCAATAATAAATAATAACGAATATTATAATTGGAATAAGAGACAGCTTTCTCACTGGAGGAATGGCTCTCACACGTCAATAAATTCACTCACCAAATCTGTTAAAGGCTTTCCAAGCCGATTGCAAGATGTATAAATGTAAGAAAAAAAAAAAAAAAAAAAAAATTAATTGCTATCCTTTTTTTAAAGGCACTAAGGAAATTATTCCTATATTACGGGGACTTTACAAATATGTAAGTTACACTCGGACTCTGAACAATAATTTGTGGATCGCACTATGCTTTATACAGCGTAGGAACAGAACCCGCGATACGCGTGTTAATCATTATCTTTACCGCTGCGCCATCTGTGCAATCGAAATTCATAGCAGTCAGTTAAAACTATCATCATCATCTTAGCTCACATACGTCCCACTGTTGGGCTCGGGCCTCTATGGGAGGGAAATTGACCTACTATAATAATAATAATAATTTCATTTATTTAAGTAACAAAGACTCATTTTTGTTAGTAATACTTAATCTACGGTTGTTGGTAAACATATTAAATATTCAAAAAATCAATTATAATTACAAAACAATATGCGAATACATTAAAATAAAATAAATTAAAGTAAAACAAAATAATATCTGCTAATATAAATCACTGTTGCCTCACTCCATGAGAGATCGCACAGCAGTGATTTACATATATGCAGTCCAGCCGACTTGCAACCATGGCCAGGATGCTGTTTGAGCTAACCCGCACCTTACGCACTAAGGATGCACAACTTTTGCGCATTGTGGTGTAAAAGCAATCTACACGAGCTTCAGCGAACATCCCCAAAGCGCTGCAGAAGCGGGGCAGCCCCAACAACACCCTGAACGCGTTGTTATATTGGATACGGAGAGCACTGTAAGATTTTTGAGTATATCTAGCCCACAGGCTGCAAGTATAGTGTACTATACCACGCTGTTAAGGCGTATTAGCATAGGGTTTTGTTTCGAGTTTTTCTTTTCTTGCATAATTATTATATATATATATAATATCCCTTAGTCGTATTTTACGACACCCACGGACAAGAGAGGGGGGTGGTGAATTGTATTCTTACTCCATTACCACACGGAAAAAATTGTCAAAACTATATAGCTGTTTATTTTCAGATATCTGACCGATTTGTTTTTTTATTTTTGCAGCTGTCCTGGCGTGCATATTCCTACTGTTGATAATTGTGGCAATAATTTTGGTTCGAGCATTGTCACGACACAAGGGAGAGTATCTCACACAGGTTAGTGTTAAAACCATCTCCCATCTTGATAACATAGACACGTGTTTTATTTTAAACTAGCTTATGCCTGCGACTTCGTCCGCGTGCAACAGTTACTTTGGGCTAATGCTAAGTTTAACCCGCGACTTTGTTTACGTAGAAGGTGAAAATATTTTTAAATAATATAATTTTGTAACACATGATTTTTGCGAAACTTAACGGTTTATGTAGTGCACACAGCGGAAATTCTCAAAAGGAAAAAAAAGCGTCGATTCCGAAACACTTTTTATTGTTGCTCCGCTTCTATTGGTGTTAGCGTGATGATATATAGCTTATGTGTAGCCTTCCTCGATAAATGGGCAAACTAACACTGAAAGAATTTTTCAAATCGATCCTGTAGTTCATGATATTAGCTTGTTCAAACAAAAAAACTCTTCCGTTTAATATATTAGCATATAAACTAGCAACCCGCAATCACCACGATTCGATTTCAGACGCATTGCCCGAAGGCAAAGATTTTAAATGCGAACATTTAAAATCTCCAATATCTTCTAAAATATTACGATACACGACTGTAGTCCACGAGGTCTCGGATTCCAGACTACGAAAAATTTTATAACGGTTTTTTGAGAGATAAAATAGCAAATATTTTGGATAAATAAATATTTGTTACAGGAGGAGCGAGGTGCAGACGGTGCGGCTGATCCTGATGCGGCAGCGCTGGCGGCTGCTACCGGACCCCGGGTCACTAAACGCAGAGAGTTCTTCATATAGGACCTAAACATACTTCTATGTAGCGTCACATCTCATTTGAACACTTCATATTGTAATAAGTAAAATTTAAAATTTTGAATAACCCTCGACACAAATTAAAATAATATAAAAAAAATATTACGTTCTCTTCAACAGGAATTATGACTTAATTGTCATTTAACAATTATACTGCCACGAGTGAAGCACTTAGTCGCGAGTTGATACTCTTACTGCTGGACCGATATTAACTAAACACAGCTAAAAACCACCGCAAGGAAACTGGCTTTCAGATGAAAAAAAAAAACGTATCAAAATCGGCCTATCTGTTTGAGAGCTACGATGCCACAGACGGCCACACACGCAAACAGACAGACAGATATCCACGTCAAACTTACCCCTCCTTTTGCGTCGGGGGTTAAAAATAATGAAAACGAGTAGTATGGCTAACAATACGTTATCACTAATAATTCACAAATATTGTTATGACTATCTAGTTTAATAATCCCTCGCTATTTCATTAACGAATAAACATAAGATCAAGCTATTTATGAAAACATCGTTTTTCCTATTTCTTCCGCTATCCCGAGCTAAAGGTTCTGCATTATTCTTCTTATTACGCACAAGCAAAGGGATGGAATAATTTATAAGCACCAATACAGAAATGTTTCCGTCTGGTGACGGACTAAGAATACAAATCACCACTCCCTATCTTGCCCTTGGATGTCGTAAAAGACGACTAAGGCATATAATACGCATGTATATCTAAGAGCAGGAGAACTCGAAATTATACCAACTTGTCTGACCAACAGTAGTGGTATCTAATTTCTCTCCTATTGTGGAGGAGGCTCGAGTCCAACAGTGGGACGTATATAAGCTGAAATGATGGTATAAAATGAGTTAATTAAATTATCATTTAGTTGTCCTTGAAGCATGAGTGAATAGGCATATGGCTTGTGCACTTCATGACAATACTTAACAATTTTCTTACCTCACCTTAGCTCATATACGTCCCACTATTGGACTAGAGCCTCCTCCAAAATTGAGGCAAGGTTGTTCTAATATAGCATGCTGGTCAGACTGCTTGGTACAGGGTTTTATTTCGAGATTTTCTACTTATCATAAATTGCATATTACATATATCCGTTAATAGTCTGTAGAAGTATACAGAGTCTAGCTGTCTTGAAGGATATATAAATATCTTATTATCAATCTCATGCTTCATACTTAAAAGATACAAACTTTTACCCTATATTTCCATTCTATTCTAAATTTGAAGAAGTACATCTTAACTTCTATTTCCTATCTGCCTGCATGTTGCTTGATCTAAAAGAAATATTTTTAAAGATAAACTCCTATAATTCAAATAGTACCATCAGTCTTGAAATAAAAATGTAAAATTTGACTAAATATTCGCGAACGCCTTGCTATAACATTAAAATCTTCCATGAAAATTGTAGTTTGTAAAATATAATCATATATTTTCACACTTTAGTTTTAGTAGTAAGTAATATAAAATTAATTGCAAACGCCATGATTCATGAATCGCTTTACAATATGCAGTAAATTGACGAAGCATTTATGTAAAATAGACTTTAAATTTATATGATAAGATACATTTTTATTTAACGATCTTATTGAATTCAGGTTTGATATTCTTTAATATCATTATAATTTAAAAGGACGATAGAAATCATAAAAAGCTGAAGTATAAAAATTGAATTCGATTATTTCTGTTGGTACTACTAGACTGATGTGCTAGGAATTTAATAAACAATTAATTAGCACAATTTTGGCCGAAAGGGATAGAGAGTGACGTTTAAAGATAAAGATCGCATGGTAACACTGTTTATATAAATACCGATAATGGCGTAGTAAAACGTCCCAATAAAAACTGGAGTTGAAAGGGGAATTAATTATTACAAGTACCTGCTCAAGGGGAATTCATTATTACAAGATTGGATTTCTGCTTTAAATTTGCCTTTTTTTTGTTTAAATGTTATAAAAATGTTATAAAAATTTCACGATAATAAAAATCTCTTTAATAAACATGTGCCAAAGAATTATTTCATACAACAAACCTTATTTCAAAATAACAACTTATCTTTTTTTACGTCCTATTTATGTAAGTGAAAAATTAACGATTGTATTTACGCCTTATTCTTTTTTAATAATTTCTATATTGTCTCGAAATGCTTCGTCAACAGATTACACTATAAAACAAATTAGTATTAAGATTGGAAACAAAGATCTTTATATTATGATTTCATTCGACGATATTTTTATTTAGACTGTTTAATTTATAAGCTGGTTGATATTATTAGTTTAGAACGAACAGTTGGATGAATTTTTAATTTCCGTCCAAAATTATTTCTTTTACTTAACAATGATGTAATCATTTCATTTTTATTTAGTAAGTTTTTTTTTATTAATGTGTGTATTTTTGTTTTTTCATTGCGCCATCTAGCGATATCATTTTGCAACTTTAGAATTATGAATAAAAATGTTATTACAAAGGTGTGACGTCATAAAGTTAAATAATAAGTGCGTGTTATTGATAATAAATAACTATGACTCTGACAATGTTGTGTCAACTGTATGGGAACCATTAAAAGTTTTCCACAATATATAATTTATATCTGAAAACAAAGAAAATAATAATTATAAAATAAAATCGAATAATCCCCGTGTGGTTTAATAATACAATTTGTCTCAAACCCCCCTTAATTGCACGTACATACAGTTGACATAATTGCGTCTAAGTCACAAAGAATATCACTTCATTGGGTTTCGATAATAGATATAGATTTCGATAATAGTAAAGTAGATCCCATTCCAAATGCGACTATATTTTTATAATTTCACAAAAAATAAATCACTAGCAGCAAAATAGGTTTTGTCGAATCGGTACTAGTAGTGGGGGAGGAAAACGTTATTTAGTCGCACACTGTCGCCCAGAAAGATTGAGTTGGGTATGTCCGACCATGGCCTACCCTAAAAAAAGGCAAGCTTGTACAGGTTCGGGCTGCAAGATTCTGGGTTATATTACTAAGGATTTCCTGGTAGAAATTCCTACTATAATGAAGAAATCTAGTCTCATAAATAAGCGTTCATGTTTACGTGATGACTATGTTGAATGCTGGTGTTCGAAACGTCGGTCAATTTAGAATCGTATACAAACCGAAATTTTTGTTTAAAGTAAACACTTCTGTAGGCAGGTTTTGATTTGGAGTAAATTCATGTAAGTCGTCATCGACATGGTCACGTGCCGTGTTAACGCTAACACTATATCTATGGCTATGTTAATCTCACTATATCTGAGCCGATAGATGAAAAACCAGATAAATGTAAGTTTCAATTTGTAATTTAAATTTAAGTTTTAATAATTAATTTGAATATCCAAAAATAACAGTTGTTGGTTCAAGTTTTCACTTCTGTCGGCAGTCTTCATGACTGCTTTGTGTTCTTCTTTCAATTATTTTTTTGTTTCAGCATATCCACTCATCATTCTTATGTAATCTTAAGACATTTTCATTGACCCTCATATTATTACTTCGTAGCGTACAATCTTCGTTTGATAACCGTCAATTTTATATGATTAATTAGAAATAGTATATGTATTTCTATTATGATTTTTATACCATTTCTATATGTGCATTTTGTGTGTGTGTGTATGAATAATAGTTTCAATAAATAACTGCGTTTAGTGTAAATGTAATAAATTCATGTATATTAAATTTCAAGGGCATTTTAAGTTGTTTCTAACGGAGCAATACTTGTATAACTCCAATGAAGTGATATTCCAACACACGAATCTGTGCATTATAATAAGGTGTTAGTGCCTTACCGACAGGAGCCCCGGCACGTAGAGTGATATCACAGATTGTAGCGTGTTGATGGTAGAGTTTTTTATTTTACTACGATATCACTAATAAATTTTACACGAATATATGTTGCATTTTTATTGTATTACCCATTTCGTCTTTTATAAATAACAATATTAGGGGTGGTAAAGAACACGGTGCGTGTATAATATAGTTGGATAGATAGAACAAAAAATATGGGCGACTTATATATTTTATCGCGTGAGCAATGAACTTCAGAAAGAATTGAAAGTTTTTAAGATCCTTGTTACATATGAAAACTGCTTTCCGTGTGGTGACGGAGTAAAAATATAATTCTCTATCGTCTCTCACCTGTGGGTGTCTTAAAAGATGACTAAGTCATTAAATATGCAAGAGCAGGCAAATGAAACGCTGTATCAACGTTTGACCAGCGTGGGTATAGTAGGTTAATTTCCCTCCTTTTGTGGGCTCGACCCAACATTGGAACGTATATGAGCTGAAATGATAGTTAAAAGTTAAATTGAATAGCATTTATTGGCATTCTCTGCTCAGGGGAATGCTCAGCGTTGTGCTGCATAGAAACTGCAGGGCTGGCTTTCAGCAAACAACTTTTTCGTTCGAAATATACAAGGAAGAGAGAAGAAATAAAAGAATTAAGAATGATAATGATCATTATTGCCTTGCTGGAGTGGAAACCTTAGAGTAGCCTCAGGATTCTCAACTCAGTCTTAAACGGCTGGTCAGAGAGGGTTCGCCGGAGCTATGTGTTTTTGGGGGATGTCATTTTCAAGGGCATGACTACATAAAACAGACCACGTAGAATAAGTACGTTCTGTAATAAATGATTTAAATTTGATATAATTCCAAAAGGTCAAAGGTGTACATCGTGTGGATCGAACCTGAGAATTCTGATGTACGTATGACATTAGGTATTAAATTTTTATATAGCACTAGCAACCGCCTTCGCTTCGCTTCGGTTTTAATCGTTTTACCCGCGTAGTTCCCGTTCCCGTGGGAATACCGGAATAAAATATAGCCTAGTTTACGCCCTGATATTATAGCTTTCCATTGGTGAAAGAATTTTTGAAATCGGTCCAGCCGTTTTGAAGATTACCCGGAACAATCAGACAGACAGACAAAAAATTTTTAATCGCTATTTTATGCATAGGTGTCGTGCAAATAACCGTGTGAGCATGAAAAAAGCCTATTATTTTGTCATTACAAACAGACACTCCAATTTTATTTATTGGTATAGATTATACATAGTTCTATACTAAATGTATATTGTGTATCGCATCTCCGCCGCGGCCCGGTGACCCAGTAACGTTTACTACTGCTGTAGGAGGGTAGATCGGCGCTAAAAGGTGTAGAGTGGTCGCGCGTGCTCTACACCATGTATCGACGTTTCAGCTCAAACGACCACTCCGAGGTGTGCTTGATGTAAGATCGATAGAGCCGGGTATCGTATCGATAAAATAATCTGTATAATAGTGTATGTCTGTATATAGAAGTGGCGACACGTTTCGGGAACCTATTTGTGATGCACGGATGCCCCTTAAACTTAAGGGGAAAATATGCAAGAGTGTCATCAGACCTGTTGCTATGTATGGATCTGAATATTGGGCATTGAAAAAGACGGATGAGAGAAGATTGCATGCTACAGAGATGCGTATGCTAAGATGGATGTGTGGGGTCACAAGGTTAGATAAGATAAGAAATGAGTATATTAAGGGAAGCCTGAAAGTGGCACCAGTGATAGAGAAGATTAGGAGCGCGAGGTTGTCTTGGTATGGACATGTGATGAGGAGGGATGAAAGATATGTGACGAGGCGGGTTATCGATATGAATGTGGATGGACGTAAGAAGCGTGGGAGACCCAAGAAGAGATGGATAGATTGTGTGAATGAGGATATGCGATGCGATATGATAGGAAGATATGGAAGGTGAGAACATGTTGTGCCCACCCCACTTAGCGTGGGATAAGGGCAGGCAAATGATGAGCAACGATAGTTTATTTCCATCATCTGTCACAGCTCATATAAATTCCACTTGAAGATTTGAATCGCCTCTATAAGACGACGAAACTTGACCTTCCATACCACGTTAGTCAGACGTGTTGATATAGGGGATAATTTCGAGTTTGAGAGACGAACTCTTGCATAGATGTTATCTGCATATCATACCCCTATGTCATCTTTTACGACATCCACGGGCAAAGTAGCAAGTGGTGAGTTGTAATCAGATTAGATAGATTGTTGTAGTTCTCGGTAGAATCTAGTGAGGCTCTAGTGAGAATTTTAGTGAGATCAATTTCCTTAGTATTATGGAGAAGCCTCGACCCTAGTGATAAGAAGTATATGAGTGAAATAGAAACAAAAGTAGCATATTAAATAGTTGCTAATGTAAGGCAAGAGTTTAATAAAAAAATTGATTAGGGTTATTCCGAGTTTTGCAGTGATTACTGACTGATTATTCCCCATAATCACAGCATAATTAATCAAACAGACAGAGCAAAAAAATCTGTTTCCTAAATCATCATTCGTCATTATCAAGACTATTACTTTATGAACAGAAATCGGATGTTACTTATATGTGATATGAACAACATTACCTTTATACACCAATACACTTCCTTCTTTACTCAATTTTGATGTACATATATATGTCCACTTGTGCAGATTATTAATACGTATCATATTGCATTGTATTATTTAACTTATATTACTATAATTACTATAATTTTATTTGATATTGTATACGACTACTACTATTCACTTTTTATTATTATTAACATTTTGCCTTCATACATTAGTTAAGTAAAGTTGTTATATAATTGTACCCCGTAAGTCACTTGAGGTTGACACTGAAAACCAGCGCTGTGTTGTGTCCTCATAACGCAGCATTATGCTGAGTGTACGCCTCGTTGACACGGTCACGACACATGCAATTGCCAACGGATTTTAGATAAGTATTAACTGTGCTTAATATTGCTGCTTTGTTGTTGTGTGTCGAGACGGTGGTAATAAAAGTATTTTCTTTCTTTCTTTTCTTTATTATTACACCTCATATACATGTGCCACTATTGGTCTCGACCCTCGCCCACAATGGGAGGGAAATTGACCTACTACATCACTGATTAGACGTGTTGGTATAGGGTTTCATTTCGAGGTTTACTTTGCTTGCTTAAATGTTATCTGCATATTATAATCCCTTAGTCGTCTTTTAAGATACCCACGGGCAAGAAAGGGGCTGGTGAATTGTATTCTTACTCCGTCAAAACAATAAAGCTTCTAAATAAAAATAATATAAGTTTCTTAAATAAAAAGGTACAAATTATCGATATCGATATAACAAGAATGGTAGCAACTCTAAGCGATCGGTGGTAAGTGCTAAAGGGCTGGTAGTCAGCGTTTTGCAAACGGGTTAAGTGTTACAGGTGCTTAGAAGCTCGGCCACGGGGACAGCCTCCGATGTGGGGCACTCCGATAAACGATAGATATAATTTACCTCAATACAGATTTGAATAAAATATAGTTTTCCGTGTGATGACGGAGAAAGAATACAATTCAACACCCCCTTTCCTGCCCGTGGGTGTCGTAAAAGACGGCTAAGCGATTAAATATGCATACAACATCTATATAAGAGAAGGCAAAATTTGAAACAAAACCCTATGCCAGCACGTGTGTCCAGCGTGGTATAGTTGGTCAATTTCCCTCCCATTGCGGAGGAGGCCCGAGCCCAACAGTGACAATAATTGGGCTTTTTAATTTAATTAAACTAGCAACCCGCCCTCGCTTCGCTTCGGTTTCAGTCTTTTCTGCGTAGTTCCCGTTCCCGTGGGAATACCGGGATAAAATATAGCCTAGTTTAATTACCCGAAATAAACAGACAGATAGACAAAAAAAATATAAAGTGTATTTTAGGCATATGTATAGTGCAAATAACCGTGTGAGCGTGAAAAAAGCCTATTATTTTGACATTACAAACAGACACTCCAATTTTATTTATTGGTATAGATAGAAGACAAAGTATCTACTCCATTTTTCCGTGTGGCGACGGATTAAGAATACAATTCACCACTCCCTATCTTGCCCGTGGATGTCGTAAAAGACAACTAAGGGATGTATAATACGCATATAACATCTATGCAAGAGAAGGAAAACTCGAAATAATTTAAGGTTTAATTAATTTATTAGGTTAATTTCCTTCTTATTGTGGAGGAGGCTCGAGCCCAACAGTGGGACGTATATGTGTTGAAATGATGACGATAATGATGATACCATTTTTATTACATCGGTACGATGATTAGAAGTGGATTAAAATCAATTCTCAAGATTTTATTTCATTGTTAGTCGGTTACTTACAATAAAAAGGTTGTTTCGTGTCTTTTAAAACTAATTATAGCATAAAGGAAATAATGCTTTTAATCCGAGGCAAGTTTAAAAACACCACATCAGTATCAATCACAATCAAACTCGGAATGACTATTTGGGCGTCGCATAAAAATGTCTTGCTTGGCAATCCAACTAATATCTCTCAGCCTCTGACGTCGATACTTTGACTAATACACAGGATAATACATGGATGGCAAATCATTACAACAAGTACAAGTACATTACTCTAATAACCAATTTTTTTTTCCGATCTATCGGACACCCAGTTTGGGTTTAGGAGGGGTCGTTCGACGATCGCGGCCCTGCTGCGCCTGAAAGCCGCGGTGACTGAGGCCGTCACCGGCGGGGAAGTGCTGTTGGCGGTGTCCCTTGACATCGCTAACGCATTCAATAGTCTGCCATTTAGCTGCACCAGGGAGGCGTTCTGATATCACGGGGTGACAGTTTACCTGAGGCAGCTAGTGGCAGACTATTTGGAGGTGCGCAACGTCTTCTACACCAACCGAGTAGGGGACGTTGTGCGAACGCCCATGACGTTCGATGTCCCACAGTGGTCGGTCCTCGGACCCACCCTGTGGAACATCAGCTACGACTGGGCGTTGAGAGGGAGCCTCCCGCCCGGGCTGGGCGTGATCTGTTACGCCGACGACACGCTCGTCACAACCCACGGTGGGACGCTAGGGAAGGCGGCAAGCCTGGCGACTCTCAGCACCGAGGAGATCGTCAGGAGGATCGAGGCGCTGGGGTTGAGGGTGGTCCTGGACAAGACGAAGGCCCTCTTGTTCCACGGGCCCCGTATGGACCCACCCATCGGCGCTTCCATCACTCCTTGACGTCTCCTTAACGACGCGAACCTCCGCTGGCGACTGGGACGGCGCAGGCGCGATTACCTGCGCTTGATGCCGCCCTAGCCGCAGCCGCGGGTGACTGGACCGGGGAGTTAGTCCGTCACCCACCGAAAGGCCGACCGCGCGAGGAAGAGTGACGACGACCCCGAGGGAGGGACGTTAGTCGAGGAGAGGGTACTCCTCAAGAGGTATTCTATGACGACAAGTCATCTGCACATTCATTAATCTCTTCATACATGTTCCTCGGTTCAGGGTACTCCTAACCTGGCCTTTCTTAAGAACGTCCCCGATTTGATTGTGGAACGTCCGCCTCGGTCTTCCCCTTCCAACACTTCCGTTCACATTCGCCTTATAAATTCTCCTTGTTAGTCTCCTTTCATTCATTCTCTCTACATGGCCGAACCAACTTAACATACCTTTCTCAATCCTTGTCACTCAAATTCAAATTCAAATCATTTATTATGAATAAACCCCGCGGGGGCACTTACATATTGTCATTTTTTTACAATTTTTTTAAAGTTATAATTACCGCCGGATCGAAACGCGACCGCACTGAGAAGATCCGGCAAGAAACAGCGGGATTGTCTATTTTTTATTTATTTTTTTTAAATTTCTTTGAAATAAAATTACATCTTACAACATGCTTATTAATAGTTCCAGTGTAATGCATTCGAAATATTATATAATATAGTTCACAAATATAATAATAATCACAAATGTAATAAAAAAATTATGGTTGGACCAGATCCCGCAAGCGGCACCCGATCACGAGTTAACTACTAGAGCAGCCATCACTCCCACATCATCCTACATCTACATTCATTCCACAACGTTCCCTAATCACGTCGTTGTTCACAAAAAAAAAGGTCTATTAGCGGCAGTTTCACTTAACATCATGTCATTTAGTAATAAATTATTTTTCTTTCTTTCTTTCTTTCATTTATTTGTTTGGCACCAACAGCAATAAGAAAAAGTGGAATCATATAATATGCAAATAATCAAGGATAACTCAAAAACTACGGTTCAGATCTTGATAAAATTTATTTAGAATATGCTCTATGAAGTATGATCTACCTCACAAAAAATGTAAATCAATTTATAATCGGCAAAATAAAAAACATACAGTCAAATTGATAACGCCTGTTTGAAGTAGGTTAAAAATCAATTACCAGAAACTTGCAAAGCTATATAACATTACCCAGTGAATTAACAATACAATCAATCACCGTCATTAAAACCATTCAGACAAATCCAATCTAATCCGAATATTAAACAACAATTTAAGCAACACACAGGTACAATAAATCTTCTCAATCACCCCTGAATATAACCCACTCCATATTTTCAAAACCAACTTAGTCTTCATTAAAATCAAGCGATATTAAACGTTATTTATTTAATTATAAGGTTGGTTTAAACTGTATATGTATTTGTATTTTAATGGGGTACGAAATGGCCGGTGGGTTAAGCTAGCAGACAGGCTCACCGTCAGATATTAATCCATCAGATTGTGATTAGATTCAGTGGCACGCAGTAATATATTCGAAGGTGTCGGATTTAGTGATTGCAAGTGTCGATAATATTGGTTCGTATCGAGACCAAAATTTGATTTGTAACTTCAAAACGATCTTTTCACGTGAAACATCTATAGGCGAGGGTGAACCTGATCGTTAGCGTGGCGTAAACAGCTCGTGGTGATACGACGTCACGGTATATGGCGGAATATGCGAGGGTAAACCTGCTTATTGGCGTGGCGTAACAGCTCGTGGTGACAAAACGCCACGCTATATGATGAAATACATACGTAGTCTATACATAGTAGTGTGTGAATAAGACGTAGCGACACGATATTGTGCGTAAGCGACTGTGCGGTGAATTAATTATGATTGTTGGGTAATATTTTAAATAATAACATAAATTGTATTGTTTTATTTATACATTATGCCATATTAGTTTCTGTCGTAATCTGTTCTTTTATGCATATATACCTACTTCTACAAAATAATTTCGATGTTTCATATCTGCCAAGCGTCCTGAGCGACGGCACACTTTTTAGGTGCCACACTTTTTTACCGGCACACTTTTTATGACATCAACGGGTTAGTTACTCCGTCACTACACGGTATAAGAGAGTAATCCTTACTAATATTATAAATGCGAAAGTAACTCTGTCTATCTGTCTGTTACGCTTTCACGTCTAAACCACTGAACCGATTTTGATGAAATTTGGTACAGAGATGGACTAAGGCTTGAGAAAGGACATAGGCTACTTTTTATCGCGAAAAAATGGGTATAAGGGATTGAAATAGGGGATGACATTTTGTATGGAAATTCGTCATTTTCGATGATAGAATCATGAATTTTTGTATTAAGGCACTTGATAATATATACATAAATATTTGTTCGAGCGTTTTGGAAATTTCATTTATATGGGGATGAAATTCAACCCCTAAAAGACAAAAAAGCATAAAGCCGAAACCACTGGGCCTAGAAACGTATTTTTTTTTACACCGTTGTATTTCTTGGGGTACTCGAGTTCTAGCGGAAAATCACCCCTTAAGGGGGTGAAAATCATATAGCCGAAACTATTGGGGCTAGGAACGTGAAACTATGTATTTCTGTGTATTGTGCGATTCTCTTTCTTTTAAGCTTTAAGAAATTAGTTTTTGAAATTCAATATCTAAGGGGGTGAAAAATGTATATCCGAAATCATTAGGCCTAGAAACTAGAGATGTGAAAAATAATCGATTTTTATAATAATCGATTATTAATTGACTTTTTTGTAATAATTGATTTTTACAATCGATTATCAAAATAATAGAAAATCGATTATTTTTATAATAAAATCGATTATTAAATAATTATTATTAATAAATAATCGATTATTTCACAGCTAGATATCCTAAAATAAGAAGGTCAACACAATACTGCGTGCAATATTTCATACTATATTAGAAGATGAAGCTCACATTTCCTAAAAAAAAAGTCATCATAATCCTGTTGGGAAAAATCGATTATTTTATAATCGATTATGTATTTTTAATTAATCGATTTATTTTGAAGAACAAAAAATCGATTATTTAAAAATCTATTATTTTCCCTCCAAGTCACATCCCTACTAGAAACGTGAAATTTTGTACAAAGTTGCCTTTTTTGGGGATTGTGCTCACTAAAAAAGAGTTTTTGCAATTTTACCCCTAAGGAGGTGAAAAGCGTATAACCGATATCACTGAGCCTAGGAACGATAATTTTAGTACACGGTCGGCTTTCTTGGGTTACCCCATTATTTTTTCTTAATGCTCGCTTATCAAGATTACTTTGGATCGACGCAATATGTAGGCGGTCCTCTGCCATCGTAGCTATATTGCAAAGGTTATTTTAGCAACATTTTATGACCAGCTGCCTGCCAGACGACATAGCTGGCTAGATGGCATCACCCATTGGTCCAGGTCAATATAAATCTTTGTCTTAGTAGTATTTTGCGACACCCACAATCAATTAAAGTGTTATAATATTCCTAGCCGCTACCAGACAGTAAGTTAAAATCAAGATATTAATCCAATTTTCTATCTCTAGAAATGAACAAATTTGAAGCGTCTATTTGTTTTCAAAATAATAGGTTTTATTTATGCTCACACAATTATTTGCACGATACCTATGTCTAAAAAACCGGCCAAGTGCGAGTCGGGGTCACGCACGAAGGGTTCCGTACCAATCTATAAAAAAGGGGAAAAATTGCGTTTGTTGTATAGGAGCCCCCTTAAATATTTATTTTATTTTGTTTTTAATATTTATTATTATAGCGGCAACAGAAATGCATAATTTGTAAAAAATTCAACTGTCTAGCTATCGCGGTCCTTCAGATACAGCTTGGTGACAGACAGACGGACGGACAGACAGCGAAGTTTTAGTAATAGGGTCCTGTTTTTACCCTTTGTGTACGAAACCCTAAAAACGGCCCAAATTTTTTTGTCTGTCTATTCGATACGGGTAATCTTCAAAACGGCTGGATTGATACTGATAATACTTTACTACCAGGTCTACCAAGCCTTACATAAGGAATAATTTAATTTTATCGAAGGCTATATTTTATCCCGGTGTGGCTGGAGCAACTGTGAGAATTTAATCGATTTTAAAATTATTTCACTAACGGAAGCTAATTTTAATCGAGTAACATATTTAGGTTTTATTCCGTGTGGTGACGGAGTAAGAATACAGTTCACCACCCCCTCTCTTATCCGTGGGTGTCGTAAGAGACGACTCAGGGATATATTACGCATATGACATCTATGAAAGAGATGGAAAACTCGAAACAAAACCCTATACCAACTTGATTGACCAGCATGGTATAGTAAGGTTAATTTCCCTCCTACTATGGAGGAGGCTCGAGCCCAGCAGTGGGACGTATATGAGCCGAAATGATGATGAACATATTTAGGCTATTTTTTTTATCCCAATATTCCTTCCTACGGGCCCGGGCACAATGCGGGTGAAATCGCGGACATTTAATGCATATAAAATTAATTTATGAATGAAAATCTACATTATCAGCGAATAACAAATAAAGGCTATTTTAATCCTGGTATTTGCCCGACAACGAGAACTCTGCGAGTGAAACCGGTGGATGTTGACCAATTTTTAAAATTCTTTCAACAATAGGAAGCTACGTTATCAGCGAGTGACATAGGCAATTTTTATCTCGGATATTTTTATGGGATTTGTTAGTATAATTTTTTTTCACCCATGTAAACTTATAATATCAGCGAGTAACATAGGCAATTTTTATCTCGGCATTCGCATGGGAATGGGGTCTACGTGGGTGAAACTACGGGAGTTTGATCAATATTATTTTTTTTTCACCAATGGAAACCTATCATGGATAATATATTATCAGCGACTAAGGATGGCCATATTTATCATCGTCTTTGCACGTGAATTTGAACTACAAGGGTGGAAGTAATATTCAAATATAAAAATTTGTGAAGTTATTTGGACCTTTGTTACTCGATCACGCGTAAACTGTTGACCAGATTTGGATGAAAATTGACACATAGATAGAGTATTTCTTAAATTAAGAAATATCATCATCATCATCGCAGCCCACATACTTCCCACTCTTGGGCTCGGGCCTCCTCCATAATGGGAGGGAATTTAACCTACTATAACATGCTGGTCAGTTATGTTGGTATAGGGTTTCATTTTTCGAGTTTTCCTTCTCTTGCATAGATGTTATGTGTATATATTCCATAGTCGTCTTATACGACATCCACGGGCAAGATAGGGATTGGTGAATTGTATTCTTACTCCGTCACCACAATAACATAATAAAAAGAAATATGCAAGCCAACTTTTACGCGGGCGAAGCCGCGGGCAAAAGCTAGTAACCTAATATATCACAAAGATATATGGTGAATTGAGTTTACGCCATTAAAAATAGTATATGTATATAGACGAAGGATATCTATTTATATAATTTGTTGTAGTATTTATAGCAAGACAATTGTAATTAATATTTCAGATTAAAAAACAACGCAACATTTTCAGTTTTCTATTTTGATGAACAAATCACTTGAAATTTCAAACAAAACAAATCAAATTTGTTTTACGATAGTTTAACATTCAGTATCGAGGTAAAACAGACAGTAAGTGTAAAATAGATACCAATAATTGTCGATATTTCACCTCCCTAACATAGGGTGTCGAATGGCGCTGTACGTGACGCGGCAAGCGCCCGTCGTCTTAAGAGGCACCTTATGTTAACTTATATAATGGTAGGTAAACTTCGAGTTTTCTTTATACTTGCATTATAGACGGTTTCTGACAGTGTTAAGGGTGTATACCTATGTGGTTTTTAAATATGGTTATAGCAAACAGCTGTATAAATGATTCCATTAAAAATCATTCGATCAAATTCGAATATTTCTTAGCGATTTCTCTATTTGTTTATACTTGAATATTATGAGCTATACATAAAATTATTATTATGTAATAATTCGTGTGATTACGGAGTAAGAATACAACTCCTTTCTTACTACTAAGGGATATATTATATATAATCGTCATATTAGTCAATAAACATTCAACTGTTGGCCTCGGGCATCCACTATGTGAGGGAAATTGACCTACTATACCACGTTGGTCAGACATATTACATCATATGCAGGAAATTCTATATAAAACCCTGTATGAACACAACTGACCGGCGTGGTACAGAAGGTCAATTTCGCTTCTATTGTAGAGGAGTTTCGTATTCAGTAGCAGGACGTATAGGACTTATGATGATGATGATTATGAACTAAAACTGTATTTATGCATTTTAAATAAAACTACTTTACGGATTTTATCGCGTTTGTATTTGATTTTTGATTACTCGACGTTTCGAACACTTTACAGCGTTCATGGTCACGGGTGGACTAAGATGTCTCACGTCCAACAAGTCATCGTTACTGCAGAAAATTTATAATTATCTACCCGATACAGTAGGTCTGCAGTCTGTGAACATAGTCAGGACCGCGCCCGCCATAACATCAGGTTTGATAAACCACAAATCCTCGCAAAAGAACTCCGATACCTGCCTAGAATGGTACGCGAGGCTATTGAGATTAAAAAACACAAAAATTTCAATAGAGATGATGGTTGGGTGTTACCATCAAGCTGGGATCCTGTTATAAACATTATTAAAAACAAATCCAAAAAGACCACCACAAGACTGCAAGACACTGTGAGCTCATATTGTATAGATTTGACCCAGAATAATAATAACTAAAGACAATTTTATAAATTAAAACCTCTTAGTAACATAAAGTAAACCGCCTTCAAAATGAATATTAATTCAGCATCATGTCACCTGAGTTTTCTTGCCGGATCTTTCTCAGTGTGGCCGTGTTCCGATCCGGTGGTAGTATACTAGATTATTAGTTCGTTTTTAAATATAATTACTATTAATTTTAATGTTAAATAATTACTAACCCTAAACAATATAATTTTTTCATATAGAATCATTTTCTTCTTACACTGGCAATAAATTTTGTATCAAAATGTGGGTCAATATTTAATAACTAATTTCTGTATCGGGTAGATAATTACAAATTTTCTGCAGTAACGAAGCCTTGTTGGACGTGAGACATCTTAGTCCACCCGTGACCATGAACGCTGTAAAGTGTTCGAAACGTCGGGTAATCAAAAATCGAGTACAAACGCGATAAAATCCGTAAAGTAGTTTTATTTAAAATGTATAATACTCGCGTAAACATCAGAAATCATTATGTATTTATGCATTATATCTTTTTTTTTGTTATTGCTTACCAATAAATAAAATTGGAGTGTCTGTTTGTAATGTCAAAATAATAGGATTTTTTCATGCTCACACGGTTATTTGCACGACACCTATGCCTAAAATACCAATTAAAATTTTTTGTCTGTCTGTCTGTTTGTCTGTCTGTTTGTTCCGGGTAATCTTCAAAACGGCTGGACCGATTTCAAAAATTCTTTCACCAATGGAAAGCTATAATATCAGGGCGTAAACTAGGCTATATTTTATCCCGGTATTCCCACGGGAATGGGAACTACGCAGGTAAAACGACTATAACCTATAACCTATAACCGAAGCGAAGCGAGGGTGGATTGCTAGTTTTACATATATTTGCCGTGTGGTGAGGGAGTAAGAATACAATTCACCTTTTTCTATCTTGCCCGTGGATGTAGTATTAGACGACTGAGGGATATAATATGCATATTAGTGTTGGAGTCTGAGAAAGAAAACTCGCAAGAAAAACCCTATATCCACCCGTCTGATAAGCGTGGTGTAGTAGGTCAATTTCCACTCAATTATGGAGGAGATTCAAGTCCAGTAGTGGGACATATATGAGCCGAGATGATGATGGTTCTACATATGTAGCTTACCCACTGGTTCTTTACCGCAAGTGTTGCATGAAATGATTTATATGGGTCGTAAAGAATGTCTTGTTTCTATTATCTTAATCTTTCGCTAAATATTTTGCGCTTTAGTCATGAAAGGATTTGTTTTAAGTAAAAATAGTAGTATTGTCCTGTTTATATAATTGTGTACAGGTTAAAATGACCACTTTAGTTAACTTCTGTAGCCCATTAGTGTCTCGACAACATAATTATCGGAGAGTACAGGACTAGATTTAACTGGCGAACGATGTTGCAACGGTACTCTAACTTATTCTCGTTTAATTATGAACTTTGCAATCCGCTTACTGCCGAAATTAGTTGGAAATTAAAATAGCTGTATACCTGTCTGAGCCGATTATGTGAATCGATGGGAATTTGTCGTACGTTTCGTTGAAAGTTCGTCGCGCATTTAGAGTTTTGTTTGGCTTTTTCGGTGAAAGTTTTAGTGAAAAGTTTGGGGAAAATCGCAGAGTTCCTGATATTATGGGGTAATAAATAATTTTCATGATCCATATACCAATTTCATTTAATTTATGATTTCTTTTTAAAGCATTGTAATTTGTTACCGTTTTCTCAAATTAAATTTGATGCTAAATATTTTGGTTAGCATTGCATTGTAAGTTTTTTCATAATAAAGGGAATTCGTACCACTAGTAGGAAATGACTATGTAGATTGTAAATAAGAAGATATGATATGATGTAAAAAAAGAGATGTATATTTTGTGTAATAATTTAGGATGTACATAGTTACCATGTTCATTAGAAAAGGTGCATGCTGTATAGTATGTCCGAGAACCTACTCGTGATAAATTTTAAATACTTCAATTATGAGAGATTTTCATCCCATTATTGCGTGCTTCATTATTCGTTAAAGGCTTATTTCATCTAGCATCGTAATTTTTCTCAAGCCTTAGACAGTAATAACATTCAAAAGCCCAGATCCTCCAGTGCCTGTGCTGATTAAGAATTACACGCCGAGGAATCTCAATTACACTTTTTCTCCACATGAAAACTGCATAAAAATATTAGTCAGTTTTTTAATAACAACAAAACCAATGAATAGAAAAGTAAACTGGTTGTTCTTCGCAGAAATTAAGTTTCTTAACCTCTTTCGTTTCTTTAACCTCTTTCTTAAACATTCCTTTTTACCCAACTAGGGAGGATTATTAGTGAATCACATTACAAAAGTAAGTTGCTATCTAGTATATTCTTACCCTTTTTTTATAAGTTATGGCCTGGCTAATTGTCAGTCCAATGACGTTTCATTGTTGGTATCGGACTTTCTCGATACTGGTGATTGGGAAATTTGCCTAATATGCTGGTCAGATGTGTTACCGTATTTTTTTGAGCGAGCTATGATCTGGAAGCACCCCGTACATTCCGCCCAGAGTGACGAAAGGGGGGGCCTCATAATCCACCTTATTCCCTACCCTTCGACATAGGGACGACCGTTTCCCACAGAAATATTAATACTAATTTTTCTATTCCTTTTCCGGTACCATCACTTACCGACCTTCCTCCGGGGCAGACGTGTTAAATAGTTCTATTCATCTATCAATCTATCTAAACTCATTTGCAAAAAAAACGGGCACCTAAGCAATGAACCATTTCAAATGTTAATATTTCTTTGTTTGATAATTATAGGTAGTTTTATCCACACAATTTGCTAAATTAATAAGAAAATAATCGTTTTCATCAGTATTTCATAAAATTTAGATACAATTTATGGGAAATAATGCTAAACCTCGCTAGTAGTGTATATTCGCTAGTAGTGCATATGCTCATGAAGTAAAAATAAAAAAGTTTTTTTGTTTGTTTTTCTTTAATAAAGTAAAAGCAGATAAATGTTTAGTATCGAGTGTGACCCCCTCTAGCTAAAATCACAGCTTGAATTCGTCTGGGCATGCTAGCGAGTATATCCCGGATACTTGCTTGCGGAATACGTTCCCACTCCGCAGTAATCACATTCTTCAGCTCTCTGATGGTCTGCGGAGCCGGGTGTACTGATCTCACACGCCGTTTCAGAACGTCCCAGACATGCTCTATGGGATTGAGGTCGGGACTTCGAGCTGGCCAATCCAAACGACGAATGCCGACCTCTTGCACATACGCATTAACATCGCGGGATCGGTGGGCGCGAGCATTGTCGTCCATAAAAATCGAGTCTTCACCTAGAGCGGCCAATGCGGGTTGTGCATGAGAAATTAGAACTTCCGTTATGTATCGATGCCCAGTCAGTGAGCCGTTTTCAATGAAGACTAACTCTGTACGATCCATTGAATTTATTCCTGCCCAAAACATAACAGAGCCCCCACCATAAGGTGTGATTTCTTCGAAACATGCCTCTGCAAAGCGTTCTCCTTGTCTTCTTAGCACTCGCCGACGTCGATCTTCACCGAACAGAGATATCCTGGCTTCATCAGAGAACAAAACCCTATTCCAATCGTCTTGAGTCCATGATTCACAATTTCTAGCGAACCTAAGCCTGTGAACTCTGTGCTCACGGAGTAATTTGGGGCCGCGGGCCGGGCGGTGACTGCGTATATTGGCAGCGAGAAGCCTCCTCCTGACCGTCCATAGACTAATATGCACATTTCTTACTTCTTGGAGGTTGTTCTTAAGATCCACATACGAAGATTTGCGATTTCTCAATGCGCGACTCACAAGAAAACGATCATCCCGTGGTTGGGTACATGGTTTTCTTCCAGAACCAGGCCTTCTCTCGACGGAACCAGTCTCCTGATATCGCTGCCAGGTCCTTTGGACTGTCGAGCGACTAACATTTAGCCTCCTAGCCACGAAACATTGGCTGCAACCCTCTTCAAGCAGCGCGATAATTTTGGTAGCTTTTACCACTTTATCTACCATTTTTGATACAGCCAAACAGCATTAAATAAAGCTTTGACAGTCAAGGATATGAAATTAATCGATAAAAATTGAATAAAAGTTATGAAAGTCGATGTTAACTTCTGGAACTTCGCGCCAAAAATGTAGGATAAAAAGGGGTTTTCTGTAAAAATGAACATCAAATGAAAAATTGAATTTAGAACGTACTTTTTTAAATACCACAGCATTTTTAAAACCGGCCAGTAACGTGTACAAACGATTGAAACCTTTTTGGTATTGTATCTTTTTAAATATGAATGAAAATCAAAACCGCCCGTTTTTTTTGCAAATGAGTTTATAGTCACTATTGAACATAGGCAGAGGTTGTGTAAAGACATGAACGCGGTGAGACATGAACGCGGAGATAATACCACAATTGTTAATGTTACAGTGGACTGATGATAGAGGTTGGCAGCTTAGCTGTAGCAAACGGCAAAACAGCTGCCCATAACCCTGATCTACGCCAGTTTTACACCTCCCATGGGAAATCAAAGGGGTTGTAAGATTTCGTATACCCGTCATCACACGGCAAGCTTATTACTTACAAAGTTTAATAATTACGTAGACAAACACATACCCCTATAATTGTCTAAATCATAGAGTGCTGTGTTCGTGGTGAGCCATTGATTTGCCTATTGTATACACACCTTATGATTTGAGGTTCGTACTACGATATTTACGTCGTTACCCTCACATTAACTACATAGTCTATTCATTGCTTTGTAAACAAACACGAAGGACATAATTCGTGTGGAAATTTAGTATCAGTGAAGAGTGAGAATATAATGTTGTTCGTATATCTGTACATTTATTTGTACTTGTACGTATCTATTTATTTTATATATATACATGCATTTATTTGTATTTAGTCTTCTTTCATAGTACATATTCCTAAAGTATTGGCAATAATTTTATGACCAGCCGTCTTTTTTTTTTCTTTGGGCGGTCTATGATCAGCCCACACACCATCCACTCCGTGTGGGCCGACGCGAGGGCGGCGCGTGGCCCCATAACCCACCGTTCCCTTTCTTCATTGGGCCGACTACTGGTACCAAGTTCCTTGTCGACTGTGGCCAGCCAGGTGAGATACCCTTTCGAGTCCTTCCCCGCCGTCATCATATGGTCAGTCCTCTATGCGACTGACAGACTATTCCCTGATCCAGTCACCCTCAGATGACCAGCCGCCTACTTAACGTCAAATCTCCTTTGGAATTG
Source organism: Lymantria dispar (assembly GCA_032191425.1). NCBI lineage: Eukaryota > Metazoa > Arthropoda > Insecta > Lepidoptera > Erebidae > Lymantria > Lymantria dispar. The sequence goes on from CM063448.1 coordinate 35,437,272, forward strand.
TTGACCAGACGACATCAGATGTATTTGACCTAGTTCCACATGAAGTTCTAGTCATCTTTTATGACACTTATGACCAATGTAATGGATGGTAATATACGTAACCAAAGGCAGATGAAGAATAAGCAGATGAATAATAGGTTTAATAAAAAAATCAAATACAAACCGATAAAAACCGTAAAATAGTTTTTTTTTCTTTTTTTACAATTTGTAATACTCGTATAAACATCAGAAATCATTATAAAAAGCCTATTGTTAGCAGAACAAACACTTAGGTATATGTATGTGCCCTACAAATATTTAGTTCTTAACCCATAATGTTATTAAGGCATGTACCCTCTAGTCTCAAGGGCATTATGGCGATAAAAAGTCATAGCGGAGTATTTACACCTGTGACGTCACACCTGAACACAAGCGTACTCCAAGGAGTGTTTGTATCTGCTTCGTAGGGGGGCCACTGGGGGACAATGTGACCCGTTTCTGTATCGCGAAGGATTTGCAACGCTATTAAGGTTAACGTTTAAATTTTGATGTCGAGCGTTTCTTTTATTTCTTTTTATGTTTTTTTTATTTTACTAAATGGTGTAATGGTTAAAATATCGTTCGTAGGTTCGATTATTAAGAGGTACGATATTTTAGGCGATCTACAAATTATTGTTCTGATTCTGGGTGTGATTTATGTTTCTTAAATGTATGTTCATAAAATCCACCCGGATACAAGAAAATTACCTTGGTCTTTTAAAAAAGATATTTTTAAATACGAGAATAAATATTTCGATAATCTAGATCAATTCTGAATTTAAAATAAAACATTTTTGCTTATTTTAACGCACTTGTATTTGATTTTTTGATATTTTGACATTTTGAATACTTTTAAACGTTTATAATCTCGGGGCGTGCCAAAATTTGTAAAAATGTTTTCATTTCAAAAGTGAAACTCGCGAGAAGATCAATCAATTCAGTCCTGATATTCGATTTATTTGCTTTAAATCATTATCCCTTTCAGTTTTTGCAGAAACTACTTTGTTAAATTGAAAAATGCTTGATACGGCTGTGAATAATAAACGACGAACTTGTACCCGTATTAGAGAGTTGACAACCCGACTAGATTAGTCGTATCAGTCCAACAATCTTGTTTTACCAGCCATTTATAAATTTCAAACGCATAAAGCAAAGTTTTCCTTTCAAATATCTTTCACCATCTTTACTTAATAAAGTTCGTTAAAAAAAAGCCATCCTTCGTCACGCTATTATCTGCAAGAACTCTTAAAAACAGATTAGCACACTCGAAGGGGCCGACAATGATCTTGTCGTAAAATCCTGTCTGTCTCCCCATAAAAAGATTTCGCAACAAAAGGTGCCACTTTTTATCCTAGCACCTGCTTCGTACGAAACTTTGTAAAGTTTTATGAAACTTCAGTGCAAAACTTCGCAACGGATGTTGTTATCGGCCGGAAGCGCTTTAGGCGACTTCCTGTTTTGACGGACGCAAAAACTTTAGATTTTCTTCTCATGATCTTAAAAAAAAAAAATTAAGTACTTTATTTGTAATTAAACGTCTATAAAATTAATTTGGAAACATTAATAAATTGACGATCTACATTAACGATAACTTGCACAAATAGCGGAACCGCCTGATCACCCACCTTTTGTTGCGAGCGCCATTAGTTCAATTTCTGTGCGTGAGAATTCTTTGTATTATTTACAAATGATTATATTGAGTATCCACCACTCCCTATCTTGCCCGTGGATGTCGTAAAAGACGACTAAGGGATACAGTACCAGCAGAGGGACATATACGAGCTGAAATGATGATACTGAGTATGAGTGTTATTTCTGTTCATTAATTATATATTTATATAGTCCACCTGATTGTCGTGTGATAACAGAGTAAAAAACCATTTCACCACTCTTTATATCGCTCGTGGATACCGTAAAAGATGCCTGTGGGATATAATATGCATATAATGTCTTTGTAAGAGAAAGAAAACTCTAAATAATTTACCAACCCATCTGACCAACGTGGTATAGCTTAATTACCTTTCCAATGTGGCTCGAGCCGAGTAGTGTGACATATAAGCTGTATAATGAATTACAATTATATCTAATAGTTATTTGTTCTGTATTTTAAAAACGTTTTCTTAGTAGACAAAAGGCGACTTTACTCGAACGAGTTTTATATAGCATTTACGGAGCGTGACGGCTCAGTTTCATTCAATAATTAATTACTGCCATAGTCTATTTTGAGAAATCGTAAAAAAATAATTTGCGTCTTTTTATTCAATATAGTGTATAAAAGCCTGAAAATACCTTCCGTTTTTGCATAGCTTATATTTACTAAATTTTACATATATATTTTATGTCAGACACATGACCCGACATAGCCTGAATGTAATAGTTTTACTGCATAATTTCAATGCACATGTGATTTATATGCTCATAGAGCCCACGTGGGTTCCGCTGTTTAGATGAACTCGTTGAAAATACGTCCGACAGGCACGACGGCAAAATTGCATTATATATGTTTTGTCAGTCATATAGTGGCCAGTGGCCTTTCCGCGGGTGACGGATCAAATCCCCGGTCCAGTCACCCTCAGCTTCGGCTAGGATGAATAGCCCTTCTAAAGAAATTTTCACTTCAAAAGTGTATCCACTTTTGAAGTGAAACCTGTTATAAATGTATGTCCCAACATAACTCATATAATTATGTCCTTCTGGGCTTGAGCCTGCTCTGGAATGGGAAGGAAATTGACCTACTGTACAGATTGGTCAGATGAGTTGTTCTAGAGTTTTATTTCAAGTTTTCCTTCTCTTGCATGAATCTTATTTGCATAATATCTTAATCGTATTTTACGATACCCATGGGCAAGAAAAGGTTGGTGAATTGTATTCTTATTTCATACACGGAAAGACTTTATATTCTTTAAAAGTTCTGACATTATTGTATTAAAACAGTACAGTATATACGTTAGTATGTAACTCGTAAAATATAAGTTTTACGTTCGCTTGAGGCGCACACCTCGTCGCGGTACCGTCGTGAGTTCTGAAAAATGGCCGCCACATCACTGGGAGTGACGGCTGAGATAAAAGTTTTTAAGCAATTTCCTATTCACCCCGGCGCTAAGATGAATAGGTGATGTAATTGCGTGTTCCTTCAAAACTTGCGATATTATCATGTTGTTTTGAAATTCAGACGGGTTTTATTTTATGTATAAGTAACTATATGTTAAAAAAATTACTTAGATATTATGGGTATATAGTTTTGTGTCTTTATAGGTATAATTAGAGTAAGAATATACCGGTTTCAAATAATATTTCTGATATGAAATTATTTCCATTTATCCAATAGTTTTTCCGTGTGGTGACAGAGTAAGAATACAATTCACTACCCGCTCTCTTGCCTGTAGGTGACGTAAAAGACGACTAAGGGATATAATATGTATATAACATCTATGGAAGAAAAGGAAAATTGGAAACATAACCCTATGCCAATACGTCTGGTGGTCGGCCCAACAACGAGGTGACGTGGGTACGGGTGGGTTATGGGCCCGCGCGCCGTCCTTTCATCGCCCCGGACGGCCTGGGCCGCGTGTGCGCTTACCATAGTCCACCCATAAAAAAAAATGCCAATACGTCTGAACAGCGTAGTATAGTATGTCAATTTCCCTCCCACAGTGGAGGAGGCTCGAGCCCAAAGTGGGACGTATATGGACTGAGAAGATGAGGATGATGACGATCCAATGACAAATGACGTGTCGATATAGAGTTTTATTTCGAGTTTTCTTCGTCTTTCATAGATGTTACCTGCATATTAAAGCCCCTTAGCCTTCTTTTACAATACCCGCAGGCAAAAACAGGGGTGTTGATCAAAAACATTTAAATAATCAATACAAATAAATAAAATTGAAGTGTCTGTTTGTTATATCAAAATAATAGGACCATTTACTTTTTTATTTGCTCACACGGTTGTGCACGATAACTATGCCTAAAAATCAGTTTATTTTTTTATCTGTCTGTCTATTTCGGGTAATCTTCAAAATTGCTTAAGCGAATTTGATAATTCTTTACTACTAGGTCTGTATAAGGAGTAATTTAGGCTATTTTTCCTCTCAGAAAAACCATATAAATTTTTGCGACTTTAAACCCGAGGCTATGTCTATTAGTACATATTGGAAATTTAAATCAAGCAACTGGAACCAAAGCGAAGCGAGGGCAGATCGCTAGTATAAAACAAAATTAGGGAAAATATCGTTGTAAGTTTCAAAAACATTGTACCCCAACGATACCTTTACATAACACCATAGTATTACCGCAGGCAGGCTCATGAAAAATTCGACAGCATCATCGTCAGCGAGGTGGAGTAATTAATGAGGTGAGCGCGGACCCTGCGCTCGGCTACAAGGTGCCGTCCGGGGGAAACACTTTTAAAAACTTTACCATCCGCAAATTATTAATAGGTTTCTACGTAGACGCGAATTAGGGATGCCAATATATTTTCTTCTAATTTTTGTCGATAGATTTCTGAATAATTCTGAAAAAAAAATAAACAACGATTTTAACCAGTTTCTCATGGATATCTTTGTATAAACCAGACCAAACTGAAATGGGACTAATCGGGAAGCACAGCTTTGAAATAGAAAATCATCAAAGCCCATTCACCCAGTCAAACGTTCTAAAGTAACAAACATAAAAATCTCCTCGAATTGAGAACCTCCTCCTCATTCGAAGTCGGTTAAAAAAAGCAATAAATTAATGAGGCTTAATATACTATCGCGTATTTTATCGGTTAACATCGTGAAGAAGAAATGTAAATTGCAGAATTGTATATATTTTTACCCTCTGGTGATAAATAAATAAACAAACTATTGTATAAAATACACATTTTAGTAATACAATTATTAATATATACAAAATAAATACATAAATTTGTGTATAATATATATTATCTGGTGTTGGTTACGAATACTACTAACTCTTGTAAATAAAACTACTTTACGGATTTTATCGCATTTGTATTTGGTTTTTGATTGCCCAACGTTTCGAACACTTTGCAGCGTTCATAGTCACTGGCGGACTAAGATGCCTCACGTCCAACAAGTCATCGTTATTACAGAGATTTATAATTATCTACCCGCTACAGAAATTAGTTATTAAATTTTAACCCACATTTTGGTACAAATTTATTGCCAGTATAAGAAGAAAATTATTTAACCAATCATTCTTATCATCTTATCATCATCTTAGTCCGTCCATGACCATGAATGCTGTAAAATGTTTGAAATGTCGGACAATGAAAAATCTAATACAAACGCGATAAAATCTGTGGTTTTATTTACAATGTGTAGTATTCGCGTAAACATCAGAAAACTACCAACTCTTACATCCCTCGTGGGTGTCGTAAAAGGAGTATTACATCGACCAGGGTCAACTCCATTTGATGCTACCTGATCAACAATTTCCGCGGAGTGTTGACATCAGACAGGCGGCCGATCACAAAACTATCGCCAATAACTTTTACAATATGTACATTTGAAAATGACGACGAGGTTGAAAGAGGGATATAGGGTTTTATATCGAGTTTTCCTTCTCTAGCAATCTATTAAATGCATATATCCGTTAATCGTTTTTACGATACCTACAGATAAGAGCGTGGGTATTGAATTGTATACCTACTCCGTCAACACATGATATTTCTTTAGACAACCATCTTTTATTTATCTACTCCCTATATTCCCAATTATCCGTGTGGTTACGGAGTAAGAATATAATTCACCACCCCTTCTCTTTCCCGTGGGTATCGTAAAAGGTGACTAAGGGATATTTTGTGCATATAACTACTGTCCAAGAGAAGGAAAACTCGAAATAAAACCCTATACTAACCCGCTTGACCAGCGTGGTATGGTAGGTTAATTTCACTCTGAATGTGGAGGAGGCTCGAGCCTAGTAATGGGACGTAAATGAGTTTAGATGATGTAGATATTCCCAATATCGATAATATTTGTCTCCTCACTAAAGTACAGTAACACCTTGCAACGATGAAAAAATTAAGAAAGAAAGATTTTTAAAAGTCAGCGGCGTCGGGCGAGTTAGTGCCGCCACATTAATTCGAGTGCCGATTATTTCGACTGACGCTGATAGGGAATTGCACCTTAAACTTGAGGCTGACTGACGCCTCTTTGTTATTTGCTTGTAGTATAGGCTTTCATATCAAAAACAATAATAAGATAGTTAAGACATAAAAAATGTCAAAGCAAAATCGAGTTTGTGCCTTTCCAAATTACGAATAAAATTATTTTACCGACTTATGTATGCCCGTGGGCATGAACGTTGAAAAGTATTACATACGCCATTACATCATTTTGGAAAAGAGCAAATATATTACACTGCTTTTTTTTTTTTTTTTGGGGGCTGGGTTGCGGTCGGCGCGCTCACGCACCACTCCGTCCGGGGCGACAGAGGGGCATAAGCACGCAACTCCCGCAACCCACCCACGATGCACGTCGCCTTCGTCGTTGGGCCAACCACCGGAGCAGGGTTACTTGACATCAGTGGTCGGCCGACGGAATACTCCCTATTGGGGTACCCTCCCATCGACCGACGCCCCCCCTCGGGGAGGACGTCGGTCTCTCCTCACGCGGTCGGCCTCTCGGCGGGTGACGGATTAATTCCCTGGTCACGTCACCCGCGGCCTCGGCTAGGGCGGCATGAGGCGCAGGTATTGACGCCTACGACGCCCCAGTCGCCGGCGGCGGATCGCCTCACCGAGGCTGCGCTCCTTACGGAGGCGATCCGCCATCTCAAATATATTACACTGCTAGGCCGATATTAACCAAACATAGCTAAGAAGGACCACTGTAAGGAAACTGGCTTCCAAACGAAAAAGAACCGCATGGTAATCGGTCGATCCGTTTGAAAGCTATGATGTCACATACAGACACCCATACACAGACAGACAGACATCATCATCTTTCATTTCGGCTCATATACGTGCCACTGCTAGGTTCGAGCCTCCTCCGTAACAGAAGGGCAATTGTATTTACTAGAACATGCTGGTCGAACAGATTGGTATAAGGTTTTATTTCGAGATCGAATTTATTTTGCACAGATGTTATATGCGTATTATATCCCTTAGTCGTCTTTTACGACATCCAAGGGCAAGATAGTTAGTGGTGAATTTTATTATTACTCCGTCACCACACAGACAGACAGACAACGACGTCTTTATAACACCCCTCTTTTTGCGTCGGGATTTAAAAAGTTTGAAAGACCATGTGTGGCATATTATTTGATGCTATATGTAAACCAATTGAATTTGGACAAAGACTAACTCAGGTCACAAGACAGATTGTTTAGTTAAAAAGTACAAGAGTAAGTAAGGGTCGACAAATCAGTGTCATTTATCGTCGACTGAGTTTTCAATTTGTGTTGTCTCACCGTAAGTGCTCGCTTTATTTGTACACTGTGTTATTGTACATTCATGTAAGAAGATCATGCATTGTGACTTTTATTTTACTACTCATTGAATTAAAAATAAACGTAAATAAGTGCTGAGATATGTATGTTAACCTATTAATAAAACAGAGATAGATCATAAAAGACGATATAGTTTGTTGATTGAACTGTAGGTACCTTGAACACCTTGCAAAGCTTTCTCTATTTGCCTCTGTTATAAGCAGCTACATAACTTTTTCTGTTTGCCATAAAATTTTTTATGTGTTCGTGTGTATGGTGTGCTCTTTTAACTTTATTTCAAGTCATCATCATCTTGCTCTTATCCCAATTACATAGGGTCGACGCAATATGTCCTCTGTTTTGACATATTGTAAAAAGTTTCGGCAATGACTTTTATGACCGGCCGCCTACCTGACGTCAACCCTCAAAATCGTTGACCCAAATGGTACCAGATGGAGTTGGTCCGGGTCAATCTAGGGCTCTTAGTCGTCTTTTACGACACCCACGAGTTAAGCAAGGGTTGGTAGTATTCGAAGCCGCTACCACACAGCAACTTTACTTCAAGTTCACTTTTAACTTTACTTCAAGTGTAGTTGAATATTGTTATTTTCATGAAAAATAATGATAATGAACTATAATAGTACCGCTTGGCAGCTATGTTGGGAATGGCAGTTGGTGTTGTGAGTTAGCTCAGCAGAGCGCTGCCTACCTCTGGTGCTCGTGGCGTTGCAATACCGCCTCCACTGTTTTGTATATGATAGTTAAGTGCATCTGCCGTGAGCTACATACACTAATGATAATTTATCTGTTCACATCGCAACGTCTCGTGCGTTTCGAGTTGGAATTTTGTGAAACATTTCAAACGAAAACTTTTAACGTACAATATAATTTATTAGGACTAAAATCGTTTTTGTGTTGATTAGAAACAGAAATGTGATTATTTTATAAAACATACCAAGTGTATTTTCTTATCGGACTACATAGAGATCACTGTTGATTTGGGCTTATCCAAAATATGGCAAATCAGAATATTACTAGCGTGTTACGGGGTCGTCGATGGGAATGCATCCCAAAAGTGTAACCTGTCGGCTACCAATGTCAAGGAATCATAACAGTGGTCGTTCCGATGACGAGGAGGAAAGAACATGTGGATTAACGCTCATTACAGCCACCCGGCACCCGACCAGCACCACCTCGTCGCTTGGTATCTACTCCTGGCCGATAAGTGGTCCATGGGTGAAATCATCAAACTTTGGCCGGTTCGGCATTCTAGTTTTTTATGTTATTTTATAATATTGTTATCCTTGTTTTTTTTCTTTTTGTGGGTGGGCTGCGGTCGGCCTGCCTCCGCACCACTCCGTCCGGGACGACAGAGGGCCTTAAGCACGCAACTCCCGCAACCCACCTGAAAACCACGTCGCCTTCGTCGTTGGGCCGACCATCGGAGCAGGGTTACTTGACATCAGTGGTCGGCCCGACGGAATACCCCCTACGTGGGGTATCCTCCCATCCACCGACGTCCCCCCCTCGGGCAGGACGTCGGTCTTTCCTCACACGGTCGGCCTCTCGGCGGGTGACGGACTAATTCCCCGGTCACGTCACCCGCGGCCTTGGCTAGGGCGGCATGAGGCGCAGGTATTGGCGTCTACGCCACCCCAGTCGCCGGCGGAGGATCGCCTCATCGAGGCTGCGCTCCTCACGCAGGCGATCCGCCGCCTCCTTCCGCGAGATCACTGTCTCGCAGAAGGCTGTGACCGCGTCCCAAATAATATTGTTATCTTACGTAAGCTATTCTGTATAAATTTGTACTTAAAACAACAACGGGCAATGGAAGGCAAGCGTGTGCGTTACACGTGGCCACCGAGAGTTGCCCGATCGCCCTCCGCGGTCTGGCCTCGGGCGAGGCGCTCTGGAATACTAATTGTTTTGAAAGAATACTAATCGCTCGAGGATAGGTCGTGCTTTTCGTATGCCTGGTAGCTCTAATGAGCTCTGATCTTGGTTGCACGTCAACATTTCGTCGCCCTGTATGGAACGATTGGAGTTACCAGGCTGACAAACAAAGAGAAAAATATTGCTTATTTCTTATCTAGTGCTTCAGCCAATTTTTTCTACTATCACGGGAAATGATATTACTATCATGATAATTGGAACTTTCCGTGTGGTGAAAGAGTAAGAATACAATTCACCACTCCCTATATTGCCCATGGATGTCGTAAAAGACGACTATCTTTCTTGCACATAACATTTGTGCAAGGGAAGGCAGACTCAAAATGAAACCCCATACCAACATGTCTGACCAGCTTGATATAGTAGGTCAAATGCCTTCCCATTGTGGAGGAGGCTCAAGACCAACAGTTGGACGTATGTGGGCTGTGATGATGGTAATGATGATAATTGGAAAGCAGTAGATGTGGTCTTTTTTTAGGGATTATAATTTTACTATACTCCGTTCTAACTATTCCAGGATATGAAAGGATAGTGTGGAACCATAAATTTTGCCATATTATTTATTTTTCTTGTCCGTGTAGTGACGGAGTAAGAATACAATTCACCACTCCCTATCCTATCCGTGGATGTCGTAAAAGATGACTGGATATAATATGCATATAACATCTATACAAGAGATGAAAAATATTTGAAATGAAACCCTGTACCAACACGTCTGACCAGCGTGGTATAGTAGGTTAATTTCACTCCTACTGCGGAGTAAGCTCGAGCCCAGCCGTGGGTCGTTAACGAGCTGTGATGATGATGATGATAATTCCTATCACGGGTCACGGGAACTAATTTTTACATTTCGTACTCTCAAAATCAAATTTATTTACATATGATAGATTATACATATGCCTCTAAACGATGCTAATATAACGTCTAAACTTAAAAAGCTTTCTTCATCCCTTATCGGCGCCCAATAACTTAATATAAAGTATAAAGGTAGCAGTTTGATAATGTCGTAAAAGGTCCGCAGTCATCTTGAGATCGCGTAAACCTCTCACGAGAGGGCGCTCAAATAATCCCGACAATAAAGAAAAATTCCAGCCCTCTTTATGAAGAGGTAAGTCCTTGGCAAATTGCGAACAGTAAAATGAGTAGAGTCGAAAAAATAAGATTGTCACTATAGATTTATTGTAGGTAAGCACAAACATATGTAGCTCGCGAGAACCTTGTAATATTTTACTGGAAGGTTAGGTTTTCTTACCAGGAATGATACAATGGGCATGGACTAGTTTTATCCAAATGGAAAAATAATTTTACCCAGATCTATTAAAACTAGAAATAATCCGGATAAGCACAAATTCGGATATTTGGCCTATTCAAACTAAAGGAAATTTAAAATTTAATCAGAATTCGGACAATTAAAATAACTATGTCTAAATGACGAGCAAAATAACGTAATCACCTCGCTTAGCTGATCGCAATAAACGTTGTGTTTTACCCAGGAGACTGCTGCTGCCGCTATCTTGGTTTTCATTTGTTTGATGTCTTTTTTGTTTGTGGTAGGCTATGATTTGGATACACTCCGCCTAATCTATCCGGGATGACAGATGAGTGGCGTGTAGTCCCATAACCTACCGTATTCCCTCTCCATCGCAGGGTCGACCACTGTTCAAGGAATTGGTAAAAAAGCATCCCCTTCGATGCACTGGCAACGAGTTAGTGTTACCGGGGCGTCGCCCTCACACGATAAGAATGAGAATGGTGGACTAATCCCCGGTCTGTCCACCCCCTTTCTGCGGTTGTTTGACGGCAATGGGAGAGTAATAAATAATGATATTTCATATTCTTAATATAGATTAAAAGGTCATAGGACCACATGAAGAAATTAATATGCTTTTTGTTTTTTATTACTAACAGTGGCAAACGAGCAAACAGTACACCTGATGGTAATTGTTGCTGCCGCTCATGGACCTTTGCAAGGCTGCTGCCTACCGCGAAGAAAGTAAAGGGAGTGTGGACGTGTGCAATGAAGTTCAGTGAAACTAACGGCACCACCAAAATCCACCACACGCAAACATCCTCAGGAATTTGGGCTGCCGGCTCTCTCACTCACCGAACGAAGTGCAGTAACAAATTACTACTACTGAGACGTCGATTTTCTGCGAGCGTGGTACTACCTCGGAGAGACTAGCTCGCGACTGTAGAGAGATAACTGTCAACAGTGTGGTCCTACCACGTTAGACACGAATTAACTAAAAAAAATATGAATAGTGACAACGAGTCTCTATGGTATTTTCTGTCCATCTTCTTCCGTTGAATGTAACAGACGAGGCCAGTGCAGGTAAGCGATGGTATAAGTGGATTGCTTTTCTGCTTTACATACAGATATCACAGATATTTTGTGCAAATGGACGAGCGGGTCGTACGGTGCACTTGTGTTATGACGCTATGTCGTTACAATACCCCATGATTTATTACAATTTTATTTGTACAAACGTTGTCAGATTTTGTATGGAGATTATATGATATGTTTAACTTGTATATTATACTAATACGATATGTAATTTCTTGCTTAATTTTCTGCTTTATTTATGTGAGAATTAGATCTTTTTAATGATTACTTCTCTTCTGTGTGCTGACGGGGTAAGAATTTAATTTACCCCTTTTCCTACCTATGGGTAAGTTGAGGACTAAGTGACATAATATACGAAAAACATCAATGCAAGAGGAAGAGAACTTGATAATAATATATAATCCTATGCCTACACGTCTCACCAGCGTGGTATAGTAGCCCAAATTCCCTCACATAACAGAGGAGGCTCATGCCCAATAGTGGGACATATATGGGCTGAGATGATGATTACTTCCCCTCCGTGTGGTGACGGAGTAAGAATACAATTCACCACCTTTCTTTCCCGTGGATGTCATAAAAGACGACTAAGGGATTATATGCATATAACATCTATACAGGAGAAGAAAACCTCGAAATAAAACCCTGTACTCTCTGACCAAGCGAACAGGGAGATAGATGAGCTGAAACGATGATGATGATGATGATATTATATCCCTTAGTCGTCTTTTACGACTCCGATGGACAAAAGGTGGTGGTGAATTGTATTCTTACTCTGTTGCTACAAGGGAAAAAGAATAATATTAAAAGAATAATAGAAAATAGGTTTATAATTGCATTCCGAAAAGTTTATAGCAAGAAAATATTCAAAATAGCGATGTTCAGAGTACAGCTGTGGTCGTATAAATATTTATTTGGAGAATAAACTACTACACAATATTATATTTTATATATTACGACTCTCCGTGTGGTCAAGGAGTAAGAATACAGTTCACCGCCCCCTTGTCCGTGTATGTCGTAAAAGACGACTAAGAAGTAGAAGAAGTATGTAACATATCGATAACATCGAAGCAAGAGAAACAAAACTCGAAATAAAACTCTATATCCATAAGTCTGACCAAAGCGGTATTTTTTTTTTTGTGTGGGGGCTACGGTCGGTGCACTCCTCGATCGCTCCGTCTGGGGCGACACAGGGACGTAAGCACATACACCCGTAACCCAACCGTAAGACCCGTCACCTTCGTCGTTGGGCCGACCACTGGAGCAGGTGACTTGACGTCAGTGGTCGACCCGACGGAATACCCCCCCGGAGGAGTACCCTCTCACGCGTTCGGCCTCTCGGCGGGTGACGGACTAACTCCCCGGTCACGTCACCCAAACGACCATAGTCGTATAGTAGGTCAAATTCTCTCCCATAATGAAGGAGGCCCGAGCCCAACAGTGGGACGTATATAAGCTGAGACTATAATATTACAAGAAAGCAGGAGTCAGTGAATCGTGATCGTTTTGGCGTACGACCACAGCTATGTCTTCAAAATGTCTATGTTGAATAAATACTTGTTTCATAATTATTAAGCGCCATTTTTTTTTTATGTCCCAAAATTTAGTTTTTTAATAGACTTCTTATTTGTAATCTATTTTCAACTTAAATAGCTCGTGGATGCTTGACAGAAAGAAGGGTGTCGAAAAAACAGTGATGACTTGTCGAGAAATTGGACAAAATCTGGACTTTTCTGATATCTACTACTATCTACTAGTTGCTCAACGAATTTACGTGGAATTCACATATGCGACTAGCCCCCAAAGATGTTAATTACAAAATGAAACTGTATTTCAAATTTATATTTGAAACGTTTTAAATAAATTTTCTTTTTATTTATTTATTTAGAAAATACATAATAAATATAGTATTCTCTTTAGAAGCTTTTCACAGTTATTCATTATTGTTATCTCACTACATGATACCAAGGTGTACAATAGATCTGTCAGTATAATCCTGATAAATGAAAGATAATTCCAAGGTACAGGGGAGATCACTAGAGAGCCCACTTCACAAAATAATATCTTTATATCCCCATTCATCATAGGTTTAAATCTCTATGATTGATAGATTTTATTTGAAACTAGCAACCCGCCCTCGCTTCGCTTCGGTTATAGGTTATAGTCGTTTTACCCGCGTAGTTCCCGTTCCCGTGGGAATACCGGGATAAAATATAGCCTAGTTTACGCCCTGATATTATGGCTTTCCATTGGTGAAAGAATTTTTGAAATCGGTCCAGCCGTTTTGAAGATTACCCAGAACAAACAGACAGACAGACAGACAGGCAAAAATTTTTTAATTGCTATTTTAGGCATAGGTGTCGTGCAAATAACCGTGTGAGCATGAAAAAAGCCTATTATTTTGACATTACAAACAGACACTCCAATTTTATTTATTGGTATAGATTTGAAGTGTGGTTACAATATTGCACAGACGGCGTAGTGCTTGAGAGTGGCGTCTACCGTGTATCGTGGGTTCGGTTCCCATGTAGGATGATTCGTTGTTCGATCCACGTATTGTGGTTCTGTGTCTGGATTTAATTTGTGTTTGTTAATTGTATGTTCGTAAAGTTTCTGGCCTTCTCACACGGTCTACTTCTTTAATTTCGGCGTTGTCTTTTAATGAAGAACGAGAATGACAAGAAAGAAGATGATGATTTTGAATTCATCATCATCATCATTTGCCTGCTCTTATCCAAATGACTTGGAATCGAATTCAGTCTAGCCACCGGCTATAGACAGATGACCGTCGACATTGTAATCCTACCACATCTATAATATCAAGCTGGTCTGAAGAGAGTTAGTTAAGGGTCTTTTTTCCGGACCCGGGATTTAATCCCGCATCCGCGGAGAGGTTAGCCTCGCAACGGCGATCGTCATCCCAGGGGGTCGTCGATTGGAGAGGGTACTCCCTCGGGGTATTCCGTCGGATTGACCACTGAAATCAAGGCACTCTGCACCGGTGGTCGGCCCAACGACGAAGGCGACGTGCTTTATGAGTGGGTTACGGAGCCGCGCGCCGCCCCTCTGTCGCCTCAGACGGAGTCGGGCGCCGGGTGGTCTGACCGTAGCCCACCCCAAAAAAAAGGGTTTTATTTCCAGTCTTCCTTCTCTTGCCTAGTCGTCATATGCATATTTTATCCTCTAGTCGTCTTTTACGACATCCATGGGCCAGATAAGTAGTGGTGAACTATATTCTTATTTCATCACCACACGGAACATTTTTCGTCTTAATTTTGAGAATTATAAATTCATAATTTCATCAGCTATCCTCCTCCATAATAGGAGTGTAAATAACCTACTATAACCACGCTGGTCAGACCTGTTGGCATAGGATTTTATTTCGGGTTTTGCTTCTCTTGCATAGATGTTATATACATGTTTAATCCCTTAGTCGTCTTTTACGACACCCATGGGCAAGAGAGGGGGCGGCGAATTGTATTCTTACTCCGTCGCCACACAGATAATTTATAAATTAGGACTTGTGATTTAAAAAACACATCGTTCCTTTATCTATAAGTAGAAGTCGTACCTGCTGACCCTAGATTTATACTGAAATTACCCTGGTACCCACAATGATTCCATAAACGCTTTCAAGTATAATAAGATTAGCTTAAACCATTCGTCTGGCCAGGCTCTGGACGGAGAGACTGTGGTACGTACCACAAGATGTTAGCGGAATCCTTGTCGTACTCGTACTTAATGTCCAAACCATTCCTGTGTGGCTTGGACTAAAATTCAAATATTTTATTGCATTTATATGTACAATTTGATGTTACAAATATTTTACAGGTCAACATGAACCCTGTCAGGGTACAGCAAGTACGAAGTTAAAATTGTCATTTTCTATGTTACCTAATAACATAGAAAATGACAATTTTAACTTCGTCTAACTAGTCTAAATAATTTATTGTACATACGAAACTAAAATATAATATCAATCAATGTAATATAATGTAATTAATATCATGTAATGATTAATATCATCTGGTGCCGTCTGTATAATTACATTCCCAAGGAGGCTTGATGTCAAGAAAAAGGCGGCCAGTAAAAAAACTATTGCCAATAACTTTTGCAATGTGTACGATTGAAGACTTAGACGTCGATTTTTCTATGTGGTAAAACCATACTATCGCCAGACTTCTGTCTATAGCCGCGGTCCATCCCTCTGGGATTATGCCACACTCTCGTAGAAAATCGACGTTTGAGTAGTAACAATTTGTTATTGCACTTCTGTCGGTGAGCGAGAGGAGCGGGAGCCCAAATTTCTGAGGGTGTTTGCTTGTGGTGGGATTTGGAGATGCCTTTAGTATCACCGAACCGAACCTACGATACTAGGTCCTACAGGTCGGTATCTTAGACATTGTCATTTATGCCGTAGAATCAGTCAATTTGTTTACTACGCCATGCTGGCAAGACGGGTTAGCGCAGAGTTTTGTTTGGAGTTATCCTTTTTCAGAAACATTATTAAATTACATCCAAAGTTTTATAATAGCAAAGGAATGGGTTTCCATGTGGTAACTGAGTAAGAATCCAATTCACCACTCTCTATCTTGCCTGTCGATGTCATAAAAGACGACTAAGGGATATATATATGTATATATATATATATATATATAGCAATAAAGACTTGACAGAGAACCCTATACCTGTCTGTATGTCTAACCAGCATGGCATAGTGGGTTCATTTGCCTCCTATTGGGGTGGAGGCTTGGCCTAGCAGTGGGGCGTGTATGAGAGGATCTATCTATATGCTTAAATAAATTGAAGGCATTTCGATTACAACTTGGGTCTTCATTTTAAGGTGTGCTCACACTCGCGGGCTCCGTTAAGATTAGTAGCGCAGCTACTCTGAGACGACTTTATTAGCCCCGCCACTTACATTCGATCTGGGGTAAAGAAAGTACTTTTTCCATTGCAGCCGACACATCACTGAAAATACCATTTAAATTATTAACATCCAAAAAGAATTTATCGTTATAGAACATATTTTAATTGTAGAAGAATAAAATCATATATATTTATTACTTCCTTAACTTTATTGTATAAACATTATATTTTAATATACAAAAAGAATATATTTCTGAATAGCGACTATGAATATTGTCAACCCTTACTTGCTGGGTGTCGTAAAGGACGACCGTCTGGTCAACAACTAAATTGCCAAGGAGTTTGACGTCAGTCAAGCAGCCGGTTATAAAACTAAAGCTTATAACTTTTGCAATATGTCAGTACAATGGAAATGGAGTACACATTGCGTCGGCTCCAAGTAATTGGAATAGGAGCAAGTTGATGATGATAATGATGAAATAAAATAATAATTGAAAAAAACATACTAGAAATAATTTCTTTCTCCATTAAACATTAACAAGTTTATAAATAGTACTTTCATCGATGTTCAATATGACAGACTTGTCTATAAAGAGCGGGAAATATATTTGTCATAATCAGCAGACGGGTTGATGACCGCAATTAATGTTATCGGAGCGCTGTGGCCCATTCTCATTGCGATATCTTAATCGGCTTTTACAATACCCATGGTAAAGTAAGGTCTTTAATCCGTCACTATATTGGGAGTAAACAGTATAACTATAGCTTCATAATTAGTAGTTACGTTAACAAGTCTGTGTCGTAAGCAATGGAAAAGCGCGCTCCACGATCGAGAGCTTACAGTGGCAAAGTTAAGACGCAGTTATAGACATCGGACAATTAAATTCACCTCAAAAGTGACATGAACTTTGGCTCGCTGCAAACACTGATAAGTAGGGGTTATTTTATTACACAGACACAGTAACAGAAAACTATCGTTCATCTTAAAACTGTTTCTAGCTTGAATTAAGAGTTTCATTTAGAAGAAGAATGGCCATTATTAATAATTGTATGCTATCAAAAACATAACTTGTAAAAAAATCAAGTCTCAGTTTCACTCAGTTCTTCTGGCTTATCTAGAAAACTGGACCAAAATTCAAAATGTTTTAGATTTTTTCCATTTATAAACTTAACTTTTCCGTGTGGTGACGGAGTAAGAATACAATTCACCACCCCCTCTTAAACCCGTGGGTTTCATAAAAGAAAACTCGAAGAAAAACCGTATATCAACCTGTCTGACAAGCATGGTATTATAGTAAGATCAATTTCCCTCCTATTATGGAGGAGGCCCGTGCCCAGCAGTGGGAAGTATATGAGTCGAAATGATGATACACTGAACACTAATTGTATTCTAAATTTGAATTTTGATGATCAGTCAGTGAGTGAATGACAAAATTAAGAAATTTTGACTGGTGATATTATTCGGTAAGTACGAGTTCAAATTAAATAAAATTTGAAATACACCGTGTTTATACATTGCTTGCTTGGTTAAAGGAAATTAGTGCTTCTCAGTTTATCTACTCGAGAAAAGGATGGTACGGCTGTGCCGCTTTTTTCTCGACTTTGAGGCAGATTAGAATATATAAGACCAGCAAATACCCGTAAGTTTACGCTCGTAGATCTTGTTTCCGATAATAAAGTTATTGTAGCGGCTGTGATGAAAACTCTGTTGAGTGATCGAAATAATAATGGAAACTATATACTTGAATATTAAGCCGCTTATGTAGTAGAACCACCATTTTGAGGCCGCGGATGACGTGACCGGGGAATTAGTCCGTCACCCGCCGAGAGGCCGACCGCGTGAGGAAAGACCGACGTCCTCTCCGAGGGGGGGACGTCGGTCGATGGGAGGGTACCCCAAGTAGGGGGTATTCTGTCGGGCCGACCACTGATGACAAGTAACCCTGCTCCGGTGGTCGGCCCAACGACGAAGGCGACGTGGTGTTCGGGTGGATTGCGGGTGTTGCGTGCTTACGCCCCTCTGTCGCCCCGGACGGAGTGGTGCGAAGAGCGCGCCGACCGCAATCCACCCCAAAAAAAAAAAAACAGAACAACCATTTCGACAGTCGTCTATCAGCCACGGGACACTCCGTCGACGACGATATCTGAGTGGTAGCAATTTGTTAGTGCACTTCGTCTGGTGAGTGAGAGAGCCGGCAGCCCAGCTTTCTGAGGATGTTTGCGGTGGGTTTAGGTGATGCCTTTAGTATCACCGAACCTCATTGCACGCATTCACACTCCCTTCACTTTCGCCATGGCCTAGAAAAAGGTCCATGAGCAGCAGATCACTTACCATCAAGGGTGCTGTTTGTTCGTTTGCCACTAACAGGAATAAATGAAACGATACTACATATTAGTAGTACAACATATTAATATTAGAGTTATAATTTAATCTCTTGTATACAGTTAATTAACTCAACTAACATAAGCACTAAATTCGTGACCTTGACGAAAGTTATTAACTTTGTGCCCGCTACTCAAGTTACCGCTACTCGCGAACGAAGCATCAATATTTTTATTATTGAAGCAATTTCAGTGGAATAAAATATGTCATCGAAGCTTTAGTACGCTTAAGTGGCAATGGGCAGGCCACATCGTTCGACGAACCGACAACCGCTGGGGAAGAAAGGCTGTCGAGTGGTGACCACGTATCGAACGACGCAGTGTAGGACGCCCCCCCACTAGATGGATCGAGGTCCTGGTGAAAGTTGCTGGGCGTCGTTGGATGCAGGTGGCACAGGACCGCACTTTGTGGCATAACATGAGGGAGGCCCACGTCCAGCAGTGGACGGCGATGGGCTGAAATTATGTAAATATGTCATTAATGAATATCAAACTGTATTATCAAGAGCGCTTATAGTTATTCGTTACAAAGCTCTATCAACTACTGAATTATTATGGAGATCGTAAGCAGCTCAATATTAAGTACATATAATAAATATATCTATTTTTACGGATTTTCTAACACTTAATAGCGTTCTTGGTTACGGGTGGACTCGGATATCTCATGTGCAAAAAGTCATCTTTATTACAGAGCTATTATATCTACCCGCTACAGAATTAGTTTTCAGTGTTTATGGTCACGGGAGGATATCCCTTCAAGAAAATAAATTCATATAAATATGAAAATAGATTCGTTAAATAGTTTTAATTCGAACAATCGCTTAAACATCAGAAATCATTAGATATGTTCTTTTTCTTATGTAATGGCAATAAGCTACAATCATGAACTATTCTAGCTAGTGCCAGTGTCGAATTATAATATTTATTCTTCACGTTTTCAATCTCTGTATTTTAGTCATAGCCGTTATCATTCATTAGATGCTGACAACTAAATCATGGTTCTTTAGGAAATTTTGGCAGAATATGAAAATGCACGCAATTCTCTCATTTATCATATTTAATACATTTTAGTATTTATTTGCATTATATCACACAAAATATCAACAAAATTATTCAATATAAACACTAAAATACTAAAATCCTTACTATCCTTATCCTTATCCTTACTAATATTATAAATGCGAAAGTAACTCTGTCTGTCTGTCTGTCTGTCTGCTACGCTTTCACGTCTAAACCACTGGACCGATTTTGATGAAATTTGGTACAGAATTGGACTAAAGCTTGAGAAAGGACATAGGCTACTTTTTATTGCGAAAAAATGGGTATATGGGGTTGAAATAGGGGATGACATTTTGTATGGAAATTCGTCATTTTCGATGATAGAACCACGAATCTTTGTATTATGGTACTTGATAATAATTAAATAAATATTCGTTCAAGCGTTTTGGAAATTTCATTTACATGGGGATGAAATTCAACCCCTAAAATACCAAAAAGCATACAGCCGAAACCACTGGGCCTAGAAACGTATTTTTTTTTTTTACACCATCACATTTCTTGGGCTGCACGAGCACTAGCAAAGGATTTTTGGAAATTCACCCCTTAAGGGGGTGAAAAGCATATAGTCTTTCACGTCTAAACCGATTTTGATGAAATTTGGTACAGAGATGGACTAAAGCTTGAGAAAGGACATAGGCTACTTTTTATCGC
Source organism: Lymantria dispar (assembly GCA_032191425.1). Taxonomy (NCBI): domain Eukaryota; kingdom Metazoa; phylum Arthropoda; class Insecta; order Lepidoptera; family Erebidae; genus Lymantria; species Lymantria dispar. The sequence goes on from CM063448.1 coordinate 35,457,973, forward strand.
GAAAAAATTAGTATAAGGGGTTGAAATAGGGGATGACATTTTGTATGAAAATTCGTCATTTTCGATGATAGAACCACGAATCTTTGTATTAAGGCACCTAATAATAAATAAATAAATATTCGCTCAAGCGTTTAGGAAATTCCATTTACATGGGGATGAAATTCAACCCCTAAAATACCAAAAAGCATACAGCCGAAACCACTGGGCCTAGAAACGTATTTTTTTTTACACCATCGTATTTCTTGGGGTGCACGAGCACTAGCAAAGGATTTTTGGAAATTCACCCCCTTAAGGGGTTGAAAAGCATATAGCCTTTCACGTCGAAACCACTTAACCGATTTTGATAAAATTTGGTACAAATATGTACTAAAGCTTGAGAAAGGATATAAGGCTACTTTTTATCGCGAAAAATAGGTATAAGGGGTTGAAATAGGGGAAAGTATTTTCTTTTTACATCGTCTTATTTCTTGGGGTATACGAGCACTAGCAAAGGATTTTTGGAAAATCACCCCCTGAAGGGGGTGAAAAGCGTATAGACTAAACTATTAGTGCTAGGAACGTAAAACTTTCTATGCAATTCTCTTTCTTTTGTTGTGAGTTCTAAGAAATTATTTTATTAAAATCAACTCCTAAAGGGGTGCAAAATATATAGCCGAAATCATTAGGCCTAGAAACATGGAATTTTGTATAAAGTTGCTTTTCTTGGGGAAAGAGAGATTTTTGCAATTTTAGCCCTAAGGGGGTGAACAGCGTTTAACCAAAATCACTGAGTCTACGAAGGATCATTTTAGTACAGGCTTTCTTGGATTACCCCAAGATTTTCTTAGTGCTCACTTACCAAGCACTATGAAAAAATTTTTGGCAAGGATAAGCGAGCTCTAAAAAAGAATTTTTGGAAATTCAACCCCTAAGAGGGTGAAAGTGTATAGCCAAAGATACTGAGCCTAAGAATGTGAAATTTTGTATACCGATCGGTTATTTGGGGTAAGCACTCACTAAGAAACAATTTTGGGCTGCCCCAAAAGGATAATACGCATATAGTCGAAGACACCCAGCCAATGATATATCATCATTATCTTGCGCTTATCCTAATTACTTTGGATCGACGCGATATGTAGGTACTCTTCTGCCATCGTAGATATATTGCAAAGGTTCCAGCAACATTTTATGACCTGGCGGACGACATTGTTGGCCAGACGGCATCACCAATTGGTCCAGGTCGATGTAAATCTTTGTCTTAGTAGTATTTTGCGACACCCACGAACAATGAAAGCGTGGTAATATTTCTAGCAGCTACCAGACAGTAAGTTACAATCAAGATATTATTCCAATTTTCTATCTCTACAAATAAATCAATTTCAAGTGTCTGTTTGTCTATCAAAATAATAGGTTTTATTTATGCTCACACAATACGGTCCAAATTTTTTTGTCTGTCTGTCTATTCGTTACAGGTAATCTTCAAAATGGCTGGACCGATATTGATTACATTTTACCATCAGGTCTACCAGGCGTATATAAGGAATAACTTAAACTATATTTTATCCCAGGCTATATTTTATCCCGGTGTGGCTGGAGCAACCTTGAGAATTAGGTCGATTTTAAAATTATTTCACTAATGGAAAGCTATTTTTAAGCCAGTAACATATTTAAGCTATTTTTATCCTGATATTCCTACGGGATCGGGTACAATGCCGGTGAAATCACGGGAATTTAATGGTTTTAAAAATTAATTCACTAATGAAAAGCTATATTATCAGTGAATAACATATAAAGGCTATTTTCATCCCAGTATTTGCCCGGGAACGAGAACTAAACCAGGGGATGTCGACCAATTTTTAAAATTCTTTCACCAATGGAATGCTACCTATGTTATCAGCGAGTAACATAATTTTTATCTCTGATATTTCTGGGATTTATATTTTTTTTTTCACCCATGTAAATTTATAATATCAGCGAGTAACATAGGCATTATTTATCTCGGTATTGGCATGAAAATGGGGTCTACGTGAATGAAACTGCGGGTGTTTGATTGATATAATTTTTTTTTTCACCAATGGAAAAGTACGTTATCAGAGACTAAGGAAAGGCATATTTATCATCGTATTTGCACGGGAATCTGAACTATAAGGCTGGAAGTAATATTCAAATGTGAAAGTTTTTGAAGATATTTGGATGTTTGTTACTCAATCATGCTTAAACTGTTGAGCAGATTTGGATGAAAATTGACACGTAGATAGAGTATTTCTTAAATTAAGAAATGTAATACTTTTTATGCCGATAATATTCTTTGCGATAATAGTTCAATATTCAAGTAAATTTTACGCGGGCGAAGCCGCGGGCAAAAGCTAGTAATAAATAAAATTTTAAAGCGCTACATGATATTTTGACATTCTCGTCAAAATTCCATTAGGTATATTTATTTTTATTGTTAGCGCCTGTCTTAAAATTTCAAATAAGAAATAAGATACGAAAACATTATCCTCAATTACTTAATACATTTTCTTATCCACCTGCCCGATATAGCAATAAGTTAAATGCCCCGGTCCATATAAAAGAGCCTTGCCATTGTCCACGAGAAAAATGTCGTATTTTTTGTATAAGATAGCGTTGAACCAGTGGTGAGGCTATTGTCTATTGTTGTGAGGCTGTTGTTGAAATTAACTCGGTCTAGACGGATCTTATGAGATAGTTTAATGATTTATTGGTTTTAAAGTGTTTATTTTTCAGAATAAGATGATATAACCTTTTTATTACAAACTATCTTTTGCCCACGACTTTCTCCGCGTAGAAGTTTACGTTCTAATAGGATTTTTTTTTACGTTATTAATGTTGTTATCTTTATATATATATTTCTTGTGTACGTGTGTAACACATATACAAGAAATATATATAAACTCATTTGCAAAAAAAACGGGCGGTTTTGATTTTCATTCATATTTAAAAAGATACAATACCAAAAAGGTTTCAATCGTTTGTACACGTTACTGGCCGGTTTTAAAAATGCTGTGGTATTTAAAAAAGTACGTTCTAAATTCAATTTTTCATTTGATGTTCATTTTTACAGAAAACCCCTTTTTATCCTACATTTTTGGCGCGAAGTTCCAGAAGTTAACATCGACTTTCATAACTTTTATTCAATTTTTATCGATTAATTTCATATCCTTGACTGTCAAAGCTTTATTTAATGCTGTTTGGCTGTATCAAAAATGGTAGATAAAGTGGTAAAAGCTACCAAAATTATCGCGCTGCTTGAAGAGGGTTGCAGCCAATGTTTCGTGGCTAGGAGGCTAAATGTTAGTCGCTCGACAGTCCAAAGGACCTGGCAGCGATATCAGGAGACTGGTTCCGTCGAGAGAAGGCCTGGTTCTGGAAGAAAACCATGTACCCAACCACGGGATGATCGTTTTCTTGTGAGTCGCGCATTGAGAAATCGCAAATCTTCGTATGTGGATCTTAAGAACAACCTCCAAGAAGTAAGAAATGTGCATATTAGTCTATGGACGGTCAGGAGGAGGCTTCTCGCTGCCAATATACGCAGTCACCGCCCGGCCCGCGGCCCCAAATTACTCCGTGAGCACAGAGTTCACAGGCTTAGGTTCGCTAGAAATTGTGAATCATGGACTCAAGACGATTGGAATAGGGTTTTGTTCTCTGATGAAGCCAGGATATCTCTGTTCGGTGAAGATCGACGTCGGCGAGTGCTAAGAAGACAAGGAGAACGCTTTGCAGAGGCATGTTTCGAAGAAATCACACCTTATGGTGGGGGCTCTGTTATGTTTTGGGCAGGAATAAATTCAATGGATCGTACAGAGTTAGTCTTCATTGAAAACGGCTCACTGACTGGGCATCGATACATAACGGAAGTTCTAATTTCTCATGCACAACCCGCATTGGCCGCTCTAGGTGAAGACTCGATTTTTATGGACGACAATGCTCGCGCCCACCGATCCCGCGATGTTAATGCGTATGTGCAAGAGGTCGGCATTCGTCGTTTGGATTGGCCAGCTCGAAGTCCCGACCTCAATCCCATAGAGCATGTCTGGGACGTTCTGAAACGGCGTGTGAGATCAGTACACCCGGCTCCGCAGACCATCAGAGAGCTGAAGAATGTGATTACTGCGGAGTGGGAACGTATTCCGCAAGCAAGTATCCGGGATATACTCGCTAGCATGCCCAGACGAATTCAAGCTGTGATTTTAGCTAGAGGGGGTCACACTCGATACTAAACATTTATCTGCTTTTACTTTATTAAAGAAAAACAAACAAAAAAACTTTTTTATTTTTACTTCATGAGCATATGCACTACTAGCGAATATACACTACTAGCGAGGTTTAGCATTATTTCCCATAAATTGTATCTAAATTTTATGAAATACTGATGAAAACGATTATTTTCTTATTAATTTAGCAAATTGTGTGGATAAAACTACCTATAATTATCAAACAAAGAAATATTAACATTTGAAATGGTTCATTGCTTAGGTGCCCGTTTTTTTTGCAAATGAGTGTATATATACAGAAGATAAAACACGAAACATGTCTTCCATCAATTCTGTTAAAGAATGTTTATGCAAAACTTGAAGTAGATTGAACCAAGGAATTACTCTGTAATATACAAACTTTGTCTATAGCCCCCTTTCATCCCTTTAGGGGGATAGTTTCGGGAAATCCATTCTTATCAGATGCCTATTGTACAACGTTCTAGGTCCGAGGCGTGAAATAAGACACAGGTATAACGTATACTTGCATATATTCTATATTCCACAAACGATTCACATAAAAGAAACAATTCTGAACATATTTATACTAAGACTTACAATGAAACCATAGCGCGATCTAGTAATTTTAGAGTCGCCATCTATAGAGCCCTTTGCACATATAATTAACAAATGACATAAACAAAGAATTCGAAATTTATAAATACAAATGTTATATGTCAATATTTAAAAAATATAAATCCTTACTAATATTATAAATGCGAAAGTAACTCTGTCTGTCTGTCTGTCTGTCTGTCTGTCTGTCTGTCTGTCTGTCTGTCTGCTACGCTTTCACGTCTAAACCACTGGACCGATTTTGATGAAATTTAGTACAGAGATGGACTAAAGCTTGAGAAAGGACATAGGCTACTTTTTATCGCAAAAAAATGGATATAAGGGGTTGATATAGGGGATGACATTTTGTATGGAAATTCGTCATTTTCGATGATCGAACCACGAATCTTTGTATTGAGGCACCTAATAATAAATAAATAAATATTCGCTCAAGTGTTTTGGAAATTCCATTTACATGGGGATGAAATTCAACCCCTAAAATACCAAAAAGCAAACAGCCGAAACCACTGGACCTAGAAACGTATTTTTTTTTACACCATCGTATTTCTTGGGGTGCACGAGCACTAGCAAAGGATTTTTGGAAATTCACCCCCTTAAGGGGGTGAAAAACATATAGTCTTTCGCGTCTAAACCGATTTTGATGAAATTTGGTACAGAGACGGACTAAAGTTTAAAAAAGGATATAGGCTACTTTTTATTGCGAAAAAGTGGGTATAAGGGGTTGAAATAGGGGATGATATTTTGTATGGATATTCGTAATTTTTGATGATAGAACCGTGAATCTTTGTATTAAGACACCTCATAATAAATAAATAAATATTTGTTCAAGCGTTTTGGAAATTTCATTTACATGGGGATGAAATTCAACCCCTAAAATACCAAAAAGCATACAGCCGAAACCACTGGACCTAGAAACGTATTTTTTTTTACACCGTCGTATTTCTTGGGGTGCACGAGCACTAGCAAAGGATTTTTGGGCATTCACCCCCTTAAGGGGGTGAAAAACATTTAGTCGTTCACGTCTAAACCGATTTTGATGAAATTTGGTACAGAGATGGACTAAAGCTTGAGAAAGGATAGGCTACTTTATGTCGCGAAAAAATGGGTATAAGGGGTTGAAATAGGGGATGACATTTTGTATGGAAATTCGTCATTTTCGATGATCGAACCACGAATCTTTGTATTGAGGCACCTAATAATAAATAAATAAATATTCGCTCAAGCGTTTTGGAAATTCCATTTACATGGGGATGAAATTCAACCCCTAAAATACCAAAAAGCATACAGCCGAAACCACTGGGCCTAGAAACGTATTTTTTTTTACACCATCGTATTTCTTGGGGTGCACGAGCACTAGCAAAGGATTTTTGGAAATTCACCCCCTTAAGGGGGTGAAAAACATATAGTCTTTCACATCTAAACCGATTTTGATGAAATTTGGTACAGTGACGGACTAAAGTTTAAAAAAGGATATAGGCTACTTTTTATTGCGAAAAAGTGGGTATAAGGGGTTGAAATAGGGGATGATATTTTGTATGGAAATTCGTAATTTTTGATGATAGAACCGTGAATCTTTGTATTAAGACACCTCATAATAAATAAATAAATATTTGTTCAAGCGTTTTGGAAATTTCATTTACATGGGGATGAAATTCAACCCCTAAAATACCAAAACGCATACAGCCGAAACCACTGGACCTAGAAACGTATTTTTTTTTACACCGTCGTATTTCTTGGGATGCACGAGCACTAGCAAAGGATTTTTGGGCATTCACCCCCTTAAGGGGGTGAAAAACATTTAGTCGTTCACGTCTAAACCGATTTTGATGAAATTTGGTACAGAGATGGACTAAAGCTTGAGAAAGGATAGGCTACTTTATGTCGCGAAAAAATGGGTATAAGGGGTTGAAATAGGGGATGACATTTTGTATGGAAATTCGTCATTTTCGATGATCGAACCACGAATCTTTGTATTGAGGCACCTAATAATAAATAAATAAATATTCGCTCAAGCGTTTTGGAAATTCCATTTACATGGGGATGAAATTCAACCCCTAAAATACCAAAAAGCATACAGCCGAAACCACTGGGCCTAGAAACGTATTTTTTTTTACACCATCGTATTTCTTGGGGTGCACGAGCACTAGCAAAGGATTTTTGGAAATTCACCCCCTTAAGGGGGTGAAAAACATATAGTCTTTCACATCTAAACCGATTTTGATGAAATTTGGTACAGTGATGGACTAAAGCTTGAGAAAGGATATAGGCTACTTTTTATCGCAAAAAAATGTGTATAAGGGGTTGAAATAGGGGATGACATTTTGTATGGAAATTCGTCATTTTCGATGATCGAACCACGAATCTTTGTATTGAGGCACCTAATAATAAATAAATAAATAAATTCCATTTACATAGGGATGAAATTCAACCCCTAAAATACCAAAAAGCATACAGCCGAAACCACTGGGCCTGGAAACGTATTTTTTTTTACACCATCGTATTTCTTGGGGTGCCTGGACGGAGTGGTGCGAGGAGCGCGCCAACCGCAGCCCAACCCAAAAAAATAATAGGGGTTGAAAAGCATATAGCCTTTTACGTCGAAACCACTTAACCGATTTTGATGAAATTTGGTACAGAGATGAACTAAAGCTAGAGAAAGGATATAAGTCTACTTTTTATCGCGAAAAAATAGGTATAAGGGGTTGAAATAGGGGAAAGTATTTTCTTTTTACGTCGTCTTATTTCTTGGGGTACACGAGCACTAGCAAAGGATTTTTGAAAAATCATCATTAAGTGGGTGAAAAGCGTATAGACGAAACTCTTGGAGCTAGGAACGTAAAACTTTCTATGCAATTCTCTTTCTTTTGTTGTAAGTGAGCTCTAAGAAATTATTTTATTAAAATCAACTCCTAAAGGGGTGCAAAATATATAGCCGAAATCATTAGGCCTAGGAACATGGAATTTTGTATAAAGTTTCCTTTCTTGGGGTAAGAGATTTTTGCAATTTTAGCCCTAAGGGGGTGAAAAGTGTTTAACCGAAATCACTGAGCCTAGGAAGGATCATTTTATTACACGGTCGGCTTTCTTGGATTACCCCTAGATTTTCTTAGTGCTCACTTACCAAGCACTATGAAACAATTTTTGGCAAGGATAAGCGAGCTCTAACAAAGAATTTTTGGAAATTCAACCCCTAAGAGGGTGAAAGTGTATAGCCAAAGATACCGGGCCTAAAAATGTGAAATTTCGTATACCGATCGGTTATTTGGGGTAAGCACTCACTAAGAAACAATTTTGGGCTGCCCCAAAAGGATAAAACACATATAGTCGAAGACACCCAGCCAATGATATATCATCATTATCTTGCTCTTATCCTAATTACTTTGGATCGACGCGATATGTAGGTACTCTTCTGCCATCGTAGATATATTACAAAGGTTCTAGCAACATTTTATGACCTGGCGCACGACATTGTTGGCCAGACGGCATCACCGGTCCAGGTCGATGTAAATCTTTGTCTTAGTAGTATTTTGCGATACCCACGAACAATGAGAGCGTGGTAATATTTCTAGCAGCTACCAGACAGTAAGTTACAATCAAGATATTATTACAATTTTCTATCTCTACAAATAAATAAATTTGAAGCGTCTGTTTGTCTATCAAAATAATAGGTTTTATTTATGCTCACACAATACGGTCCAAATTTTTTTGTCTGTCTGTCTATTCGTTACAGGTAATCTTCAAAATGGCTGGACCGATATTGATTATATTTTACTATCAGGTCTACCAGTCGTACATAAGGAATAACTTAGACTATATTTTATCCCAGGTTATATTTTATCCCGGTGTGGCTGAATTAAGTCGATTTTAAAATTATTTCACTAATGGAAAGCTATTTTTAAGCGAGTAACATATTTAAGCTATTTTTATCCCGATATTCCTGTGGGATCGGGTACAATGTCGATGAAATCACGGGAATTTAAACGTTTTAAAAATTAATTCACTAATGAAAAGCTATATTATCAGTGAAAGGCTATTTTCATTCCGGTATTTGCCCAGGAACGAGAACTATACCGGGGGATGTCGAACAATTTTTAAAATTCTTTCACCAATGGAAAGCTACCTACATATGTTGTCAGCGAGTAACATAGGCAATTTATATCTCTGATATTTCTGGGATTAATATATTTTTTTTTTGGTATGTATGTGTGTAAATTTATAATATCAGCGAGTAACATAGGCATTTTTAATTTCGGTATTGGCATGGGAATTTCTACGTGAATGAAACTGCGGGTGTTTGATTGATATAATTTTTTTTCACCAATGGAAAAGTACGTTATCAGAGACTAAAGAAAGGCATATTTATCATCGTATTTGCACGGCAATCTGAACTATAAGGCTGGAAGTAATATTCAAATGTGAAAGTTTGTGAAGATATTTGGATGTTTGTTACTCAATCACGCTTAAACTGTTGAGCAGATTTGGATGAAAATTGACACGTAGATAGAGTATTTCTTAAATTAAAAAATATAATACTCTTTATGCCGATAATATTCTTTACGATAATAGTTCAATATGCAAGTAAATCTTTACGCGGGCGAAGCCGCGGGCATAAGCTAGTCTTAAATAAATAAGTCTTAACCAACCTATTTGGAGGGTTTACCTGAACACCTATGTTATACAAATAATACATCCTTCTTTCAGGTCTTTACGATCATTGGTTTACGCTGTGCTGTAATTACTGACTGATTAACCGTCAATCAGTCATGCCAATACTTTTCACCAGCGTGGTATAGTAGCACGTTGAAATGGCAATGGCCAGGCCACATCGCTCGTCGAACTTACAACCATTGGGGAAGAAAGGTTCTTGAGTGGCGACCACGAATCGGACGGCGCAGCGTAGGACGACCCCCACTAGGTGGACTGACGACATTCTCAAAGTCGCAGGGAACCGTTGGATGCAAGTGGCGCAGGATTGTGCCAAGTGTCATTCTCGTGGGGAGGCCTATATCCAGCAGTGGACGTCTGTAGGCTGATGGATGGTATAGTGGGTCAAATTCCCTCCTATAATGGCTGAGATTATGATGATGATGATATTTGAATTCAGATTAATATTTTGTATATTGCTGTGTGAGTACGTACAACTCAGATATTTTATTTTATACCAGCTTTTACCCGCGGCTTTGCTCGTGTGAAAAGTAATTAATTGTGTTCACCGTCTAGTAAGTGGCATAAGTACGTGGTGATGATGATGTCCAATAAAAGAATAATTTCACTAATATACGTCCAACTGTTGGGCTCGAGCCTCCTCCACAATAGGAGGGAAATTGACCTTACTATCCTATGCTGGTCAGACAGGTTGGTTAAGGGTTTTATATCGAGTTTTCCTTCTTTTGCATAGCTGTTATATGCGTATTATACGTCATCTTTTACGATATCCACGGGTATGAAAGGTAGTGGTGAAATGTATTCTTACTCCGTCATCATACGAGAGGTGAGGCTACCCGAAAGGGTATTCCGTCGGGCCGACCACGGACGTCAAGTCACCCTGCTCCGATGGTCGGCCCAACGACGAAGGTGACGTGGGTACGAGTGGGTTATGGGCCCACGCGCCGTCCTTTCGTCACCCCGGACAGAACGGACCGCGTGTACGCTTACCATAGCCTACTCTTAAAAAAAAAACGCCGTCATCACACAGAAAAATAAATAAAGGAATAATGAAGATTAAATCCTTGCATGGCAATGGGATAAGAATATAAATATTGTCAACTTTTACTTGCCCTTGGGAATAATAAAAATTGTCTGAAGCATGACCAGGAGTATAGGTATCTAAAGTTTGAATGATGATGATGATGAAGTATCTTTTACACTTGGTGCGGTATCATCATCATAATCATTATCCTTTCAACTTATATACGTCCCACTGCTGGGTTCGAATTTCCTCCACAATAGAAGGGAAATTGACCTTACTATACCATGCTGGTCAGACAGGTTGGTATAGGGTTTTATTTCGAGTTTTTCATCTCTTGCATAACTATGCAAGTGCACAAGGATATGCGGTATCATTTATACTTATTATTTTATTCTCTCGTAAGAATAAAAAGTAAATTTTAATAAAAATTAATGAAAAATATAGGATGACGTATGAAATTCAGCACCGGTGACCGCTGCAATGTGTTCCCTGTTGATTTGTTAAGCTTTGATGGCCAAAGATTATTCAAAACATATAGAAACGCTACGCTTTCCGTGTGTTGACGGAGTAAGAATACAGACTACCATTATTTATTTTACCCTCGAGTATCGTTAGAATACTAAGGGATTAAATAAATAAATATTTCGTGTGTTGATGTAGTAAGAAATCAATCTTTGAAATCGAACACAGCGCCACTTACCGGTTTCAATTATTAATTTAAACAATTTTCAGATCCATTGGAACAGCCACAAATAAGATAATCCAAATCGGTTCAGCCGTTTAGAAGGAGTTCAATTACAAACACACGAACAGTAGATTTTTGTATCTAAAGAATTATTTTTATCGTTTTGCATGGATGTCCGGCTGGAGAGGCCTCGGTACGGTGTCAGGACCGTCGAGGCCTTCCGGCCGGTGCTCATGGATGGTTGGAGCGGACACACAGGGTGCTTTCATTCGGACTGGTGCAGGTGCTGACGGGGTACCGTAGCTTCGCCAAGTACCTGCACAAGATCATCAGAAGGGAGAGCACACCGTCCTGCCACCACTGCGAACTTGAAACGGACCCCTATACCAACCTGTCTGAATAACATGGTATAGTAGGTCAATTGCTACTCTAGTATGGACCAGGCTAGAGCCCACCAGTGGGACATATGTGGGCTAAGATAAAATGCAGCTGTAAACGGCGAAAAGCTGAATAACAACGGTGTAATCTAAAGATTAATAATCTAATAAATAAATCTATATGTTTTTTATGTTATTGAGAATTAATTGTACACTTAACAATTTATAAACCATTAAGATAAAATGTTAAGTTCATGTCTGTTATTTTTATAATCGTGTTTGTGAATGAAAGAATAATATATATTGTATAGCTGTATCTCTTTCTTTCACAGGTGCGTTTGACCTCATCAGTTTGTGGTCGTAAATTATTAGTATCAAATATATTATTAGGTAGTTTTAAACAATATCTAGATAGGTCTAGGTCGTATTAAATGTTAATTTGTAATGTTTAGTTTATAAGTTATGAGAAAAAAATATTTTAAGGTATCAAAATTATATTCGTTCATTTCTGTGTGGCGACGGAGTAAGAATACTAGTGACCTTCCTCTTCGTCCTGTCTCCTCTTGGATAAAGTTTAAAGTTGACCTACTATACCACGGGTTGGTATTTATTTGAAAGGGCTTTAATTCGATTTCTTATGCATATATATTATATGCGTGCTATATCCCTTAGTCGTCTTTTACGACACCCACGGGCAAAATAGAAAGTGATGCATTCTATTCTTACTCCGGCACCACATGGAAAATGCATATTTAAATTTCTTAATGTCCGTTAAGTGTAAATAATGTCCGTTAAGTGCATATTTAAATTTCTTTCCCGATTCCAGGATTTATATGTAAGTTTAAGTGCAAGAGACGCTAGAGAGCTCTTAGTAATATAAAGTAAGCCGCCTTCAAAATTAATATTAATTTATAATCATGTCACCTGAGTTTTCTTGCCGGATCTTTCTCAGTGTGGCCGTGTTCCGATCCGGTGGTAGAATACTAGATTGTTAGTTTTTTAAAATATAATTACTATTAATTTTAATGTTAAATAATTACTAACCATAAACAATTTAATTTTTTCATATAGAATCATTTTCTTCTTATACGGGCAATAAATTTGTATCAAAATGTGGGTCAATATTTAATAAGTATTTTCTGTATCGGGTAGATAATTATAAATTTTCTGCGATAATGATGACTTGTTGGACGTGAGACATCTTAGTCTGCCCGTGACCATGAACGCTGCAAAGTGTTCGAAACGTCGGGCAATCAAAAATCAAATACAAACGCGATTAAATCCGTAAAGCAGTTTTATTTAAAACACTAGCAATCAGCCCTCGCTTCGCTTCGGTTATAGGTTATAGTCGTTTTACCCGCGTAGTTCCCGTTCCCGTGGGAATACCGGGATAAAATATAGCCTAGTTTACGCCCTGATATTATAGCTTTCCATTGGTGAAAGAATTTTTGAAATCGGTCCAGCCGTTTTGAAGATTACCCGGAACAAACAGACAGACAGACAAAAATTTTTAATTGCTATTTTAGGCATAGGTGTCGTGTAAATAACCGTGTGAGCATGAAAAAAGCCTATTATTTTGACATTACAAATAGACACTCCAATTTTATTTATTGGTATAGATTATCATATTTTTAAATTTTATTTTCATTTTCATAGCTCACATCCGTCCCAACATTGGGCTCGTTTTTTTTTTTTTTTTGTGTGACTTAGTTGTTAGCCTCAGATGGCTGTGACAACTTTACCCGGACTGGTGGGTGAGCGCTGAGGGCTCTCAACCCGCTTAAAGTTAAGCGACCCATCCCGAGGGCACCCCCTGTGGGGTACGGACCTCGGCTCGGGCGGTCGCTGGCAAAGTGGGCACTCCCACGTTTATGATTTTAACGCGACACGTCTTCCTTCCCCGTCGGCGGGGGCGGTAACGTGGATATTTACTACTATTTATCAAGGCCGCGCGGGCTGTGTATGCCTCAGTCTGGGCGAGCGTTATAGTGTCGTCGGGTTCGTCGAGTATTAGTCGCGGTTGTTTAATCGCGGACATTTTAGAGGGGATGTAAGAAGCCGCCCTTACCACTAATGGGTTCGGGTGTGTCGCGGCAGAGTCGAAGTAGCGGCGGGAGCACTGTTTCATGAATTGCCTGATGGTCGGCAAGCCAAGATCTATGTGAAGATCCACATTGCGCATGTACCACGGTGCTCCCGTCGCTCCGCGCATGAACCTATTCTGTAATGCCTGTAGCCGATGTAGCCTGCGTGGCTTCGCTTGTGTAAACACTACACTTGCATACGTCATGATAGGACGTATACAAGCGGTGTATAATCTAACTTTATTACGGAGAGATAGCTTAGACTTTGCGTGTACTAAGCTGTGTAACCATCCTAGCACTAGGGCTGCGCGCGCGCGGACTCGCCCTATGTGAGGACCGAAGGTCAGTCGTCTGTCCAAGGTCACACCCAGATATTTGACCTCCCTTGTCCAGGGGATGGGTTGGTCGAACATCTTTATCTGTGGATATTCAGCCATTGGGTAGCGGCGATCTATCCTCTTATGAAATATGATCGCCTGGCTTTTGGTGGGGTTTATACCGATTCTCCATTTCCTAGTCCATTTGGCTAGGGCGGTAGCCGCAGTTTGGAGAACGGTTGTCACTGTTGAGGGAGATTGACCTGCATAGAAGATGGCAGTGTCGTCAGCGAATAATGCTGTTTGTATTCTACTATGTTGGGGTATGTCGCTGGTGAACAGCGAGAAGAGAATTGGAGAGAGCACCGATCCCTGGGGGACGCCGGCTTCTAGTTTGTGCGTGCTGATAAAGTACCTTCCACTCTGTAGCGAAAGCTACGCTCGAGTAGGAAGTCCCTAACTATCATAACTAAATAGTGGGGGATTTTGAGCTTTATTAACTTGAGAATAAGGCCGTTATGCCAGACTTTGTCAAACGCTTTTTCTACATCAAATAGAAGCATACCCGTATATAAACCGCGTTGCAGTTTATAACTTGTATACTCGACTATTCGATGTACTTGCTGAACGCAAGAGTGTTGCGTGCGAAAGCCGAACTGAATCGGCGGGATGAGGTTGTTTTCCTCAGCGTACTTTCTTAGCCTACTAAGTAGTACGCGCTCATATATTTTACCTAAACTGTTAAGTAAACTAATCGGGCGATATGATGACGGTTCGGTACGTCGCTTGCCGGGTTTAGGTATACCTATTACCACGGCTTTTTTCCATTGTTTAGGAAATATGTAATTGACTAATCCGGCGTTAATAATTGCTGTTAGTATTAACAATAGTGAATGAGGGAAGAGTTTAATAACTCTATTAGAAATACCGTCCGAACCGGGGGATTTCCTAGGGTGGAGACCTCTAACGATCGACTGAACCTCCTCCACTGTCGCTGTTGGTATAGGCTCTCGTGGCTCAGCGTCTGCGGTACGCGTACGCGATGTACATCGTTCCACTTCGCTGTTAACGGTGTCGGTGTGTCGCGCGTCTGTGTGTTTTGTACTCGACGTACATTGCTGCTCAAGGTCGGCCGCCAGACATTCAGACTTTTCATCGTCATCGAACGCCGGCGGTTGATTGGGGCGGTTTAAGGGTGGCATGGTGGACACCGTATCCTTTTTGAAAGAACGGGCTAGCCGCCAGTAAGCCTGGTGCGAAGGCTCCAGTTCGCTTAGGGTGGCGTCCCATTCGTTTTGTCTAAACTCATTTATAGCCGTTTTAACCGCCCTCTGCAGTGACCGCATATGATAGCGGTTATCTTCGCAGGGGAAGCGGTCGTAGGCTCTTATGGCTGCGTTCTTACGCCTCAGTAGGTCGCGGACGTCAGCGGGTAAGCACCTTCTACGATTGCTCGTGTCGGGCACTCTCCGTGAACAATCGTTAACTAACGATTGTACGTGACCAGTGAGGGCGTCGATCGCGGATTCGATGTCCTCTTTATTGTTCAATGTATTACATATACTGTCAAGATGAGCCGACGAGGAGGGAGACTGGAGTTTAGCCTTCAGTCGCTCCCAGTCTGTGCACACTTTCTCAGTTGAGACCTGAGGGGCCGTATCGGGGGGCGAAGTCAATGACCACCGGGCGGTGATCCGAGTTAAGCTCGTGAATTACCTCTATTAGACATAAACGGAGGTTTATGTTCTTTAATAGGGCTATATCTAATACGTCGGGCCTGTGCCCGACTGTGTGAGGGAAGTGAGTCGGCTCCATTGGGGCTATGATGTCGAACCCGAGCCGATCTGCGTAAGTCTCGAGGGCCAGTCCCCTGCGGTTGTTGGTGTGGCTATTCCACGACTTACTTTTGGCGTTTAGATCGCCTGCGATAATGACGGCGTCGCCGAGTTTTAAGAGGGCTTGGAGATCACTCTCAAGCAACTCTTTTGGTGTGTCCCCATTAGGAGGGGAAAGGTATGCTGATGCTATGATCAGTGGCTGGTGACCGGTGAGGGCCAGCCGACAGACCGAGGCTTCAATGTACGTCATGGCGCGGGGATCTAGGGGCGTGCAGTGCAGTGACCTTTTGTAATATATGAGAGTCCCACCTAGGGGAGAACCGACCCTATCGTTGCGCACTAAATTGTAGTTTGCAATTTTAGGGTCTCTTGAGTAGGGTTTAAGAAAAGTCTCTTGGACTAGTAAAAGGTCAAGCTGCTGGTCTTGTAGAAATGTACCTATTTCGTCTCTCTGGCGAGCGAGACCGTTCGCGTTGAAAAACCCTACGCGGAGTGATCTTGTTTTGACTCTGCCTGGTGTGTACGTATCCATAATTAGGCTCTGAAGGAACCGAGGCTCTCTAGTACGGGTGAGAACCTCATGGCGACGTTAAGTAATGCGAGGCTATTGCCTTCATTTTTTCGCAGTTCCGCTGCGATTACGCGTATTTCTCTAATATTTATTATTGACGCGAATCTGGCCACTAGGTCTAGATCCGGGTCTAGACCGCTAGCGGCTGGCGCGTGTGTGTTACTAGGTTTGCCTTGAGGAGGCTTAGGAAGGCCCGCGGGTGGCTGTTTTTGCCCAACGGTTGGCGGTTTATATATATTATTATTATTAGCGGCCTTTGCCGACGGTGTCGCGTTCGCGGGTGCCGACGGGGTGGCTAATTTGATGGGCAGGGGGGGGGGGTATTCCGCCCTGCTTTGTGAGTTAACCCACGGGTTCCTTGTGGGTTTAGGTGCCTGAAACATTGGGCTCGAGCCTCCTGTACAATAAGAGGGTACCTACTATACCACGCTGGTCAGACGTGTTAGTATAGGATTTTCTTTCGAGCTTTCTCTCTCTCGCCTAGATGTTATGTGCACATTATATCCCTTAGTCTTCTTTTATGATATCCACGGGCAAGAAAGGGGCGGTTGAATTGTTTTCTTACTCCGCCACCTTACGTAAATTTTATTTTACCATAATATATTTCTTTTTAATTTAATCTATTTTATATATTATATTATTATTTTGTAAATTATATTTATTTTCTTTAGGTATATCTTTTTTAATTTTATTTTATTTTATTTTATCTATACCAATAAATAAAATTGGAGTGTCTGTTTGTAATGTCAAAATAATAGGCTTTTTTCATGCTCACACGGTTATTTGCACGACACCTATGCCTAAAATAGCAATTAAAAAATTTTTGTCTGTCTGTCTGTCTGTCTGTTTGTTCCGTGTAATCTTCAAAACGGCTGGACCGATTTCAAAAATTCTTTCACCAATGGAAAGCTATAATATCAGGGCGTAAACTAGGCTATATTTTATCCCGGTATTCCCACGGGAACGGGAACTACGTAGGTAAAATGACTATAACCTATAACCGAAGCGAAGCGAGGGCGTATTGCTAGTTATATATAAAAATAAAAATCGCATAAAATCAATCAGTCATTGGTGTTATGCATCACATAGATTGTCATCATCATCATCATCAATACACATACAGATCCCACTGCTGGGTTAGAGTCTCCTCCATAATAGAAGGGAATTTGGCCTACTATACCACGCTGTTTCTGTCGCCTTATCCCCGTAGTTCCCGTTCCCGTGGGAATACCGGGAAAAATATAGCCTAGTTTACGCCCTGATATTATAGCTTTCCATTGGTGAAAGAATTTTTTAAATCGGTCCAGCCGTTTTGAAGATTACCCGGAACAAACAGACAGACAGACAAAAAAAATATAAAGTGATTTTTAGGCATAGGTGTCGTGCAAATAACCATGTGAGCATGAAAAGGGCCTATTATTTTGATATTACAAACAGACACTCCAATTTTTTTTATTGGTATAGATTTTTCACTTTTTTTTGCCTAAATGTTATCTCCAATAATCCCTTAGTCATCTATTACGAAGAAGGGCAAGAAATCTGAGTGGTGGTGAAGGGTGGTGAATTGTATTCTTACTCCGTCACTACACGGTTGCTTTAGTATTTGTCTTAGATTTCAATGCCGTTGGTAAAAACTTCACTGTTTTACTTTTCTTGATTGTCATTTCTGTATGTTTAATCTATGTTAGTGAAGGACAGAGGCATAAATCAGCGGACTGGTGTGTCGAGTGTCATTTGCACCTACACTATGAGTTAGTGCCACACTATTGAGGTGTTATATACACTAATATTTAGTGCACTATACAAATAATTTTTCCCTCTTTTTAAATGACAAAACCTCGCATTACGAAAAAAAAACCTTTGGACATTATCATTCAGCTTATCGCCGTCCACTGCTGGATGTAGGCCTCCCTTATGTTTCCTTGCAGGGTGCGGTCCTGCGCCGCTTGCATCCAACGACGTCCAACAACTTTCACCAGATCTTCGGTCCACCTAGTAGGGGCCGTACACTGCATTGATCGATACGTGGTCGTCACTCGAGAACTTTTCGTTCCCAGCGGTTGGATATATAATCTATGGACATACACATGCCAGCAGTTGAATATATAATCTTTGGAGGTACTCGATACTTTGCAGTATCGATACTTTATTGAGTACGATACTTTGAAGTATCTATACTTTAATGAGTACGATACTTTTTCTTCGATACTACTAATAAGTACAGTATCGATACTTTCTTTTCGATATCGTGTCCCTACGGACGAGTGGTATCGGCCATAGGTACGTGATTCCTTTAAGCAAACTAAGAATAGCACCTGACTACCTACCTACATATCTATTCTGTTATTATAATATTTTTAATGTCTATTTTAGACGTATGTATGCTTAATCATGTAAATTGTGATGTGTGGCTCAGCATCGAATAAATATGTTTTCTTTCTTTCTTTCTTTCTTACATACAGATTGGAATCCATAAGATGAAGACGTAAGTATTTGTTTATTACTAAATTTTGTGTTTCGATAGCTCAGTGATTATGACAAAAGTCGGTTGCATGCAAAGAACTTGTTCATTCACCCGGTGTAATTTTTTGTTTTGTTCTTTGGGCGGGCCCTCTTAACTTACTAGCTACTACGATCAGTAGTGCTTCTCTTTTGCGGATGCTAAGGGTATCTTCTTATTTGCAGCTAACATACACTACACAATGAATGAATGAATGTTTCGGGCTGTAAAAGTTTAAGTGCCGTATGTTATCGCTGGTATTAGGTTTAGCCCAAAATAGTTCGCCGTTACCCAATCACCTGGTTATCCTTCTACTGATTTAAAATCAATATACTTTAAACCCTATACCAACACGTCTGACCAGCGTGGTATAGTAGGTCAATTACCCTTGCATTATGGAGGAGGCCCGAGCCCAACAGTGGGACATATATGGGCTGAGATGATGATGATGATACTTTAAAAAAGTAACAAAGGCTCAAATTATAATTACATACTCCGTACTTGAGCCGACTGCCTTTATAAGACATGATAAAATAATCCATTATTGCCGCTCATATGCGTCCCATCACTGAACTCTATTCATTATTAGAGTAAAAATGGATGTGTTAAACGACGCTAGTGAGGTGGATTGGTATATGGTAATATTATGGATTTTCCTTTTCTTTCAGCGCATAATCCTTATCCACCTTTTACAATCACTTACAGTAAAGTTAGGTGTCGGGAAACATTGTTATCTTCCATTGGATGACACACGTGAATTTATATAAAGACCATTAACAATAAAATGTTATCTAGATTTACAAGAATACTATTTGAAATAAACTTTTCGTAAATAAATATATCCACTGGACACGAATTAAGAGTTCCGTAACAGGTAACAATGGGGTAGCAAGAGAACTGGCGCACTTCCAAACGTTGTGAGGAAACGGCGGCGTTCTCTTTGAGTTTTTATTAATTTATTTCTTGTATTATTCAATGGAATTGGTTGTTTTAATTGCTTTATTTATAGTTTTTATTTACTATTTGTAATTCATTTATAATAAAATAATGTCTACTTACGATGCTTTAAGATTTATAACTTTTAATGTGCTATTCTATATTATGTGTTTGGTTTGATATTACATAAGTTTTGAGTCAATTTACTAATTAGACGGAGGAAGATTTTAGAACAGTAAGGCGGATTGTCTGAAATACAAGAATTGGTGTTTGATATTTTATATAAGGTGGCGCAAAAATAACCTTCCGATGTTTTTTGGCTGTAATTAAAAAAAAAAAATGAAAAACTTTGATTCTTCTTGTGGATTATTTTTATTTGGGCTTTTAATTTTTTTTACATCAAGTCGAGAATATGATGTCATGTAAATGGCCGCCGCCACAGTTGATTGTCATTTGAGCCCTTTTATGGCATTTTCCATCACTTTGGCCAAAACTTCCGGCGATAGGTCCTCACATTCTTGACGAATATTGTCTTTAAGAGCTGCAAGAGTCTGAGGCTTGTTGACATAAACCCGCGACTTCAAAAAGCCCCACAAAAAGAAGTCTGCAGCGGTCAAATCAGGTGATCTTGCTGGCCAGTGCAAATCGCCAAAACGGGAGATAGTCACCAATATTCCGCGTTCTGGAGCAGTGTAGCGTAACATTGTTTATTAACGTGTATTTCGCATATGTTTACTACACAAATATCAAAACAGAACTGACATTAGGGGCCAATCGCAAAATTTATAGCATTTTCTGATAGGAGGATTACTTTTGCGCCACCTTGTATTTACATATATAGAAATACAGTTTTTAAAGGGACGACGTTTCTTGTCGATTTTTTTTAGTGTAGCGTTCAGAGGTGGTAGTAAGCTGCTATAAATACCTTTGTAGAAATTTAAAGATTTTAAATCAAAATATTTGATTTTTAATTATTAATTCATCATCATCATTATTTTAGCTCATAAACGTCCCACTGCTGGGCTCGAGCGTCTTCTATAATAGGAGGGAAATTGAAATACAATATCACTGATCAGCTGTATTGATAGGTTTAGGGGTTTCATTTAGGCGTCGGATCGCCTGCGCGAGGAGCGCAGCCTCGATGAGGCGATCCGCCGCTGGCGACTGGGACGGCGTAGGCGCGAATACCTGCGCCTCATGCCACCCTAGCCGAGGCCGCGGGTGACGTGACCGGGGAATTAGCCCGTCACCCGCCGAGAGGCCGACCACGTGAGGAAAGACCGACGTCTTCCCCGAGGGGGGGGGGGGGGCGTTGATGGGAGGGTAGCCCAATTAGGGGGTATTCCGTCGGGCCGACCACTGATGACAAGTAACCCTGTTCCGGTGGTCGGCCCAACGACGAAGGCGACGTGCATCGTGGGTGGGTTGCGGGTGTGAGTGCTTACGCCCCTCTGTCACCCCGGACGGAGTGGTGCGAGGAGCGCGCCGACCGCAACCCACCTCAAAAAAAAAAAGGAGGTTTCATTTAAAAATTTCCTTCTCTTGCATAGATGTCATACACGTTTGTAATTCCTTAGTCGTTTTTTAGGACACCCACGGACAAAAAAGGGCTAAGTAAATTGTATTCTTTCTCCATCACTACACGGATTGATTCATAATTTAAAATTTTCACAGTGTGTCATGAATAATTCATTAATAAAATTGTTGTAATATTTTTCATGAACATTTGATGACAATTTTTTTAATCAAGTCAATAAATCACTCTCCTTGGTCGTACCACCAGAGTTAAACGTAGTTGATGTTAATATTAGTTTTTATTACGTGATCTAATCACTTAAACTAATTATTTCCTAGAAAATTCACTCATATCTTCTGAATCAGATAAATTTTGCTCGAGATTTCTTCGCAAGCTTATTCCGTGTGGTGACGGAATAAGAATACAATTCGCCACTCCCTATCTTGCCCGTGGATGTCATAAAATACGACTATGAGATATAATATGCACATAACTTCTGTGCAAGAGAAGGAAAACTCGAAATGAAACCCTATACCAACATGTCTGACTAGCACGGTATAGTAGGTCAAATTCTCTCCCATTGTGAAGGAGGCCCGAGCCCCAACAGTGGGACGTATGTGCACAGCAAGAATGATGATGATTTCTTTAAAATAGGAAGGAGATTGACCTTCTACATCACCTTGGTCAGATGGGTTGATAATTTTATTTTATTTTATTTGTTATGTGACAATAAACAGCTACAATAAAAATATTACAAATAAATTCAAGCCTATTTAAATTGTGTTATAGCCCACTACATTATCCACATATAAACACAAGAAAATTAAAATATTGCCACTAGAAAATAATATGAAATACAAATAAAAGTAATTAGGTACAAATGAATATTAATAAAAGCAGAAAATCAAATAATAAAGGTAATCACCATCATTAAAGCTTATATAAAAAATAAAATTAAAAGTAATAAAAGCACTATTGCTTTTTTCAGTTTTCCTTCTTTTGCACAAATGTTATATGCATATTATGTCCCTTAATTGTTTTTTTTTACAACACCCACGAACAAGATAATGGGCGGCGAAAAATACTCTAATCGGTGAGGTAAAATGGTTATTATTATCTACCGCAATTACAAAAGTTTTACCTCAATAAAAGCTTTTTTTTATATAAACTTCGTCGATATACAGACAAACATTGAGTTTTTTATAGATACAATATAAAAGTTGACTAGTATCTCATATCTATTAGCGCGCGCGAGTTCTGAGTTACAGTTTCGTTGTTTCAACAAACTTTGTTCTTAATGTTTTAAATTGCTTAATATTGTACGTAAACTTGCTGTTTTTATTGTTTTAGTGTTGTGTTTGATATTAAATTCAAAAGTTTTTAAAACTATGATGTGAAATACAAGGATGTTTTTATTGACAGGGCAATTAAAGGTAGTTTTTAAATTATTTTAAATTCATGACCTCTGGTGTTTACGCGAGTACTGCCAACTGCCAGCTGCTGTCTCTTAGCTAGCTTTTACGATACTCACGACTAGGATAGGGGTAGTGATTTGTATTCTTACTCTGTCATTACACGGAAAATGAACTTGTGAATGCCTGAAATAAGAGACTGGGAAGAGGAGATGTCTGTATGTAACAGACTCTCTACCATAGAAACTCTACCAAATAATGAATCCCTGTATGGTGACGGAGTAAGAATACAATTCACCACTCCCTATCTTGCCCGTGGATGTTGTAAAAGACGACTAAGAGATAAAATATGCATTTAACATTTATGCAAGAGAAGGAAAACTCGAAATAAAATCCTGTAACAACCTGTCCGACCAGCATGGTATAGTAAAGTTAATATTCCTCCTATTGTGGAGGAGGCTCGAGACCAACAGTGGGAGTTATATGAGCTGAAATGATGATGATGATAGTAAATCCGTTATCCATCTTAATTGTGTTACTGATAATAAAGGTACACCTGCTAGAAATAATTTACTTTGGACTACTCGTATTTATATTATCATCATTATAGCTCATATACGTCCCACTGCTGGGCTTGAGCCCCTTTCATAATAAGAGGGATATTGACCTACTATACCACGCTGATCAGACGGATTGGTATAAGGTTTTATTTCGAATTTTCATTTTCTTGCATTGACCTTATATGCATATTATATCTCTCAATTGTCTTTTCGACACCCACGGGTACGATAGTGACTGGTGAATTATATTCTTACTCCATCACCACACGAAGCAAATACGACGATTGTGGTATTATCCATTTAAGAAGACCTCTAATTGTAGGCCTTGATTGATTGATATATAGTCAGAATAATACTCAAAAAAAATAAAACCGAAAAATTGCAATCATGAGTACCTACTGCGGACCGAAGTGAAAACTTAAAATTATGAACAAATAGTTGTCATGCGCATTTCGGTGACGTGAATCAATAAAATTTTCTCTACCAAACAGTACCGAAAGCGGCAAAAGAAGTTTTCACTTCACAAATATTAAAAAAGCTTATCTTTATAACATCTTTCATAACATACAATAACATACGTCATTGTGAATGAAAATATTTTTCAAAGATAAGTTAGTAACAACTTTACAATCTGTATTCACTTTTGTAAATAAATCTTTTCATACAGTACATTCGAGCGGTCAAGGATCTGACCGGAAGTCGTCGAGGCGACAGGTGGGGGTGACCGGATATGGCGCGCGTTTCCGTCCCCTGGTGTCGGCGACTATTGCGCACGAGTCAACAATCGTTAAGAGGTGTGACTAAAGTGTTTTTAGATCAAGATTTTAAATCGTACTAGAATTTATAGAGGTACTTGGAGAATTCGTAGTTGAATATTCTTGAACATTTCGATAATAATATACGTGACAGATATCCTTACTAATATTATAAATGCGAAAGTATGTTTGTTTGTTTTTTACGCTTTCACGCTTAAACCACCGAATCGATTTCAAAAATTCTTTCACCAATGGAAAGATACGATATCAGGGAGTAACATAGGCTATATTTTATCCCGGTATTCCCACGGGAACGTGAACTACGCGGGTAAGGCGACTGAAACCGAAGCGAAGCGAGGTCAGGTTGCTAGTACCATACTAGTAATAATGGCGAAATGAAACTATTTTTAAGGATTTTTTGGCGATTATTATAAACATCTACAATAATGATGACTTATTGGACGTGAACCACTTAAGTCCTCCCGTAACCATAACCGCTGGCAAGTGCTCAAATTACGTACGCGATTATATCAAGTGTGCTGTTTGCTAATAATAAAAGTAAATCATCATTTGCCTACCCTCATCTCACGTTAAATGGGGTCGGCACATCATGTTCTTATCTTCCATAGCTTCCTATCAGTCGTCATATCTGCATTTACTGTTTTCATACGCATATCCTCGTTTCACAGTCCACCCATCTCTTTTTGGCTCTCCCACGTCTTTACGTCCATCCACAATGATATTGATAACCCAACTAAGGGATATAATACACAAATAACAGTTATACAAGAGAAGGAAAGGTCTAAATGAAAACCTACATCAACCAATTTGACCAGCATTATAGGACAATTTCTTTGTCGGTATCACTCTGACAGAGTAGTGGTCATTGTTTCAGGTGTTGGTTGCAAGCTTCACAACACGCCGCCACTCTTCTCTGATGGCCGCTTTCCTAGTGCATTCATGTAGCGATGATGAGCCATGTACTGCTGCTTTTATCTGGTCAGTCCATCTCATAGGCGATATTCCTTGTGGTCTGGTACCTTCAATCCTTTCAAGGATAATTACCTATTCCATTTCGAAAGAAACTTGAGCCCAACAGAGAGACGTATATGTGCTAAAATTATAATTTTTATACGTGTGATTTTAAATTAAATAAATAAAACAGAAACCATTTTAGACAATAGAGTATATGTAGAGAAGCATAAATATCTAAATTGAAAATACGTAGGCAATAAATAAGGGTCGCGACACACTGCGTCTAGACGCTTAATCTAAACTACCTGACTCATGCACTGTAGGTCCAGTTACGCCCTTGTACGACTTTAAGATGTTACTGGAATGTACGAAAATATACGGCTCGGAGGTAGGAAATAAAGTGAGCACATTATTCGCCTATACATCAAAAGTTTTCCTATTTCTGTTTTCCTAATTTTTACAATTCACCTTGTCATTACATCTTGCCCTCGTATATCGTAAAAGATGACTAAGGAATACATTATGCAGACAACATCTATATAAGAGAAGGAAAACTCGACATAAAACCCTATGTCAACACGCCTTACCAGCGTGGTGTTGTAGGTCAACTTCCTTATCATTATGGAGAAGGCTCAAGCTCAATAGTAGAACTTATGTGGGCCAAGATAATCATCAAAAAAGGTGCGATAAAATATTCTTTATCATGTAATTGATAGAATTACTGCAAGACGAGATCTCGAAATTCCAAAACCGTCTGATGATCGTGTTATAGTACGTCTATTCCCTTCTTATTATGAATTAAGCCCCTGTATATTAGTGGGACGTATATAGATTAAATAAAAAGAAAACGAAGATAAGTCTTCAACCACAAACCTTAAAGAATTTTAAGAAATAAAGCGCTCAACATTTCACCGTATCCATTTTCGACATAATATTTTATTCATGAATGTAAAGAATAGGTAATGGCAGGGCGGTATCAACGTTCACCTTATTCACCTCTACTGAATATATTGTTTACTTACACTTAAAACAATATGTCGAGTGTTTCCGAGGAAAAAGCTCGCAAGCTCTCTTGCTATTGTAAATTTATTGTACGGGTGTAGATTGTGCGTTTATTGTTTTGGAAATTTATTTTCTTGTATTTATTTTTGGGTTCTGTAGTTTTATATTTAAGAGCAACATATGAGGCAGCAATCCACCTAATGTTAAGAGGTAACTATCTCTGCTGGACCTCTTTGCTACCTGGGGTATAGATAGGTTGCTGTTTATCATAATCCTGATCTACCTGTATGCTGTCTATCATATCCTGATGTACCTGGGTATAGACAGGTTGCTGTCTATCGTAATCCTGATGTACCTGGGGTATAGACAGGTTGCTATCTATCGTAATCCTGACTTACCTGGAGTGTAGACAGGTTGCTGTCTATCGTAATCCTGATGTACTTGGGGTATAGACAGGTTGCTATCTATCGTAATCCTGACTTACCTGGAGTGTAGACAGGTTGCTGTCTATCGTAATCCTGATGTACCTGGGGTATAGACAGGTTGCTATCTATCGTAATCCTGACTTACCTGGAGTGTAGACAGGTTGCTGTCTATCGTAATCCTGATGTACCTGGGGTATAGACAGGTTGCTATCTATCGTAATCCTGACTTACCTGGAGTGTAGACAGGTTGCTGTCTATCGTAATCCTGCTTTACCTGGGGTATAGACACGTTGCAATTTATCGTAATCCTTATTTGCCTTGGGTACGGACAGGTTGCTGTCTATCGTAATCCTGATTTACCTGGGGTATAGACAGGTTGCCGTCCATCACAGGCGCCCCCATTATAGTGTTGGCAATTTATTTTCTTGTATTTACTTCAGGTTTATGTAGTTTTATATTTATTAATGATATATGAGGGAGCAATCCACCTGTTGTTAAGAGGTAACTGCTGTAAAACTTCTGTGGTACCTGGGGTAGAGTTAGAGTTTACTGATCAACGCTCATTTAAAACTTGCTAATATTCGACGTCGGTTTCTGCTAGAGTGTGGTGTTAACCTGAAGGAGTCATTATACCAATTTATGACTGCAAACAAAAAAACTGTCAGCAGCGTGGTCGTACCTTAATTATATTTTATAGACAAGTTAGAGTTATATTGAGGTGGTAACAGTGGTACCATTGCGGTGCTTACAATTTTCACTATCTGACATAGGCTGGCTTAGGAGATGATCCCAGGTGGTCTTCTCACATGAAGATAGAAACATACATATATGGGAGGTTATGGCTGAACGTCGCTACGGTCGGATTGGGCGGTGGACGATCAGACCATAGCCTATCCAAACGAAAGGTCCAGGATCCACTACCATTTGGATATGAAATAATTACTACGCTTTATTGGTGGGTTGGGGATGTCAATTGGTATTATAAGTTTCCCATGACCGTGCTGTGTGCGATGCGCGTTTTTCAAGTAATTCCTCAGTCAGATTTTACTACTTCCTTCTTAAAGTAATGCGTTTTGATATTTAACTTGCTTTGCACAGGAGAAAAGTTTTACTTAACCTTATAGTGGTTACAAATTCGACTAAGAAAATAAATGGTTAGTCTAACCTCCAAAGTTTCAGGTTTAATTACTGAAATGAAAAGTGATTTCAATGAGTCGAAGCCCTTAACTCCTGTGAAAACTGAGTTCATTTAAAAAGTTTAAAGAAAAAAGTTAAACAACTTTCTTTTCAAGAGAGTTTTCGTGAGATGTGCAATTAATTTTAAATGTTTTTAAAGTGCGAGTTGAGATGTTTTTTATTGCTATTGGTAGCAAACGAGCAAACAGCACACCTGATGGTAAGTAATATTGCCTCTTATTAACCTTTGCTAGGCAACTGCTTACTGAGAAGAAAGTAAAGGGAGTGTAAAAGTATCATCTAAATATACTACAAGCAAACACCCACGGAAAGTTGTGCTTCCGGCTTCCTCTCTCACCGCACCGAAGTGCAGTAACAAATTACTACTACTTGGACGTCTATTTTCAGCGAGAGTGTGGTGCTACACTGGACGGATCGGCCCGCAGCTATAGGCAGAAGATTGTTGACAGTGTGGTCCTACCACTGTGCAGTCGATGCGTAAATTATGCAGTGGCATAAGTAATGGACTAGCTATAATTTAGATTCCAGTATGATTATCCTTATCTGATGTTACGCGAGCACTACACATTGTAAATAAAACTACTTTTACGGATTATATCGCGTTTGTATTTGATTTATGATTGCCCGACGTTTCGAACACTTTGCAGCATTCATGGTCACGGGCGGACTAAGGTGTCTCACGTCCAACAAGTAATCGTTATTACAGACATTTACAATTATCTACCCGATACAGAAAATAGTTATAAATTTATTAAATTGTTACCCACATTTTAGTACAAATTTATTGCCAGTGTAATAAATTTATAACTATTTTCTGTATCGGGTAGATAATTATAAATGTCTGTAATAACGATGACTTGTTGGACGTGAGACACCTTAGTCCGCCCGTGACCATGAATGCTGCAAAGTGTTCGAAGCGTCGGGCAATCATAAATCTATACTAATATTATAAAGAGGTAAAATTTGTAAGTTTGTATGTAACGAATAAACTCAAAAAGTACTGGACCGATTTTAAAAATTCTTTCACCATTGGAAAGCTATAATATCAGGGAGTAACATAGGCTATATTTTATCCCGGTATTCCCACGGGAACGGGAACTACGCGCGTAAGGCGACTGAATCCGAAGCGAAGCGAGGGCGGATTGCTAGTCAAATACAAACGCGATATAATCCGTAAAAGTAGTTTTATTTACAATGATTATCCTTATTATAATTTGCTAAAATGCTGAGTGGTGGCATATATAAATACCACTAACTCTTACATTGTAATAGTAGTTGAGTAGGCTTTATACACCTACTCTATCTGAGGCCGTCTGGTTAATAATTACTTTGCCTAAGTTAACGTCAGGTGGGGAAGGCACCCGAAATTGTAACCGGTACCCGTGGTCGGCCCAATGACGATGGGGTGAGAATACGGTAGGTTATGGCGTCATACCCCCGTTAATTCGTCAACACGCAGAAGCATAAAGAAGTCGTGAGGACTGCCAACAGAAGTGA
The DNA here is from genome assembly GCA_032191425.1 of Lymantria dispar. Lineage (NCBI taxonomy): Eukaryota > Metazoa > Arthropoda > Insecta > Lepidoptera > Erebidae > Lymantria > Lymantria dispar. The sequence continues at coordinate 35,487,141 of CM063448.1, forward strand.
AAACTTAAAACTATAAACAAACAGTTGTTATTTTCTAATTCTATTAATTGTTTAATCTTAAATTAAAATTTGTAAATTATTATTTTTTACATTTATCTCGTTGTGACATCGGTATAAATATAGCGATATTGACATACCTATAGATATATTGTTAGCGTTAACACGTCACGTGACCATGTCGGTGACGATTTACATTAATTTACTCTCCATCCAAACCTGCCTATAGAAGTTTTGAAAAAATGTTATATACAGAAACATTAGTTCCATTAACGATTGTATCATTGTACATTAACTTAACGAATGTTTAACGAATGCCTACTTGTAGTCATTACGGACGATATGTACGAGTGCGGCTAAAAATACGCGCACCTATTACAATGGCGGTTATCGCCGTTGCTTGGGGCGAAACGCGTAATTGTTGCATACGGGCAACTATAACGCAACTGTGGACCTCGCCCGTAACAATCATCATCATCACAGCTCACATACGTCTCACTGCCACGCTTAATACTCCTCCACAATGGTAGGGAAATTGACCTACTATACCATACTGGTCAGACCAGTTGGTACAGGGCTTTCTTTCAAATTTTCCTTCTCTTGCATAGATGTTATTTGCAGATAGCCCTAGTTGTGTTTTACGATATCCATGGACAAGAAAGGGGGTGGTTAATTGTATTTTTATTCCATCACCACACGGAAACCGTAACAAGGTTTCCTTGTGGTGATGGAATTGAAGTTCTTATGAATCAATTATTTACAACGGCATTTCCTTATGAGCTGCTTTTCTTTCTTTTTCATATAGCACATAGCATAATAGAAACATTGAAATCCATTTAAAAATGAAAAGATGCAAGGGAGACCCACTATTTTCGCGCGGTTTATCAATATATAGCTATTTTTAGAAGGTTTAATTCTGGAATAAAATAGGAGTGCGTAGACTCCCTTACATTCTATTCCCTTGATCCTATCCCGTATTCCTTTCTTTCTTAAGGTGTTCGATGTTCGGTTACTAAAGGGGGGGCCTCCCTTCCTCACCTCCATTTTAAAACAATAATGGTGCTATTAGCTTTGCTAGGTGTTCTGGCTTCGATTTCAGTATAACACTTTGTGCTCTGAAATTGTTGCTCTATGTGTTTGGAGTATTAGCATTTTAAAAAAAGTTGCTCGTATGTAAATACGTGTAGGCGACTTCAGATTGTATTATTTATTGTGCAGGTAGTTTGGCCGGCCGCCAGTAGATAGCGCGAGCAAGATTTTTAAACTCCATGTTGTATTTTAGGATGCCATAATTTTTAAAACATGAATCACAAAAAGGTTGAAAATTGTATGTACATTTTTGCTCCGCTATCGCTGTGAAAGAAATATTAGTTGATTTATTTCGTTACGTTTCACTTAACATTTAACCATCTATTGCTGTTGTATTTTTATATTATTTTTAAGTTTCTCAAGCCTCAGTAAACACTCTTTGACTGGTTTTTAAATCATTAAGAGTATAAAGCGGTGTAAGTGTAAACAGGTACACACACTTGTTTACAAGCGGAGTGTGTGTACCTGTTTACAAGTGTGTTGAATACCTGAAACGTTAAAGTTAACTGGCGTCGCGTCATTACATCGCTCGTTTATAGCGCTATTGTTGTTTGAATCGTTTTATGCAATACATATAATGCAGATATTATCAGCTCTGTAATTGTGTTGTATATTTCGGTGGTGACGGATTAAGAATGTAGTTTACAACCCCCTCCTCTCGCCCGCGGGCGTCGTAAATGACTTAGGAATTAAATATGCAAATAACATATAAACAAGAGAAGGAACACTCGAAATAAAACCCTATACCAACCCATCTGACCAGTGTGGGTAAGTCAATTTCCCTTCTATTGTGGAGCAGGCTCCCGATCCCAGCGGTGGGACGCTTATAAGCTGATTGATATATTTTTTTATGAAATAAATTCGAATAAATTCATTTTAAGGATATTGGTACTCACTGTAGTGATTGCTTCTTTAGGCAGGTTTGAATTGGGGTGTAAACTCATGTAATTCGTCATCGAAACGGTCACGTGTCGTGTTAACGCTAAAACTATGACAATGGCACTATATCTGTGGCGATACATCTCAAAACCAGATAAATGTAAAAAGTTTTGATTTACAAAATTTATTTTAAGAACAAATAATTATGTTGAATATTTAAAAATAACAACTGTTTGCTTAAGTTGTCACTTCTGCCGGCGGTCTTCAAGCCTGCTTTTTATTCTTTTAAACATAATAAATTTATTTTAAAAATGTTGGTCCTTATTATAATTGTTATCCATATTGTGAGATTTTTATGGCGAAATCTATTAAGGTAGATAGGCAGGTAAAAAAAAGTAAATAAAATTTTCTTGTCTCACTTGAGTATACAATCGTCCTCTGTCAGACTAGCCAACAAGGACCAATAAAGTCACGGGAGGGCGCGTTAAGCCAGTCATCTTGTTTTTGTAAACAACCCTAACCTACTACGCCGTAGCGGGGTGCCCTACAATACTACGCCGTAGCTATTCAATGTAGTTGAAAAGTTCGTAGCATAATTATAGTGCATCTTGTTATTATGTGACTGAAATGAAGCGTGGGGATTTGTGTGGGGATGGTGAATAAGAACTAATTTTATTATATTTCCTATCATTACAAAATTGTTCTTATAATTTAATTAATATTGTCTGGAAAAGTAATGGAAACTTATTCATGAGAGCATTTTTGATGATTATCATAAGTTTAAGAACACACCTTATGTTTTCAGTTGCTACATGAATTTCTACTGTAAGTACAGTGAGTCGATTCTCACACAAAACCTTGATTTTGTATCTAACCTTCGTATCTAACCCTATACCAATATGTCTGACCAGTATGGTATAGTATGTTAATTTCCCTCCTATAATAGAGGAGGCTCCAGCCAAGCTGTGGGACGTATATGAGCTATATGAAAAGTTAATCGATTGTATTTAGTGATACATGGCAGAAATCAAGAGTGGTAGGACCACACTGTCGACAGTTATCTGTCTACAACCGCGGGCCGGTCCGTCCGGGGCAGTACCACACTGAGCAGAAAATCGACGTCTGAGTAGTAGCGATTTGTTACTGCGCTTCGTTCGGTGAGCGAGAGAGCCGGAAGCCCAACTTTCTGAGGGTGTTTGCGTGTGGAGGGTTTTGGTGGTGCCTTTGGTATCACCAGGCCTCAATGCACGCATTCACACTTCCTTCACTTTCTTCACGGTAGGCAACGGCCTTGTAAAGGTCCATGAGCAGCAGCAACACTTACCATCAGGTGTACTGTTTGCTCGTTTGCCACCGTTAGCGATAAAAAAAAAAAAATCGATTATTATTTTAAAATGCAAGGAAGAAAGGGTGACCCACCACTTCCCCACGGATAAATAATACAAACAATACAAGCGTTTGAAGCCGAAACGTCCTGAGGATGCCTCGTTTAGAGGCGAAACACGTGTAGAATAAATATTCGAAGTTCTGCAGAAAATTGCAAGTTAATGTTCTGGAAGGTGCTCATTGAGAGAGAGAAGATTTCTTTGTCTCCTAGTCCACCTTGATTCCATCCAGTATTGCTTCCATTCCAGTGGGCGGTATATTGATTAACCGTGGGAATGTAGTGAGTCTCCCTTCCTTCCTACCATTTTAAAATGAGATGAAAAGATTTGACACAAGAAATTATGATTTAAGGCAAATGTAAAAATTATGATTTAAGGCAAATGTAAAATCGTTAAAAAAATAAACATTCTAACTCAATGGTATGAGTATAATGGATTAATGATGACGTAAAATTCATAGCAATAAAATAAGAGAGTAAAGCTCGTTGTCCACTTGTAGCGTTGTTTTTCCATCGTTAATTATTTCCAGTTAACAAGGTGTTGTCTCTTTCGTTATTTATTGCTTTGTGAGCGATGCGCGACCGAATGTAACTGTACTACACTTAAAGATATAATATAATTTTATAATAATACTAGCTGACCTAACAAACGTTGTTCTGTTCAAATAAGCGCCACTTAACTGGTCCAATTGTGAATCTAGGCCATTCTCGAATCCCCTTAAACATGCACAAAAATATTCATCAACATCGGTCTAGCCGTTTCAGGAGAAGTTCAGTGACACACACGTACACAAGAAATTTATATATAAGATCAATGGGTACAAAGTATGAATTCATACAGTACCTACATAAAGGCACAAGCCAGCATAGATACAGCATAGATATTTATAAAAAAGAAATTGGTAAAAGTCAAATGTGTATCATAGAAATTACATCGTTCCTATTAATTTATACAAAATTAATAATTATATCACTTCTGGTATTTAAACTAAATATTCAAAGCCCACGATAAAAGCTATGCAATAGCTTAATAAAAAAAAATATTTATTAGTATAGATATTTGTGATCAAAAAATATCCCAAAGGCAATTTGAACTGATTTAAAATAGATGTAAGTTAAGTGGCACGAATGGTAATTATTCTTCGCTCGGTGAATAAATTTAGTTACTTGTTATATAAAAAAAGTATGTTAAATCAAATCATTTATTCTTCAGAAGCCCCTTAAGGCCACTTACATATTGTCAAATTTATATAATATTTGAAACAACCCAATAATGTACCACCGGATCAGAATGCGACTACAATATGAGGAAAAGAAACTCGACAGGCTGTAATTCCTTAAATAATTTCTCTTAAATGAAATTGTATGTATACAACACATAATATTAGCTCCAGTGTTATCTTTCAAGATATGATGTATAATATTTTTGCAAAATCCAATACAAATAATAATAATAATATGGCAGGATCAAATCCCACAAGCGGCACCCGATCTACTAGAGCAGCCATCACTACCGTCAACCACATCGAAAGGAAGTTACCGCAAGTCGAACTTTTTCAGTGAGTGTAACCAAACTATAAACTATGAAGACTGTTAAAAACTGACGAATGATATGAAAAGACTGTGTACAAAGGTAAGATGTAAAGCTAGTTTATAGTATAGCTACGATTGGTATGCGTTCATTATACAATGTTTCACGCAGGGCAGTTAGTCAGACCACCTCACGAAGAATTAACGGCTGTATTTTGACACTTATTACTGACACTACAAGCGACTATTTTATTTTCTTGTTTAGATTTATGCTAAGCGTCACAACAGTAGTGTTTTGTTAGTTACTTTAAATTTTTTTTAAGTAATACTTCTTTTGGCGAGTTAGGGAAAATGATGAGGGTAAATTTTTACGATAAACAGACACCCTGAAGTTAGCTAGTCAACATTTTTTACGTTACCCGCGCACACCGTCACAAATGTCAACTAGATAATGCGTTATAATAAAACTTTCAATGTATTAAATACTTTTTTAGGGTGCCGTACTCAAAAGGTAAAAACGGGACCAAGTAACCCTGCTCCGGTGGTCGGCCTAACGACGAAGGCGACGTGGTGTTCGGGTGGGTTGCGTGTGCGTGCTTACGCCGGGGCGACAGAGGGGCTTAAGCACGCAACTCCCGCGACCCACCCAAAAACCACGTCGCCTTCGTCGTTGGGCCGACCACTGGAGCAGCGTTAACTTGTCGTCAGTGGTCGGCCCGACGGAATACCCCCTATTGGGGTACCCTCCCATCGACCGACGTCCCCCCTTCGGGGAGGACGTCGGTCTTTCCTCACGCGGTCGGCCTCTCGGCGGATGACGGACTAATCCCCGGTCACGTCACCCGCGGCCTCGGCTAGGGCGGCATGAGGCGCAGATAGTTACGCCTGCGCCGCCCCAGTCGCCGGCGGCGGATCTCCTCATCGAGGCTGCGCTCTTCGCGCAGGCGATCCGCCACCTCCTTCCGCGAGATCACTGTCTCGCAGAAGGCTGCGACCGCGTCCCAATTCCCGACGCTGTCGACCATCGCCCTAGCGATAGCCGGCAGCGTCAGGTCCGTACCGATGATTGCGACAAGTTCACAGCGCTGCACTGCCCAAGCCACGCAGGCCTAGAGCGTATGGCGCGCCGTGTCCTCATCGCAATCGCAGTGGTGGCAGGACGGTGTACTCGCCCTCCTAACGACCTTGTGCAGGTATTTGGCGAAGCACCCATGCCCCGTCAAAACCTGCACCAGTCGGAAGGAGAGCACCCCGTGCCGCCTCTCCAACCACTGCATCAGCACCGGCCGGAAGGCCTCCACGGTTCGCACCCCGAACCGAGGCCTCTCCAGCCGGACTGCCCAACGGGCGATGACGTCTCGGCGGGCGTCGACGCGCCAGGCGGTGAGATCCCTTAACGAGTCCACACCGCCTTCCGCTCGCACCCCCGTCACCCGCCGATATAGTCCGGCGAGCATCTCTGCCTCATTATTTAAGCCCTGACATAAAAATAAAGGTGTTATAACTATGATATATCTGTCATTGGCATAATGGCTTATGATTGACTGATGACCGTGTGGTGACGAAGGAAGAGTTCACCATCCCTATCTTACCCGTGGGCATCGTAAAAGTGAGCAAGAGATATAATGCGCTTATAAAATCTATGCAAGAGAAGGAAAACTCGAATTAAAACCATATACCTAATCGTTGGTACACAAATATTCCCCTAAACTGGAAGAAGTCTCTGGATTAATAGTGGGCAACTCAGAACGACTAAGATCTTTACATAGACCTAGGCCAACTGTGTCTGGATTATGGTGGGAGGGTTGACGTCCGGAAAACGGCCGGTCATAGAACTGTTGTCAAAACTTATGCACATATTATTGGTAATTGGCATAAGAGCAGGACGGCAACGAATGTGATTCATTATCAGGATCATTTTCGCCCATATAAGTCTCACTATTGGGCTTGGACTTTCTCCACAACGGAAGGGAATTTGACCTACTATACCATGCTGATCAGACATGTTGGCATAAGATTTAATGTTGAGGTTTCGTTCTCTTGCATAGATATTATCGGTATATCAAATTCCTTAGTCTTTTTACGATATCCACGTGGACACCCACGGGTACTGGTGAATTGTATTCTTACTCCGTCACCACACAGAAAAAAATAAGAGCTATTTAAACGGCCAACAAGCATTTGGAATTATTATCTTTACACCATTTATATATTCAAAACAATAACTTTATTTATGAAAAATAATACCATAGTTCACATATAATAGTCAGACAATAGTCTATGGTGTATTTTGCTCATAAATTCATAAGTTTTATAGCCGTGGCCTGACCCTCTATCATTTGTGACTTTGGGCTCGTTGTGTGAGTTAATGGTACATACATAGGGTTACCAATCGTATCAAATAACGTAAACTCAATGAAATTAAATAACGGAATGAAACTAAATCTATATATTAATACGCGAAGCAAAAGTTTTGAACCTCTTTTTACGAAAATTACGTGGATGAACAAGTATGAAATTTGGCACAGTTGAAGTATATAATGAGGAGAAGTGCATAAAACTGAAATTCCATATAATATTGGATTTGAAATATATTAAATTCATTAAAAAAGGAATTACGCACACTACCATGCAATCGCTACACACACACACCCGCCAAGGATAAGCCTTGTTTTACACAGATTACACTTTTGTTTACGGTTAAAATCTCTGGTCGAACTGAATGTCAAACAATCATAATTATGATGACAATGTCTAATAGAGATTTGTACTTATATATTAGTTACTAATGAAATACAGCTTGCTCAATCTTATATCTTTAAACGAGCAATTCTTGTATATACAAGAATTATATTCAGGATCTCGGAAAGGGCACCAACGATTTTGATGAAACTTGGCATACTAGAGGTTTCGAGGCCAAAAAATCGATCTAGCTAGGTTTTATTTATAGAAAATGTTGTTTTGTCAGTGTTCTTAGCAAAACAATATAATAACATTAAATTTTAAAAGAATATGAATTCAAATTTTGCCGTCAACGTCATGAGTCACGATAGCTCAGTTGGGAAGTAGTGCAGTTTCCTTTAGTATTGTTTTGGCATTCAAACGGCGTCGGATCGAATCTCGGTGTTATTATTATTCTCTTTTTGTAATTTTTTATATATTTTTCAATATTTAATTATTATTCTTTATTAATATATATCTAAACAAATTCGACAAAAATATTCTGAGCGAAGCTCGGTCAACCAGATATTATATATTTATACATAAATATAAGTAAAAGAAAACTGTGTAGCAGAAAATTTAATTTAAATGAATGATGGCCGAATTTCGATCCCTTGGCAACCACTAATAAACTTTAATTACGTGGTGACAAATGTACAATACAATGGTTACTGCTCCTTCTTTTTTATTGCAAGCGGTAGTAGACGAGTAAACAGTACATGATGGTAAGTGATGCTGCCGCGCATGGACCTTTGCTAGGCCGCTGCCTGCCGTGAAGAAAGCGAAGGGAGTGTGAATGCATCCAATGAGGTTCGGTGATACTAATCACCAGAACCCACCACACGCAAACACCCTTAGAAAGTTTCGGCTGCCGGCTCTCTCGCTCACCGAACGAAGCGCAGTAAAAAATTGCTACTACTCAGACGTCGATTTTCTGCGAGAATGTGGTACTACCCCGGACGGTATGTAAACCAAAATGGCTCATCTTCACGGCTTACATATGTCTCCCTGTGATTGAGGCGTATACGGCCCGCGCGGTCCTGAAACGTAAATATCCACGAATTCGCTCTCGCCGCTGAGGACGGAAATCGTGCCGCGGTAAAGTCATAAACTTGGGCATGCCCACTTTGCCAGCCCCCTTCGAGATGAGGTCCGTACCCCACATGGGGTGCCCGCGGGACCAGTCGCTTAGCTTTATCGGGTTGAGACTTTGAGAGCCCTCAGCGCTTATCCACCAGTCCGGGTAAAGCTGTCACACCCATCTGCGGTTAATAACTAAGTCACAAAAAAGGCTCCCTATCACAAATGTCGTCAAATAGAAGAAATATCATCATCATTTCAGCTCATATACGTCCCACTGTTGAGCTCAAGCCTCCATAATAGAAGGGAAATTAATCTACTACACCACCCTGGCCAGGCGGGTTGGTATAGGGTTATATTGCCAGTTTTCCTTTCCTTACACAGACGTTATATAAATATCATATCCCTTAGTTCTCGTTTAAGAGATCTATGGGATACGTGGTGGTGAATCGATGTTCGTAAAATACGACTAAGGGATATAATATGCATGTAACATCTATGCAAGAGTAGGAAAACTCGAAATAAAACCAGATACCAACCTGTTTGACCAGCATGATATAGTAAGGTCAATTTTCCTCTTATTGTGGTGGAGACTCGAGCCCAACAATGGGACGTATATGAGCTTAAATGATAATGATGATGAAGGTATGGTATAATAAAAAGGTATGATATAATCTTTACTAATATTATAAATGCGAAAATAAGTTTGTTTGTTACGCTTTCACGCTTAAACCATCAAACGGATTTCAAAAATTATTTCACCAATTGAAAGCTATAATATCAGGGAGTAACATAGGCTATATTTTATTTCGGTATTCCCACGGGAACGGCAACTACGCGGGTAAGGCCACTGAAAATGAAGCAAAGCGAGGGCGTTTTGCTAGTAGGCATATTATAAGATCTATGCAAGATATGAAAAATTCGAAATAAAACTCTGTTCCAACACGCCTGACCAGTGCGGTATAGTAGGTCAATTTCTTTCCCATAGTGGAAGTGACTCGAGCCCAACAGTGGGACATACATCGACACATAATGGAAAAATAGTATTATTCGCACAGGCCACTATATAGTAAAATCATAACCATGAAGATTATTATTGATTGTTAAAGTTATTTAATAATTTTGCTTAAAAAATCAAAGTATATAATATTATTTGAATTCGGGACTTCTATACAACAATCTATTTGAATCTAATATGATCACTAAATAAATGTTTTTAACTTCACTCCTTCTTTGTGTTATGAATTCATAAAAATATGCAATTTTTCATTAATGTTTTCTCATAACTTTAATACGTAAAATTATCGTCCGTAAACCGACTTCACAGACAACCTTTTTTTTGTAATAGTAAGCAACCCTATTCCTTAAGGGAATTAGGGGACAGGTGGCAAGGGGGGTTTATTGAAGGATTTATTTTGAGTGGTGAACTTTTGTTATAAATACGTATTAAGAATAAAAAGTGTAATAAAATGTATATTTGATAACGTAATAGCGACGTATTACGGGGATCCCCATGTGGTGATTAAAGAAACCAAATCTATTGAAAAGTTATTCCAACTGCTATACCGTTTCATGGTGTTTAATATTTCTTTTTGCCGCATGATGACGGAGTAATAATACATTTCACCACCCTCTCTTGCTCGTGCGTTTCGTAGAAGATTATTAAGAGATACGGTATGCAAATCGTTATGAACATCTAGAAAGAAGGAAAACTCCACATAAAACACTATGCCACGATAATAGATCAATTTTCTGCCCATTGTGGAAAAGGCCCAAACCTTACAGGGAGGCCTATGTGGGTTGACATAATAACGATGATGGTTATGAGTGTTTTTTTACCATATAATTCATTTCATAATAATAATAAACACACAAACACAGACCATACATACACACTCGCGTACATTTTCATATTTGAGGATATAACCGTTTTTTTTGTTCACGCTGTGGAAATGCTTTTACGCACTATCCCCCCATCAGTGACAGACTTGGGCATCTGGGACTCGTCAGCCACATTCGCGACCGGAATAATGGGAGAGAAATTGACTCACTATACCACGCTGGTTAGACGAATTGGCATAGGATTTTATTTTGAGTTTTCCTTCTCTTGTAAATAAATCTATTTTTATGATTTTTATCGCGTTTGTATTTGATTTGTGATTGTCTCACGTTTCAAATACTTTACAGTGTATGGTCACGAACGGACTGATTTTTTATCTATTGCATAGATTTCCTTATCTTGTATAGATGTTATCTGAAATAATCCCTTAGCCATCTTTTACGACATCCACGGGCAAGAATGAGTGGTGGGCAATTGTATTCGTACTGTATCACCATATGGAAAATTGTATTCTTATAATGTATATATACCCTCTTTATGAGAATATATTTCGACACACTCGAATACTTGTAACGTATAAAAAAAAGATGGAATGCTTCCATCTTTAGTATAAACTAGCAACCCGCCCTCGCTTCGCTTCGGTTTCTGTCGCCTTATCCCTGTAGTGCCCGTTCCCGTGGGAATACCGGAATAAAATAGAGCCTAGTTTACTCCCTGATATTATAGCTTTCCATTGGTGAAAGAAACCCTCTTTATGAGAATATATTTCGACACACTCGAATACTTGTAACGTATAAAAAAAAGATGGAATGCTTCCATCTTTAGTATAGATGAAACGTAATTGCATATAGAAAAAAATATATTATTGTTGCATAAGAGATGTGATGATCTTTATGTGGCTATGGGTGATGACGTAAGAATACCATTGTCTGTATAGTGCGCGACCGGGCAACGTCTGCGTCACGCGCTTAGAATACAATTGTCATCGTGTACTATTCGATCCGTCTTTTCCTACACATAAATATCTAAACAAATATTATTTTATTTATGTTATGGGGTTAACCGGTGGTTACGTATACTTGGTTCTAACTATATGTCAGTGCCATCCATCGGTTCACTATGGAATCTATATCTATACCAATAAATAAAATTGGAGTGTCTGTTTGTAATGTCAAAATAATAGGCTTTTTTCATGCTCATACGCTTGTGGGATCTGGTCCAGCCATAATCGTTTAAATTATATTGGCTTGCGGTTCGAAGGGCATCACACTGGAGCTAGTTCTTACAAAACATGTACACAATTGTATAACTAGTAAGAAGAAAAAAAAATTTATAATAATGACAAGCCCGCTGAGTTTCTTGCCGGATCTTCTCAGTAGCGCTCGCGTTCCGATCCGGTGGTAGTGTAATTTTTTTGGAAATTGTAAACCTGACAATATGTAAGTGCCCTCTCGGGGTTTATGCATAATATATAATTTGAATTTGAATTTGCACGACACCTATGCCTAAAATAGCAATTAAAAAATTTTTGTCTGTCTGTCTGTTTGTTCCGGGTAATCTTCAAAACGGCTGGACCGATTTCAAAAATTCATTGACCAATGGAAAGCTATAATATTAGGGCGTAAACTAGGCTATATTTTATCCCGGTATTCCCACGGGAACGGGAACTACGCGGGTAAAACGACTATAACCTATAACCGAAGCGAAGCGAGGGCGGGTTGCTAGTCATAATATATTGGTCATCTTAGAATAATAACGTATAGAAGGATAGTGTCGGTACTTCGAACTTTCAAAACATGAATCTAAAAAAAAAAAATAAAAAAAAAAAAAAAAAAAATACTACATGCGTGCAGACGATTCCACGCATACACACGCACACCACTATACAAATTATGAAATCAAATTTACTAACATTAATCGTCGAAATACTTTTAAAAGTAATGTTAAAAACCTTTTTATGTTTTTCAAATGTGTTGTGACACCATTTGAATGCACAAATCGTCATAATTACCTATTTATTGTTTAAGAGTTGAGTACATACGTGCAGTACAGTAATCTTGTACATTACGGAACGGTTCCGGCGTAAGCTTCATTAGGCTCCAATTGAAATGCTTCACTTTTTGTGCGCGGACTTCCCTTCTATACGTTATTATTCTAAGTTGGTCATATTCAACTGTTTTTTAAATCCATACATGATATATCGCTACATACTTCAAATGTATATCATCCTGATCAGACAGGTTTGTATAGGAATTCATTTTGAGATTTTGGTCGTCTCTTACAACGCCCATGAAGAAGATAAGTACTGGTGAATTATATCCTCACTCTGTCACCATACGGAGAAAATATTAAAATATTATTAAGCGTAATTGAAGGTAAAATAATACATATAATTATAGGAAAGATCACAAACAACACCTAACAGGGTCATTAAATTCCTCAGCGACAAATAGTGACAATCAAGGCTCCTTTGAACTGATTCGTGTAACGCGTGACTAACACAAAGCGTGTACACCCTTTGACGTTAATAGGGAAACAAGTTTTTGGGATACTTGTATCTATTTTAATAAAACTATATTATATGCGTAACTATATGCGATAGCTTATGGAAAAATGTTAATAGTCCTAGGTATTCGTGTTTATTCATAGGAACAATCGAGTAAGTTGCGTGGTAAAAAATTACTAGGAGTTTTTCATCGCCATGGCCAACTCCATCTGCTGCTGTCATGTCAACAATTACGTCACGAAGGACAAGAACTCGGTACTGGTGGTTGGCTCAACAACAAAGGCGAGGTGCTACGGTGGGTTATGGGCCAGGCGCCGTCCCTCTGTCGCCCCGGAAAGAGCCGGTCGGCGGCTGCATCGATTATATCCCATCTTCAAAAAAAAAGAGCGTGCGTACAAAGTACGCTTGTCAGAAGCGAAACTTCTTTGGTGACACGTGCTTTCTGGCAATATAAAAAAAAAAATGAAATAAAATAAATATACTCTCTCACTTTCTCTCGATCTTTCTCACTCGCTTGCTCCTTACTCTTGCTTCATAGCTGTGTGCTTCATTCCCCCCTTTCTCATTCTCTCTCAATCAGTCTCAATCGATCTTTCCCTCTTCTTGGACAAAAATATCCAACATTTTCCTGTCACTTAATTGCGTTTCATCCGTAAAAAATTTATCCTTATGCGCGCAAAGAAGTATTAGGTACTTAAAAAAAAAGGGTCAATAATTACATTTTCAAAGAGAGTTAATGCAAGAAGGCGTCGGCCACAAAAATATTGCCAAATAATTTGCAATATGTACTATGGAATAACAGTACATACTGAGGCGAGGCCAAGTCATTTGGACGAGAGCAAGGTAAGGCAATGATAGGAAGAACCAAGGAAATGGCCAATTTAAAAAATTACTTGAAGACGATACTATTTGCCTGTGATAGTCTGTAGAAGGTCTAATATTTAATGCTCTGTATTCTAATTGAATAAACATCTTGTTAAAAATATGTCTTCCTCAATTACAATTAAGATTTATAATCGAGTCAATTATCGCTGAGGTTTTTATATAAATAAATTTACCGCATACCAACCTGTAATTAACGAATAACATCCACACTAATATTATAAATGCGAAAGTAAGGATGTTTGTTTGTTTGTAATGCTTTCACGCTTAAACCACCGAACCGATTTCAAAAATTCTTTCACCAATGGAAAGCTATAATATCAGGGAGTAATATAGGCTATATTTTATCCCGGTATTCCCACAGGAACGGGAACTGCGCCGCGGGTAAAGCGACTGAAACCGAAGCGAAGCGAGGGCGGGTTGCTAGTATTATATCAAATCGTCAAATATTTAGATTGATTTTATTGTCCCCTTGAAAACTAGAGCAATTTGTTATTTGTATTCCGTCATTTGATATATATCGAATTCAATGTGTTTTTCAATTTACATTTTTATTGATGTGAATTTATAATCATTATTGTCGGTTTATTACGTCCCACTAATGCACTCGCTCCTACGCTAATTTTTTTATTAAAAACAATGCCTTAAAAGGCAATTTAAAGACGATCTCTTTAAAGGCAACCAACTTAGGAATTAATTATTTTACTGCAAGAGATTTTATAAACATATTTTCCGTGTGGTGACGGAGTAAGAATACAATTCACCAGTCCCTATGTTGGCCGTGGATGTCGTAAAAGACGACTAAGAGATTTAATATGCATATAACATCTACGCAAGAGAAGGAAAACTCGAAATAAAACTCTATAGCAACTTGTCTCACCAGCATGACATAGTAAGGTCAATTTCCCTCCTATTGTAGAGGAGGCTTGAGCCCAACAGTGGGACGTATATGAGCTGATGATGATTATAAACATAACTAACAGACACAAAAAGCGGCCAAATACCCAAATTCAAATTCAAATACTTTATTATGCATAAACCCCGCGGGGGCACTTACATATGGTCACTTTTTTACATTTTTCCTTACACTACTACCGGATCGGAACGCGACCGCACTGAGAAGATCCGGCAAGAAACTCAGTGGGCTTGTCTTCTTTTTTATTCATATACAATTTTTTTTTTACTAAGATAATATACAACAACATGTCTATTAATAGCTCCAGTGTGATGCCTTTCGAACCATCATACAATACAGTTATTAAATATAACGAAAAAGTACCATGGCTGGACCAGATCCCGCAAGCGGCACCCGATCACGAGTTAAAATATAGTCTTGTATGGGAATGAAACCTGTGACACTAGCACGGTAAGTAAATGCTTTTTAAAGCATTTTGTTAATCCCTATATACTTGCAGCCTGTGGACTAGATATTCTTACTCCGTCACCACACAAAATATCATCCTTGTCATGACACAACAATTAAAATTAAACCATAAACCATATATTCTTAAAGTGTATTGCATAAGCGCAGGTCAAATGTGGGTAGACAATATATTCAGTTGCTCGCATTTCATTGAGAAATGAACAAACAATGGATAGGCTTATGTCATCTTATACACAATTACGTAAATATTTTTTAAAGAAGATATGAATTGTGAAATAATTCTTGACATTTTAACATCATTTAAATACCGCTTCGGGCCTATTTGTAATGATCTTGAATGACATCTGAACGTTGTAATTATAAGAAAAAAATAGGACTAATTAACTAAATGAAGGTAATATCAAAGAAATACGTACATCTATTTACATGTGCCGTGACGGAGTAAGAATACAATTCATCATTTCCTATCTAGGCCGTGAGTTCCGTATAAGATGTAGAAGGCATGTCATCAATGTTGAGAGGAAAATCCATCCATCCATCCATCAGCGTACAGACATCCACTGCTGGACATAGGCCTCCCCATGAGAATGCCACTCGGAACGGTCCTGCGGCACTTGCATCCAATAGCTCTCTGCTACTTTGAGAATGTCGTCAGTCCACCTAGTGCGAAGAAAACGATCTACTGGTACAACACGCTGGTCAGATGTATATATGATGTTTTTATTTAATTTCTCTTAGATGTTATGAGTATATTTAATTAGTCATCTTTCACGACACCTGCAGGAAGAGGAGGGAGTGGTGAATTGTATTTTTACTCCTTCACCACACGGAAAGAATATACATATAACATCTATGTAATTGAAGGAAAACTCAAATTAAAATTTTATATCAAGTCGTCTGATTACCGTGGCATAGAAGATAATTTCCCTCCTGTTATGGAGAAGACTATATGATATAAGATGTTGATGATGATATATGTATATATGATGTAAAATCTCAACCAATTCGAATCTCACGATGATTATAATGTCATTATCATCATCGTAGCTAATATATATCCCACTGCTGGGCTCGAGCTCCCTTTACAATGGGAGGGATATTGACCTACCACACCACACCGGTCAGACAGGGTTAGTACTGGGTTTCATTTCAAATTTTCCTTCTCTTGCATATATGTTGTATGCATATTATAATCCCTTAGTCGTCTTTTACGACATCCAGGAATAAGAAAGGGAGTGCTGAATTGTATTCTTACTCAGAAAATATAACAACTCCTCGATTATTTTTCATGTCCTTTCTTCGTTTTTAGGATTTCGTACCCAAGGGTTAAAGCGGGACCCTATTACTAAGACTTCGCTATCTGTCTGTCACCAGGCTGAATCTCAAGACCCGCGATTGCTAGACAGTTGAAATTTTTACAAATTATGTATTTCTCTTGCCGCTATAACAACAAATGCTAAAAACAAAATAAAATAAATATTTTAGGGGGGCTCCCATACAACAAACGCAATTTTTTTTGTCCTTTTTTTTTTCTTTTTGATCGATATCGATAATGGCACCAGGTAAGCACTAGAAATGTTCACAAAATACTCACTTGTATTTTTACTTTAATCATAAATAATAAAATTGAAATAAAATAAATATTTAAGAGAAGCTCCCATATAAAAACGCATTTTTTTGCCTATTTCTATAGATAGTGGTTTGGAACTCTTCGTGCACGGCTTCGACTTACACTTATTGTAACAATAAAGTATCTATTATAATTGAATAATCGGAGAATTAGTCCGTTACCCGCCGAGAGGCCGACCGCGTGAGGAAAGACCGTCGGGCCGACCACTGATGACAAGTAACCCTGTTCCGGTGGTCGGCCCAACGACGAAGGCGACGTGCATCGTGGGTGGGTTGCGGGTGTGCGTGCTTACGCCCCTCTGTCGCCCCGGACGGAGTGGTGCGAGGAGCGCCGACCGCAACCCACCCCCAAAAAAAGATTACTTGAATAATACATAATAGGAAACTATAACTGCGACAGCCACGTGGGTAGTGGATGCATAGCCATAATAACATCATTTATATTTTTATATAGTCTAATTATGCGAAGATGTGACATTCGGCGCGTGTCAAGGAGAACTCGTATAAAGGTACGTCACGAAATCGCGGCATGCCGCCATTTAAGGTTAGGTCACAATGTGAGCGATATACCCGAGTACAATCATGCATATAAGCATAGTGATTTTGCGCTTGAAACATATCGACCCATACTGAGAAGATTTATAGGTACTAATAAGATAATAAGTTCCTGAAAGTTTCAGATCTTTAATCTGGTGTTTGAGAAAAAGCGACAAATGTAAAAATCAGAAGTGAAGTATATTTTCAGGATTGCGTATTTTATTTATTGATGTGTAACATCTTTCTTATTGGTTGCTGGATATTGTTTATTAGTGTGATTTTGGAAAAGGGACGTAGGTGTTTAATAGGAAACCGGGGAAGCGCGCGTCATTCGATTTAACCAATAAGCGCGCGTGGTAGCAGAGAGTTGGCTATGAGTTCTTTCCGTCCATGAGGTTGGTACCTCCACGACGTATTATCAGCCAACAAGTATTTGTTTGACGAGACGATTTAAATCGTGTTTATATGATTTTTTTTTTTACTTTAAGCTTTTATTGTGTATTTACCATGACTAGAATTAAATTGCCAGGAACAAGCATGTGCCTTAATATAGAATTACACATATTTTCATCCTCAGAATAAATTCAACTATTAATATGCCGGATAAATTGAAGAAATATATCTGAACATATATTTCTTCTTTATTTCGTTGTAGGATTTGTTATTATAATATTGTTATAACATATCAGATTTTAAACATCATATATACGGTATTTTTTTTTAATTTAATTTAATCTCTATACGCTAAGCTTCTCTAATCGCTTACAGTACAACAAATTCTTTACCTTTAAGCCGTGATGTAAGAAATTTTAATGGTATTTCACCGATATAAGAAAGCTATGCAAGGTTTTGTATTGTAAGTAATAGGTTTTATCGATTGAAGTCTAGATATGCTAGCTTTGCAAAGATTGACTTATTGACTGAACAATAATATTGCTGTTTATTTTATTGTAATTTTAAATTGAGATATTAGGTTATATAATGTAAAGTGTCGAAAAAAATCATTTCAGATATTTAAAATTTTTGTTTGGTGGTTCAGTACCACAAACATGAATATTTTTGAAGCGATTCTTCTTTTAGCACGTTGGGGAAAAATGATGAGAGTAAATTTTAACGATTTGCGCGCAGACCATCACGAGGAACCGACACCCTGAAGTTGGCTAGTCAAGATTTTTAACGATGCGCTCGCACACCGTCACAAATGCCAACTAGATATTGCCTTATAATAAAACTTTCAATATATTACCTGTAGTAATAGACCCTGTTTTGTATTATTAGAGAGCCCGCACACATACAATTGCAAGTTGGACGACTATCGTACAACTAAATTGCGTGCTCTTACAATTTAGTTGGACAACTATATTTAATTGGTTACACGCCGCAGACTTAACCGATTTAGTCGGTGTCAGTCACAGAAATATTAATACTTTAGAAAGGCCATTCGACTGATTTTGTTCGAAAACCAGCGTGGCGGAATTCCTCCCTCCCGCTGATGTTAACACATATGCAAGGTCTATGCTTACAACAATTTTACACACTAACATAACACACACACATCAATCTCGAAGTTGCAGTTGGTACACAAACTATATCGAAGTTCTGTAGGCAACGTATACTCACATATAAAAAAGCACATGTACGCTAGTGCTTGCCATGGTCGATATACTACACGATATTTATTTAGCCTGTTTTATCGAAACAAAAATATTAATGTCTTTAAATTAAGCACTTACTTGTGTGTGTGTTGAAGTTATTTGTAATGCAAGTCAGTAATTTAACAGCAAAATCATGGAAATAAAATACTCCTCACTACACTCTGTATAGGTGACAGAAAATTTAAGTGCGAAAATAAATTACGTAAGCGAGTAGCGATTTGTATATTATATTGTTCCCATATACACACCAGTACATACAATTAAAGATACAATTAAAATGTATTAAAAAGAGACCACAGTCACAGACAAGTTTATAAACTCCTGCATCTTGTAGAGGCATCTGGCACTTGACAGGTGGTAAGAATTGACTAATCCTCTTGAGTGGCTTAAAATAAGTTTTTATGGAAGCCCGTTTCAAGATGACGCCAATCTTGGCAGCGACTCCTTTCACATAAGGTAGTACTGCATGGAGGCGCTCAACTGTGGGTGATTTCACACGGTCTCTGCGACAGGGGCCATGGACGTCTGTAATAACGTTGACTTGTTTGGACGTCAGACATCTTAGACCGCCCGTGACCATGAATGGTGTAAAGTATTCGAAACGTCGGGCAATCCTAAATCAAATATAAACGCGATATAATCAGTATAAGTAGTTTTATTTACAATATGTAATGCTCGCGTAAGCATCAGATATCATTCTTAAAATATGTTAAAATGTTATTGTTTATTGAAATTCAGTTTATCTTTATTGGTGTTATTATTTAACTTAAAAACAAAACTGTTATTTAATTTTTTTGATATACTGCTACTTGGTAGTACATTTTTGTTTATTGTAAACAAAAATGTACTAACATTATCCGTGTGGTGACGGAATAAGAATACCAATCACCACTCCGTATCTTACCCGCGGATGTCCCATCCTAATATATTGATATAACTAAGAGATATAGTAAACATATAACATCTATGCAAGAGAAGAAAAACTCAAAAGAAAACTCAATACTAACCTGTCTGACTAGTATAGTATAGTAAGGTAAATTTGCCTATTATTGCGGAGGAGGCTCGAGCCCAGCAGTGGAACGTATATGAGCCTAAATGATGACTATCATGTCAACATTACTTGGAATAAAAATTGAACACTTATGAAAATCAACACTTATATATAATAACTAGTACTACTACTATAAATGACCAGTCTCAAGAAATTCATTGTTATCATAAATTGTTCCATTTTAAGGAAGAATAGAACAATTATTTTGTACGACAACTAAATACCTATTTAATTAAACATTTAGTTTGCCAATAAAAATGAAATACAATAATATTTGATCACTTTACCATTATTTTAGTATTCTGCAAAATGTTGTGAACAAATTGTGCTAGATTTAGTTGGTATTTAGTTAACTACCAGTTGCCTTAATCCATAGTTTTCTAATACTTGGACTTCGTGGGCATCTAAAATTAAAATGTATTTACAATAAAATATTAAACTTCTAATAAAATGTAAGATCTGATTGGTCCCGAACATAGATATTTTATTACTATTATTTTGTTATTTTTATTTATTAATTGCTAAAGAGTGCTAATGAGCACTGTGAAGTTTGTACTATAAATCATCATCATCATCATCGCAGCCCACATACGTCCCACAGTTGAGCTCGGGCCTCTTCCACAATGGGAGGGAATTTGACCTACTATACCATGCTGGTCAGACATGTTAGTATAGGCTTTCATTTCAAGTTTTCCCTCTCTTGCACAGATGTTATGCGCATATTATATCCCATAGTCGTCTCTTACGACATCCACGGGCAAGATAAGGAGTGGTGAATTGTATTCTTACTCCGTCACCACACGGAAGATATACAAGAATGTACTATAGATATACAAGATAAATTAAGTAGGTAATGTATACCAGAATAATTGATTTTTAAATACATATTTAAATATTGTTAATATAACTATTACTAAATTAAAAGTGTTAAAAGTATTTATTTATATGATAAAATTAACACATAGCTAATTATTGAAATCGATAACTTATAGTATGTTGGACAACACTATCGATACGTGTGGCTCAACGTCAATGTTTTGAATGAAAACGTATACTACCACGCTACTAAGGCGGTTCTTAGTGATATCGCATTGAACGCAGTACATTGCGCGGTTGCTGGACTAATAAAAAGTGATATCCATGTATGGCAAACGATGTATAATGTTTGACTCTTTTTGTTATTTTATAATTGTTGCTTACATACGACATAATACTATCATAAAATTAAGAAATATCACGAATTAATAAGATTATGGACTTAACGATGAAAAGAAATGCCTTCTTAGACTATAACTACGCAACTGACTTCTTTTTCGACACGTTGTAACAGCGCAAGACGGCATATTTCTCTTTTTTGTCGGAGCTTCGTTCAAGGTTACTATATGAGCGCAACTAAGAACCGGTAAAACGAATTTTGTCAATATTAAGACCGTTTGATCGCAATTGTGGCACGCTTGCCCCGCCCACATGGCCGTTCTATCTTATTAATTTTTCTGTGGTGTCAGTATTGCCAGCGCGGTGCGTGTGCGTGAAAATGCGGGAAAAAACCTTTTAATTGCTCTATTAATAAAAAGAAGACGAAAACAAAAGAGAACATTTTGGGTGCATCCCATATTAAGTAACAGATTACAATATGGGAAGCATCATACATTGCATTATAAAATCGGATATTACCCTGATAAATTGTTTCAAGTCTTTTTTGTACAACGCTGGCCTTCTTTGAACTTCCTCTATGAGCTCTTCTACTTTTTCGTTTGCAACAAGTGATCGGGAGACAGACATCGTACCCGTCGATGAAGATGCGAGCGTGGGGAAATCACGCGCACGCGTATGGTCACCTTGAATTTTGCCGTACAACTAAGTTGGATAGCGTGCGAACTTGCATAGGATAACCATGCTAACAAGCAGTTGGCCGATAGTTGGACAACTTTTTAATCGGAGGGGAATCGTGATTCCGATACGATCGGTGTCCAATTAATTAGTTGGACGATTAAGTTGGAGAAGATGTGCGGGCTAGCATAAGTAACTACGCCTAATACACCTACTTGCGATTTAGTCGGCCAACTTACAATTGTATGTCTGCGGGCGCTTTTAGTGTCGTTTTTTCTACAAGCGACGGATAACGCGAAGGATAAAATTTTTATAAAATTTTTTATCTTGTTGCGCCAAAGAAGTATAACTTCTTATGTGCACACAGGCACACTAACATTTTTTTTTTCTACGATAGTCATGGGAAATATAAAACTAGCTGACCCAACAGACGTTGTTCTGCTTAAATAAGCGCCACCTACCAGGTCCACTTGTAAATCTAAGCTATTCTCGAATTCTCTTGAACATGCACAAAAAAATTCATCGATATCGGATCAGCCGTTTAGGAGGAGTTCAGTGACATACACACGTACAGAAGAAATTTATTGCATTATTATATATATTATATCCTTACTAATATTATAAATGCGAAAGTAAGGATGTTTGTTTGTTTGTTATGCTTTCACGCTTAAACCACCGAACCGATTTCAAAAATTCTTTCACCAATGGAAAGCTATAACGTTAGTATATACAGACTGTATCAGGTTATGGGACAACTGTTCGAGTATGTTGTAGTTTAACGGTCATAGATCGTAATTAGAATGTACATTAAACAAAATACAATATAACATAAAAATTATAGTGATTTCAAAAAAATGTGTCTAAGAGTCTATGCCTTAAATGTTACGTATTATGTAGGCACGTACAGACAGAATACATGTAGGCATGTAAAGCTTCGACAGTATAATTTCATTCATTTATACCTAGAATTGCGCAAACGCTTCAATGACATGTAGGTACAACGGCAAGCGGTCAACGGCCATAGGCTGATCAGCTGTTTCAAAGCGAAGTTTGTCGTGCTAATTCAATTTCTAATGAATATTTAACAAAGTATAAATATGTCGCGTATTAAGTATCATTGACTTTATATATTTCAATCAGATTTACACGAAAAAGCGATGACAAAATTGAAAATTTTACATGTCTCTAATTTCTTAACGAATCGATATTTTTCGTTCAAATTTTTTTATGGGTTCCTACCACCATTGCCTAGCTCCCTTTTGACCAGTTGCCCCATAACCTGATACACCCTGTATATACTGGCAACCCGCCCTCGCTTCACTTCGGTTTCAGTCGCCTTCCTGCGGCGTACTTCCCGTTCCCGTGGGAATATCGGGATAAAATATAGCCTACGTTACTTCCTGACGTTATAGCTTTCCATTGGTGAAAGAATTTTTGAAATCGGTTAGGTGGTTTAAGCGTGAAAGCATAACAAACAAATGAAAGCGTAACAAACAAACATCCTTACTTTCGCATTTATAACCTTTCTCTACAACGCGTGGTAACATTTAACTATCTTTTAAGTGGTATATAAATTATATAATATAAATTATGTTTTTTTAAGATACTTATTAATGCAATATATTCGTAGCATTTAACTTAGATACTCGTACGATGTGAACGTGAGCTGTTTGCATACATTACCGACATATGCAAATGCATTCAAAACCTTATGTTTGAAGACGACATTCCTATGTCGAGTCTGAAGATAGAAATATCGTAATAATTCCTAGTAATAATACATATTAATACATGTTAAGGATAGATTATATCGAATGTATTAAGCGTACTTGATAATTTTTTAATAGCCCAGGCCGCTGGTGTATGCATTGTCGTCCTTCAACAAGTTTTCCTTGTGGTGACGGAGTAAGAATACAATTAACCACTCTCTATCTTGCCTGTGGATATCGTAAAAGACGATTAAGAAATATAATACGCATATAACATCTATCTAAGAGAAGACAAACTCGAAATAAAACCCTGTACCAACTTGTCTGACCCGCGTAGTAGGTCAATTTCTCTCCCATTGTGAAAGAGGCTCGAGCCCAGCAGTGGGACGTATATGATGATGAACTTTTAATATGACTTATCACGTAAATATACATCAGGATGTCACTTAGTAGATAATTTCTCAATGAGGTAAGTTACGCCACTAAATTCAAAAAGTCAGTAGTCAGCGTAATGGTGTTATGACTTATCTATATACTAGCTTTTGCCCGCGGCTTCGCCCGCGTAATTATTTACTTGCATATTGAACTATTATCGCAAAGAATATTATCGACATAAAAAGTATTACATTTCTTAATTTAAGAAATACTCTATCTACGTGTCAATTTTCATCCAAATCTGCTCAACAGTTTAAGCGTGATTGAGTAACAAACATCCAAATATCTTCACTAACTTTCACATTTGAATATTACTTCCAGCCTTGTAGTTCAGATTGCCATGCAAATACGATGGTATTGTGGCCTTTCCTTAGTCTCTGATAACGTACTTTCCATTGGTGAAAAAAAAATATATCAATCAAACACCCGCAGTTTCATTCCGTAGACCCCATTCCCATGCCAATACCGAGATAAAAAATGCCTATGTAACTTGCTGATATTATAAATTTACATGGGTAAAAAAAAAATATATAAATCCCAGAAATATCAGAGATATAAATTGCCTATGCTACTCGCTGACAACATAGGTAGCTTTCCATTGGTGAAAGAATTTTAAAAATTGGTCAACATCCCCCGGTATAGTTGTCGTTCCTGGGCAAATACCGGGATGAAAATAGCCTTTATATGGTATTCACTGATAATATAGCTTTTCATTAGTGAATTAATTTTTTAAACCATTATATTCCCGTGATTTCACCGGCATTGTACCCGATCCCGTAGGAATATCGGGATAAAAATAGCTTAAATATGTTACTCGCTTAAAAATAGCTTTCCATTAGTGAAATAATTTTAAAATCGACTTAATTCATCCACACCGGGATAAAATATAGCCTGAGATAAAATAGTATAAGTTATTCCTTATGTACGACTGGTAGACCTGATGGTAAAATATAATCAATATCGGTCCAGCCATTTTGAAGATTACCTGTAACGAATAGACAGACAGACAAAAAAATTTGGACCGTATTATGTGAGCATAAATAAAACCTATTATTTTGATAGACAAACAGACGCTTCAAATTTATTTATTTGTAGAGATAGAAAATTGTAATAATATTTTGATTGTAACTTACTGTCTGGTAGCTGCTAGAAATATTACCACGTTTTCATTGTTCGTGGGTGTCGCAAAAAATTCTACTAAGACAAAGATTTACATCGACCTGGACCAATTGGTGATGCCATCTGGCCAACAATGTCGGCCAGTATTATTATTATTCGGCAAATTATTTGTCTATTATTTGACATTCACAATTATCAGTTAACTCCAAACGATTTTAACAGATGGCGATATCTGTTGACTGGATTGAGTAATTAATTAATAGATACTATGTCAAATCTGCAAACGTGTCATATACGATTTTAACTTGCTTTTTTACATAGATGCCATTTGTAAAAAAATATGACGACCTCCATGACAGATGTTCTCCTACAGTTCCACTTAAATAGTTTAATAAAATGTAATATAACAAAAACATTAGCCACAGCAACGCGTGGCCGGGTCTGCTAGTATACAAATAAATTGAAGGGTCTGTTTGTAATGTCAAAATAACAAGTTTTTTTCATGCTCACACTAACCTAACCTATATCTAAGCCATTTTAAATTATTTTTGTCTCTCTGTCACTATTATTAATATTTTACTACCTGTCTATACAGGGAGTAAGTTAGGCTACTTTTCCTCTCAAGAAACTTCTATAAAATTTTGCCCTGCCCGGCAATCGAACCCGAGGTCTCATGGAATGCAGTCGCGTATTGCAATATTTTAGGAGATAGTATAGATTTAAAATGCGGAGGCAAGGCAAGGCTCGACCCCACTAGTGAGACAAGCTGTGATAAAGCAGTTTTCGAGTTTATCCATCATAAACAATTTTGAAAAACAATTATATATTCTATCATCATCATCATCGCAGCCCACATACGTCCCACTGTTGGGCTCGGGCCTCCTCCACAATGGGAGGGAATTTGACCTACTATACCATGCTGGTCAGACATGTTGGTATAGGGTTTCATTTCGAGTTTGCCTTCTCTTGCACAGATGTTATGTGCCCATTATATCCCATAGTCGTCTTATACGACATCCACGGGCAAGATAGGGAGTGGTGAATTGTATTCTTACTCCGTCACCACACGGCAAATATATATATTCTATATAATATTAGAATAGAGTAATAAATACGATCTAATGATTTCTGATACTTACGCGAGTATTACACATTGTAATTAAAACTATTTTACGAATTTTATCGCGTTTGTATTTGAATTTTGATTGTCCGATGTTTCGAACACTCTACAGCGTTCATGGACATGGGTGGACTAGTCCAGAATCAAATAAAAACGCGATTAAATCCGTAATCATTTTATTTACAAATACAAATTTATAATCTATGGATCAGAAGCTAGTGAGTTACAGTATGTATATCAAACGTTGGTATCGCAACGTGAAAGCTTGACATTTGCACCTGACTTGGCGCGTCTGCGCGGGCGCATCAAATGTCACGACACACCGCTTACAACAGTCTTGAGTCATAAATTGTCGCTCATATATAATACACTTGTAACATTACCTTAGAACTATCAATTTAAAATTTGAATGCACAGATGCCGTAGTGGTTAAGATATCTACCTACAATGCCAGGGTCGAGGGTTCGAATTTCGCGCAGGAGAACACTTTGTGCGATCCACAAATTGTTTTTCTGAGTCTGGATGTAATTTGTGTCCGTTAATTATTTGTTTGTAAAGTCCTTTTAGGACTTTATTTCCTTAGTGCAGGGTGTTGTTAAATTAAAAGACAATAATGATTTCTGATGTTTACGCGAGTATTATACATTTTAAATAAAACTACTTTATGGATTTTATCGCGTTTGTATTTGATTTTTGATTACCCGAAGTTTTTATAAATTAAAACCTTTTAGTAACATAAAGTAAGCCGCCTTCAAAATTAATATTAATTTAGCATCATGTCACCTGAGTTTTCTTGCCGGACCTTTCTCAGTGTGACCCTGTTCCGATCCGGTGGTAGTATACTAGATTATTAGTTAGTTTTTTAAATATAATTACTATTAATTTTAATGTTTAATTATTACTAACCATAAACAATATAATTTTTTCATATAGAATCATTTTCTTCTTACACGGGCAATAAATTTTGTATCAAAATGTGGGTCAATATTTAATAACTAATTTCTGTATCGGGTAGATAATTATAAATTTTCTGCAGTAACGATGACTTGTTGGACGTGAGACATCTTAGTCCACCCGTGACCATGAACGCTGTAATGTGTTCGAGACGTCGGGTAATCAAAAATCAAATACAAACGCGATAAAATCCGTAAAGTAGTTTTATTTAAAATTAAAAGACAATTTAGTTTAATTTTGCTTTGATTATTATTAGGCCTTAATTTGTTTGATCGCTTGAGGCGAGGGAATACTGGTGTGGAGCTTTCACATGCAAAGCAGTTCGACCATTATATTCCCTTGTTACCTAATATTGTAGAGAAGGTTTACGTGTAATAAGGGGAAGGAAGATGGACAAAACTGAAGCTAATGCTCTGGGTGAACCGATCTTGATGATTCTTTTTTCATTTAATTGCTGGTGCTTACCGTCCCATTTCCAATTTGGTCCAGTTTTGACAATGGCATCCATGAGAAAACGCTTGAAATCTTTTTTGTTAATTATTTTAATGACCCAAAATGTATTAAGGAAACTGGTTTGGCACGTCAGTTGAATGCTTTCAAAGCCTACAAGAGACGGGCAGAGACAATTTTTGTATTTTACTTCATCATAGCTTAACCACTACTGGGCTTACGATTCTTCTAACATTGAAATGATCTAATTTATCACGCTGACAAGAAAGATGGTTTAAGGTTGTATTTCGAGTTTTCGTCGTTATTACTAGGGATGTGAAAAAATAATCGATTTTAATAATCGATTATCTAAATAATAAAAAACAATTATTTTTTTGATATTCAAATTAATCGATTATTTTAGTATTTGTTTTTTTTTGTTTAAAATAAAATCACTGCCAGATTTCCTAAAAAAACGGTTATCACGATACTGCGTGCAATGTTTCATACTATATGAGAAAATAACTCAAATTTCTTAAAAAAAAAGGTCATCACAATCCTGTTGGGAGAAAAAATCGATTATTTTATAATTGATTTTTTATTTTTAATTAATCGATTTATTTTAAAGAAAAAAATCGATTATTAATCGATTATTTTCCCTCCAAGTCACATCCCTAGATATTACATCCCTTACTCGCCTTTTACGACACCCACAGCCAAGATTTTGGATGTTTTCAATAGTGACGAATTTTTACTCAGTCACAACACACCAAACAATATTTTATATATAGATAATATTGTTAAATCTGTTTGTATTACTTTACATAATGTATTCAACCACAAATTTTTGTACATATTGACTTTGTTAATGATGGTATTTCGATATATTGCGAGTTAAGTAATGTTAGTCGAGAACATACGAAATTTCTCAACAATTCGTATAGGCGATTAAGATTGGCTCCAGTAACCATGGAGAACTATTACTCTGACAATCTCAACTGCCAATTCCTACAAGATTATTATCATCATTTCAGCTCATATACGTCCCACTGTTGGGCGAACCTCTTCCGCACTAGAAGGGAAATTGATTTACTATATCACGCTGATTAGACGAGTTAGTATAGCGTTTCATTTCGAATTTTCCTTATTTTGCAGTTATATGCATATGTAATCCTTTAGTCGTCTTTTACGACACCCACGGGCAAGAGAGAGGGGGTGGTGCATTGTATTTTTACTGCGCCACCATACGGGCAACAAGATTATCTTTACATTTATATAAAATTTCTATTCGTGTTTTTGTAATTGAACTCCTTCTAAACGGCTTGACCGATTTTGATGATTTTATGTTGCGATGGACATGAGGATGATTTAATAATTGGAACCGACTGGTGGCGCTGCAATCGACTTCAAGAATTCCTTTTACATTTTTTTTAGATTTAAACAGAATAACGTTTCGTGGGTCAGCCGGTGTATTTGTATAATTTTTTATGACTTAGACTAAGATACCATCCCGTGATGGTATCTTAGTCTAAGTCATAAAAAATTATAAGTAATGACAGTTATAATTTAAGTAATGCGAATATAATCATCAGATTATAAATTTGAAGGTGATCATTGCGACATTTGAATGTAATTAAATGACAATTATTTGCATTTTTTTCAACATTATCGCATAATTAATTATTAATTTATTGAATAGGAATTGAGAATTGTAACACTTTCCATCGACCGACGTCCTCCCCGAGGGGGCGACGTCGGTCGATGGGAGGGTACCCCGCGTAGGGGGTATTCCGTCGGGCCGACCACTGACGACAAGTAAACCTGCTCCGGTGGTCGGCCCAACGACGAAGGCGAGGTGGTTTTCGGGTGGGTTGCGGGAGTTGCGTGCTTAAGCCCCTCTGTCGCCCCGGACGGAGTGGTGCGGAGGCGCGCCGACCGCAGCCCACCCACAAAAAAAAAAAAAAAAAAACGTAAGAATTGATAGAATAAAACCTGTATACAAATTACGTCCTCTTTATATATTACTAGCAACCCGCCCTCGCTTCGCTTCGGTTTCAGTCGCTTAAACCCGCGTAGTTCCCGTTCCTGTGGGAATACCGGGATAAAATATAGCCTATGTTACTCCCTGATATTATAGCTTTCCATTGGTGAAAGAATTTTTGAAATCGGTTCGGTGGTTTAAGCGTGAAAGCGTTACAAACAAACAAACAAACAAACATCCTTACTTTCGCATTTATAATATTAGTATGGATAGCTCGGGTGGACCAAAGATTCCACGATCCGAGTTGTCTTAAAAAATGACCTTCAATAAAATCTGTTAAGAAAAGTAGTGATTTATCTGTTTTAAAACTAAAACTATCTGGGTTTATAGTTTCATAAAATTCACAGTTTTTGTATTAAAGAGGATAAAAATAAAACTGATTCAAAGATAATATTCTAGACGTGGTTTTCAAATATCAAGTATTCATTTTGCAATTTACATTAAAAAAAAAAAAAAAAAAAAACATGTTCTTGGTTAGATTCTAGCATTTTATATTGATGATTTAATTGTAAATTTATATTTCAGCTATTTTTATATTTACTAGTACTAAACTCACAAAGTATACTAGTAATTAGCCGTGTGTTGATGGAGTAAGAATACAATTCACCATCTTTTCTTATACGTGGATATCGTAAAAGGCGACTAAAGGACTAGAATACGCAGATAATATCTATTCAGAAGTAAAACTAGAAATAAAACCTTATAGCAACCTGTTTGACCAGCGTGGTATAGCAGGTCAATTTCCCTCCCATTGTGTAGGAGGGTCGCGCCCAGCAGTGATATATACATTAGTCGAGATGATGAAACTCACAAAATACCAGAATCGTAATTTTCGATAACGTTTTATTCTTGTAATAATCAAACTGGAATATTAGTTCTCGCTTCTTCTTTTCTCGTGGGTGTCGTAAAATGCAGTTTTTGCAAGAAAAGACAACTTATGAGAAAGTCTATCTGACATCCACTGTAGGATATAAGCCGTCGAAAGGGGGCGGGCTTATTTTAAAATCGCCACTCAGTTGGTGTAAGAATGTTTAGAAGAGCTATGGTGTTTATTATCCTGGTGCACCATTAGCCAGCTTTAAAAACAATCACGAAGACGTAAATGGTGCCAAGACATTGTGTTCTTAACGCCCATGTCAGAGTAAACTGTGGCCAATAATACGATGTCTATTTGTCGAGGTCCATTTTTAAATTCTCTTCATTCGTGTCAAAAGGCTTTAGCAGGTAGACGGCTTATAGAGGGAATCTGGCATAATCTCTTTATCCGATCGATCGAGATTAGTGTTGCCCAAATGCAAGACCAAGACGGGACTTGGACCGGTCTTGGTCTTGGTCTTGCAACATCACACCTGGTCTCGTCTTGGTCTTGGTCTTGCGCACCCGAGTCTGGTCTTGGTCTTGGTCTTGCGCACCCGAGTCTTGGTATTGCAGCAAGAGTCTCGCAAAGTTTTGCAGTTAGAATAACGTAACAGTAATTTATCATGGCAATGAAAAATCCAACTAAATTAATCAAATATCCTATCCTATCTATCCATCTGCTAGCCTATAGTTCACTATTGAATACAATACTTGCCACTGGAGAAAATTACTCTTCTATTCCCCTGGTGTTCCATTAAACAGCGTTACTACTCTTATGACAGGACTTTCGACCCTATTTTCTTAAGACGTCACCACACGAGGCAGTTGATACAATAAATTTTATGTCATTTTATAATCAATGCGATTAATTATATTCCCCTTCAAGTTAAGTGGTATGTATCTATTGTATTTCCAGTTTAGTTACTGATACTCTGGATACTTGAAAAAACCTGTTGCTCTATTGCCTATATAAATACTTTGGCCGCTGGATCCATGTAGCTCTTAATATACTATTTATTCAAGAACATATAAAACTGATTTAAAATTTTATGGTTTTAATACTTGTAAAATGTATGATATTCGTCGTCATCGTCACAGCTCATAAAAGTGCCACTGCTGGGCTTAAGATTCCTTCCAGTAAGAGGAAAATTGATCTACTATACCACGCTGGTCAGACATGTTGGTACAGGGTTTTCTTTCTAGTTTCACTTCTCTTGCACATATGTTATATACACAGGGTGTATCAGGTTATGGGACAACTGTTCATGTATGTTGTAGTTCAACAGTCATAGATCATAATTAGAATGTATATTACACAAAAACAATATAACGTAAAAGTTATAGTGATTACAAAAATGTGTGTCTAAGAGTTTATGCCTTAAATTTTATGCATTATGTAGGTATGTACAGACAGGATATATGTAAGCATGTAAAATTTCGACAGTATAAATAGGTATTAGATTTGCGCGAACCTTTCAATGGTTACGTAGGTACAAAGGCGACTCATCAACGGTCATCGGCCGATCAGCTGATTTATGTTAAAGCGAAGTTTGTCTTGCTTATGCAAACGTAATCATTGATTTATTCAAATTCTAATGAACATTTAACAAAATACGAATATGTTGTAGATTAAGTATCATGCCTTTATACATTTTAATCAATTTACACGAAAAAACGATGACAAAATTGAGAACTTACATGTCTCTCAATTCATTAACGAATCATTAAAAATTCACATTAAAAAATTTTTTTTCATGGGTTCCTAACACCATTGCCCGATCCGATTTGATACGACATCCACGGGTAAGAGAGTGGTGAATTATATTCGTACTCTGTCTTTTTTTTTGTGTGTGTGTAGCTGTTGGTCGCAGATGACCTTGACAGCTTAACGCGGTCAATGGGTGAGCGCTGATGGCACTCAACCCGGTAAGTAAGTTAAGCGAACATCGCCCGAGGGCTCCCCCCTGTGAGGAATGGACCTCGGCTCGGGGCGTCGCTGAGAGCAAAGTGGGCGTGGCCAAGTTTAGGCTAATGACTTTCACGCGGCGCGGTTTTCGACCTCGACGGCGAGGCCGATACCGCGGAGTTTTATCTGTTATCGCTGCTCGAGCTGTGTAGGTCCTTTCTTGGGCGATCATAATAGCGTCATCTTCTTCTTCAAGAAGATGACGAGGACGTCGGACCGCGGATATTTTTGAGGGGACGTAGTTTACCGCTCCAACCACTAGTGGATTGGGGTGAGTTGTGGCAGAGGCAAAATAGCGCTGGGAGCAACGCTTCATGTACTGCCTGATGGTGATCGTACTCTGTCCCTACATGGACATTTATATAGATTAATTGTAGGCATATTTCTATGTCCAAAAGTGAACGTCGTTGGGCTAATGAATAAACGGATATATAAATATGTATAACGGGCAAGAGCACTCTCGTGATTTCGGTATTTTTGTCCTTAAGCCTTTCCGAAGAGTAATTCTGAAAAGCCAACACCAACATTGGGAATCGATTGGCCAATAGATGGATATCTCAAGACTGATTTGACTTGCCGTGTAGTGACGGAGTAAGAATATAATTCATCACCCCCTATTTTACCCGTGACTGCGAACCCACGACTAAGGGCTATAATATATAACATCGGTGCAAGAGAAGGAAAACTTGACATGTATGACCTGTAACAACACGGCCGATCACCGTGGCGATTCCCCTCCGGCCACGGCCGATTCTCCTCCTGTTATGTAGAAGACACGAGCTCAACCGTATATAAGCTGAAATAGTGATTTGAATTAAATGCAAGACCGCAAGACTCTTGCAGGCCCAGTCTTGGTCTTGCTCAAGTCTTGCAGGGCCAGTCTTGGTCTTGGTCTTGCAAAAATTAAGCGGTCTTGGTCTTGGTCTCGGTCTCGCATTTCTCGCAAGACCAAGACCAAGACCGCAAGACCAAGACTTTTTTGGGCAACACTAATCGAGATATCCATAAAAGGTTTATTCGCGTAAAAAAAGATCTTTCACAAGATTCTTTTACCAATGGTGGCTGCACTACCGCTAATAAATATGTACGCATACGAACTTTCACATTTACGTTACTTTTGTGATTGCGTCTGTATTAAACTTGGTGATTAAATACCTGATTTGCTATATCGGTAATATGGTCACGGTGCTCATGGTATATGCCTGTATGCCACTGGAAGCTATAGATATTATTTTCTTTGACCGGCTATGTGCCTATAGTAATAATCCACAGACTTGATTTGACTGCACAGATGGCGTAGTGATTAAGATAGCGACCTACAGTGCCAGTGTCGGGGGTTCGAATCCCACGCGGGACAACACTTTGTGCGATCCACAAATTGTTGTTCTGAGTCTGGATGTAATTTGTATCCGTTAATTATATGTTTGTAAAGTCCCCCGCAATACAAGGATTATTTCCTTAGTGCAGGGTGTTGTCTTAACAAAAAAAAAAAAATCCCTTCCTGGGATTATATATTTTTTGGAAATAACGCTTGTATTATATACTTTACAAACATAACTTTTCGTACATAAACTGCTCCTAAACTCTGAACAATAATTTTGTATAGCACAAAGCATTGTATTGCATTGAAATCGAACCTACGAAATTGAAACGGTGGATATCTTAAGCACTACGCTATTTGTATGCACTTATCAGTCTTTTTGACAGTCAAGGGCAAGCTAAGGGAAGGTAGGGTTGTTGATGAGTCACTAAGAAAATGGAGCAAGTGCAAACCAACATGTTAAACGTGGCTATGACATATGTTTTTCTAAAATGTTTAAACAAATTATAAAGCCGCTCACAGATAAAATATTTTTATATTATAGCTAGCTGTGGTTAGTATACCTGAAGACGAGTCGAGAGGTCAGACGAGCCTGTGTTGAAACTTTATTATTTATTTATGTTAATAAGCTTAAACATCACCATAAATTTAACGTGTTTTGACGAAACCTTGAACTTAATAAGTTGTAACGAACGACACTTCATCTCTGCAATGTTGCTAATGTTACCAGAAGTGCAAGTTTTTTAAATTTTGAATAATGCATTGCCTGAAGTTTGGCGAATAATAATGTGTTAATAATACAATATTATAATAATATAATCCTTACTATCCTTACTAATATTATAAATGCGAAAGTAAGTTTGTTTGTTACGCTTTCACGCTTAAACCACTGAAACGATTTCAAAAATTCTTTCACCAATGAAAAGCTATAATATCAGGGAGTTAGTATAGGCTATATTTTATACCGATATTCCCACGGAAACGGGAACTACGCGGGTTAGGCGACGGAAACTGAAGCGAAGCCAGGACGGGTTGCTAATATTATAATAATGCATTTTCTAGTGATGAAGGAGTAAGAATACAATTCACCCCTCTCTCGTCGATGTGTGTCTTTTTTTACGACATCCGCAGATGCTTCTAACTTTTTGTGTTACATGTTTAGGTAGTCTTACCATACCGTGTGACGATAGAGTAAGACTACAATTTACTACCTCCTTTCTTACCCGCGGCTATCGTAAAAGACGACTAAGAGACATAGGCTGTGCAAGAGAATGAAATGATATAATGAATAATTTAATTTGATCTACTTACTACTATTATTACTTACTAATATGACTAATAGGGAATATGCACGAAACTCCAAAATGAACAAATTATTTTTATTTGTAATCTTTATTGCTTAAAAAATGTACCTATACAATTATTTTTTAATTTTATCATTATTTAATAATTAAATTTAATTATCAAAAAGTGCCTTTTTTGAGATTCGCGCGCAAAATTTCTGAACGCACCGCATTGGTTGGAGTACTATGATGTCACGTTTTGAACACCTGACACCCGAGTCTTCTAGTTAGGGCTGTCAATATTAAAAAAATATAGTTTTTCGATATATCGATATTTTTAAATATATCAATATCCGAGTTCGATATAACGAAAAAAATATCGGTATTTTGATATTTTCCCCATGACCACTCTTCAACTTCGTTCAGTGCGGGGTTGCCGTGCCAAGCTTTTTTTTATCAAATTCTAGGAGTAAGTGATAACTGATCATCAGTTTCATGCCAGCGCTTCTACAGTAGATTAAGTTTACGGTGATTTTGTAGAATAAATACTTTAGAAGAAAAGATAACACCAAAATTCAAATAAATATCGACCCTCGATACGTACTTTTTATTATCGTTCAAAAAAAGTTCAGTATTAAGTATCGATATTTTTAAATAATAATATCTATATTTTGACATATCGATATTTTTTCAACAGCCCTCCTTGAACCTTGTATAGGAGGAGAACCTTGTGATATCAAGTTGCTGTTTGTATGTTTCTAGTGATTATTTTTAGGGATGTAAAAAATAATCGATTTTTATAAAAATCGATTTTTACAAAAAATAATCGATTAATAATCGATTTTTACAATCGATTATCAAAATAACAAAAGTCGATTATTAATCGATTTTTTATTATTCGACATTAGATCAAAATTCATCATACTATGTTAGAAAATAAAGCTCACATTTCTTAAAAAAAAAGTCATCATAATCCATAATAGTTGGGAGAAAAAATCGATTATTTTAGAATCGATTCTTTTTTAATTAATCGATTATTTTATAATCGATTTCTTTTTTATTAATCGATTACTTCATAAGCGATTTTTTTTTAATTAATCGATTATTTTATCATCGATTTAATTTAAAAAAACAAAAAATCGATTATTTTATAATCATTTTTTTTAATTAATCGATTATTTTACAATCGATTTTTTTTTTAATTAAAGGATTATTTTATAATTGATTTATTTTAAAGAACAAAAGATCGATAAATACAAAATTGATTTTTTCCCTCCAAGTCACATCCCTAATTATTTTGTATTGTTACCCAGTTATTTCATAATAAGTTATTAGTTTTCTGTGTTCAAGTATTAATCTTGTGAATAAGTCTTATTACAATGACTGAAACCGGTTTCGTCAAAGAATAGTCAGATAATCTTCCTAAAATAGACGTGTATATGATGACAACATATTTCGCGTCTAATTCAGATTTAATGTCTGTTAAACTCGGAGGAATAAAAGCTGCAAGTTAAATAAGATATAATATATTTAATAATCGTAATAATAATAGGAAAATCGATATTTTTATCGATATATCGATATTTTTCCTATATAGCGAACCCCGATATGGACACATTGTATAATATCGATATGTCGAAAAACGATATTTATAAAAATATCAACAGCCCTAGTTGGCAGCCCTAGCAACTTGTACGAGTGTCGAGTACTCTGACGTCACAGAATACGCGCGCCGAAGTAGTCGCGTTTACATCGCCCATAAATAATGTCGATTTTTAAAAATTTTTTTTAGCGTAATGGTTAATATTTTGGATGTGTTATATTTATTTCTAGTAATGTAATAACTAGTAGAAACGTTTATAAAAATAAAAAAATATCATGCATATT
Organism: Lymantria dispar; assembly: GCA_032191425.1. NCBI lineage: Eukaryota > Metazoa > Arthropoda > Insecta > Lepidoptera > Erebidae > Lymantria > Lymantria dispar. Next base: position 35,524,257 of record CM063448.1, read on the forward strand.
CCCTATTACAATTTTGAATAATCTATTAACCTATTAATTGTAGCTCTTCTGTACTTCTTGTGACCTGTAACTTAGACTAGTTAGGGTGCAGCTGAAAATCAGCGCTGCAAGTTTATGTAGCATATGCTGAGCTGTTGCCTTTTGGACACTCATATTATGAATTTCATTTGTGTATACTATGATTATTTTAATCATCAATATTTTTCGTCTTCGTTTTTATATTACTTGTGTACCTATATTTCTATGTCAGGCATGTAACTAGTGTCCAATAAATCTTATTTTCTTTCTTTCTTTCTCTCTACTTTTTACTTGAAAATAGAACAAAAATTTAAATAAATTTACAAACTTACAACTATTTTTTGAGGTTGTCGTAAAGGACATAGTGCCAGTAAAAGGAAAGCCACATTGTATAGTCAGCCCGTCTACGTAGGCCCATTACACAACAATAATCGTTGCAAATATTCTAAGAACACTTCAGTATGTTTCATCCTATGACATCAAGTAATTCGTGAAACGAAGGTCGACATGCGGTAGAAAGTATAATATTATGTTATTAAAATATTACAAATATTATGAAATATTGACGAAATATCCTTCCCTAATGTAAAATGTTCCTTGTGGTGACGGAGTAAGAATACAAGTCACCACTCCCTATCATACCCGTGGGTGTCGTGAAAGACGACTAAGGGATACAACACGCATACAACATCTGTGCAAGAGAAGGAAAACTGGAAATGAAACCGTATACCAACATGTCTAATCAGCATGGTATAGTAGGCCAAATTCCCTCCCATTGTGGAGGAGGTCCTAGCCCAACAGTGGGACGTATGTGGGCTGCGATGATGATGATGAATGTAAAAGGTTCGTACCTTTTGTAGGAATTTGAGTATTGAGATAAAGGATTGCTGTGTGGTGTCGGCTACGAATACTCATAACAGCTCGTATATGCCCACTGTTGGGCTCGAGCCTTCTCCACATTGAGAGGGAAATTGACCTACTTTACCACACTGGTCAGACGGGTTGGTATAGAGTTTTATTTTGAGTTTTCCTTCCCTTGCATATTTGTATATTAGCATATTATAATCCCTTAGTCGTCGTTTGCGATACCCACGGGCAAGAAAGCAGGTGGTGAATAATATACGTGTGGTGACGGAGTAAGATTACAAATTCCCTATCAACTCCCTGCCTTGCCCGTGGATGTCGTAAAAGACGACTAAGGGATATAATACGCATATAATCTGTGCAAGAGAAGGAACACTTGAAATAAAACCCTATACCAACCTGTCTGACCAGTACGGTATTGTAGGTCAAATTCCTTCCCACAATGGAAGTGCCCATCAGTGGGACGTCTATGGGCTGAGCTGCTATGTAGTGACGGCTACGAATAGTACCAATACTTAAATTATTCTTGGGAGTCGTAAAAGACGATTAAGATGCTTATATTGAGCTGAGCTAACTATGTATTAATTTGAAAAGATATTTATTTGAAAAGTGTGTCGCTTTTAAACGAGATATCCTTAGGTACCATTAATCCTGGTTCTCATCAAATGCACATTTGATGATGAACCATCCACAGCAAATTGCAAGTTGAAATTGCGGAGGTTACTCATCAGGTGAGAGTAAGAAGAATTTCTTATCTTCTATCCTTGATTCTATCCTAAATTCCTTCCCTATACTAACACGTCTGACCAGCGTGATATAGTAGGTTTGACCGCTCAACACTGCAGTAAGGTTCATCCATTTCACCTGGAAAGCCTGTTAGGGTTTTCAGCAGTACGTTGCCAGCGATCATTTCTCCCACGTACGTGCTGCTGTGTTTCCTGAGCGCTATGACATATCTTATATCTTTAAACGAGCAATTCTTGTATATATATATATTCAGGATCTCGGAAACTGCTCCAACAATTTTGTTGAAACTTGGCATGCTAGAGGTTTCAGGTCCAAAAAATCGATCTAGCTAGGTTTTATTTATAGAAAATGTTGTTTTGTTCGTGTTTTTAGCAAAACAATACATGACATTAAATTTAAAAAAAATATGAATTCAAATTTCGTTGTCAACGTCATGAGTTACGATAGCTCAGTAGGGAAGTTGACCGATTGTAATTTTGGTTTTTTGGCATTCAAACTGCGTCGGTTCGAATCTCGGTGTTATTATTATTCTCTTTTTGTAATTTTTTATATCTTTTTCATTGTTTAATTATTATTTTTTATTAATATATATCTAAATAAATTCGGCAAAAATACAACAAAAATATACCGAGCGAAGCTCGGTCAACCTGATATTCCTTCTTTAAGCGAGATTTAAGAAGAGCATTTTCTTCACGGTAGGCACCGGCCTAGCTGTGCCCCTGGTATTGCAAAGGTCCATGTGCGGCTGCATCACTTACCATCAGGAGTGCTGCTTGCTCGTTTACCACTATTGGCGTTAAAAAAAAGATTAATCTCCCTCCGAGGTTCAAACCCAACAGTGGAATAAAAAAACAAGAATATGTTTTCTAAAAAGCTTGTTAAGCTAATACTACTATTTAGATGTACATAATGTTGCAGAACTATTCAAACGATTAATTTTCAAGACAGAACATAAAGACTTCCGTTGTTAGAGTAAAAACTTAAAATGAATGTATCGTGTAACGAATATAAAAATCTAAATGATATCATCTCTTTATAAAAATACAATAAAATCAAACGAAATAGGATTCCGTAAAGCTTTGAGACATGTTGCGTCATTCGTGACAAGGTTGGATACGTTATGGTAATCGAATCACAAAATTATAAAGGTGATTTTATTTACCACAGTTTGGAGAATACAGTTGGACAATATATATTATTGGGGCTTTTTTAGTGTCCAATTTAGGTACTTTTGATTGATGTGGAAGTTTTTAATTGACTATCAAATCTAAATATAGCCTTAAGAACAAACGTCAGTGGACTGATGGTCACTAAATAAGCCTCCACATCTTACTCACGGGTGTCGTAAAAGACGAAGGGATGAAATATACCTATAATATTTATGCAAGCGAAGGAATGTTAGAAAAATCATTTTGTTAACCCGTTTTACCAGCGTGGTTAATAGGTCAACTTCCCTCCCATTGTGGAGGTGATTCGAGGCCAGTAGTGAGAAGTTTATGAGCTGTGATGATGATGAAATAAAAAAACTATTTTTACAGATTTTATCGCGTAACATCGGCAAATTTAAAAACAAATTCAAATATTTGATTTTTAATTTTCCGATGTTTCAAATAGGTGAGACATGAACTCCCGTGACCATGAAAGCTGGGTGGTTCGGCTGTCTATGTCTATCATCACATGGATTATTACCATATGATGACAGAAATCGACAGCACGCTTTCGATTGCGTAAAAATCCATTAAGCGACGTATAGCTACTGTAAGAGTAGAAAAAAACCCAACTAAAGTCCTTTTTCTAATACGTTGGCTATATGTAGACTGGGAAAAAGAAAGAGGAAGTCAAATTATAGGTACGAAGGCAAGATCAAAAATAAAAATATATGTCAATCAGTCAGTTATACAACGTTCCTATGTTTTACCGCTGTGTTCGGCCCTCCTCCATAATGTGAGGGCAATATTGACCATCTACATCATGCCGGTCATACCGCTTAGTATTGGCTTTATTTCGAGCTTTCCTACTTATACGTAGATATTATATGCACGTTATATCCCTTAGCCGTTTTTTACGATATTCACAGATTATGACAGAGTGAATTATATTCTTCTTCCGTGTGGTGACGGAGTAAGAATACAAAACACCACCCCCTAACTTACCCGTGGGTGATCGTACGAGACGACTAAAGGATATAAAACGCATATAACATCTATGCGAGAGAAGGAAAACTCGAAATAAAACCCAATACCAACACGTCTGATCAGCCTGGTATAGTGGGTCAATTACCCTTCCATTATGGAGGAGCCAACAGTGGGACGTATATGGGCTGAGATGATGATGATGATGAATTATATTCTTACTCCACACATATAAAGCAGGTAAGTAAAATAATAAAATTATTTATTTTGCTTTTGTTACACTTAATGAGTTGTACATTTTTATATTTAATAATAAAGCTACTGTTTCTATCTAGACCGTGGCAAATACAATTCTAATGTCATCGGTATCGCACATATTGTAATTTCGAATAAATTTAACATAAATTGGTTTACAGATCATTTTAATAAAAATAACTTTAAACTATTTATAGTCAAATGCATTATTATAATGTTGCTACATACAAGTTTTATAATGACATAATATTTAAGCTATTAACACTAATGCGCTTAACGTTTTTAATAATTTTAAGTCTGCAATACCGTTTTAGCAACTCATAATAATTTTAAGCAAAAAAAAAAAATTCAACCAGGACCAAATTGAAACGGGACCACACGGAAAGCATCAGCTTTCAAATAAAAAAGAATAATTAAAATCGGTTGACCCAGTCGAAAGTTCTGGGGTAACAAACATACAAAAATTCCGTCGTACTGAGAACCTTTTCCTTTTTTGAAGACGATTTTAAAGGATCAAAATTGCTCAGCATGCTATGGAGATAGTTATGCTTGATATTTCTCAAGTTGATAAAATGCGGAATACGAAAATCAGTAGAAGAATGTATCTAAGCGACATATCTCAAAGAATGAGTAAGCTGAAGTGGCAATGGGCAGGACACCTCCTATGCCAATCTGTTTGGCCAGTATGGTGTAATAGATTAATTACCTACATATAGGTCATACCAAACTGTGAGATTTGTATGAAGTAAAAATTAAAACAAGGGTTTGTTAGTGCTAAGCTTTTGAATTAAAACTTGAGATTTAGAATTAAATAGGCTATATAGAAGTATACCTACATTGTATATAACAAAAAATTGAGGCTTAGAATAAAATAGGGTATGAAGAAGTGTACAAAGGAACAAAAAATCTTTGTGAATAAGAATATATATGAAATGCTATTATTTTTGCGGATTTAGTAGCGTTTGTATCTGAGAATTACTTCACAATATTTCAAAAAACTTAGCGTTCACGGAAGGAATAAAAAGTTTCAATTCCATTAAGTTATCGTTATTAGAGGCTTTTTTATTCGCCCGCATAGTATTTAAAAAAATTTATTCCACATTGTTGATATAAATTCATGGTAAGTAGAGAAATAAGTGATTCCATATAAAAAATATATTGTTTTCGGTTGGTTAATTATTAAAAAAAAAAATCATGATAGTTATTATATTATGATATATATGGATTTAGATCTGACGAATCGAAAAGTTATCACCGGATCGGAATGCGAAACGATAAGAATATAATACCCTTTCTTTCCTGAAGAGAACCAGATACGTTAGATTCTGCCCTCTTATTATCACCGAGGCCCGTGTTAAATTCTGTTGACATTTCGGATAACTAAGGCGTGATGATTATCTGAGAAAGAAGTAAGCTTAACTGTTCGTGTGTAAATATATAGTATTAGCACTATATTTTATACCAATAGTTGATGTCTGAATCGAAAGTAATATTTAGCAGATAATTCGTAACGGTACGAGTGGTAGAAGGCAATATGAAACAATACTCTAGCTTGTTCAGCCATTTGACATTTTAGGACTTAAACTATCTGTATATTATGTCTGTTAAAAAACTTACGAATTGAGCTTGGCAAATACAACGTTAAGAAATGTATTTATAACAAGCAATCTAAATACGTTTATTATTTTTTTTATTAATTGCAAAAATACCGGTATACATTTCATTTATCTCGGTTTATATACGTCCCACTGTTAGGCTCGAACCTCCCTCATAGTAAGAGCAAAATTGACTTTACTATTCCATGTTGTTCAAACAGTTTGATATAAGGTTTTATTTCGAGATTTCCTTCTCTTGCGTAAATGTTATATGCATATTATAATCCTTTAGTCGTCTTATATGACATCCATGGGTAAGAAAGGGAGCAGTAAATTGTATTCTTATTGCATCACTACGCGGAAAAGTCTAAGTTTATTAATATAGTATATTGATTAGAATGTTAAAAAAAATGAACTCGTCAAAAACAACATAAAAAATGTAGCTATAATAAGCGATTCAAAGGTTTACTTCAGTTTTTTTTAATTAATTATAAAAATACCGGTAACTAATAAAAATTTAAAGCTTGTACCATATAAAATGTCCGCGACATATTAGCTTCAGAAATTCCCTGTTAAGACTAAGCTTTTTTCCTTATGAATCTTGTTATTTATAGCTTAAAATATAACTTTGAATGTCGCAATGGCATTGAGTCAGTTCACGCTGCTCCTCAGTGATAAACGTTACTTAATTTGTTTTAGAATATATTGTAATAAATTAACGTGAAAATTATTGATGTTTGATGCATGAGGCATTTGGGAGAAGGCTGCGTTTCATACCATTTGAAGGTCAGACGACTACGACACGTGATTGTGATCTTAGTGATTGTATTATAAATATAAAAAATAATTTAGCACGTTGTAATTTTTTGATTCTTCAATTTCACCTCGAAACGTTATGGTATTCACCTGTACGTTTCCAGCAAACATTTAGTGCAGGCTCAGGAATGAATTACCTGCGTTTGTTTCCTTACGCTCTGACATGTCCTTCTTCAAACGAGATTTAAGAAGAGCATTTTTCACCATATTTAACGGCCTGGCTATACCCCTGGTATTGCAAAGGTCCATGTGCGGTAGTATCATTTAAAATCAGGTGTGCTGCTTGCTTGTTTGCCACCATTGTCAATAAAAAATATTTAAAAAAAGGTCATCATAGCCAAATACGTTATTTGAGCATGAGCTTTCTCCATGTAAAAATTGGCTTATTCCGTGTGGTGACAGATTAGGAATAAATTGCACCACCCTCAACTACTTTAAGTTAGTTTTGAACTGTCAAAAATAGCTTTTAAATAGTTCAATGATACATCATCAACATTTTAACAACCATATAACCTATTAAACTCAATGACAAACGATTTTCTATTAACTTTAATAGGTTACCGTTATTAAAATTATTATTATATTTATATTATATATTAAGATATTTTTCTGTAGTTCCAGTAGCCCAAAATAATTGATTAAAACGTTTAAACGTTTTATTAATTTTATTGTTTTGTTAAAATCGCTACGAATTAGTACGTATTTAAATGTTTTTTTTTATTAACCCAAAGTAAAAAAATTAAACAGATTTATGTTAAAAGATATCCCTGCAATTTTTCCTGTTGTGACGATGTAAGAATACAGTTATATATAACTGGCAATTGTTTACAGTACAAATTCTTTACTATAATGGAGAAAATTCCTTACTAAATTTTAAATGTTTTAACAATTTGTATGAGTAAGCCGACAAAGAAAGGTAATTTTTATTGCAGCAACATTATGTCGAGTCACGAATACACAGCAGGTATTTCAATGTCAAGTATACATTTTATTATTACATAAGCAGTACCTACAATACTCTTAAGAGAAACTTTTGAAACATTTTTATTATCTCTCGTAGTCCTCTCTTCTGTGGGAGGGAAATTGACCTACTAGTCGCACCACGCTAGTCAGACATGTTATATAGGATTTTATTTCGTACTCCCCTTCTTCTTCATAGATATTATTTGCATATTATAATCCTTTAGTCGTCTTTTACGATATTTACGAGCAAGATAGAGGGCGGTGAATTGTATTCTTACTTTCTCAACACACAGACATTGAACCAGTATTAAGAATAAAAAGTATTAAATGATGTGGACGGAATAAGAATACAATTTGTCATTTCCTTCTTTGTCCGTGGGTGACGGAAAGATGACTCATCATGATCCTGCTCCTATCCCAATTATTTAACGGGTGACTGGACCGGGGAGTTATTCCGTCACCCACCGAGAGGCCGACCGCGTGAGGAAAGACCGACGAGGAGAGGCTACTCCTCAAGAGGTATTCCGTCGGACTGACCACTGACAAGTCACCCTGTTCCGATGGTCGGTCCAACGATGAAGGCGACGTGTCACGAGTGGGTTACGAGTATGCGTGCCTACGCCACAAGTAATTTAAGGGTTCGTGATATTATTATCGACCACCAAACGTGAAAGACGACTACACTATAAGAGACGAAACTCAAAATAAAATTCTATGCCAACATGACCAGCGTAAATTAGGGTATTCCTACAATTGTAAAGGAGGCCTGTATATGGGCTGAATAGTAGAAAATAAACTGGCTCTAAAGAATAATAGGATTCAATAACGATTTCTGATGTTTATTGGAGTGTTATACATTTGAAATAAAATTATTTTTACGGATTTTATTGCGCTTCGATTTCTTTTGAATTGCTGGATGTTTCAAATACTAAGAGGACACGAACATGAATTCAATTGTGACCAAGAACACTGGCAAGTGTTCGAAACGTCGCGAATAACGGGATAAAAGCCGCAGAAAGAAAATATTTTTGCAAAAAAAAAACCAACTTCACTTCAATGTAGATAATTTTTTAGATTTTGGTTGATTTTTCAAAAGCCGCCTGTCCAATTTCCAAAATTTAGATGGGATCATTTGGGAAGTATACCCTTTCCAATAAAAAAATTGAAATCGGTTGGCAAGCGACGGAGTTATGCGCGAACAAGCGTAAAAAAATACACACATCCGAATTGAGAATCTCCTTCTTTTTTAAAAGTCAGTTAAAAATAGATTTATTTCAAAGAGAGAGATTAATAATTTAAGTAAATATTTCCTCATTGTTCACATTGTATTCTTGTGAAAATTATATTAATGTTTAAATGACGATGACATATTATATTAGAATTATTATTGTTACTATACGGAAATGCCACAATAGTGATTGTAGAATATTTACACTACGAACTTAGGCGTTTAGGAATTAATTATGAACTGAGCCCCGTATCATCTAACCTTTAAAGAGAATGTCGAATTGGTATTATTCTGCTGATCTCTTAACAAGCTTGTCTTCGATTATGGTAATATAGTAATCGTAAAACTTTTTTAAAAGATCAATTTTGTATATCAAATACAAGAATAATATATTATTGCATAGATATTCCGTGTGGTGACGGATTAAGAATACTTACAATTCATCACTATCTTGCCCGTGGATGTCGTAACAGACGACTAAGGGATATAATATGCACATAACATCTGTGCAAGAGAAGAAAAACTCGTATTGAAACCCTATACCAACATGTCTGACCAGCACGGTTTAGTAGGTTGAATTTCCTCACATTGTGGAGGAGGACCGAGCCCAACAGTGGGACGTATGTGGGCTGCAATGATGATGATGATAGATATATTATTGCGTAGGGGTTAAGGAACTGACATACAGTGATAATCATTATCATTATTACAGCTCATATACTTCTAACTAGTGGGCTCGCGTCTCCTCCATATTGGAAGGAAAATTGAACTACATAAATTTTAATTATAAGTTAATGTCATCATCATCGCAGCCCACATATGTCCTACTGTTGGGCTCAGGCCTCCTCTACAATGGGAGAGAATTTGACCTACTATACCATGCTCGTCAGACATGTTGGTATAGGGTTTCATTTCGAAATTTCCTTCTCTTTCACTCTCAACTTAATATATGTTCATATATATATGGCCAATTTATTTATATACTTTTTCTTATAACCTTTGTCGTAGATATTTATAGAATTTATTTTTTTGTTGGTAATTCCAATGTTTTTATTATCATTAACAGAAATTTTATAAAGGAGCAGTTTTTTCTAAATAATAGTTTTTTAAACCACGTTTGGTCATTGTAATTGATAGCATAGATTATTATTGTTGCAATAAGATGGTTTTAATAAGTCCTAAGCTTCCATGGGAATGCAAATAGGTGCGAGATATTGGATTCTATACGTATCGCCAAATGGAGAACTGGTTATTTTTTGGTTTTCTAATGTATTCTTAATAAAGCAAATCGTGTTAGATTAATAACTAGAATAGATAAGAGAAGAACAAATATTAATTAATTAAAAAAAAAACCAGATCTGAAAAGTTCGTTATAGCAATAAACATTGAAATAATAATATTTTTTTATTGGCTACACTGCTAGAGGTCGTGCTAAAAGCGATCTACTCAGCGATTAGCTAGGTGTTCATACAAATTTCTGGAAGCTTTTTAGGGTTCCGTATCCAAAGGGTAAAAACGGGACCCTATTATTAAGACTTCGCTGTCTGTCCGTCCGTCTGTCTGTCACCAGGTTGTATCTCAGGAACTACAATAGCTAGATAGTTGAAATTTTTATAGATTATGTATTTCTATAACAACAAATACTAAAAATATTTAAGGGGGCTCCCATACCTATCGGCGATTTTTTTACCTTTTTAAAAACAATAAGTACGGAACCTTTCAGACTTCGACTTGCACTTAACCGGTTTTATTTTATTGTTTTTAGCGTACAGTAAGTTTTAGTACCATTTTAAATAATCATTATTATTTTAGTTCATACACGTCTCATTATTAGGTTCGAGCCTGCTCCGTAGTCTATCGGTTTTTCTTCTCTTGCATAGATCATAGCAGCCCACTTACGTCCCAATGTTGGGCTCAGGCCTCCTTCAAAATGGGAGGGAATTTGACCTACTATACCATACTGGTCAGACATGTTGGTATAGGGTTTCATTTCGAGTTTTCCTTCTCTTGTACAGATGTTATATGCATATTAAATTCCTTGATCATCTTTTACGACATCCACGGCCAAGATAGGGAGTACTGAATGGTCTTACTCTGTCACGACGAAAATACACTATCATCATTATCAAAGCTCATATATGTCCCACTTTTGGGCTCGAGCTTCCTCCATAATAGGAGGAATTTGACCCTACTATGTTGGTTAGATAGATAAGAAATGAGTATACTAGGGGAAGTCTGAAATTAGCACTAGTTATAGAGAAGATTAGGAGTGCGAGATTGTCTTGGTATGGACATGTGATGAGGAGAGATGAAAGGCATGTGACAAGGCGGGTTATCGATATGATTGTGGATGGACGTAAGAAGCGTGGGAGACCCAAAAAGAGATGGATGGGTTGTGTAAATGAAGACACGCGTATGAAAAGGGTGAGTGCAGATATGACGGCAGATAGGAGGTTATGGAAGGTAAGTACATGTTGTACCGACCCAACTTAGCGTGGGATTAGGGCAGGCAAATGATGATGTTGGTTGACCTTCTATGGCATGATGGTTAAACGCGTTGGTGTAGAGTTTTACTTCGAGTTTAGATATGCATACTATATATTTTAGTCGTCTTATACGATATCCACGGCCAAGAGATGGGGCGGTGATTTTATTCCGTCACCATAAGGAAAAATATACTATTTGTAAAAGACTATAAGATTTTTGGCTACATACTAGGTATGACAGAAACGCTACGCATAGATTTTTTTTTTATTTAAAAGGAATATGGATTAGTAGTTTCAAGCTTGCGAGTCAAGTAATTTACGTCTTGTAACCGGGACAGGTAATTTATATGTCTGGCGATGACATGCATAGTAAAACCGGTTACTTGTAACCGCAAACACAAAGATACCGACAAAATTAAGATAACATAAGTATTTTTTTTTTGTTATAAATTCTCTATCTGGTTACAGGATAAAAACACAAAAGTGTCGCCATAACTAATTTTCCTGTGGGAGTCGTGGAAGGTGCAGGCAGAGAGCTACAAGGGAAAGAGAACAAGGGATTGGGTAATAGTGCTTTCGTGAGATTTATATATATTAATACGGGAAGCAAAAACTTTGTACCCCTTTTTACGAAAGTAACGTGGATGGACTAGTTGGAAATTCGGAAAACAGTTGAAGTGTATATTTTTTTTTTATTGGCAACGGTGGCATCAGCACACCTGATGGCAAGTGATGCTGCCGCACATGGACCTTTGCAATACAAGGAGCACAGCCAGGCCGTTGCCTACCGTGCAGAAAATACTCTTCTTAAACCTCGTTTAAAGAAGGACATGTCATAGCGCTCGGGAAACACAGCAGCAGGTAGGTCATTCCAGAGCTTGCACGTACGTGGGAGAAATGATCACTGGAAACGTCAGTTGAAGACCATAACGTGAAATGGATGAACCCTGCTACGACGTCGAGTGGTACGTTGGTAGAATGGTGACGGTGGTACCAAGTCAAACAGTTCCTCGGAGTACTCCCCGTGAAAGATTCGGTAGAGTACACAGAGTGACCCAAAGTCTCTCCGCTACTCCAGCGACTCTAATCTGTCCGTAAGATTGGGATCCCGACGATTCGAATAGCACATATCCTGAGGAAAACTGAAATTTCATATAATAATGGATTAGAAATACATTAAATTGATTAAAAAAGGCATTACGCACACTACCATGCAATCGCTACAGACACAACGCTTATACAATTTTGTTAACGGTTAAAATCTGGTCGAACTGAATGTCAAACAATTATAATTATGATGACAATGTCTATTAGACATTTGTACTTATATATTAGTTATTAGTGAAATACAGCTTACTCCATATACAATTATACATAAATAAAGTTAAACGAAAATTGTGTACCAAGCAGAAAAATTCCTCCTTGATTCGTTTTCTCCATTACTGGGGGTCGTGACCCTTGTCCTTTAGGATGCGATCTTGTACGATGGAGCGCCATTTGGACCTGTTGGTAGTTAGTATCCGTAAAGCCTCATGCATTGGAGTCTTAAGAGCGGTGCGGATCTGGTCTGACCAACGCATCGGGCTACGACCACGGGGCCTCTTTCCTTCTATCTTTCCTGTGACCATTAGCTTTTCCAGATTTGCATCTTCCTTTCTTGCTATATGGCCAAAGTACTCGAGTGTCCTCTTAAGGCAAGTTGTTGATAGCCTGGACTTGATTTTAATCTGTTCGAGAATTGATGCGTTGGTCCTATGTGCAGTCCAAGGTATACGCAACATTTTCCTCCAGCACCACATCTCAAAGGCGTCAATGCGGTTTTGGTCAGCTGCTCTCAGTGTCCATGTCTCAACGCCGTAGAGGAAAATCGAGAACACCAAGGAGCGGACAAGTTTCATTTTCGTCTTCAGTGTGATTTTCCGATTCCTCCAGATCTTATCGAGTTGAGACATAGCACTCTTAGCCATACCTATTCGCCTACGCACGTCCATTTCACATGAACCGTTGTTGCTGATGTTGGAACCCAGGTATATGAAGTTGTCAACTATATCCACGTCTAAAGTCCCGATGGGCTCCAACTTTTTCGCACGGTCTACAACCATGAGCTTTGTCTTTGATCTATTTATAGAGAGACCTAGTTCTTCGCTTATGGTCTCCATTCTCCTCAAGAAGGCGATCATCTCCTGTTCGTTTGCGGCTAAGAGAGTCGTGTCATCAGCGTATCGGAGATTAGTGACTTTCATCCCGCCGATGCTCACTCCTCCTTCCCATTCGTCGCACGTGCGCCTCATGATATATTCTCCGTAAGCGTTGAAGAGAATGGGCGACAAAATACACTCCTGACGAACCCCTTTCCCGAAATTGAAGGGATTCAAAAGCATCTGGTCCACTCTAATCACACCTTTGCTGTTGCAATAAAGGTTTTCAATAAGCCCAACAAGATGTTTGGGGACTCCCAATTCTTGCAGTACTTTCCAGAGGCATTTCCAATTGACACAGTCGAAAGCTTTGCTGTAGTCAATAAAACACATGATGATTGGAGTGTTGAATTCGTAGGCCTTCTCTATTAGCTGCCTTAGATTTAGGATTTGTTCTCTCGTACCTTTCCCTTCACGAACCCAGATTGTTTTTGCGGAATCTGCCAGTCCACATAGTATCGAATCCTACTGTTGAGGACTTGGAGCAGAATTTTGCTGGCGTGAGAGACAAGAGCTAGGGTACGGTAATATCCACATACCTTCGTCGAACCTTTTTTGTGAAGAGGGACAATTATGGATTCCGTCCAATCTCTTGGCCATACACCAGTAAACCAAACCTTGTTACGGATGCTATGCAACGCGTCTATGCCTGACTCGCCGAGGGACTTGAGAATGTTAGGCTCAAACCTCCTCTGTAATAGGAAGGATAATTGACCTACTATACCAAACTGATCACATGAGTTGGTATAGGGCTAGTATTCCTAATATTGATATTAATAAATCTCGCTTAACTAATAATTTGTTATATACTATGCTACATATGTCCATTTAGCCTCAGCTAGTTGTAAGTTTGGTAGGTAATGGCCCTTGATATTGCAAAGATGTGCGGCAGTATCACTTACCATCAGGTGCGCTGCTTGCTCTTTTGCCAACATTGGCAATAAAAAAAACATAAGTCTGCAAACACATACCTACTATACCACGCTGGTGAAACGTGTTGGTATAGGGTTTTATTTCGAGTTTTCTTTCTCTTGCATAGATTTTATATGCATATTATATCCCTTAGGCGTCTTTTACGATATCCACGGGCGAGAAAGGGTGTGGTGAATTGTATTCTTACTCCGTCGCCACACGGAGAAAATATGTATAGCAAATATAAAATAATCATATTTTATATTTAAAAAAACTTTCCTTAAAAACAATTTAATAGCATAACCATTTATTTATATCACAAAAAAATAATACTTTTAAATCATTTAAATGCGAAAAATTTGTCAAAAATTATTCACGTAAACCGCGCAGTTAAAATAAAAATTGGTAAAAAAAAAAAACGGATCAGCTCGCATAACTTCTAATAGGTGGGTCTAAGATATGCAATCTATGTCATCGTTAGTAACCGGACATGTCATAAGGAACCTTTACGTAAAACGAATATCAGGTGGTCGAAGAAGCGTCTAAGTTCAAATGTCAAACCGCGTCCTTGCTGTATTCGATGCACACAACAGTATAAATACCGAGCTTACCAACACCAAAGCATCAGTCGCTTGCTCGTTTCATCGTAACAAGTACCAACACAAAAAATCTCATCAAAAATGAAATCGGTACGTTTGTTATAATAAAAATAGTGATTTTTTTATTAATTACAAGTGATTTTGAATAGTGAGTAGCAAAATATCCCTGTGGTGAATTTACCACATCTTCCTATTCTAAGTGTCGTAAAAGATGGCCAAGGAATTTGAACCAATATTTCTACAAGAGAATAATTGCTACAAGAGAAGCAAAACTTGAATAAAATTATTCGCTATCGAATAAAATTTTAAGCTAATAGAGCATTTGCTTATCCTATTTTGGAATTAGCCCGTGCCGAATTGAGGTGGCTATTATACCATAGCGCATTTGCTCATACAATTGCTTAGCTGAAGAAGTAGAAAGTATCACTTGGATTGTAATTAAGCGAACTTATCATTTATTATATATAAGTAAAAATAATCTATAGATATTATTTGACCGTACTCTTTGGCCAGGTTTCAAGTGAATAAAATGGCAAAACAATCTAAATCCAGGTGTAGTATTTCTTTTTAAATGTATTTGTTAATGATTCATGATATTGCAGTTCATCGTTCTCGCTGCCTTGGTCGCCGTAGCGTTCGCCGCCCCCGCCTCCCAACCCAGGTCACCTGATGCTGATGCAGTGGTTCTCCGTCAGGACCTGGACAACATTGGTGTTGAAAGATTCAAATACGCGTGAGTATTCATATTCTTTTTGCGAGCACGCTTTAACGATATAATAATTCGCCACTATTCCACGTGGCTGTCTTATGAATGGGCAGCAACTCGAATTGCCAAACGGCCGGGCAAATTTGATAATTATGATATCGTACCATTTTGGGGGAGCCAATGTGTGATTTTGGACATCCACAAATTGATGGATTGCAGTTCTAATATTCTAACTATGACACAAATTAATTTAATTAAAAATTAATTAAAAGTTCTCATTCATAAAAATATTTTGAAGTTATCATTTTATTACCATCATCACTAAATTTACTAGTTAATCATTAAATTGTAATGTATATGTTATATTTTATTTATTTCAACAGTTACGAGACCTCAAACGGTATCTCTCAACAAGAGGAGGGTACTCTCGCCAACCCTGGCACTGAAAATGAAGGTATCGAAGTTCGTGGACAGTACGCCTACACCGGACCTGATGGCGTAAACTATCTCGTTATCTACACCGCTGGTGCAGCTGGTTTCCAGCCCCAAGGAGCTCATATCCCCCAAGCCTAAATAAATAAACGACACTAATCGCAATATCTAGTCCAAAATACTCATCCTCAACCTTTCTCCTTGTCCTTTGTTGATATTACTAATCTCCAAGCGATCTGTGATATGATCCTGAACATCTTTGTTAAATAAAGCAATTTATGTTGTAATTTAATAAATTCGTTTCATTACATAAACCTTGCTAAAACTAATGGTAGAGCCATGTTGATCACAGGTTTTTGTAGCATCAATGTGCAAATATGCCTCAAAAGCTATAGAGCAGGAGCTCCAAATTTCACCCTATGGCAGACAGCGATCTAGCTATGCGATATAGCTATGTGTGAGCATTACCAAGTACCACCAGGTAATGGCGGCTTGCTTATTTACCACCAAAAGCTATAAAAATATCAAGAACGAAAGATTATAGGGTTACTAAATCATAAAATTAAATATTCATAATAGATTTTTCGTAACACGCAAAGTGTCATCATTTAAGATTATGGATTATTGCGTCTCAAAGGTCGTTATTAGATGATGAGCTTAGCTAATAGCTGTTAAAATCAATCTAAATAATAGCTTGAACAGGTCTTAAATAAGTCAAATAATTCCTTAGCTTTAGGTAAAATCTTATCAAATAAAAAATTACAAATTGCTTATTTAAAATTTACGTTTAAATTACATTACACATGCATTTATTTATATATTTAGATTTTTAAATGGAATCATAATATTATGTTAATTTACGGCCAGTCTGACATTTTAAAGATAGTTCGTCTTTAAGATTATTACCTGATTAGGATGCTACAACTGTCGTCGTTGAATCCTTGAAATCCTAAACATTCTTAAGTACTCAAAGTGTATGTTATTATTATTAGATTGCTATTTAACAAGCAACTGTGGCCATATAGTTATGTTTTATTGTTTAAATTCATGTTTCTTGTACTTACGCGATTGCGAATAATGTTGTAATAGGACCTGCCTATAGTGAAAGTGGTCCAATAACCAGTTTGTCATCTTAACTGAATGATGTACAATATAATCGGAAATCATTGTCTGGGAATTTTAATCGATCTTGCCAATTTTGTAAGCTATACTCTATACAAATATATAAAGTTTGTTTATTTAAACGCGCTAATCTCAGGAACTACTGGTTCGATTTGAAAAATTCTTTCAGTGTTAGATAGCCCATTTATCGAGGAAGGTTATATATCATCATTGGAGCACTAATGAAAAATGTTTCAAAATTGGTATTTTTTCCTTTTGAGAGCTTCCGCAGCGTAAACATCATGTGTGGCAGAATTGTATTATTAAAAATATTTTCACCTTCTACGTAAACAAAATCTTAGGTTAAAGTTAGCGTTAGACTAAAGTATCTATACCACGCGGACGAAGTCGCGAGCAGAAGGTAGTATGTGATATTGAACTATGAAATTAATTGTCATCATCACAAATAACACAGTATTTTTCTATTTATCCGTAGCAAGTGTAACAAGGATCGCTTCCCGTGTGGGACGATTATTTACACGAAGCAAAATATGTTTACGATTTTGTAAATAAATATGTATAACATTATAATATCTGACTACGCAGGTACAATAGTGTACCTGTCAGTGTTACGATACCGCGTCACTGTCACGAGTTCGATTCCCATGCAGGACAATAATTTATGCCCTAGCCGAGGCCGCGGGTGACTGGACCGGGGAGTTATTCCGTCACCCGCCGAGGTATACGAGGGTACTCCTCAAGGGGTATTCCATCGGGCCGACTACTGACGACAAGTCATCCTGCACCGTTGGTCGGTCCAACGACGAAGGCGACATGTCACGGGTGGTTTACGGGGCCGTGCGCCACCCCTCTGTTGCCCCAGACGGAGCCGGGCGGCGAGGGCGCTGACCGTAGCCCACCACAAAAAAAAGGACAATACTTTATCATCATGTTTATTTCATTTTATTTTTTTGGAGCTGAAGCACTAAATATTTCTCTACCATGGTTGATATTGCGCAAATTTTATCGCTCGCCGGCCTGATGTCAACCCTTCTTAGGAATGTTGACGAAACAGCACCAGATGGAGTTGGCCTAACGATGTAAAGCTCTTAGTCGTCTTTTACGACATGCATAAGCAATATAGGTGTTGGTAGTATTTGTAGATGCTATCACACAGAATTTCAATAATAGATATGTTACTAGCTGACCCAACAGACGTTGTTCTGTTCAAATAAGCGCCACCTACCGGGTCCAATTGTGAATCTAAACCATTCTCGAATTCCCTTGAACAGGCACAAAAATTTTAAATTTCATCAACTTCGGTCCAACCGTTTAGGAGGAGTTCATTTCTTGTGTACACACGTACACAAGAAATTTATGTTTAAAGATTATTCTAACCTCAACTCTCCAATTCTAATAATTACTTGTCTTGTTTCTTTCAATACCTCTCTACTAATCATGACAGAAACCTTCGCTCCTCCAAAAACTTGCTCTTACTTTGTCCATCTCATCACTCTGATCGTGTGCATTCCTCTTTCGTTGTCCAGGCGGTTCTCCTCTGGAACTCACTACCTCTCGGTATCAGGATGGCAACTAGTCGTCAAACATTTAAGAAGAGCGTTCGACTCCATCTCTTAAACGAGTTGGCAGAATCATTACAACTGATATAATGTCCTTATAATTATGTATATATACTGTGTATGTATATATTTATATATCTTAATATATATCATATCTATCTTTGTATTTGGGTATGTATGTATCTTTAGTATGTATTATATATTTTCATATATACCTATTTATCTATGTAAAATATATTTTCTTTTTCATTTTACAATAATATAGCTATCTCGGAACATGCACCTACCTTTTTTTCGTCTCTGCATCACCTATGGTTGACTGGTAGAGAATGCCTTTGGCATTAAGTCCGCCATTCCATTGTTGCATGAAGTTTAATAAATAAATAAATAAATAAATTATTACATATATTTCCGTGTGGTGACAGAATAAGAATACAATTCACAGTGGTGAAGATAGGGAGTGCCCTATCTTACCCGTGGATGGCGTAAAAGACGACTAAGGGATATAATATGCATATAACATCTATGCAAGTGAAGGTAAACTCGAAATAAAACCCTACACCAACCTGCCCGAATAGCATGGTATAGTAAGGTCAGTTTGCCTCCCATCGTGAGGAAGGCTCGCGCCCAGCAGTGCAACGTATATGAGTAATGAGATGCGATGATGATGATGGTTACATATATTTACATATATTTTTTTTAGTGTTGGTTAAGTATTACGTCAAGAATCCAATTTAAATTATTAGTTTGAGGAACTAGGATCTCAAATTCTAAGAAGTTTGAAGCGTTATATTTTGCTGTTGGCGTTTTAGTAAAATTTATAACACATTTTATTTTACCAATGATTGTTTCATAGAGACATAATTGTTTGAATTCATTTGTCGTTTCAATCAATTCACATAATAGGGAGGGGAAATTGACCTACTATACCACGCTGGTCACATGTTTTAGTATAGGGATTCATTTCAATGTTTTCCTTCTCTTGCATAGAAGTTTTATGCAGATTTAATCCCGTAGTTTTCTGATACCCATGGGCAAAAAAGGGGGTGAATTGTATTCTTACTCCGTCAAATAGATATTTTTATGTTTATTTTTTAAAGATAACGCCCTGCACTAAGGAAATTGTATTGCGGGGAATTACAAACATGTAATTAATAAGTGTTGTAATGTTGAATACACTTTGCAAAATTTTGTAAAAGGTAAATTGAGTATCTATAATTTGAATTGACTAACTATGGACGAATCTATTGGTATTAATCTTTACAAAATGTGAGTAAATTTTATTATTTAAATATTACCGAATATAACGGTCAAGGGTATTTAGTTAACGATGAAAGAGATTTTTTTTAAAACATCCTCTATAGATAGTTAATTGTTGAAGAATAAAAGTTTTTTACAGATTCTATGACGTTTGTATTTGATTAGGGTGCCGTACCCTAAGGGTAAAAACGGGACCCTATTACTGAGACTTCGCTGTCCGTCTGTCTGTCTGTCACCAGGCTGTATCTCAAGAACGGTGATAGCTAGACAGTTGAAATTTTCACCGATGATGTATTTCTTTTGCCGCTATAACAACAAATACTAAAAATAAAATAAAAATTTAAGGGGGGCCTCATACAACAAACTTGATTTTTTTTGCTCAATATCGATAATGGCAATAGGGAGGCACTTGTTTACCAAGTCAATGGTACGGAACCCTTCGTTCGCGAGTCCTACTCGCACTTGGCCGATTTTTATTGAATGCTCGACGTTTGGAAAAATTTTTAGCGTTCATGATCACAGGTGGACTAAGCTACAGACATTAGTGATTTATTATATTGTTTTCATCATTCATGCCCAGCAGTCGGACGTTTATGAGCTGTGAAATGATGAAGAACAGGTCTGACCCTCGTGGTATAAAAAGTCAATTTCCCTCCTATTATGAAGGAGGCTCGATCACAGTAGTGGGATGTGAGCTGACGTATGTGAGCTGAAATTAATGAATGAATTAATTAATGAAAGGCTTCTAAAGTCCATTATTCCGTGTGGTGACGGAGTAAGAATACAATTCACCACCCCCTATCTTACCCGTGGGTGATCGTACGAGACGACTAAGGGATATAAAACGCATATAACATCTATGCGAGAGAAGGAAAACTCGAAATAAAACCCTATACCAACACGTCTGACCAGTGTGGTATAGTAGGTCAATTACCCTTCCATTATGGTGGAGGCCGGAGCCCAACAGTGGGACGTATATGGGCTGAGATAAAAGTCCATTTGACACCTGGCTTGCTGGTTGGTACGGGCCTTATCTTTTGAGTGCAAGCATTAGGTACATTTAAAAATCTAAAAAAATATTTTATTCTATTGGTTTTTGTGATTCCGAAACTTTTTAAACGTTTTGTCTATGATGCAAGTATAAAGATCACTTGTTTGATTAATTTCAACAAAACTGTAATTGCGGTTGATATATGCCATATGTACGTAACAGATGTGTAGACAAAGCTAGGGTTGACAAAATCCTAATTTATTAAAGTGTTTCTCTTGTAAGAAGTTTATTACTGTACAGAGTACGAAATGTAAAAAAGGCAGTATTCTAAATGCTAAACTTTCTTGCTAAGCGCTGGGTTCGATCTCCATGCACAACAATTCTTTGTGCGATCCACAAATAGTTATTTCGTGTTTGTTAATTGTATCAAATGTGGCGACGGGATAAGAATGCAAATATCGTCGTTTCTGACTTAACCATAGGAGTCTTTGAAAGTGTAACGGTCTCATTAGGAGATGGTATGCACTATTTTCTCTTAGGAAACGTAAAACTGAGATCGTCAACTCGTCTGCCAGTCGTGGCAATTATAGCAATACATCCTCATTCATCAGAAAGAATTACCATTTTTCACTTTTTTAGAAGATCCCTAGACCCTATAAATTTTACCAATGACTAGCCCACTTGGCACAAGAGAGAGATATACATTTAAAGGGCTATGGGCTTGCTCTTTGCACCTGCATCGCCCCAGATGGAGTGGATGGTGTATGCGCAAAAAGGCAGACACACAATTTATACGGTAGAAGCACACTGTTGACAGTCGTTTGTCTACAGCCACAGGCCGGTACGTCAGGAGTAGTAACATGCAGAAAATCGACATCTTTTCATCATTTGCAGTTTGTTACTACACTTCGTTCAGTGACCGAGAGAGCCGGAAGCCCAACTGCGTATGGTAGGTTAGGTCATTCAGTATCACCGAACCTCATTGCACGCAATCACATGCCCTTTACTTTTCACGGTAGGTAGTGACCTAGAAAAAGTGGACGAGTGGCAGTGTTACTTACCATCAGGTGTGCTGTTTGCTCGTTTTCCACGAACAACAAAAAAAAAACTTGTCCCCTCGTCAGTGAGAAATAAATTTAGCCGAAGCCGCGGGTGACGTGACCGGGGATTAGTCCGTCACCCACCGAGAGGCCGACCGCGTGAGGTAAGACCGACGTCCTCCCCGATACGTCGGTTGATGGGAAGGTACCCCACGTAGGGGGTATTCCGTCGGGCCGACCACTGATGACAAGTAACCCTGCTCCGGTGGTCGGCCCAACGACGAAGGCGACGTGCATCGTGGGTGGGTTGCAGGAGTTGCGTGCTTACGCCCCTCTGTCGCCCCGGACGGAGTGGTGCAAGGAGCGCGCCGATCGCAACCCACCCCAGAAAAAAAAAGTAAGAAATAAATTATTTTCTTTCTTTTTTTAAATTGTTTTATTTATTTTATTGTTTGACAACCCTAGTCATTTGCAAATGATTGACAATGATAGGTTGTATATAGGAATAGTTTGCATTGAAAGAAAAAATATAATAACAAAATTCAAACACGTTTTAATTTCTTTATGTGTATTTTTTTTTGCAGATATATTTGTTGTTTAGTAATTTGGCATTTAAGTTTGTTTCAAATGTATTGTGTAAATCATAAATTAATCCTAAAAGTTAATGTCACTAGTTTATTTTCACAGATGTTCATCTTTCTATTTGCTCTGTGGTAATAGAGCACGAATATAATTTACCAAGTTTTGGCGGGAAAAGGAAACTGATTTTTTTTTTGTGTGCTATGATCTAAACACGCGTCGCACGTTCCGTTCGGGGTCCGGGGGCCACTGTTACTGAGACTTGACGTCCGTGACCAGTGCGGCAAGAGAGAGTGTCAAGTGGTGGTCTTGTATAATGTAATGTAATACGCAGGAAGTACTGGAGAATAAAATATATGACACATTTCACATAAGTTTTCGTTTTCCAAAAATGCCTAGAAAATACATATATCTTTTTTTTTTTTTGGGGTGGGCTGCGGTCGGCGCGCCTCCGCACCACTCCGTCCGGGACGACAGAGGGGCTTAAGCACGCAACTGCCGCAACCCACCCGAACACCACGTCGCCTTCGTCGTTGGGCCGACCACTGGAGCAGGGTTACTTGTCATCAGTGGTCGGCCCGACGGAATACCCCCTACCTAATGCTCCCGAAACCACCATCGCCCGTCGAGCACCAGGCCCAAGTACCTCATATGGGCCTGGATGCTGATCCCAACCAAATTGACGGTGATCGAGACGCCGATGGGAGGGTTAGGTTAGGGGTACGGGGCTCATGGAACAAGAAGGCCGCCGTCTTGTCCAGGGCCACTCTCAACCCCAGCGCCTCGATCCGCCTGACGACCTCTTCGGTGCCTGAGGTTGCCAGGCTTACCGCCTCTTGTAGCGTCCCACCGCGGGCTGTGACGAGCGTGTCGTCGGCGTAACAAATCACGCCCAGCCCGGGTGGGAGGCTCCCCCGCAACGCCCAGTCGTAGCCGAGGTCTTCGGACCCACCCTGTGGAACACCGCACGTCATGGGCGTTCGCACAACGTCCCCTACTCGGTTGGCGTAGAGGACGCTGTGCCCCTCCAAATAGTCTGCCACCAGCCGCCTCAGGTAAGCTGGCACTCCGTGGTAACGGAGCGCCTCCCTGACGTAGCTGAATGGAAGACTATTGAATGCGTTGGCGATGTCTAGGGACACCACCAACAGCACTCCCCCGCCGGAAAATACATATATCTTAATCAGTCATCATGAAACCCAATAATAACTTTGACTATTGAACTTGCAACCAAATAAAACTGCTAACTGCCTTCATAACACAGTTGAAATTCACGTGCTTATATCAATTTTGGTTTCGTTTTTTTTACCCTCAGCTAAGGTAACCTGCCGAGGGTCACCGAACAAAAGGATTTAGCACTGGTAACCAGCCCAAATGAATATACAAAGATACAATAGAGCACGTTATGGGACTTTCGGGCCTGGCTTTCCGTATGGTGATGGAGTAAGAATACAATTCATCACCCCTCTCTTACCCGTGAGTGTCGTAAAAGACGACTAAGGGATAGGATATGCAAATAATATATATGCAAAAGAAGAAAAACTCGACGCAAAACCCTACCCGAATAAAAACACGTCTGACCAGTGCGGTATAGTAGGTCAATTTCCTTTCCATTGTAAAGGAGGCCCAAGCCCAACTGTGGGACTTATATAGGCTGACATGATGATAATATGGATGATGATGAGGCTTCATGTCATACATTCCCCCACGATCGACGATTTGGGTAAAGGGGAATCAGACCATAGCCGGGTTGGCATAGGGTTTAATTTTGAGCTTCTTATTTATTCATATTATTATAATAATCCACGGGAGGTGTAGTGACTAAACCTACTCGATCATCACATTAAAAAACGTATAAGTTATAACGGCATCAATAGCCATGAACTTTTTACATATCTTTTATATATTGTGACCTTGAATATTTTTATTCAAATGTTACAAAGTTATCTGTGTGGCGACGGAGTAAAAATACATTCACCACTCCCTATCTTGCCCGTGGATGTCGAACAAGACGACTAAGGGATATAATATGCACATAACATCTGTGCAAGAGAAGGAAAACTCGGAATTTAACTCTATACCAACAAGTCTGACCAGCATGGTACAGTAAGTCAAATTCCCCCTCATTGTGGCCCGAGCCCAACAGTGGGACGTATGTGGGCTGCGATGATGATGATGTTACAAAATAACTTTTGCCGAGTTGTCATAGAGTTTAAATTTAGATTCGCCTTTAATTATATTGTTATAACTAGCAACCCGCCCTCGCTTTGCTTCGGTTTCAGTTGTCTTTCCTGCATAGTTCCCGTTCCCGTTCCGTGGGAATACTGGGATAAAATATAGCCTAGTTTACTCCCTGATATTATAGCTTTCCATTGGTGAAAGAATTTTTGAAATAGATCCAGCCGTTTTGAAGATTACCCGGAACAAACAGATAGACAGACAGACAAAAAAAAATATAAAGTGCATTTTAGGTATATGTATAGTGCAAATAACCGTGTGAGCATGAAAAACGCCTATTATTTTGACATTACAAACAGACATTCCAATTTTATTTATTGGTATAGATAACCCACGGGAGACGTAGCGATTGTCTCTACTCCATCACATTAAAAAGCATATAACTTATTATGGCACCAAAAGTCCATGAGCTTTTTAGATAATTTTTTACATTGTGACCTTGAATTTTTTTACTTAAATGTTGCAAAATAACTTTTACTCAAATAAAATGATTCACAGATTTTTTTACAAATGACTCGCCGTTTACAACACGAGTGGACTAATATATTGAACTTCACCTTGTTACACAACACTTACGCTTCTCGCTTAAATGTGCACATCAATGTGTATAAATCTTTTGCTATACTGTAAGCGGTTTTTAACGTGATAACGTCTTAAAAGTTGCACGCACGAAGAATTGTCACTTGCCGTCTGAGCCAAAAATATTTGAATTGACGAGTGGACTAAGTAGCCCACCTGATCAGGGCAAGAGGAAGTCAAGTGCCCGACTTCCTCCAAAGGCAATAAAAAGTCACTTATGGGTAGTTCTTCGGTGACTTTAGTTTGATAAAAAATCTAAGAGTAATTCCGTGACTATAAATATTAATAAGTTTCGAAACGTCGGATTAATAAAAATTAAATACATCATTGTCATCACATCATAACCTACGTCCCATTGCTGAGCTTGAGTCGTTTCTGTTCGGTACAGTACTATCATGCCGGTCAGACGCATTGGTATAGAGTTTTAATTTCAGTATTCCTTCCCTTGCTACATGTTATCTGTATAGTACAATCCCATAAACGTCTTTTAAGACACCCACGAGCTAAAAGAAAGATGGTGAATTGTATTCTTATTCTGTCACAGCATGTCAATTCATTTATATTACAAACTAGCAATCCGCCCTCGCTTCGCTTCGGTTATAGGTTATAGTCGTTTTACCCGCGTAGTTCCCGTTCCCGTGGAAATACCGTGATAAAATATAGCTTAGTTTACGCCCTGATATTATAGCCTTCCAATGGTGAAAGAATTTTTGAAATCGGTCTAGCCGTTTTGAAGATTACGCAGAACAAAAAGACAGACAGACAAAAATTTTTTAATTGCTATTTTAGGCATAGGTGTCGTGCAAATAACCGTGTGAGCATGAAAAAAGCCTATTATTTTGACATTACAAACAGACACTCCAATTTTATTTATTGGTATAGAATAGATAAATATAAAACTTATGAAAGTCGTAAAACTAATACTCGCATAAATATCAGGTATCATTGCAAAATATATTTTGGGTGTTATAAATATCACAAGATTATCGTCATTATCATCATTTCAGTCAATCGCCTTCCACTGCTGTATGTAGGCCTCCTTCTTGTTACGCTACAGAGTGCGCTCCTGTGCCCCCTACCTCCAATGACGCCCTACAACTTTAACAGGTCCTCGGTCCACCTAGTGGAGGGGCGTCCTACACTGCGTCGTCGTCACTCGAGGACCTTCCTTCCCCAGCGGTTGTCGATTCGTTGAGCAATGTGGCCTGCCTGTTGCCACTTCGGCGTGCTAATTCTTCGTGCTATATCGGTTACACAGTTTTTCTGTTGATTGCCGTATTTCGTATTCTATCTTGCAGATAAATCCCCAGCATAGCCCACTCCATAGTACGCTGAGCAATCTTGAGCTTGGTTATGAGGCCTACATTTAGGGACCACGTTTCCGTGCCGAAAGTCATCAATGGTTGTTACCAGTGATGACTGATCACACTGTTCGTAGACCTGTGTTTTCAGACACTGAGGTATATGAGAAAATAACTCATAATTGTTGCTATCACTTGTAAATACACAATTAATCTCGCAATGAAAATCAACGTCCGTCTTGTAATTACACGCTAGCTTTGAGACCTCATCTTCTATTTAATAGCTCACCTCTTAAGTGCGGTAAAAACATTTTTATTGCGAATATTGATAAAGGCGCTAGTGAAATACCTCTATCGTAATTGTTAATCACTGTTCATAAACTCGTGTGCATAAAATGGAATTATGTTCATTCCCAGGGAAGGGTTGACATTAGGCAGGCGGCCGATCATAAAACTATTGTCGAAATTTTTTGGGATATGTGCGCTGGTAGAAAAGTACATATTGCGTCAACCCCAAGTAATTGGGACGAGGAACGCAGCAGGGCTTGCCGCCGAAGAAAAAAGGTTAAAATCCCACTTTGGTAGGACCACACTGTCGACAGTTATCTGTCTACAGCCGCGGGCCGGTCCGTCCGGGGCAGTACCATGCTCTCGCAGAAAATCGACGTCTGTGTAGTAGCGATTTGTTACTGCGCTTCGTTCGGTGAGCGAGAGAGCCAGAAGCCCAACTTTCTGAGGGTGATTGCGTGTTGTTTTGGTGGTGCCCTTGGTATCACCGAGCCTCAATGCACTCATTCACGCTCCCTTCGCTTTCTTCGCGGTAGGCAACGGCCTTGTAAAGGTCCATGAGCAACAGAGCAGCAACACTTACCATCAGGTGTACTGTTTGCTCGTTTGCCACCGTTTGCAATAATAAAATAAAACTTTTGCCCTTGGGACCTCCTCCACAATAGGAGGAAAATTGATTTACTTACGTTTGTCAGTTTGATATAAGGTTATATCAAATTATCCTTCCCTTGCATAAATGTTATCATAACTTATTCTTTAGTCATCTTTTACGATATCCACGAGTTAAGAAGAAGTGTGAATTAATTGGTCCGTTACCACACGGAAAATTATCTAGGACAAGATTTTATTTAAATAAATCATAAATAAAGACAAAAGAATTAAAAATTACAATAAATTATGAATAAAATTGAGTGTTTATAGATTCTTCGGGTCAAAAGTTTACTAACATTTGATATTGCTATGATATTTTAAATGTCTATTTAAATACTATGACTGTTGGCGCATTTGTTTCTCTTTATCTCAGTCCATATCGTCTCACTGTTGGACTCTTTCTGCCCTTATCCATTATGGAAGGGAAATTGACCTACCACGCTAGTCAGACCTACTACTATGTGCAGTGTTGGCATAGGATTTTCTTTCGCGTTGGCCTTCTCTTGCATAGACATTACATGCATATTATATCCCTCAGTCGTCTTTTACGACACCCATTGGTAGGAAAGGGGTAATGAACTGTTCTTACTCGATAACTACACGGAGTGCGTCTCTTTTTATTTATGTATCTTTTACTTAACGTTTATTCTACTTATAGTTTTTGGCTTTTAAAATGTCTGTCATGAAAGCCAGAGCTTCTATATTATATCTATCCTATAGGCATTGCCTATAATTTCCACAAGTCGGTAATTAACTATCTCGATTATAAATCGAATGATTTATTAAATTATGCGGCACATCACTAATTCTTGATGTAAGTTTGACATTTAAATAATTAATTTTCGTTTAAATTCATGTTATTTTCCACAAAACTTTAATATTTTTTAACATCCCATATTTTTAAGAGTTAGCTTTTAAAGTTTCTGTTTTAAAAGCCCATGTATCATTGTCTATGATTAGGTACCAGTGGTCAACCTAATGACGAAAAGGAGGGAATACAGCAGATTATGGGGTCGCGCGCCACCCTCTTTTCACTCCGGACGGTATAGATGGCGTGCATCTATACCATAGCCTCCAAAAAAAAAATATTGCCTATAATTGTCAAAACGGTGATGATTAAATTCGAATATTATCGAATGTTCTAATGAAATCATCGGAACGTCACTATTTCTCTGATTATTATCGAATATAATCTAATCCTTGGAACATCACTATTTTTCGATATAACTGACATTTCGGTAGTCGATTACCGAATAATACTTTGATTCATGTCAAGTTTAAGTATTACTAAAAATATATTAAAATTTATATTAAAGAATAGTTTATTACACCTACTACTTCTAAAATGATCTTATTTATGAGTGATTTATATTTCAAGGATATATACGTGCACTGCCAATGTTAGTTTTAAGACAGAAATAAACTGGCACACAGAAGGTTTTACAAAAGGTTTTGGAAATATTTTTAGAACCAACTGCCTGCCTCGCATCAACTCTCCATGAGACGTCATAAGCTGGAGTTGGTTAAGGTCCGTACAAATCTCTTAATCGTCTTTTACGACACCCACAAGGTAAGTGTTGGTAGTATTCATATCCCCCACCACACAACAATGGCGATAGCAGTGGATATTATAATTATAAGAAGAAAGCTGTTCTTTTTCAACCCGCGAATTTTCTGCAATAACGATAACTTGTTGGACGTGAGACATCTTAGTCCGCCCGTGACCATGAACGTTGCAAAGTGTCCGAAACGTCGGGCAATCAAAAATCAAATACAAACGCGATAAAATCCGTAAAGTAGTTTTATTTAAAATGTGTAATACTCGCGTAAACATTAGAAATTAAAATTTTATAGGGTTTAGAGAGAAAAATAGTTTAAGTTTCACCTTATATATTTTTTAATTATATGTATTTTCATTGTATGTATATGTTTATGTATATTTGTATGTGTATTAGTATATAATATCTGGTTGACCGAGCTTCGCTCGGAACATTTTTGTCGAATTTATTTAGATATATATTAATAAAAAATAAATAATGAAAATTATATAAAAAATTACAAAAAGAGAATAATAATAACACCGAGATTCGAACCGACGCTGTTTAAATGTCACATAATCCAAAATTAAAACCGGCCGTCTCCCCTACTGAACTATCGTAACTCATGAGGTTGACAACGAAATATGAATTCATATTCTTTTAAAATTTAATGTTATTATATTGTTTTAATAAAAGCACGGACAAAACAACATTTTATATATATAAAACCTAGCTAGATCGATTTTTTGGACCCGAAACCTCTAGTATGCCAAATTTCAACAAAATCGTTGGAGCCGTTTCCGAGATCCTGAATATATATATAGGTATATATATATATATATATATATATACACAAGAATTGCTCGTTTAAAGATATAAGATAATCACTAATACACCATAATCTACCACTCTCTGTTTAATAATTTCTTCATACAAAGGTTGCCTGGAAGAAATCGCTGTTAGCGGTAAGGCTGCCCATTGTACTGACTATTGTTATTATAAGATTCTACTTTTATATTTAATATGGTGTACAATAAAGTGTAAATAAATATATAGACACCTTATATAGACCTGGTAGTAAAATATTATCAAAATGGGTTCAGCCATTTTGAACATTATCTGGAACAAATAGACAGACAGTTAGTCTGTCTGTCTATTTGTTTAAACTTGTTGGCATCGGTATCTTGTCAATAATCATGTGAGCGTGAAAAATACCTATTATATTGACATTACAAACAGACACTTCAATTTTATTAATTTGTATATATTTCTTAACCCGTCACCGAATAGGTTGAACTATTATGTAAAGCTATTATTAATTGTCAATGATTGTTATAAATCTATTAACATTTTACAAATGTTAACGAAAACACAATATGTGATTGATTTTTATGCAAGATAAAGCTTTTAATATGCGACGACACGAGTACGACACGATAATGTAATTTTTATTTTTCTGTTTTTACATAAAGTCTACACCGCGCATTAAGAAAATAATACTTGAATTGCGGGGAAATTTACAAACATATGATTAACGAACACAAATTATATGCAGATTCAGAACAACAATTTTGGATCGTACAAAGTGTTGTTCTGCATAGGATTCGAACCCAAGACACGGTAGGTCGGTATCTTAACCACCACACCACGTGCAGTCAGGTGTGTTTAAGGTATGAAATAGAAATTAATCATCATCATCTCAACTCATATATGTACATACGTCCCACTGTTTAGCTCGATCTCCTTCCTTATAAGGGCAATTGACTTACTATGCACTATGCTGGTCAGACGGGTTAGTATAGGGTTTTATTTCAAGTTTTCTTTATCTAGCATAAATGTTATATGCATATTTAATTCTTTGGCTATCTTTTACGGCATCCACGAGCAAGATAGGGAGGTAGTGAAGTTACTCAAGACGATTTATGAAATTTTATTTGCAAGTGAATAACCCACATCCAATGAAGAGCCTTGAAATGGATTTCCAATAAAAGTAATTTCAAGTTCCAAGTGTGGTAATAATTTTTCACCTGCACATAAGTTTTTATAAATAAGCTAGCATGGTGAATAATAAATCTCAGTCATCATCGACATTTCAGCTCACTGCTGGGGTCTAGCCTTCTTCATAATAGAAGGGCAATTGACCTAATGTAACATGTTGGCCAGACATATAGTTTTATTTCGAGTTTACCTTCCATTGTATAGATGTTTCCAATATGCATATTATATGCCTCAGTCGTTTTTTACGACATCCATGGCCAAGATGGCGAGTAGTATGTATATTCTTACTCGGTCACACGGAAAGAAATCTCTGAAATTTAGTTAGGCGAGAGTCCTAATTACAAGTTAAGAATAAAGAAGAGTGAACAATCGCGTTTTTTAGAAAACTTATGATAATAAGGCCGATGACTAAACAGCCAATAGTAGACCATAACAATGTCCCTTTGTAGGGAGGATAATGTCTAGCAGTGATCGTTGATAAGCTGATCAATGTATCGATGAAAAGTAATACATAGTAGTTCTATCTATATAACCAGATAATTAGTAAGCCATATAAAGATGTTTGTAGTCAACAGATAAATGGGTTTTAAGTAGAATATTTATTTTCTTAACAACACCTTGCGCTGAGGATTCTTGTACCATCTATGGGGATTTTATAAATATATAATTGATGTAAACAAAGTTGTGTGGTGGCGGCTACGAATACTTTTACTTAAGTTTTCTTCAACCTGAGCCAAATCCATCTCACGTCAAGTCAATAATTACATTCCCAAGGCGGGTTGACACCAGGTAAGCGGCCGAACATAAACCTATTGCAAAAATATTTGAAATGTGTACTATGAAATAGGAATATATATTGAATCGACTTTATGTAAATGGAATCAGAACAAGGCATCGATGATAATGATACAAAGTAAGTTCATACCAGATTCGGCATAACATTTGCAGTTTGTCTGAAACGTAGTCTTGTCATGCTGTGTAGGCATTAAATCCACGGTTATCATTACAAAGACCAGTATTTAAACCACTATGTCATTTACGAAATCAAGTTTTAATTTTATTAAATTAAGCTAATTTATTGTTTTAAATGAAACAATTATGTTTTTCTTTTAATTGAAGTAATTAAAATTGATTGTTTACCTCGTTTTGTTATTAATATTTTTTCCGTGTGAGTGACGGAGTAAGAATATTAATCATCACTATCTGTCTTACCCGTGGATGTAGTAAAAGACGAGTACGTGACTTAATATGCTTATAACATCTATGCAAGAGATGGAAAACTCGGAATAAAACCCTATACCAACACGTCTGACCAGCCTGGTATTTTAGGTCAATTTCTATTCTATTACGGAGAAAGCCCGAGCCCAGTATCCTACTGGGCTCGAGAAGCATATGAACTATGAGGATTGATGATGATGATCGTAATGATGACAGATGAAGTCGCTCCATTATAAATATTATCAAGATCGTATCGTTATGTGTAAATGGAAAGTAATGAAGTAGGTCAACAAAGCCGGTTTTAAAATTAAATAATTTTATGAGCAGCATCTTCTTTTCGTTTAAAAGAATGGGAGAGTGAATGTCAAGGTCATGTTTTATAGTCAATTTAAAAATATTACAATGAATTATTGCCTTTCGTTGATAAATAAGTGAAGGATAAGAATTCATGGTGATTTGTTAATAATCTCTGATGTTTACGCGAGTATTATACATTTTAAATAAATCTACTTTACGGATTTTATCGCGTTTGTATTGCCCGACGTTTCGAACACTTTGCAGCGTTCATGGTCACGGATGGACTAAGATATCTCATGTCCAACAAGTCATCGTTATTGCAGAAAAAAATTATAATTATCTACCCGATACAGAAATTAGTTATTAAATATTGACCCACATTTTGATACAAATTTATTGCTAGTATAAGAAGAAAATGATTCTATATGAAAAAATTGTATGGTTTATGGTTAGTAAAGTTTTTATTTAAAAAAATATATGCGAAACCAAGATTACGTGGATGATGGCGTGATTATTTTTATGGTAATCCTAATTAATATTATAAATGTGAATATAAGTGATAATGGGGAGGCCAAATCGCTCGACGAACCGACAACCGCTGGAGAAGAAAAGTTTTCGAGTGGCGACCACGTATCGGACGACGCAGTGCGGGACGCCTCCCACTCGGTGGACAGACGATCTGGTGAAAGTTGCTGGATATTGTTGGATGCAGGCGGCACAGAACTGCACTCTTTGGTGTAACATGAGGGAGGCCCACGTCCAGCAGTAGACGGCGATAGTCTGAAATGATGACGATGATGAATATAATATTGTTCATTTGTTACACTTTCATGCTTCGTCTTAACTTATACATGCTCCACAGGTGGGCTTTAGCCTTCTCTATAATAGAAGGAAAATTGACCTGTTACAACGTGCTGGTCAGACGTTTTGGTACATGATTTTATTTCGAGTTTTTCTTATCTTGCATACATCTTATATGCGTATTATCCCTTAGATATCTTTTACTACATCCACAATAGTCGATAGCTAGATAGTAGATAGATGAGATTGTTCAGTTGTATTATTACTCAGTCACCATACGGCAAACTACTCAAATGATGATCTTTAAATTTTTGTTGAACTATTCAGACAAGTCCTTTACGTTTCATCGCAACAAAAGTAGCGTTCTCAAAGGATAGAAAATTTGTTAACGCAATTTATTTTAATACGAGCAATTTTTTTTTAAGTTGCGGACATAGATTAGTAATAAATTAAATAATATATAATTTTTACATCATATAAATATATTTTTTATCATTCACGACACAGAAACGTGGTCCCTAAATGTAGGCCTCATAACAAGCCTTAAAAGTCACTCAGCGTGCTATGGAACGGGCTATGCTCGGGATTTTTCTGCGAGATAGAATCCAAAATACGGAAATCCGCAGAAGAACGGGTGTAACAGACATAGCATGAAGAATTAGTACGCTGAATAATAATGCTATCAGTGTTAATAGTGCTACTTTAAAAAAAATTTAAACGTTGCAAAGATTCGACAACAGTACTCTTTTTTTTTGGGCATGCAATGATCAGCACATGTCCGTTCCATACGGGGTAAGGAAAGGGCGGCGCGCAGCCCCATAACCCACGGTATTTATTCCCCTTCGCCATTAGGTCGACCACTGGTACCAAATCCTCGTATTCCGTGGCCAGCCTAGTGGACAACGGTCGGTCCCCCTTCCTTTTTTTTACGGTCGGCGCACTTCTCGCACAACGCCGTCCGGGGCGACAGAGGGGCGTAAATACGTACACCCGTAACTCTCCCGTGACACCACGTCGCCTTCATTGTTGAACCGACCACCGGAGCAGGGTGACTTGTCGCCAGTGGTCGACCCGACGGAATATCCTCTGAGGAGTACCCTCCCATCGACCGACGTCCCCCCTCGGGGAGCTCGGGCTTCGTAGCTCTGAAATGGATACTCCAAAATGATGTAATGGCGTATGATTTTTCGATTAAGTGCTTCACACGTGCCAGTATAATTGTCAAATGACAATTAATTGATAACTTCGACTTGATGCTGCAATGAGAATGGTCTCTTGAGAACCCAACTCTTTAAAAATTCACAGCAGTGATCGTATTTTTGAGTTTAATAGATTAGTTTTAATGCGTAGGTTTGCAGGTTATGATCTTGCAATACGGTCGCGTTGACCTGGTACTACAACCTGAATAGTCTCCAAAGCACCCAACTTCTCGAAAACTTAGATCAGATATATTGTTTCCCTAGCAGAGGCCGCGGGTGATCGGACCGGGGAATTGTCCGTCACCCACAGAGAGGCTGACCGCGTGACGGCGACCGACGTCCCAGGACATCGAGAGGCGAGGTTACCCGAAAGGGTATTCCGTCGGGCCGACCACTGACGACAAGTCACATCTGCTCCGGTCGTCGGCCCAATAACGAGGTGACGTGGGTACGTAATGGGCCCACGCGCCGTCCTTTCATCGTCCCGGACAGATACTACTACTACTACTACATATTAATACGTGAAGCAAAAATTTTGTACTCCTTTTTACGAAAATTACGTGGATGGACAATTATAAAGTATATAATGAGAAAAAGTACATAAAACTGAAATTTAAAATAAATAATGAATTAGAAATTTATTAAATTCATTGAAAAAGGCATTACACTACAACACACACACGTTTGTGTGAGTGTGTTGCGTAGCAACGCTTATACACTTTTGTTTACGGTTATAATTTCTGGTCGAACTGAATGTTAAACAATCATAATTATGATGACAATGTCTAATAGAAATTTGTGCTTATATATTAGTTACTAGCAATCCGCCCTCGCTTCGCTTCGGTTATAGGTTATAGTCGTTTTACCCGCGTAGTTCCCGTTCCCGTGGGAATACCGGGATAAAATATAGCCTAGTTTATGCCCTGATATTGTAGCTTTCCATTGGTGAAAGAATTTTTGAAATCGGTCCAGCCGTTTTGAAGATTACCCGGAACAAACAGACAGACAAAAATTTTTTAATTGCTATTTTAGGCATAGGTGTCGTGCAAATAACCGTGTGAGCATGAAAAAAGCTTATTATTTTGACATTACAAACAGACACTCCAATTTTATTTATTGGTATAGATTAGTGAAATACAGCTTGCTCAATTTACAATTATACATAAATAAAAAAAAATTAAAGATAATTGTGTAGCAGAAAAATGAATTAAAATGAATTATGGCCGAATTTCGACCACACGGCGACCACTACTTAGTTTTAATGAGTAAATTTTTGTGTGTATGTGTGTGTGCGTGTTTTTGGTGGCTCTTAGCTATGTTTGGTTAATTTTGATCCACCAATGTAAGAGTAACAGCTCTTTTTCAAAATGATGTAACTGCGTATGGTTATTCAAGTGCTTCACGCGTGCCAGTAAGATCGTAAATAACAATTCATTGATAATTCCTGTTGAAAAGAACATAATGTTTTTCTATAATTTTAGTTTTTTGCCGGGTGTTAATCAAAATTCTCAATTTTACTGATTATTAATTTCCTCTAGACGTTTCGAACACTTAACACTGCTCGTTCTTCCATGACAGTGTAGTTGACATACGGATTAAATTCCAATATTTCTTATCTTGTAAACCTTAGAAGAATAATAACGTATAGAAGGATAGTGTCGATACTTCGAACGTTAGAAAGATGAATCTAAAAATACTACATGCGCGCAGCCGATTACACACGTACACCACTATACAAATGATGAAATCAAATATTGTTTTTATTAAAATAAATCGTCGAAATACTTTTAAAAGTAATGTAAAAACCTTTTTAAGTTTTTCAAATGTGTTGTGACACCATTTGAATGCACAAACCGTCATAATTACCTATTTATTATTTAAGAGTTGCGTACGTATGTGCAGTATAATGACTTGTACATTACGGAACCGTTCCGGCGTAAGCTCCATTAGGCTCCAATTGAAATGCTTCACTTTTTGAGCGCGAACTTACCTTCTATACGTTATTATTCTAAGTTGTAAACATTTATTACATATTATATTTTTTAGTCGTCTCTTACACCCACAAGCAAGAAGGTGGTGAAGTATACTCTTACTCCGTCACCACACGGAGATTTCTTCATTTACAATTATGTGTTCTATATGTAATAATCGACCTTGCGGGCGACCCCGTGGGGCGACGGGATAAGAATATGATTGTCACCACTTATATAAGCTTCAGGGTGCTTTTAGTGAAGTTTAACTTCAGGAAGATTGAATAAAACGGCGATATAAATGTTTTTCTTATATTGAACTAGCTTTTGCCCGCGGCTTCGCCCGCGTAAAAATTTACTTGCATATTGAACTATTATCGTAAAGAATATTATCGGCATAAAGAGTATTATATTTCTTAATTTAAGAAATACTCTATCTACGTGTCAATTTTCATCCAAATCTGCTCAACAGTTTAAGCGTGATTGAGTAACAAACATCCAAATATCTTCACAAACTTTCACATTTGAATATTACTTCCAGCCTTATAGTTCAGATTGCCGTGCAAATACGATGATAAATATGCCTTTCTTTAGTCTCTGATAATGTACTTTTCCATTGGTGAAAAAAAATTATATCAATCAAACACCCGCAGTTTCATTCACGTAGAAATTCCCATGCCAATACCGAGATAAAAAATGCCTATGTTACTCGCTGATATTATAAATTTACACACACAACAAAAAAAAAAAAAAAAATATTAATTCCAGAAATACCAGAGATATAAATTGCCTATGTTACTCGCTGACAACATAGCTAGCATAGGTAGCTTTCCATTGGTGAAAGAATTTTAAAAATTGCTCGAC
Source organism: Lymantria dispar (assembly GCA_032191425.1). Classification (NCBI taxonomy): domain Eukaryota; kingdom Metazoa; phylum Arthropoda; class Insecta; order Lepidoptera; family Erebidae; genus Lymantria; species Lymantria dispar. The sequence continues at coordinate 35,561,701 of CM063448.1, forward strand.
ATCCCCCGGTATAGTTCTCGTTCCTGGCCAAATACCGCGATGAAAATAGCCTTTCACTGATAATATAGCTTTTCATTAGTGAATTAATTTTTAAAACCATTAAATTCCCGTGATTTCATCGACATTGTACCCGATCCCATAGGAATATCGGGATAAAAATAGCTTAAATATGTTACTCGCTTAAAAATAGCTTTCCATTAGTGAAATAATTTTAAAATCGACTTAATTCAGCCACACCGGGATAAAATATAACCTGGGATAAAATATAGTCTAAGTTATTCCTTATGTACGACTGGTAGACCTGATGGTAAAATATAATCAATATATATCATTGGCTGTGTGTCTTCGACTATATGTGTTTTATCCTTTTGGGGCAGCCCAAAATTGTTTCTTAGTGAGTGCTTACCCCAAATAACCGATCGGTAAACGAAATTTCACATTCTTAGGCCCGGTATCTTTGGCTATACACTTTCACCCTCTTAGGGGTTGAATTTCGCCCATCACGGAACCCGAGATGGGAGTGGCGGTGACGCGCATGCGCGCAAAGTCTACCGCCCCCGGGCCCGACGGTGTTCCTAACCGCGTGCTGGCCCTGGTCCTCGAACACCTGGGACCCCGCCTCAGGGAGCTGTTCGACTCGTGTTTAGCGTCCGGACGGTTCCCTGGGTGCTGGAAGGAGGGAAGGCTGGTGCTCCTGCCGAAGCCGGGACGGTCTCCGGAGTCGCCTTCGGCCTACAGGCCTATCGTGCTGCTCGATGACACGGGCAAGCTACTGGAGAGGGTGGTAGCTGCCCGCATCGAGCGGCACCTCGTCGGCACGGGGCCCGATCTGTCGGACGCCCAGTTTGGGTTTAGGAGGGGTCGTTCGACGATCGCGGCTCTGTTGCGCCTGAGGGCCGTGGCGACTGAGGCCGTCACCGGCGGGGGAGTGCTGTTGGTGGTGTCCCTAGACATCGCCAACGCATTCAATAGTCTGCCATTCAGCTGCATCAGGGAGGCGCTCCGGTATCACGGGGTGCCAGTTTACCTGAGCCGGCTAGTGGCAGACTATTTGGAGGGGCGCAGCGTCCTCTGCACCGACCGAGCAGGGGACGTTGTGCGGACGCCCATGACGTGCGGTGTCCCACAGGGGTCGGTCCTCGGACCCACCCTGTGGAACATCGGCTACGACTGGGCGTTGAGGGGGAGCCTCCCGCCCGGGCTGGGCGTGATTTGTTACGCCGACGACACGCTCGTCACAGCCCGCGGTGGGACGCTAGAAGAGGCGGTAAGCCTGGCGACCTCGGGTACCGAGGAGGTCGTCAGACGGATCGAGGCGCTGGGGTTGAGGGTCGCCCTGGACAAGACGGAGGCCCTCTTGTTCCATGGGCGCACTATGAGCCCTCCCATCGGCGTCTCGATCACCGTCCACTCGGTCGACATCAGCATCCGGGCCCATATGAGGTACTTGGGCCTGGTGCTCGACGGGCGATGGTGGTTCCGGGAGCATTTCCGTAGGCTCGCTCCGGGGCTCGTCGGCACGGCGTCCGCCCTATCGTGGCTTATGCCGAACGTGGGCGGACCGAGCGCTGCGTGCCGACGGCTGTACGCGGGGGTCATCCGGTCGATGGCCCTGTACGGCGCACCGGTGTGGGCGGGGTCCATGACCGCCCGACTTAGGGCCCTTCTGTGGCGACCACAGAGGGTCATGGCGGTCAGGGCCATCCGCGGATACCGCACGGTGGCGACGGAGGCAGCGTGCCTGTTGGCCGGGACTCCCCCGTGGGACCTGGAGGCGGAGATGCTCGCCGGACTATATCGGCGGGTGACGGGGGTGCGAGCGGAGGGCGGTGTGGTCTCGTTAAGGGATCTCACCGCCTGGCGCGTCGACGTCCGCCGAGACGTCATCGCCCGTTGGGCAGTCCGGCTGGAGAGGCCTCGGTTCGGGGTGCGAACCGTGGAGGCCTTCCGGCCGGTGCTGATGCAGTGGTTGGAGAGGCGGCACGGGGTGCTCTCCTTCCGACTGGTGCAGGTTTTGACGGGGCATGGGTGCTTCGCCAAATACCTGCACAAGGTCGTTGGGAGGGAGAGTACACCGTCCTGCCACCACTGCGATTGCGACGAGGACACGGCGCGCCATACGCTCGAGGCCTGCGGGGCTTGGGCAGTGCAGCGCTGTGAACTCGTCGCAATCATCGGTACGGACCTGACGCTGCCGGCTATCGCTAGGGCGATGGTCGACAGCGTCGGGAATTGGGACGCGGTCGCAGCCTTCTGCGAGACAGTGATCTTGCGGAAGGAGGCGGCGGATCGCCTGCGTGAGGAGCGCAGCCTCGATGAGGAGATCCGCCGCCGGCGACTGGGGCGGCGCAGGCGCAACTATCTGCGCCTCATGCCGCCCTAGCCGAGGCCGCGGGTGACGTGACCGGGGATTAGTCCGTCACCCGCCGAGAGGCCGACCGCGTGAGGAAAGACCGACGTCCTACCCGAGGGGGGGACGTCGGTCGATGGGAGGGTACCCCAATAGGGGGTATTCCGTCGGGCCGACCACTGACGACAAGTTAACGCTGCTCCAGTGGTCGGCCCAACGACGAAGGCGATGTGGTTTTCGGGTGGGTCGCGGGAGTTGCGTGCTTAAGCCCCTCTGTCGCCCCGGACGGAGTGGTGCGGTGGCGCGCCGACCGCGGCCCACCCACAAAAAAAAAAAAAAGGGGTTGAATTTCCAAAAATTCTTTGTTAGAGCTCGCTTATCCTTGCCATAAATTGTTTCATAGTGCTTGGTAAGTGAGCACTAAGAAAATCTGGGGGTAATCCAAAAAAGCCGTCCGTGTAATAAAATGATCCTTCCTAGGCTCAGTGATTTCGGTTAAACACTTTTCACCCCCTTAGGGCTAAAATTGCAAAAATCTCTTACCCCAAGAAAGGAAACTTTATACAAAATTCCATGTTTCTAGGCCTAATGATTTCGGCTATATATTTTGCACCCCTTTAGGAGTTGATTTTAATAAAATAATTTCTTAGAGCTCACTTACAACAAAAGAAAGAGAATTGCATAGAAAGTTTTATGTTCCTAGCTCCAAGAGTTTCGTCTATACGCTTTTCACCCACTTAATGATGATTTTCCAAAAATCCTTTGCTAGTGCTCGTGTACCCCAAGAAATAAGATGACGTAAAAAGAAAATACTTTCCCCTATTTCAACCCCTTATACCTATTTTTTCGCGATAAAAAGTAGCCTTTATATCCTTTCTCAAGCTTTAGTTCATCTCTGTACCAAATTTCATCAAAATCGGTTAACTGGTTTCGACGTAAAAGGCTTTTCAACCCCTATTTTTTTTTTGGGTTGGGCTGCGGTTGGCGTGCTCCTCGCACCACTCCGTCCGGGCACCCCAAGAAATACGATGGTGTAAAAAAAAAATACGTTTCCAGGCTCAGTGGTTTCGGCTGTATGCTTTTTGGTATTTTAGGGGTTGAATTTCATCCCCATGTAAATGGAATTTCCAAAACGCTTGAGCGAATATTTATTTATTTATTATTAGGTGCCTCAATACAAAGATTCGTGGTTCGATCATCGAAAATGACGAATTTCCATACAAAATGTCATCCCCTATTTCAACCCCTTATACACATTTTTTTGCGATAAAAAGTAGCCTATATCCTTTCTCAAGCTTTAGTCCATCACTGTACCAAATTTCATCAAAATCGGTTTAGACGTGAAAGACTATATGTTTTTCACCCCGTTAAGGGGGTGAATTTCCAAAAATCCTTTGCTAGTGCTCGTGCACCCCAAGAAATACGATGGTGTAAAAAAAATACGTTTCTAGGCCCAGTGGTTTCGGCTGTATGCTTTTTGGTATTTTAGGGGTTGAATTTTATCCCCATGTAAATGGAATTTCCAAAACGCTTGAGCGAATATTTATTTATTTATTATTAGGTGCCTCAATACAAAGATTCGTAGTTCGATCATCGAAAATGACGAATTTCCATACAAAATGTCATCCCCTATTTCAACCCCTTATACCCATTTTTTTGCGACAAAAAGTAGCCTATCCTTTCTCAAGCTTTAGTCCATCTCTGTACCAAATTTCATCAAAATCGGTTTAGACGTGAAAGACTATATGTTTTTCACCCCCTTAAGGGGGTGAATGCCCAAAAATCCTTTGCTAGTGCTCGTGCACCCCAAGAAATACGATGGTGTAAAAAAAATACGTTTCTAGGCCCAGTGGTTTCGGCTGTATGCTTTTTGGTATTTTAGGGGTTGAATTTTATCCCCATGTAAATGGAATTTCCAAAACGCTTGAGCGAATATTTATTTATTTATTATTAGGTGCCTCAATTCGTGGTTCTATCATCGAAAATGACGAATTTCCATACAAAATGTCATCCCCTATTTCAACCCCTTATACCCATTTTTTCGCGATAAAAAGTAGCCTATGTCCTTTCTCAAGCTTTAGTCCATCTCTGTACCAAATTTCATCAAATTCGGTCTAGTGGTTTAGACGTGAAAGCGTAGCAGACAGACAGACAGACAGACAGAGTTACTTTCGCATTTATAATATTAGTAAGGAAGTAAGGATTAAATTGAGTACATGATAACGTGGAGGAACGAATGTAGTGAGTCTATATAATTTTAAATTTGACATATTACGGTAAATTTAGAAACGTCAATATACCGAATATGCGCTTCGTTCGTAAACATGACCCCGGGCGTTGCAAGCTTGCCTTCTAACCAAATACCAGTTACGATGAACTTTCAGGTAGTGGGCATATTTTGCTGGACGCTCTTCTGAAGACTCCGTTGCTCGTTTTGATATCAGCAATTCGGCTTATTCCATTGACACGATGATGAAAAGTAACAACCCCACCTTGCTTGCCCGTGGGAGTCGTAAGAATCGGTTAAGATTTCACCAGGAGAGTGGGTAGTAACTCTCTCCTGGGAAATATATAACATCTTACTGCCATCGCCAACCCGCCTGCTAAGCGTGGCGATTACGGCATTATCCCCTCATGACAAACAGAACAGAAATATCCTCCAGCAAACGGCAGCTCCGCAAAGTTGCTGGGCGTCGTTAGATACAGGCGGCACAGGATCGTACTTTGTAGCGTAACATGAAAAAGGCCTACACCCAGCAGGCTGTTATTATGATGAATTTGTTGCCCCGCAAGAAAGAAAGGGTTGATGACTTCTAATATTCGGTTAATATACAGTATAGTCCATTCTAATACATAGTCGAGCCTCTTTTATCTAATAACAGGATTATTAATTATAATATTCAAACATATGCAAAGTAATAGCGCTGAGATTGACTATATAAATGTGAGAAACTTTAGTGTAAACACATTCGTCAGTACACCGTCCTCGCAGACACATTCAAACCCACCTCACATATCAAAATGAAATCCGTAAGTATTTATATTATAAGTATAATTAATATTTAAAATATATCTCAATTACTAAGAGAGAGAAGGAAGTGTTCTGCCCTAGTAGTTAACTCGTAACTTGTGGGATCTAGTCCAACCGTAATCTTTTGTATTTATTGAGAATTATATTTTATTTCATTTATTATTCTCTTTTCTCGTATTATATTGTAGTTTGAAGGTCATTACACTAGAAGTAATATTTATTAACTATATGTTTAGTAAATATATAAAAAAGTCAGAAGAAATAGACAAACATGATGAGTTGTCAGCCGGATATTTTCATTGATGGTCGCGTTATTATTATCTATGGGTGGGCCCATAAATACGAATTTATTATCTTCGGTGACCTAGTAATACTTTTCCCCAAAAATTAAAATTAAAAAATAGAACACAGCAGTTATAAGCACTGAAAATTGAAGTGAAAACTTAAAACTACGAACTTGTTCTTTTTAGATAATTTATTTGGATAATTTAAAAATTAATTGTTTGATCTTAAATTAAAATTTGTAAATACTTTTTTATTTATTTAGTTTTGACATTATTGCTAGAGACATTATTACGTAACGTGACTATGTCGATAACGACTTGGATAAATTTGCTCCCTATCCAAACCCGTCCATAGAAGTTTTCACTTCCAAAGTTTGGAGGTGTCTTTAGGCTGAGGATCGAAGTCGCAGGTAATAGCTACTTCTCATGTTCTTGCAGTTCGTCATTCTCGCTCTGCTAGTAGCTGCTGCAGTGGCTGCTCCCGCCAGCCCCGCCAGTTCATCCGATGCTAACGCACAGGTGGTGGAAAACAATGTCGACAACATCGGCGTTGAAGGATATAGATACAAGTGAGTACTTTTAACATGGTAAAGGATACAACACTTATCCGACTGTCCAGTATAGTACAGTAGGTCAATTTTCCTCTCACTGCGGAGAAGTTGCGAGCCCAATAGTGGGACATATGAGCTAAGAAGATAAAGATCATTATAAATAAAACTAGTTTGACGGATTTTATTGCGTTTGTATTTGATTTATAATTGCCCGACGTTTCGAACATATTTCAGCGTTCATGATCACGGGCGGACTAAGATGTCTCACGTTCAACAAGTGATTGTTACTACAGAGATTTATATCTAACCGCTTTCTGTAACAGCGGTTAAAACGCGATAAAATCCGTAAAAATACATAGTTTTATTTATAATGTACTCTCATAAACATCAGAAATCATTAGATGAAAATGATGTTAATGCAGTCGTTATGACAACGGCTATTGTCTAGTTGTTCTAGGTGGTTTTGTTTTTTATTTTTTGTTATTGCAAACGGTGACAAACGAGCAAATAGTACACCTGATGGTAAGTGTTGCTGCCACTCATGGACCTTTGCAAGGCCCCTGCCTACCGCAAAGAAAGTGGAGGGAGTGTGAATACGTGCCATGAGGTTCGGTGATATTAAAGACATCACCAAACCCATCACATACAACCAAACTCAGAAAGTTGGTTGTCTTGTTTAGATGTTATAGGTATATTTAATCCCTTAGTCGTCTTCTACAATACTCATGGTCAAATAGGGGGTGATCAATTTTATTCTTATTCTGTTTACGAGTTATTACGAGTTTTATTAACAATATAACTCGTAATTAGTAAGTTAATACCCGATTTGTTAATATTTATGGTCATTGCTTTGTATTGTGTGATGATGGAGTAAGAAGACAATGCATCACTACTTCTTTCAAGGCGTAAAATATTGCTGGGAAACTCAAGTAAATAACATTATTGCAAGAGAAGGAAAACGCCACTGAAAGCTCTTGTTAAACTGGCTGACAAGCGTGATATAGCGGGCTTTCTTGTAGGTCTTTTCTTGGAGAAATGTTCCCAGTAAAGGTATTTTCAAAGCCAGTTGATAACAAGTAGAATTTTCAAATAAACTTTTCTTATTTAGTAATACATATTTTATTGCTTTCAACAGTTATAAAACTTCAAACGGCATCGCCCATTCCGAAGAAGGTGTACTGAAAAATCAAGGTCTTGAAAATGAAGCTATTGAGGTTCGAGGACAGTTTTCCTACGTCGGTGTAGACGGTGTGACTTATACAGTGCTTTACCTTGCTAACGAAAATGGTTTCCAACCCTCAGGCGACCATCTGCCCAAAGATAACTAAATCTATCATATTGATCCAAAAATCTAGTCCAAAATAATTCATAAATAATTTCATCTTAGTATGTTAATATTATAATACTCCGCGCGATCTGTGATATGATCCTGAATGACTTCGTTAATTAAATATATATGTTATAATAATTTATTAATTTTTTATTACCTTATAAATGAATTCTGTTTAAAATTTTATAAAAAAATATACTCTTACAGATTTTATCGCCTCTGTATTTGTCTGTAATGTTATTTTTATTATTATTAACGTAACTATTACATGTTATTAAAAAGAAAAATTTAAACTTCACTAATCTAATATGCTACCACCGGATTGGATAATTCATCTATCCATCCATCAGCCTAAATACGTCCAATGCTGGACATAGGCCTCCCCACGAGAATGCGGAACGATCCTGCTCAACTTGCATCCAACGGTTCTCTGCGACTTTGAGAATGACGTCAGTCCACCTAGTAGGGGGTGGTCCTACGCTGCGTCGTCCCATTCATGGTGGCCACTCAAAAACCTTTATTTGCCAACGGTAATTATCATCCTTTTATTTGAAAGCTGGTGCTTCCCGTGTGGTTACCGTTGCTTGGTATTTTGTTCAGAATTATTAGCAGTGGCGACTGTACCTTAAGTGCGCTCGTGCGCTGAACTACCAAATCAAAAGATTTGAAAATTACAAAATGTTACTTCATCTTTATTTTTAAATGACCATATTAATATTTATTCTTTGAACATACAGAAACATATAACAAATAAAATTTAAAATTATGACGAAACAATTTAAGCGCTTTACTAAACTATAAAAACTTATTTTCCCTGTAAAAAACTCGTGCGCTTAGGCAAGCGCACGGGGACTGCCCATACAACTTGTATTAGTTATGAGTTAAAACGCCTGGCGCGTGAGACAGAAGATAGTTCATAGAAATATACTGAAAAATGAGTCTATTCCCGTACGGCGCACGGCCGACCCGAATATTGCCGAGAAAACTCGACTTTCGACGAAATTCGCCAATGACGTCTCGTTAAGTACAGTAAGTAGGTATATTTTTGATGTATCTGAGACGCGTTAAATATGGTTTGTTTACATTAATTGTTTTTTTATTATTTTGGTCTTAGTTCTATTTTATACTGCGTATACAGTGTGTGGTGTGAGTTAAAATGAGCATAAATATAAAGTTGATATAAATTCGCGGGACTTTGTGAGCAATTAAAGTGCACCACCAATTTGACGACCCACCAGCCTCCACTGATTATTAGCATTCATGGACTACGGTACTTCACGATGAATAAGTCATCATTATATCAGAGATATATACATCCACCTGTTACAGTATTAGTTGTTAGCTACATTTTTTGATACAAATACATTTGTTAAGTTACGTAAGAACGTTCATCTTTTTTGAGTTGCGAAAACAACTTGGCGTGTCCTCTGGTAGACTGACGGTATCATCAAATTTGCAGACAGGCGTTGGATGCAAGGGTCATGGAACCATTTATCTTTAATAGTGTACGACGATGGTTGACGTATAGAAATAAATGAAATCGAATGTTTTATCATAACGAAATTAACATTTAAATTGTTATTTTAAATGTCAATTATTACAACATCGTTGAGAATTTTAGAGTTCAAGATCACAGGCGAAGGTCACCATTAAATTCCATTCTAAAGCATCAATAGTAATAGAAGAGGTTAGCAATAGTTATTATTATTATTTTTCTTTTTTAGGAATATATCCTTGTCACGGTAAATTTTATAAAAATGTAATCAACGAACACAAATTACACTCAGAATTGGATCAATCTCAAAACTGATTGCACAAATGGCGTAGTGTTTAAGATAACAATCTACCGCAAGTGTCGTTGGGTTTGATTCCCGCGTAGGACAATACTTTTCACAAATTGTGATAGGGCGTAATTTGTTTGGGCCCATATGAGGTATTTGGCCCTGATGCTCGACGGGCAATGGTGGTACCCCAAATAGGGGGTATTCCGTCGGGCCGACTACTGACGTCAAGTTACCCTGCTCCGGTGGTCGGCCCAACGGCGAAGGCGACGTGCATCGCGGGTGGGTGGCGGGTGTGCGTGCTTACGCCCCTCTGTCGCCCCGGACGGAGTGGTGCGAGGAGTGCGCCGACCACAACCCACCCCAAAAAAAAAGTGCGTAATTTGTGTCCATTGAATTATAGATTTTTAAAGTCCTCCGCAATACAATGTTTATTTTCTGAGTGTGGGATATTATTTAAAAAAAATAATTTTGTACTAAGAATTGTCCTACGTGGAAATCGAACCACGAACCACATTACTCGATAAATTCAACATTTAAAGCACTTCGCCATATGTGGAGTCACAAGTACTTACACATCTATTGCTTAATCGACGTTAAATATAAGATATAAACCAACGTCTACTTTTTGAAACGAGGGCGGTGTGCGCCCCTATAACCTGTCCTCTTAACTCTCCATCACTGTTTGAGCTGACTATCACTTCTTCGGTTACATAAGATTCTGCTCTTCTTTTGGCAGGCTAAGATCATGACACACGTCGTCCAGGGCATCCCTCATAACCCATCTTATTATCTCTACACCCTCTTTGAGCAACATCAGAAGTGTTGACTGGAATGTTGCCCTTACCTGATCGGTCCCTTTGCGCGTGGTGGACTAATTCTCGACATGGCTCCTCTAGGCAAAAACCACTTTGAAGAAACCTATTATCTCTATATGGAATAGTATCCTGTAATTTTCATTGACTCTTTAATTTGCTTGGTATCGGGTTAAACTATTAAAGTGTTAATCTTATAGTTGATTTAAAAGAGGAGTCAAAATAAAACAATGGTCTTAAATAGAGGAATAGTCTATCTTCTAAAAGACAATGTGTCGCTTATAGTGAGCCACAATCCATTAGCGCGATATCAGAGCACCTTCAATGCACTCACCTAGATCAAAGTTAATCAAAGCAACGCTCACAAAGAACCGAAAAAGGAGTTCTATTGTGGCAAATAGTACTGTACTTTACTGAATACGGAAGATGCTCTACTTTATTTTTCTCAACTAATATTCATCATCTGAGCCCATATACGTCCAACAGTTGGGCTCTGGCCTCCTCCAATATGGATAGGAAATTGCTGCTAATACTACACTGGTTAAACTGGTTGGCATAGGATTTATTTCGAGTATATATGTTATATCCCTTAGTCGTCTTTTACGACACCCTTGGGCAAGAGAAGGGGTGGTTAATTGTATTTTTACTCCATCAGCATGCAGCTAATAATTTAGATATGTTTTTGTGGTAGGAGCATACTGTCGACAGTCTTCTGTCTACAGTTACGGATCGGTCCGTCTGGTGTAGTACACACTATCGCAGAAAATTGACGTCTGAGTACAAGAAAATTGTTACTGCACTTCGTCCGTTGAGTGTGAGAGCCGGAAGCCCATTTTTCTGAGGGTGTTTGCGTGTCGTAAGTTTTGATGAAGCCTTCAATATCACCGAACCTAATTACACACATTCGCACTCCTTACACTTTCTTTACGATAGGCAGATTCAGATAGCGGCCTAGCGTAGGTCCATGAGCGCCAGTATCACTTATCAGGTGTGCTGTTTGCTTGTTTGCCACAATAGCAATAAAAAAAAAGATATTTTTTATAAAAAGACAGCACCCTGCACCAAGGAAATAATTTTTGTATTGCTTGAGAGTTTATAAATATATAATTTAGGGACGCGAGTTATACCCTGACTCAGAATAAAAATCTGTGGTTCGCACAAACTATTATCCTACATGGGAATCGATTCCACTATACTGGCATTGTAGGTCGATATCTTAATCACTACGTCATCTATGCAGTCATCAAATAAACATAATAATAATATTTCAAATTGATCGTAGCGTAGTGGATGGCTACCAGGTCCAATTGTGTATCTAAACCATTATTATCGACGAACTATACTGCTGAAAGCACACAAAAATTTTCGGCACAGGTGTTTAGGAGAAGTTCAGTGACATGCACATTTACAGAAGAATTACACAGGGTATCTCAGATTATGGAACAACTGGTCGAGTGTGTTGTAGTTTAACGGTCACGGATCGTAATTCGAGTGTATATTACTCAAAAAAACATTTATTGTTTTTTTGAGTAATATAACAGTTACAGTGATTTCAAAAATGTGTGTCTAAGAATCTATGTCTTAAATGCTACATATTATAAACAGGATATACGTAGGCATTTAAATCACGTCGGCGGTATCTCACCAGGAGAAACTTGTAATTGGGATGACCAATACGTCTACTAGGCGTGACGATAATAACATTATCTCGACAAAAAGAGGGAGGTTACCTTACTGTAAGGTGTTGATCAGATAGATTGATATAGGGTTTTGTTTCGAGTTTGCCTTCTCTCGCATAAATGTTATACGCATATTATAACCCCTAGTCGTCTTTTACGACATCCACGGGCAAGATAAGTAGTTAATTTTATTCTTATTCCGTCACCACACGGAATATTTAGTAATTTATATCAGTAGAGTAACTTTTAGATGGTTTCGAGATAAGCCGCTGTGTTGTAGAGATTACGCTCAGCTTCAAAGACGCTTTGATTCAAAGGTGTTAATGCACGTCGTTATTACAGCTAGACTTACCTATCTATATATTTTAAGTAACACTTTTGTTTTGCGTACGAAAAGATGTCAATTTTATACATATATGTGAAAGATTAGTATTTATAAAATAATTCGACTGCACAGATGGCATAGCGATTAGAGTGACAACCTGCAGTGACAAGTGTCGCAGGTTCGTTTCTCACACAGGAAAATACTTTGTGTGAACCACATATTTCTGTTTCGGGTCTTGACTTCGTAGATGGCGTAATAATTAAAGTGATGGACCTGCAAGTGGCAAGTGTCGAGAGATTTTTTCTGATTATTTATCTGTCTGTTTGTTCTGGGTAAACTTCAAAACGGCTAGATCGATTTTGATAATATTTTACTACCAGGTAGCTGTCTATATAAAGAGTAAGGCTATTTTTCTCTTAGATTAATCGTATGAAATTTTACCCGATCCGGTAATTAAAACCGAGGCCTCATGGAATGCAGTCACGTAAAGTAAAATTTTAGGAGACATAACAGATTAACAAGGGGCAAACCGACTGAAACTGAAGCGAATCGAGGGCAGGTCGCTAGTATTTATAAAAACCCATCATCATCAACATCATCCCAGCTCATATACGTCCCACTGTTGGGCCGGGGCTTTCTACATTGTGGCAGGGAACATGAACTACTATACCACGGTGGTCAGACCTATTGGTATAAGGTTCCATTTCGAGTTGTCTGTCTCTTGCATAGATGTCATCAGCAAAAAAATCCCTTAGTAGTCTTGTACGACACCCACGCGAAGAAAATGTATTTCTATTTAATATTTGTTAAACCCATTTTAAAGAAATTCATCCAAAATGATTTGTATAGCTCATTCTGTAAAGGTCTCATCTAAAGGTTATATGTCAAATCAATATGGTATTAACTGTCATAAGAAGTGTCAAGGCTTACTTATGTCAAACATGTATTACTTAAGTTACATTGTGTAATGTTAATTAAACTATCGTGTTTAGTGAATTCGATTATTGCACAGGTTATTTTCAATGACTCTGCTTGCGGCAGCTGTGTGGAACAGGGCACTCCTGTTTGGTGTCCTATTCAGATGTAGAAGAATATCATTTAAAAAGAAAAAAGAAATAGAGATGATGTTTTTCAGGGTTCCGTACCCAAAGGGTAAAAACGCAGCCCTATTACTAAGACTTCGCTGTCTGCCCGTCCGTCAGTCTGTCACCAGGCGGCATCTCAAGAACCGCGATAGCTAGACAGTTGAAATTATCACAAATTGTGTATTTCTGTTGCCGCTATAACAATAAATACTAAACATAAAATAAAATAAATATTTAAGGCCCCCCCACCCTTCAAAACGCAATTTTTTGCCTATTTTTTACGGTACGGAACCCTTCGTGCGCGACTCCGACTCGCACTTAGCCGATTTTTATTTTAAATACAGCATCAAGCCTCCTCCACAATGAAAAGGAAATTGACCTTCTAAACCAGGCTCGTCAGACGGGTTGGTGTAGGATATCTTGCTCTTCTCTTCCATAAATATTATCTGCATATAATAATCCCTGAGTCGTCTTTTACGATACACACGGACAAGAAAGGTGAATGGTATTCTTACTCCGTCACCACATGGATAGAATATGGAATTAACGAACTATAAATTACAACCACACTCAAAACCACAATTTATGGAATGCGCAAATTATTGTCCTGCGTGGGAATCGAATCTATGACACTGGCACGGTAGGTATATATTAATCACTACACCATCTGTGCAATCACAGTTATATCTCTATTTTTTTCAGCCCATGCTCTTCTAGAATCTACTATTGCCAGAACACAGTAGAACGGCCACAGTTTGCCACAGTATTTTTCTTATTCCATATTGGGGTGGGTCGCGGTCGGCGCACTCCTCGCACCACTCCGTCCAGCGTAAGCACGCACACCCGCAACCCACCCGTAACAACACGTCGCCTTCGTCGTTGGACCGACCACCAGAGCAGGGTTACCGTCGTCAGTGGTCGGCCCGACGGCATATACCCTGAGGAGTACCCTCCCATCGACCGGGACGTCGGTATTTCCTCACCCGGTCGGCCTCTCGGCGGGTAACGGACTAATTCCCCGATCCAGTCACCAGCGGTCTCGGCTAAAGTTACTTGCTAAGAGATTTCGTAATTAAATTTCCCATTACCCATAAAGAAAGAGTTGGTGGTAATCATTGCAGTTTTGCTCTGTCACCACAGAAAGAAAGCCATTTATATCTCTCACACGTATAAAACAAACGGTAAATAATGAATACGATTTCAAAGGGCTGAACAGTCCCTACTCAAAGAAACATCAGGGTTTGACAAATACTTTTTGTTAGTCGGGCGGCGGGTGACGCCATGTGTGTCTGATAGTGAAGCGTTAATATTACAGGTGGACTTGATCTATTGCTGTTACGTGACGTTATAAGTGATGAGAAAATAGCGGGTTAACAGAACGATAACCAATTCATTCAAATATATGTACCTTAACTGTGTCCACTAACTTTTTCTTCTTTTTCGCTTTTTTTTAAAGACTATACCGTATATTAAGATAATAATCATTGTATTAAGGTGGAGTTTATAAACATATAATTAACGGACCCAAATTACATCCAGACTCCGAACTAACGATAACGATTTATGGATCGCACAAAATGTTGTTCTGCGTAGGATTGGAACCTATAATACTAGCACGGTTTGTTGGTATCTTAACCACTACGCCATCATAGAGTCAGTGCTCCGTATATATGCAGAAGTAGATACAAAATTAAATCAAAGCTAAAAAAGCAATGACAAAAAGATTTGTAGGAATAGGGTAAAACTATTGATTTAAAACCTAAGTCCCGTACACATGTTGGCCGGACTAGCATGGAATACTAAGGTCAGTTTCCCTCCTATTGTGGAGGAGGCTCGAGCCCAACAGTAGGACTTATATTAGCTAAAATGATGATGAAGATACATTTTAATACTATAGGGTGACTTGGATCTAATTATTTACGTCGCATATCTAGAAGTAATGATGCAAATTTGAAAATATAATCATTTATATTGAGCGACAATATCACATTGAACACGTCTAACCGCGATGGATGTCAACCGTCTAATGCATAGAGTAATACTATATTGGTCTAATGACGAGCGGGCCAACGTGTGGACGGCATTGGTCGAGCGCAGACGAGTGCCTTTGATTTGTGCACAAAAACCGACATCGAGGCGAAGTGAGGCAAGTGATCACGAGCGACGGTGAGTAACGGCGAGTGACGGCGAGTGAAGACAAATCAGCTGTCCACATGTTGGCGCTTGTATTCACTCGGCCAACTAGGCGAGCGACGGCGAGCGTTGGCCAACTAAGGCAAATCGGGTGTACACACGTTGGCGTTCGCCATCGCTCACCTGCAGTCAGCCAACATGTGGACGCCTTATAAGAAAAAATACAAGGGACGTGTTTTTATTTTCTATTCTTTTAGTTACAAATGATCAGTTATACTCTGTTTGCAAAAACCAAAAATTTTTGTACAACTAGAGACAACAGGACAGAACGAGACTGTCCTGTTTAAAACGGGACATATGGTCACTTTATATAATGAATCAATGAAAAAAAAAACAATACTTACTCGTTGTTATTCTTTGTTGTTATCCTGTTACCAATAAATGAACTTCTATTTAGCCATATCAAATTATTAACTTAAATGGGCTGGTTAGTGATCTACTATACCACACTGGTCAGACGTGTTGGTATAGGGTTTAATTTCAAGTTTACCGTTTCTTGTATAAATGTTATATGCATATTATATTGCTTACTCGTCTTTTACGACATCCACAGGCAACAGACAACAGAGGGGGTGGTGAGTTGTATTCTTACTCCATCACTACACGGAAACTTCCATGTATATGGAGAGAGTCTTTTGCTCTAACTGAACATAGTTTTAGACATCGTGTTCTCTATTTATTTTTTTTTAAAATCATCCAAAATTCTGGAGAAATTTTAATGCTTTGCTCACCTGATACAGATTTCTTTAATTTTGCCGACATTCTTTCTTTTTGCCGGTGAACGGCACGGCATCTCTCACAAACGTAGTATCTATGCCACTGATCAATGATGCAGCCTTTTTACAATCATCATCATCATCATCATCTCAGCCCATATACGTCCCACTGCTGGGCTCGGGCCTCCTCCATAATGGAAGGGTAATTGACCTACTATACCACGCTGGTCAGACGTGTTGGTATAGGGTTATATTTCGAGTTTTCCTTCTCTCGCATAGATGTTATATGCGTTTTATATCCCTTAGTTGTCTCGTACGATCACCCACGGGTAAGATAGGGGGTGGTGAATTGTATTCTTACTCCGTCACCACACGGCATTTTTACAATACCTCTTATAATTCACTGTAATCTTGTCAATTGTACCACACAAAATCGTTCACGTTGTTACAAGTCAACGTGTTCAAGAAGAACACGCTACATATTTGTAAAACAACGCGTACAGCCTGTATATGGGAGCACGGCGGCATGATTTATGTATTTCAATAACTAAACAGTCTTACCTTTGGTGCCTGATACTATTGCTAATGTTATTGACTAAAAGATTAAACGTTTTTTGTTTGCTGTTAGAGTATTGATTCCTTGTCCATCAGCTTATTTACATCAAGTTTTAGCCATTTTTTTTGGTGCGAGCTGTAGTCAGCAGACACGCTGTACAGAACGAGGAAAGAGTAGTGCGCGTCGCATAACAATTCCCTTTCTTTCAGCATTGGGCTGACCACCATGACGTGCGGTGTTCCACAGGGGTCGGTCCTCGGACCCACCCTGTGGAACATCGGCTACGACTGGGCGTTGCGGGGGAGCCTCCCACCCGGGCTGGCCGTGATTTGTTACGCCGACGACACGCTCGTCACAGCCCGCGGTGGGACGCTACAAGAGGCGGTAAGCCTGGCGACCTCAGGCACCGAAGAGGTCGTCAGGCGGATCGAGGCGCTGGGGTTGAGGGTGGCCCTGGACAAGACGGAGGCCCTCTTGTTCCATGGGCCCCGTATGGACCCTCCCATCGGCGTCTCGATCATCGTCAATTCGGTTGGGATCAGCATCCAGGCCCATATGAAGTACTTGGGCCTGGTGCTCGACGGGCGATGGTGGTTTCGGGAGCATTTCCGCAGGCTCGTCCCGCGGCTCGTCGGCGTGGCGTCCGCCCTACAATGGCTGATGCCGAATGTGGGCGGACCGAGCGCGGCATGTCGGCAGCTGTACGCGGGGGTCATCCGGTCGATGGCCCTGTACGGCGCACCGTTGTGGGCGGGATCCATGACCGCCCGACTTAGGGCCCTTCTGTGGCGTCCATAGAAGGTCATGGCGGTCAGGATCATCCGCGGATACCGCACGGTGGCGACGGAGGCGGCGTGCCTATTGGCCGGGACTCCCCCGTGGGACCTGGAGGCGGAAATGCTCGCTGACTTGTATCGGCGGGTGTCGGGGGTACGCGGGGGGGGCGGTGTTGTTTCCTTGAAGGAGCTCACCGCCTTGCGCGTCGACGCCCGCCGGGACGTCATCGCCCGTTGGGCAGACCGGCTGGAGAGGCCTCGATACGGTGTTTGGACCGTGGAGGCCTTCCGGCCGGTGCTGATGCAGTGGTTAGAAAGGCGGCACGGGGTGCTCTCCTTCCGACTCGTACAGGTCTTGACGGGGCATGGATGCTTCGGCAAGTACCTGTACAGGGTCGCTAGGAGGGAGAGAACTCCGTCCTGCCACCACTGCGATTGCGACGAGGACACGGCGCAGCACACGCTCGAGGTCTGTGCCGCTTGGGCAGAGCCGCGTCGTGAACTCGTCGCAATCATCGGTGCAGACCTGACGCTGCCGACCATCGCTAGGGAGATGCTCGGCAGCATCAGGAATTGGGACGCGGTCGCAGCCTTCTGCGAGGCAGTTATCTCGCAGAAGGAGGCGGCGGGTCGCGAGCGCGAGGAGCACAGCCTCGATGATGCGACCCGCCGCCGGCGACTGGGGCGGCGCAGGCGGGGTGGGAGTACCTGCGTGCAATGCCGCCCTAGCCGAGGCCGCGGGTGACGTGACCGGGGATTAGTCCGTCACCCGCCGAGAGGCCGACCGCGTGAGGAAAGATCGACGTCCTCCCCGAGGGGGGGACGTCGGTCGATGGGAGGGTACCCCGGGTAGGGGGTATTCCGTCGGGCCGACCACTGATGACAAGTAACCCTGCTCCAGTGGTCGGCCCAACGACGAAGGCGACATGGTGTTCGGGTGGGTTGCGGGAGTTGCGTGCTTAAGCCCCTCTGTCGCCCCGGACGGAGTGGTGCGGAGGCGCGCCGACCGCAGCCCACCCAAAAAAAAAAAAAAAAAAAAAGCATTGGGCTGACCAGTGGTACCAAATTAACCCACGATATTTCCTCCCCTTCACAATTGATGGCTGGAAGCTCGGTGGGATACCCATTCAAGTACTGTGGTCAGAAGGAAAGCACCAGTGCTACCAATCCAATCGCTTTATGATAATCCGTCACCTACAGAAAGGCTGATCGCTTGAGGGAGAACGACGGCTTTAGGAAGGGAGTGTACCCGAAAGGGTATCCCACCGGGCTGGCGTGGATGACAAGGAACTCGGTACTGGTGGTCGATCCAATAGCGAAGAGCCTCCTCTTCTTCCCTCGTATACGGTGAGTTATGGGGCTGCGTTCAGGCTTTTCGTCATCGCAGATGGAATGGACGGCGTGTATCATACTGACCATAGTTTACCCAATAATAAAAAAAGGCGTCGCTCCATGGCGATCATGTCATTGAATAAGACTGAACTGCTCTCCGCCTATGTCGCGGGAACCTCCCGATTTCCGCGAGCGCGAAGTCCCGGCATGGTGCCTTAATACAATTTTATATAAATTAATACAAAAAATAACCTTAATTATATGCTTTTTAGATTATCTTGAGTGTTATTTAAAATTTAGGAGTCGTTGGTGAAAATAGGTGTTAGGAGAATGAAATGCAGCTCCTTCTTGTGAAACGTACAATAACTGCCTGCGGTCGCCAAGTCATCTGCCAAGCGTAGTGGCACTATACTGTTATTTTTGAAGGAGACTTACGTTAATTAGTGGATGGTGAGCAGCGGAATGATGACGATACGTGTTAGAAATCAAGCTGATAGTTTCAGAGATGATCGCAGACAAATCAATAAACTTTTAAGGTTTTTTATAGTACTACAGATTATGTGATGTTTCCATGTGGTAACGGAGTAAGAATACTATACACTACCCCCTATCTTGCCCGTGGGTGTCGCAAAAGACGACTAAGGGATATAACACGCATATAATATCTATGAAAGAAAAGGAAATCTTGGAATAAAATCCTATACCAACCCGTCTGACCAGCGTGATATATTAGGTCAATTTCACTTCTATTCAAGAGGAGGCTCGAGCCCAGCAGTGGGACGTATATAAGTTGAAATGGAAATGGATTTATAGATTATAATGTCCACTTTATTTGCGGGGTACATTTTACGACTGTTTCGAAAACTTACTTCCGAAGTTGCAATTTTCCTGTCATTAAAACCCTCTTACAGATGGGTGGAGAAAAAAATGTGTGAAGCCGACGCAATCAAATATAGGTTTCGATTCAGCAGGGGTTCTCGCAATACTTTTTGCGAGTGCCATGTGCTTGCTAATATTGTACCGGTGTTTTAGGGTAAGGGATTTTTTGAATTATATTGAACTAGCTTTTGCCCGCGGCTTCGCCCGCGTAAAAATTTACTTGCATATTGAACTATTATCGCAAAGAATATTATCGGCATAAAGAGTATTACATTTCTTAATTTAAGAAATACTCTATCTACGTGTCAATTTTCATCCAAATCTCCTCAACAGTTTAAGCGTGATTGAGTAACAAACATCCAAATATCTTCACAAACTTTCACATTTGAATATTACTTCCAGCCTTATAGTTCAGATTGCCGTGCAAATACGATGATAAATATGCCTTTCTTTAGTCTCTGATAACGTACTTTTCCATAGGTGAAAAAAAAAATTATATCAATCAAACACCCGCAGTTTCATTCACGTAGAAATTCCCATGCTAATACCGAGATAAAAAATGCCTATGTTACTCGCTGATATTATAAATTTACACACATACCAAAAAAAAAAAAATAATATAAATCCCAGAAATATCAGAGATATAAATTGCCTATGTTACTCGCTGACAACATAGGTAGCTTTCCATTGGTGAAAGAATTTTAAAAATTGCTCGACATCCCCCGATATAGTTCTCGTTCCTGGGCAAATACCGGAATGAAAATAGCCTTTCACTGATAATATAGCTTTTCATTAGTGAATTAATTTTTAAAACCATTAAATTCCCGTGATTTCATCGACATTGTACCCGATCCCGTAGGAATATCTGGATAAAAATAGCTTAAATATGTTACTCGCTTAAAAATAGCTTTCCATTAGTGAAATAATTTTAAAATCGACTTAATTCAGCCACACCGGGATAAAATATAACCTGGGATCAAATATAGTCTAAGTTATTCCTTATGTACAACTGGTAGACCTGATGGTAAAATATAATCAATATCGGTCCAGCCATTTTGAAGATTACCTGTAACGAATAGACAGACAGACAAAAACATTTGGACCGTATTGTGTGAGCATAAATAAAACCTATTATTTTGATAGACAAACAGACGCTTCAAATTTATTTATTTGTAGAGATAGAAAATTGGAATAATATCTTGATTGTAACTTACTGTCTGGTAGCTGCTAGAAATATTACCACGCTTTCATTGTTCGTGGGTATCGCAAAATACTACTAAGACAAAGATTTACATCGACCTGGACCGGTGATGCCGTCGGGCCAACAATGTCGTGCGCCAGGTCATAAAATGTTGCTAGAACCTTTGCAATATATCTACGATGGCAGAAGAGTACCTACATATCGCGTCGATCCAAAGTAATTAGGATAAGAGCAAGATAATGATGATATATCATTGGCTGGGTGTCTTATGTGTTTTATCCTTTTGGGGCAGCCCAAAATTGTTTCTTGGTGAGTGCTTACCCCAAATAACCGATCGGTATACAAAATTTCACATTCTTAGGCCCGATATCATTGGCTATACACTTTCACCCTCTTAGGGGTTTAATTTCCAAAAATTCTTTGTTAGAGCTCGCTTATCCTTGCCAAAAATTGTTTCATAGTGCTTGGTAAGTGAGCACTAAGAAAATCTGGGGGTAATCCAAGAAAGCCGACCGTGTATTAAAATGATCCTTCCTAGGCTCAGTGATTTCAGTTAAACACTTTTCACCCCCTTAGGGCTAAAATTGCAAAAATCTCTTTCCCCAAGAAAGGAAACTATACAAAATTCCATGTTTCTAGGTGATTTCGGCTATATATTTTGCACCCCTTTAGGAGTTGATTTTAATAAAATAATTTCTTAGAGCTCACTTACAACAAAAGAAAGAGAATTGCATAGAAAGTTTTACGTTCCTAGCTCCAAGAGTTTCATCTATACGCTTTTCACCCACTTAAGGGAGTGATTTTCCAAAAATCCTTTGCTAGTGCTCGTGTACCCCAAGAAATAAGACGACGTAAAAAGAAAATACTTTCCCCTATTTCAACCCCTTATACCTATTTTTTCGCGATATAAAGGAGCCTTATATCCTTTCTCAAGCTTTAGTTCATCTCTGTACCAAATTTCATCAAAATCGGTTAAGTGGTTTCGACGTGAAAGGCTATATGCTTTTCAAACCCCTTTTTTTTGGGTTGGGCTGCGGTTGGCGCGCTCCTCGCACCACTCCGTCCGGGCACCCCAAGAAATACGATGGTGTAAAAAAAAATACGTTTCCAGGCCCAGTGGTTTCGGCTGTATGCTTTTTGGTATTTTAGGGTTTGAATTTCATACCCATGTAAATGGAATTTCCAAAACGCTTGAGCGAATATTTATTTATTTATTATTAGGTGCCTCAATACAAAGATTCGTGGTTCGATCATCGAAAATGACGAATTTCCATACAAAATGTCATCCCCTATTTCAACCCCTTATACCCATTTTTTTGCGACAAAAAGTAGCCTATATCCTTTCTCAAGCTTTAGTCCATCTCTGTACCAAATTTCATCAAAATCGGTTTAGACGTGAAAGACTATATGTTTTTCACCCCCTTAAGGGGGTGAATGCCCAAAAATCCTTTGCTAGTGCTCCCCAAGAAATACGATGGTGTAAAAAAAAATACGTTTCTAGGCCCAGTGGTTTCGGCTGTATGCTTTTTGGTATTTTAGGGGTTGAATTTCATCCCCATGTAAATGAAATTTCCAAAACGCTTGAACAAATATTTATTTATTTATTATTAGGTGTCTTAATACAAAGATTCGTGGTTCTATCATCGAAAATGACGAATTTCCATACAAAATATCATCCCCTATTTCAACCCCTTACACCCATTTTTTCGCAATAAAAAGTAGCCTATATCCTTTTTCAAACTTTAGTCCATCTCTGTACCAAATTTCACCAAAATCGGTTTAGACGCGGAAGACTATATGTTTTTCACCCCCTTAAGGGGGTGAATTTCCAAAAATCCTTTGCTAGTGCTCGTGCACCCCAAGAAATACGATGGTGTAAAAAAAATACGTTTCTAGGTCCAGTGGTTTCGGCTGTTTGCTTTTTGGTATTTTAGGGGTTGAATTTCATCCCCATGTAAATGGAATTTCCAAAACGCTTGAGCGAGTATTTATTATTAGGTGCCTCAATACAAAGATTCGTGGTTCGATCATCGAAAATGACGAATTTCCATACAAAATGTCATCCCCTATTTCAACCCCTTATACACATTTTTTTGCGATAAAAAGTAGTCTATATCCTTTCTCAAGCTTTAGTCCATCTCTGTACCGAATTTCATCAAAATCGGTTTAGACGTGAAAGACTATATGTTTTTCACCCCCTTAAGGGGGTGAATTTCCAAAAATCCTTTGCTAGTGCTCGTGCACCCCAAGAAATACGATGCTGTAAAAAAAATACGTTTCTAGGCAGTGGTTTCGGCTGTATGCTTTTTGGTATTTTAGGGGTTGAATTTCATCCCCATGTAAATGAAATTTCCAAAACGCTTGAATAAATATTTATTTATTTATTATTAGGTGTCTTAATACAAAGATTCGTGGTTCTATCATCGAAAATGACGAATTTCCATACAAAATGTCATCCCCTATTTCAACCCCTTATACCCATTTTTTCGCGATAAAAAGTAGCCTATGTCCTTTCTCAAGCTTTAGTCCATCTCTGTACCAAATTTCATCAAAATCGGTCCAGTGGTTTAGACGTGAAAGCGTAGCAGACAGACAGACAGACAGACAGACAGACAGACAGACAGACAGACAGACAGAGTTACTTTCGCATTTATAATATTAGTAAGGATAAGGTACCTTGATGACGTATTTGAAAAAATGTGACTATTTTTGTCTAATGATATCTGACGTTTACGTGAGTATTACACATCCATACTAATATTATAAATGCGAAAGTAAGGATGTTTGTTTGTTTGTTACGCTTTCACGCTTAAACCACCGAACCGATTTCAAAAATTCTTTCACCAATGGAAAGCTATAATATCAGGGAGTAACATAGGCTATATTTTATCCCGGTATTCACACAGGAACAGGAACTACGCCGCGGGTAAAGCGACTGAAACCGAAGCGAAGCGAGGGCGGGTTGCTAGTCGTAAATAAAACTTTTTGTACGGCATTTTTCGCGGACAGTCCGCCTATGACTATGAACGCTGTAAAATGTTCGAAACTTAGGACAATCAAAAATCATATACAAACTAGATAAAATTTCTGTTAGCCGCAGATGGCTTTTAATAGCTTTGCTCGGACTATGTAATATTCTATTATTTTAAAATGTTATGTCATCATCTCATCATCATCTCAGCCCATAAACTTCTCACTGTTGGGCTCGAGCCTCCTCCACTATGGGAAGGAAATTGAGATATACTACGCTGGTCAGACGTATTGGTATAGAGTTTTATTTCACGTTTTCCTTCTCTTGCATAGATACATGTATATTATATCCCTTAATCGTCTTTTACGACACCCACGGGCAGGAGGGGGCATGGTAAATTGTATTCTTACTCCGTCACCACACGGAATGTATAAAAAATGTTATCTACGCTAATATTATAAAGAGGAAAAAATTGTATTTTTGTGTGTGTGTGTGTGTGTATGTTTGTAATGAATAAACTCAAAAAGTACTGCGCCGATTTTAAAAATTCTTTCACCATTGCTCCGAGGAACTGTTTGACTTGGTACCACCGTCACCATTCTACCAACGTACCACTCGACATCGTAGCAGGGTTCATCCATTTCACCTGGAAACGTTATGGTCTTCAACTGTACGTTTCCAGCGATCATTTCTCCCACGTACGTGCAAGCTCTGGAATGAACTACCTGCTGCTGTGTTTCCCGAGCGCTATGACATGTCCTTCTTTAAACGAGGTTTAAGAAGAGTATTTCCTTCACGGGAGGCAACGGCCTGGCTGTGCCCCTGGTATTGCAAAGGTCCATGTGCAGCAGTTTCACTTACCATCAGGTGTGCTGCTTGCTCGTTTGCCACCGTTGGCAATAAAAGAAAAAAAAGCTACATTCACCCTGAGTAATATAGGCTATATTTTATCCCGGTATTCCTACGGGAACGGGAACTACGTGGGTAAGAAATTGAAGCGAAGCGAGTGCGGGTTGATAGTGCACTTTTTTTTTAAATTTTAATAACAATAATAAATAATATATATTGCAATATATATTATTTATTATTGTTATTAAAATTAAATGGAAAAGAAGAAGAAGAAGAAAAAGAAGTAGATCTATTCAATTTGACACCTAAGCAGTAACTTGTAACTGTGTTATTAATTAAAAATACTATACTATTTATATTTGATAGTGGTAGGACTACAGGACTATTGACAGTTGTCTGTCTACAGCCCCGGGCCGCTCCGTCCAGGGTAGTACCACACTGAGCAGAAAATCGATCTCCGAGTAGTAGCAATTTGTTACTGCTCTTCGTTCGGTGAGCGAGAAAGCCGGCAGCCCAACTTTCTGAGGGTGTATGTGTGCGGTGTGTTTTAGTAATTCCTTTTTAGTCTCATTGAACCTCATTGCACGCATTCACGCAGTGGGAGTAATACTTATCATCGAGTAAAAAAAAAAATATCAAATATATATAATTATATATATAATAGTAGCTGACCCGGCAAACGTTGTTGTGCCATATAAATCATTTCTAGAGAATTTCTAGTGTAGAAAAAAAATAACTAACTTATTGGAAGTGTGTAAGGATGTGGTATATGAGTGAAAAAGGCATGGAGCGCTGTGAACAATGAGGATATATAAAAATAATAAAACACCACACATAATTTTTTTTAATTTATTAAAATTTATTTTATTATTTATTTCATTAATTCATTACATTATATTAATCTCTTTATGCTACAGCGTGAACAATATTTTTTGTTAGCCCGTCTTCAGCTAATACCTACAAACTTGACGGTTTACCCACTCGAGAGCATGCAACGACATAATTGTCCGTGTGAAAAACATGGTGTACTCAAATCTAAGGCACAAACAGACATTGTTTGGCTTTGGGATTTATTAATAGTCATTGTAAATGCCAATCTAATCGGAAATTGAATTGGCACATCTATGGTTATAATAGGTATTCGTGGTATTAATATATTTTCACCTCGAAATTTGCCATTTAAAATGGTGGATTCGCGAAAACTGTAGAGGGAGTAAGAGAAGGCTTATTGTTTGAGAGAAATAGGAGACTATCCTCGTTGTCATCCTTACTCCGTGCTGTTTACTGAGTGCGAAGTGACACCGGTAGACACATGGACGGGATAACTTACCAAGTGATAATAATTGAAGTTATCGAGCGGGATAAAAAATGATAAAATTATTAAAATGACTATTAAAAAGCAGGGGTTGGTGATAGAAAAATGAAAATTTAGGGTTGTATGTATTTTTTAATGCTACATAATAAAAAAATAAAAAAAAAACTAAAAATTAAAAAAAAAATATGGGTTGGACACCCCTTATCACTTAGGGATTTGAAAAATAGATAGTAGCCGATTCTCAGACTTACTGAATATGCATAAAAAGTTTCATAGAAATCGGTCAAGCCGTTTCGGAGGAGTATGGGAACGAACATTGTGACACGAGAATTTTATATATTAGATATAAAAAATCAATCTAGCTAGGTTTTATTTATAGAAAATGTTGTTTTGTCGGTGTTTTTAGCTAATCAATACTATGACATAGAAATTTAAATTTCACCGTAGCCGTCAAGAGTGACAATAGCTCAGTTTGAAAGTTGCTCAGTCGCATTCAAACAACGTGAGATCGAATCTCGATATTATTATTATTCTGTTTTTGTAATTTTTGATATTTTTTCATTATGTTATCATTTTTTTTTTTTAATATATACCGAAATAAGTTCTTCAAAAATGCAATTTACGAAAAAATAAATTATACCGAGCTCCTCCGAGGTGCGAGAAACAATAAATTAACCAAATATTACTACTACCATATGTAAATAGGTCAAGTTTATCACTCATCAATAAAGTTATAACTTCATTTATAAATGAGATTAAAGTCAAGGTACATTTATTAGTGCCGTCGATAATTTATGCGACTTGTGTTAATTAAGATTGGAAATTACAATGTTTAAAGATGTTATATGTTACCTTTAAATAATTAAAACCATATTTTTATTAAAATACTAATCACATAAATTACGCTATGATTTTTAAGGTTTATTGGGTGGAATAAGAACACAGGGGCTCTATTGCAGTTAGTATACAAATAAATAAAATTGAAGCGACTGTTTGTAATGTTTTTTTCATACACGGTTATTTGCATGATAGGTACTATGCCTAAAAACCAGTTAATTTTTTTTTGTTCATCTACCTATCTGTCTGACTGTTTCTTTCTTTGAAGATTACCTGTAGTAATGTTCAAAACGGCTGGACCGATTTTGAAAATATTTTACTACCAAATAGCTGTCTACATAAGAAGTGACTTAGGCTATTTTTTCTGCTAAGAAAATCTCTATAAAATTTAACCCGGTACGAGACTCGAACCCAAGGTTATATCTTAAGAGATCTTCCAGATTTACCATGCGGGGCTAAAGCGGCTGGAACGGAAGCGTAGCGAGGGTGCGTTGCTAATCCGAAATGAAAGTTTTGATTAGTTATGTTATAGATATGTGTGGATAATTTTAAAAATTAATATTAATATGTAAGTTTTTGTAGCGGGAACAAATACTATCAAACCTTACATTGCTTATCATCTCAGCCCACATATTATGTCCCACTGTTGGGCTCAGGCCTCCTTCACAATGTGAGGGAATTTGACCTACTATGCCATCCTGGTCAGACATGTTGGTATAGGGTTTTATATCGAGTTTTCCTTCTCTTGCATAGATGTTATGTGCATATAATATCTCTTAGTCGTTTTTTACGACATCCATGGACAAGGTAGGGAGTGGTGAGCTGTATTCTTACTCGCCTACTGGCTCGCTTACTCGTCTTACTGGGCCTATATCGACCTGGGCCAACTCCATCTGATGCCGACTAGTGAACAATTGTATTTCCAAAAAGGATTAATGTCATATCCCTTAGTCGTCTTTTACTAAATCCACGGATGAGAGTTGAAAAATCCACGGATGAAAAATAGAGTTCAACAGAGAACTCTATTTTTACTCTGTCATCGCACGAAAAATAACGCTGGTGATGATGTAAATTTTTAAAAATCTAAGGCAGTTCAAGAGACAGTTAAAGCGGTTCCCCACTACGTTCGATCCGAACCCCGCCCGCCCGGAAGCCTCTCTGCTCGCACGCAGCTCGTCTTTAACGAGGACGCAGTGCGCGAGCGTTCATACAAATAATTCTATGGCTACTACAGTCCGTCAAAAATCTTCTTCGGAATGGAGATTCTAGAATGACGGAAAGAAATCGGATGACGGAGATCGGATCTAGTGCGTCAATTACCATAGAAATAGTTCTACGGTTACTACGGACCATATTTTCACGGGTTCGGATCGGATTCGAATTGGACATAGTGCGGAACCGCCCTTACAGATAAGTTACAATGACTACTATAGATGGCTAAGGTGTCGACCACCATGGGTTTGAATTCGATGCTGTTGGCATAGAGTTTTATTTCGAGTTTTCGTTCTCTTAAATATATGTTATCTTCAATAATCCCTTGGTCGTCTTTTACGGCATTCATGGGCAAGAAAGTGGCTGATGAATTGTATTCTTACTCCATTACCACACGAAATTGATTGTACGATTTTATTTGACTACATCATTATAATTAGTGTTCGTGTGGTTTGCACTGTTTTAAATGATAATTTGAACAATCAAACAATAGTATTTATTATTCAAACATCTGAGAACACAATGGCGGAGATTAACAGCAATTATGAAATATTTAATTTCATGATACATTATTCATTGAATTTTAATTCATAAAAGATAATTCTAAAATGTAATTGCATCAATTATAATGTCATTGAGATATTTTACATTCATTAAACGAATTTTTTTAAAGCGAACGGTGGCAAACGAGCAAACAGTACACCTGATGGTAAGTGTTGCTGCTCATGGACCTTTGCAATACCAGGGGTACAGCTAGGCCGCTGCCTATCGCCAAGAAATTGAAGGGAGTAGAATGCGTGCAATGAAGTTCAGAGATACTAAAGACATCACCAATACTCACCACACCCAAACACCCTCATAAAGTTGGGCTTCCGGCTCTCTCACACACCGAACGAAGCGCAGTAACAAATTGAAGGGAGTAGAATGCGTGCAATGAAGTTCAGAGATACTAAAGACATCACCAATACTCACCACACCCAAACACCCTCATAAAGTTGGGCTTCCGGCTCTCTCACACACCGAACGAAGCGCAGTAACAAATTGAAGGGAGTAGAATGCGTGCAATGAAGTTCAGAGATACTAAAGACATCACCAATACTCACCACACCCAAACACCCTCATAAAGTTGGGCTTCCGGCTCTCTCACACACCGAACGAAGCGCAGTAACAAATTGAAGGGAGTAGAATGCGTGCAATGAAGTTCAGAGATACTAAAGACATCACCAATACTCACCACACCCAAACACCCTCATAAAGTTGGGCTTCCGGCTCTCTCACACACCGAACGAAGCGCAGTAACAAATTGAAGGGAGTAGAATGCGTGCAATGAAGTTCAGAGATACTAAAGACATCACCAATACTCACCACACCCAAACACCCTCATAAAGTTGGGCTTCCGGCTCTCTCACACACCGAACGAAGCGCAGTAACAAATTGAAGGGAGTAGAATGCGTGCAATGAAGTTCAGAGATACTAAAGACATCACCAATACTCACCACACCCAAACACCCTCATAAAGTTGGGCTTCCGGCTCTCTCACACACCGAACGAAGCGCAGTAACAAATTGAAGGGAGTAGAATGCGTGCAATGAAGTTCAGAGATACTAAAGACATCACCAATACTCACCACACCCAAACACCCTCATAAAGTTGGGCTTCCGGCTCTCTCACACACCGAACGAAGCGCAGTAACAAATTGAAGGGAGTAGAATGCGTGCAATGAAGTTCAGAGATACTAAAGACATCACCAATACTCACCACACCCAAACACCCTCATAAAGTTGGGCTTCCGGCTCTCTCACACACCGAACGAAGCGCAGTAACAAATTGAAGGGAGTAGAATGCGTGCAATGAAGTTCAGAGATACTAAAGACATCACCAATACTCACCACACCCAAACACCCTCATAAAGTTGGGCTTCCGGCTCTCTCACACACCGAACGAAGCGCAGTAACAAATTGAAGGGAGTAGAATGCGTGCAATGAAGTTCAGAGATACTAAAGACATCACCAATACTCACCACACCCAAACACCCTCATAAAGTTGGGCTTCCGGCTCTCTCACACACCGAACGAAGCGCAGTAACAAATTGAAGGGAGTAGAATGCGTGCAATGAAGTTCAGAGATACTAAAGACATCACCAATACTCACCACACCCAAACACCCTCATAAAGTTGGGCTTCCGGCTCTCTCACACACCGAACGAAGCGCAGTAACAAATTGAAGGGAGTAGAATGCGTGCAATGAAGTTCAGAGATACTAAAGACATCACCAATACTCACCACACCCAAACACCCTCATAAAGTTGGGCTTCCGGCTCTCTCACACACCGAACGAAGCGCAGTAACAAATTGAAGGGAGTAGAATGCGTGCAATGAAGTTCAGAGATACTAAAGACATCACCAATACTCACCACACCCAAACACCCTCATAAAGTTGGGCTTCCGGCTCTCTCACACACCGAACGAAGCGCAGTAACAAATTGAAGGGAGTAGAATGCGTGCAATGAAGTTCAGAGATACTAAAGACATCACCAATACTCACCACACCCAAACACCCTCATAAAGTTGGGCTTCCGGCTCTCTCACACACCGAACGAAGCGCAGTAACAAATTGAAGGGAGTAGAATGCGTGCAATGAAGTTCAGAGATACTAAAGACATCACCAATACTCACCACACCCAAACACCCTCATAAAGTTGGGCTTCCGGCTCTCTCACACACCGAACGAAGCGCAGTAACAAATTGAAGGGAGTAGAATGCGTGCAATGAAGTTCAGAGATACTAAAGACATCACCAATACTCACCACACCCAAACACCCTCATAAAGTTGGGCTTCCGGCTCTCTCACACACCGAACGAAGCGCAGTAACAAATTGAAGGGAGTAGAATGCGTGCAATGAAGTTCAGAGATACTAAAGACATCACCAATACTCACCACACCCAAACACCCTCATAAAGTTGGGCTTCCGGCTCTCTCACACACCGAACGAAGCGCAGTAACAAATTGAAGGGAGTAGAATGCGTGCAATGAAGTTCAGAGATACTAAAGACATCACCAATACTCACCACACCCAAACACCCTCATAAAGTTGGGCTTCCGGCTCTCTCACACACCGAACGAAGCGCAGTAACAAATTGAAGGGAGTAGAATGCGTGCAATGAAGTTCAGAGATACTAAAGACATCACCAATACTCACCACACCCAAACACCCTCATAAAGTTGGGCTTCCGGCTCTCTCACACACCGAACGAAGCGCAGTAACAAATTGAAGGGAGTAGAATGCGTGCAATGAAGTTCAGAGATACTAAAGACATCACCAATACTCACCACACCCAAACACCCTCATAAAGTTGGGCTTCCGGCTCTCTCACACACCGAACGAAGCGCAGTAACAAATTGAAGGGAGTAGAATGCGTGCAATGAAGTTCAGAGATACTAAAGACATCACCAATACTCACCACACCCAAACACCCTCATAAAGTTGGGCTTCCGGCTCTCTCACACACCGAACGAAGCGCAGTAACAAATTGAAGGGAGTAGAATGCGTGCAATGAAGTTCAGAGATACTAAAGACATCACCAATACTCACCACACCCAAACACCCTCATAAAGTTGGGCTTCCGGCTCTCTCACACACCGAACGAAGCGCAGTAACAAATTGAAGGGAGTAGAATGCGTGCAATGAAGTTCAGAGATACTAAAGACATCACCAATACTCACCACACCCAAACACCCTCATAAAGTTGGGCTTCCGGCTCTCTCACACACCGAACGAAGCGCAGTAACAAATTGAAGGGAGTAGAATGCGTGCAATGAAGTTCAGAGATACTAAAGACATCACCAATACTCACCACACCCAAACACCCTCATAAAGTTGGGCTTCCGGCTCTCTCACACACCGAACGAAGCGCAGTAACAAATTGAAGGGAGTAGAATGCGTGCAATGAAGTTCAGAGATACTAAAGACATCACCAATACTCACCACACCCAAACACCCTCATAAAGTTGGGCTTCCGGCTCTCTCACACACCGAACGAAGCGCAGTAACAAATTGAAGGGAGTAGAATGCGTGCAATGAAGTTCAGAGATACTAAAGACATCACCAATACTCACCACACCCAAACACCCTCATAAAGTTGGGCTTCCGGCTCTCTCACACACCGAACGAAGCGCAGTAACAAATTGAAGGGAGTAGAATGCGTGCAATGAAGTTCAGAGATACTAAAGACATCACCAATACTCACCACACCCAAACACCCTCATAAAGTTGGGCTTCCGGCTCTCTCACACACCGAACGAAGCGCAGTAACAAATTGAAGGGAGTAGAATGCGTGCAATGAAGTTCAGAGATACTAAAGACATCACCAATACTCACCACACCCAAACACCCTCATAAAGTTGGGCTTCCGGCTCTCTCACACACCGAACGAAGCGCAGTAACAAATTGAAGGGAGTAGAATGCGTGCAATGAAGTTCAGAGATACTAAAGACATCACCAATACTCACCACACCCAAACACCCTCATAAAGTTGGGCTTCCGGCTCTCTCACACACCGAACGAAGCGCAGTAACAAATTGAAGGGAGTAGAATGCGTGCAATGAAGTTCAGAGATACTAAAGACATCACCAATACTCACCACACCCAAACACCCTCATAAAGTTGGGCTTCCGGCTCTCTCACACACCGAACGAAGCGCAGTAACAAATTGAAGGGAGTAGAATGCGTGCAATGAAGTTCAGAGATACTAAAGACATCACCAATACTCACCACACCCAAACACCCTCATAAAGTTGGGCTTCCGGCTCTCTCACACACCGAACGAAGCGCAGTAACAAATTGAAGGGAGTAGAATGCGTGCAATGAAGTTCAGAGATACTAAAGACATCACCAATACTCACCACACCCAAACACCCTCATAAAGTTGGGCTTCCGGCTCTCTCACACACCGAACGAAGCGCAGTAACAAATTGAAGGGAGTAGAATGCGTGCAATGAAGTTCAGAGATACTAAAGACATCACCAATACTCACCACACCCAAACACCCTCATAAAGTTGGGCTTCCGGCTCTCTCACACACCGAACGAAGCGCAGTAACAAATTGAAGGGAGTAGAATGCGTGCAATGAAGTTCAGAGATACTAAAGACATCACCAATACTCACCACACCCAAACACCCTCATAAAGTTGGGCTTCCGGCTCTCTCACACACCGAACGAAGCGCAGTAACAAATTGAAGGGAGTAGAATGCGTGCAATGAAGTTCAGAGATACTAAAGACATCACCAATACTCACCACACCCAAACACCCTCATAAAGTTGGGCTTCCGGCTCTCTCACACACCGAACGAAGCGCAGTAACAAATTGAAGGGAGTAGAATGCGTGCAATGAAGTTCAGAGATACTAAAGACATCACCAATACTCACCACACCCAAACACCCTCATAAAGTTGGGCTTCCGGCTCTCTCACACACCGAACGAAGCGCAGTAACAAATTGAAGGGAGTAGAATGCGTGCAATGAAGTTCAGAGATACTAAAGACATCACCAATACTCACCACACCCAAACACCCTCATAAAGTTGGGCTTCCGGCTCTCTCACACACCGAACGAAGCGCAGTAACAAATTGAAGGGAGTAGAATGCGTGCAATGAAGTTCAGAGATACTAAAGACATCACCAATACTCACCACACCCAAACACCCTCATAAAGTTGGGCTTCCGGCTCTCTCACACACCGAACGAAGCGCAGTAACAAATTGAAGGGAGTAGAATGCGTGCAATGAAGTTCAGAGATACTAAAGACATCACCAATACTCACCACACCCAAACACCCTCATAAAGTTGGGCTTCCGGCTCTCTCACACACCGAACGAAGCGCAGTAACAAATTGAAGGGAGTAGAATGCGTGCAATGAAGTTCAGAGATACTAAAGACATCACCAATACTCACCACACCCAAACACCCTCATAAAGTTGGGCTTCCGGCTCTCTCACACACCGAACGAAGCGCAGTAACAAATTGAAGGGAGTAGAATGCGTGCAATGAAGTTCAGAGATACTAAAGACATCACCAATACTCACCACACCCAAACACCCTCATAAAGTTGGGCTTCCGGCTCTCTCACACACCGAACGAAGCGCAGTAACAAATTGAAGGGAGTAGAATGCGTGCAATGAAGTTCAGAGATACTAAAGACATCACCAATACTCACCACACCCAAACACCCTCATAAAGTTGGGCTTCCGGCTCTCTCACACACCGAACGAAGCGCAGTAACAAATTGAAGGGAGTAGAATGCGTGCAATGAAGTTCAGAGGTACTAAAGACATCACCAATACTCACCACACCCAAACACCCTCATAAAGTTGGGCTTCCGGCTCTCTCACACACCGAACGAAGCGCAGTAACAAATTGAAGGGAGTAGAATGCGTGCAATGAAGTTCAGAGATACTAAAGACATCACCAATACTCACCACACCCAAACACCCTCATAAAGTTGGGCTTCCGGCTCTCTCACACACCGAACGAAGCGCAGTAACAAATTGAAGGGAGTAGAATGCGTGCAATGAAGTTCAGAGATACTAAAGACATCACCAATACTCACCACACCCAAACACCCTCATAAAGTTGGGCTTCCGGCTCTCTCACACACCGAACGAAGCGCAGTAACAAATTGAAGGGAGTAGAATGCGTGCAATGAAGTTCAGAGATACTAAAGACATCACCAATACTCACCACACCCAAACACCCTCATAAAGTTGGGCTTCCGGCTCTCTCACACACCGAACGAAGCGCAGTAACAAATTGAAGGGAGTAGAATGCGTGCAATGAAGTTCAGAGATACTAAAGACATCACCAATACTCACCACACCCAAACACCCTCATAAAGTTGGGCTTCCGGCTCTCTCACACACAGAACGAAGCGCAGTAACAAATTGAAGGGAGTAGAATGCGTGCAATGAAGTTCAGAGATACTAAAGACATCACCAATACTCACCACACCCAAACACCCTCATAAAGTTGGGCTTCCGGCTCTCTCACACACCGAACGAAGCGCAGTAACAAATTGAAGGGAGTAGAATGCGTGCAATGAAGTTCAGAGATACTAAAGACATCACCAATACTCACCACACCCAAACACCCTCATAAAGTTGGGCTTCCGGCTCTCTCACACACCGAACGAAGCGCAGTAACAAATTGAAGGGAGTAGAATGCGTGCAATGAAGTTCAGAGATACTAAAGACATCACCAATACTCACCACACCCAAACACCCTCATAAAGTTGGGCTTCCGGCTCTCTCACACACCGAACGAAGCGCAGTAACAAATTGAAGGGAGTAGAATGCGTGCAATGAAGTTCAGAGATACTAAAGACATCACCAATACTCACCACACCCAAACACCCTCATAAAGTTGGGCTTCCGGCTCTCTCACACACCGAACGAAGCGCAGTAACAAATTGAAGGGAGTAGAATGCGTGCAATGAAGTTCAGAGATACTAAAGACATCACCAATACTCACCACACCCAAACACCCTCATAAAGTTGGGCTTCCGGCTCTCTCACACACCGAACGAAGCGCAGTAACAAATTGAAGGGAGTAGAATGCGTGCAATGAAGTTCAGAGATACTAAAGACATCACCAATACTCACCACACCCAAACACCCTCATAAAGTTGGGCTTCCGGCTCTCTCACACACCGAACGAAGCGCAGTAACAAATTGAAGGGAGTAGAATGCGTGCAATGAAGTTCAGAGATACTAAAGACATCACCAATACTCACCACACCCAAACACCCTCATAAAGTTGGGCTTCCGGCTCTCTCACACACCGAACGAAGCGCAGTAACAAATTGAAGGGAGTAGAATGCGTGCAATGAAGTTCAGAGATACTAAAGACATCACCAATACTCACCACACCCAAACACCCTCATAAAGTTGGGCTTCCGGCTCTCTCACACACCGAACGAAGCGCAGTAACAAATTGAAGGGAGTAGAATGCGTGCAATGAAGTTCAGAGATACTAAAGACATCACCAATACTCACCACACCCAAACACCCTCATAAAGTTGGGCTTCCGGCTCTCTCACACACCGAACGAAGCGCAGTAACAAATTGAAGGGAGTAGAATGCGTGCAATGAAGTTCAGAGATACTAAAGACATCACCAATACTCACCACACCCAAACACCCTCATAAAGTTGGGCTTCCGGCTCTCTCACACACCGAACGAAGCGCAGTAACAAATTGAAGGGAGTAGAATGCGTGCAATGAAGTTCAGAGATACTAAAGACATCACCAATACTCACCACACCCAAACACCCTCATAAAGTTGGGCTTCCGGCTCTCTCACACACCGAACGAAGCGCAGTAACAAATTGAAGGGAGTAGAATGCGTGCAATGAAGTTCAGAGATACTAAAGACATCACCAATACTCACCACACCCAAACACCCTCATAAAGTTGGGCTTCCGGCTCTCTCACACACCGAACGAAGCGCAGTAACAAATTGCTACGCGGACGCCGATTTTTTGTGAGAGTGTGATACTGGACAGACCGGCCAGCGGCTGTAGACAGACAACAGTGTTGTCCTACCACTCTTAAAATATAAAAAAATACAAAATAATATCAATTATATTAAATGATATGATATTGTAAAAAATATGATTTTGGTCATTATCTACCCAAGAAGTCGCGATACTGACAAATAAAATGTTCTGCCTTTTTTTTTTTTTTTTTGACGGCAGCGGGTGACGGTGCGTCGCGCGTTGTCCAATCCATCTAGGGCGACGAGAGGGAGTGGTGAACGAGCCCATGGTCCCCCAAGTGCATACCTCTTGCAAGAGCCAAGTGGTTCGGCCACCGCAATGGTACCCGAAATACTGCCGCGTATAGCCGTCGACATTCTGTGCTAGGTCTGCCCAGGATTGCTCTCCTTTGCTGTGGTAGCTAATGGTTTAGACACTCTTCGCCTAATCTTATATTAGTTACTATTTTTAAACTTACATTACTATTCTGTAAATTAACAATACCAAGAGTGATTCTCAGCTCTTTAGACAATCAGAGCAATTATAGCCCTATCGCTCTTCGAGGCCTATATCCAACAGGAGTTCCATAGCTTGATAAATAAACGCTTACTTTGAAAAGTTAGAACAGTTAAACATGAGATTCGAATATGAGACTGTTTTATATTAGTTTGTTCAGTACTATGCTATGTAAAATATTTTTGTATTGACAAACAAAATAGAATTTAAAAGGGCAAATAGACAAGAGTTACAAAAAGCCTTTACGAAATTAAATGTGAATTCCTAAAACTGTAAAACCTATTGAATTAAATACGCGTAGACATTGAAAATGCTATCAAGGTGGACTCACTTTAGTAAAGATAACATCTATGTAGGGATGTCATACTTTCGATAACAAAAAAAATAACCATAATTTTTTGTTATTCTAACTTCCTATATGTCCCACTGCTGGGCTCGTGCCTACTCCATAATAGGAGGTCAACCACGCTAGTCAGACATGTTGCTATGGGGTTATATCTCGAGTTTTCCTTCACTTAGTTGTTATACTTGATCTTTAATGTATTTTTGTAATGTTTAAATGTTGTTATATATTTTTGTATAAATCTGCTAACCGCTATAATATTGAAAAGTAAAAGAAATGTAAATGATATTAAATGAGAAATGTGTAAAGTCAGCCCCATTTCATATCTATCTCATATTATAAATGCGAAAGTAACTCTGTTTGTTTGTATATTACGCTTTCATGCCCAAACTACTTAACCTTTTTTTACAAAAAAAAGAGTAAAAAAAAGTTAATAATATTAAGCATGATAAAATTTGTAAAATTAGCTATATTTTATATCTTTACTATTATCATAAATGTGAAAGTAAGTTTGTTTGTTTGATATGCTTTTACACCCAACTTTTACAAAATGCCCCAATTAAAAGTTACATTATTAACGAGTAACTTACGTAGGTTATATTTTTATCCCCATATTCTTAGGGAAACAGGAATTACGAGAAGTGAAAAAATGGGAATTTGTTACATATTAATAAAATATTTTCATCAATGGAAAGCTACATTATCAGCGAGTAATATGGGACATATTTTACACCCGTATTTCCACGGGAACGAGAGTTACGCGGGTGAAACCGCGGGCATTAATATATTGTACACTTTTTATTAACATTATTATTTTAGTACATATAATGATGAAATAATGTGTAATATCTGCATACCCTTAGTCGTCCTTTATGCAATCCATGGGTTAAAAAAATACCTATGCCTAAAAACCAGGATAAATGTTTTTTTTTTCTGTCTGTATGTATATATGTATGTATTTCTGCCGGTCTGTATGTATGTCTGTCTATCTGCCTGTCTGTCTGATTGTGCAGGGTAATCATCAAAACGGCTGGACCGATTTTGATAATATTTTACTACCAGGCAACTCTCTGTATAAAGTGTAACATAGGCTTCATTTTATCCCGGTAGCGTCTGAAAATGGGAACCCCACAGGTCAAATTGGGTGAATTTGCTAGTTTTGTTAACATAAATTTAATTTCGATACTGGTATCGATACAGCGCACGTCCCTAATATCAAAAAAAGGAAGCGAGAGTGAATTCCTTTCACCTGATAGAACGGTTATTAGCCAATTCGAAGCTCATTCCGATCCTAATAGAGGTGTAATAAAAAGGGGCTTCTCTCTCTATTTTTCTTCTTTTATTTGTTCAAAAAGGTAAAAAAAATAAAAATTTTCTTATTCAATTTGTACACTCGATGCCGTTTCGATTTTATTTGTTTTTCTTTTTACCTTCGCTATCTTTAGTATTTTATTTTGTTTATATTGTTTTGTTTTAAATTACCTGCCTTTGCTGCGTCACAGTTCCGGCGGCTTTGATTCCACATTATAAATCTGCAATATTTTCTAATATATGATCTCGGGTTCTAGTCCCGGATCAGGTATTCTATAAAGTTTTTCTGAGAAGAAAAATAGCCAAGTTACTCTTTAGCTGCTATAGAGGCAGATATCTGTCTATACAGCTATCTAATAGTAAAATATTATCAACATTGTGTCCAAATGTTTTGAGGATTACCCGGAACAAACAATTGACAATAAAAAATTAAACTGGTTGTTAGGCATAAGTATCGTACGTTTGAGTATGAAAAAAACTTATTTTGACATTGCAAACAGACACTTCAGTTTTATTTATTTGTGTAGATAAAATCTATTACTTTGGTATTGGTTTAAGTACGTACTCATGACTGGAAATTCATGTTCAAAAGCAATTAAATATGTGATTCGAGGCTGTAGGCGCATGCCACTAGAATAATAAGGCAGTAAACATTAAGTGTGGTGACGGAGTAAGAATACAATTCACCACCCCCTATCTTACCCGTGGGTGATCGTACGAGACGACTAAGGGATATAAAACGCATATAACATCTATGCGAGAGAAGGAAGACTCGAAATAAAACCCTATACCAACACGTCTGACCAGCGTGGTATAGGTCAATTACCCTTCCATTATGGAGGAGGCCCGAGCCCAACAAATCCCTCCAACCACCCATGGCCTTTTCGACATCGTGGTCATATAGGCCGAATCATCGAGATGCATGTACACACCGTGCTCGTTGCGTTGGCATGCACATGCTTCTTGAATCTCTACAAGTTATTTAACTTCTCTCATCCTTGTCCCTGAGTCCTTCTCCCTGTATATTAGGGCGGACGTCACACGGTACGAACTTCGTCGTCCGCGGTAATCGCATCTAGCCACTTACCCGCTGCTCTGACTGCCATCATGGAGTTGAGTGTCAGCCTGGTCTTCAAGCCTTCTGGCCTTGTACCAGGCGTGCGCGAAATCCTGCAGCCTGCGATAGTTTGCCTCGGAGGAAACCAGATCCGTGTAGTATGTCGCTCCTATTCCGTCACGGTGCAAGGTAAATAACTAAGTTTTGTGATAATTTACTGTTTAAACTCTATGCCCGAGCCCAACAGTGGGACGTATATGGGCTGAGATGATGATGAAACATTAAGTACTATCGTTTACTTATTAGTGGGTTGTCTGTCTACAGCCGCGGGCCGGTTCATCCTGGGAAGTACCACACTCTTGCAAAAAATCGACGTCCGAGTAGTAGCAATTTGTTACTGCCCTTCGTTTGGTCAGCAAGAGAGTCGGACGCCCAACTTTTCTGAGGGTGTTTGCGTGTAGTGGTTTTTGGTGACGCCTTTAGTATCACGAAAACAGTGTGACAGCGGTGTTTCACATCGGCTGTGTTCTTTGATCCGAGTTCTTATGGATCTCTTTGTTTGCCCAATATAAGAGAGACCACAGTCACTGTCAAGTTTATATACTCCTGCATCTTGTAAAAGGATCTGGCACTTGACAGGTGGTAAGAATTGACTAATCCTCTTCAGTGGCTTAAACTTTCTCAGTGTGACCGTGTTCCGATCCGGTGGTAGTATACTAGATTGTGAGGGTTTTCAAATATAATTGCTATTAATTTTAATGTTAAATAACCAACCAATAAAATAAACATAAACAATATTATTTTTTCATATAGAATCATTTTCTTTCTTCTTACACTGGCAATAAATTTGTATCTAAATGTAGGCCAATATTTAATAACTAATTTTCTGTATCGGGTAGATAATTACAAATTTTTTGTAGTCACGATGACTTATTGGACGTGAAACATCTTAGTCCGCCCGTGACCATGAATGTTGCAGTGTTCGAAACGTCGGGCAATCAAAAATCAAGTTCAAACGCGATAAAATCCGTAAAATAGTTTTATTTACAATGTGTAATACTCGCGTAAACATCAGTGATCATTACTCTCATCATTTTCTGGAAAAAATAATAGTAATATTTTATTAATACTTTATGCTATATTACTTCCTGTCGTAATCTGTCCTTTTATGCATATATACTTGTACAAAATAATTTTGATGTTTCACATCTGCCAGGCGTCCTGAGTGACGGCTTCTTTTTTTTAGTAGTCCCTCTGACCTACGTGGTACAGTAGGTCAAATTCTTTCCCAATGTGGAGAAGACTCGAGCCCAGTAGTGGGACGTATATGAGCTGTAATATTGATGATAATGATGATGAATTCTATGTTTGTAAAATACCCGCAACAAAAGGATTATTTCCTTGGTACAGGAGTTAACCTCAGTTTTTAATAGAAAAGAATAGGCAGAATCCACAGTTGAAAGGTTTTAAAGTCGAAATTAATTTATTTGCTTACGTCATGTACTGTTTCTGAATCAGTTTCCAGCTAGATTTGTACCAGACTCGCGCCGTATCGGGCACACCTGGGGCGTCGACGACAATTTGCATACGAATTCGAGCTTACACATCGTTGGTATGTGGATTACGTTATTTGAACAAAGCCTATTCACGATTATACTGTATTTTTATTGTTTTAAATTATTCATTGGTGTAGTGACGGAATAAGAATACGATTCACCATCTCCCTTTTTACCTGTGGGTATCTAAAAAGACAACTAAGGGATATAATATGTATATAACATCTCTGTAAGAAGACTTCATAATCTCGGCTCATATACGTCCCACTGTTGGGCCCGAGCCTTCTCCACAATAGGAGGAAAATCGATCTTAATGTACCATACTGGTCAAACAGGTTGATATAGGGTTTTATTTTGAATTTTCTTCTCTTGCATAGAGGTTATACGTGTATCCTTTAGTCGTCTTTTACGACATCCACGAGCAAGATGGGGAATTGTGTACTTGTTCCGTTACCACAAGGAAAAGAATAGTTAAACTTGCAATAAAACCCTTTACCAACCCGCCTATTTAGGGACTATAGGTCAGTTTTGTTCCTATTGTAGTAAAGAATATAACTTAACAGTGGGTAATAAATGAGTTTAAATGTATGAAAAAAGAAATAAAATAAACTATGATCTTGAGTCAGACAATTAAATCCCCACTCAATATAATGAAATAGCATTTGACTGCACAGATGGCGTAGTGGTCGATGGACCGACCGTGCCAGTGTCGTGGGTTCGAGGCACACGCAAGACAATACTTTGTGCGATCGACAAATTGTTGTTCTGTGTCTGGATGTAATTTGTGACCGTTAATTATAGGTTTGTAAATTCCCCGGCACCACAAGGAGTATTTCCTTAGTACAAGGTGTTATCTTTATAATGGTAGGACCACACTGTTAATAGTTATCGTAGTAGTTGTACTAAACTCTCGCAGAAAATCGAATGAGTCCGAGCAATTTGTTACTGCGCTTCGTTCGGTGAGCTATAGAGCCGAACCTAATTATATGCCTTCACACTCCCTTCACTTTCTTCGCGATAGTCAGCCTTGCAAAGGTCCATGAGCGGCAACACTTACCATCAGGTGTAGTATTTCCGTGTTTGCCACTGTTTTCAACAAAATAAATCTACTCCGCCTGTCGATCAATCTAGCCGACCATGATCGCTGTAAAGTGTTAGAAACGTCACGCAATCAAAAATCAAATACAAACACGATAAAATCCGTAAAATAGTTTTATTTACAACTAGCAACCCGCCCTCGCTTCGCTTCGGTTATAGTCGTTTTACCTGCCTAGTTCCCGTTCCCCTGGGTATACCCGGGATAAAATATAGCCTAGTTTACGCCCTGATATTATAGCTTTCCATTGGTGAAAGAATTTTTGAAATCAGTCCAGCCGTTTTGAAGATTACCCGGCACAAACAGACAGACAGACAGACAGATAGACAGACAAAAATTTTTTAATCTGTATTTTAGGCATAGGTGTCGTGCAAATAACCGTGTGAGCATAAAAAAAGCCTATTATTTTGACATTACAAACAGACACTCCAATTTTATTTATTGGTATAGATGTGTAATACTCGCGTAAACATCAGAAATAATTAATAAAAAAATTATCTATAGACAAAAGTATTTTTTTTATAACAAGGACACATCGTTCAGCCTAGTGGAATTAAACTCTCATTTGTCCAGTCGCTGCTATATTTTAGTTGGTCATCGTGTTCAGTGAATCAGTCACCTGACGGCCGCCGTGGGGTACGGGGTGATATACAGCACGTGTTATTGCGACGCATGTTGGGAATACAACTGGGTTTAATAGTGGCTTCGTTTAGATTTGTTTGTCTCATTTACTTCTGAGAGTTATGGGGAACTTTATGTTAATATATGATATGGTTGATAGATCTTATCTTATATCTTTAAACGAGC
Organism: Lymantria dispar; assembly: GCA_032191425.1. Classification (NCBI taxonomy): domain Eukaryota; kingdom Metazoa; phylum Arthropoda; class Insecta; order Lepidoptera; family Erebidae; genus Lymantria; species Lymantria dispar. Next base: position 35,604,982 of record CM063448.1, read on the forward strand.
AATTCTTGTATATATATCTCGGAGGATCTCGGAAACGGCTCCAATGATTTTGTTGAAACTTGGCATACTAGAGGATTCGGGCCCAAAAAATTGATCTAGCCAGGTTTTATGTATAGAAAATGTTGTTTTGTCAGTGTTTTTGGCAGACAATATAATGACATTAAATTTTAAAAGAATATGAATTCAAATTTTGCCATCAATGTCATGAGTTACGATAGCTCAATGGCGAAGTAGTCAGGTTTCATTTTATTTTTGACATCGGTGACAAACGGCGTCGGATTGAATCTCGGTGTTATTATTATTCTCTTTTTGTAATTTTTTATATAATTTTCATTATTTATTTTTTTACTTTTTATTAATATACTAGCTAACCCAACAGACGTTGTTCTGTTCAAATAAAGCGCCACCTACCGGGTCCAATTGTGAATCTAAACCATTCTCGAATCTCATTGAGCACACACAAATTACTTAAATTACTTAAATCCAGTCAACAGATATCGCCATCTGTTAGAATCTTTTGGAGTTAACAGATAATTGTGACTGTCAATTAATTATAGACAAATAATTTGTAATAAAATAAAATTGCGACTAGGTATAATTAAAGATCTAAATTATCCTATGTTTCAAGTTGGAGCAAACTGCACACGGTGTGCAAATTTGATTAAAATCGCTTAAGTAGTTTAGGAGTCCATCGCGGACAAACATCGTGACAGGAGATTTATATATATTAAGATTTTATTAAAAAATATTCCAGTAAATATATTTTTTAACCTTCTTATTGTACGAATGTATAGTAAATACTGGATACTTTAATTGACCTGCTTTTGTAAGACGACATAAATGTCACCTGTATACCAGGCAGCAGCAGGTTTCTTTTACTATATATACCATTGGCATAGGGTTTCATATCGAGTTTTCTTTCTCCAGTATTGATATTTTTTTTTTGCATATCATGTGCCTTAGTTGTCTTTTACAACATCCACGAGCTAGCGTTGGTGATTTGTATTCTTACTCCGTTACCACACAGAAAGTTTTATTTAGTACTAGCTTTTGCCCGCGGCTTCGCCCGCGTAAAAATTTACTTGCATATTGAACTTTTATCGCAAAGAATATTATCGGCATAAAGATTATTACATTTCTTAATTTAAGAAATACTCTATCTACGTGTCAATTTTCATCCAAATCTGCTCAACAGTTTAAGCATGATTGAGTAACAAACATCCAAATATCTTTCACATTTGAATATTACTTCCAGCCTTGTAGTTCAGATTGCTGTGCAAATACGATGATAAATATGCCTTTCTTTAGCCTCTGATAACGTACTTTTCCATTGGTGAAAAAAAATTATATCAATCAAACATCCGCAGTTTCATTCACGTAGAAATTCCCATGCCAATACCGAGATAAAAAATGCCTATGTTACTCGCTGATATTATAAATTTACACACATACCAAAAAAAAAAAAAAAAAATATAAATCCCAGAAATATCAGAGATATAAATTGCCTATGTTACTCGCTGACAATATAGGTAGCTTGCCATGGGTGAAAGAATTTTAAAAATTGCTCGACATCCCCCGGTATAGTTCTCGTTGCTGGGAAAATACCGGGATGAAAATAGCCTTTCACTGATAATATAGCTTTTCATTAGTGAATTAATTTTTAAAACCATTAAATTCCCGTAATTTCACCGACATTATACCCGATCCCGTAGGAATATCGGGATAAAAATAGCTTAAATATGTTACTCGCTTAAAAATAGCTTTCCATTAGTGAAATAATTTTAAAATCGACTTAATTCAGCCTTACCGGGATAAAATATAACCTGGAATAAAATATAGTCTAAGTTATTCCTTATGTACGACTGGTAGACCTGATGGTAAAATATAATCAATATCGGTCCAGCCATTTTGAAGATTACCTGTAACGAATAGACAGACAGACAAAAATATTTGGACCGTATTGTGTGAGCATAAATAAAACCTATTATTTTGATAGACAAACAGACGCTTCAAATTTATTTATTTGTAGAGATAGAAAATTGGAATAATATCTTGATTGTAACTTACTGTCTGGTAGCTGCTAGATATATTACCACGCTTTCATTGTTCGTGGGTATCGCAAAATACTACTAAGACAAAGATTTACATCGACCTGGACCGGTGATGCCGTCTAGCCAACAATGTCGTGCGCCAGGTCATAAAATGTTGCTAGAACCTTTGCAATATATCTACGATGGCAGAAGAGTACCTACATATCGCGTCGATCCAAAGTAATTAGGATAAGAGCAAGATAATGATGATATATCATTGGCTGGGTGTCTTCGACTATATGTGTTTTATCCTTTTGGGGCAGCCCAAAATTGTTTCTTAGTGAGTGCTTACCCCAAATAACCGATCGGTATACAAAATTTCACATTCTTAGGCCCGGTATCTTTGGCTATACACTTTCATCCTCTTGACCCACTCAAAAAAAAAAAAAAAGGGTTTGAATTTCCAAAAATTCTTTGTTAGAGCTCGCTTATTCTTGCCAAAAATTTTTTCATAGTGCTTGGTAAGTGAGCACTAAGAAAATCTGGGGGTAATCCAAGAAAGCCGACCGTGTACTAAAATGATCCTTCCTAGGCTCAGTGATTTCGGTTAAACACTCTTCACCCCCTTAGGGCTAAAATTGCAAAAATCTCTCTTTCCCCAAGAAAGGAAACTTTATACAAAATTCCATGTTTCTAGGCCTAATGATTTTGGCTATATATTTTGCACCCCTTTAGGAGTTGATTTTAATAAAATAATTTCTTAGAGCTCACTTACAACAAAAGAAAGAGAATTGCATAGAAAGTTTTACGTTCCTAGCTCCAAGAGTTTCGTCCATACGCTTTTCACCCACTTAAGGGGGTGATTTTCCAAAAATCCTTTGCCAGTGCTCGTGTACCCCAAGAAATAAGACGACGTAAAAAGAAAATACTTTTCCCTATTTCAACCCCTTATACCTATTTTTCGCGATAAAAAGTAGCCTTATATCCTTTCTCAAGCTTTAGTTCATCTCTGTACCAAATTTCATCAAAATCGGTTAAGTGGTTTCGACGTGAAAGGCTATATGCTTTTCAACCCCCTTTTTTTTGGGTTGGGCTGCGGTTGGCGCGCTCCTCGCACCACTCCGTCCGGGCACCCCAAGAAATACGATGGTGTAAAAAAAATACGTTTCTAGGCCCAGTGGTTTCGTCTGTATGCTTTTTGGTATTTTAGGGGTTGAATTTCCTCCCCATGTAAATGGAATTTCCAAAACGCTTGAGCGAATATTTATTTATTTATTATTAGGTGCCTCAATACAAAGATTCGTGGTTCGATCATCGAAAATGACGAATTTCCATACAAAATGTCATCCCCTATTTCAACCCCTTATACCCATTTTTTGCGATTAAAAGTAGCGTATATCCTTTCTCAAGCTTTAGTCCATCTCTGTACCAAATTTCATCAAAATCGGTTTGGACGTGAAAGACTATATGTTTTTCACCCCCTTAAGGGGGTGAATGCCCAAAACTCCTTTGCTAGTGCTCGTGCACCCCAAGAAATACGATGATGTAAAAAAAAAATACGTTTCTAGGCCCAGTGGTTTCGCCTGTATGCTTTTTGGTATTTTAGGGGTTGAATTTCATCCCTATGTAAGTGAAACTACCAAAACGCTAGAACGAATATTTATTTATTTATTATTAGGTGCCTTAATACAAAGATTCACGGTTCTATCATCAAAAATGACGAATTTTCATACAAAATATCATCCCCTATTTCAACCCCTTATACCCATTTTTTCGCAATAAAAAGTAGCCTATATCCTTTTTCAAGCTTTAGTCCATCTCTGTACCAAATTTCATCAAAATCGGTTTAGACGCGAAAGACTATATGTTTTTCACCCCCTTAAGGAGGTGAATTTCCAAAAATCCTTTGCTAGTGCTCGTGCACCCCAAGAAATACGATGGTGTAAAAAAAATACGTTTCTAGGTCCAGTGGTTTCGGCTGTATGCTTTTTGGTATTTTAGGGGTTGAATTTCATCCCCATGTAAATGGAATTTCCAAAACGCTTGAGCGAATATTTATTTATTTATTATTAGGTGCCTCAATACAAAGATTCGTGGTTCGATCATCGAAAATGACGAATTTCCATACAAAATGTCATCCCCTATTTCAACCCCTTATACACATTTTTTTGCGATAAAAAGTAGCCTATATCCTTTCTCAAGCTTTAGTCCATCTCTGTACCAAATTTCATCAAAATCGGTTCGGACGTGAAAGACTATATGTTTTTCACCCCCTTAAGGGGGTGAATGCCTAAAAATCCTTTGCTAGTGCTCGTGCACCCCAAGAAATACGATGGTGTAAAAAAAAATACGTTTCTAGGCCCAGTGGTTTCGGCTGTATGCTTTTTGTTATTTTAGGGGTTGAATTTCATCCCCATGTAAATGAAATTTCCAAAACGCTTGAACAAATATTTATTTATTTATTATTAGGTGCCTAAATACAAAGATTCGTGGTTCTATCATCGAAAATGACAAATTTCCATACAAAATGTCATCCCCTATTTCAACCCCTTATACCCATTTTTTCGCGATAAAAAATAGCCTATGTCCTTTCTCAAGCTTTAGTCCATCTCTGTACCAAATTTCATCAAAATCGGTCCAGTGGTTTAGACGTGAAAGCGTAGCAGACAGACAGACAGACAGACAGACAGACAGACAGACAGACAGAGTTACTTTCGCATTTATAATATTAGTAAGGATATCTGTATAAATGCTACAAAAATAGTCCGAGCGAAGCTCGGTCAACCTGATATTCTTTTTTTATTGCAAACGGTGGCAAAGGAGAAAATAGTACAACTGATGGTGAGTGTTGCTGCCGTTCATGGATGTTTTCGAGGCCGCTAGACTGCTAGACCTACCACCAAGAAAGTGAAGGGAGTGTCAATGTGTGCAATTAGGTTCAGTGATACTAGAGGCATCACTAAAATACATCATACGCAAACACCCTTAGAAAGTTGGACTGCCGGCTCTCTCGTTCACCGAACGAAGCGCAGTAACAAATTGCTACTCGGACGTCGGTTTTCTACTCAGTGTGGTACTACCCCGGACGGACCGGCCCGCGGCTGTAGACAGACAACTGTCAACAGTCGTGGTCCTATCACTGGTTCGGATCTATTAGTGTAGGTATATCCGTGTGGTGATGGAGTAAGAATATAGTCCACCACCCCCACTTTTAACTGTAGGCGTCGTTAAAGATGACTTTTTATTGTTCTTTTAATTGCCAAAAAACGAGCAAGTAGCTCACCTGATGGTAAGACTACCGCACATAGACCTTCGCAATACCAGAGGCACAGCCAGGCCGTTGCCTACCGTGAAGCAAATTCTTAAACCTCGTTTAAAAATGAACATGTCATAGCGCTCGAGAAACACAGGAGCAGGTAGTTCATTCCAGAGCTTGCACGTACGTGGGATATTACGCAAATAACATCTATACAAAATAAGGTAAACTCGAAATAAAACCCTATACTAACATGTCTGACTAGCGTAGTATGTTGATTTCTGTCCCATTGGGAGGAGGAATATAATTGACCATCTCCTCTTTTGCTCATGAGAGTCGTAGAAATGACTAAGGGATAATATATGCAGACAACATCGATGCAAGTGAAGGAAAGCTCGAAATAAAACCATATGCCAATACGTTTGTCTAGTGTGGGAATTCAATCTATAGTAGGTTCTCGCAATGGGGAAGGCTTTAGCCACACTGGTTAAATATGTTGACATGTGGTTTCATTTCGAGTTTTTCTTCACTTGCATCGATGTATTTGTTATTTCTCAGCCGTTTTTTATGACAACCACAGGCAAGAGATGGGGTAGTAAAATGTATTCTTAGTCACCACACGGAAATAATAGGTCTTGGAACGTAATCGTTGACCAAATATCAGCAGGTACAGTTGGCTCAAGATTACGTTACGTTGTCGTTACGACAACGTCGATCAATTTAAACATCAAATATTCTGATGTTCGTAGATATCTGGTATTTCATGAAGAAAAATGAAAACAAAATTCATTCTCTGATGATCCCTCACCAGTTTTTTTTACGATTTCAACATAATTAAATAAGTGGTAGTGGTAGAACCACACTGTTGACAGTTATCTGTCTATAGCCGCGGGCCGGTCCATCCGGGGTAGTACCACGCTCTCGCTCTCGGTGGTGCCTTTGGTATCACCGAGCCTCAATGCACGCATTCACACTCCCTTCATTTTTTTCGCGGTAGGCAGCGGCCTTGTAAAGGTCCATGAGCGGCAGCAACACTTACCATCAGGTGTACTGTTTGCTCGTTTGCCACTGCTTGCAATAAAAAAATAAAAAAAAATAACAAAGATAACTATGGACTTGGTGACTTAATTTAAAAGCCCAGATAGACTCTTAAAGAGAAAGTAACTAAACAAACTTTTACCTTAAGATAATTCCCTATCATCTAAACTTGTAAAGATAAACCAGCCGGTTAGCATTGTAACATATCTTTGTCTACGATCTGCGAGCTTTACGGATGTCGTAATTTATTCGTGTAACATCTCGGTCGAGATTAAAAATGTTAATCGCGGAATTATTCGTAGCAATTTGTCCGACTACCCGGGGACTACCTTGTAAGGTAAAACTATACAGGACGGTGTTTATTATTCATTGGTTAGATTCACATTGGTTTCCCGTAGGGATTGTTATATAACTTTATGTTTTCCTTCGTGTGGCGACAAGATTACAGTATGTTGGCCGCTATCATTTACTTACGTATGATTTGTCAAAAATCGACTAAGGGGCGACTAAGTATATTACCAGGAGAGTAGACAGCAATTCTTTTCTGGGAAAGGTATACTATCTCTTCGTTAATCCGTCTGCCAAGGGTGATGCTTACGGTAATATCGCCTCATTTATAGGGGATGTAAGATAGTGGATGGAGAAAGGCTGCATAATGGTCTTGAGGACTATTTTTAACGGGATATGGTCAGATCTTATTCTGCCCAGACCGTCTAGGGCGATAGAAGGGACGGAGCATCTTCAAAACGAAAAATTCTTGGATACATCTATATACTCAGAATCTCGGCAAAGGCACCAACGATTTCCACGTATGCAGGAGGTTTTGAAGGCGATAATGGATCTAGTATGAATGCGTGTTGGAATGAGATTTGGTGATACTAAAGGCAAGGCCCACCACATGCAAGCATCCTCACAGAGTTGGACCTCTGTTCACCATAAAAAGTACAGTGGCTACTATTCAGATGTTGATTTTCTGCAAGAGGGCAGTACTATCCCGGCAGGGCCGGCCCGTGGCTGTAGAGAGAAGACTGTTAATACTATTAATTATTAAAGTAATTCTACCACTATACCGTTTTGACCGATATACTCGGATTTAACTTTTTCCCAAGTTTCTTTTTTTGCGAGGAAAAGATTCTTCTTTTATGAAAAATAAATAAATACAATACCGAACTCTGGGTTTCAAATTATTTAGGAGCAGAAGAGAAGACAAAGGTAGTTCTCTGTACACCTCTGCTTACCTTTTTAGGGTTCTGTACACAAAGGGTAAAAAGGGACCCTATTACTAAGACTTCGCTGTCTGTCTGACCGTCTGTCTGTCACCGGGCAGCTCAAGAACCGCGATAGCTAGACGGTAGAATTTTTTACAAATTATGTATTTATGTTGCCGCTATAACAACAAATACTAAAAACAACATAAAATAAATATTTCCCCTACAACAAACGCGATTTTTATAGATAATGGTACGGAACCCTACGTGCATGATTCTGACTCGCACTTGGCCGGTTTATCAATAGAAAAAAATATTAGTTAAAAAATCAGGGCCGCTGTAAATTCAAACTATATCGCTGCGTAGAACTTCGGTAATAAACACTTCAGCTGATTATAATATCTAAAACGGCAAGAACACTCACGTGCTGAGATCGATTACGTCGACCCGGGTTTCGAGCATGTCCTATGCTCATCATCAGGGCGAGTGCGCAGCGACGTCTGCGAGGCCCCGGCGTGCACTGCGCGATGCATGTCGAGCAGCACGCCTCGACACAGCCATGAGAGGTGCGGGGGAGGTGTTTGCCTCTTGATCGTCTTCGGCGGAATCGTCGGACGAAACTTCACAACCGGAGCTAAGCGAAGTTGTTGGTATGTCACTCCGTGTGTCGTCACCATCACATACCACGCTGGTCACGTCACTCTCCACGCACACCATCACCATACGACTCGAGGCAGTATTAAGAGCTGGTATCTATGCTGACGGCAGCTTCCATCCACCGTCTCTGTTGAAGGTCCGATGTCGGTTTATTTCTATGGCCTCACGTATTTTCCGCGGTCTGTAATGTCTCTCTGTGGCTAATACAGAGGCTTTGTCGAACCGAATGTAGTGCCTTGTATTCGCGAGACTGGCGTGCTCTGCTATTGCTGATTGTGTCGTATCCATGCTCTTCATACTCCTGATATGTTCAGTTAGTCTGGTGGCGATGTTGCGTCCAGTTTCTCCCACATAACTCTTGTCACAATCACATGGTACTCGATAGACGCCTGGTCAGGTGATGTTAAAATTCTTGAATTCATCTTAAATGTAACATGCTGTATTATACTGTCAAGTGTAGGGCGATTTCTTCATTAATCTGGCGACGTAAACTTAATTCATGCTAAATAATGCGCAGTACGTTCAATACTGTAACCCTTCACTGCCGATGGGGAAATGGTCCCACTTAGATTGTTATCTAACTCTTATACCTGTACACATTGTTATGTCGTAATAACAGATAAAAAAAAATTGATGTGGGAGTACTCAATCAAATAATATAAATTTTTATATATATAAATTTTCTATCCGTGTGTTTGTGACCGAACTCCTTCTAAACAGCTAGAACATTTTTGAAATTTTTTTGTGGCTATTCCTATGGATATGAGAATGGTTTAGATTTATAATTAAACGCGGTAGGTGGCGTTGCGATCGATTTCAAGAAGAATTGCTTTTACTGTTTTTTTAGATTTGGACAAAACAACGTCTGTTCAACTGTCTGCCTGACTCAACTAATTTGCATAGGTTTTTTATAGAGCATCAGTTTTTTTCTATAGCTGTATACTAATTATAATTTGCGTGTGATGAAACGTCTATTTAATAGCAGTTCAATTACAAACACATGAACAGAAGATTCATATATATTAGGTCTTTACCTATGAAATTGCCGTTATGTATGAAATACATTACATAGGTAAAGACCTATTATAAAGATGTGTATATTTGTAGTGTATATTTAGGGAGAATAATAAAGACCAATGAACCAACTGAAATAGTTTCTTATACCTTTTTTTGTTACTAATCACAACATGATTAGTCCTACCAGCAATACTCCGTAAATCCACAATTATTTTTATAATTTGTCGTAGTATCGAAGTTTGATCCTGAAGGAAGGCTTTTATTTCTTTTGAGAATCGCATAATAAAATAATTTGAAATGATAAATCTTTGCAACTTCCTCCGATTTGAAAAATCCATTTCCCTCTCCAAAAGAAGAGAATGGATAGCTACGACAAACAAGATAGTACCATGGATAAGACATGTTTTAAGTGGAATATATGTGAGCTATGATTTGTAAGCATGTGTAAAAAAAAAGGTTTTTTTAAGCCATCACTCCACTAAGCAAATAATCCTTATATTATGGGGGACTTTACAAACATATAATTAACCGACACAAATTACATCCAGACAAAGAAATATAATTTGTGGATCGTACAACGTCTTGTCCTGTGTGGGATTCAAACTCACGACACTGGCACAGTAGGTCAATATCTTAACTACTACGCCATCTGTGCCATCCATTTTATTTATTTACATTCAAGAAGGCAAACATAGTATAAGTTAGCAAAACTAACTGTGAATAAATAAAAGCTTTCCACGATACAAAATAGTATTTTAAACCATAAACCCTCTCTTTATGAAAGCTCACATCATAAAAGTCTCTAAACACAATTTATCACAGATAAAAATCAAAATAAACAGACAGACAACTATTTCACAAACATCAGGTGTTGGGCCCGAACCTCGGGGAATATTTTAATACAGTACCTTCGGACCCTTTGCAATCATTTTATTTTCATACTCAGTCTCCGAGGCCCCAAAGGTCTACCTCGTGATTTGCCATTCAAAGCGAGCGACGTGACGCCGCATCAGGTATGGGGATGGTTTTGACCCAAACATTGAACGTAGGGTTAGATAATGCTGTTGACAGATGTGGAATACGATTGGCGGAATCAATTCCGATACTCCTTTGTTTTATGTTCGATTTGATTTGGATTATAACTATTTTTGAGTATTTTATTGCGTTTATAGGACTCTCGATATTGTTCTTGTGATCATGAATGCTGAAATGCTGGAAAAACTTCGAAATAAAAATAAAGATAAACATTTTGACAATGCTCGTATTCAGTATTTTTTTTTATTTACGGTGAATTTTGACATTTAATTACTTGTGTAATGATTCTGTATATCTGTTACTGAACTATTCCTAAATACCTTTGGTGCGTTTTAAATGTCTTACCAGAATACTCTTTGCAACTAAATTCAAAAGCAATTGTATTTCGTTAATGTTTCCTAATATTTACGAGTTTACCTATTGTATATCTATACTAATAAATAAAATTGGAGTGTCTGTTTGTAATGTCAAAATAATAGGCTTTTTTCATGCTCACACGGTTATTTGCACGACACCTATGCCTAAAATACAGATTAAAAAATTTTTGTCTGTCTGTCTGTTTGTTCCGGGTAATCTTCAAAACGGCTGGATCGATTTCTAAAATTCTTTCAATAATGGAACGCTATAATATCAGGGAGTAAACTAGGCTATATTTTTATACCGTTATGCCCACGGGAACGGGAACTACGCGAGTAAAACGACTAAAACCGAAGCGAAGCAAGGGCGGGATGCTAGTATGAAATAAAACTTTTGTATTTTGATCTTTACGCAAGTATTACATATTATAAATAGAATTATATTTATATTATTATTTTATATTATTTTTCTGGAACACTTTACAGCCTTTATGGTCACGGGCGGATCATGAACACTGTAAAGAAAGAAAGAAAGAAAGAAAGAAAGAAAGAAAAAAAATTATTTTGTAAACCTCACACAATATAGAAAACAACGAAAGAAATAAGAACTACTAACTAAAAACAAGGAGTGAAATATGTGAGGCCAAAATATGGTGCCCATCTCAGCTTATGGTACAGTAAATATGATACTACAACGCTGATATTCTGATGGGCCCGCACAATCAAGTCGCGGAAGCAACAATATATGCTAAACAAATATATTTTAAAAAAGTTAAACAGTAATATTTGAAATAGTAACATTAAATTAAGAATGAAATAAATTAATACTATACTATATCATACACAGAAAAATTAATAAGATAGAACGGCCATGTGGGCGGGGCAAGCGTGCCACAATTGCGATCAAACGGTCTTAATATTGACGAAATTCGTTTTACCGGTTCTTAGTTGCGCTCATATAGTGACCTTGAACGAAGCTCCGACAAAAAAGAGAAATATGCCGTCTTGCGCTGTTACAACGTGTCGAAAAAGAAGTCAGTTGCGTAGTTATAGTCTAAGAAGGCATTTATTTTCATCGTTAAGTCCATAAACTTATTAATTCAGTGATATTTCTTAATTTTATGAAAGTATTATGTCGTTTATAAAGAAAAATTATGAAATCGCAAAAAGAGCCAAACATTATACATCGTCTGCCACACATGGATATCACCTTTTATTAGTCCAGCAACCGCGCAATGTACTGCGTTCAATACGATATCACTAAGAACCGCCTTACTAGCGTGGTAGTATACGTTTTCATTCAAAACATTGACGTCGATCCACGCGTATCGATAGTGCTGTCCAACATACTATAAGTTATCGATTTCAATAATTAGCTATGGGTTAATTTTATCATATAAATAAATATTTTTAACACTTTTAATTTAGTGATCGTTTTATATAATTATATTAACAATATTTAAATATGTATTTAAAAATCAATTATTCTGGTATACATTACCTACTTAATTTATCTTGTATATCTATAGTACATTCTTGTATATTTTTCGCGTGGTGACGGAGTAAGAATACAATTCACCACTCCCTATCTTGCCCGTGGATGTCGTAAAATACGACTATGGTATATAATATGCGCATAACATCTGTGCAAGAGAGGGAAAACTTGAAATGAAACCCTATACCAACACGTCTGACCAGCATGGTTTAGTAGGTCAAATTGTCTCCCATTGTGGAGGAGGCCCGAGCTCAACAGTGGGTCGTATGTGGGCTGCGATGATGATGATCTATAGTACAAACTTCATAGTGCTCTTTAGTAATTAATAAAATAGAAATAACAAAATAATAGTAATAAAATATCTATGTTCGGGACCAATCACCAAAGATAATTTTATTAATATATCTATATATATATATATTAATAAAATTATCTTTGAACAAAACATCTTACATTTAAAACTATGGATTAAGGCAACTGGTAGTTAACTAAATACCAACTAAATCTAGCACAATTTGTTCACAACATTTTGTAGAATACTAAAAATAATGGTAAAGTGATCAAATGTTATTGTATTTCATTTTTATTGGAAAACTAAATGTTTAATTAAGTAGGTATTTAATTGTCGTACAAAATAATTGTTCTATTCTTCCTTAAGATGGAATAATTTATGTCAAGAATGAATTTCTTGAGACTGGTCATTCATTACTAGTTATTATCATCATAAGTGTTGATTTCTAACTTTTCGTAAGTGTTGAATTTTTATTCCAAGAAATGTTGACATGATAGTCATCATCTCGGCTTATATAAGTTCCACTGCTGCGCTTGAGCCGCAATTATAGGCAAATTTACCTTACTATACTATAGTAGTCAGACAGGTTAGTATAGGGTTTTGTTTTGAGTTTTTCTTCTCTTGCATAGATGTTTTAAGCTTACTATATCACTTAGTCGTCTCAATCTTAGTCGTCGTATATTAGGATGGGACATCCGCGGGTAAGATACGGAGTGGTGATTGGTATTCTTATTCCGTCACCACACGGACAATATTAGTACATTTTTGTGTACAATAAACAAAAATGTACAAACAAGTAGCAGTACCAGTATATCTAAAAAAATAAATAACTGTTTTGTTTTTTAAGTTAAATAATAACACCAATAAAAATAAACCGAATTTCAATAAAAAATAATATTTTTACATATTTTAAGAATGATATCTGATGCTTACGCGAGCACTACACATTGTAAATAAAACTACTTATACGGATTATATCACGTTTGTATTTGATTTAGGATTGCCCGATGTTTCGAATACTTTACAGCATTCCTGGTCACGGGCGGTCTAAGATGTCTGTCGTCCAAACAAGTCAACGTTATTACAGACGTCCATGGCCCCCGTCGCAGAGACCGTCTGAAACCATCCACAGTTGAGTGCCTCCCTGCAGTACTACCTTATGTGAAAGGAGTCACTGACAAGATTGGCTTCATCCTGAAACGGGGTTCCATAAAAACATATTTTAAGCCACTCAAGAGGATTAGTCAATTCTTGCCACCTCTCAAGTGCCAGATCCCTCTACAAGATGCAGGAGTTTATAAACTTGACTGTGGTCTCTTTTTAATACATTTTAATTGTATCTTTTGTACTGGTGTGTACCATATATGGGAACAATATAATATACAAATCGCTACTCGCTTACGTAATTAATTATAGCACTTAAATTTTCTGTCGCCTATACAGAGTGTAGTGAGAAGTATTTTATTTGCATGATTTTACTGTTAAATTACTGACTTGCATTACAAATAACGTCAACACATCACACAAGTGCTTAATTTAAAGACATTAATATTTTTGTTTCGATAAAACAGGCTAAATAAATATCGTGTAGTATATCGACCATGGCAAGCACTAGCGTACATGTGCTTTTTTATAAGTGAGTATACGTTGCCTACAGAACTTAGTTATAGTTTGTGTACCAACTGCAACTTCGAAATTGATGTGTGTGTGTTATGTTAGTGTGTGAAATTGTTGTAAGCATAGACCTTGCATATGTGTTAACATCAGCGGGAGGGAGGAATTCCGCCACGCTGGTTTTCGAACAAAATCAGTCGAATGGCCTTTCTAAAGTATTAATATTTCTGTGATATCATATTCTAGTTTGTAAAAAATATCATAATTATCACATAGAATAGCTTAAGTAAAAGAAACAAATTATTTAATAAAGACATATAGAATATAAAATAAAATAAACATTAATAATATAAAGAAGAAACCGAAAGTACATAAATCTTGTGGTTAGCTAGGAGTCCTTGATGAAATAGAACGAGAAATAACTACAGTAAATTTGTGGTCTGTATACAGAATATTAAGGTATCAATTTTTGATTTTCAAGTAGGATTAGCTTAAGTCTTTTTTGGAAAACCCTTGTAGTTTTTGAATGCAATAAAGGGGGTTGAAGTACATTCCAGCAACGACTTGCTGCAAACCTAAAGCTACCGCGGAAGGCAGTAGTTCGATGTTTCTGAGTATTCATCAGGTATGTTGATGCTCTAGTTATGTAACTATTATTTTTTCGTGATCAGCTTATCTTCTCATAAAGATATATAGGTTTTTTATGAGAAACAATACCGAACAAAAGCGTAGCTAGATGGAGATGTCTACGTGCTGACATTTTCATAAGGTTACCTGCGTTCAAAAAAGGGGTGATATGTGCATGGCGAGGAATATCATAGCAATAACGGGCGCAAGCATTTTGCACTCGCTGTATTAGTTTTTCCGTCCTAGCTAATAAGCAAGTACCATAAACACTGTCAGCATAATTCATTTTCGATACAATGAGTGATTCACAAAGGGTGACACGTAAATCGATACTAAGGTAAGGGCGAATTCGGTATAGAAGTTTAAGACGGTAAAAGCAATTTTTTACCACTTCCATTATATGCGTCTCGAAATGAAGTTGACCATCAAAAATTACCCCAAGATTGCGAGCTTCGGAAACCTGCTCAATAGAGCAACCATTGATAAATATGTCAGGATTAGAATTTTTTATTTTTGTTATACATTTTTTCTGTAAAGTGATTCAAACGTCGGGCAATCAAAATTCAAATACAAATGCGATAAAATCAGTAAATTTTGAATTGAGCCCAAGTAATTGAGATAAGAATAGGACAATGACGATTGTTATGTTTTTTTTTTGTGATATATTGAGAATACTATTCATCACCCCCTTCTTGCCCATGTGTGTCGTAAAAGACAACCAAGGGATGTAATATGCATAAACGAGACAAAGAAAACTTATTTTTATATTTTATAATTATTTATATATTCTAAATATCTGTAATAACGTTAACTTGTTTGGACGTCAGACATCTTAGTCCGTCCGTGACCATGAATGCTGTAAAGTATTCAAAATATCGGGCAATTAAAAATCAAATACAAACGCAATAAAATCCGTAAAGTATTTTTATTTACAACTAGCAATCTGCCCTCGCTTCGCTTCGGTTTCAGTCGATTTACCCGCGTAGTTCCCGTTCCCGTGGGAATACCGGGATAAAATATAGCCTAGTTTACACGCTGATATTATAGCTTTCCATTGGTGAAAGAATTTTTGAAATCGGTCCAGCCGTTTTGAAGATTACCCGGAACAAACAGACAGACACAGACAGACAAAAAAAATTTAATCTGTATTTTAGGCATAGGTGTCGTGCAATGCAATGCGCAATGGCCGACCGCGCGAGGAAAGACCGACGTCCTCCCCGAGGGGGGGACGTCGGTCGATGAGAGGGTACCCCACGTAGGGGGTATTCCGTCGGGCCGACCACTGATGTCAAGTAACCCTGCTCCGGTGGTCGGCCCAACGACGAAGGCGACGTGCATCGTGGGTGGGTTGCGGGAGTTGCGTGCTTACGCCCCTCTGTCGCCCCGGACGGAGTGGTGCGAGGAGCGCGCCGTTCGCAACCCACCCCAAAAAAAAAGGTGTGTAAATAACCGTGTGAGCATGAAAAAAGCATATTATTTTAACATTACAAACAGACACTCCAATTTTATTTATTGGTATAGATGTCTTATATTTGTTACCTAACAATAATAAACTTAGCTATTCTAGTTCGTATGAATTATTTGCGTACGTCTTAAATAAAAACTATCAAATACTATTAATTATTCCATAGATCTCGATATGTCTGGTCAGAGAACACGTACAAAAATCAAATCTATACCGATTTCAATACAGAAGGGATAAAAATGAAGGCGAGGGTGAAACTTTATATCAAAGGAAAGAACTACGCACATACCTCCTGTGAAATCTGGCCGTGTTGTACGTGACCGGGATTGTTATTAGGAACCCTTTAATAAATAGCACCACTATTTTTTTTATATCACACACCTTGCGGCTACACTATGCGAGGTTTACGAGGGAATTGTGGACGGAATTTGTGAATTGAATCGCTAGATACATATGTAGTTACTAGGAATTATATTTTAATATCAATCTGTAATTCCGTGTGGTGAAGGAGTAAGAATACAATCCACCACCCCCTCTTTTACAGATGAGTTCGTAAAAAATTAATAAGAGATTTATTATGAAATGATGATGATGATTAAAAAACTTTGAAATGATCGACCACCTATCGGGTCCAATTGTTAATCTAAACGTGAACAGACAGACATTTTATTGCAATCGGTTCAATCGTTCAGTTTAGTCATAGCACACATACAGAGGTATTCATCATCATCATCTCAGCTCTCAAACGTACCACGATTGAGCTCATGCCTCCTCCATAATAGGAGGCAAATTCGACCTGCTATACCACGCTGGTCAGATGGGTTGGGTTTTCTTTTGAGTTTTCCTTCTCTTGCTTAGATTTTATATACATATTCCATCTCTTAGTCATCTTTTACGACACCCATGGGCAAGTTATTACATAAGAGGTATTATATAAAGATTTACAAAAATAAATATTTATTGAAAATTTATGAGTATGTATTAATCAAAAATGCAATAAAGATTTTCAAATATTAGGAAAAGCAATTTAAGACATGCGTATAAGACATAATATATTTATGTTTGACGATAGAATTTGATACGATAAATTGTGTGCGTTTCTCAAAGTTTGTTGTGTTGCTGTTCGAACGCTGACAGCGCATCTTTCGGCTCCGTAAATTGTATCCCTTTGATCTGACTTTTTATTTTCGTGAATACAAAAAAGTCACACGGTACTAGCTCAGGTCAATAAGGATGGGTCACCCACCCAGGAGTTTGATTGGCGTGCTGTTCAGGCAGTCCCTCATTTTAAGTGCGGTAGGTGTAGGCGCGTTGTCATGGTGAGGCAATAGCCCCCGAAACCCTGTGTTTGGTCGCTTGTTACTCACAACAGAGAAAATTTCTAGCAAGCATTTGGTACTATACTATTTGTCGTTGATTCTTTTTTCATTCCGTAAAGAAATTGACATCAAGTAGCCAGTCAAATTAAAAAAGCTCACTATTAAAATCTCTCCCCCACTTTTAGACCGCTTTACTTAGGTAGGCGTTAATTTCTTTTCAAATAATCAAATCGTCGACCGACGCTTTGTTTTTGAATTGTATTGATAAACACAGGACTCATCAGCTGTAATGATGTAGTAAACACGCCAAGACGAGCCTACTTTAAATTTGTTTATCACATCACTGCACTATTCCGCCTAGGCTTGCTTCGGAGCTTTAATAAGTTTGTTCGGAGCTTCACGTGAAACTATCGTCCTCACGCGAAGATGTACGTGTGGATAAAATTTCGCTTTAAAAATTGCCCAATTAGAACAACAACGCGAAAATTTGACCCCATCTAAACTACAATAAGAACCACTGGTTGTTATTATTGTGTATGTATCAGCGCTATAAAATTCGTCTAGACGCGTAATTTATGTTCACCTGGAAAAAAATGCCCGTATAGGATAGATTCGGTAGTTTGAATGAACTAGTAGAATCTAATAGAAGATTTTATATCACACTTAAAAAAGGAATTACTTTCTAGATAGGCCAACGTTTGAGCAACTTAGGAGGACCTCAATCCTACCATGACCATGAACGCTGAAAAGTACAGAAATGCCAGGAAATCAAAAATCAAATACAAACGCGATAAAATCTGTAAAAATAGTTTTATACTAAGTATGTTTGCGGAAAGATCTGAGATCATTATTTAAACTTAAGAGGATGTTTCTATACTATATTATGCAAACACTTAAAAAATGAAAATTTGAAATGTCTTTAAACATCAATCTCATAGGAAGACTAAAAGTTACACAGCGTGCTATGGAGATGGCTCTTCACCGAATTTCTGTATGAGAATCATTATCATCATACGGATAAAGTTGGAAAAGAGGTGTTGCAAGTGATAACTCTTGAAGAAGATAAGTTCGTAAGTGGTCGACATATTTGAATAAGAAGCCCCTTTGATGGTGACATCATAGAATCGCAGTACCTTTGGGTACAGGCAGCATGGGAGCGGCGCAGAATGTGGGGAAAGCTATGATCAGTTGTCTTTTAAGACAGCACCCTGCGCCAAGGCCAATAATCTTTGTATTTTTAGTGGGCTACAGAAATTATCTTTACTGTTTCAAAGAAAACAAAACAGTACAGTTTAGTTCTAAATCAGCGCTTCCATCAAGGTGGGCACTTGGCACAATACTTTGAGCCCGCAAATCTCACACACAATACGTATGTGGTCCCGCACACAAAATCTCTTAAGACGATAGTGTTGCAAATGGGTGTTGTGGGCCCACCAATACAGCGAGGTAAACTTTAGCGGTAGCGGATTTGCAAAAACAATTAAATTGAATATCTCTGTCAGACTATTAGACATCTTTTAAACTACATTTTCCGTCTGGTGACGGAATAAGAATATAATTCACCACCTCATTTCTTGCTGATGAGTGTCGTAAAAGATGACCAAGAAATTACATATAATATGCATATAACATCTATACAAGAGAATGAAAACTCGAAATAAAACCTTATAGCAACACGTGCTGTACTAGGCATGCCTTTTAAGTTCTGTCGTTTCCATATTTCCCGGCAATTTTGAATTTTGAGCTGTTCTATATTCGAATGTGTTTAAATTTTGAATCTCAAAACAGTTGAAAGTATTAGGATTAATGCTACTTATTGTTTAGTCGCAGCGTCGATTGAAATCTGTCAGGTTACGTATGAAAATGAATCTTTCTCAGGAAAATGTTCGTGCAATAATTTTCTACAACTTTAGAAGAGGCCAGACACGGCTTCAGTGTTTTGAAGAGATAACATCTGTGTTCAGTGATGAAGCCCCATGTCTGCGGACTGTCGAACGCTGGTATTTAGAATTCCAGCGTGGACTTACTAGTGTTAGTGACAAATTTCGCGAAGGACGCCCAAAATCCGCCTTCACTGAAGATAACATCTTTGCTTTGAGACAACTAATTCTCGAAGGTCGTCATGTGACGTATCGAAAGATAGAGACTCTATTAGGCATCTCAGAGACAACCATTCAGAAGATCTTGCATGAAGCACTTGGTGTGAGAAAGCTAGTTTGCGGTTGGATGCCGCATCTGCTTTCCGACGATCATAAGGCGGCCCGCGTCAGATGGTGTAAGAAAACTCTGCAAAGGTTCAACCGAGGAGAGTCAAATCACGTCTATAACATCATCAATGGTGACGAATCTTGTATCTATGCCTACGAACCTGATTCCAAACAACAACCTACAATCTGGGTCTTTCAAGACGAGCCAAAGCCGATTAAAGTTGTTCGTTCTCGAAGCACTTCAAAGAAGATGGTGGCCACGTTCATTGGAAAAACCGGCCATGTTGCGACTATTGCACTTGAAGATCGTAGAACGGTTAACGCAGAGTGGTATACCACAGTTTGTTTACCACAAGTCATCGCTGAACTTCGAAAATCTAACTCAAAGCGACGCGTCATCCTGCACCACGACAACGCAAGCTCACACAGCGCTCGTCAAACGATTGAGTATTTGAAGCAGGAAAAAGTAGAAATTCTTGACCATCCTCCATACAGTCCTGACCTAAGCCCTAACGATTTCTTTACATTTCCTAAAATTAAGAAAAGTCTTCGTGGTCAAAGGTTCCAGTCCGATGAAGAAGCAGTCGACGCTTTCAAGTCAGCCATTTTGAACACCCCCAATAACTGGTTTGAGCGAATGGAAAAGTGTATTAAGCTACGTGATGAATACTTTGAAAACCAATAAAAAGTACTATAAGGTTCTAGTTGTGTTTTTTTCTTCAAACGACAAAACTTAAAAGGTATGCCTCGTAGTGGGTCAATTGCCCACTCGTTATGGAGGAGGCCTGAGCCTAGCAGTGGGACGTATATGAGTTGCGCTGATGATGTGATGATATTGTAATCGGATAAAGTCAGATTTTTGTCTAAAATCTTAGTCCGCCTGTGACCATGAATGCTGTAAAGTTTTCGTAACGTTGTAAATCAAATACAAACGTGAAAAAATCTGTAAAGTAGTTTTATTTACAATGTATGATACTCGCGTAAACAACAGAAATGGATGTGATGATAATTAATTCTTGATCTTCCATATTCTTAAAGGTATTCTTAAACCACCTATTAAGTAAATCATGTTACCATGGTATTTGGTATATGTCCCACTGTTAAGCTGAGGCCTTCTTCTTTATAATAGGGAATTAAACCTACTAATACCACGTTGGTCAGACGTGTTGACACCGATTTTATTTCAAAATTTCCTTCTTTTGCATTGTTGTTATCTGCCTATTAGATACCTTAGTCATATTTTACGACACCCACCGGTTAAAGAGGAGGTGGGGAATTGTATTTATATTCTATCACCACACGGAGAGTCTTAATATATCACAAAGACTTTATTCATATTTGCATTATTGCACAAAATAGCATTTAACTTAAAGGCGTCTATAGAAAAAAAAAATATTAATCCTAGATTTTAGAATTTTTAGATCTTCTGTTTATTTTAATTTGACGCAACACTCGTACTTCATGGCCCAACAATGAGGTGTAACGACTGGGATTAGCTCTGAGGTAGGCACTAATGCTGAGTGCTTTTCCATTTGTGTCGAAATGGTACATCGGTTAAATTGTATTTCTGAAATATTGTGATGTAGATATTATAGATTATAACATCAGACCGGCCATGGATAATAATTATTGTGGGACACAAGTCTACTTTATATAGTTACATTGGTTTTTTTTAACATAATAGCAAACAAGACATTGCTGTATGGTAACGGTTACAATTACTACCAACCCTTACATTGCTCGTGGGTTTCGTAAAAAGACCAAAAACTATATCGACTAAGGTCATATTAATCTGATGTCGTCTAGGGAACAATTACGTTCCCAGGGCAGTTTGGCGTGAGACAGACATTTGGTCATAAAACAATTAGGTAATATTCTTCTAGTATTCATATTGTAAATAGGTATTTACAACATGTACTGTGGAAGAATATTACCTATAACTAAAATATCCATAATTTATATAATGTAAACTTGATTATTAAATTAATCGCGATTGCGAAGCATGGCGATTATATATAAGAGTGGATGTTGATAGGCCGATAATACTGAGTGTTAATTAAAAGGCAATGAAGAGTTCATCAACCAAATAGCCTTTTCTTGTTCACTAAATACAGATTCTAAATAATAATAAATATGTTTCATAATAATATTTTTCTTTTTGTATTTTTAGGGAAGGTTCTTAATTTATCTGTATTTTTATGTATCTCAGAACTTTATAAAAGGAAATCAATTTCTTTTTTATTTGAAAGCGGATGCTTTCATCGACATCTGACTAGTAATTTTCGAGTTCTCCTTAATAAAGCATTTTTAGTTCACCTCGACTACATTGTATTGAAGTCCGTTTCTTTCTAAAATTGTTTATGTTTAATTTAAATCAAAATTTTGAGTAAATTTCTTCCATTACTTTTGAGTAAAAGTTCCTGCAGTGTAAACAGTTTTATGTGTCGACAACAATGGTAAACGCATCCAATGAATCTCACAGAGGATCGGTCAGACAACGCTATTAGGGTCTGAAGAGATACCGCCCTCGATCTCATTGACTTTACCTTACGTTAATAGCAGTTTAAACTGAGCTTACTTTGTAAGTATACAGAATGTATTGATCATGAAGTCGAAACAAGGAGAGTATAGTTCAACTTAAGTATAGGAAAGGTATCCAATTTCAAGTTATTACTGTATATTCGGTGACTTTCAAATGTCCTAAATCATTCAATTAAACTTTATACATCTTAATAATATAAGATCTTCCTGGTTCTGGCAGTATATGTATTTCTAAGAGGCGACTGCTATTTCGTCAAAATTTTAATTAAAACTTTTTTTTATAGAAAGGCCAATAACGCTCAATGTAGAATTTGCTGTGTTTCTGCACAGTTGTTTTTTTTAAATACTCTGCACTAAGGCGTAAATATTTGTAATGCGAAGAAATTTACAAACAAAAATATTGGACACAAATTCTATTCTCCTATTCCGTAAATTCTATTCCTATATATGTGAAAGTTGCTGGGCGTCGTTGGAGCGGCGTTACATGAAGGAGGCCTATATCCAGTAGTGGACGGCGATAGGCTGAAATGATGATGATGAATGATGATGCCGACCCTATTAAGATGCTATTAAGAATCTCACATTATTTTCTTTGTGATAACGGAATAAGAAAACAATGGTCATCGCTTTCTTTTCTTTTCTGGAGGATCCCCTTGCTCAGTAATGAGACTTTTATAAGAGGAGTAGGAAGATTAGAATCCAAGAATTCAGTAACCACAGAACACCTTTTTTTACTACTAGTGAACTACTACCTTTGCAGTGTTCAAATATACCTACATTCTACAAAATCCATGAAATACCTTTAGTAAAACTAGTGAAAGTTGGATAAGGCACACGTTGAATTTACTTAAGTGTATAGGAAAACGATCAGGGCCGTGTCGAGGTGCGATCGACCATTAACTGCTATCGTAAACCGACGGGCGACGGCCAGTGAAGCCCGTTCGGACGCAAAGATACCGCGCCCGCCTCGGATTATACTTACATACGGGCACACCGAGAGGAGAAATACTTTTTTTATTCAGCTTTTCTTACTATTAAAGTCAAATATTTCCGTGTGGTGAGTGATAAGGAGGAATAAGAATACAAGTCCCCTTGTCCGTTGTTGTCGTACAAGTCGACTAAATGATTAGATGCATATAAAATTCTGATCTTCAACTATCTCTATTGCACCTGCCTTGTATTATTTCTGCTCCACCCTCGGTCGACTGGTAGAGAATGCCTAAGGCATTAAGTCCGCCGTGTACCTTTGTTTGTGCAAAAGCTTTAAAATAAATAAATAAATAAATAAAATCTATGCAAGAGATGGAAAGCTTGAAATGAAACACTATACCAACACGTTTGACCAGCATGGTATTAGTAGGTCAATTTCCCTCCCATAGTGGAGACTGTAGAAGCCACAAGCCCAATAGTGGGACGTGTATGGGCTGAGTTGATGATAATAATGAAAGTCAAGTATGATGATAGTTTAAAGATAGAAGATATTTCGCCCAGTAGATGTCAAATGTCTATGTTTGTCATTTTAACTTAAAAGAATTAAAATTATGTACGTCGCTTAGAGGGTGATTACCTGAAGGATATCCACTAGTCCGCGTAAGGACGTCGACGAGGATTGATACCCGAAATTGTTTCAAAAACCGCTCATTAGTCTGTTAGGGATAATATCGTAGATTAGTGACTGCTTGCCATCAAACGGTCTAGGCGAGATGTAACTAAAATAGCCTGTTGAAGAAATGGGATATCCGCCACTGAAGACATATCCCATGGTGTTAATGATAGTCTTTAAAGGCAGAGAAATTAATTACGCTTTAGGCCCGACAGAAGAGTTATTGTCACTAAATATCAGTTTGAACTTGTTGTCAAAATTGAACAGGTGTATCATTTTGCATTATATTACTCTGCATTTGAAGGCAGACATTCTACTACGTACTACTACGACCGTGTGGTGACGGAGTAAGAATACAATTCACCACCCCCTATCTTACCCGTGGGTGATCGTACGAGACGACTAAGGGATATAAAAACGCATATAACATTTATGCAAGAGAAGGAATACTCGAAATAAAACCCTATGCCAACACGTCTGACCAGCGTGGTATAGTAGGTCAATTACCCTTCCATTATGGAGGAGGCCCGAGCCCAACAGTGGGACGTATATGGGCTGAAGTGATGATGTGATTCTACTTTAGGAGTATTTCTGTCACTTGGAGAAGATAGACGTTCTAATAACGACACAAATAAATAAACACATCATGAATGAAGACCTACTTGAGTATAAGAAGTGGTTACTTAATTATCAAATTCTGATTCGCGTTTCGCTTTTTCCTAAAAAGTTATAATATCAATAGGGATTTGCCCAGCCGACTGCAAAGTAAGCGACTATGGTTATTATGCGACTTTTAAATTATAAGGCCTATATCCAATTATTATATCATTATCTTCATCACCTATCACCGTCCACTGCTGGACGTAGAACTCTCTCATATTTCGCCACAAAATGCGGTCCTGTGCCGCCTGCATTCAACAATGCCCAGAAACTTTCACCAGGTTGTCGGTCCACCTAGTTCATTCTATACTACGTCGTCAGATACGTGGTCGCCACTCGAGAACCTTTCTTGTCCCCCAGCGGTTTCCAATTCGTGCGATATGGCCTGCCCATTGTTACTTGTTATTGCACGTGTTAATTTTTCGTGCTATATCGGTTACACCCATTCTTTTACGGTTTTTCTATACGTTAATTAAATTTATTGGTTAATGGATTGACCGTGACCGTCCGTCTGGTGACGGAATAAGAATACAATACACCACTCCATATCTCGCCTGTGGATTACGAAAAGGACGACTGAGGGATATAATACGCATATAACAGATGCAAGAGATGGAAAACTCGAAACAAAACCCTATACCAACCTATCTGACCAGCATAGTAAGGTACGGTCAATTTTCCTCCTGTTGCGGACGTATACGAGCCATGATGATGAAGAAAAACAGTTTACTCTCATTGTGTCCCAATTTTTTCCGCTACCTTATTTTATGAGGATTATACGATCAGCCTCTACCTTGTCAACGTTCTTACACATACACAGGTTGGACATTGTTACAGATAACCACTTATCTATATCATTTATATAACACTTATTCCTTACACCCTTAAGTTCAAAATTGCTTGCACTATCTACATTTCAATGTGGCACCTTTAGGGTAGAGAGGGGAAAATTGACTTACCCTAGATAAAGATGGTAATGGGTAGTTTTTTTTCTTGGACGCAATTACGTTCGGCCGATAACTGTTTTCTTGTTTACCTTTATTTTGTTTTTCTATTTTTATGACGTGGGTCCGCTGTATACAGGAAAAGTGGTTGAGACAATTGAGGGATAAATACTTGATACAATAAAAAGGTAATACAATCAAAAAGGGGAGATTTTATATTATTCGTTGCGTTAGTTAACTGAATTAAGATGCGAGTTTATCTTTTATTGTCTGATATATAGAGTATAGCTTATACTTACAACTTTAAGTATTTTTTGGTGGAACAGTTTTAGTTTATTTGACGGAGTAAGAATATAATTCACCATTCCATATCTTAATCGCGGATGTCGTAAAAGACAACTAAGGGATATAATATGCATATAACACCAGCGCAAGAGACGGAAAACTCGAAATAAAAGCCTATACCAACATGTCTCAACCGCAGGCCGATTGGTTCGGGGTAATACCACACTCTCTCAGAAAATCATCGTTTGAGTAGTAGAAATTTGTCACTTCACATCGTTTGGTAAGCGAAAGAGCACAACTTTCTAATGGAGGCCATACACGCTAGGTTTTGCATGATGGTTTTAGTTGTGCGACAGGCAAGCCCTAGCGTGTATGTGATCTAACTGTAGAATTATCGGTGCATATACATGTAACCGAGCAAATATCAAAATTGATATTTTATGCCGCTGGGTTATGTTTGCGCGCGAGCATAACCAAGCGTGTGTGGCGTCCGGCGAGCTTGCCACGGTTCTCATCCATTGGTAAATAATTGTTGTAATCTGTTGGTGTAAATCTCAATTCATTTATAAAATTTATGTGGGAGAACTAATTTCTTCTCAATAACCAGCGTTTAGATCATTCAGTGCGATCTCTTTTTCTCTTTCTGTTCTACAGAACAAGTGTTAAGCCAAGTACAGCTGTCATATCGTCGTCGTCCATTGTAGTTTGGTGTCGGCATCCTACACACACCGTCAGGTAGCTCAACTGAGTGTTAATGGTAAAATTGTGCTTGCAAATACCAATGTGTATATGTAATACTAGCAACCCGCCTTCGCTTCGCTTCGGTTATAGGTTATAGTCGTTTTACCCGTGTAGTTCCCGTTCCCGTGGGAATACCGAGATAAAATATAGCCTAGTTTACTCCCTGATATTATAGCTTTCCATTGGTGAAAGAATTTTTGAAATCGGTCTAGCCGTTTTGAAGATTACCCGGAACAAACAGACAGACAGACAAAAATTTTTTAATTACTATTTTAGTCATAGGTGTCGCAAATAACCGTGTGAGCATGAAAAAAGCCTATTATTTTGACATTACAAATAGACATTCCAATTTTATTTATTGGTATAGATGAAACTCGGTTATACCTGTCGGTTATGTATGGACAGCTAAAATTATCATGCAAAACCCAGCATGTATGGCCTCCATAAGGGGTTTTCGTGTGGCGGGTTTTGGTGCTATCTTTAGTACCACCGATCCTCTCTGCACGCATTCACACTCCTTTCACTTTCTCCACGGTTGGCAACGGCTTAGTAAACGTTCATGAGAGGTTAATATCACTCACTATCAGGCGCACTGTTCTCTCGTTTGCCAGCAACAGCATAAATCATAGTTCAAATTTTTTAGTGATTTTTTTAAAGACAACGCTCTGCACTGAAGCAATGCCCTGCACGAAATAATCTTTGTGTTGGGGGGGACTTCACAAACATATAATTAACGGACACAAATTACAACCAGACTCAGAACAACAATTTGAGGATCGCACAAAGTGGTGTCCTGTCAGTATTTTCGATATATTCCGCTTACTAGTTTTTGTTCGATAACCACCGTCATATTTTCCTGTCACTATACGTATAGCTGTTTTTAAGATATATATAAGAAGACACATAAAAAAGTGCTACCAACATAACATAGTTGAATCGCCAACATTTTCATTTGCTCCGCACCTAGCTGCCGGAACGTTGCCAAAGTTTATTGTCTCCGTAACCATACCTACTTTTGATTTATTGTTTTATATAAAGTTATGAGGTGTTTTAAAATTATTTTCACAGGGTTATCGTTAGGAAAACCCTAAGTATCTGGGGTTACAGAAGGTGCGGTGCGGCAGCGTGCGGTCTCAAAAATAGACAACAATGTATTTAATTACATTGAAAGTTTTATTATAACGCATTATCTAGTTGACATTTGTGAAGGTGTCCGCGCGCATCGTAGAAATTTATTCTCGTCCTTTTTCCCCAACTCGCTAGAATAAGTGGAACTTAAAAAGTTTCGTGTAATATGAGCAATTCCAAATTGCAAACTTCGTTCTAAATTAAAGATCCCGTTGTGTAAAAATTCAGTAACTATTTGCTTGAAGCAAGCATCGCATTTTGATTAATAAAGGAAGAAATATTCAAGCTATTTCAACGATACAATCAAAAATGTAACCACAAAAGAATTTATACAAATAGAACTATATGCTGTTTGAAACCTATCCAACGGCTTTCATAGAAGATAATTCGTTTTTATTTCTCTGTCAGTAGGTACCTGTTGTATAGAGGACATTGAATATTGTGAGGACCACCGACTCTGCCAAATGGCCCTAACCATTGCCAAATTAGATCGTAAAGGTTAAAATGTGAGCCTGTATTGCTACTTCATATTTATTTGGCTAGATATTGTAGTATAACTATCAAATATGATGGTTGTTCTTTCAAATGGTCTTATTTATGTTATGTTGAAAGAGAAATGGAATTTATTGTTTAGTAATATTTTTAGTAATGTTGTGTTTGAATACATATTTATCCATTTATTTTTTGTATGAGAATGGAGTATCAGTTTCTTTTAAATCTATTTACCAAAATCGTAGACATAATTTCGAAGAATAGGTCTTTGTAGTCAGTATGGTGTCGGAGTAAGAATACAATTCACCACTCCCTATCTTGCCCGTGGATGTCGTGAAAGACGACTATGGGATATAATATGTATATAACATCAATGCAAGAGGAGGAAAAGTCGAAATAAAACCCTGTACCAACCTGTCTGACCAGTATGTTATACTAGGATCAATTTCCCTCCTATTGTGGAGGAGGCTCGAGCCCTACAGTGGGACGTATATGAGCTGAAATGATCATGATGTCTTATAGTTTCAGATTCACTCTACTACATGATCTAAATAAGCCACTTTGTACACCATGCTAGTCAGACGAGTTGACACATGGTTTTAATTAGAGTTTTACTTCTCTTGCAAGGACATTACATACATATTTAATTCCTTAGTCGTATTTTAAGAAATCCACTGGTAAGAGAAAGGGTGGCGAATTGTATTCTTACTCCGTTACCACACGGAACGAGCGATATTTACGACTGCGAAAAAAAAGTAATGGATGCCGATGTAATGTTTTGTAAACCTGTCAAAAAGTTGAATGAACCATTGATTTTAATGGATTTTATCCCCTATCAAAAGCGAGATTCTCTTGTGGTGACGGAGTAAGAATACAATTCAACACCCCCTCTTCTGCCCGTGAGTATCATAAATTATGACTTAAATATGCATATAACATCTGTATAAGTGAGGAAAAACTCGAAATAAAAGCCTATAGCAACACGTCGGACCTGCGTGGTATAGTAGGTCATTTTCGTATTGCGGAGGAAGCTCAAGCCCA
Organism: Lymantria dispar; assembly: GCA_032191425.1. Taxonomy (NCBI): domain Eukaryota; kingdom Metazoa; phylum Arthropoda; class Insecta; order Lepidoptera; family Erebidae; genus Lymantria; species Lymantria dispar. The sequence continues at coordinate 35,634,033 of CM063448.1, forward strand.
ACAGTGGGACGTATATGAGCTGTAGTGAGAGGTAGCTGAAAGCGAGATACCTAAATAGATAAGCCGTCATTATTATCATTATTATTTCCCGCTGTTGGGCTCAAGCCTTCTCCACAATAGGAGGGTAATTCACCTTGGTATACGATGCTGGTAAGACAGGCTGGTATAGGATTTTATTTCGACTTTGCCTTCCCTTACATAAATATTATATGCGTATTATATCACTTAGTCATCTTTAACGATATCCACGGGTAAGATAGGGAGTGGTGAATTGTATTCTCACTCATTTAACGCAGGGACTACCGTAACGTAATACAAATATTTTGATATATAGGTATATATATATATTTAGATAGCATTTAATATTCATGGAAGTGAGACGGTGATATGTTAAAATAATGTCTCTGTAAGTTCACGGTAGTATGCCGCTGAGACAAGCCCGGTACCAATAAATTTTCAAGTGAAATTTCTTTATTTTGTGCCGAGAAGTGTTCTCTAAAATCTAGTAACTGCAACACTGGGAATATATAAACTTGGAATAAAATTTATAACTTAGTAATAACTTTATTAATCATATTCTTTATGATTAAGATGGTGAAAGCTGGTGAACTCTAACCGAGTAAAAGTCACCAGCCATCACCATCTTTCCTATTCTATGGCTATCGTAAAACATGATTAGGTAGGTCCTTTAATGAAGAAGTAAAGATTACTGTAAGAAAATTCGTACTCTACCTGTTTTTTTATGGGGAGTACTTTAAGGATCAGTTTCAGTCTGAGGAATTGTATTAGGGGTCATTCATTTCACCTGGAAAGGCTATGGTCAGCAACTGCACTTTTGCAGAGATCATTTTTTACACGTATGTGCTAGATCTGGAATAAACTACCTACTGCTGTCTCCCGAGCGCTATGACATGTCCTTCTTTAAACAAGGTTTAAGAAGAGCATCTTCTTCACGGTAAGTAACGGCTTATTTGTGTCCTTGGTATTGCAAGGTCTATGTGTGGCAATATCACTTATGATGATAAGAGGTGTGTTGCTTGCGCGTTATAAGCAAAAAAAAAAAATTAATTACAAAGCCTCATGACTAGGCCAGAGGCCAGCAAACAGAAGTGAAAACTTAAAACTTTTACGTTTAGCTGATTTTAGCATTTATCGACACAGTTATTATAACTTTGTCATAGTCAGATATAATTTTAGTGTTAACACGTCATGTTACTATGTCCATGACGACTTACATGAATTTAATCCCCATCCCAACCTGCCTATAGAAGTTTCTACTTCAAAAATGTAAACTTGACAGAAAGTCTGATTCCAATCCGCCTGACCTTTGTATGATATTAGGCTGATTTTCTCTCATTTTGATAATATCAGTCCATGGACGTCCCATAGTATACCACGCTGTTTAGACGTGTTGATATAGGATTTCATCTCGAGTATTCCTTCTCTTGCATAGATTTTGTAAGTATATTACATCCCTTAGTCGTCTTTTACGACATCCACGGGCAAGATACTGTGGTGAAATGTATTATTATTTCATGACCAGACGGCAATATTGATGTGAGTTTTTCATATCCTGTTGTCTAAAGTATCCAAGTATATCACCTATCTAACGCAAGGGAACTTTGCCAAAGTAACCTGCCACTGCATACATACATGCATATATATTACAAAAACAATAGGTGCTTTTTTACTTTTTTTATGATTAAGTACTATAGATTTCCGTACGGTGACGGAATAAGAATACAACTTACCACTCCCTATTTTACCCGTGGATGTTGTAAAAGACGACTCAGGGATATAGAAGCATATAACATCAATGCAAGAGAAGAAAAACTTGAAATATTATCCTATACCTACCAACCTGTCTGACCAGCACGGTATCATCATTATCGCAGCCCACATGCGTCCCACTGTTAGGATCGGGCCTCCTCCACCACGGGAGAGTATTTGACCTACTATACCATGCTGGTCAGACATGTTGGTATAGGGTTTAGTAAGGTGGGTATAGTAAGGTCAATTTTCCAACATCTTGGGAAACGACAAGGATCCATCTATTGGATCCATCTATTAAATATTTACGATTTGTATCTTTGCGGATGTAATGAGCTTCCACAGGTGAAAAAGCTTCAATGATTTTTTTAATTTTTATGACCGAGATTGATAAATAATAAGGTTATTTTTTTATCATTTCATCAAAAAAGTTAAAATACCTAAAAATGTTAGTTGGCTCACTATACTTAGGAGTCATCGGTATGATTACTCGATTAAGTGCTTCACATGTGCCAGTACAGTAGTTAAATGACAATTAATTAATAATTCCTGTTAAAAGAAAATGTGATACTTTTTTTATTATTATTTTAGTTTGCGTCGGGCGTTATTCAAAATTTTCAATTTATTTTAGTATTTTTTATAACGGAGAGCTCTAAGCTAAGATACTAATCTGCAACCTTTTGATAGATCACAGATTTTATCTGCATCCTTACTAATATTATAAATGCGAAAGTAAGGATGTTTGGTTTCACGCTTAAACCACAGAACCAATTTCAAAAATTCTTTCACCAATGGAAAGCTATATCAGGGAGTAACATAGGCTATATTTTATCTCGGTATTCCCACGGGAACGGGAACTACGCTGCGAGTAAGGCGACTGAAACAGAAGCGAAGCGAGGGCGGGCTGCTAGTATAATATACATTAGTCGTGTTTAAGACGCTCCCAGTAGGTTGACCGACGACCTGCTGAAAGTTGCTTGACGTTATTGAATGTAAGCGGCACAGGATCGCACTTTGTGGTGAAACATGGGGGAAGCCTACGGCCAGCAGTGGAAGAATCATGATTATGATTGCAAAAGCTACTGCGCTAGTAAGTTCGATTCCTATGCAGAACAAAACTATATTAAATTATTGCTATGAGCCTGGGTAGCCCCCGCAATAGAAGGGTTATTTTCTCAGTGCTGTTTTTTTTACAACACCCAGCACCAAGGAACTAATTCTTTTGTTGCGGGGGACTTTACAAACATATAATTAACGAACACAAATTACATCCAGACGCAGAACAACAATTTGTTGATCGCACAAAGTATGGTCCTGTATGGGATTTGAACTCATGACACTGGCACGATAGGTTGGTATCTTAACCACTACGCCATCTGTACTGTCTTAAAAAAAATATATTCCGCGTCAAAAGCAAATAATTAATTCAATAAGTATTTACAAATAGAACAAAATAGTTTAGTATAGACAAAAAGTAAGTTGATATGAAGATTTATCGGCAATTACATAAAAAGCCTAACGTAAACATTACCTATGACTACGAAACTTAACGCTTGGTACAGCAGAAAAGTTGTGACAAACAACTAAACTTAATTCTTATTTATTTAGGACGGGTATACTTACCGATGATGAAAAAAAAAAAAAACTAGACAGGGTGTGTTATAAAGACATACGATAAACGTTTTCTTTTACGGGGAACAGTTTAATTATTTATCAATTACCCTTTTCATATGGTGACGGAGTAAGAAAACAATTCACCATCTGTGCCGGTGAGTTTCGTAAAAAACGATTAAGGGATATAATATGTGTATAACAATATATAAGCTGTGATGATGATTCCCTTTTGAATACATAGCGTTTAGAATTATAACGTACAGAAGGATAGTGTTCATACTTCGAACGTTCGAAACATGAATCTAAAAATACTACATGCGCGCAGATGATTACATACGTACACACGCACACCACTATACAAATTATGAAATCAAATTAGGTTTTTAATTAACATAAATCGTCGAAATACTTTTAAAAGTAATGTTAATATGCTTTTTATATTTTTCAAATGTGTTGTGACACCATTTGAATGCACAAACCGTCATAATTACCTATTTATTTTTTAAGAGTTGCGTACGTACGTGCAGTATAGTGAACTTGTATATTACGGAACGGTTCCGGCGTAAGCTCCATTAGGCTCCAATTGAAATGCTTCACTTTTTGTGCGCGAACTTACCTTCTATACGTTATTATTCTAAGACATAACGTTTATTATACTTTTCATTATCATCGTCATCATCTCAGACTACTTAAGTACTACTGTCGAGTCGAGCCTCTTTCACAATGGGCGGGTAATTGATGTACTACACCACGCTGGACAAGCAGATGGTAGTATAATATTAGTAGGACCACACGGTTGATAGTTGTCTGTCTACAGTAGGGATGTAAAAATTATCGATTTTTACAAAAATCGATTATTAATCGATTATTTTTTTTGTAATAACCGATTTTTATAATCGATTGTGAAAGTGAGAAAAATCGATTATTAATCAATTTTTACTATTCGAAATTAAGCGATTATTCAGGACTAGAATGCCTTAAAAAAAAAAGTCATCACTGTTTTCATACTATATTACAAAATAAAGCTCACATTTCCTAAAAAAATGGTCATCACAATCCTGTTGGCAGAAAAAATCGATTATTTTATAATCGATTTATTTTAACGAACAAAAAATCGATTATTTAAAAATCGATTATTTTCCCTCCAGGTCATATCCCTAGTCTACAGTCGCGGGCCGGTCCGTCTGGGGTAGTACCACACTGAGCAGAAAATCAACGTCCGAGTTGTAGTTATTTGTTACTGCGCTTCGTTCGGTGAACGAGAGCTGGAAGCCCAACTTTCTGAGGGTATTTGCATGTGGTGGATTATAGTGATGCCTTTAGTAACACCGAACTTCATTGCATGCATTCACACTTCATTCAATTTCTTCGCGGTAGGCAGCGGCCTAGCAAAGGTCCATGAGCGGCAGCAACACTTACCATCAAGTGAACTGTTTGCTCGTTTGCTACCGTACGCAATAAAAAAAAGGTGGACATAGAGTTTTGTTTTGAGTTTTCTTTCTCATCTATGTAAGACTAGCAACCCGCCCTCGCTTCGCTTCGGTTTCAGTCACCTTACCCACGGCATAGTTCTCGTTCCCGTAGGAATACCGGGATAAAATGTAGCCTATGTTACTCCCTGATATTATAGCTTGCCATTGGTGAAAGAATTATTGAAATCGGTTCGGTGGTTTAAGCGTGAAAGCGTAACAAACAAACAACCATCCTTACTTTCGCATTTATAATATTAAGTAAGGATGTTATCTTCTTATTCTAATCTCTTAGTTGTTTTTTACGACACTCACCGGCGAAAAAGGCGATGGATTATATTTATACTCTTTTTTTGTGGTAGGCTATGGTACATACCCCGTTCAATCTGTCCGAAACGACGGCTGAGCGACGTGCGACCCTATAACCTACCGTAGCCTCTCCCCATCGCCATTGGCCCGATCACTGGTATCGATTCCTTGACACCGATTTCTTCTATGGCCGACTCATATTCTATACACTCTTAACTCTTAACATAATAACGTATAAAAGGATAGTGTCAGTATTTCGAACATAAATCTAAAAATATTAATGGCGCTTAGACGATAACACACGTACACACGCACACCACTATACAAATTATGAAATCAAATTTTGTTTTTATTAACATAAATCGTCCAAATGCTTTTAAAAGTAATGTTAAAAATCTTTTTAAGTTTTTCAAATGTGTTATGACACCATTTGAATGCACAAACCGTCATAATTAGCTATTTATATTTTAAGAGTTGCATATGTACGTGCAGTACAGTGAGTTGTACATTACGGGATAGTTCCGGCGTAAGCTCCATTAGGCTCCAATTGAAATGTTTCACTTTTTGTGCACGAACTTACCTTCTATACGTTATTATTCTAAGTATACATTATTAAAAATTATGAAATCTTTATTATAAAAGTAGTTACAAAACAAACAGTCATTATCATCATCATCTCAGCCTACTTGATTCCCATGGTTGAACACGAGCCTGCTCCAGAATGGGAGGGAAATTGACCTACTATCTACTAGATTTTATCTAAAAGGTTATTATAAAATCTCAGATTATCTTGATGATAACTCGGACTGGCAATGAGCAGCTCCTCATACAGGAATAGCCTCATTATTACAATGATAGAAATTACGCACATGTTTATTATTTTTTTATTGTTGCTACTATAATTGTAAAGTGTAGTGTGTTTTGCCAAACGATTTTTTTTATTGGATCTGTGTTTTATGTTTGTGGCAAATGGTATTGGTCATGCTCACTGAAGGGTCTGCTAGCGGTAGCTATGAGGAGCGGGTCACTCCCTTCCCTCCATTATGGTTGAGGGGAGTGATGGCTGCTCTAGTAGTTAACTCGTGATCGGGTGCCGCTTGCGGGATCTGGTGCAACCATAATTTTTTTATTACATTTGTGATTATTATTATATTTGTGAACTATATTATATAATATTTCGAATGGCATTACACTGGAACTATTAATAAGCATGTTGTAAGATGTAATTTTATTTAAAAGAAATTAAAAAAAAAAGAAATAGACAATCCCGCTGAGTTTCTTGCCGGATCTTCTCAGTGCGGTCGCGTTCCGATCCGGCGGTAATTATAACTTTAAGAAAATTGTAAAAAAAAATGACAATATGTAAGTGCCCCCGCGGGGTTTATACATAATAAATGATTTGAATTTGAACTACACCACCCTGGACAAACAGGTGGACATAGGGTTTTATTTTGAGTTTTCCCTTCTCTTGAATACATGTTATCTGTACTCCCTTAGTAGTCTCTTATGACACTCACGGTTAAGAATGAGATTATATTCTATACACAACTAAAAATGACGCAAGCTGTTATTATAGAAGCAGTTACAAAAGTATAAAAATTATAAAATACTAGCTTTTGCCCGCGGCTTCGCCCGCGTAAAAATTTACTTGCATATTGAACTATTATCGCAAAGAATATTATCGGCATAAAGAGTATTACATTTCTTAATTTAAGAAATACTCTATCTACGTGTCAATTTTCATCCAAATCTCCTCAACAGTTTAAGCGTGATTGAGTAACAAACATCCAAATATCTTCACAAACTTTCACATTTGAATATTACTTCCAGCCTTATAGTTCAGATTGCCGTGCAAATACGATGATAAATATGCCTTTCTTTAGTCTCTGATAACGTACTTTTCCATAGGTGAAAAAAAAAATTATATCAATCAAACACCCGCAGTTTCATTCACGTAGAAATTCCCATGCTAATACCGAGATAAAAAATGCCTATGTTACTCGCTGATATTATAAATTTACACACATACCAAAAAAAAAAAAATAATATAAATCCCAGAAATATCAGAGATATAAATTGCCTATGTTACTCGCTGACAACATAGGTAGCTTTCCATTGGTGAAAGAATTTTAAAAATTGCTCGACATCCCCCGGTATAGTTCTCGTTCCTGGGCAAATACCGGAATGAAAATAGCCTTTCACTGATAATATAGCTTTTCATTAGTGAATTAATTTTTAAAACCATTAAATTCCCGTGATTTCATCGACATTGTACCCGATCCCGTAGGAATATCTGGATAAAAATAGCTTAAATATGTTACTCGCTTAAAAATAGCTTTCCATTAGTGAAATAATTTTAAAATCGACTTAATTCAGCCACACCGGGATAAAATATAACCTGGGATAAAATATAGTCTAAGTTATTCCTTATGTACAACTGGTAGACCTGATGGTAAAATATAATCAATATCGGTCCAGCCATTTTGAAGATTACCTGTAACGAATAGACAGACAGACAAAAACATTTGGACCGTATTGTGTGAGCATAAATAAAACCTATTATTTTGATAGACAAACAGACGCTTCAAATTTATTTATTTGTAGAGATAGAAAATTGGAATAATATCTTGATTGTAACTTACTGTCTGGTAGCTGCTAGAAATATTACCACGCTTTCATTGTTCGTGGGTATCGCAAAATACTACTAAGACAAAGATTTACATCGACCTGGACCGGTGATGCCGTCGGGCCAACAATGTCGTGCGCCAGGTCATAAAATGTTGCTAGAACCTTTGCAATATATCTACGATGGCAGAAGAGTACCTACATATCGCGTCGATCCAAAGTAATTAGGATAAGAGCAAGATAATGATGATATATCATTGGCTGGGTGTCTTATGTGTTTTATCCTTTTGGGGCAGCCCAAAATTGTTTCTTGGTGAGTGCTTACCCCAAATAACCGATCGGTATACAAAATTTCACATTCTTAGGCCCGATATCATTGGCTATACACTTTCACCCTCTTAGGGGTTGAATTTCCAAAAATTCTTTGTTAGAGCTCGCTTATCCTTGCCAAAAATTGTTTCATAGTGCTTGGTAAGTGAGCACTAAGAAAATCTGGGGGTAATCCAAGAAAGCCGACCGTGTATTAAAATGATCCTTCCTAGGCTCAGTGATTTCAGTTAAACACTTTTCACCCCCTTAGGGCTAAAATTGCAAAAATCTCTTTCCCCAAGAAAGGAAACTATACAAAATTCCATGTTTCTAGGTGATTTCGGCTATATATTTTGCACCCCTTTAGGAGTTGATTTTAATAAAATAATTTCTTAGAGCTCACTTACAACAAAAGAAAGAGAATTGCATAGAAAGTTTTACGTTCCTAGCTCCAAGAGTTTCATCTATACGCTTTTCACCCACTTAAGGGAGTGATTTTCCAAAAATCCTTTGCTAGTGCTCGTGTACCCCAAGAAATAAGACGACGTAAAAAGAAAATACTTTCCCCTATTTCAACCCCTTATACCTATTTTTTCGCGATATAAAGGAGCCTTATATCCTTTCTCAAGCTTTAGTTCATCTCTGTACCAAATTTCATCAAAATCGGTTAAGTGGTTTCGACGTGAAAGGCTATATGCTTTTCAAACCCCTTTTTTTTGGGTTGGGCTGCGGTTGGCGCGCTCCTCGCACCACTCCGTCCGGGCACCCCAAGAAATACGATGGTGTAAAAAAAAATACGTTTCCAGGCCCAGTGGTTTCGGCTGTATGCTTTTTGGTATTTTAGGGTTTGAATTTCATACCCATGTAAATGGAATTTCCAAAACGCTTGAGCGAATATTTATTTATTTATTATTAGGTGCCTCAATACAAAGATTCGTGGTTCGATCATCGAAAATGACGAATTTCCATACAAAATGTCATACCCTATTTCAACCCCTTATACCCATTTTTTTGCGACAAAAAGTAGCCTATATCCTTTCTCAAGCTTTAGTCCATCTCTGTACCAAATTTCATCAAAATCGGTTTAGACGTGAAAGACTATATGTTTTTCACCCCCTTAAGGGGGTGAATGCCCAAAAATCCTTTGCTAGTGCTCCCCAAGAAATACGATGGTGTAAAAAAAAATACGTTTCTAGGCCCAGTGGTTTCGGCTGTATGCTTTTTGGTATTTTAGGGGTTGAATTTCATCCCCATGTAAATGAAATTTCCAAAACGCTTGAACAAATATTTATTTATTTATTATTAGGTGTCTTAATACAAAGATTCGTGGTTCTATCATCGAAAATGACGAATTTCCATACAAAATATCATCCCCTATTTCAACCCCTTACACCCATTTTTTCGCAATAAAAAGTAGCCTATATCCTTTTTCAAACTTTAGTCCATCTCTGTACCAAATTTCACCAAAATCGGTTTAGACACGGAAGACTATATGTTTTTCACCCCCTTAAGGGGGTGAATTTCCAAAAATCCTTTGCTAGTGCTCGTGCACCCCAAGAAATACGATGGTGTAAAAAAAATACGTTTCTAGGTCCAGTGGTTTCGGCTGTTTGCTTTTTGGTATTTTAGGGGTTGAATTTCATCCCCATGTAAATGGAATTTCCAAAACGCTTGAGCGAGTATTTATTATTAGGTGCCTCAATACAAAGATTCGTGGTTCGATCATCGAAAATGACGAATTTCCATACAAAATGTCATCCCCTATTTCAACCCCTTATACACATTTTTTTGCGATAAAAAGTAGTCTATATCCTTTCTCAAGCTTTAGTCCATCTCTGTACCGAATTTCATCAAAATCGGTTTAGACGTGAAAGACTATATGTTTTTCACCCCCTTAAGGGGGTGAATTTCCAAAAATCCTTTGCTAGTGCTCGTGCACCCCAAGAAATACGATGCTGTAAAAAAAATACGTTTCTAGGCCCAGTGGTTTCGGCTGTATGCTTTTTGGTATTTTAGGGGTTGAATTTCATCCCCATGTAAATGAAATTTCCAAAACGCTTGAATAAATATTTATTTATTTATTATTAGGTGTCTTAATACAAAGATTCGTGGTTCTATCATCGAAAATGACGAATTTCCATACAAAATGTCATCCCCTATTTCAACCCCTTATACCCATTTTTTCGCGATAAAAAGTAGCCTATGTCCTTTCTCAAGCTTTAGTCCATCTCTGTACCAAATTTCATCAAAATCGGTCCAGTGGTTTAGACGTGAAAGCGTAGCAGACAGACAGACAGACAGACAGACAGACAGACAGACAGACAGACAGACAGAGTTACTTTCGCATTTATAATATTAGTAAGGATTTAAAAGTCAACATTCAACTCACATGTAAAACAGTATAAGTAAGCGATAAGCATTCTCACGTAATTGCCTAAATTAAGCCGACGCCGCGACGGGTGGGACGTGTTCTGTTCGGAATTTAATTTAAATGTTGGCGCGTTAAAAATTGGCGGCAAACGTTGTTACCTGTCGTGCACGTCGCTTGACGCGCGTCGCTCTGACGTGACGTCAAGTTGCGTTTGTAAAATTATATACAATGGAGTTTGTTTTTGAAAATTGTTGTTTTATTTTGGTATAATAATTATGTAAAAAAATAATAGTAGTAATTGATGTAAAGTGAATTTTTGTGTGGTGATGGAGTAAGAATACAATTCACCACCTCCTTTCTTGTGGATGTCATTAAAGACTTATAAGTGATTGTAATACGTATACAACATCTATGCAAGAAAAAGAATCTTCAAAATAAAACTCTATACCAATTCATCAGATCAGGGTATATATAGATGCTTTTTAAAACTCGCTAAACTAAGACAATATTTCATCATAATGTCAACATAAAAATATCTCAATCTATAAAACGTGACTATTTATTGATGTGAAACATCTATAGGCGAGAGTGACCGTGATCGTCGCGTGGCGTTTAACGCCACGCCTCGCGGTCCCCTATTAATTAATTTTTTTTTTTTTTTTGTGACTTAGTTGTTAGCCTCAGATGGCTGTGACAACTTTACCCGGACTGGTGGGTGAGCGCTGAGGGCTCTCAACCCGCTTAAAGTTAAGCGACCCATCCCGAGGGCACCCCCTGTGGGGTACGGACCTCGGCTCGGGCGGTCGCTGGCAAAGTGGGCACTCCCGCGTTTATGATTTTAACGCGACACGTCCTTCCCCGTCGGCGGGGGCGGTAACGTGGATATTTAATTTGTTTTTAACATCCGCTTGCCTATTTCTCGCTAATTTAGAGGTGTAACTTATAGAAAAGTGTTTTTCAAACACCAGTTAGCAAATAATTATTATTTTAGATATTCTACTATATAGTGTTTTACAGTGACAGTGCATGTTTTACCGGTGTTTTGTATTTGAAATATCACTGCTGTTATCGTTGTTTTCTCTTAATAAGGTACTAAATACTGCTTATAAGGTAACTGTTATATATTATTAACTATAAGATTTTTGACAAACATATATTTGTACCTTTAATTTTCTGTTTCTGCTACCTACATTTTTCCTTTGCTTCTAACGTAATTTTATATTTTTCTATTGTAAAATGTTGACTCGCAAGGCCCTTGCTCGTCAAGAAGAAACTAAACTCCATTTGGCCTTGGGTGAATTGAAGGTTGCGAAGGAGATGTGTAGTGCATTGAGTAGGGAAAGAGATGACAGCGAAAGGGAGCTGTTAGACTTACTCAATTCAAATAAAAATTTAAAACTAGAAATGGCACAACTTAATGCAGAACTCAGTGAGGCTGTACAGGTTCGGGATAGCCTCCAAATTATTGTAAATGGATTTCAAGAGTGTAGTCTTGAATATGTAAATAATTTGAATCGCATAAATACACTGGAACATGAGCTACAAGAAGCTCACAATCAAATATCTGAAATGGAAAATTCTAAATATAATGTGACAGCCTCGCTGAATCAAAGCTTATTTGATGAACTTGTCGATAGTGCCCCAAACTTAGTTTCTATTGCACCTGAGAATTCCTCTATGTCACATGACACAATTAATGAACTATTACCACCTTGTAATGAGGAGATGCCCAGGTGCAGTAGGAATAATACATGTAAAAAATATAAAATCTTTAAAAAGTTTGTTAACATAAACAAATATATTAAAAAAACTAAGAAACTTGTTAATAACCATAGATGTTTTATTAAAACTGTAAAATCTAAAAGGGAACGCTTACAGCTGATAGATAAGCTTGATTTTTATGTTAGTATGTTAGAAAATAAAACTAGAGAGCATAATGTAGATATTCATGACTTCCAATTAAAAATTGACTCTCTTCAAGATAAATTGGCAGATTTGACTATTAAGTACTCCAATTCAGAAAAACTGATAGCGGAGTATTCATCAGCAATTAATAAAATAACACTGGATAAATCTATTCAGTGCACTAAACAGTTTGATACCAATAACTACTCATCTGTAGAGTGTTCTCAGTTTTCCATCTCCCAGACTAAGCAATCTAATGTAAGCTTAGAAAATACTCCATTTTCTACTAACAGTTCCTTCTTAACAACTGTTGATGTAGTCTCAACTCTATCCACAGCTAAGTCATTTTTAAGTATTAAAAATGAAATTGTTATGTTTAGTGATGAAATTGGCAAGAATATGGGTGTCCTGCTGTCAGATAAAGGGCATTCAATTGTCAATTATTGCTCACCGGGTTTGTCATACCATGATATAATGGAAAAAATCTTTAATTATAAGTTTAAGCCTAGTACTACACTACTAGTCTTTATTGGCAATATGCGAAGTGTGAGCAAAAAGCAATTGCTAAAATATAATGACAAACTTTATAGATTAAATGTAGATAAAATTGTGTTGTTCACATTTCCTTATCGCACGTGTTTGACACAGATGGAAAATGAATCCATCTATAATTTAAATTTGACATTACATAATACTACTAATTATTGTACTGACAACAAAATGCATGTAATTGACATTAACAATTTTGTTAAAAAAAAATGTTTTTGACAAAAGATGGTTCTTATCTTTCAAAATTTTACAAAAAATTGATAGCTGATTCGCTATCTTATTATTTATTTACATCAGCCAAGAACTTGGCTACCAAAACTGCTTTTATTGAGCAATGTAATAACATATCCACTATTGTAAATAGTGATATTAATTCAAAAACTAATTTAAATTAGCTATTAAGACAATAGAGAACCCCTCTTGCCTTAGCATTTTAAGCACTAATAATAATAATAAATCAATCAACCTGGTACATCAAAATATTCAGGGTATGTTAGGTAAAGATTTGGAAATTGAATTATTTTTGAATGATTATCAAATAGACATTTTATGTATTACTGAACACTGGCTCAAAGGTAATCAACTAATGTTCAATTTTCCTAATCACCAGGTTGTTAGCTCGTTCAATAGAGTCAATAGGATACGAGGCGGCTCATTGATAATTTTAAATAAGATGGTTAAATTTAAAGAAAGAAATGATATTGTGAGACTCTCTATTGAACGTGTTATAGAAATTGCTTGTATTGAGTCGGAGCAGTTCATAATTGTATGCGTATACAGACCTCCATGTTCACCATATGATAATTTTGAAAGATATATAGAGGATATTTTGTTCAAAATCTCTACCTCTAATAAAACAGTTATTATCTGTGGCGATTTTAATATTAATTTATTAGACCACAACAACATCACACAAAAATTTATAACTCTTATGAAATCATATGATTTATATAATGTCTTCTTGGAGCCTACTAGGATAACGTCTGGGAGTGCAACTTGTATTGATAATGTATTTACAACTGTTAAACCCATTGCTCACTCTATTCTGAGTGCTCTAGAATCGGATCATTGTGGTCAATTTGTTGTATTTCCTAGAACTAGTAGGGTTCAACGAGAAAGTATTAGCTTTGTTCCCATGACTGCTAGCCGCTTAGAGCAGTTTAAAGATGAACTGAGTATGAAGGTACCGCTGTTGCCTATTCATGACAGTCCTAATGAGCTATATACATCTTTATTTCACACAATTAATACCGAATTTAGTAAAATTTTTAAACCAAAAACATTAACATTTGGAGTGCCTGCTGGTTTTAGTGAATGGGCTACTTGTGGTATCTACAAGAGTAGAAGAAGGTTATATGATCTTTACAGTGAAAAATCTTATAACCATAACCCAGTATTTTTAGAGTATGTTAAAAATTATACAAAAATTTTCAAACGTGCCTGTTCTTGTGCTAAATCCATTTATTTAAGGAGGAAAATTAAAGGATCTAGTGATATAATTAAAATGACTTGGACAGTGATTAATAGTGAAACCGGTAGGAACACTGTGCGGAAGAAGGACTTTAATTTAAAGATTGGTGATAAAAATGTGTGGTGATAAACATGAATTTGAAAACTATTTTACAAATGTGCCTGTATTAACAACAAAATCCTTAGCGTCGTGCCCTATTTTGGCTGAATTGCTCCTTAAACAAAGCATTGTAAAATGTGACACTTCCTTTGAATTTTCAGATGTGGGTGTGGATGATATTTTAAAGTCTTTTAAAAATCTTAATATTAAGAAAACAGCAGATTTATGGGGTTTATCAGTAAAGACTATTGATTTTATAATACCTGTTATTGCTCCCCACCTGGCATTTGTATTTAATGGTTGTGTTGCTCAGGGTGTGTTTCCTGATCTCATGAAAATTAGTAGAGTAATTCCTTTATTTAAATCTGGTAGTATGTCAGATATTAATAATTTTCGTCCTATTTCCATACTACCAACACTCAGTAAAGTATTCGAAAAAATTATGCTTAATCAGATGTTGATTCATTTTAAGAGACATGGTATTTTTCACAAAAATCAATTTGGCTTTACTAAGAATTGCTCTACTACTGATGCGGGCGTAGAGTTATTGAAAAATATTTTTGCAGCCTGGGAGGAATCACATGAGGCCTTAGGTGTTTTCTGTGATTTATCCAAGGCATTTGATTGTGTACAACATGAAACACTCATCAGAAAACTATACCACTATGGGATCAGGAATAACGCTCTTGAACTTGTAACTTCTTATTTAAGCAACAGAATCCAGAGGGTTGATGTTAATGGTGCACGATCATCTGGTTCTATTATAAAAATGGGCGTTCCACAAGGGTCCATTCTGGGGCCATTTCTGTTTCTTGTATATATTAATGACCTACCCTACCATATAGGGGACAATCTGGACATTGTGTTGTTTGCAGATGACACTTCTTTGTTATTTAAAATTAAAAGACAAATGTTGAATTATGACGATGTGAACAATGCACTGTCTAACGTTGTTCATTGGTTTAACACTAATAATTTGGTTCTCAATGAGAAAAAAACTAAATGTATCGAATTTACTACTCCTAATGTGAGGCAAGTGGAAACCAATGTCCAAATGAATGGTGTGGCTCTAGACCTTGTGGAGTCAACAGTCTTTTTAGGTATCACCATAGATGCTAAACTTCAGTGGGGACCTCATATTGAAAAGTTGTCGAGTAGGCTTAGCTCAGCGGCTTATGCAGTAAAAAAAATAAGAATGTTAACAGATACTGAAACAGCTAGGAATGGTTTATTTCGCTTATTTCCATAGTCTTATGTCTTACGGTATATTACTGTGGGGATGCTCCGCGGACTTTAATAGAATATTTGTTCTCCAAAAAAGGGCTGTCCGTGCAATTTATAATCTAGGCCCAAGAATCTCACTTCGGGAGAAATTTAAAGAAATAAATATTCTAACTGCTGTATCACAATATATATACGAAAATATATTATATGTCAAAAAAAATATCGCTAACTTTAAGAGATATTGTGACATTCATGAAATGAATACTCGTAATAAGGACAGATTAGTTGTACACACTACTCGTCTCCAAAAAGTTAACAAATCATTCATGGGGCAATGTATACGCTTTTACAATAGATTACCTAAAGATATCCGAGACCTGCCTATGAAAAAGTTTAAAAAAGCCATCAAGAATAGACTTTGTAAAAAAGCTTATTATAAAATCTCGGATTATGTAGATGATAATACAGATTGGTTGTGAGCAGCTCCTCATTCAGCAATTTCCTTGTTATTTTAAATATACTGTTTGTAAATGTACTTTTAACTTTTATTGTAAAGTGTAGCGTGTTTTGCCTAACGAATTTTTGTATTTTCAGCGTTTGTAACATATTGTGGTGTTGGTCATGCTCACATAAGGATCTACTTGCGGTAGCTGCGTGGAGCGGGTCTCTCCCTTCCCTCCATAGTGGTTGAGGGGAGTGATGGCTGCTCTAGTAGTTAACTCGTGATCGGGTGCCGCTTGTGGGATCTGGTCCAGCCATAATCGTTTAAATTATATTAAGTGTCTTGCGGTTCGAAGGGCATCACACTGGAGCTTGTTCTTACAAAACATGTACACAATTGTATAACTAGTAAGAAGAAAAAAAAAATTAAAAATAATGACAAGCCCGCTGAGTTTCTTGCCGGATCTTCTCAGTAGCGGTCGCGTTCCGATCCGGTGGTAGTATATTTTTTTTGGAAATTGTAAACCTGACAATATGTAAGTGCCCTCTCAGGGTTTATGCATAATAAAATAATTTGAATTTGAATTTGACTACTATTTGTCAAGGCCGCGCGGGCTGTGTATGCCTCAGTCTGGGCGAGCGTTATAGTGTCGTCGGGTTCGTCGAGTATTAGTCGCGGTTGTTTAATCGCGGACATTTTAGAGGGGATGTAAGAAGCCGCCCTTACCACTAATGGGTTCGGGTGTGTCGCGGCAGAGTCGAAGTAGCGGCGGGAGCACTGTTTCATGTATTGCCTGATGGTCGGCAAGCCAAGATCTATGTGAAGATCCACATTGCGCATGTACCACGGTGCTCCCGTCGCTCGGCGCATGAACCTATTCTGTAATGCCTGTAGCCGATGTAGCCTGCGTGGCTTCGCTTGTGTAAACACTACACTTGCATACGTCATGATAGGACGTATACAAGCGGTGTATAATCTAACTTTATTACGGAGAGATAGCTTAGACTTTGCGTGTACTAAGCTGTGTAACCATCCTAGCACTAGGGCTGCGCGCGCG
Organism: Lymantria dispar; assembly: GCA_032191425.1. Taxonomy (NCBI): domain Eukaryota; kingdom Metazoa; phylum Arthropoda; class Insecta; order Lepidoptera; family Erebidae; genus Lymantria; species Lymantria dispar. The sequence continues at coordinate 35,651,247 of CM063448.1, forward strand.
CGGACTCGCCCTATGTGAGGACCGAAGGTCAGTCGTCTGTCCAAGGTCACACCCAGATATTTGACCTCCCTTGTCCAGGGGATGGGTTGGTCGAACATCTTTATCTGTGGATATTCAGCCATTGGGTAGCGGCGATCTATCCCCTTATGAAATATGATCGCCTGGCTTTTGGTGGGGTTTATACCGATTCTCCATTTCCTAGTCCATTTGGCTAGGCCGGTAGCCGCAGTTTGGAGAACGGTTGTCACTGTTGAGGGAGATCGACCTGCATAGAAGATGGCAGTGTCGTCAGCGAATAATGCTGTTTGTATTCTACTATGTTGGGGTATGTCGCTGGTGAACAGCGAGAAGAGAATTGGAGAGAGCACCGATCCCTGGGGGACGCCGGCTTCTAGTTTGTGCGGTGCTGATAAAGTACCTTCCACTCTGTAGCGAAAGCTACGCTCGAGTAGGAAGTCTCTAACTATCATAACTAAATAGTGGGGGATTTTGAGCTTTATTAACTTCTAGAGAGCCTCGGTTCCTTCAGAGCCTAAGTATGGACACGTACACACCAGGCAGAGTCAAAACAAGATCACTCCGCGTAGGGTTTTTCAACGCGAACGGTCTCGCTCGCCAGAGAGACGAAATAGGTACATTCCTACAAGACCAGCAGCTTGACCTTTTACTAGTCCAAGAGACTTTTCTTAAACCCTACTCAAGAGACCCTAAAATTGCAAACTACAATTTAGTGCGCAACGATAGGGTCGGTTCTCCCCTAGGTGGGACTCTCATATATTACAAAAGGTCACTGCACTGCACACCCCTAGATCCCCCCGCCATGACGTACATTGAAGCCTCGGTCTGTCGGCTGGCCCTCACCGGTCACGAGCCACTGATCATAGCATCAGTATACCTTTCCCCTCCTAATGGGGACACACCAAAAGAGTTGCTTGAGAGTGATCTCCAAGCTCTCTTAAAACTCGGCGACGCCGTCATTATCGCAGGCGATTTAAACGCCAAAAGTAAGTCGTGGAATAGCCACACCAACAACCGCAGGGGACTGGCACTCGAGACTTACGCAGATCGGCTCGGGTTCGACATCATAGCCCCAATGGAGCCGACTCACTTCCCTCACACAGTCGAGCACAGGCCCGACGTATTAGATATAGCCCTATTAAAGAACATAAACCTCCGTTTATGTCTAATAGAGGTAATTCACGAGCTTAACTCGGATCACCGCCCGGTGGTCATTGACTTCGCCCCCCGATACGGCCCCTCAGGCCTCACCCCCCCCCCACTGAGAAAGTGTGCACAGACTGGGAGCGACTGAAGGCTAAACTCCAGTCTCCCTCCTCGTCGGCTCATCTTGACAGTATATGTAATACATTGAACAATAAAGAGGACATCGAATCCGCGATCGACGCCCTCACCGGTCACGTACAATCGTTAGTTAACGATTGTTCACGGAGGGTGCCCGACACGAGCAATCGTAGAAGGTGCTTACCCGCTAACGTCCGCGACCTACTGAGGCGTAAGAACGCAGCCATAAGAGCCTACGACCGCTTCCCCTGCGAAGATAACCGCTATCATATGCGGTCACTGCAGAGGGCGGTTAAAACGGCTATAAATGAGTTTAGACAAAACGAATGGGACGCCACCTTAAGCGAACTGGAGCCTTCGCACCAGGCTTACTGGCGGCTTGCCCGTTCTTTCAAAAAGGATACGGTGTCCACCATGCCACCCTTAAACCGCCCCAATCAACCGCCGGCGTTCGATGACGATGAAAAGTCTGAATGTCTGGCGGCCGACCTTGAGCAGCAATGTACGTCGAGTACACAACACACAGACGCGCGACACACCGACACCGTTAACAGCGAAGTGGAACGATGTACATCGCGTACGCGTACCGCAGACGCTGAGCCACAAGAGCCTATACCAACAGCGACAGTGGAGGAGGTTCAGTCGATAGTTAGAGGTCTCCACCCTAGGAAATCCCCCGGTTCGGACGGTATTTCTAATAGAGTTATTAAACTCTTCTCTCATTCACTATTATTAATATTAACAGCAATTATTAACGCCGCATTAGTCAATTACATATTTCCTAAACAATGGAAAAAAGCCGTGGTAATAGGTATACCTAAACCCGGCAAGCGACGTACCGAACCGTCATCATATCGCCCGATTAGTTTACTCAACAGTTTAGGTAAAATATATGAGCGCGTACTACTTAGTAGGCTAAGAAAGTACGCTGAGGAAAACAACCTCATCCCGCCGATTCAGTTCGGCTTACGCACGCAACACTCTTGCGTTCAGCAAGTACATCGAATAGTCGAGTATACAAGTTTTAAACTGCAACGCGGTTTATATACGGGTATGCTTCTATTTGATGTAGAAAAAGCGTTTGACAAAGTCTGGCATAACGGCCTTATTTTCAAATATTAAATAAATATTTGGATGCATATACCTACATTTTTGTAACGAAACCATAGTGCGATTTAAAATTATGTACAACGCCATCTAGTGAACTTATAGTAAATTGTTACTTATAATGTATGTTAATGAAAATAAATGTTTATTGAATAAAAATCATCATTTTTTGGAAAAAAATCGCGATATTTTATTAATACTTTATGCCTTAGTTTTATCGTATTAGTTCCTGTCGTAATCTAATGTTCTTTTATGCATATATACTTGTTTTATAAATTAATGTAAAATTCTCTAACTTAGTAATATAAATATACCAGTATATATGGTATTTAGTTTACTTTCAGCTACGAAACCCGTTTTTTTTATAGGCTTTTATTAGTTTCAGGTGTATATATATTTATTTCTTTGTATATTACCGACTTCATAGGAATTGGATTTTGACTCACTTTAAACAGTCAAATTTCATTTAAAAGTTGAAAATTTAAGGAGGACCAATGACGTTAAAATTATTTAGATAGCTTGTCTTATTATCATTACAGGATTAAAAATTTCTTTATTAAATATATTGAAGCTGAGAGTTGGTCGTTAGCTCGATAAATGCCGCGATTTCTGTTTCCTAAATCACACTCTTGGTGCGGAAAGAATGTCTGTGAACGGATAAAAGCATTTCATTTTTTATAGGCTTTTATTAGTTTGAGCTGTATATTTATTTGTTTGTATGTCACCAATTCCTTAAGAATTGGATTTTGACTCACTTTAAACAGCTTGTCTTATTATCATTACAGGATTAGAGAGTTCTTTATAAAATATATTGTAGCTTAGAGTTGGTCGTTTGCTCGATAGATGTCGCTATTTCTGGTTTATAAATCGCAAATTATTTCAAGCTACGTTTTAGAAGGTTCATTTCGTTTGTACTAAATGACGTTACCATAAATATGAGTCGTAAAGTCAATTTTAAAATGGATAATTTATTCAATACGACACCTACCAAAAAGTACTTATTGACTAAAATATCGAAATCCAAATGTATCGGTATCGAAAGAAAAGTACTCGATACCTAAAGATAAAGTAAATAAAAGTACTCGATACTTTAAACAGTATGTTACTTATCTTTTGATACTATTCATGAGTTCAGTATCGATACTTTATATTCGATACCGTGTCTCTACTCGTACAAAATAGTTTCAATGTTTCACATCTGTCAGGCGTCCTGAGCGACGGCTCACTTTTTTTTATTTAAAATGAATGTAATTATATAGATAGTGTAGCATTGTATTTTTATTTCGTCACTCCACGTGGAATAATAATTACTCACACAATCTACCATAATGAAATTTTAACACCTACCAAGATTTTGTAAATTCCTCTTTCAAAGTTCAGTCGATTAAAAGTAAACGTGTACCCTTCCTTTTATCCAGTTACGTCGTAATTTTTATTTTCAACAATTCATCACGTCGTTGTTCCTTGGGGCGCGTCACGCTGCGTGACAGGTGACGCCCATCGCGAAGGTTTTTTTTTTGCAAATTAATAAATTGTATTTTCACGCTTAGACCACTTTGCTGAGAGGGGCAACACCGTTTAACGTGAATAATGTTTTACATCTTTTTGAGTAAATATTTGACTCGTTTTACAGAGTTTTTGATTACTTTTAATGCTGTACTTTTTGTAATAAGGTGCAATAAATTTACAATTTACGATTTCAATGCCATTAGAATTCGATCTTAGGTTAAGCAGCTCTTAATTGTGGGTGACCGAACTGGGAATTTTAGCGAGTCACCCGCAGAGAGGCTGACAGCGCGACGGCGACCGACGCGGCGACGTCCCGGGAAAGGGATGTCGAGAGGAGAGAGTATCTCGCAGGGTATCCATCGGGCCGACCATGGAGGACAAGGAACTCGGTACTGTTGGTCGGCCCAATGACGAAGGCGACGTGCTACGGTACGGGGCTGCGCACCGCCCTTCTGTCGCCCCGGACGGAGCTGGAAGACGGGTGCGCCGCCCATTGCGCACAAAAAAAAAACAAGAAAAAGGTAGCTCTTAATTACAAAGGGTTTTTTTTTAATTACGCATTCATTTGGTTTATTTATTTTGTCCTAGCTCAGAGACGTCCCACTACTGGGCTCGAGCCCCTTCTACAATAGAAGGGATATTGACCTACTATGTCACGCTGGTTAGACGTGTTGGCATAGGGTTTTATGTCGAGTTTTTCTTCTCTTGCCTGATATTAACTGCATAACACATCCCTTAATCGTCTTATATGACACCCACGGGCAAGAGAGGGAGTGGTAAATTGTATTCTTACTCCGTTAGCTAACGGAGAGATAAATATAGGTATACTTATAGATGTATTAAATGTATATTAATAATAGTATAAGTAGTAGTATGTTAATGTATGTATAGTATTGCATATCTTTATATACTGGTGGTCGGCGTGTGGTCGAAATTCGGCCATAATTCATTTTAATTAATTTTTCTGCTACACAACTTTCTTTAATTTTATTTATGTAAATTGAGCAAGTTGTATTTCACTAATTATTTTATTATTTTATTTATGATTGTTTGACATTCAGTTCGACCAGAGATTTTAACCGTAAACAAAAGTGTATAAGCGTTGCTACGCAACACACTCACACAAACGTGTGTGTTTGTGTGTGTGTGTGTGTGTGTGTGTGTGTGTGCGCGCGTGCGTGCGTGCGTGTGTGTGTGTGTGTGTTTGTGTGTGTAGCGATTTCGTTGTAGTGTGCGTAATGCCTTTTTTAATGAATTTAATGTATTTCTAATCCATTATTATATGAAATTCCGTTTTATGCACTTCTCCTCATTATAGTATACTTCAACTGTGCCAAATTTCGTACTTATCCATCCACGTAATTTTCGTAAAAAGGGGTACACAGTTTTTGCTTAAGAGAAGGAAAACTCGAAATCAAACCCTATACCAACATGTCTGACCAGTACGGTGTAGTAGGTCAAATTCCCTCCCATTGTGGAGGAGGCCCGAGCCCAGCAGTGGGACGTGTGTGGGTTGCGATGATCATGATGATATATATGTTACTTGTATACGTGTGTATGTCACTAAACTCCTCCTAAATGGCTAGATCGAGTTCGATGAATTTTTTCTATGTGTTCAAGGGCACTCGAGAATGGTTTAGATTCACAACTGGACCCGGTAGGTGGCGCTGCTGTCGATTTCAAGAAGAATTTCATTTATTTTATTTGGACAGAACAACATGTTGGGTTAGCTGGTACCGATATAAATATCAAATGTTAAATACTTTTTAATTTCTTAATATTGTATTAGCGACTACGATCACTACTAAGCGCGTACGCCACATAAGCGTGGCGTTGCGTCGCCGCGCTCTATTTACGCCACGTCAACCATTACATTTACTCTCGTCTATAGAAGTTTCACGTTCAACAAAAGTTTTTAAATCATCATTGCAGCTCACATACGTCCCACTGTTGGGCTCGGGCCTCCTCCACAATGGGAGGGAATTTAACCTACTATACCGTGCTGGTAAGACATGTTGGCATAGGGTTTTATTTCGAGTTTTCCCTCTCTTGCACGGGCCTTATGTGCATATTATATCCCTTAGTCGTCTTTTACGACATCCACGGCTAAGATAGGGAGTGGTGAATTGTATTCTTAATCCGTCACCACACGGAATAAAAAGTTTTTAAATTCTTGATGTTAATAAGAATACTTTAATTGTAACGTTTTACTAGTATATATTGTTTTTATTCCGATCTTAAGTATTCAAAAGCCTAATTTAATATTCTAAGGACACAATAAGAGTCCACATTGCCAAACTCTTAATATTAACACCCCGTTAACCTCACCATTAGACTTGTGCAAGACGAGGGGTTCATATTGCCAAGTGGCTGAATAATACAGGTGTTAGCAACAGACTCACGTTTGTACTGATAATTAGATGAAGCTCATTACCGACCCTCGGCGTGCCGGTGGGTACTTCTGCGTTGATGTCGTCTGGTTTTCTTACTATTGATTACTTGAGATATTCCTTGCCTTGATTTTCAACGGAAATACAACGTGTGCTGTCTATATATTTATAATCGCCGAACATCAAGCAAATATTTCGTACGCTTTTTTATGAAAATTACGTGGATTGAAAAGTATGAAATTTGGCACTTGGCACTTGAAGAATACAGAATTTGACTGCACACATGGCGTAGTGGTTAAAATACCGACCTACAGTACCAGAGTGTCACAGGTTCGAATCCCATCCAGGACATGACGTTGTTCGATGTACAAATTATAGTTCTGCGTCTGTATGTAATTTGTGCCCGTTAATTATGTTTGTAAAATCCTCCGCAATACAAGGATTATTTCCTTAGTGCAGGAAGTTGTCTTTAAATATACACCCATACACACGCACGCACGCACGCACGCACGCACGCACGCATGCACGCACGCACGCACGCACGCACTTACGCACGCACGCACGCACGCACGCTCGCTCGCTCGCTCGCACGCACGCACGCACGCACGCACGCACGCACGCACGCACGCACGCACGCACGCACGCACGCACGCACGCACGCACGCACGCACGCTCGCTCGCACGCACGCACGCACGCACGCACGCACGCATGCACGCAAGCACGCACGCACGCACGCACGCACGCACGCACGCACGCACGCACGCACGCACGCACGCACGCACGCACGCACGCACGCATGCACGCACGCACGCACGCACGCACGCACGCACGCACGCACGCACGCACGCACGCACGCACGCACGCACACACACACACACATACATATATATATATATACTCCCTATCTTACCCATGGATGTCGTAAAAGACGACTAATGGATATAATACGCATATAACATCAATTCAAGAGAAGGAAACTTGAAATAAAACCCTATACCAACCTGTCTGACCAGCATGATATAGTAAGGTCAATTTCCCTTCCATTGTAGAGGAGGCTCGAGCCCAGCAGTGGGACGTATATGAGCCAAGATAATAGTGTTTGTGTTTTTTTTTGTTTTTATTTTATTAACAGAATAAATGCTTTCTTCTATATCTAATCCTTCACGAAAAGCGGATTTAGTTATAAAGCCGTATTATTATAAAGCCGAATATCCACTATAAATATTCATAAAACGAAGCAATTTATTCCTAAACATCACAAAACCGTTCCTATTTACGCTCCCACAATCAGATGTGGCAGTAAATCTGTTCAGGTGACCGAGACCACTTGTCCTTTACAATAAATCACCGGGTTCGACCCCCGGGTCATAAATATTGAACTATTGACTCCTGCTTCACCCCTTGTTAATGATAGTGGGTATAATGTGAATAGACTATGCTGGCTTTAGTTTTTTTTAAAAGAAGTTTTTAATGGAAATGTCCACTTTCAGTAAGAAGATTATTTTGCCTCACCGCCCATTATTTTTGTCATTCTTTCCGTGCGATGACGGAGTAAAAATACAATTAACCACTCCTTATCTTGCCCATGGATTTCGTAAACGACGACTAAGGGATATAATAAGCTCATAACATCTGTGCAAGAGAAGAAAAGCTCGAAACAAAACCCTATACCAACACGTCTAACCAGCGTGGAGTAGTAGGTCAATTCTCCTCCCATTATGGAGGAGGCCTGAGCCCAACATTGGGACATATACAGGCTGATATGATTTTCCTCATCAAATCAGCTTATATACATCCCACTGCTAAGCTTAAGCCTTCTCCATAATGAGCTGAGGTACTAAATCACGTTGGTCAGATGAGATGATATAGGGTGTAATTTCGAATTTTCCTTCTCTGATGAAGCTATCTGAAGATGTATGCATATCCTATTGTCGTTTCTTATAGAGCAAAAAAGGTGGTGAAATGTATTTTTACTCCATCATCACGTAGATTGACTTCCTATGGGAGTCCTTAAAATCAGTTAATCTCCAGCTAATGGAATCTCCAAGAATGATCGCCGAACATCAACTTGTGGAGGAGTCCACTTGGCTAACAAGCGCGATTACGTCCCCTTTATTTTTTGACGTGACAACGTCTAATAAATCGATGAACGCTGGCTGCATGCACGACAAAGTGTCCCGTTACGCTCATTGTTTTATTATTAAGTAGTATGCGATTCAGCTGTACTAAAGCGCGCCATCTATTGATGCGAAAGGATTTCGAATATATTCATTTAGTACAATGCGATTCAGCTAAACTGAACAGCGCCATCTATCGAGACTTACGGTAATTGCCGATCCGATTTAATTTCAATAGCTTATAACAATTGATACTGGTTACGCTGATTCAATTTTATTCATAAAAGTATGCAGTCATTTCATCAATATTTTGTTATGACGTTGTCACGTTAAACTATCGTCCGTAAATCGACTTTACAGACAACCACGTTTTTTTTTGTGTGTGAGTTACGGTCGGCGCGCTCCTCGCACCACTACGTCCGGGGTGATAGAGGGGCGTAAGCACGCACACCCGTAACCCACCCGTGACACGTCGCCTTCGTCGTTGGACCGACCACCGGAGCAGGGTGACTGGTTGTCAGTGATCGGCCCGACAGAATACTCCTTGAGGAGTACCCTCCCATCGATCGACGTCCCCCCCTCGGGCGATTACGTCCCCTACGAAAATTTATACCAACAGATGTGTCCAGTATGGTATAGTAAGTTAATTTCCCTCTCATTGCAAGCAGCCTCAAGGCCAGCAGTGGAACATATATGAGCTGAGACGACAACGAGAAAATTAAGAGGGCGAGATTAAGAGGACGAGTATCAATCTGTCTGACCAGCATGGTATAGTAATGTCAATTTGCCTCCTGTTGTGAAGTTGACTCGGATTCAGCAGTGAGTCGAATGTGAGCTAATATGATGATGATGATGAATATTAGCTTTACCCATACATTATAAATCTTTTTTCACAAAAAAGGAAAATCGGCGAAATCAGCGAATCGGCGAAAAAGGGCTATCTAGTTTAAGGGATTGCCCGTTATTCTAACTGAGCTATCTTTATTCTCGATGGCAGTGACTGATCTTTATATTCTAATTATTTTTTTATTGCCTAAAACACTGACAAAACGAGGTTTTCCAATAATAAAGCCTAGCTCTAGCTAGCGACTATATAGATGACGTAGTGGTTAAGATACCATACCATACCATACCAGTATCGCGGGTTCGAATCCCTCGCAGACAACAGTTTGTGCGAACCACAAATTATTGTACTCAATCTGAATGTAATTAGTGTCCGTTAATTATATGTGTGTAAAATCCCCCGCGAAGCAAGGATTATTTCCTTAGAGCAAGGTGTTGTCTATAAACAAAAAAGCTAAATCGCCTGATCGCTTCAAAACCTGCCGTATACACAAAATTTTACAAAAATCATTGGAGCCGCTTAAACTATCTCATGAGACGTTAAAGTGGATATGTTTGGAACCCTATCTTTCCGTTCCACACCTTTGAGTTTGCAGGACACAGCATACACTTGAGATCTATGTAGCCTGGGCAAAGCAACACCGTAAATTCGTTATAAGATTCACTGCCGACGTTGGTTAAGCTATACAGTAGACAGCGCTAAGAACTGGGATGGTGACTATCTTCTGCTAGTCAATTATCTCGCGTAAGGCGGGTCTTATCAGACAGGTAAACCTTAGGTAGGGTAATAGAAGGTAAGCCGCTTTCGAAAGCCTCTGTATATGATATACAAGAATTCCTCGTTTATAGATATCAGATTGATATGCTTTTGCCTTTGTTACCAATTTATTATGTATATCGAAAATATTTATCTTCACACAAAACTAAACATTAGAAAAATTTAATGTAAGGCACGTATTTTAAGAAACATTTAAATAAACGCAATGTAAATGAAACAATACTGTTTAGTAGTCGAGACTAGTTCGGCCCGTAATACACGCGCTTCCACCGAGCATAATAATTTACCTGGCGCATACAAACTGTACTTATGTCTGTGAGAATTAAATAATTAAAATTAAATCATTCTCTGCGCGATGACGGAGTAAGAATGTTCACCGTTCCCTCTCTTGTCCATGGGTATCTTAATAAAAGACGAATAAGGAGTGTAATCCTTACTAATAATATAAATGCGAAAGTAAGTTTGTTTGTTACGATTTCACGCTTAAATTACAAAATTTCTTTCACCAATGCAAAGCTATAATATCAGGGCAAAAACATAAGAACATAGCCTATGTTACGCTCTATTATTTTATCCCGGTATTTCCATAGGAACGGGACCTACGCGGGTAAGGCGACTGAAACTGAGGCGTAGCGAGGGCGGGTTGTTAGTTTGCTTATAAAACTGATGCTAGAGAAGACAAACTTGAAACAAAACCTTATACCAACACGTGTGACCAGCATAGTATATGGTAGATCAATTTTCCGAGCCAACCCTGGGACGTATATTAGCTGATGAGATGCTTTCTCAACGATGTTCACATAGATTATCACAGGTCAGAAAAAAAATATATCGATGCTATTGAATTTTATTGTGGTGTGAGTGATTGATAACTTAACCGACATTTCCAATCCTAAATATAACCACTAAACCATTCCGTTGGGCAGAAATAATTACCAAAGACGTAATAAGGGTAAATAGTTGAGCGGTAGGGTGAACCGCCCCATTACTGGCAGGTACTAATCGAAAAAGTTCCGAACAGGTTATTGACTCGGCAGAAAGTTTTCCAATAGCCGCTATCTGGTGTGTTTACCCTATGAGGTAAGTCTGTTCATTGTTTTGTGAGTATGTAATTAAGCATGAGAAACGGAACATTTAGTTCCGGCAATGAATACTTTAATTGAAAGAAAGTATTACATAGTCTCCGTGTAGTGTCGGAGTAATAATCCTTTTTAGCTCGTTATTGTCGTAAAAGAAGGTTAAGAGATACAATATTGCAGATAACATCTATGCAAGAGATGGAAAATATGAGATAAAACCCTATCCTATAAATTTCATTTATATGCTGATGGTCAGACGTGTTGACGTCTGACCATCAGCATATAAATGAAATTTTTAATTTGTTATGTGATTAGTAACGTCTGCACTGTAAAGAATGAAGAGTAATAGGCCAAGAATAGATCCCTGAGGGACACCTCTGCTAACATGCCGGATTTTTACGGATTCCATCGAGTTTTTATTTGATTTTTGATTGCTCAACGTTTCCATAAATCTCTCTCTGTGCTCGGGCTTATCTTTATATATAAATTTCTTGTGTACGTATGTATGTCACTGAACTCCTAAACGGCTGGAGCGATGTTGATGAAATTTTTTGTGCATGTTAAAGGGGATTCGAGAATGGTTTACATTTGGATGGTTACAATTGGACCCGGTAGGTGTCACTTATTTGAACAGATCAACATCTGTTGGGTCAGCTAATATGTATATAAATCTTTGTAATAACGACGACGACTTGTTGGACGTGAGACATCTATTCACCTGTGACGATGTGCGCTGTAAAGTGTTCGAAATTGCGGGAAATCGAAAATCAAATACAAAAGCGATTAAAACAGTGAAAATTGTTTTTAATTCATAAGAGGTTTAGTGACAATTTCTACTAATAAAAGTCATTATATCTGCTTCCTTCAATTGTCATGTTATGTGGTTACCATTAATTTTAACAAGCTTAGACATTGTTAGTTCACAAACACAAATCCTTTCACACCAAAATATGACGAAAGTAGACAAAACCAATTTCCCTCAGCGAACGCCTTATATCCTAGGGTTCAATTCAGTAACCGAGTCTAGGTGATTTAAATCATATCTAGGTGACAGGTAACGGTTTTCGTACCAAGTCAACTGTTAAAAGATTGTAATAAATTGTATAAGTCGGTGTTTCTCAAAGTTAATTGGTTGGTTAGCCTCTATCTTATATCTTTAAACGAGCAATTCAGGATCTCGGAAACGGCTCCAACGATTTTGTTCAAACTTGGCATACTAGAGGTTTCGGGTCCAAAAAATCGATCTAGGTTTTATTTATAGAAAATGTTGTTTTGTCCGTGTTTTTAGTAAAACAATATAATGACATTAAGTTTTAAAAGAATATGAATTCAAATTTCGTTGTCAACGTCATGAGTTACGATAGCTCAGTGGGGGAGACGGCCGGTTTTAATTTTGGGTTATGTGGCATCAAACAGCGTCGGTTCGAATCTCGGTGTTATTATTATTCTCTTTTTGTAATTTTTTATATATTTTTCATTATTTATTTTTAATTTTTTATTAATATATATCTAAATAAACTCGACAAAAATATTCCGAGCGAAGCTCGGTCAACCAGATATTTATATATAAGGGAAATATTAGGAGACCAATTATTTTTATTGCACGTAAAAAAATATAAATAAAACGTGATAGTCTAGATAACAATGATATTTTCTTTTACATGACATATGTGTGTAATTAGCCCCACCATTTTTTTTTTCATTCAATTAACTGTCACCCACCGCCGGACATAGGCCTAGACCCGGTCACACATGATGAACCGATATAGTCATAGTAACGATGCATCCATTCTTCTACGGATTTTTATAGTTTTGGATCACGTAGAGAATAGCCTGCTCTATAGCACTCTGAGTGACTTTGAGCCTAGTTGTGAGTCCGACATTTAGGTACCACTAATTTCTTCCGTAATTTAATATAAAATATTGAGACGAAACAAATGGCTCCTGAAATCAAAATAATTTTATTATATTGTGTTCTTATAAATAAAACTATTTTTACGGATTTTATCTATAAAATAATACAAACGCGATAAAATCCGTAAAAATAGTTCTATGTATAGTATGTAACACTCGCGTAAACATCAGAATGACTTACGTACGAACGTGGTCCCTAAATGTAGGCCTCAGAACAAGGCTCAAAGTCGCTCAGCGTGCTATGGAGCCAGCTATGCTCGAGATTTCTCTGCGAGATAGAATCCGGAATACGGAAATCTGCAGAAGAATGGGTGTAACCGACATAGCACGAAGAATTAACACGCTGAAGTGGCAATTGGCAGGCCACATTGCTCGACGCACCGACAACCACTGGGGAAGAAAGATTCTCGAGTGGCGACCACGTATCGGACGACGCAGTACAAACCCACTAGGTGGACCGATGACCTAGTGAAAGTTGCTGGGCGGCGTTGGATGCAGGCGGCACAGGACCGCACGTTGTGGCGTAACATGAGGGCGCCTACGTCCAGTAGTGGACGGCAATGGGCTGAAATGATGAAAAAATGATGAAACATCAGAAATAATTATTTTGTGTTCTTGTTTTAACTGTCTTGTTTACCTCTGTTTATAATGCTTCAAATTTATAGTTACAGTAGAATCCGGATATAGCGACCTTTAAGGGACCGGCGATACTATGTCGTACTAGCCGGATGACGTACAAAACGGTAGGATTATTTCTTAAGTACATAAGTACCTAACCTACGAATACATAATTATGTACACGCCAAACTCCTTCGCGAGGGTTACATTTGATTCACCGCCTTCTAATCGGTGTAATATTGCACTTTTTCTTCAATTATAAAACACTTTCGCTTCACAGAACTCATTTTGTCGAGCTTTAAGAACTTTTCATAACATGTGACAAACACTAACTGTGATTTACGCGCGCCAATAAGGAAAGGTGAAGCTCGCGGGGCGGGATGAAGTTGGGCCGCTGAAGTATTGGTGCGTAGGTTGTATAAACAAAACATTGCGCGTCGTTTTAACCGGACGTATTAATCACAAAAATGGTCGCTATAAGCAGTTTGTCGTTTAAACCAGAGTCGCACTAAACGGTTATATTTTCTCAGTACCTAACTATGAAACCTAACTTGAGTAAACATTATCGTCGTTATAAACGGTTAGTCGTTATAAGCGAAGTCGTTATATATGAATTCTACTGTATTAGAATATCTATAGGATTGATGATGACATATTTATACCGATAATTATTCACTTAAACTAGCTTTAGTAATTTGAGTTACTTCTTACCATTCTCAAACTGAGATCTGGTCTCGACCTGACTACCTAAGTTTAGTTCTTGGTACTAGTGGTCGGGTTTATCAATAGCGATGAGGAAGTGTAATAAGGTAGGTTATGGGGTGACACGCCGTGCTTCCATCGCCCTGTATGAATTCGACTGTGTGCGTGTAGATCATAACCCGCCACAAAAAAGATGGTGTATGAGTCTGACAAGTTTGAGAAACTATGATGCTAGTAAAGGTAGCCGTTAACTCATGGGCAGCCAATGGTGTATGGAGACATTTTGATAGCACCTGCCTTAAAGCTATAAACTCGATGAAAGTTAGATAGTTCGAGCGATTGTTATTTAAGTTTGTGAAATTTTGTAGGTGGAATGAAGGTTCTATATTAATCTAGTATGAAATATGAACTATGTGTAGTATGTTTAATACATTGTAAATATCAACTATAAAACTTTAATCTACGAAGCTGGGCTCGAGTCACTTCGTGGATAGGAGTAAAATTGACTAATTGTCACGTTGGTCCGGCGAGTAATTTTTTTTTTTGAGGCTAATGCTACCACATGTTCCCACCACTGTAACTCCTGTAAGCCAGAATCCACAATGAGTCCTTATGAGACACCGAGGTTTGACCCTCGGGAAGTCCCGGTAAACGTCTTTAATTGTCTTAAGACTCGCAACAAATCTAAATAGTAAAATCAGGAGAAATTGCAAATACTTTACTTCCCTCTATGCCTTTGTAAAAGCGGAAGACATGAAGCAAAGTAGACTAATAAGGTAGTAAATAAAAAGATGTACAACTACGTGAAGCATAGCAGTATAGTACCACGGATATAACAGAGCGTAAGGGATCTATATGTGAGCTTTAGGATTGGTTGCAATATTAGATATGGAACACGCCTGAACGCAAGGAAATTTTCTCGAGTTGCTTTAAGGTCCGTATAGTATATATATGTAAAGTGTAGCGTGTTTTGCCTAACGAATTTTTGTATTTTCAGCGTTTGTAACATATTGTGGTGTTGGTCATGCTCACATAAGGATCTACTTGCGGTAGCTGCGTGGAGCGGGTCTCTCCCTTCCCTCCATAGTGGTTGAGGGGAGTGATGGCTGCTCTAGTAGTTAACTCGTGATCGGGTGCCGCTTGTGGGATCTGGTCCAGCCATAATCGTTTAAATTATATTAAGTGTCTTGCGGTTCGAAGGGCATCACACTGGAGCTTGTTCTTACAAATCATGTATACAATTGTATAACTAGTAAGAAGAAAAAAAAAATTAAAAATAATGACAAGCCCGCTGAGTTTCTTGCCGGATCTTCTCAGTAGCGGTCACGTTCCGATCCGGTGGTAGTATATTTTTTTTGGAAATTGTAAACCTGACAATATGTAAGTGCCCTCTCAGGGTTTATGCATAATAAAATAATTTGAATTTGAATTTGAATTATTAACCCCAGACGTGACTTGCAGACTCTCTTAGATGAGGTCCCGCTCGTTACGCCAGAGAATGCACTTCCAAAGGATGTGGTGAACTGTGATGAGTATTACAAAACGCGTGAACTGAGGAGGCATTAGTTGTATGAATAACTCCGAATTAAAAAAATCTTGAAAATTTTGTGACTAATCCCAAATTTTCCGGGTGGTGACGAAGTAAGAATATAATTTACCATCCTACCTTGCTCGTGGGTGTCGTAAAAGACGACTAAGGCATATAATATGCATATTACATCTATGCAAGAGAAGGAAAACTTGAAATAAAAACCTATACCAACCTGTGTAACCAGCATGATATACCTAGTCCATTGCCCTTCTAGTTTGGAGGAGTCTTGAGCCCAACAGTGGAACCAATATGAGCTAAGATGATGATGAGTTAATTCCAAATTTAGGTTAATTTTATTAGGTTCAGTTATTTCAGAACAAGCTAGTTCTCATTAAGCTCGGCTAATTTAGTGATAAATCTGTTACGACCCAAAAATTATATAGAAAACACCTTTGTGTTTATAAAATAATATATGTTTACAAATAAAATTTCGGACTATCTATTGATCTTAATTTATTTAAATATGATCCATCACACACAGTCTAGTCGCAAGTCAAATATTTGTACCATCACCTTACTTACCATTTACAATGCAAAACACTCTGATCTCAATATTTGTCCCCCTAATAGAGACACGTAAGGATTTTCTCAACACATATTTTGCAGGTTACCGGAATAGAAATTGGATATGCATCAAGTAAAAGAAAATGTCAATGTGTCAGCGAATCTGAAACCAATTTTTTGGGGTCATTCAGACGAATTGATTTGGTTCTTTCGAAAAATATTTGTAATTTTTGAATTTAGTACACATTCATAGTACATACATATATAATACAATAGTATATATAGAATATATGAATTACATAAATACATTCCTACACCTTGTGGTGACGGAGTAAGAATACGATTCACCACCCCCTCTCATAACTGTGGGTGTCGTAAAAGACGACTAAGGGATATATTACGCATATGACATCTATGCAAGAGATGGAAAACTCGAAATAAAATCCTATACCAACCTGTCTGACCAGCATGGTATAATAAGGTCAATTTCTCTCCTATTATGGAGGAGGCTCGAGCCTAGCAGTGGAACGATATGAACCAAAATGACGATGTTATATGCGTATAATATCACTTAGTAGTCTTCTACAACATCCACGGGCAAGATAGGGAGTGGCGAATTGTATTCTTACTCCGTCATCACACGGATAGTATGAAATAATGTTCAACATAAAAGAAATTTTATTACAAAATATGTATTTTTATCTTCTTTATCCTTTTTTCTTTTATATTTTTAATTAATAATTGCTATACAGAGATCGTATGATTTGTATAAGTAATCATTTTTCTAATTCCAAACAGAGTTAAAGGTTAATAAATTTAAGAATATCTCAAACTGTGCAAGATATATTCCGCATACTTACCTAAACAATCCAATCGTAATTCAAGCCAGACATCCAAACCAGACGTGGGATATAAAGTCAAAACTCTGAAATCAATTTCTCAATCCACCTTACGTCAGCGCCGACCACCTACATATTTATCATAAGACATTCGCCATAGCTCTCCCAGATGAGAATGTGTCTGGACCGCACTAGGTGTTAGAAAACAACATATATCATAGATAAATCTTAACCAAAGAGCTTTCTCTTTGATCATGTTTGTTTAAAGTGATTGTCGAAAGCGATTATGATATTAGAATCATACGTATTGAAAACTTTTTGTCCATTTTGAAGTAAATTATGTGAATGGAGATATTTGAAACTTAGTATAATTATAGTTTTTACTAGCAACCCACCCTCGCTTTGCTTCAGTTATAGGTTATAGTCGTTTTACCCGCGTAGTTCCCGTTCCCGTAGAAATACCGGAATAAAATATAGCCTAATTTACGCCCTGATATTATAGCTTTCCATTGGTGAAAGAATCTTTGAAATCGGTTCAGCTGTTTTGAAGATTACCCGGAACAAACAGACTGACAGACAAAAATTTTTTAATCTGTACTTTAGGCATAGGTGTCGTGCAAATAACCGTGTGAGCATGAAAAAAGCCTATTATTTTGACATTACAAACAGACACTCCAATTTTATTTATTGGTATAGATTTAAAATAAAGATATTATGCCCAACCTCTGTAGTTTATATTCTTTCTAGTTACCTCTTTTGTTTATGTAAAGCTGAGACCTACGTAGGTAATACATATCGTCATCGTCATCATCATCATGGCTCATATATGTCCCACTACAGGACTCGAGCTTCCTCCACAATGGAAGGAAAATTGATCTACTATACCACGCTGGTGAGACGGGTTGGCATAAGATTATATTTCGAGTCTTCCCTCTCTTGCATAGATGTTATATACGAATTATATCCCTTAGTCATCTCTTACGACATCCACGGACGAGAAAAGGAGGGGTGATTTGTATTCCTACTTCGTCACTACACAGACAAACTATAAAAAAGCGAATATCTATTTTAAGCGAATTTGGTTTTCCTCGCCGATTTTCTGTAAGAATGGTGGTACTATCCCTGATTAGCCATTTTATGGCTGCAGATAAAAAACTATCAGCAGCGTGACGCCGTTTTTCTAGTTTGGATTCGCTCTGCTCGTACCTTTCAGGGTAATGGAGGAGCGGCACACGATCCAATAAGCCACCGTTTGTCTACTCCCTCGCCATTCGGCTGACCACGGTTATCGATTTTTGTACCTTAGTAACCAGCTCGGGGCAGTGTGGCCCTATTAGTTTTTTTTTTGGGAAATTTTTCATACATTGGTAGCGATAGAAACACATTCATCATCATCATCTCGGCTCATATACGTCCCACTGCTGGGCTCGAGCCTCTTCCATAATAGAAGGTAAACTGACCTTTCTATACTATGCTGGTCAGAAAAGTTGGTATAAGGTTTTGTTTCGAGTTTATCTTCTCACCACACGGAAGACCAGACACTCATTAATACTCTTAACATAAAACGCGACTATATTACAAGTCTACGAAAATTGGCTTCAACAGTTGGCACCCTCCATCTGCGATAATCTGCGATAAATATTATTAAAGAATTTTTACCTTAAAATCATGTTTTGAAATATCTTTCTTAATTTCCTAGTGTTACGAGATGTATATCTTGACTTTTGTCAGATAGCCAGGAGATAGTAGCAAGGGGAGATGGCCCTAATTGCACAAGCTTGAATCTTGGCAACCTCCGCGGGTATATAACTTAACCTACGAACTTTGAGCAAACTAGTTATTTGTAACGTTGTAAAGGTCAAAACTTTTGTAAAAGTTTTGATTTTGTAGTAAGTTTTACATGGTTACTGCAGAGGCGACCAACCTAATAAAGTATTAAGACTTTAATAGAAAATTATTAGAATGTATTATAATTATTATCTAAAGACTTTAATAGAAAATTATTATAATGTATTTTAAATAAAACTACTATAGGATTTTTGATTACCCGACGTTTCGAACACTTTGCAGTGTTCATGGTCACGGGCAGACTAAGATGTCTCACGTCTAACAAGTCATCGTTACTGCAGAAAATTTATAATTATCTACCCGATACAGAAATTAGTTATTAAATATTGACCCACATTTTAATGCAAATTTATTGCCCGTGTAAGAAGAAAATGATTCTATATGAAAAAATTATATTGTTTATGGTTAGTAATTATTTAACATTAAAATTAATAGTAATTATATTTAAAAAACCTAACAATCTAGTATACTACCACCGGATCGGAACACGGCCACACTGAAAAAGATCCGGCAAGAAAACTCAGGTGACATGAAGCTAAATTAATATTAATTTTGAAGGCGGCTTACTTTACTCGTATGTTACTAAGAGGTTTTAATTTATAAAATTATCTTTAGTTATTATTATTGTGGGTCAAATCTATACAATATGAGCTCACAGTGTCTTGCAGTCTTGTGGTGATCTTTTTGGATTTGTTTTAATAATGCTTATAACAGGATCCCAGCTTGATGGTAACACCCAGCCATCCTCTCTATTGAAATTTTTGTGTTTTTTAATCTCAATAGCCTCGCGTACCATTCTAGGCAGGTATCGGTGTTCTTTTGCGAGGATTTGTGGTTTATTAAACCTGATGTTATGGCGAGCGTGGTCCTGACTATGTTCACAGACTGCAGACTTAGTGTGACGGCGGTGCTTCACATCGGCTATGTGTTCTTTGATTCGAGTTCTTATGGATCTCTTTGTTTGCCCAATATAAGAGAGACCATAGTCTCAGTCAAGTTTATATACTCCTGCATCTTGTAGAGGGATCTGGCACTTGATAGGTGGTAAGAATTGGCTAATCCTCTTCAGTGGCTTAAAAACACGTAAACAGACAGCCTTTGATGTCAAACGTATAACACCCCGCTTTTTGCGTTGGAGGTTAAAAAAGAAAGACGGTTAAAATAGTAATTGTTTGGTATATTCTAGGGTGACAGTAATTGTCACAGTCCATTTCACTTATCTGTAACGCAGCGTTGTTCAACGACAGTTTTTGAGATGTGGTGGAATAAATATTTGCTCACTATATTTGCTTTCACCTTTTATGTAAGTGGTCTTTGTGGACTGAATAGATATAGTTAAACTTACCCTTTATTTGTAAGTTTTTCTATTGTTATAAAATCTATTTGCTGTAAATACTGAAAAGCTATTAGTGAATGATGGGGTGGAGGTTATTGATTTCTGTTTAAGAAATAATAATAGGTATCGTTTTTGCTTCTACACGACCCAATGCTGAGGTGGAGTCTCCTCCATAATAGGGGGGATATCTACCTTACTATATCTAGCTGGTCAGACAAGTTGGGAAACTCAAAACTGAACCCTATAGTTTTGAGTTTTCCTTCTCTTACATCAGGTAAGTAATTTTAGGTCTATGTAGGTATTTTATCTCTTAGTCGTCTTTTACGATATCCACGGGCAAGACGCGATTTTATAAACGTGTGGTGACGGAGCAAGAATACAATTCACCACCCCTTCTCTTCTCTGTTAGTGTCATTAAAAACTAAGAAAAATCGATATAAAACGCTATGCCATCACATAAGACCAGTGCGGCATATTAGGTAAATTTCACTCCTACTGTGGAAGAGAATCAAAGCCCAATACTCCTACCATTGTAAAGATAGCCCAAGTCCAGAAGTGGGACTTATGTGGACTGAGATGATAAAGACGAGATGAAATGGTAGATTTCGTATTAGTTCGGTAGTAAGTACCTACAAGAAAATAAATTATGCCTTATTCTACTAGCCTTAAACTGTTATCATCATTATCATCTCATCCCATATACATCCCACTATTGGGCTCGGCCTTCAATATGAGAAGGGAAATTGACATACTATCTACGCTGGTCAGACGGATTGGTTTCATATCGAGTCTTTCTTCTTCTCCATAGATGTTATCATCATTGCAGCCCACATACATCCCACTGTTAGGCTCGGGCCTCCTCTACAATGGGAGGGAATTTGACATACTATACCATGCTGGTCAGACATGTTGGTATTTTTTTTTTTTTTTTTTTTTTATGCGTGGGCTATGGTAAGCGCACGCGCGGTCCTGTCCTTCCGGGGCGATGAAAGGACGGCGCGCGGGCCCATAACCCACCCGTACCCACGTCACCTCGTTGTTGGGCCGACCACCGGAGCAGATGTGACTTGTCATCAGTGGTCGGCCCGACGGAATACCCTTTCGGGTAACCTCTCACCTCTCGACGTACTGGGACGTCGGTCGCCATCGCGCGGTCAGCCTCTCTGCGGGTGACGGACAATGCCCCGGTCCGATCACCCGCGGCCTCGGCTAGGGCGGCATTAGGCGCAGATATTCGCGCCTGCGCCGCCCGAGTCGCCGGCGGCGGAACGTGTCGCCGAATAGGAGCTCTACTCGCACACGATCCGTCGCCTCCTTCCGTGAGATAACGCCCTCACAGAAGGCGACGACCGCGTCCCAATTCCTGACGCTGACGAGCATCTCCCTGGCGATGGTCAGCAGCGCCAGGTCGGCACCGATAATTGCGACGAGTTCACGGCGATCCCCCTCCCATGCAGCACACTCCTCGAGCGTGTGCTGCGCCGTGTCCTCGTCGCAACGGCAGTGGTGGCAGGACGGTGTGCTTTCCCTCCTGACAATCTTGTGCAGGTACTTCCCGAAGCAACCGTGCCCCGTCAGCACCTGCACCAGTCGGAAGGAAAGCACCCCGTGCGTCCGCTCCAACCACTCCATCAGCACCGGCCGGAGAGCCTCGACGGTCCTGACACCGTACCGAGGACTCTCCAGCCGGACTGCCCAACGGGCAATGACTTCTCGGCGGGCGTCGACCCGCCAGGCGGTGATCTCTTTGATGGAGACCATGCCGCCGCGGGCGCGCGTCTCCGACACCCGCCGATAAATGTCGGCGAGCATCTCCGCCTCCAGATCCCACGGGGGAGTTCCGGCCAGGAGGCACGCTGCCTCTGTCGCCACCGTGCGGTAACCCCGTATGGCCCTGATCGCCATGACCCTCTGTGGTCGCCACAGGAGGGCCCTAAGACGGACGGTCAGGGACCCCGCCCACACCGGTGCTCCATACAGGGCCATCGACCGGATCACCCCCACGTACAGCTGTCGGCACGTAGCACTGGGTCCGCCCACATTCGGCATCAGCCGCGAAAGGGCGGACGCCGCGCCGACAAGCCGGGGAACAAGTCGATGGAGATGCTCCCGGAACCAAAAATGCCCGTCGAATATGACCTACTATACCATGCTGGTCAGATATGTTGGTATAGGGTATCATTTCGAGTTTTGCTTCTCTTGCACAGATGTTATGTGCATATTATACCCCTTGGTCGTCTCTTACGACATCCATAGGCAAGATAGGGAGTGATGAATTGTATTCTTACTCTGTCACCACGCGAAAAACTATACTACAATCTATTTATTGTATTCATGAATGACAATTAGACTTAAGAGAGCGCCCGCAGAAATACTTTAAATTAATACTACGGCAATGTTTAATCAGCTACAATTTCTATAATTTATCCGAATTTATGACATATAAAAATTAATAATAATCACTTAATATATAAATATTGTGATATTATTTAATTACACATCTTAAACTATAGATATAGTAATTAATTAATAAATGAAAATATATTAATATTTGCATGTCTTAATGGCAGAATATGGCAGGAAAATCTACAGTTTTTTTATTATCTGATTATACCTGTATTCTTTGCAAATAAAAATAATTTCATTTGATTTGATTTGAAATGAGTAATCCCTAATAATTTCGAGTATTATCCTTTTGAAGTGAATTCACCTGTTTCATCGAATCGACTTAAGTGATATTAGCGGGAATGGAAGTTGTGATAACACATTAGATTTTTATACTTACTTTGTAGATTGCAATTCTTTTAGGTAATAGTTGCTATAATTCTTAAGAAGGAGTTTGTGAAATGATTAAATAGTTTTCAAACTTATCAGCATCACTCTGGTCATGTACTGGGTTCAAACCTCCGCCACAATGGATGGGAGATTACCCTACTATACCACGCTAATTGGACGTGTTAGTATAGGGTTTCATTTCAAGTTTTACTTGTCTTATATAGATGTTATATGCATATATAATCACTTAATCGTCTTTTACGACACTCATGATTAAAAGAGGCGATGGTGAATTGTATTCTTATTGAAGAAAATACATGGATAAATAGACATGAAACAAAATACAAAATTATGCATATGTGAGTGTTATTTTTAAAGTGTAGCAGAGTGCTTTTTTGTTATTTTTCCATGCATCTGTCAGAAACGTCCGGGAAGACATAAGGAGCGGCGGCGGCGTGCGAGCCCATAACCTGCCGGTGCGTAGTTCTAGCTCCAAATGGGCAGGCCATCGGTACCTGACCTTGTCATAAAAGGCCTGTCTAGATAGGTTTCCCTTTCAGGTACCATTTCAAATCAAAGTCCAGGCTTTCACCGTCGACGAGGGTGCATTACTGCTAAATATATAAATAAAATTGAAAATTCTGAATAAACCCCGATTCAAACTAAAATAATAAAAAAAATACGTTCTCTTTAACAGGAATTATCAATTACTTCTCATTAAAAGATTATATTGGCATGCGTGAAACGCTTAATCGAGTAATCTTACGCCAATACATCATTTTGGAAAAGAGCTGACTTTTACACTGCTGAACCGATACTAACCAAACATAGCTAACAACTACCGCAAGAAAACTGTTTTTCAAATGAAAACCGCATCGAAATTGATCCATTCGTTTGAGAGCTACGATGCCACAGACACACGCACACACACGCACAGACAGACAGACATTGACGCCAAATTTGTAATAACTCTCTTTTTGTGTCGGAGGTTAAAAATAAAACAGTTTACTTCAAGTAACACCTAACAGGTTAATAAGCATAAAGTTACAGCTAACAATAAAAGTGCTCATATAATCGCGCCGACTGTCGGGCGGCGGTTACGTGCCGTCACAAGCACGCCCGCGGGACGCATCGCCCGCTGTTGGTAAGTTTACCGTGCCGACTTCAGCTCCATTTTTATTATTCTGTTGTGTTTCTTAACTTGTATTTATAATTAGATCGGACAACTTATATTTATAATTAGTTGAAACAATTTTGATGATTCCACAGATGGAGTAACGGTTAAGATAGCGACCTATAGTGTCAGTGTCGCAGGTTCGAATCCCACACGGGACAACACTTTGTGCGATCTACAAATTATTGTTCTGAGTCTGGGTGTAATCTGTGTCATTTAAATTATATTTCTGTGAAATCTCCCGCAATACAAGGACCTTAGTGCAAAGTATTGTCTTTATAAATAATAGAAAATTATAGTTGAAGAAATTAAAAAACACGCTTACTAGCTGACAGTCCGAATAATAGAAGTTTCGAATTTCGCGCATGCGTAGTTCACACACGAAATTTCTAAACGTATTCTTAAGAGCAAGAGAGTTAGAGCCTCTCTTGCTCTTAAGCATAAGATTAGAAATTTCTAAATCCTGGTGAATCTCATCAGTATATTCGGCTACTTTGATAGAACTATTGTACTGTCGTGCCTTTAACGAGTGTGCAAAGTTTAAATAAAATCTGTTTGTTCAAAGTGGGGCAAAATGACGTGCAAAGATACCGTTACATACATAGATGCATACATAAATACAAGTGAAAAACTAATAAAAGCGTATTAATAATAGTATAATTGTAATTTTTATTGTATAGACTATTTACGAATCATTATATAATTTATATTAATCTTGTACTAATCTAATAAATACACCACTGTCAATTGTCATAATTAATGTTTCCCTGGAGAATGCTACCTTAAGTTGAATACCTCATATCCATATATATCTCCCTAAGGCTTGTTTGCAACTTGAACATTAGTAAAGTTTCATAATGTTAATAGTTCAAGTTAGTTTCGAGTACGACACCTTTGATTAAGGAAAGGATTCACTGAGCTGTTGATTTGACCCCGGTATGTGTTGGTAATATATTTTAATTTACGTGGATTGACAATGTAATACTTTAGACAGCAACCTCTCGTAGCTAATTTACGTGTTCGATTATCAGATAGTGTAAAATATGTATCAAATCTACAGATTTTCATGTTATTTTAATATGATAATTTATAATCAACATCTCTGGTCAAATACATCCACTATATAAAGGAGATTAAAGTACTATACTATGCTGGTCAGACGTGTTAGTATAGAATTTATTTTTATTAACCGACTTCAAAAAAGGAGGAGGTTTCTCAATTCGACCGTATATATCCTTTATTTATGTTTGTTTGTGGATAACTTCGCCGTTTATGAACCGATTATGAAGATTATTTTTTTTTGGAAAGTGAAACTTCCCAAATGATTCCATGAAAATTTTATCGAAATCGGACATGCGGTTTTTGAAAAATCAACAAAAATCTAAAAAACACTACATTGTCTACATTATTGAAAGCGGTTTCTTTTTTTGCAAAAAATAACTATACGAATTTTATATTGCTAGGATCATATTGTTGATAATTGTCTGTCTACAGCCGCAGGCCGGTCCGCACTCTCGTAAAAAATCGACGTCTTTTTTTTTTTGTGGCTGGGCTGCGGTCGGCGCGCCTCCGCACCACTCCATCCGGGGCGACAGAGGGGCTTAAGCACGCAACTCCCGCAACCCACCCGAAAATCACGTCGCCTCCGTCGTTGGGCCGACCACCGGAGCAGGGTTACTTGACAGCAGTGGTCGGCCCGACGGAATACCCCCTAATTGGGGTACCCTCCCATCGACCGACGTCCCCCCCTCGGGGAGGACGTCGGTCTTTCTTCAAGCGGTCGGCCTCTCGGCGGGTGACGGACTAATCCCCGGTCACGTCACCCGCGGCCTCGGCTAGGGCGGCATGAGGCGCAGGTAGTTGCGCCTACGCCACCCCAGTCGCCGGCGGCGGATCTCCTCATCGAGACTGCGCTCCTCGCGCAGGCGATCCGCCGCCTCAAAATCGACGTCTGAGTAGTAGCAATTTGTTATTGCACTTCATTTGGTGAGCGAGAGAGCCTTCTGAAGGTGTTGTGTGGTGGGTTTTGGTGAAGCCTTAAGTATCATTGATCCTCGCACGCATTCACTTTCTCCACGGTAGGCGGCCTAGCAAAGTTCCGTAAGCGGCCGCACCACTTACCATCAGGTATACTGTTTGCTCGTTTCCCAACGTTAGCAATAAAAAAACCGGCTAAGTGCGAGTTGGAGTCGCGCACGAAGGGTTCCGTACCATTATCCATAAAAATCGTGTTTGTTGTATGGAAATATTTATTTTATTTTGTTTTTAGTAATTGTTGTTATAGCGGCAACAGAAATACATAATTTATGAAAATTTCAACTGTCTAGCTACGTTCCTGAGATACAGCCTCGTGACAGACAGACGGACGGACAGACAGTGAAGTCTTAGAAATCTCATTTTTAGGGTTCCGTCCAAAGGTTACGGAACCCTAAAAATGAGATTTTGCTTCCCTGGCAATGGTGTTATTTGCTTTTGTCTTTTCAGATACCCATGCATAAAAGAGGGTACAGATTTATTACTCCCTCAATATAAAGAAAAATATATAATAAGACGAGATTTTAGAACATTTATTTTTTTCATTGCTGCGTAGTTTTCTTTAGTTAGAACAGTTTTCTCAGTTCGTTCACACGTGAGTGCGGTCCATTTAATCGGTTTAGTTCCACCTCAGCGTCTCGATAGTAAATCATTTGTAAGCTAACCTGACACACGCTATCGGTGCCGCCCGCACATCGACGCAACTATTGGCAGACTATTAGGATTTACTTATTTGATATTTACGCCTAGATTGGTGTTAATAGTGAAACTTTTCAAGCAAATATTTCACACGAAAATTTATAGTGTATAATATTAAAATAAATAAAATTAACGGGATTAAGCATTTAATGTGCTTGTTTATTTATAAAAGTTTTTTAAGAAGGAAAAAACTATTAAGAATGATATGAGGTTTTTATTAAAATTAAATCAAAAGTTTAATAATAAACCTCACCTAATTTTTTTATTCATTGCCGATGGTGGCAAACGAGCAGGCAACACACCTGATGGTAAGTGATACTCCCGCACATGGACCTTTGCAATCCAGGGGCACAGCCAGGCCGTTGCCTACCGTGAAGAAAATACTCTTCTTAAACTTCGTTTAAAGAAGGACATGTCATAGCGTTTGGGAAACACATCAGCTTGTAGTCCAGAACCTGCACGTACGTAGGAGAAATGATCACTGGTAACGTACAGGTGAAGCAGTTCTCAGAGTACTCCCCATGAAAGAGCCGATAGAGTACACAGAGACTTTTATTTTTTTAATTGCTGTTAGTGGCAAACGAGCAAGCAGCGCACCTGATGGTAAGTGATACTGCAGCATATGAATGTTTGCATTACTAGAGGCACAGTTAAGACACTACCTACCGTAAAGAAAGAAGAGCTCTTAAACCTCGTTTAAAGAAGGACATGGACATAGTAGTTCATTCCAGAACGTATGATCACTGGCATGTAGTTGAAGTTTTAACGTTTTCCGGTATGAGTTGTAAACTGGTTCGAAGATCACTAGGAGAACTGATTGACTGAACAGTTGGCGTAGTGGTTAAAATACCGCCCTATCGTGTCACTATCGGAGGCTTGAATCCCACACAAGATAATACTTCCACCGTTCGTTAATTATATGTTTCTAAGGTCTCCGGCAGTATAAGGAGTATTTCCTTAGTTCAAGGTTCTTAGGTTTTAAAACAAAGAAAGAAAAGGAGAATACCAGCATTGTCATGAGAAATTTGTAATATCAACCACAATCGCCTTTAAGCGCCTGCCAAGTGCGCTTATGCTGTTTTCCCCATTGGAGTCCCAGTGGAACCCACGCCAAAAAAGATGGCGTCGATTCATCTCATCTTCGCCCAGATAAGTCCCACTGTTGAACACTCGAACTTCATTCCTAATGAAAAGAAAATTGATCTACTATACCGAGCTGCTCAGATGTATTAGGTTTTATGTCGAATTTTTCTTTTCTTGCCGCGGGAATTTCCTAATAAATAAATTATTTTCTGATAATTTCTTTTACGAATTTGAAATAAAACATTTGTTTAGTTCTCCCATGACCATAAACGCTGAAAAGTGCTTGAATTATTGGAAAAACAAAAATCAAACAAAATACTGATAAAATTCATAAAAATAGTTTTATTCCATAGTATCAAATACTCGCGGTATCACCCGTGTAGTGCCCGTTCCCGTCTGAATACGGGATTATAATTTGTTGCTAGCGAATAATGTAATTTCTCATTTGTGACAGAATTTTTATAATCGATTAAATTCACATGTTTTCACACGTATAGGTTATCTCCGGCTTGAGATCCATCAGTGTTCACCGACAGTCCAGGTTAAGCTGTTAAAGCTATCTACGGCTAATAGTAACACATAAAAAAAAGAAAACGTACAAGTCGTCATTGGTGAATTAATTTTAAAATCAGTGTATTAATTTAGGCGTGACGATAGTAACCAATCAACTAAAAACCTTAGGTCCGCATTTATAATATAAATTAGGATGTTATGAAATAAATCTGTTATACGAAATAAACATAGCTCATATTTTTGTAGAGAATCAGGGTATATAAGTATATTAGTTCAAAAAAGAATGTAAGTATATATTCATACCGTATGGTGACGGAGTAGGAATACAATTCATCTCCTGCCCGTTAATGTCGTAAAAGACTACCAAGGGAATATAAAATGTGTGCAAGAGAAGAAAAACTCGAAATAAAATCTATACCAACTCGTTTAACCAGCGTGGTATAATAGCTTTAGGTTTCAATTATTCTTCTATTATGGAGGAGGCTCGAGCCCAGCTGTGGGACATGTATGAGTTATAGTGTGTATAGGTATGTGTGTATATTTTATCCAAAACTGTCATATTACCCATCAGTAGGAAAAACGATGTATCATCGTAAACCGTTCTCTTCAATAGACTAACCAACAGACTGTGTCAATGTTAACATCATGTAATTTTTCATACGGTCACACGAAATAAATAATAAATTAATATGGATATGGCATTTAAAAATTTACATGAGACTCAGTTCTCACTCCAAATTTTCATGTATTCGGTATCCGTGTGGTGATGGAATAGCATGCTAGTTCAGTATCTTAACCACGACGCTATATGTACTTGTGCAAATACAAATGATGTTTCTTTTTCTCTTTATTAGACGCAATCAAAGGATAATCCTTATAAATATTAATTATGAAGGAATTTATTATCATACAATAATTATCTCGGCTCATATACGTCCCACTACTGGGCTTTTTTTTTGTGGGTCGCGGTCAGCGCATTCCTCACATCACGCCGTCCGGGGCGACAGACAGGCGTCGACTCTCGGCGGGTGACGGACAAATTTCCCGGTCACGTCACCCGCGGCCTCGGCTAGGGCCGCATGAGGCGCAGATTGTCGCGCCTACGCCGCCCCAGTCGCCGGCGGCGGGTCGCTTCGCTGCCTCATTCTGCGAGATTACTGCCTCGCAGAAGGCTGCGACCGCGTCCCAGTTCCACCAATGCGATGCTCGACAGCATCAGGTCGGCACCGATGATTGCGACGAGTTCACGACGCTGTTCTGCCGAGGTGGTAAAAACCTCGAGCGTATGCTGCGCCGTGTCCACTACTGAGCTTGAACTTCCTCCACAATAGGAGAAAAATTTAACTTACTATACCATACTGGTTAGAAAGGTTCGTATAGGGTTTTGTTTCGAGTTTTCCTTCTCCTACATAAATGTTAAATGCTTATTATATCCCTTAGTCGTCCTTTCAGCATCCCTGGGTAAGATAGGGACTGGTGAATTGTATTCTTATTCCGATACTACAATCAATACAATGATTATTGTATCACCATTTCAGTCTATCGCCGTCCACTGCTGGACGTAGGCTTCCCTATTATTACCCCACAGATTGTGGTCCTGTGCCACCTACATCCAATGACGCCCAACAACTTTCACCAGATCATCGGTCCTCAATACAATAGTGAACACAAATTATATTCAGACCCAGAACAAATTTGTGATTCGCACAAAGTACTGTCCTACATTGAAATCGAACCCCTAACACTGACATAGTAGGTTAATATTTTAACCGCCACGTCATCTGTGCATGCAATTATGAACAATTAAATGTATTTAATTACTAGCAACCCGCCCTCGCTTGGCTTCGGTTATAGGTTATAGTCGTTTTACCCGCGTAGTTCCCGTTCCCATGGGAATACCGGGATAAAATATAGCCTAGTTTACGCCCTGATATTATAGCTTTCCATTGGTGAAAGAATTTTTGAAATCGGTCCAGCCGTTTTGAAGATTATCCGGAACAAACAGATAGACAGACAAACAGACAGACAGACAGACAGACAGACAAAAATATTTTAATTGCAATTTTAGGCATAGGTGTCGTGCAAATAACCGTGTGAGCATGAAAAAAGCCTATTATTTTGACATTACAAACAGACACTCCAATTTTATTTATTGCTATAGAGGTATAGATGAACCTCATCCAATATTTTTTACATCTTATCCATAAACAGTTCCGTCAGGGCTTCACGTGACAGGTGACATGTTTACACGTTTTTATAGCGCATCGGTTTTTAAACGCACCCCTTAATGTACGCCGTGAAAAATGACCTCACCCATATCTTTGCCGTATTTTTCTTTAAAAGAAAAACACGTATTTTAGAATTGGGTTCAGAATAAATGGCAATTTAAAGCTTTTTTTTTTATTTATATTATAAGAATTAGATTAAGTCACAGAAAGAGGCAGATAAGGATTTTTTTGGCGGACTTAGTCGCCGTGCATTCCGTCCTGGGCGATGCAAAAGTGTCGCACTACCCCATCCTCATCATTATCATTTCAGGCCATATATGTCCCACTGTTGGGCTCAGGCCTCCTCCATAATGGGAGGGGAATTAAACTACTATTCCACGCTGGTCAGATGCATTGGAATAGGGTTTTGTTTAGTTTTTTTCCTTCTCTTGAACAGATATTATATGCATATTATATCCCTTAGTCGTCTTTTACGACATCTACAGGCAAGATAGGAAGTGGTGAATTGTACTCTTACTCCGTCGCCATACTCCATAACCCACAAAAGTAAACATGTAAAAGGAACTACGAGCGTCAAGTTATTTGTTAAGCTTTGTCGATTTTAGTATATTTCCTCCTTAAGGAGTCCTATGCTCAACAATAAATATTGAGGCTTATAGTTGAGTAAAATAACTGCGAGATTATTCGCTTAGCATCATCAATTCAGTTCACAGCAGTCCCCCTACTGGGCCTCGACTGAAATAGAAGAGAAATAGTGGTAGGACCACAGTGTTTACAGTTATCTGTGTACAGCCGCGGGACGGTCCGTCCGGGGTAGTACCACATGGAGCAGAAAATCCACGTCTGAGTAGTAGCAATTTGTTACTGCACTTCGTTTAGTTTCGAGAGAGCCAGAAGCACAACTTTCTGAGGTTGTTCGCATATGGCTTAGTGCCTTTAGTATCATCGAAACTCATTGCACGCATTCGCCCTCCCTTCACTTTCTTCGCGCTAGGCAGCGGCCTTATAAAGGTCCATGAGCGGTAGCGATACTTACCATCAGATGTGCTGTTTACTCGTTTGCCACCGTTTGCAATAAAAAAGAAAATGAGTTACTGTATCATTTCCATCTCTTGAATACGATGATACCCGCATATCATATCCCTTAGTTTTCTTTTACGATACTTACGGTCAAGTTTGTAAATTGTAGTCTTACTCCGTCAGTACATAAAAATACACACTTATTGCCTTAATTATGTGCCGAAACTATGTTTTATTTTATGTCTACTCTTTTGGGGATAAAGTAAGGAGACTAAAACTAAAAAAGCAATTATAACTCGCATAAACATCAGCGTTTCTATCTGGTGACAGAATAAGAACACAATTTACCGTCTATTTTCTTGTCCGTAAGGGTCGTAAAAGACGACTAAAGAATTGTAATATGCAGATAATAACTTTGCAAGAGAAAGAAGAAAAAGAGAAAATCTCGAAATAAAACCCTACACTACCTTAGTATCATCATCATCATATCAGCTCATACACGTCCCACTACTGGGCTGGAGTCTCCTCCGCAATAGGAGGAAAATTGTCCTTACCAGGTGGTCAGACAGGTTGGTATAGAGTTTTATTTCGAGTTTTTCCTTCACTTGCATAGATGTTATATGCGTATTATATCCCTTAGTCATCTTTTACGTCATCCACGGGCAAGATAAGGAGCGGTGATTTGTATTCTTACTCCATCACCACACGGAAACACCTTAGTATAGTAGATCTATTTCTCTTATATTATGGAGGAGGCTCGATCCCAGCAGTGGGGCGTATAAGAGCTGTGAAGATGATGAAGAAACATCAGCTATCATTATTCTCTTCATTCGTTTATCGAAAATTTCGTTAACAAATAGAGTATTAACAAAATGATCGATAAAACGCATTTGGTTAATAGCAAATCAATTAAACCAACAATTTTATCATCAAACAACAAAACCAATCCGATTAATCACAAAACAAAAGAGCAATAGCAAAACGAAATACGTCAGGGAATGACAAATACGTTGAAATCACCCCCTTTTGACTTTCGAAAAGGGGCTGAATGAGTTTTCAGTCAGTTGAAAATGGACGCGGAGGTGAAAACAAGTGGAAAATGGGCCGAAAGCTCGCCTGAATTTATAGCGAATGGAGCTTTTATGGTGATCGATGATTGATACCTAAACGTTATGAGTATGTATTTATGAAGTGAAAAGAAGAATAAAGGGTTTTAGATTATTTTCGATTAGTTAAAACATTAATAATGCTATTCACCTCAGCTCATAGACGTCCCACTGTTGGGCTCGAGCCTCCTCCACAATAGGAGGGCAATTGACCTACTACACCATGCTAGTCAAACAGATTGGTATAAAATAAATCATTGCATCGCGGAGGACTTCTCACATACACAATTAAACACAAATAACACATAGAATTAACAAAAAAGCCACAAGTTAATAAACACATCATCTCACAATTATCGCAGCTCATATACGTCCCACTGCTGGGCTCGAGCCTCCTCCACAATGGGAGGAAAATTGACCTCCTATACCACTCTGGTCAGATGTGTTGGTATAGGATTTAGTTTCAAGTTTGTCTTATTTTGCATAGATATTATATACGTATTATATCGCTTAGTCGTCTTTTACGACATCCACGGGCAAGACAGGGAATGATGAATTGTTTTCTTATTCCGTCACCACACGGAAGCACATAGAACAATAATTTGTGGTTCCTACAGAAAACTGAATGGAATGTTGTTATCTAGACCATCGTAATCTCTGCAGTTCTTTTTTTGTTTTAAAAGACAACGCCCTGCACTAAAGAAATAATTCTTGTATTGCAGGGGATTATACAAATATGTAATTAACGGACACAAATTCCATCCAAACTCAGAACAATAATTTGGGAATCGCACAAAGTGTTATCCCGCGTGGGATTTGAACCCGAGACACTGGGACAGTAGGTCGGTATCTTAATCACTACGCCATCTGTGCCGTTGGTTATAATACTATTTAAAATATCTTTATTAATACTATAAATGGGAAAGTAAGTTTATTTCATTGTTACGCTTTCACGCTTAAACCACCGAAACAATTTTAAAAATTCTTCCACCAATGGAAAGCGGTAATGTCAAGGAGTAATATAGCCTATATTTTATCCCGGTATGTGGAACACGGGAACGGGAACTGTGCGGGTTAGCCGGCTGAAACCGAAGCGAAGCGAGGGCGGGTTGCTAGTATAGAATATTCTATTACTTTTTCGAAATCTATTAAAAGGCCTAAAGTCAGATTGATACCCCCTATCTTTTCAAAATCCTTACAAATTGTTTTAAAAACAACGTGTCGATGTTGATGACTTGGCATTCGAGCGGTGCTCTATTAGAACAAACAGAGCGAAGGCATCAATCGTTTGATTAATTACCACGGCTGCCCGATATTGCCTGTGATTGTTGGATCGTTCTTAGTGCACAAGAAATGGCGGGTATTTTTTCGAAAGGAGAAAGGATTTTTAAAGGAGGAATATTTATATAGGACATGTCACACCGCTTTTAAGTTTCATCATCTCAGCCCATATACGTCCCACTGTTGGGCTCGGGCCTCCTCCATAATGGAAGGATAATTGACCTACTATACCACGCTGGTCAGACGTGTTGGTATAGGGTTTTATTTCGAGTTTTCCTTCTCTCACATAGATGTTATATGCGTTCCATATCCCTTAGTCGTCTCGTACGATCACCCACGGGTAAGATAGGGGGTGGTGAATTGTATTCTTACTCCGTCACCACACGGACTTTAAGTTTAAATTTTTTATATTTTTTTTTAAGTCTTCCTAAGGTTTGAATGTTATTTTATAATGGCAAAATACGATTCTGATGGAGCGTATTTTGCTCTTAAGCCCACGGTCCGACCGGTCCGAACTGACTCTTCTTAGTATGTCTTAACAAGTAAGAGATTTAATTGGCTATTGAAATAAAACCATTTATACACTTTTTAAAACGACTAAGAGATATAATACGTACATAAGATCTGTGCAAGAGAAGGAAAACTTGAAACGAAACTCTATACCAACACGTCTGATCACCGTGAAGTCGGTCACCATCAGCATCCAGGCCCACATGAAGTACTTGGGCCTGGTGCTCGACGGGCATTTTTGGTTCCGGGAGCATCTCCATCGACTAGTTCCCCGGCTTGTCGGCGCGGCGTCCGCCCTTTCGCGGCTGATGCCGAATGTGGGCGGACCCAGTGCTACGTGCCGACAGCTGTACGTGGGGGTGATCCGGTCGATGGCCCTGTACGGCGCACCGGTGTGGGCGGGGTCCCTGACCGTCCGTCTTAGGGCCCTCCTGTGGCGACCACAGAGGGTCATGGCGATCAGGGCCGTACGCGGTTACCGCACGGTGGCGATGGAGGCAGCGTGCCTCCTGGCCGGAACCCCCCCGTGGGACCTGGAGGCGGAGATGCTCGCCGACATTTATCGGCGGGTGTCGGAGAAGCGCGCCCGCGGCGGCATGGTCTCCATCACAGAGATCACCGCCTGGCGGGTCGACGCCCGCCGAGAAGTCATTGCCCGTTGGGCAGTCCGGCTGGAGAGTCCTCGGTATGGTGTTAGGACCGTCGAGGCCCTCCAGCCGGTGCTGATGGAGTGGTTGGAGCGGACGCACGGGGTGCTTTCCTTCCGACTGGTGCAGGTGCTGACGGGGCACGGTTGCTTCGGGAAGTACCTGCACAAGATTGTCAGGAGGGAGAGCACACCGTCCTGCCACCACTGCCGTTGCGACGAGGACACGGCGCAGCACACGCTCGAGGAGTGTGCTGCATGGGAGGAGGATCGCCGTGAACTCGTCGCAATTATCGGTGCCGACCTGGCGCTGCCGACCATCGCCAGGGAGATGCTCGTCAGCGTCAGGAACTGGGACGCGGTCGCCGCCTTCTGTGAGGCCGTTATCTCACGGAAGGAGGCGGCGGATCGTGTGCGAGTAGAGCTTCTATTCGGCGACACGTTCCGCCGCCGGCGACTCGGGCGGCGCAGGCGCGAGTATCTGCGCCTAATGCCGCCCTAGCCGAGGCCGCGGGTGATCGGACCGGGGAATTGTCCATCACCCGCAGAGAGGCTAACCGCGCGACGGCGACCGACGTCCCAGGTCGAGAGGTTACCCGAAAGGGTATTCCGTCGGGCCGACCACTGACGACAAGTGACATCTGCTCCGGTGGTCGGCCCAACAACGAGGTGACGTGGGTACGGGTGGGTTATGGGCCCGCGCGCCGTCCTTTCATCGCCCCGGACGGACAGGACCGCGCGTGCGCTTACCATAGCCCACCCAAAAAAAAAAAAAAAAAAAAAAAAAAAAAAAAAAAAAAAAAAAAAAAAAAAATACCAACACGTCTGACCAGCATGATATAGTAGGTCCAATTCCCTTCCATCGTGGAGGAGGCTCAAGCCCAACAGTGGGACGTATGTGGGCTGTGATAATGATGATGATGATACACTTTTTTCGCGGTTTTATTAGATTTTTGATATCTCGACTTTTTGAACATTATTCAGTGTTCATAGCTACGAAAGAACGGAAGGACAGACAATAATTTTTCATATGTGTAATACGGGCGTAAATATTAGAAATCATTAAATAATTAGCTTTCGAAAGAATTTATGTGAAATTTTGCTATAATCTAATTACCTTGATTAAAATATAACAAAAATTATAAACCTGTAATTTTCAACCGTGCCATATATAAATATTTAATGGTCAATATTTCTTAGTAACTTGCGTATTGCAATCCGCTTGTATTTCAGTTCGCAACTCTAGAATACCATTTGTGAGTGATTACAGCGAACGGGTCGAGACATCTATTCACCTGTCCAGTCGGCTCAAAGCTTCGCCACGATATTGTCCAATGTTATAGAGATGATAATACCGCCGTAATGTATAGAATTTTATTTAAAGAAAGTAACTTAAAAAAGATGTTACCATAGAGATTCTTGTTGGATTTTCTCAGTGTGGCCACGTTCCAATACGATGGTAGATTATTATATTCATTTCATTCGTTTCTCACGCAGGGCTTATACATGCAGGCTGGCCACAGAGGATAAAGAACTCTGCAGCAGTGGTCGGCCCAATGGCAAAGGAGAGGAGATACGGTGGTTTTGGGGCCCCACGCCGCTCTTTCGTCACCCCGGAATGAGCGGAAGGCGTGTGCGCTGACCATAACCCACTCAATAAATACAAATCACCACTAAAATCACCTAAAAATAGTCAAATAAAAAAATCTATCTTATGTATAAAATGTATGTATGTGGATGTATAAAATGACTGAGGTATATAATATGCATATCACATGTATGTAAGAGCAGCAAAACTCGATATGCGTTATTAGCATGTATTACATGCATATCTTAGGAAAGCCTCCTAGATTGACCCGGACCAACTCCATCTGGTACCATTTGGGTCAACGATTACATTCCCAAGGAGGGTTGACGTCAGGCAGGCGGCTGGTCATAAAAGTCATTGCCGAAACTTTTTGCAATATGTCAAAACAGATGACATATTGCGTCGACCCCAAGTAATTGGGATAAGAGCAAGATAATGATGATGATGAATTACTTAATAATAAAAATTACACTTACCTACACAAATATTCATTTGGAGGTATTATGAACTCTTTATACATTTACACAGTAACCCAAACAAAAGCATTTATCGCAATAACTCCGACGGTGCGGGGGCGATTGAAAAACGAAAAGGAAGTGTCTGAAGGTTTTTAAAAAAGAAAAATGATCGTGAATAGCTTTTAAAGGTGGTAGAAGACAAATGGTATGACGACGCCTCTGAGCGATCGTTTTGCGAGGCTTACTTATATCTGAAACAATTCAGTTCTATGAAATACGTGGAGAATTTGTTTGTATTTTGCATGATTGGCAGTAAAACAGAAATTGATCAACTATATATACATATATATTCAACATACCTCAGTGTCTGAATACACAGATGTACGATCAGTGTGTGTTACCAGTGATGACTTACGGCACGGAAACGTGGTCCTTAAATGTAGACTTTATAACCAAGCTAAAAGTCGCTCAGCGTACTATGGAGGGACCTATGCTCGGGATTTCTCTGCGAGATATAATCCGAAATTTGGCAATCCAAACAAGAACGGGTATAACTGACATAGCAGGAAGAATTAGCATGTTGTAGTGGCAATGGGCAGGCCACATCGCTCGAAGAACTGACAATCGCGTCGTTGGGTGCACCAACGACCCACGACGTTCAGTAACTCTCACCAGAACCGATGCCTTAACTTCGGTGGCAATCCACGCCACTTTACACAAACTTGACGTACGCAGGTGTAGCGACAAAAAATGTCTTTTCCCAGTGTATTTACTGCTTAGTAATGCATTCAGTACATGATGTTTGAGAATTTTCTTTTGTAACATTAGACGTTGGAACTTCAATGTAGAGAGGGTTTTAATTAACGAGCTCAACACACTTGGGGACCGAAAAATGTATTCTTAATGAGTTTACTGAATGTACACATTATGCTCAAGTGTTTTAGTAATTATCCGTTTTGTATTTCTTATTGTCTCTTCATTTGTTCTCAAGGCGTGATTAATGGGAGTGCTAATCGACTATTTATATGTCCACACTTTCGTGTCAAAAAAAAAGCATGGGTACACACAAAGTATGTGTAATTTCTTACGTAAGAAGTTATACTTATTTGGCGTAACAAGATAAAAATCTTTATAAAAATGTTATTCTTCATGTTACCTTAAGTTTATAGGTAAAAATCGGTCAAGTGCAAGTCGGACTCGCGCACGAAGGGTCCCGTTTCATTGAGCAAAAAAGAGCAAGAAAATCGCTTTTGTTGTATGGGAGCCCCCCTTAAATATTTATTTTATTGTGTTTTTAGTATTTATTGTTATGACGGCAATATAAATATGTACATGATTTGTAAAAAAAATAAATATTTAGCTATCGCGGTTCTTGAGATACAACCTGGTGACAGACAGATGGCCGGACAGACGGGCGGACAGACGGCGAAGTCTAGTAATAGGGTAAAAACTAAAACATGGTTGTCTGTAAAGTCGGTTTACGGACGATAGTTTAACGTGACAACGTCATAACAAAACATTAATGAAATGACTGCATACTTTTATGAATAAAATTGAATCAGCGTAACCAGTATCCATTGTTATAAGCTATTGAAATTAAATCGGGCCGGCAATTACCGTAAGTCTCGATAGATGACGCTGTTCAGTTTAGCTGAATCGCATTGTACTAAATGAATATATTTGAAATCCTTTTGCATCGATAGATGGCGCGCTTTAATACAGCTGAATCGCATACTACTTAATAATAAAACAATGAGCATAACGGGACAAGGAGCGTAACGGGACACCCTTTCGTGCATGCAGCCAGCGTTCATCGATTTATTAGACGTTATCACGTCAAAAACGGTACCCAAAGGGTAAAAACGGGACCCTATTACTGAGACGGTGGAAAAAAAAAAAGATATTTAATCCATTAAAGGTTATATTATAACGCATTATCTAGTTGAAATTTGTGACAGTGCGCGCGCGTGATAAATTAGTGTTGCATTATAGGCATCTTTATATTTTAAAGAATTTTATTAGAAGCTATTACGCACATCGTAACAAGTGTTGACTAGCTAACTTCAGGGTGCTGGTTTTTCGTGACGGTGTGCGCGTGCATCGTAAAAAATTTCTGTCATCATTTTGCCCTAAAGCGCCAAAAAAAGTATAACTTTAATACAGTTCACCGTCCCCATTCCTGCCGATGGGTGTCGTAAAAGACAACTGAAGGATTATGTAGATAATATTTATGCAAAGGAAGAAAGTCTTAAAATAAAGGCCTTCATCAAGTCATCTGGCAACGAAAAGTAGATGAATATTCTTCCTATTGTGGAAGTGGCTCCAGTCCAATAGTGGAACGTATATGAGCTGAGATGCTTTATTTATGAAAATTAATGCCCATCCGTTTATAATCGTACATCAGCCTATCGACGTCTACTGTTGAATATACCCCCCTCTAAGGAGGAATAGTGCTAC
This sequence comes from Lymantria dispar, assembly GCA_032191425.1. Taxonomy (NCBI): domain Eukaryota; kingdom Metazoa; phylum Arthropoda; class Insecta; order Lepidoptera; family Erebidae; genus Lymantria; species Lymantria dispar. The sequence goes on from CM063448.1 coordinate 35,691,297, forward strand.
AATCGCTACACTTGATTTAAATTTGCGATAGCATCTGGTGTTATCAATTACACAGGGTAGTATTACTGCCGATTACCTGGTGATTCCTCAGTCAATTTTACGACTTCCACAGAAAAAAAAAAGTGAGCCGTCGCTCAGGACGCCTGACAGATGTGAAACATCGAAACTATTTTGTACGAGTAGAGACACGGTATCGAATATAAAGTATCGATACTGAACTCATGAATTGTATCGAAAGATAAGTAACGTACTGTTTAAAGTATCAAGTACTTTTATTTACTTTATCTTTAGGTATCGAGTACTTTTATTTCGATACCGATACTTTTGTATTGGATATTTTAGTCAATAACTACTTTTTGGTAGGTATCGTATCGAATAAATTATCCATTTTAAAAATGACTTTACGACTCATATTTATGGTAACGTCATTTAGTACAAACGAAATGAACCTTCTAAAACGTAGCTTGAAATAATTTGCGATTTATAAACCAGAAATAGCGACATCTATCGAGCAAACGACCAACTCTAAGCTACAATATATTTTATAAAGAAATCTCTAATCCTGTAATGATAATAAATAAGACAAGCTGTTTAAAGTGAGTCAAAATCCAATTCTTAAGGAGTTAGTGACATACAAACAAATAAATACACAGCTGAAACTAATATAAGCCTATAAAAAATGAAATGCTTTCATCCGTTCACAGACATTCTTTCCGCACGAAGAGTGTGATTTAGGAAACAGAAATGGCGGCATTTATCGAGCTAACGACCAACTCTCAGCTTCAATATATTTAATAAAGAAATTTTTAATCCTGTAATGATAATAAGACAAGCTATCTAAATAATTTTAACGTCTATCTAAATATTTAAAATTTAAGGAGGACATTGGTCCTCCTTAAATTTTCAACTTTTAAATGAAATTTGACTGTTTAAAGTGAGTCAAAATCCAATTCCTATGAAGTTGGTAATATACAAAGAAATAAATATATATACACCTGAAACTAATAAAAGCCTATAAAAAAACGGTTCTCCAGTTTTCGTAGCTGAAAGTAAACTAAATACCATACCTACTGGTATATTTATATTACTAAGTTAGAGAATTTTACATTAATTTATAAAACAAGTATTTATGCATAAAAGAACATTAGATTACGACAGGAACTAATACGATAAAACTAAGGCATAAAGTATTAATAAAATATCACGATTTTTTTCCAAAAAATGATGATTTTTATTCAATAAACATTTATTTTCATTAATATACATTATAAGTAACAATTTACTTTGAGTTCACTCAGATGGCGTTGTACAAAATTTTAAATCGCACTATGGTTTCGTTACAAAAATGTAGGTATATGCATCCAAATATTTATTTGATATTTAATTATTAGGGACCGCGAAGCGTGGCGTTAAACGCCACGCGACGATCACGGTCACCCTCGCCTATACATGTTTCACATCAAAAAAGAAAAATATGAACATCGTAGTCTGACCTTATTGCTCATTAAGTAGGATCGAAAAATCATTCTCTTACAGCAGATGTTTCTATCACTCCTTTTATATCTATATCCTTATTGACATAAACCATTCATCTCTTTTTGGGTCTTTTACGATTCTTACGTTCATCCACATTCATATTGATAACCCTCCCCGACACACATCATTCATCCTTTCTCATCCATACAAAGGTAATAAACAAGATATCATCAGCTCATATATGTCTCATTGTTGGGCTTGAGTCTCCTTCACAAAGGGAGATATATTGACCTACTATACTACGCTGGTCAGACGTGTTGGTATAGGGTTTTATTTTGAGTTTTTCTTCTCTTGCATAGATGTTATACGCATATTATATCCCTTAGGCGTCTTTTACAATCCGGTGACCGGACCGGGGACTTTAGTCCGACAACAGCAGAGAGGCTGACCGCGCGACGGCGACCGACGTCCCGGGACAGGGACGTCGAGAGGTGAGAGTACCCGAAAGGATATTCCGTCGGGCCGACCACTGAGGACAAGGAACTCGGTACTGGTGGTCGGCCCAATGACGAAGGCGACGTGGGTACGGGTGGGTTATGGGCCCACGCGCCGTCCTTTCGTCGCCCCGGACGGAATGGACCGCGTCTGCGCTTACCATAGCCCACCCATAAAAAAGGCGTCTTTTACAACACCCGCGGGCAAGAATAGGGATGTTGTATTGTATCCTTACTTCGTCACTACACGGATTATAGAATAACAATAACAAGATATAACATATATACTTTTTATTCTCCACTTCAATATCCTAATCCGCAATTAACCCGACCAAAATAAATAACCGCTGATAATTCGACCACGTACCTCCTCAATTTAGCAGAATTACCCTCGTCTGCTCAGCTTTTTTATTACGACAGGAAAAAGTAATAAAAGAGGATTAAGGATTCAATAACTAGATCTGATAAAACACGGGAAAAAGCACCTGCTCCGAATTTACGAGGCCGGAGTAACCCTTCGGTAGCTGATCGTATTGAAAGTTCACATCATTTCATGGCCCAATGGCCACAATTAGGTTAGTTGCCTTCCTTCTTTTAAAGGTGATAGATGAAAGTTGGTAATGGAAAAAGTTACTGCAATTTGAAGGTAGACATTACTTTTGTAAATTGGTGGACAATAAAATGATTGAGCTGGTTTATAATGTGTTAAAATTACAATTTTTATATTGTCTACCTTTTTAATTTAGGGCCATGACAATAAAATTATTTTTATGGATTTTATGGCGTTTGTATTTGACTTTTGTTTCCTTGACGTTTTAAATACTTTACAGCGTTCATGGTCACGGGCGGACTAAAATGTCTCACGTCCAACAAGCCATCGTTATTACAGAGATTTCATGATTACATAGTCTCAATCACTACTTATTGAGTATTCATGGTCCGTATGTTCATGGATCAATATAGATAATAGAATAAAATTTTCTGTTGGTAATATTAGAGCTTTTTACTGAATACAAATGACAGTATATAATGTACTTCAGTTTATCTGTTTGTTTGTTCTTGTTGGAAATTCTGCAATGGCTAGATAGATGTTACCTAATTATAGACTATTTACATTTTAAATTCATTCATTTCAGCACGTATATCGCCCACTGTTGGGCTCAAGTCTCCTCTATAATAAGGGAAAATTTACCTATTTTACTACGCTGGTCAGGGAGGTTGGCATAGGATTTTATTTCGAGTTTTCCTTCTCTTGCATAGGATGTGATCTGCCTATCATAATCTTTAGTTGTATTTTATGATACCCACGGGCAAGAAAGGGAGAGGTGAAGCTTAGTCTTACTCTGACGATACCAGTATTAGATTTTTATATTTTAGATACTCACTTTCTATAACTTTAATTATTTTTATATGTATGGATAAATTTAAAAAAGTAAATAAATACACAAAATAAATTCTATTAAATAGTTACAATATAAATGCCGCTTTATCCGTAAAGAGTTTAGCTCTAGGGAGTTAATGCACTCTTAAGAAACAGTGCATTGCAAATGAAATGCTTCTCGCGTAGTCTGTGCACGAACACCTGAATTAGTACCGGTTTGTTTATTATAATTACACTGCGGGCCGCAATGTATGCACGTGAATGCATTATAGCTTACAGTTTCTTGCCAAGATCATAAAGATCTATAAAATCTTACAAATAACTGTGAAGAAACACCCTGTTTATTTTCGTTAAATTTTCTGCAGAAAATTTGTATTTGTTATATAATTTTACATTTGTTTACCCAAGTTTCACAAATGTTCGCGATGGCTATGGCTGAAGGCTTCCTTAATATATTTTTCCAGGCCAGCCAATGACGTTTAGGATTCGGTATCAGTGGTCAGCCCAATGGCGATAGGGTGGGAATACAGCGGGTTATGAAGCCCCATGCTACCCTTTCATCACACCACAAGGAATGGACGACATATGTGCAGCTTATAGCTAGTCCAAAAAACATGCTTTCTGAGATATTATTATCATCTCAGCCCACATAACTTGAGCTTCAGCCTCCACTATAATGGAGTGAAATTGATCTACTTTACTATACTGTCCATACGTGTTATAGGGTAACATAGTGTTTTGAAGTAGTGAATTGTATTCTTACTCTGTTACCACACGGAACCACCACATTCTGAAGTATTTAGATATCATCGTACATATTTTAATAAAAAAAAATTAAAAAAAGTCATTTTTTTAAGCTATGTTACAGTGCCTAAAACATTATAAGTGGTAATGAATTATTTATAATTTTTTTATTGCTATGGCAAATGAGCAAACAGCGCACCTGATAGTAAGTGATACTTCCGTCCGTATTCTGTACGTGATGGAAAATTTTTAAACTCAAATTCGTAATCTGATTACACATATCAAATATTCTCACAGACCTCTTAGCACATCAGTCGCAAATTTTCCTTTAGAGTTCTTATTATAGTTGATATTAAAAAAAAAAACTATAAAACCATGTGAAATCGAAATAATCCCAAAAGCTCACAATTATATTTAAGAGCTTTATTCACCTGCACCATTATTTGTGAAGGGTATAAACGAGAGAAAAAAAATATAACAACACAGGCCAATCAATCGGGGAAATAAGAAAAAATGATTGGATTCACCTCACGCGCGGACAGCAGTACAAAAAATAATGTGTGTCCATTTTTATTGGCACGATGTGTATTCTGCAGGCAACGAACAGTTTTGCTTTTGTTAGTTACTGGTTATTTGTTATAGTTTTTATAGGTGTGATTAGTTTTATCTTTGATTCTGGTAAAATGTATGAATATTTGAAATAAATCACTTTTGCGGATTTTATTGCTTTTGTATTTAATTCAATTTGAATACTTCAACGTTCATGAAAACGTTAAGAAGGATCGTAACGTAAAAATTAAAATTACAATGCCCTAATATCCATAGAAATACATTTATTTCACTCGCGTAAAGTTCAGACATAATTATATATGTTTTTACCGTATCGCTTCGGGTACCTAGTGTAGCGTAGATATGTCTATTCATTCACGTGCACTGTCAAACATAAGTTTCATTAAAGGTAGGAAAATACCATAATTGTCGTGAATGTCAGGCTTATTGGTAATTCCGGGTCGGCCATGGTTGTCAAGGAATTAATACAAGTGGTCAGCCTAATGGCGATGTGAAGGGATTATGGTACGTTATGGGGCCGCACGCTGACCACCCGTCGCCACGGACAGATTGGTCGGAGTATATTGGTAATCGCAGTTGGTATTATAATTTGCGAACTTGCGTGTGGCGACGGAGTAAGAATACAATTCACCATTCTCTATTTTGCTCATGGATGTTGTAAAAGACGACTAAGGGATATAATATGCACATAACATCCGTGCAAGAGAAGGAAAACTCGAAATGAAACCCCATATCAACATGTTTGACCAACATGGTATAGTAGGTCAAATGCCCTCCTATTTTGGAGGAGGCCCGAGCCCAACAGTGGGACGTATATGAGCTGAAATGATGATGATGAATTCATAGAACAACAAACCTTGGAATCCAATTACTTACTTAGACAATAACTATTTAAGACGTTAAGCAAACTAGCTAAGAAATTGGCAAGACCTTCCAAAACTTTACGCCGATGTAAAACGTGAAACTTGACGTTATAAGTTTGAATTTTGGTTTGCGTTCAACTTAGGTGTTTTGTTATGGATTCTGACAGTGATATCAATCAAAGATATTGTTATTATTACACAAGTTTGTTTATGTTCGTATGAAGATTGTTGGTAACGTGACTTTTCAACTATTGAGATGAACTTTGAACAACTGCAATAAGAAACGACTTCTGTAACATATTGACCTTCTTTGGATGACAGATTCTGAAATCTATACACAGTAATTTACAATGTAAAAAATTCTAAAAAAAATCAATGTGTATTCTAATTTCGAGTTGTTTAATTTTTAGTTTTCATATTTCGAGTTTTTACATTTCGAGTTTTCAAATTTCACATTTTATAATTTCCAGTTTTATAAGCAAATTTAATCATTTAGTTGATTCTATCACTTTTGTATTTCATTACACGGCGGCAGTCCGCCCGTGACCATTTGACGCGTTGGACAAACATAAATCGAATACAAACGCAATAAAATCCGTAAAAGTAGTTTTATTTACAATGTATAGTGCTCGCGTAAACATCAGAAATCATTACTTAAGTCATCTTTTACGACATTCACTGGCAAGGGAGGGGGCTGGGAATTATATTTTAACTCTGTCACTCCGTTACTACATGGTGATTATAGGTGATTTACTGATCAGGTGAAAAAATATGAAATACTAGTTGGCGAGAGTCCCATCAATTACAAGAAAAGTGAGTCTTACGCTATTCTGTGAGAGTGATAAAAACCACCCTGAATTACGAGAAAAATAAGTTCTAGCTTGCCCCAGCTTCTCCTGGGTAAGCTAGAACTTATTTTTTTCTTATTTTAACATCAACTGGTCCTGATCTAGCTAGGTAACCAAGGGTCCTGGTACAAATAAAGTAAAGGGGGCCCCACTATTATCTAAACTGGTAAGGTTTTATCATGTAACAATTAACATAAAATCAAAAACAATACTATAAAAATGCAAAGCTATCAGAAGCTATTGCACATTAGCTCCTTTTCGTGCACTGCAGAGCAGGTAATAAAAATATTAAACTGTAACGACATAAATTACAATTAATGCTTGATGTAGGGTATTGCCAATAAAATGATAGAGAAAAGATTAAAGGGTTTATTTTATTAAGGTTGAACCTTCCAACTGGCTTTTAATACAGTTTCTAGGGCCTCCTGAGTTTGAGGACCCCGGGGCACTGCACCGCCTAGCTTCTAGGTAGCTACGCCACTGGTCCCGATGTTACCATCATGTATAGACTTATTGTCACTATAGGTAGTAATATCAGGTTGACCGAGCTTCGCTCCGAGTATTTTTGTAGCATTTATTTATATATATATTTATAAAAAATAAAAAAATAAATAATGAAAATTATATAAAAAATTACAAAAAGAGAATAATAATAACACCGAGATTCTATCCGACGCCGTTTGTCGCCGATGTCAAAAATAAAATGAAACCTGACTACTACGCCACGCCACTGAGCTATCGTAACTCATGACATTGATGGCAAAATTTGAATTCATATTCTTTTAAAATTTAATGTCATTATATTGTCTGCCAAAAACACTGACAAAACAACACTTTCTATACATAAAACCTAGCTAGATCGATTTTTTGGGCCCGAATCCTCTAGTATGCCAAGTTTCAACAAAATCGTTGGAGCCGTTTCCGAGATCCTGAATATATATATATATATATATATATATACAAGAATTGCTCGTTTAAAGATATAAGATAAAGCAAAATTATTTCATAATAAACATTCGTGTCCAAACTAACCGTACAAGTAATATTTCACTAATTGTGGCCGCGTGGCTACAATCGGAAGTATATTCTGATACAAATCCCTCTATACATTTTTATTGGACTCGTCCACCTTTACTCTGCGGACGTGATCTGTATTTTTATTTAACAGTAGGGTATACTCGATATTTGAAACACGAGCCATTTATTTGAGAGACTCAAAATATCATATTTTCTGACGTTTTATGTACATTAATTAAATTTTTCTGAGTGGCGGACTGATCATGAACCGTCCATGAACATAATTGCTGTAAAGTGTTCGCAACGTCGGGCAATTCATACTAATATTATAAAGAGGAAAAAATATATATATTTGTGTGTGTGCGTGCGTGCGTGTGTGTGTATGTTTGTAATGAATAAACTCAAAAATTACTCTGCCGATTTCAAAAATTCTTTCACCATTGGAAAGTTACATTATCCCTAAGAGAGCCCGCATACATACAATTGCAAGATGGACGACTATCGTACAACTAAATTGCGTACATTTACAATTTAGTTGGCCAACTTTATATAATTGGTTACACGCCGCAGACTTAACCGATTTGTCCAATTAATTAGTTGGACGATTTAGTTGGAGACGATGTGCGGGCTAGCATAAGTAACTACGCCTATTACAACTACTTACGATTGTATGTCTGCGGCCGCTCTAAGAGTGGACGCAGACATACAATTGTAAGTTGGCTGACTAAATTGCAAGTAGGTGTATTAGTATTTTTAGTATTTTGCACGCATTTTCACGCACATGCACCGCGCTGGCAATACTGGCACCGACTAAATCAGTTAAGTCTGCGGCGTGTAACCAATTAAATATAGTTGGCCAACTAAATTGTAAGAGCACGCAATTTAGCTGTACGATAGTCGTCCAACTTGCAATTGTATGTGTGCGGGCTCTCTAAAGCTATATTTTATCTTGGTATTCCTACGGGAACGGGCACTACGCGGATTTGGCGACTGTAACCGAAGCGAAGAGAGGGCGGGTTGCTAATTAAAAATAAAATCCGGTGGTCGGTCAAACGACGAAGGCGACGTGGTGTTCGGGTGGGTTGCGGGTCTGCGTGCTTACGCCCCTCTGTCGCCCGGAACGGAGTGGTGCGAGGAGTGCGCCGACCGCAACCCACCCCCGTAAAAAAAAAATACAAACGCGATAAAGTTCGTAAAAATAGTATTATTTACAATACATTAATTAATTTTGTAATTAAATAATACGTTATTGAGTTATTGACAATATATTCATGGACACGGAGCGCTTCTAGGTGCCGAAAATTAGCCAGCACAATCAAGTTGGACAGACGGGTCGAAATAGCATTTTATTTAGAAAATTCCCTCCCTTGCATACTATATTCTATTTACAATCCTTTACCAATTTTTATTATATCTATATAAAGGCAGAAGTAGTGACCATTACATTCATATTTTATCACTATAAGAATGTAAATGTTATTTTATAATTAAAATAGTTCTTGAATGCGTACGCTGATGACGATGTAATGTTTAGACGCATAAACATTATATTTTCATTATTTTCGAGATTTCCTTGTCTTGCATTGATATTGTCTATATATTATTTTAGTCGTCTTTTACGATACCCATGGGTAAGGAATTGTATTCTTACTCCGTCACCACACGGAGTTTACTACTAAGACAATAAATAAGAGGATGCGCAGTTACACGAATCACATCGTCAAAATCAAAAGTACGTTACGCATAATACAATTTTAAGTACGTTACAAAGTAGCGTAATACAATTTCATTATAAAAACTAGCAGCACCCTACGGTTTCACCAGCATAGCTCCCTTTCCGTAGGAATATTGAGATACATTATAGCCTATGTGTTATTCTGATATGTAAGCTATATTATTGTGAAGTTTCATCAAAATCCATTCGAAAGTTTTTGCGTGAAAGAGCAATAAACATCTTCACATCCTCACAAACTTTTGCGTTTATAATATTATTAGGATACCGATATTATTTATTAAATGTTACATGATTACATGTCCCAAAAGTTATCCCATAAACAATTGCAGAGACAAGAGATTAACTTTTAACGTTTTTTTATTTTAGTTCATTAACGTGGACAAATCCGCTCAACCCTAGGGACCGGACAGGTGAAACTGTGTCCAATTTAAGGGATTATCGTGTAATCTCTACTGCCCCTTATTTATGTATAAAATAAGAGGAATCTTTCGTAATTTTGTACTATTAACGTAAATTATGTTGCAACGATTAATATGGGATCTTAAAAAAATTTTGTGTGTATGCTTATATGTACGTAAGCAGTTATACTTATTTGGCAGCCTGGGATATAGATCTTTCTAAAAATTTTATCCTTTGCGTTATTTTACGTTTGTAGAAAAAACTACACTAATAATAAAAAGAAAAAGGTATTTGAATACATTGAAGGCTTTATTATAATCCATTATCTAGTTGACATTTGTGAAGGTGTGCGAAGAAAGTGAAGGGAGTATGAATGCATGCAATGAGATTCAGTGATATTAAAGGCATCATCAAAACTCAGTACACACAAGCACCCTCAGAATATTGGGTTGCCGGTTCTCTCACTCAACGAAGAAATTGCAGTAACAAATTGCTACTACTTGTTGGACGTCGATTTTCTGCGCGAGTATGGTACTACCCCGGGCGGACCGATCCGTGGTAGACAGATGACGGTCGACTGTATGGTCCAACCACATAAATCATTGTGATTTGAAAAGTATATATAATTATTTCTGACGTTCACGCGAGTATAACATATTGTAAATAAAACTTTACTACGGCTTTTATCGCTTTTGTATTTGATTTTTGATTGCTCGATGTTTCGAACACTTGAAAGGTACATTAAAATAAACATTTTAATCTATACCAATAAATAAAATTGGAGTGTCTGTTTGTAATGTCAAAATAATAGGCTTTTTTATGTTCACACGGTTATTTGCACGACACCTATGCCTAAAATAGCAATTAAAAAATTTTTGTCTGTCTGTCTGTCTGTTTGTTCCGGGTAATCTTCAAAATGGCTGGACCGATTTCAAAAATTCTTTCACCAATGGAAAGCTATAATATCAGGGCGTAAACTAGGCTATATTTTATCCCAGTATTCCCACGGGAACAGGAACTACGCGGGTAAAACGACTATAACCGAAGCGAAGCGAGTGCGGGTTGCTGTTACTATAACCTATAACCGAAGCCAAACGCAGGCGGATTGCTAGTATTAAAATAAAAAAGGAAATTTTCATTAAAAAAAAGTGTTGAAACCTTCTACATGTCATCAACTGTGGGCCGTTAGTGTATTTATAAAATAAAGCACATACAAACATCTAAAATTCTTGGTATATGAAACTAATCTTATGATAAATCCTCGAAGATATCAATCCGTTTCACTGTCAAATTCAAACAGCCATTCTTCGTTAAACCAACTTATGATGCATCTTACTACATCCTTATTCCGTTGGCATAAAGTTTAAAATATATAATATTGTTAGTATTAAATATGTCGATACAATCGCGTATGAATGAAGGTGAATCAATCAATGTCGTACACCTCGATCCCTCACACTAAATCCCTAATAATCCCCCCCCTCCCCCACCTATATCATATCGTTACGTGTGATTAAATTTATGATCAATTGGCTCCTTTTTGTAAGACCGAATAGGTAAATTTTTTTCTAGCCAAAGTTTGAAATCAGACGATATATTTTTCAAGTAATACTTCAATTGACGCGTTAGGAAATAATGAGGGTAATTTTTTACGATGCGCACACCGTCACGAAAATCTATCACCCTGGAGTTAGCTAGTCAACATTTTTTACGACGCGCGTGCCCACTGTTACAAATGTCAACTAGATAATGCGTCATAAAGGCGGATTGGTATAGAGTTTTATTTCGAGTTTTCCTTCTCTTGCACTGTTGGCATAAGGAATTTTTTTTGGGTGGGCTATAGTCATCGCACGCGCCGTGCGCTCCTCCTGGAGCGACAAAAGGGTGGAGCGCGGCTCCATTATCCACCGTATTCCATCGCCTTCGCCATTGGGCCGACCACTGGTACCAAGTTCATTGCCGTCCGTGGCCAGCCCAGCGGGATACTCTTTCGGGTACCCTCCCTTCCTAACGCCCCTCCCGAGACGTCGGTCGCATTTAAGCTATCAACATTTGAAGGCATTTTCCATACGAAAAAATATAGCGGGATATTTTGCAAGAATGGGTGTTATAAAATATCTAATGATAATAAATTGTCTGTCTTTGTTTTAGAATTTGATGGTTCGATTGTTAATTCTTCATTGTCTTAAGTTATAATATCAGTTGAGGCGATTCCAATCCCCTCGCTAACGAACTCGTTCACTTGAATAATTCATTAATCTGAATAATAATCATGGCAGGTAGTGACGCTTGAAGTCTCCATGCAATCTGTATAATAATTTCTGACTTTTTAAAATATTTGTAAAATTATTCGAGATGGTAATCTTATGTAAACTATCTTATCTTAATATATATAAATTACGTGTCACGTTGTTTGTCTGCGTTGGGCTCCTAAACTACTTAACCGATTTTAATCAAATTTGCACACCGTGTGCAGTTTGATCCTACTTGAAAGATAGGATAGCTTACATCTTAATTTATAGTCGCAATATTATTTTATTGCGAATTATTTGACATTCACAATTATCTGTTAACTCCAAACGATTTTAACAGATGGCGCTATCTGTTGACTGGATTTAGTAATTAATTAATAGATGGCACTACTATGTCAAACCTACAGACGTGTCATATACGATTTTAACTTGCTTTTTTACATAGTTGCCATTTGTAAAAAAATATGACGACCTCCGTGACAGATGTTCTCCTACCGCTCCACTTAAATAGTTTAATAAAATGTAATATAACAAAAACATTAGCCACAGCAACGCGTGGCCAGGCCTTCTACGTCCTCCCCGAGGGGGGGACGTCGGTCGATGGGAGGGTACCCCAATAGGGGGTATTTCATCGGGCCGACCACTGATGTCAAGTAACCCTGCTCCGGTGGTCGGCCCAACGACGAAGGCGACATGGTTTTCGGGTGGGTTGCGGGAGTTGCGTGCTTAAGCCCCTCTGTCGCCCCGGACGGAGTGGTGCGGAGGCGCGCCGACCGCAGCCCACCCACAAAAAAAAAAAAGGCCTACTAGCAGGCCTTTTTATATATTATAATACTATATTATATCCTGTGTGATGACGGAGTAAAAATACAATTCACCTTTTCCTATCTTGCCCGTGGATGTAAACGTCGACTCAGGGATATAATATGCACATAACATCTGCGCAAGAGAAGGCAAACTTAAAATTAAACCCTATACCAACATGTCTGACCAGCATGGTTATAGTAGGTCAAATTCTCTCCCACTGTGGAGTAGGCCTGAGCCCTACAATGGGACGTATGTAGGCTGCAACGATATTGATGATGATGATATTACTAAATTAACCTTTAAGTAGTGACATGGAGTCTCAGAGGCGACGCGCGTGTTGCGACTTCTTTAAATTGGCAACTTCTTTCTGCTTGCCACGACTCAGCGTCTCAGTAGCTTCTGTTTTTGTACTAAATAGACCGTGGAAGGAGGTATATATGTTATCAGCCCGATGATAATGAGATTTTGCCCCTTGTGCAAAGATGACCAGTAATTTTTGCTGAATTGAGTCATTGTCAGAATTATTTTTATTATTTTAGTTATGAAAGTGATTATTTTATTTGTTGTCTTTCTAGGTTAGAATTTAAGTAAAAATGTTAACTTCATCGTTTTCCTTTCATAAGGTCAATTAATCGTAAAATATGGGCCTAATTGAGGCTGAAAAATACCACTAGTTGTAAATGTTTAGTTTCTTTCTTTACTTTGATATTTTATAAAAAAGTTGATTTTATTTACCAATGCCTTTTCCATTACATGATGATGGTTGAATTTTAAGATAATGTTAAAACACTCAAGTTGATTGTCATAACAAAAAGTAAATTAAAAGTAGTAGCCTGTGAGACGTCATGTCCTTCATAGTGTTAGGAATTTATTACGTCACCAGTTAAGGGTTAAAATCTCAATAGTTTGTTTGTTTGATCTTGAAGCTTTAATGTGGTAGATAATTTATTTGCTGATAAAGGTATGATGAAACGATAAATATGAGAGGACCACTAAGCGTTTGCAAATCGCGTGAATGATAGTAGGCTGTTGTCATAACACCACTTGAAATAACAAATTTGTATTAAAATTTCATCGAAGTGCAATATTAGTATATTTTCTGACGAGACAATATGGAATATGGACGGGTATATTTAAAATAAAACAATTATTAGTTAAATAATCATTGCTAGAGATGGTGCAGGTGTATTGAATAAAATCAAATTTATTGAAGCGGGTAGTTTTTTATATTTTCTATGAGATAAGGGAGAAAAAATAAGATTCCACTAGACCCATTCCGTTACTATAACTTTCGCAAAAAATATACCTAAGTAGATAAGTTCAATGAAAGGGAAGAAAAACTTGAAATAAAACTAACACAAGATTCTCAATCAGTGACTGTTAAGAGCTGACTACTACTAAGTATGCTACTATTAAGAGTGACTATTTAGCTGCAAGAGAAAGAAAAAAAATATAAATAAAAAATAATATGCATTTCCTCTTTATATATCGTTAGAAATTATTTTATCATTTTTAGGGTGCCGTGCCCAAAGGGTAAAAACCCTATTACTAAGACTTGCTGTCTGTCCGTCCGTCTGTCTGTCATTGGGCTATATCTCAAGAATCGCCATAGCTAGACAGTTGAAATTTTTACAAATTACGTATTTCTGTTGCCGCTATAACAGCAAATAATAAAAACAAAATAAAATAAATATTTAATTTCCCATACAACAAATGAGATTATTTTATCCTTTTTATAGATAATGGTACGGAACCCTTTGTGCGTGACTCCGACTCACATTTATTAATATCCTTTTTATCAATTCTAAGAAAATAAATTACAAAATAGCGATCAAACATAGGTATCAAAAATACCTCTATCAAGCGATATCACCGAAAAGTATTGTAATGGAATTGATTCCACTCACCGTCTACTCGTTCCACGGCTGGACGTCTCGAGCTAATATAAATGTAAATGTACTTGAGGTACACTACCCAAGTTTCCAACCTGTTTCATACGTAGATGGTGAATTAGGTAGAAATTATCTAATTTTAACATACTTTTATTAGCTTCATATGTATGTCAGTAAGTAAAAGACGACTAAGAGCCCTAGATTGACCCGGACCAACTCCATCTGGTACCATTTGGGTCAACGATTACATTCCCAAGGAGGGTTGACGTCAGGCAGGCGGCCGGTCATAAAAGTCATTGCCGAAACTTTTTGCAATATGTCAAAACAGATGACATATTGCGTCGACCCCAAGTAATTGGGATAAGAGCAAGATGATGATGATGTATGTCAGTATGTGCCTATGCGACTATAGAACAAAAAAACTTTGAACATGATTTTGAGCCCCTTCAAAACGTTGGTTTGACTCGAAATTTGGCATACTTATCGTAGACCGATGGCAATTGAATATTTTAAACAGTTTGTCGCGTTATGCTTACCAGGTTTTTCAGGATTAGAGATTTTTTTTTTGTATCAGAAAAGCGTGCTTTTAAGGTTTTTTTTTTTAACTTTTATTGCCTGACGCCGCCTTCCTGACGTCAACACTTCTAAGGATCTTAAGGATTTAATTGTTAATTAGACACCACCTATATATTCTTACAGATGTGTACTCAAATAGTTTTTTTACATTATACATATTTAATAATAATTCTTTTATGCTATTATATTATTATAAAATATTGTTTAATAAAAATACTTTCAATAAATCATTTCTCTGTAAATCACAAATAAACATTTATGTATTAGCAAAAGAAAAAAATAAGAAATTGTTTTAAATTCACTTTTGAATATTATGTTCTTTTAATAAATAAATTTTAAGTCTTCTAAAGAACTTGGCACCCATATAGATGCCAAGTCTTTTGTCAGTGAAGTCGACCAACACTTCCTAATTTATAAACATATTAAACTTGCCTCTCTCTTTCACCATTATGTTGTTGGTGGGATATTTTTTTACAAGATTGTGAAAGCAAAAAAAAAACCATTGCACACCACATCGGCGCAGTTTTGTTAATTTAACACTATAAAGCTATTTCTTTCCTAAATTAAATTCTTAATAACATAATGATTGCTGATGTTAACGTGATTATTACATACTATAAATAAAAGTATTTTTATCGATTTTATCACGTTTGTATTAGATTGGCTGACATCCCGACGTCCGACGCCAGTCCGTGACCATAAACGCTGAAATGTTCGAAAGTCTCTGCCTACCCCTATGGGAAAGAGACGTGATTATATGTATGTATGTATGTTAAAAAACAGTAATTTGCTCACTATTTCTTTTTATTATATAAATATCCAATTACGTATATTTATTTATGTACTAGCAACCCGCCCTCGCTTTGCTTCGGTTTCAGTCGCCTACCCGCATAGTTTCCGTTCTCGAGATAAAATATAGCCTAGGTGACAGCTACCTGGTAGTAAAATATTATTAAAATCGGTGCAACTGTTTTGAAGATACCTCAAACAAATAGACAGACAGACAAAAAATATTTAAACTGGTGTTTGGGCGTAGATATCAAATAACCGTGTGAGCATGAAAAAAAAAACCCAATATTTGTCCATTATAAATAGACACCTGAATTTGTAAAGAAGAAATATTCTCACGTACAATTTATATGATGAATAAATATTTTTGTTATGTTGAAGACCAAGTAAGTATAATACATAATATCACATCTATATGGTGATCACTTAGCTAATCTTTGGTTACATATCGAGGCGTGCGTTCCGAATCACAAGAGGCTCTCATGCATAAAGAAACCACCGCAATGGTACATCAGGCACCTGCACGTCAAACGACTGAATATTTCATTGACATTACGGTTTCAGAACGTGTACAGGTCAATTTATACATTTTCGATACTTTTTTTTAAATTTTGTTTAATTGCAAACGGTGACAAACGAGCAAAGAGTACACTTGATGGTAAGTGTTGCTGCCACTCATGGACCTTTGCTAGGCCGTTGCCCACCATGAAGAAAGTGAAGGAGCGTGAATGCGTGCAATGAAGTTCAGTGAAACCAAAGGCACCACTAAAACTCAACCACACGCAAACATCGGTCGGTCAGCGGTCGGCGCGCTCCTCGCACCACTCCATCCGGGTCGACAGAGGCGCGTAAGCACAGGTGCTTACCGGACATGGGGTCTTCGGTAAGTACCTGCACAAAATTGGCAGAGAAGAGGCCCCAGGATGCCATGAGTGTGGCGCGCTAATCGAAGATGCGCGCCATACACTAGAAGTATGCCCCGCCTGGGGGCCTCAGCGCCACGTCCTGTCAACGGATATGGGAACAGCGGACCTGTCGTTGTCAACCATCATCTCGAAGATGCTCGGCAGCGACAGCTGTTGGTCATCGATACAGCTGCTGGTCATCGATGACCTCCTTCTGTGAGGCTGTCATTACAAGGAAGGAGGCCGCGGAGCGGGCACGCGAGGCACTTGCGTCCGCAGACTCGCTCCGCCGGTGGCGACCAGGGAGGAGGAGACGCCGTTATGCGCTCCTCTTCCCACCACCCTGAATGATGATAGGACGTGGCCAGACAGCCAAGCGTTGGAGTGTCGGGGATAGAATCTCATCAGACGATCTCTCCGGCACCTCGTAAAAGCGCGGAAGGGGCCTCTGTGGTTTTAGTGGGTATTTCGGTCACTTCTGTGGCCGGCGAGTCCCACACACACTCCCTTGTCTGTAACACAGCGAGAAAAAAAAAAAAAAAAAAGTGGGGCGTAAGCACGTACACCCGCAACCCGCCCACGTGCACCACGTGCACGTCGCCTTCGTCGTTGGGCCGACCACCGGAGCAGGGTTACTTGTCATCAGTGGTCGGCCCGACGGAATACCCCCTATTTGGAGTACCCTCCCATCGACCGACGTCCCCCCCGGGAAGGCCGTCGGTCTTTCCTCACGCGGTCAGCCTCTCGGCGGGTGACGGACTAATTCCCCGATCACGTCACCCGCGGCCTCGGCTAGGGCGGCATGAGGCGCAAGTACTCGCGCCTACGCCGCCCCAGTCGCCGTCGGCGGATCACCTCATCGAAGCTGCGCTCCTCGCGCAGGCGATCCGCCGCTTCCTTCTGCGAGATCACTGCCTCGCAGAAGGCTGCGACCGCGTCCGAATTCCCGACGCTGCCGACCATCGCCCTGGCGATAGTCGGCATCGTCAGGTTGGCACCGATGATTGCGACGAGTTCATGGCGCTGCGCTGCCCAAGCGGTGCAGGCCTCGAGCGTGTGCTGCGCCGTGTCCTCGTCGCAATCGCAGTGGTGGCAGGACGGTATACTCTCCCTACCAACGATCTTGTGCAGGTATTTGGCGAAGCACCCATGCCCCGTCAACACCTGCACTAGTCGGAAGGAGAGCACCCCTTGCCGCCTTTCCAAACACTGCATCAGCACCGGCCGGAAGGTTTCCACGATTCGCACCCCGAACCGAGGCCTCTCCAGCCGGACTGCCCAACGGGCAATGACGTCTCGGCGGGCGTCGACGCGCCAGGCGGTGAGATCCCTTAACGAGATCACACAGCCCTCCGCTCGCACCCCCGTCACCCGCCGATACAATCCGGCGAGCATTTCCGCATCCAGGTCCCACGGGGGAGTCCCAGCCAATAGGCACACTGCCTCCGTCAACACTGTGCGGTATCCGCGGATGGCCCTGACCGCCATGGCCCTCTGTGGTCGCCACAGAAGAGCCCTGAGTCGGACGGTCATGGACCCCGCCCACACCGGTGCGCCGTACAGGGCCATTGACCGGATGACCCCCGCGTACAGCCGTCGGCACGTAGCGCTCGGTCCGCCCACGTTCGGCATAAGCCACGATAGGGCGGACGCCGCGCCAACGAGCCGTGGAGCGAGCCTGCGGAAATGCTCGCAGAACCACCATTGCCCGTCGAGCACCAGACCCAAGTACCTCATATGGGCCTGGATGCTGATGTCAACCGAGTGGACGGTGATCGAGACGCCGATGGGTGGGCTCATACGGCGCCCATGGAACAAGAGGGCCTCCGTCTTGTAGAAAATTTACCTGTATCACGCTGGTGAAATGGACTTAATTTCAAGTTTTACTTTTCTTGCATAGATGTTGTCTGTATATTATAACCCTCAGTTGTCTCTTACGGTGGTGAACTATATTTTTACTCCACCGTTCATTCATCACATCTTATGCACGTCCCACTATTGAGCTCCAGCCACCTCCATATTGGGAGGTAAATTGACTGACTAAACCACTCTGGTGGATTTTGTCTTCTCTTACATTCTTGATATGTGCACAAGATATCCCTTAGTCGTCTTTTACGACACTTACGAGCAAAAAGGGGGTGGTAAACTGTATTTATACTCCCTCACCACACGGTGATTAAGAGATATTTTCTTCATGAAATCAGTTCAAAACCGCAGCTACTTACTACCTGACCCGACAAACTTCTACAAATTATAATGAATATTTTATTCATATCGGGGTAACTTGGTACATTTCCATGATTTTTATATTGCAAACTTTGGTTAACATTACCTATGCATTGTCTCGGCTGAACTTACTTATTTAATTTAAGCAACAGCTGTTTATAAAAGTTTCTGGATTCTTGTTTCCAAAGTTTCATTTTTAATGGAAAAGTTTTGAGATTCACCTGAAGTATTTATACTCTGTGGAGATGGATCTAATCATATTATTTTTTTTATTCCTTGCGCTTGACAGCATTTCTTTTAATAATAAGTGGGTTTTCAATACAAGGTGATGGTAGGTGTAGGCTATGGATTTATTTTCTTAAATATCGTGGTATTTGTCTTAATACGTGAGAACGCCTACGTACAAATTGACGGGATCGATGAAATAAATAAAATTAATCCTTATTTTCCTTGTAATGACTAAGTAAGGATACAATTCACCGTCCCCTATTTTAGCTGAGATAGTATTGATGATGATGGAAAATCCTTATTATTTGACTTTGCCTTTCATGGGCAAGGGACAACTGTGGCTGATGAGTGAATTAAACAAGCTTCATCATCATCATCGCAGCCCACATTTGTCCCACTGTTGGGCTCGGACCTCCTCTACAATGGAAGGGAATTTGAACTACTATACCATGCTGGTCAGACAGGTTGGTATGGGATTTTCATTTCGAGTTTTCCTTCTCTTGCATAGATGTTATATGCGTATTATATCCCATAGTCGATTTTTACGACATCCACGGGCAAGAGAGGAGGTGAATTGTATTCTTACTCGTGTTTAAATTGTCCTATTGTCTACAGAAGTTTCACTTAGAAAGTTCTCACTTTAAATTATCAATGTAAAAGTCGTACAGATAGTCCGTTCTTTTTGACATGTCTGCCCTGTGACCATCAAAAAGATGACGAGCGTCCTCATTGTGAAATGAATCTTTTAATATCGAGCTGGTGGCTTGAGCGTTGTGAATGATCAAATATTGGTATCGCACGTAACAAAAGGTTTCGCTTTATTGAAATCCGCAGTTCGAACGTTCCAGCCTTCATACCTAATAACGAGTCGGGAGATATACGTATAAGGAGATGGCTTTTTTATATAAATATACGTTTATTATAAATTCCATTCTCGATTTTTCAGTTATTCTTCTTTGGATGTGAGTAATTTTTTTATAGTGTAAACTTGAAAGCTCTTAAAGGTCGATATTCATTGTATCACAGAGAGAATTTATTTTACAAATAAGCATGCATAACAATTAAATACACTTATTTACACACCTTTAATAGCTTCATACATATATGCCTACGTAAGAGAAACATTGAACATGATTTTGACTCTCTTCAAAACAGATTGACATGAAATTTGGCATACTTATCGAGAATCGATGACAATTCAATATTTTAGACAGTCCAGTTATCCTTATCAGGATTTTCAGGATAAGCGATTTTTAGTATCTGATATTCATCATCATCATTTTAACTCGTATACGTCCCACTATTGGGTTCGAGCCTCCTCCAAAATAGGGGGGAAACTGACCTTACTATATATACCATCCTAGTCAGACAAGTTGGTATAGGGTTTTATTACGAGTTTTCCTTCTTTTGCATAGGTGTTATATGCGTATTTATTTATACGTATTATTCCCTTAGTTGCCTTTTACGACATCCACGCCTAAGATAGGGAGCAGTGAATTGTATTCTTACGCCGTCACCACACGGATTTTTTTTTAATTCAGATTTCTATAAAAGCGTGATTTTTGGTTTTTTAAAATTATTATTTTATTAAATAAAAATATCGAGACATTTCCGTCTCCATATTTAGTTAGCTAGAGACTTAGAATGTGGAAAAAAAAAGACGGTATCAGGAAATGAAACAAAGGTACAGAGCTGAGTATGTTGCTTCATTTGGACTCATTGTCAAATGTTTAATACTTATTGAAACGAAGGCTGAAGGCGATTGCATTCTGCGTTTGGTATTAAGCCTTTGATATTTTTGTTATTTTATATAACTGTAATATATTCTTACAGTTACAAATATTTAAATTCAAACTCATAACCGCATTGTAATAATTTTTGATATTCGCGGGCATGTGGTGTGTTATAAAGTGATAGGACTACCAGTGGCGGCTGGTGGGTCATCAAAGTGGTGGTTCACTTTACTTCCTCTCTAAGTATAAAGATCAGAAATTGCAATGGAACAACAATTTACGTAAAAAATTTTTTTTAATTATTTTTGAACGCATTACATTTTGTAGATGTACTTGCGAAGAAAAATAGGTATTTTGTTTGTTTTTCACACTTCAAAAAATATTTATAAAAGAGGGCCTTGGCGGTCCCGCCAATTTATATCAACTTTATTTTAAAAAGTTTTGTTATTGTCTTTAATATAGTCTATATTTATGCTCATTTTCACCCACTGTATACGTAGTATAAAATAGAACTAAGACCAAAATAAATAAAAAACAATTAATGTAAACAAACCATATTTAACTCGTCACAGATACATCGAAACTATATCTACTTACTGTACTTACGAGACATCATCAGCGAATTTCGTCGTAAGTCGAGTTCTCTCGGCAATGTTCGGTTCGCCCGTGCGCCGTACGGGAACAGACTCATTTTTCAACATACTTCTATGAACTATCTTCTCTCTCACGCGCCAGGCGTTTTAACTCATTTCTAATACAAGTTGTATGGGCAGTCCCCGTGCGCTCGCCTCAGCGCACGAGATTTTTTTTTACAAGGAATATAAGATTTAATAGTTTAGTAAAGCGCTTATATAGTTTCGTCATAATTTGAAATTTTATTTGTTATGTTTTTTTATGTTCAAAGAATAAATATTAATGATAATTTAAAAATAAATATGAAGTTAAATTTTGTAGTTTTTAAATATTTTGATTTGGTGGTTCAGCGCACGAGCGCACTTAAGGTACAGCCGCCACTGAGGACTACACTGTTTACAATTGTCTGTCTAATGCCGCAGGCCGGTCCATCTGTGGTACTACTCTTGACAGAAAATCGACGTTTGAGTAGAAATAATTTGTTACTGCGCTTCGTTCGGTGAGCGAAAGAGCCGGCAGCACAACTTTCTGAGGGTGTTTGCGTGTGGTGGGTTTCGGTCACCGAATCACTTTGCATTGTGTGTGTCTATTAACCACTAGCTAACTTAAACGAACTTCTATCTAAAGCACCGACTTCAATACATATTATTTTTTGTTCTTTTTTACTGTCGGTGTTTTTTGAAAGCGGTTTTCGTTTTTTGCTCAAAATTAAACTAATATCATAAAAATTTATGTTTGTCTGTATGTCCTTTATTCAATCATAAACTATGCATAGGTTCATGTGATCATCTTCAGCAAAGTGTTGTGCATGAGCCCACAAAGGTTTCTGAGTTATTACGATCCGACCTGATGGAACCGTTAGGTAGCGTGATGATCGATTTCAAGGCGAATTTCTTTTACTATTTTTTGGATTTAAACAAAACAACAACGTCTGTCGGGTCAGCTGATGTAAATAAGACTATTTTTACAGTTTCATCGCGTTTGTAGTTGATTTTTTATATCCCGACGATTCGAGGAAAAGGAATAATAATCACTACTATTAATAATTTTAAAACAATCGTTATAGATAATTTTTCTTGGGGTACCGAAGTAAGAATACAATTTACCACCCCCTATACGTGAGTGTCGTAAAAGACGACTACGTATAACATTTATATAGGAGAAAGAACACTCGAAATAGAATCCTATTTTTTTTTTTTTGGCGGTGGGTTGCGGTCGCCACGCTCCTCGCACCACTCCATCCGGGGCGACAGAGGGGCGTAAGCACGCACACCCACAACCCACCCACGATGCACGTTGCCTTCGTCGTTGGGCCGACCACCGGAGCAGGGTGACTTGACGTCAGCGGTTGGCCCGACGGAATACCCCCTATTTGGGGTACCCTCCCATCGATCGACGTCCCCCCCCTCGGGGAGAACGTCAGTCTTTCCTCATGCGGTCGGCCTCTCGACGGGTGACGGACTATCCCCGGTCACGTCACCCGCGGCCTCGGCTAAAATAGAACCCTATACCAACACTTCTGACCAGCGTGGTATAGTATGCCAATATTCCTCCTATTAAGGAGAAGACTCAAGCCCAACAATGGGATATATGTGAGCTGCAATGATGAAGGCACTGAAGTATATATACTCTCCATCATTACACGGAAAAGCAACATCATTTGCTCAACACTTCTAAATAATATTCTCTACAATATATTAACACGAATTCACACAATTCTAAACAATATGAACATAAAATGTTCCTAAAACAGTGCAACAGGAAAAGCTTACATGTTTATGTGTCGTTTTGCACTTTGCCCGGATATTACTGCTACTAACAACATTTGCATTTTGTACATTAACTGTGCTTTATGGCTAATGTTTATAATTTTACGATTTCTCATATTAAATGTGACACGAATGTAGTCTGAGTGTTAAAATTGTCTTGAAAATTATTGAAATGGATACGGAGATAGATGAGACATAAAGTGTTATTTAGTGCCTTGTAATTTGACTTGTTACGATAACTTTATTTTTAAAAAATAACCCGCACTGAGTTAAACAAATCCTTGTCTCTATAGGGTCTATAAGACCATAGTAACTCATCCATTCATCCATTAGCCTAAAGACGTCCACTGGTAGACATAAGCCTCTCCAGGAGAATGCCACTCGGAATGTAATACAGTGTATCGTAAGGCAACACATACAGACAGATATCTGAACGGAGATTCTCATCATCCCCCTTCACAGTTAGCTACCGTGTCTAAATTTTTGTTGTAGAGAGCACGAGGAATCTGTGACGAGGAGCACCTGGCTGGGGAGCTGCAGCATGTCAAGCAGGTTCTACGTGCATACAAGCTGCAAGTTCCACGCCCCCGTCGCAGAGACCGTATGAAACCACCCACAGTTGAGCGCCTCCCTGCAGTACTTAGTACTTATGTGAAAGGAGTCACTGACAAGATTGGCTATATCCTGAAATGGGCTTCCATAAAAACTTATTTAAGGCACTCAAAAGGATAAGTCAGTTCTTACCACCTGTCAAGTGCCAGATCCCTCTACAAGATGCAGGAGTTTATAAATTTGACTGTGACTGTGGTCTCTCTTATATTGGGCAAACAAATATATCCATAAGAACTCGGGTTAAAGAACACATAGCTGATGTGAAGCACCGCCGTCACACTAAGTCTGCAGTCTGTGAACATAGTCAGGACCGCGCCCGCTATAACATTAGGTTTGATAAACCTCAAGTCCTCGAAAAAGAACACCGATACCTGCCTAGAATGGTACGCGAGGCTATTGAAATCAAAAAACACAAAAATTTCAATAGAGAGGATGGCTGGGTATTACCATCAAGCTGGGATCCTGTTATAAACATAATTAAAAATAAATCCAAAGGGACCACCACAAGACTGCATGATACTGTGAGCACTTATTGTATAGATTTGACCCACAATAATAGTTAAAGATAATTTTATAAATCAAAAATCTTTTAGTAAGACAAAGTAAGCTGCATCTAAAATTAAAAATCAATACAAATTTAGCATCATGTCCCCTGAGTTTTCTTGTCGGATCTTTCTCAGTGTGGCCGCGTTCCGATCCGGTAGTAGTATATTAGTTTTTGTTAGTTTTAAATCAACAAATTGTAACAATAATTGCTACAAATTTAATAATTAATAATTACTAACCATAAACAATATAATTTTTCATATAGAATCATTTTCTTCTTACACTGGCAATAAATTTATACTAAAATGTGGGTCAAAATTTTATAAATTTATAACTAATTTTCTGTATCGGGTAGATAATTATAAATATCTGTAATAACGATTACTTGTTGGACGTGAGACACCTTAGTCCGCACGTGACCATGAATGCTGCAAAGTGTTCGAAACGTCGGGTAATTATAAATCAAATGCAAACGCGATATAATCCATAAAAGTAGTTTTATTTACAAAATGCCTGATATCCTGACATGAATGCATATATATTATCAATAGGTTACTTACCAATTCATAATTTATATTAATACCTACAAAATATCTTTATTATAATATAGGTATTTACAGGTTAAATAAATATGAAATAAAATAGAATTTTGTTATTTTTATGATATTAATTTTAATTACGTAAGACACGTCTTCCATCAATTCTGTTAAAGAAAGTTTATGCAAAACTTGAAGTATATTGGACTAAGGAATCATGTTGCCCCATACAAACTTTGTCCCTCATTTGCGCCCCCTTAGGGGTGTAAATTATCGGCGGATCGCCTGCTCGAGGAGCGTAGTCTCGATGAGGAGATCCGCCGCCGGCGACTGGGGCGGCGTAGGCGCAACTACCTGCGCCTCATGCCGCCCTAGCCGAGGCCGCGAGTGACGTGACCGGGAATTAGTCCGTCACCCGCCTAGAGGCCGACCGCGTCAGGAAAGACCGACGTCCTCCCCGAGGGGGGGACGTCGGTCGATGGGAGGGTACCCCAGTAGGGCGTATTCCGTCGGGCCGACCACTGATGACAAGTTAACCCTGCTCCGGTGGTCGGCCCAACGACGAAGGCGACGTGGTTTTCGGGTGGGTTGCGGGAGTTGCGTGCTTAAGCCCCTCTGTCGCCCCGGACGGATTGGTGCGGACCGCAGCCCACCCACAAAAAAAAAGGGGTGTAAATTATATATAATTTCAGAAAATATTTTCACACCAATTACCTAACCCATACATAGTATACACCTTCCAAGTTTCAGGTCTTTACGACCAGCGAGTTAGATTATGCGTTGATCCGTTCGTCAGTCAGTCATTCGGGACAAATCATTTTATATGTATAGATATTATCATATGCAGACAAATATATACCGTTCTTTACATAAAATATCACCATTGGCCATTCAAACTATTCAGTCAGCATCAACGTACCATATTACAGGACAGACCCTCAAATAAGTCTCCACATAACGAATGAATCACTCCATTCTGAACTAACAAGCGCATTATAGTCCGTTTACAGAGCGGCCATTACTCTTGTGCCTGTATTAATGACAGGCATCTTGACTGACTTACCTTGCTACGTACCTTCAACGAACAAGCGATGAGCGGAAAGCGATTGCAATAATTTACATTTACTATCGTATTATTATGCGATAGTTTGATAGGAAATAAAATTGGTACAGTATATACTATTAAAATAATTTCACATGGAAATAAGAATACAATTAATTAGTTCTTGTAGTAAGAAAATAGCCAAGTTACATACTTTAATTAATTATGCAGAGTTTGACAAGTTAGGGATTTTAGGTTTAGAGTATGTAGAGTTAGAAGTTTGGCGCCACGTGAAGTCTAATAAATTCGGTCTTCGCATCATTTTAAATAAAAAGTTTTTTTGTGACATTATCCTTTATTGCCTTTATTTTTAAGAGTGGAATAAAAACTTGCGAACCTTATCAATTAGTTACTCAGTTAATTGACCTAATATTTTGAATATTTATATCTGCGATTATAATTCAGTGATATAATTGTTAAAGCCTTCTCAATAAGATTACTATGACTATTGCCGAGATAGCTGACTGGATGGATGGATTGGCTGGTTGTCGATCGTAGTTGGTGCTATAAAATTCTCAAGAGACCACTGCAATCCACACCCTTAGTGCTACTCGGTTACTTTTTACAACGTGCACGGGCGAGTAAGGGATGGACCTATCGCGTCTTTGATTATTAAAGATAATCTGTTCAAATAATACAGGTACGAACTAAATTACACCTCAGAATCTCAAAATAAAATTTTTGGATTAATTTTGTTAGTTAAAAAGAAATCATATAGTAGATTGTAACCAAAAATATCATAGAGAAAATATTGAGTATTTTAATATGTATAGACTGACATCTAATTTTAACTAACAAATTGTTTTATTAATACATAAAAAAACTTGATAAATATAGCAATACAAATGTACTTAAAAGACGCTATTAGCTTATAACTCAATGAAAAAGGTAATAGAAACGCTATACTAAGCAATTTTAACCTTATTGTAGAAAGATAAAGTTCAATTTTGAGTGCAACAATGAAGGGTTTTCCACGCAGGTTGCTCTAGGGTCCCGTCCGATTCGTTACAATTTTTCTTTGTCACAAAGGGACGGATTTGGGTGAAATTAATATTGTGAGTGCATTACAGCGTACTTATTTTGTTTATATTGTATTTATATACAACCACATACTGTTAGTATGAGGAGGAAAATTATTGACGAAATATTATTACTCGATTATGGGCTTAGTAACGTATGATTTCAAAATAATATAGATATCTTTTTTTTCATTACTAACTGTGGCAAACGAGCAAACAGTACACCTGATGATAAGTGATGCTCATGGTGCTTTGCTAGGCCGCTGACCATCGTGAAGAAAGTGAAGAATGTCCCCATGTCATGAGATTCGGTGACACTTAAGGCATCATCAAAACCCACCACACGCAAACACACTCAGAAAGTTGGGCTGCTGGCTCCCTCGCTCAACGAATGGAGTGCAGTAACAAATTACTTCTATTCGGGCGCCGATTTTTAGCGAGATGTTGTACTATTCCAGACGGATCACCCCGCAGCTGTAGACTACTATTAACTGTTCTACCTCTAAAAAAAATCTGTGTGGTAACGGATTAAGAATACAATTCACCACTCCCTATCTTGCCCGTGGATGTCGTAAAAGACGACTAGGGGATATAATATACACATAACATATGTACAAGATAAAGAAAACTCGAAATAAAACCCTATAACAACAAATCTGATCAGCATGGTATAATAATGATCGGGGAATTAGTCCGTCACCTGCTGAGAGGCCGACCGCATGAGGAAAGACCGACGTCCTCCCCAAGGGGGGGACGTCGGTCGATGGGAGGGTACCCCAAATAGGGGGTATTCCGTCGGGCCGACCTCTGATGACAAACCCTGCTCCGGTGGTCGGCCCCACGATGAAGGCGAGGGTGGGTTGCGGGTGTGCGTGCTTACGCCCCTCTGTTGACCCGGACGGAGTGGTGCGAGGAGCCAACCCACCCCCCAAAAAAAAAAAATGGTATAATAAGGTCAATTTGCCCTCCTATTGTGGAGTAGGCTCGAGCCCAACAGTGGGACGTATATGAGCTGAAATGATGAGAATGAAATGATCTCTTGCTCGTAGGTATCGTAAAAGACGACTTCCACTATGAGTGGTGAAATTGACCTACTGATCCACTGGACACTGACCACGCTGATCAGACGTGTTGGCATAGGATTTTGTTTCGAGTTTTCCTTCTCTTACATAAATCTTACATGCATACTAGCTGACCCGACAGACGCTGTCCTGTACACACGTCTTTAATTCGAAAATATTTAGAACTACTAATAAATAAAAAAAGAATAAAAAAAATATTTTCCAGTCGACCAAATTGTAAAGCTAAACAAAAAAGGTTTCATTAGAAAAGTTTATATAATCGAAAAAAAAGTTTATATTAGAAAAATTTATATAACTGTTAAGTTTTCTTAAATTTTCTAATTTTCTGCGCAACTTTCTTAATTTTTTTTCCATAAAAGTCTTTTCATAGTATTAGAAAACTAAAAAAAAAATGGACGAAATCGATAGTCTTTCTCAAGTTATGTTATTGTGCTGCCCGAACAGCGCCACGTACCGGATGCATTTGTGAATCTAAACCATTCTCGAATCTCCTTGAACACACACAAAAAATTTCATCAACATCGGTTCAGCGGTTTAGGTGCAGTTTAGTGACATACACACGTACTCTAGAAATTTATATATAAAGATTGTATCTCTTAGTCGCTCACGGGCATGAGAGTGGATATTGAATTGTATTCTCATATATTCTATAGAATCACTTTATTCTTACAGTGGCAATAAATTTGTATCAAAATGCGGGTCAATATTTAATAACTAATTTTCTATAACGGCTAGATAATTATAAATTTTCTGTAATAACGATGAATTTTTGGACGTGAAACATCTTAGTCGGCCCATGATCATGAATGCTGTAAAGTGTTCGAAACGTCGGGCAATCAAAAATCAAATACAAACGCGATAAAAGCCGTAAAGTAGTTTTATTAAAAGCGTTTATTTAACTTGCCCTGTTAGTATGGTAAACCGAAGCGAAGCGTGGGCGGGTTGCTAGTTAAAAATATATACACTTTAAAATCGTTACAAGTATTAGGCAATTGTTTTGGTCAAGATAAACTACGTCCCTGAGCATCGTAAGCGGTTAATAGTGGTTCGGGATTAGCTGTGAGAGTAATACCCGAGTTGAGTCGCCGACGTGTATAAATGTCCACGAATATTGGTTAGTGGGGTCGGCCGACCCAAGGTAAACGAATACCTACTTATATTCAATGTAAGATTGCTTTAATTTTCAATGTATCAAAATCTAAATTAATAAAGAATAATACGTATGTATAGATATAATTCCACCCACACTCTTGCCCGTGGGTGTCGTAAAAGATGACTAAGGGATATCCCTTAGTCGCAGTGATACGCAGATATTTTTTTTTGTAATAGAAGGTAAGCGTGAAATAAAACCCTAACCCTAACCAACACGTCTGACCAGCGTAGTACAGTAGCTCAATTTTCCTTCCACTGTGGAGGAGGCCCGAGCTCAACAGTGGGTCTCATATGGAATTGCATGATGAAATGATTTTATATCTTTATATATAAATTTCTTGTGTACGTGTGTATGTCACTGTACTCCTCCTAAACGACTGGATTGATGGTGATGAAATATTTTGTGTGTGTTCAAGGGGATTCGAGAATGGTTTAGATTCACATTTGGATTTGGTATGTGGCGCTGTTTGGGCATGGCAATAACATAACTTTAGAACGACTTTACCGATTTCGTCCATCTTTTCTTTTAAGTTTTCTAATACTTTGAAAAGGCTTTTATGGCAAAAAAAAATATGAAAGTAGCGCGGCAAATTAGAAAATTTAAGAAAACTTAGCGACTATATGAACCCTGTACAGGATAACGTCTGTCGGGTCAGCTAGTCTTATATATAAATTTCTAACGTACATATGTATGTCACTGAACTCCTCCTAAACGGCTGAACCGATGTTGACAAAATTTTTTGTGTGTGTTCAAGGGGATTCGAGGATGGTTTAGATTCACAATTGGGAAGGGTAGGTTGTCCTAAAATCCTTTTATTTTATTTGAACTGATATGAAATAATGTCGCAAGATACACATATGAAATGTATAAGGTCATTACAGATATTAAAATTAAAAACATCACAGTTTCATTCACTGTAACTGCTGCAACTGCTGCTAATAGAATTTATTTTTAATAGAAATAAGGTAGACTAAATCCCTTTTTTTTGTGGTGCCAGGCTGTGTAGCACGGTCCGATCCCTCCAGGGTGACGAGAGGGGGCGTCTAACGAGCTCATAGCCCACTGGGTGCGTACCTCTTGCAAGGGCCAAGTGGGCGGGCCACCGGTACCTGATCTTGTCATTAATGACTAGTCTAAATTTCTTAAAAAAAACTTAAAAAAGAACGATTAAGACACATTATCTGGATAAAAAACGTTAAAGACACTTTTTAATTATTAAGGACTAGGGGTATTAGCCTCAGATAGCTGTTACACTCTTATGCGGAATAGGCGAGCACAGAAGGTGCTCAACCCAAAACAATTAAGCGACCGGGCAGAAGAGCACCCGCTATGTGGTACAGAATTTAGCTTGGGGCGTTGCTGAGGGCAATGTGGGTTCATTAGATTCATTGATTATTACGCAGCACAGTTTCGCACCTCGACGGAGAAGTTAGAACCGTGGTTTTGTAAAGGAACACTATATTATGGGTAATATTTTATTCTATAGCGGACAGATAATAACTTCTGCAATAACAATGACTTGTTAAACGTAAGTGAATCATGGACTCTCGTGAAGCATGAACGCTGAAGTATTAGTAACGACAGTTATCATCATCATTGGCTTCATCCCACGCTAAGTGGGGTCGGTACAACATGTTTTTACCTTCCATAGCCTCCTACCAGCCCGTCATATTTACACTCACTGCTTTCATACGCATATCCTCATTCACATAATCCATCTAGAGGATTCGATCCCGATCGATTTTTCTAGTCCCAGGATTTCGGGATTATCTACAGTTAATTCCGGGATCCCGGGATAGTCCCGGGATTGTGTTGGTAATAGAAAGTGGTAATAAAAAGACAGTAAAACATCAAAATCAACTCATTATTTTAAATCTTTAGTTAAATGTTCAAAAAACAAAACATAATTATACTTTCTTCTGATAAAATAAACAAGTAACTAATTATTAACTAAATTCTGTAAATAGTTTATGACATAGTTCCACAATTGCCTAGTTTGTTTTCTTTTTATTATTTTACAACTTAAAAAAAACAGCTTCTTAAAAGTTGTTTAGTTATAAGTATATGCTTTCTTTAAAAATACTATATGCTAAAGAGATCAATGTTTATAGGTACTCAAATTTTAAAATAAATAGACCAGATACTTTATAAATTACTTATTTCATCATCTCAGCCCATATACGTCCCACTGTTGGGCTCGGGCCTCCTCCATAATGGAAGGGTCATTGACCTACTATACCACGCTGGTCAGACGTGTTGGTATAGGGTTATACTTACTATTACTTATTTAAGCCACGAAAATAAAATCTAAGGAATAAAAACGCATGCAACGTCTCATCGGAAAGTATACTCTTCAATTTGTTGCACAAATATGAGCTACCTGCTTTATCGACTAAAAAATGACTCCACACTGACGAAACGTCATCATCTTTTTTATGTTTGACATAAAACTTTCTTTGGATATTGATATTCTTCTTACGTCCATCCACGTTCATATCGATAACTCGCCTTGTCACATGCATTTCATCCCTCCTCATCACTTGTCCATACCACAATCTCGCGCTACTAATCTTTTCTATCACTGGTGCCACTTTTAGGCTTCTCCTAATATACTCATTTCTTATTTTATCTAACTTTGCATCTTAGCATTCGCATCTCTGTACCATGCACTCTTCTCTCATCCGTATTTTTCAATGCCCAACATTCAGACATTGCCACAGGTCTGATAACACTCTTATATATTTTTTCCTTAAGTTTGAGAGGCAACCGTGCGTCACAAATTGTGCCCGAGATTTGCCGCCATTTCATCTAGTATTAACTCCTCGATCAGTGTTGCCGTCGCCGAAAAAAAATCAAATACAAAGGCGATAAAATCCGTAAAAATAAGTTCATTCGCAGTATAATACTCGCGTAAACTTCAGAAATCATATAGGAATTTATACATCGCCATATATAGTGTATATTTGATTAATATCTTACACTAATACATCATGAAATGAAGCGAAATAGTTCAAGTCTCGGTATGCATGGGACAGTCCCGCACCGGGATCACCATAATCCCGCAGGTGAGCCCGGATTACGGGATCCGCTCGCCCCTATCTGTCTTCATGATGTATTATAGCCTTGAGTTCCATTGACAGATGTCTTTGGTATTTGTCGCTTTAGTTTTGTGCTTTCAATGATATTGAGTATAATTGATAGTACGGTGTTTAATATTATGAAGTATTTATATTGTACAGTTATTTGTGTTGTTTGAAAAGAAGAATAAAAAGAAAGAAAGAAAATATATTTATTGAGACGTGCAAATTTTACAAATTCTTTACATCATCTTCATCATCCAATTATGCCCCACTGTTGGGCTCGGGTCTCCTCCACTATGGGAAGGAAATTAACCTACTATACCACGCTTGTCAGAGGTGTTGGTATAGGGTTTCATTTTTTTTTTATTGCCGATGGTGGCAAACGAGCAAGCAGCGCACCTGATGGTAAGTGATACTGCCGCACATGGACCTTTGATATACCAGGGGCACAGCCAGACCGTTGCCTACCGTGAAGTAAATGCTCTTCTTAAACCTCGTTTAAAGAAGGACATGTCATAGCGCTCGGGCAACACACACATATGTTTCGAGTTTCCCTTCTCTTGCATAGAAATTATATGCATATTATTTCCCCTAGTCGTCTTTTACGACACTCACGGGCAAGAGAAGGGGTGGTGAATTGTATTCTTACTCCGTCACCACACGAAAAAAATTTTGGTTAAGAGAACGTAGAAATTGATAAAAAAATTGTCCTTCGTGGGAGTTGAACCAACGACACTCCAATGAGAGGTCATTTCTTAACCGTAGTATCTTGTCGTAATCTATACCAATAAATAAAATTAGAGTGTCTGTTTGTAATGTCAAAATAATAGACTTTTTTCATGCTCACACGGTTATTTGCACTGTAAGGTTGGGCGTTGGGATGTAATAATATGATCTGACTGCTGTATAATAACTGTTAGTTTATTCAATAGTGTTGGCTTATATAGGGGATACATGTACTTATATGTAACTTATATACTAAACACACACACACACACACACACACACATATAGGTCTTGACGGGGCATGGATGCTTCGGCAAGTACCTGTACAGGGTCGCTAGGAGGGAGAGAACTCCGTCCTGCCACCACTGCGATTGCGACGAGGACACGGCGCAGCACACGCTCGAGGTCTGTGCCGCTTGGGCAGAGCCGCGTCGTGAACTCGTCGCAATCATCGGTGCAGACCTGACGCTGCCAACCATCGCTAGGGAGATGCTCAGCAGCATCAGGGAATTGGGACACGGTCGCAGCCTTCTGCGAGGCAGTTATCTCGCAGAAGGAGGCGGCGGGTCGCGAGCGCGAAGAGCACAGCCTCGATGATGCGACCCGCCGTCGGCGACTGGGGCGGCGCAGGTGGGAGTACCTGCGTGCAATGCCGCCCTAGCCGAGGCCGTGGGTGACGTGACCGGGGATTAGTCCGTCACCCGCCGAGAGGCCAACCGCGTGAGGAAAGACCGACGTCCTCCCTGAGGGGGGGACGTCGGTCGATGGGAGGATACCCCAAGTAGGGGGTATTTCGTCGGGCCGACCACTGATGACAAGTAATCCTGCTCCAGTGGTCGGGCCAACGACGAAGACGACGTGGTGTTTGGGTGGGTTGCGGGAGTTGCGTGCTTAAGCCCCTCTGTCGCCCCGGACGGAGTGGTGCGGAGGCGCGCCGACCGCAGCCCACCCCAAGAAAAAAAAAAAGGTTACACTACAGCACTATACTTATGCCTAAAATACACTTTATATTTTTTTCGTCTGTCTGTCTGTTTGTTCCGGGTAATCTTCAAAACGGCTGGATCGAATTCAAAATTCTTTCACCAATGGAAAGCTATAATATCAGGGAGTAAACTAGGTTATATATTATCCCGGTATTCCTACGGGGACGGGAACAACGGGGGTAAGGCGACAGAAACCGAAGCAAAGCGAGGGCGGGATGCTAGTATAAAAATATATTTACATAAGATATTTTTTCTAATCTAGTGAATCCAATTCTTTAATCTATACAAGTTTTGAATATATCTGAATATACACAAAAAAATATCAAAATCAGTCCAGCCTTTAAATATAAATTAACAGAGAAGAATTGTACATAGTTATAACTTTCTAACTTCCACGCTAAAACTGCAAAACCGATGATTTTTGATATTTTCGCGAGTATTACACATTATAAATAAAACAATTTTTACGGTTTTTATCACACTTGGATTTTTGATTGCTACGAAATGTTAATTAAATATAAACGTGTTAAAAACCGTAACAATAGTTTTCTTTATAATTCTAAACCGATTTATTTACTTAGTGAAATATTACTAACTAGCAACCCGCCCTCGCTTCGCTTCGGTTATAGGTTATAGTCGTTTTACCCGCGTAGTTCCCGTTCCCGTGGGAATACCGGGATAAAATATAGCCTAGTTTACGTCCTGATATTATAGCTTTCCATTGGTGAAAGAATTTTTAAAATCGGTCCAGCTGTTGTGAAGATTACTCGGAACAAACAGACAGACAGACAGACAAAAATTTTTTAATTGCTATTTTAGGCATAGCTGTCGTGCAAATAACCGTGTGAGCATGAAAAAAGCCTATTATTTTGACATTACAAACAGACACTCCAATTTTATTTATTGGTATAGATAGGTCATAATGATCCGCATGTCGCTTGCTGGTGACTGCACAACAAATAAATTTCCAACTCAGAATTTATACTTGTCACCGTACAAAAACACGAGACTACAGACCCCCCTACACCTCCCCCTCGTTAGTCCAGGTACAGCTTCGAATAACTAATTAATTTTATTTGAACGCTCCTTGTTTACCGCGATACTACTTTAAAATTCTTCGCGCGGCCAATTGAGAAATAAACATTAATTTACTGAAGAACGACGGTTTTGCTGATATAATTAATGTTTTCGTTTATTTTCCTATATTGTTGTCTGAAAGATGATGGAGTATGAATACAAAATAATAATACACAATTTTCTATAAGATATTTCTCTTTATAAATAACTAACCTAGTTCGTGAGAATACCAGGATAAATTATAGCCTATGTTACTTAAGGATAATGTAGCATTCTAATGGTGAAAGAATTATCAAAAGCCATCTAGTAGTTTTTGAGTTTATTTGTAACAAACATACAAATATACGTTTCCTCTTTATATTAGTGTGCTACGTGCACGGTCAAGGACAGTCCGCCCGACAATAATTTTTTCATCAAAATGTGGCTCAATATTTAATAACTAATTCTGTCGCGGGTAGATAGAAATAAATCTCTGAAATGACGACGACTTGTTGGACGTGAGACACCTTAGTCTGCCCATAAACGCTAAAAAGTGTTCGAAGCGTCGCGCTATCAAAAATCAAATTAAAATGTGATAAAATCCGCAATCCGTAAAAACAATTTTATGATGTGAATACTCGCGTAAACATAAAAATCGATACATCAGTTTTCCACGTGACGAACGAATACACGTAAGAATACAATTCATCACCCGTTTTTTTGCCCATGGATGTCATAAAAGACGATTAAAGGTTTGAGATAACAACTATGCGAGAAAAGGAAAACTCTAAATGAACCCGTTTGTCTACTGTTGTAAAGTAATGATATCTGAGTTTACGCGAGCACTATACATTGTAAATAAAACTACTGTTACGGATTATATCGTGTTTGTATTTGATTTATGATTGCCCGACGTTTCGAACACTGCAGCATTCATGGAAGGTTAATTGCCCTCCTTTTGTGGAATAGGCTCAAGCCCAGCGCTGAGATGTATATGAGCTGTAATGATGAAATAACGTGGAGTTAAATACTATTTTTGCGAATTTTATCTCGTTTGTATTGATTTGATGAGTATGATTTTTGATTTGATGAGGTTTGGAACACTTTACAGCGTTCGTGGTCACGGGGAACTAAGATGCTTCACGTCCAACACGTCATTGGTATTACAGAAATTTCTATCTACCCGCTACAGACATTAGTTATTAACTTTTGACCCTCCATTTTGATATAAATTAATTGCTGGTACAAAAAGAAAAGGATTCTTTCTATGTGACTCGCGTAAACATTAGAGGTCGTCAGTTAAATACTAGTCATTAGACTTAACGAATTAAAGTAAAACTTATCTAATATCCACCTAGACATCTATTTAAAGTTTGTAAAGAATCATTTAACTAAAAGTGCGCCGTGAATTGGCCACTCAAACAACTTCCACCTGAAAACTTCCAACTTGGGAATTTTAATGAAAAAATAATTTCAATTTGTAAAGTCCCGGATCCCAGGCCCCCGGGAACTTTGCTAACATCATTACCTTCGCATATTTGAAGAAGAGACACTTCAAAACATTTGCTTTTATGTTTAATTTATGTTCCAACTTAACATATTAATTTTTTTTTACGATTGGGAAATTGTAGATTTATTTTTCAAGGAAATTTCATGAAATTCTAATCAATATTTTTTTTTTTGGCATTGTATATTTCATCTGTATGGTGACAGCGTAAGAATACAGTTCATCACCCCTGCTCTTATCCGTGGGTGTCGTAAAAGACGCCTAAGAGATTACATATGCATATATCTATGTAAGAGAAGGAGAACTTAAAATTAAACCCTTTACCAGCACATCTGTCCAGCGTGGTATAGTAGGGCGCTTTCCCTCTTATTGTGGAAGCTCGAGCACAACAGTTGGTATATGAGTTGAAATGGTATTTTAGTTTATCTATATAGTATGATAAAAAAAGTAAGACTACAATCACCACCAACTCTTGCCTCCAAAAAGCAACTAAAGGATGTAATTACTACCACCGGAACGGAAGTAAATACTACCATCGGAACGTGGCCACACTGAGAATGATCCGGCAGAAAACTCCGGGGACATAATGTTAAATTAATATTAATGTTTATTTTTATAGGCGGCCTACTTTTTCTTACTGAAATGGCTGTTGGTGGTAAATGGGCAAACAGCACACCTGGTCGTAAGTTATACTGCCGCTTACGGACTTTTGCTAGGCCGCTGGCTACCGTGGAGAAAGTGAAAGGAGTCTGAACGTGTGCTATAAGGTTCGGTGATACTAAAGACAAACAACCAACACCCATCACACGCAAATATCTTCAAAAAGTTGGGCTTGCGACTCTTTTTTTTTGGTGTTGGCTGCGGTCGGCGCACTCCTCGCACCACTCCATCCGGGGCGAGGGGCGTAAGCACGCACACCCGCAACTCACCCGAACACCACGTCGCCTTCGTCGTTGGGCCGACCACCGGAGCAGGGTTACTTGTTATCAGTGGTCGGCCCGACGGAATACTAGTGGGGTACTCTCTCGTCGACTGACGTCCCCCGCTCGGGGAGGATGTCGGTCTTTCTTCACGCGGTCGGCCTCTCGGCGGGTGACGGATATACCGTACACCACAATGGAATGGAAAGAATACGCGATAGGAGACTAGGAGTCAAGGTAGACTAGGTGATAAAAAAATCTTACTCTCAAGTGATGAGCACCTTCCAGAACGTCAATTTGCAATTTGCCGCAGAACTTCGAATATTTATTCGACACGTGTTTCGCTTTTAAACGAGGTTGCCTAACGACGGCTTGGCTTCAAATCCGCATTTCCATCTACTTTGATCTTATCCCGTATTCCTTCTATTCCATTGTAGTGTGCGGTATATTGATTACCTGTGGGAAAGTGGTGGATCGCCCTTCCTTCCATTAAAAAAAATATATATATTCGTATTTATCGCCACATGGTTCTACATAAAATGATTGCTAGTGATCTATAACTTTCTCCACTATCGCTGCAGTGATATTAAAACCGATTTGCAGCATGAACTTTTATTCCCTCACCCACCCTTGTCACACACAAAGTTCACAAATATTGATAGAACAACCCTCAGTACAGGTGTTAATCGAAACTTGGACGTCTTTGAGACAAGTTTGGCAACTATCGAGCGAGTGTCGGCCAAGTTATGACAGCAGCCGACCGATTTGACAGATGATCCTTGTGAATACAGCAACAGTTTTAGTTTGTAATATGTGTAAAAATTTTTGCAGTTATTCGTTTTTTTTTAACGTTGTTGTAGATCTTTGTTCGGATGGTGACGGAGTAGGAATATAATTCAAATGCTTGCCTGTTTATATCGTAGAAGACGACTAAGGGATTAAATATGAAGTAGTACTAGGAGAAGGACCACTCGAAATAAAACCCTATACCGACACGTCTGATCAGCGTGGGTCAATTTCCTTCCTATTGAGGAGTTGGGCTCGTTGTGGGGCTCGAGCACAACATTTGAAATGATGATAATGACTGTTTTTGGTGGATTTTAGGTTCATAATTTTTTTATATATGTGAAATTTTATTACGTTTTAACTTTATTAGTTTCTTGTGTTATTAAGTTTTTATTTTATACGCGTAATTGTAAACACCTAATTTTTCGTGTTTTATTTAGTTTATTATGCAAATAATTCTTATATTTTAATAGTAAATTAATAACATAAAAAGTATTGACATAAAAAGTATTGTAGAACTAGTGTTTAGATAGCATTAATATAGGCGATCTGTTTCTATAATATACTTACTCTATTATATCTCTACAAATTTCTAAAATTCTTACTACAAGATAAAGGACTAAGTTTTCTATAAATTAATAATTACTTAACTTCTCATTGAAGTTTAAAGATTGTATTGATCAAGGATATGAAAAAGGACACAACGCATTCATAAGGACTGCCGACAGAACTGAAAACTTCAAACAATGAACAAATAATTATTATGATTGAATATCCAAATTTTTTGATCCTAAATTGAAATTTATAAATAAATTTTACAATTATCTGGTAATGACATCTATTGGCATAGATATAGTGACCTTGACATAGTTACAGACATAGTATTAGTGTTAACACATCACCCGACTATATAGATGACGACGACTTACATAAATTTCCCATTCAAACCTGCCAATAAAAGTTTTAACTTCAAAAAATCAACGTAAACAAAGTCGGGTGAAGATAGCATCAAAACAATTCCTAACAATCTCAATTATGCCTATTTTAACAGACGTCCATTATCCACCTTCGTTTAAGCTCAAACCTTACCCCGTAAGTCTAAAATCGTGTTTGATCCGCTTCGAGCTGCACTGAACCGAAATAATCCGGTCACCTGATCCAGTGCGATCCGGTATGAACCGACCCGATGCGGCGACTTGTGGTGTTTACCCTATGGGACGTCGCAAAAGTTTCCTACCTATTCGCTTCGGATTTAAAAGTTGCAGAAAATGTTTATGGAATAAGTAAACTTAGCAGCAAATGTGAATATTTAAAAATTAAAACGTGACTAGAAGTTATTATAACGTATTAAGTAGAACATTTATTTTATTTGACTACAGTTGCGGCACGATATGATGGCTGTTTTGACATATTTCAATAGTGATGTGAAATGTCGATTTATTCTCGAAAAAAATATAGGTAATGAAATCTACAAGTTTTTATTGCAAGTAGTACCTGATTAATAAGATTTATTAAAATAAAAATATAAATGCTTACTTAATATATTTGAACGATCTGAATATTGGAATGAAAATGAATATACTTACTTATATGCACACGAAACAAATTAATACAAAAAGAGACCAAAAAAAGGTGCCACAAAAGGCAATAATACAGTAATATATTACACCAATAATTATAATCTTATAAAAATAATGTTCGCGGGACCCTAATGTGTAATAAATAAATTTTGTGTCCTAAAATAATGATTCGATAAATTTTATGACTAACTATACGTCACTATTGACAATAAAGAACAGCAATTTGCTCCTTCAAATGTAATTACTATAAATACAAAACTTCATGAGTGGACAAATGTCAAAACAGCCATCATAGCGTGCCGGTAGTATAATAAATTCATATTCGTGTGGTGACCTAGTAAGAATACAATTCACCACTCCCTTTCTTGCCCGTGGATGTCGTAAAAGACGACTATGGGATATAATATGCATACAACATCTGTGTAAGAGAAGGAAAACTCAAAGTGAAACCCTATACCAACATGTCTGATTAGCATGGTATAGTAGGTCAAATTCCCTGCCATTGTGGAGGAGGCCCAAGCTTCACAGTATATGTGTGTGTATGAATAAATTCATTTCCGTGTGGTGACATATTAATAATACAATTCATCACCCCTTCCCTTGCCCGTGGGTATCGCAAAAGACTACTAAGGAATTAAAAACGCATATAATACCTGTAAGAGAAAGAAGACTCAAAATAAAACCCTATACCAATACGTTTGACCAGCGTGGTATAGTAGGTTAATTTCCCTCCTATTAAGAATGAATCTCGAGCCTACAGTGAAACGAAGATGAGCTGAAATGATGATGAATGATGATGAAATAAATTCATGATGCATTGATTCAAGTGGCGATATTCTAAAACTGGTACAAATTCGGTTAATATAGAAAACATAATCATCATCTTCATTGTTTGGCCTTTTGCTGTCTAGTAATCAACGTAAGCCTCCCTTATATTCCACCACAATGTGCAGTCCCATGCCGCCTTTAGTGTTTATATGAGAGGATAGTTTCATGCCATTCTTAGTACGCGGGTTGGCAATCACTTTGAGGTATTACACATTTCTCTGGTGAGAGTTGCTGCTAGAGTGACTTGGAGGGAAAAATCGATTAATCAATGATCGATTTTTCTTTCTTTAAAATAATTTATTTTTAATTAATCGATTATTTTTATAATCGATTTTTTTTACTATTGGTAGTTCTTCTTAAAATTATTCTCACGACAGGATTATAATGACCTTTTTTTAGGTAATCTGAGATATTTATTTTGGTGATATTTATTTTCTACTATAGTACGAAACACTGACATTCGATCGAGCACTTTTCGTGCCAGAATTGTGATGACTTTTTTTTAGGCAATCTGACATTGATATTTATTTTCTATATAATAGAAAGCTTTAATTTTAAAGAAAAAAGCAAATACTAAAATAATCGATATGTTTTAATATAAAAAAAATCGATTTCTTTTAAATCGATTATTATTATTTAGATAATTGATTATTACGAAATATATACTGCTGACCGCTTTCCTGGTAAATCTTTAGCATATTTTTACGACGCCCCCTGGCAAGCAATGTGTGGTGACAATTGTATTATTATCCCGTCATTACACGGGAAAGAACATAATATCATAATATCTGAACATAATATTATTTGTGTATCAATCAATACTATTAAAATTGCTTATTTAAAAGGGAAAGGAGTTGGTTCACGAACTTTTAGTTCACGACAACAGTAAAAATGTCGCTTCGAATAAAATGTCTCGGGCGATTGTTGACGGAGGGAGGTTAATCGTTTAATTCTTTGATGAAGCGATATAAAATGTCCGTTGTAAGAAAATTTCTTAGCATCAGCGTGGAATCTGGAAACAAGCTTTGGAGATAACTATATAGCTTCATAGTTCTTAATAAGATATTTAGAAACATATTGTAGTTATTACCTCTTTGCTTATCCCTTTGAGGTTTAATGCGAGATATTTAAACAAATCATTTTGCGGTTTAAGTGAAGGAGAAAATGCTAGGCTATCTCCTAATCACTATCAGTGTTATATAATAATTCAATTTAACTTCTATTGTGCAAGAGGCTGAGAATTTCTATGCGAGATAGAAGCTGAAATCGTAGCAGAACTGGTGTAACCGATATAGCACGAAGAATTAGGACGTTGCAACATCACTTGATGGTTCTTGAGTTGCGACCACGTATCGTACGAAACAGTGTAGGATGAACCAGAAACTAGGTGGATCGACGACCTAGTAAAAGTTGCTGGTCGTAGTTGGATGTAGGCGATACAGGACAACACTTTCACAAAGAGGCTGTTGTTTAACAACAATTCATAGACATCATATACGTCTTGTATATAAATTGAGATGAAAAGGATGGATAAATTATTAGACATTTGTTGAATATAGAGATTCTACGACGAGTATATATGGGCGAAGGGGCGGCGCTCGGCCTCATCACCCACCGTCTCCTCATCTTCGCCGTTGAGCTGTCCACTGGTACAGAATTTCTTGTCCTCCGTGGTCGGCCCGGCTACTACGAGTGTATGAGCGTCATTCATCTAATTTATGTAAATCACAAACGCTGATGAAATCTCATTCAAAGAGAACAAGAGTTAAAATATTATTAAAACTTGATTTTTATATTTAAATCATAATTTAATTTTTACTCGGTCTTTATTCATCAAAAATTCCTCTATCAACTACTACAACCCTTTCTGGGGCCAGAGTGGGGTGGTAAAAAATTACGAAAGGGGCCGCGTTCGAATACCTGGCTAATTCATGCAAACGAATGCAAGCCAATTAATTAAGAGCAGTCTGACTGCGTTCAGAAATCTGCTGCCACCACCAAAACTAAGGCGAGGACGATAAAGGGCTTAACAGACAAACGATTTTCGTCAACACGCATTTTGCAGCGTGTTATTGTATATATGATGGCAAGTAACTGTATCTCCGTTGGTCATTTTTATGAAAAAGGTGCCCTTTTAATGAAATGAATTGGTTTATTGAATAATAAAAGGTTGTTTTATTTATTATTTTCCCATCTAAATATAGCTTTAGAGAGTAATAATTCAAAGATATACAAAATAGGATATAGAAAATACGTAGAAAATTTTATAAAATATTAATAAGAAAATTAATTAGAAAATCTTTCCGTGTGGTGACGGAGTAAGAATAACATTCACCACCGCCTATATTGAGCGTGTGAGTGTCGTAATGGACGACTAGGGATTAAATTTGCATATAATATCTATGTAAGACAAGGAAAACTCGAAAGGGAACCCTATACCAATACGTCTGACAAGCGTGGTAGTGATAGTAGGTCAATTTGCCACCTATTCTGAAGGAAGCTCAAGCCCAGCAGTGGGACGTATATGAGCCGAAATGATAATCATCCAAAGTCATTGTATGTATATTTTGAAACCGGATTAATATAAGATAAGATTATTGTAAATCGAAACTCTTGTTTGTCAAATTTTTCTATGGACTATTGGTAAAATATGTTTATTGTTATTAGCTATTAACTATAACTTTTATAAATCCAGTTATTACTGTCATTATAAAGAAATTAAATATGGATTGAATATTATTGTATGCCATTTAGACATTTATCCATCCATCTATCTTCAGTGTCAGGCACAAAACCCCGCACCCCCGCACAGCCCAACAAGTATTTTCTTAATAGAAATATATCTTATAACTTAATTGTCTTTTTACATAGTAGACTGAATGGTAGCAAAATCGCGCGGTACCTATGCGTTTTGTCTGGTGAGGCCTTTATTTTAGTAATTAATATTGCAATATCTCGTCTTTCTGCAACGAGATCCTAGAGAGATTAAGGTGTTTCATTATACTAATTTATCATCGGGAATAAAAAATAAGATTCATCTAGATAGAAGTGATGGGTTAACTACTAACTGCTCTTTGCGACTGGTATTACGTAATCTATACAAATAAATAAAATGTGTCCTTTTGTAATGTCAATATAGCACTTTTTTTCATGCTCACATGGTTATTTGCATGATACCTATGCCTAAAAACCAGTT
Organism: Lymantria dispar; assembly: GCA_032191425.1. Lineage (NCBI taxonomy): Eukaryota > Metazoa > Arthropoda > Insecta > Lepidoptera > Erebidae > Lymantria > Lymantria dispar. The sequence goes on from CM063448.1 coordinate 35,735,346, forward strand.
TAAAGCTTTTTAAATGCGAATTTTTCAGTTTTGCTTCGTTTATCTCATAAACAACATAGAAAATTATAGCAAAAGAAATGTTTAAAAATATTTAGTAAATATGTTTTCACAATATTAATTATTTATAAGTTCACGCAATATATTCTAGAACTCCGTGTGGTGACGGAGTAAGAATACAATTCACCACCCCCGCTGTTGTCCGTGGATGTCATAAATCATATCTTTGCAAGAGAAGGAAGACTCGAAACATAAACCTATGCCAACACTTCCGTTCCTAGTAGAGGAGGCTCGGGCCAGATAGTGAGATGCATATGGGCTGAGCTGGATGGATGGGTTCTAGAATAGTCTATTCCATTCATCAATCAGTCCCTCTTAGAATCTTCGAACAATCCTGTGAATTCAATAGTTCCTTACGACAAATTGGAAGGCTATTTTTATATTTTTCTCCAATATGGAGAAGGCTAGCGTACAATAGTAGTGAAATAGAGAAGAAGAAGAATCAATTGGATAACTTTATAACTGATGTATGATTAAACATGATAAGCGCAGTAAAAATTTTCAGGTTTCACCCAAAAATAACAATATATTTTAGATATAGTTTGTTATGCGAGCGGAATGGTTAAAATGAACTTCGAATCGGAACATTGCTTGTGGAAATAAGAGTGAAATTGTGTGTTTAGAGAAATAGCACGCCTGCCTGTCCACCGGTCCATAACATTTGTTACCGCTAGTGTTGGTACATACTATCGATAACGATGGAAATGATAAAATTTGCATAATTTAAAAGATAACATATGCGAGGGAATCGCTCTCGCTCTGGCAATTCAAATTATTTGATGTTTATTAAACACCTAATATTAAGGAATTGTTAATCATCATCATCATCATCCTCGCAGCCCACATACGTCCCACTGTTGAGCTCGGGCTCCTCCACAATCGGAGAGAATTTGATCTACTATACCATGCTGGTCAGACATATTGATATATTTCATTTCGAGTTTTCCTTCTCTGGCACACATGTTATGTGCATATTATATCCCATAGTCGTCTTTTACGACATCCATGGTCACGATAGGGAGTGGTAAATTGTATTCTTAGTCCGTCACCACACGGAAATAATCAATAATATTTAAAAATTGATTTAGAATATCCTAGCCTAGTTATTTTTGTGAATTATGAATTTTTTTTTATTTAATTAGTACTTGAACCTACATCTATTATTGCGTCTTGCTTGAGCCTCTTCCTGGATAAAAGTGAAATTGGCCTACTATACCTGGTCAAACGGGTTGATATAGGATTTTACTTTAAGTTTTCCTTCTCTTGCCTATGCTAAAGATATTATATAGTTGTAGCTCTCAATCGCTTTTACAACACCCATGGGCAAGAAGCAGAGAAGAAGAGGTGATGAATATTACTTCTTCACCACACGGAAAATGAGAGATAAGTCAGGAGAGTATTATATTGGAGCAATGTATAGTAAATTTTTGTTGTTTAAAATGTGTAAAAGTAAAACAATAATATGAGGTTAATTTGGTTAATATTCGTACCTAATGTATGACAAAAGAGGGGTGGTGCAATATTTTATTCTTCACAAATGACGATAAGGCGAAGTCATCACTAATATTTTGTTAGAAATAAATTTATAAAAACTATCGATAAATAAATATATCGATATTTTTGTTCGGTACGCGCACGTTGAGTTATGCAGTCTGGCGTCTACCGAATATCGATGAATTATTGTGCTATTTAAGTTACATCACTGGTTCGTGAGAAAATGTATTGAATGCACTCACACTCTTGAATATTGTCATATTTTATATGATCACTTCACCTGACAGCATTGTTATGATCGGTTTTGAGAAGAATATTTTTATACGGTTATCATCTTCATTATTTTATCCTTATTTATATATTCTTTTAAACTTCAATAATCTTTTGGACTAAAATTATTTTTATGGATTTTGTCGCGTTATGAAGGTCCTCTCGTGACTATAAAAAATGTACGAAACGTCGCGAAACTAATAAAATTCGCGACTTAAATAAAATCCGTAAAATATTTTTTTGTTATGTTTATTTTAATTGATATTTTTTATAACTAGGAAAACACGATAAATCTATTTTGCAGTTTTATTGCGTTTAATTTTAAAATAAAATTCATTTTGGGAGAAGTCTTCCCGTGGTTTTGACGTTGAGACGCAAATAGTAAATTAGTTACTTTCTACTGATATTTTGTTTTTATCTTAATCAATACCTATAAGATTGGAGCAACATAACTTGTATCTTTATTAGCATGTATTAATATGCATATCTCCGTAAGGTGACGGAATAAAAATATAATTTACTACTCTTTTTCTTGCCCGTGGGTGTCGTAGAAGACGACTAAGGGATATAAAATGCACGCAAAATATATGCAAGAGAAGGAATTGTTCGAAATTAGGCCAATATACAGCACTATCTATACCAATAAATAAAATTGGAGTGTCTGTTTGTAATGTCAAAATAATAGGCTTTTTTCATGCTCACACGGTTATTTGCACGACACCTATGCCGAAAACGATTATTCTGAACGAACGATTATGCCGAACGAACCTTCAAAACGATTATAACCTATAACCGAAGCGAAGCGAGGGCGGGTTGCTAGTATATAAGCAACCCGCCCTAGCTTCGCTTCGGTTTTAGTCGTTTTACCCGCGTAGTTCCCGTGGGAATACCGGGATAAAATATATCCTAGTTTACGCCCTGATATTATAGTTTTCCATTGGTGAAAGAATTTTTGAAATCGGTCCAGTCGTTTTGAAGATTACCCGGAACAAACAGACAGACAGACAAAGAAAAATTTTTTAATATGTATTTTAGGCATAGGTGTCGTGCAAATAACCGTGTGAGCATGATAAATGCCTATTATTTTGACATTACAAACAGACACTCCAATTTTATTTATTGATATAGATATGTATTATATCCATTTATCATCTTTTACCACATCCACGGGCAAGATAGGAGGTAGTAAATTGTATTTTTCTTTCGTCCTCACACTTCACATATAAAGTATAAAAAGTATAAAAAAAAATATAAGAGAGTTACTCAAATTTTATACTTTTCTAATATGTTTACACAATACATTTACGTGATATTAAAACCTGGAGGGAAACAAAACCCTCCCCTACGAGGACTGTTACCCTCCATCAGATAGGCCACCTTCAATGATTCGCTTATCTGATCGGATATGCGAATCATCCATCCTCGTCACGGAGACAGGTTTTATATCACTATTTCGTTGTTATTGGATTTAGAGAATTATTTCGAAATACATGTAGATATATATTTCATCATAATCATGTTAATTATAATTGTAACGTTTCAAGGGAAGAATCAAGGAATGATGGGGAATGTATCAAGGGATTACAGTTAGATTAACACAGGGTTAATCCAGTTCAGGTAAGTTAGCACATATCTATATTAAGTCAATCTTTATAAACTACTAGCAACCCGCCCTCACTTCGCCTCGGTTTCAGTCGCTTTACTCGCGGCGTAGTTCCCGTTCCTGTGGGAATACTGGGATAAAATATAGCCTATGTTACTCCCTGATATTATAGCTTTCCATTGGTGAAAGAATTTTTGAAATCGGTTCGGTGGTTTAGGCGTGAAAGAGTTACAAACAAACAAACATCCTTATTTTCGCATTTATAATATTAGTATGGATGATAATATTTGCAGAACTTGTTTTTCTCACATACGTCTTGCTATTGTACACAAATACTACAGATGATGTGGTAGGACTATATTGTAGATAGTCGCTTATCTAAATTATTGGGCCGATCCGTTCAGTGTTATACTACACTCTTGTTGAAAATTGATGTCGGAGTGGTAGCAATTTGTTACTGCATTTCGTTTGGTAAATAAGACAGCCAGAAGGCCAACTTTCTGACTGCATTTGCGTATGGTGGCTTATGGTATCAATGTACCTCACTGCACGTATTCACATTCTTTTCATTTTCTTCATGTTAAGCGGTGGTCTCGCAGAGGTCCAGGAGCTGCAGTATCAGTTACCATCAGGTGTGCTGTTTGCTCGTTTGCTATCAATAGCATTTAAAAAAAAGATGAAAGATAACCTAAAAAAGCTAAACCAATAATATATTAGCCAGAACACATTGACACAAACTGCGATATCTTCTTAGCTATATTATCATCATCTCAGCCTATATATGTCCCACTGTTGGGCTCAGGCCTCCTCCATAATGGGAGGGGAATTGACCTATTATTCCACGTTGGTCAAACGTGTTGGAATACGGTTTTGTTTCGAGCTTTCCTTCTTTTGCATAGATGTTATATATTTATTATATCCCTTAGTCGTCTTTTACAACATCAACGGGCAAAATAGGGAGTGGTGAATTGTATTCTTACTCTGTCACCACACGGATAGCTATATATCTTTAAACAATTCTTATAAAGGTCAAAAAATGTGTAACTAATGTAATCTTGACAAAAAACAACAACATTAATTACTATAATAACCATATATATTTATGTTTCTTTATCACTTAAGTGCAAATAAATTCGTGCTTAACCATATCTGTAGCCATTTGGCGGTCGAAAAACTAAGTCTTGGCCTCACGTACACCATTACCTACAAACTAAACGATCGCCGGACCTCATTACTGGCGTCTTAGAACCACCCTCGGATGGAAGAGGGGGGGAACTAAGTGACTCCGAACGGAAATAAAGGTGCACGCGACTGGAGGTAATGTTAATTGAATTTCTGCAGACGCTTAGACCAGGGATGCACTGTGAATATATCGATAAAATTTATGGTAAGTTATAAAGTTTTGAAGTCATTAGTTAATATGATTTGATATTATGCAAAGGGAGAATTGTATAAATATAAATAATAACAGCTTATAATAATTGAAGAATTTGCTCAAGGACTTTAGTCCGGAAAGGCGGCCTGTTAAATTTTTTTTTTAATTTTTGCTTTATCTCTTTATTTACTATGAAAGGAGAGTGTAAATTTAATCGATCTCAAGTAATGAGGATAACAGCAAATTATAATAACAAATAATTGCAGAATTATAATAATTTATGTTAAGTTATAAAATAAAATTGTACCATCAGCTCTTTATATATAAATTTATTGTGTACGTGTGTATGTCACTGAACTCCTACTAAACGGCTAGACCGATGTCGACGAAATTTTTTATATGTGTTCAAGGGGCTCGGCAAATGGTTTTTATTTACAATTGGACCCGGTAGGTGGCGCTTATTTGAACGGAACAACGTCTGTTGAGCCAGCTAGTGTCAATATATTTTTTTACTATAGGAAAGTATATTGATTTTCTTTCTTCAAGTATAACTGTAGGAAAACCAGGTGCATTAAAAAGGTTTTGGATAAGTTTAGCCCTGTTTGCTGCAGTTTTACTACCAGATATTATAATTCACAATGAAATAAATTAATATATAATTTTTCAATTATAATTCTACTATAACCTTCAACCTATCGATATCCCATATTAGTCATAGGCATTCCTATGGGAGAATAATGTTTAATTGCAGTTTTTAATATAATTTTCTCTTAATTTTGCTATAAAATCACTTGGTGCCTTCTCGGTCGGTTTACATTACATTGTATTTTTAAACCATCACTGTCGATAGGCTAGCTAGTAGAGCTGAAGAATATATAAATTCTTGCATTAGTTGTATGACCAAACACCTGCCTGACGTCAACCATTCTTGGAAATAGATAAGTTGGCATCATATGTAGCTCTGTTCTCGTCTTAATCACCTTTTAAGAAACCTAATAGTATTCGTAGCTGCAATCACACAGCAACATTTGTAGTATTGATAAAAAAATTATATCGATAGTAGCTCATCACTAGAAAACGACCGGCGAGTGATACGCGCAGCGGCCGCGTCGCACGCAAGATTAAACGTCACAAACCTTCAAGATATTTCCACAAGAAAATAGAGAAATACCTGTACTGTCACCATCATTCTTATCACAGAGTAATAAAGTTTATATTAGCCAAACAAAGTTAATAAATAATTTGGGTAAATTAAGAGTCACTTGCAGAAAACTGTAGTCATAATATTTTGTATTGTGTTACAATTACTTCAGAGAAAATTAAAGTTGAAAAGCGTTTTGTAATTAAAAATAAGGTTTACTTTATTGCTTGGAATATTTGTTATAATTTACTATTTATTACTTTATTTAATTCAAATAACAATTATATGTTTTATTTTTAATTATTTTTTTTAATCGGGGTATTGAATTTACTTATAAATATGCACTTTTGAATTTATACATATTTTGGCGCGTTAGGGGTAAAATTATTAAAGTAAATATTTATTTAGGAGTCAACATTTTTTACGATACATGCCCGCATACTTTTACAAATGTCAACTAGATAATGCGTTATAATAAAGCTTTCAATGTATTCATTTGGTGGCCTTTTTTTATTAGTATCATGTCGCCAAAAAGTATAACTTTTTTATATATTAAATATTGTTTTAACGAAGAATACAAGTCCATCAAGATTGTCGCTGGATTTTATTCTATCTGTGTCCAATATATATAATTAAATATAGTAAATATCCTCGCAATATAACGACAATCCCTAATGTAGCGTATTTAAAAAAAATTACAAAGCAGTCCAGAGGACTGGCAACAGAAGTAAAAACTTAAAATATGAAAAAAGAGCAGCTTTTTTTGGATCTTCAATTAAAAGTATGTTAAATTAGTTGTATAGCTACAGATATACTGATCACCTCTACAAAAAGTGTCTAAAACGCGCATCACAGTGCGCGTGCGCCCGTCATGACCATGTCGATGACGCGAACCTATAAGATTTTCTCTTACCATAAAAGTACCCAACGCGGTTAAAAGAGATTTCACTTCAAAAAGATTTTTCGTTTCGCAATGCAAGTTTCGCGTGTTTTTATTATAATTTCTATTTCGCCCTTTCCCTTGAGCTATCGACAGCTAACATCCCATCGCAATAAATCATAACACCCTTTGTTATATCTACAGCTTTAATACATCATACGGCACTCAATCTCTATTACCTGTTATAAACTACTATTACGGACTTTGTACGTGACTGGGAACTTACACCTCTACTTGGTGAAAATTGATGGCGGGAATTGAACGAATTATCGCTCAAAGTGCTTCATTTTTATATTTTTTATATACATGTATATATTTTATTGCTGTGTGGTAGCGGCTTCGAATACTACCAACTCTTGCTTTGCTCGTGGGTGTCGTAAAAGACGACTAAGAGCCCTAGATTGACCCAGACCAACTCCATCTGGTACCATTTGGGTCAACGATTACATTCCCAAGGAGGGTTGACGTCAGGCAGGCGGCCGGTCATAAAAGTCATTGCTTAAACTTTTTGCAATATGTCAAAACAGATGACATATTGCGTCGACCCCAAGTAATTGGGATAAGAGCAAGATGATGATGATGTATATATTTTATTATAATAGACAACACCATGCACTAATGAAATAATCCTTGTATTGCGAGGGATTTTACGGACATGTAATTAACGAACACAAATTATATCCAGAGTCAGAACAATAATTTATCGCATAAAATGTCGTCCTAAGTGAGATTCGAACCCAGAACATTGGTACGGCAGATCGGTATCTTAACCATTACGCCATATGTGCAGTCGTAATTTTTATTCATATTATATATTTTTTTTATTAAAAACTATTATGTGTGTGGAATAGAAAAAATAAAAATATTATTATTTATTATTATATAAAATATTATTTTATATAAATAAAATATTAAAAATTATGATCATGTGTATTTCAGTGTGATGACGGAGTAAGAATACACTTCATCACTCCCTATCTTGTCCGTGGATGTCGTAAAAGTCGACTAAGGGATATAATATGCACATAAGATCTGTGCAAGAGAAGGAAAACTCGAAATGGAACCCTATACCAATATGTCTGACCAGCATGATATAGCAGGTCAAATTCCCTCCCATTATGGAGGAGGCCCGAGCCCAACAGTGGGACGTATGTGGGTGGGTGGTATGTCTGCAATAATGATGATAAATGATGTGTGGAATTAAGAATACAACGACTTATCATCATCGTTTTGGGCTCGAGCCTGTTAGATAATGGGAGGGAACTTTGCCTACTAATCCATGCTGTTCAGACGTGCTGGCATAGGGTTCCACTTCAAGTTTGCCTTCTTTTACATAGATATTACATGCATATTTATTCCCTTAGTCGTATTTTACGACAGCCACTGACAAAAAAGTAGGTGGTGAATTCTATTCTAACTCAGTCACCACACAGATGGTTAAGTGTAGGTTGTTATGTTAAAATAACGAATCAAATATGCCAATTTTCCCGATATAATACCCAGAGATATTAACGAAGAAAAATAAACGGGAAACATTGAAGAGTTCACAAAACAAATAGAAACAGTAGACTATTGAACAAGTCAAACACCTGAGCTGTTTGCGAACGGTAAAAGGTGGTATCCGATTGCTCCCTCTACTTGTGGATCACATTACCAATACAATACAGATAATCACAGAGTCAATTGTAAACGTACGTTAAATGTTTTATGGAAGGTAACTGTATAAACAGAGAAAATAATGTTTTCTATATCTTTTGTAAGAGAAAGACTAACTAACTATATAATTTCATCGCATTATCATCATAGCCCCCCCATAAGTTTCACTGGGCTCGGGCCTACTCTACAATGGAAGCGAAATTGACCAACCACACCGGGCTAGTCAGACGTGTTGGCATAGTGTTTTGTGTCGAGTTTCCCTTCTCTGCATGCCATATCCCTTAGTCGTTTTTTTACAATTCACGGCCAAGAAAGGGGATGATTAATTGTATTTTTACTCCATCACCACACGGGAATAATATAACTTATTACAAATATTTTTTATAATTACGTATAACTTACTAACACTTAGCATTTCTATTCACTTCTAATATACTAAACTAAAATATAATAGAATGCCGTCTACACGTTCGAGTCTGTTACTTATATTCGCTTTTATCTACTTAACCGCTCACGCCTGATGTTCAATAGCTATCATTGTTGCTAGAGCTTACTCTTGGAATTGTCCTCTTTTGATAGGAGATTTCTGTGTGGTGATGGAGTAAGTATAATCCACGATCGATCACGATCTTACCAGTGCGTATCATAAAGGACGAATAAGGGAGTAAAATATGCATACAACGTCTTTGCAAGAGAAGAAAAGCTCGAAGTAGATATAATATGTATAGACTCTGACCAGCATGATATAATAGGTCAATTTCCCTTATACTAAGCAGTAGGTTCGAGCCCAACGTAGGGACGTATATAAGGTCAAATAAAAAAAGAATAAATCGCCTTCGTGGTTGGGCCGACCACCGTTACCAAGTTCCTTGTTCTCCGTGATCGGCCCGACGGACTAGCTTGCGAGGTACCCTCTCCTCTCGACGTCCGGGACGTCGGTCACCGTTGCGCGGTCAGCCTCTTGCGGGTGACGGGCTAAAATCCCCGGTCCAGTCAGCCGCGGCCTTGACAAGGGCGGCAACAAGCGTAGGTACTCGCGCCGGCGCCGCCCGAGTCGCCGGCGGTTGACCGTATCGTCGTGAAGGTGTTCCTCATGCGCACGAACTGCCGCCTCCTTCCACAAGATGACGGCCTCGAGGCTGCGAACGCGGCGACCGCGTCACATTTCCTGACGCTGCTGACCATCGCTAGATGATTGCGATGAGTACGCGGCGACCGTGCCGCAGTTCCTGACGCTGCTGACCATCGCGACGAGTTCACGGCGTTGCTGGGCCCACACGGCACACACTTCGAGTGTGTGCTGCGCCGTGTCCAAACCGGTGAGAATTTCTGCTTCTAGATCCCACGGGGGAGTCCCGGCTAACAAGCACGCTGCCTCCGTCGCTACTTTGCGGTATTTGCGTTTGGCTCTGACCGCCATGGCTTTCTGTGGACGCCACAGGATAGCCCTAAGACGGACGGTCAGGGACCCCACCCACACCGGTGCGCTGTACAGGGCTATACAGGGTCTACGCATGTAAGAAGTAATACTTCTCTAATGTAACATGATAAAAATGTTTCTAAAAATTTTAACCTACACGTTATTCTACATTTATTGGAAAAAGCAATACTAATAATAGAAAAAAAAGGTATTTAATACATTGACAGTTTTAAAAAAAATCTTTAAGATCAAACTATGATTGAAGAAACTTTAAGATTGAATTTTGCATGTTCATCTAACAAAAGTACAAAAGCAAACACCCAGATATCACCCAAGAGAATATAGTATATGGATGAGTTCATAAGTATTATAGCTAATTAAACACATCTATCAAGGAGGCGACATTGATTGAGGTGATTGTGTTTTTGTTCAATACTAAAAGTTTCAACCTTGTGCCTATTGCATGGAGTATTTGAAATTATTTTTGATAATATAATTATGAGCTTGATTTTATATTTCATTCATCTGGGCTCATATGTGTCCCACTGCTGGGCTCGAGTGTCCTCCACAAAAGGAGTGAAATTGATCTTATTAGGTATACCATGCTGGTCAGACAAGTTGGTATAGGAGTTTGTTTTTAGTTTTCCTCCTCTTGCATATATGTTATATGCGTTTTATATCCCTTAGTCGTCTTTTACGACATCCACGGGCAAGATAGGGAGTGGTAAATTGTATTTTTATTCCGTCACCACACGGTTTTATATTACCTGAAGGATAATAAATAATACTCCAACTTTTATATAAAATGAGACTTATCAAAAGCAGTTCACCTAGAAAAAAATTCTGGAACATAAAAAAATAGAGACGAATTAAGAACTTCCTTTTTTTTAGGGTGCCCTATCCAAAGGGTAAAAACGGAACCCTATTTCGCTGTTCGTCCGTCCGTCTGTCACCAGGCTGTATCTCAAGAACGGTGATAGCTAGACAGTTGAAATTTTCACAGATGATGTATTTCTATTGCCGTTATAACAACTTATAATAAAAATAAAATAAAATAAATATTCAAGGGGGGCTCCCATACAACAAACTTGATTTTTTTATCGTTTCTTGCTCGATACTAACAACGGTGAGAGGTAAATAAACACTTTAACTATTCATTATAGATAATGATACGGAACGCTTCATGCACGACACCGACTAACACTTAGCCGCTTTTTTCTAATTGGTTAAGAATTAATCTTCGTTTAATAGTTTTTAATAAAATGCTCCATGAATTGTTGCGAAATTTGTTCCAATGCATATCAAGAAAAAGAAAAAACAATATTAATATGAAACTTTTGTTGTCATTTGTAGACAACGATTACTTCCACGTGCGGTGTAATGGAGTGTAGGTAGGGTTTAGTGCTGCAATTTCCCGCCAGAGGTAACTAAGTCTAAGGGACTGACCGACCGCCATATATCGGTTAGAAATGACAGCATAATGTGGATCATCTCGTCAGTAATATTAATTTTATTTCAATAGATGCATATTTTTCCGTGTGGTGACAGAGTAAGAATACAATTCACTACCCCCGCTCTTGTCCGTGGGTATCGTAAATGGCAACTAAGGGATATCTTGTGCATTTAAAAACAATACAAGAAAAGGAAAACTTGAAAATAAAGATCTATAAAAACCCGTTTAACCAGCATGGTATAGTAGGTCCATTTCCCTCCCAATTTGGAGGAAGCTCGACCCCGGTGATGGGACGCATATGGCTGTAATGTCTATAATGATGATGAAATATATATTTGGGGTGACTTCTTGGAGTGTTCAAGCTTACTTAAGATTCTTCATGTATCTAAATCTTTAATACGGGTGCTTGTCATCCAAGTCCTTTTCAACGACCTGACGGATTTGAATGAAATATTATGTGTATAGGGTCTCTGGATGTTAAGAAAATGCAATTATACTCGGTAATGGGTTCTCTTACCCGCATGTCTCCGAATTTGATTTGCTGTACAATTGACGCCATAATTTTAAGCGGTACTTTTTTTTTATTATTTTAGGAGACACGACGATTTTAGGAGACGAGAGATTTTTATTACTGTCGCTTTTTCGTTTCATGGACTTTCAAATCACAACGATGCTAAATAATTTTTAACTTCAAAAAGTTCCATTAAAAATAGTCTTATCCATTCAATTCCTTTCCTCGTTCGGCAGTAATTGGCGCTATCAGAGTGGCAGCCACGGGGCCATAAAGAGGTGAATCGAGGTGGGCAGTCGATCGACTGTGAACAGACCAACGCTGACACATTGATGGCTAGACACTGGCTTTAGAAAATTGTGGGCATTCGACTGTAAAAGAATACTGTACCTGATTGTAAGTGATGTTCGCAGATATATTTTAGATATAAAAGACTTTCTATTAAGGGAAAATTTTATTTACCTTCAAATTATAGTGACGGAGTAAGAATACAATTCACCACCCCCTCTCTTGCCCGTAGGCGTCGTAAAAGGCAACTAAGATATATCTTGCGTATATAACAAGTATTCCGTGTGGTGACGGAGTAAGAATACAACTCACCACCCCCTCTCTTGCCCGTAGGCGTCGTAAAAGGCAACTAAGATATATCTTGCGTATATAACAAGTATTCGGTGTAGTGACGGAGTAAGAATACAATTCACCACCCCCTATCTTACCCGTGGGTGATCGTACGAGATGACTAAAGGATATAAAACGCATATAACATCTATACGAGAGAAGGAAAACTCGATATAAAATCTTATACCAACACGTCTGACCAGCGTGGTATAGTAGGTCAGTTGCCCTTCTATTATGGAGGAGGCCCAAGCCCAACAGTGGGACGTATATGAGCTGAGGTGATGATATAACAAGTATGCAAGGGCAAAACTAGCGTGCCTGACTAGCGTGATATAGTAGGTTAATTACCCTCCTTATACGGAGGAGGCTCGAGCCCAGCAGTAGGACGTATATGAGCTGTGATTACATTTATTAGACATTAATTGGGATGGTGGACATCTTTATTAATTTTATTTGCCTTGTGAATTAGCTCATAACACTGTTTGTTTCTTTGAACACAATAAATAAATAAATAAATGATGATGAATTTATCGCGTAGTGATAGTAAGTAAGAATTTAGTTTGACAGTTCTTATCTTATAAGATTACAGAGGGATGGTAGCAGCATTCCTTCTGCTGCTACTTCATGAATTACATAATCCAAAGAAACAGGTAATTAATAACCATAATAAGGCCTACTATCCACATCATGGGAATCGATGGGCTAATGGATGAAAATGCTGTTATGAGCTTCGAAATAAACACTAAACAATCATGAGTACTACCTACAGAAGTGAATACATAAAACTATGAATAAATTAGTTGTTATTTCTGGATATTAAAATAATTTTTAGATTTTAAATTAATATTTGTACCTAAATTAAAACTGTTTACATTTATCTGGTTTTCATATCTATCTGCACAGATATATTGACATAGCTACAGATATATTGTTAGCGTTAACACGTCGATGTTGAATTATATGCATTTACCATCCAAACCCGCCTCTAGAAAGATCACTTAAAAAAAAATTATGTAACCGATCAACATGTCCGTATGTATTCCATTCGTAAAAGAAAAACGGTCGTCCTTTCACGGGTGATACAGCTTCCACGTCAGCTAAAAGCGGTCCCATGCTCGCTAACCGGACGATTTGTGGCCGCAATTGACTATCAATGAATAGTAAAACTACTTACCTTTTGTGTTTTATAGCTTCCTATTAGGGCGGTCTCCTTTACGTATAGTTTAGTGTATAGGATTAAAATGATGTACTAAGCTTTTCTTTCTGATTAAAATTATCTGGTGATTTTCGTGTAATAACCAGTCGTAAAAGATGACTAAGGCATATAATATGCACATAACATTTGTGGAAGAAAAGGAAAACTCGAAATTAAACCCTATACTAACATGTCTGACCAGCTTGGTATAGTAGGTGAGTTTCCCTCGCGGTGTGGAGGAGGCCCGAGCCCAACAGTGGGACGTATGTGGGCTGCGATGATGATAATAATGTGTTAGAACTTTTGGGAGGTGTAAAATCCGGCTGAGGAATCTTCAAGTCATTTTTTTTAAAGACAACATTGCACTAAAGAAATAATCTTTGTGTTGCGGGGTACTTTACAAACATATAATTAACAGACTCTAATTCCATCTAGACTCGGGATAACAACTTGTGGATCGCAGAAATTGTGTGATCCCGTGGGATTCGAACCCATGACACTAGCATGATAGGTTGGTGTCTTAACCACTACGCCATCTGTTCAGTCAAATGGAATCGAGAATGATCTATAGAATTTTCCTGGGAAACTTATTAACAATACCTATACCTACCTACGTGATTTTCAAACTACTTGCCAAGCATTGTGATTGTGGGATTTTCCTCTCTTGAGAAGACCAAATGAAACGTCAGTTGTCTGATTAATACATCTATAGCTATCAATTTGGTGAAGAATAAAGAATTTCTTTGCACATAGATTAGCGATAGCAGTTGACGATAAAAGTCTTCCAAAATTTTGCTGTGTACATGATCGCTGAAAACAATCAGTTCTTACTAACCATAAGGTCAAATAAAAAGTGGTTAAAACATTGTATTAGAAACGCCTCACTACACTAAATGTCATATAAAAATAAAAAAAATGTAAAGTAACAAATATGTCAAGCAAGAATTTGTACCCTTTGCCTACACTTGTCATTGCCAGAAAAAAAACTCGGAAACAATTAAATAAGATTGGTATAATTCCCGCGGTGATTTCAACATTGTAAACAATAAATTAAGTTTTAAAACAGCTTCTAATTCTAGTCGGCAGGTTAAAATATCGAAGACAAACAATCCCCCTTGTCCCCGGAGTGCCGTACTCGGTGAGTGCTCCACTTAATAATATTTTTCACCTTGTTTCGTTTTCCAATTTTCCGCAAGTCACTCTCGTGGGTAACGGCCCGTGTTTTGATTTAGAAATGCTTTAAGAGTGCGACGATGTTTTAATGCTTACGACACGATTTTAACCATCAATTCGATTTCTCCACGGATCTTTATCAGTGTATGCGTTTTAATTATAAAATCTCTTTATCTATTTTTCAGTTCAGTTTCTGTGTGCTGACGAAATAAGAATAAAATTTACTACCGGTGGACTCTGGACTGTCCACCCGCGACCATGAACGCTGTAAAGTGTTCGGAACGTCGGGCAATCATAAATCAAATACAAACGCGATAAAACCCGTAAAGTAGTTTTATTTATAATGTATAGTACTTGCGTGAACATCAGAAATCATTATAAAAAAAAGTTCTTTAGTGCTCTCTTAAGTAAAAAGCGACATCTCGTGGCGGTTTGCTGAGGCTTTTTTATCTAATAAGTATTGAATAACAATGCACCGAATAGCTAAAAAGCAGAAACTATTTTATTAAATTTAAAGTGATTATCATCATCATTCATCATCATTTTAGCTCATACACGCCCTACTGTCAAGCTCAAGCCTCCTCCATAATCAGAGGGAAATTGACGACACTGATCAAACGGGTTGGGATAGGATTTTCAAATTTGCCTTCTCTTGCATAGATATATGTATGTATATTTAATCCCTTACTCATCTATTACGACACACCCGGACAAGAGCGGGGGTGGTGAATTGTATTATTACCCCGTCACCACACGGCAATAAGTGATATACTTACTTTCAATAATTTTGCAAAACACGAGAATACGAAATGAAATTGTGGAAAAATAAAACCCCTACAAAATTAAATATGGTATCGTAATTTCTTCTTCTTTATTCTTTATTCATGCCTCGGGCCTCTTCATTAATGGGAGGAAAATTGATTTTCTATACCTGTTGTTTTTCACGACACCCACGGGCAAGAAAGAGAATTGCTATTATAATTTTTACAAGCGTATTTCGTTTAAATCTGAAGTGGACGGATTGACCACCATTGACAGATGCTGCGTTTCTAAAATCGTGACTTGTAAAAGAGATTTGTACTGGTGTTTCTTCATATATTATATATTTAAGCTATTTAGTTATTATAATATCTGATTGCATAAATGGCGTAGTGCTTAATATACCGACCTACCATGCCAGTATCGTTGGTTTGAATCCCATGCAGGACAACATGTGCGTTCCACAAATTGTTGTTCTGAGTCTGGATGTAATTTGTGTCCGTTAATTATATGTTTGTAAAGTCCCCCGCAATACAAGGATTATTGTCTCAATACAGGGTGTAGTCTTTTAAAAGAATAAAAAAAATAAAGTTAGTTATTTTTGATAGAATAGAATAATTATGTAATATTCTGTGGTAATATAATAAAATTGCAATGTGTCATTCCCTACTTTTTAGGACAAGCTATGATCTGAATGTACCCCGCCCAATAAGCTGCCTAAAAATAGAATTTATATGGGCTGTGACGAGGTAATGAAAATTATAAATGCAAATATGATTTTGTGTATTTATTAATTGCACTTTCTTGCCTAAACTACTACACGAAAAATGAATTTTAAAAATATTTTAACCAAAGAAAGCTACATTATCAACGAGTGATATAGGCGGATTTTATCCCCATATTCCCACTAGAATGGGCACAATGCGGATGAAATAGCGAAATTTTGCTAGTGTAAGATAAAGACAAACACTATAATGAAGTACATATGTTACAAAGAGGAAAAATAACAGCACCTCGTATATTTTCTTTTGTTATATGATATTTTACAGATATCACATTGTGACGTCACTGGACGTCGTCACGGTTGACCCCACTTGTACCAATCTAATTTGTACCCTTACTGACCAATGTTTGGCGCCAATGTCCTATGCTTTGTTTTCACTATTGCTTTAGAAAATAATCTTGATATTTATACACATACTAGCAGACCCGGCCACGCGTTGCTGTGGCTATTGTATTTTTTTTCTTTTGTGTATAGCTGTTGGTCGCAGATGACCTTGACAGCTTAGCCCGGACTATGGGTGAGCGCTGATGGCTCTCAACCCGGTGGTGGCTAATGTTTTTGTTATATTACATTTTATTAAACTATTTAAGTAGAACAGTAGGAGAACATCTGTCATGGAGGTCGTCATATTTTTTTACAAATGGCATCTATGTAAAAAAGCAAGTTAAAATCGTATATGACACGTTTGTAGGTTTGACATAGCAGCGCCATCTATTAATTAATTACTCAATCCAGTCAACAGATATCACCATCTGTTAAATATATTTAATAAGTTTAATCGTTTGGAGTTAACAGATAATTGTTAATGTCAAATACCTAATAGACAAATAATTTGCAATAAAATAATATTGCGACTATAAATTAAGATGTAAGCTATCCTACCTTTCAAGTTGGATCAAACTGCTCGCGGTGTGCAAATTTGATAAAAACCGGTTAAGTAGTTTAGGAGTCCATCGCGGACAACCAACGTGACATGTAATTTATATATATATTAAGATTAATATTATAAAGAGGAAAAATTTGTATTTTTGTGTGTTTTTGTTTGTAATGAATAAACTCAGAAACTGCTGTGCCGATTTCAAAAATGTTTTCACCATTGGAAAGCTACATTCACCCTGAGTGGCATAGGTTATATTTTATCCCGGTATTCCCACGGGAACGGGAACTAGGCGGGTAAGGCGACTAAACCGAAGCGAGAGCGAGTTGCTAGTAATAAGTAAAATTATTTTTACAGATTTTATGGAGTTTGATTTTTGATTGCCCGATGTTTAGAACAAATTTCTGTGTTCATGGTCACGATTGGACTAAGATGTCTCACGTAAAATAAGTCATTGGTATTACAGAGATTTATTTATACCCGCTACAGAATTAGTTATAAAATTTTGACCCACATTTTGGTATTATTACATATTTCCAGTAAAAAAATATATTTATGTTGTTTTTTTAAGACGACACTAAAACTAAATTGCGCTACTATTTTAGCTCGATAGGATGGTAATTTCGTTAGATAATAGAAGAAACAGCTATTGCATTGAAAGCTTTGTGTGATCTACCAACCCTGGCGGACATGGCTAGTGAACGCCTTGTTGTTTTAGATGTTAAAGACAAAACAAAAAATCCATTATATCATCTATGATGCAAGCCTATTTTTTTGGCTATGCATTTTTCTTGGGCTTGATGCGTCACACAGTGTCTAATTTGAACCAGGCGACGTAGCGGGCAACAGGCGAGCCCATAACCCACTGGATACATACTTCTCTACATCGCAAAGTGAGCCGCTCCGGCCGGCTATCGGTACCCGACCTTGTCATCAATGGCCCATCCTAGCGCGTTACCTTTTCGGGTACCATCCAGGCGTCGCCTTCACGCGATCAGCTTCTGCTCTGATGACTAGAACACTCCTCAATCCTATCACACCCTACCACGGTTAGGGCAGCATCAGGTACAATAATCTAAGCCTAACGGAATTATCTTGCGGGGGCAGGCAAAATATATGGTTTTTTTTTTTTGTGGGTGGATCGCGGTCGGCGCGCTTCCGCACCACTCCGTCCGGGGCGACAGAGGGGCTTGAGCACGCAACTCCCGCGACCCACCCAAAAACCACGTCGCCTTCGTCGTTGGGCCGACCACTGGAGCAGCGTTAACTTGTCGTCAGTGGTCGGCCCGACGGAATACCCCTAGTTGGGGTACCCTCCCATCGACCGACGTCCCCGCCTCGGGAGGACGTCGGTCTTTCCTCACGCGGTCGGCCTCTCAGCGGGTGACGGACTAATCCCCGGTCACGTCACCCGCAGGCAAAATATATGGTGACGAGTACACATCCTATTACTGGGCTCTAGCCGCCTCCAGAATGGAAGGGATATTGACTTACTATACTGAGATAGTCGGACGGATTGGTATAGTGTTTTATTTCTAGCTTTCCTTCTCATACATAGACGTTATATGTATTTATTATATCCCTTACTTGTCTTTACGACACCCACGGGCGGGATTGGAAGTGGTGAATTATATTCTTACTCCATCACCACACAGAAATAGATGCAGAAGAAAATAATAAGAAAATATTTGTACGATAATGGCCAACATTGGTCCCAGCGCTGGTTATCCATAATAACAGTTATGTCATAACGCGTCGCGAAGGGGCAAAGACGCAGGTAACTTGACGGCAAATCTAATTTAGTAAATTGAATTACTGAGTCCGTCGAGTGCGGGATATATTTCAACAATATCCTGCCCCCTTTGTTGTGTCAAATATATGAAATAGTATGTGGACAAGAAAACTGTAAAACCCATTTTGTGCTTCTATTTATTATGGATTTTAGCACAGTAACTTGATTTCTGATGTTTACGCGGGTATAGCTCATTATAAATCATTACCCGACGTTTCGAATACCTTTCAGCGTTCATTTTCCCGGGTGGAACAACATTAATAAAATAAATAACTAAATATATTAGCAGTATAATAATGAAGTATAATAATGAAGTAAAATAATGAGTAATATTAAATATTTAAAAGTAAAGTCTACACCTTAGAATAATAATGTATAGAAGGATAGCGTCAATACTTCGAAACATGAATCTCAAAATACTAATGGCGCGCAGATAACACACATACACACGCACACCACTATACAAATTATTAAATCAAATTTTGTTTTTATTAACATAAATCGTCAAAATACTTTTAAAATTAATGTTAAAAACCTTTTTAAGTTTTTCAAATATGCTATGACACCATTTGAATGCACAAACCGTCATAATTACCTATTTATTTTTTAAGAGTTGCGTACGTACATACGTGCAGTACAATGACTTGTACATTACGGAACGGTTTCGGCGTAAGCTCCATTAGGCTCCAATTGAAATGCTCATTTGAGTTCCTCTGCTAGGCTCGAGGCAGCTCTACAATTAAAATGGAATTAACCTACAATACCACGTTATTCCGACGTGTTGATATATGGTGTCATTTCGAGATTTCCTTCTACCGCATAGATGTAGTAGTCTTAATAGACTTCTCAAATGCCTTCAATACTGTAAGTCACGATATCCTTCTAGCTATCCTATCTCACTTCCTGACCTCGCCTAACGCACTAGAAGTACAACGGTTCTATTGTACCACTATCCCCTTTTGTCAAAGACCTTGGCTTGTACATAGACTCTACTCTCAGCTGGAGAACTCACGTCGCCAAAATAAGTCAGCGAGTCACCAGTAGCTTGCGTGCTCTTAATCGGTTGAGACACTTTTCACCGGTAAGAACTAAAACAACGCTTGTTCGAACCTTAATCTTTCCCTAATCGACTATGCTGATGTGTGTTATTTTGACCTGAATGCAGATCTTCTTAATAAACTAGACCGTCTTCTCAATAACTGCATTCGATTCATATATAATCTTCGCAAGTATGACCATGTTTCCTTCTATCGTTCTCAACTAAATTTTCTTGATATTCGCCAACGCCGTAGCATGCGCGCCCTTACTTTGCTATACTCTATTCTTAATTCTCCTAATTCTCCTAGCTACCTATCTCGTTTATTTCAATACCTCTCCACTAATCATAATAGAAACCTTCGTTCCGCCAACTCTGCTGCCACTTTGTCCATCTCACCATTCTGATTGTGTTCATTCTTCCTTTCTTGTCCAGGCGGTTCTCCGCTGGAATTCGCTACCTCTGGACATCAGAATGTCTATTAGCCGTCACACATTCAAGAAGAGAGTTCGTTTACATCTCCTAAATGAATTAGCAAAATCATAGCAACTTATATAATATAACATTCGTATAATTATCTATATATACTATGTATGTATATATTTATATTTATATATATATCGTATTTATGTGTTTCTATCTATATATATTTGGTATGTATTATGTATTCTTGTATATTCCTATTCTCTTTTCTTTTTTAATCATATAACTTTCTTTCTCGATACATGTGCCTATCAATTATTATCTCTGCACTGCCTATAGTTGACTGGTAGAGAATACCTCTGGCATTAAGTCCGCCATTGTACTCAATACATGAAGTTTAATAAAAAAAAAATGTAGTATTCATATTATATCCCTTAGCCATCTTTACTGACATCCACGTGCAAGATAGTGAGTGGTGAATTATATTCTTACTCCATCACCACACGAATAATATCATACTAGGCTAATCAAAGTCTGCCAGACATACATATAAAAATAGAGCCAACGCTAAAGTACTGGCTATAGTGAATACCTAGGTCCTCCGCAAGTCTCGGCAGAACAGTCTAATTGAATTCCGTTGAGGTGAGCAATGTTCACGAGTGCCGCTTTTTATTGGAAAACCGGACAATAATCAAATTGTCCTCTGAATAGAAGTTACGTAGCTACACATTTTTCTCGTAACTTTATGTTTACATAAGCAGAGTTATAATACAATTATCATCATTTCAGCTCATATACGTCCCACTGTTGGGCTCGAGCCTCCTCCACAGTGGGAGGGATATTCACTGCTATACCACGCGGGTCAGACGGGTTGGTATAAGGTACCAATACAAGTTTTCCTTCTCTTGAATAGATTTTATATGCATATTTAATCCCTTAGTAGTCTTTTACGACACCCACGGGCAAGAGAGGGGGTGGTGAATTGTATTCTTACTCCATCACCATAGGGAAAATAACACAATATATTAAAAAATACATATAAATACAAATATTTAATTAGTTAAAGAATAATAATATGTTTAAAATAATCTTTTACTCAAAATGATTTTTCCATGTGATGACAAAATACAATTCACTACTCCCTTTCTTGTCTGTATATGTCGTAAAGGACGACTACGGTATTATAATATGTAGATATAATATTATTAAGCAAGAGAAGGAAAAGTCGAAATAAAACTATACCAACTCGTTGTAATCAATTTTCCTCCCATTGTGGCGGAGACACGAGCCCGGCAGTGGGACATATGATAACACATGTTTATCGTTATGTATCGTTTTTTACACGTTAAATATTTTTTTGATGCCCCTATTCAACTGCTTTACATAAACTAGAATCAGCTCTATCTGATGGCGTCTGGTCAACAATGACATTCCTAATGGTTGACGTCAAGAAGGCGGCCGGTCATAAAACTATTGCTAATAACATTTGCGATATGCCCTATGAAAAAAAAATGATTTGATTTTAAATAATTGGGATAAAACAAAATGATGATGATAATGATTCATATTAAATGGATTGCAAAGAATAATGATCTCCGCCACCTTGAAAAGGTAGTTTACCTTTTCAAAATGGCGGAGATCGTTTTTAACCCCTTTTTTTTTTGTTTTGTGGGTGGGTCGCGGTCGGAGCGCCTCCGCACCACTCCGTCCGGGGCGACAGAGAGGCTTAAGCACGCAACTCCCGCAACCCACCCGAAAACCACCTCGCCTTCGTCATTGGGCCGACCACCGGAGCAGGTTTACTTGTCGTCAGTGGTCGGCCCGACGGAATACCCCCTACGCGGGGTACCCTCCCATCGACCGACGTCCCCCCCTCGGGGAGGACGTCGGTCTTTCCTCACGCGGTCAGCCTCTCGGCGGGTGACGGACTACTCCCCGGTCACGTCACCCGCGGCCTCGGCTAGGGTGGCATGAGGCGCAGATAGTTGCGCCTACGCCGCCCCAGTCGCCGGCGGCGGATCTCCTCATCGAGGCTGCGCTCCACGCGCAGACGATCCGCCGCCTCCTTCTGCGAGATCACTGTCTCGCAGAAGGCTGCGACCGCGTCCCAATTCCCGACGCTGTCGACCATCGCCCTAGCGATGGCCGGCAGCGTCAGGTCGGCACCGATGATTGCGACGAGTTCACGGCGCTTCACTGTCCAAGCCGCGCAGGCCTCGAGCGTGTGGCGCGCCGTGTCCTCGTCGCAATCGCAGTGGTGGCAGCACGGTGTGCTCTCCCTCCTCACGACCCTGTGCAGGTATTTGGCGAAGCTCCCATGCCCCGTCAACACCTGCACTAGTCGGAAGGAGAGCACCCCGTGCCGCCTTTCCAATCACTGCATCAGCACCGGCCAGAAGGCCTCCACGGTTCGCACCCCGAACCGAGGCCTCTCCAGCCGGACTGCCCAACGGGCAATGACGTCTCGGCGGGCGTCGACGCGCCAGGCGGTGAGCTCCCTTAACGAGATCTCACCGCCCTCCGCTCGCACCCCCGCCACCCGCCGATACAATCCGGCGAGCATCTCCGCCTCCAGGTCCCACGGGGGAGTCCCGGCCAATAGGCACGCTGCCTCCGTCGCCACCGTGCGGTATCCGCGGATGGCCCTGACCGCCATGACCCTCTGTGGTCGCCACAGAAGGGCCCTAAGTCGGACGGTCAAGAACCCCGCCCACACCGGTGCGCCGTACAGGGCCATCGACCGGATGACGCCCGCGTACAGCCGTCGGCACGTAGCACTCGGTCCGCCCACGTTCGGCATAAGCCACGATAGGGCGGACGCTGCGCCGACGAGCCGCGGAGCGAGCCTGCGGAAATGCTCCCGGAACCACCATTGCCCGTCGAGCACCAGGCCCAAGTACCTCATATGGGCCCGGATGCTGATGTCAACCGATTGGACGGTGATCGAGACGCCGATGGGAGGGCTCATAAGGCCCCCATGGAACAAGAGAGCCTCCGTCTTGTCCAGGGCGACCCTCAACCCCAGCGCCTCGATCCGCCTGACGACCTCTTCGGTGCCATAGGTCGCCAGGCTTACCGCCTCTTCTAGCGTCCTACCGCGGGCTGTGACGAGCGTGTCGTCGGCGTAACAAATCACGCCCAGCCCGGGCGGGAGGCTCCCCCGCAACGCGCAGTCGTAGCCGATGTTCCACAGGGTAGGTCCGAGGACCGACCCCTGTGGGACACCGCACGTCATGGGCGTTCGCACAACGTCCCCTGCTCGGTTGGTACAGAGGACGCTGCGCCCCACCAAATAGTCTGCCACTAGCCGCCTCAGGTAAGCTGGCACTCCGTGATACCGGAGCGCCTCCCTGATGCAGCTGAATGGCAGACTATTGAATGCGTTGGCGATGTCTAGGGACACCGCCAACAGCACTCCCCCACCGGTGACGGCCTCAGTCGCCACGGCCCTCAGGCGCAACAGAGCCGCGATCGTCGAACGACCCCTCCTAAACCCAAACTGGGCGTCCGACAGATCGGGCCCCGTGCCGACGAGGTGCCGCTCGATGCGGGCAGCTACCACCCTCTCTAGTAGCTTGCCCGTGTCATCGAGCAGCACGATAGGCCTGTAGGCCGAAGGCGACCCCGGAGACCGTCCCGGCTTCGGCAGGAGCACCAGCCTTCCCTCCTTCCAGCACCCAGGGAACCGTCCGGACGCTAAACACGCGTCGAACAGCTCCCTGAGGCGAGGACCCAGGTGGTCGAAGACCAGGCCCAACACGCGGTTAGGAACACCGTCGGGCCCGGGGGCGGTGGACTTTGCGCACGTGCGCGCCACCGCCACTCCCATCTCGGGTTCCGTGATGGGCGGAACACTGTCGTCGTCGGCCTCCCGGTCAGTGTCTGGCGGAGCCATGACCGGGGGCGTGTGTTCCGCCCGCCGCGGGAACAGGTCCTCGATGACCCGGGTGAGAAGGCTGGGCTGGAGAGTCTCGGTGAGGGGAAGGCCCCGCGCGCAGAGCTTATTCAGCACCGCGCGATAGGGGCGTCCCCAGGGGTCACGGTCGAGACCGTCCAGCATCTCCTGCCGATTGACGTCCTTGGCGGAGCGGACGGCCAGCCTGAACGCCGACCGCGCATTGCGGTAGCCCTCATACAGCAAGGCCTCCCGCTCCGCGTCGCGTTGGCGCCGCCGGCTGCGGGTGTAGGCCCTCCGGGCGCGAATGCACGCGGTCCGGAGATCCGCCAGCTCCCGGGACCACCAGTGGACCGCCCTCCTCGGGGGCGGACGCCGTACCCGGGGCATGGCCGCATCGCAGATCTGCGTCAACGCACTGCGAATGCGGCCAGCCTCGGCGTCCACCCCGTCCGACTGGTTGGCAGAGGACAGCCACGAGTAAACGATGGCTATCTCCGCCAGCTGGTCCCGGTCTAAGCGACCCACAGCCCATCGCGGGAACGCAGGACGTCCATCCGCCCCGTGACCCTTGCTGGGCGTCGGGATTGCCGGGGAGACCTCCATCCGGATATACTGGTGGTCCGACAAGCTCTCGACCTCCTCCACGACGCCCCAGCTCCCCACGCGTGCGGCGACCTCGGGGCTAGCGAACGAAAGGTCCACTATCGACCCGCCCCGTTGTCGCACGCACGTATGCACCGAGACCCTGTTCCGCAAACAGAGGCCCAGTGCCGCCGCCCACTCCTCGATCGCCCGTCCTCGGTCGTTCGTCCGGGGAGACCCCCACGCCACGGACTTGGCGTTGAAGTCCCCCAAGACGAAGACCTGGCGCGATGCCATTCGCCGTAACGAGGCCTCCATGATGGTGAGGGAGGCCTCGAAATCGGTCACACTCCAGTTAGGGGAGAGATAGACTCCGAGGAGCGTAATCTCCCCCCAGTCCGCCGCGACGAATCCGACGCCCCTGTCCCTAAGGGTCAGAGGCGACGAAGGCCACGACGTGGAGGCGACGATTGCCACGGTGCCATCGGTGCTACCCAACCAGTTAGGCCGGTCGGGCGTACGGCTCCGCGGCTACGGCTACTCCTATCAACCACTCCGCCATGGCTTGCAGGAACACGTCCTGCGCACCGGCGGTGTGGTTGAGGTTGGCCTGGAGGAGACGAATGGATACGGGGTCCATTAACGGTCCGTATCCATCGTCACCTCCTCCGCGCTGACGGGCGATCGGGCCGCGCTCGGAGTGGGGACTGGCCCGGTCGATGGGCCGTCCCGCCCCTTCGGGGCCGATGCCGGGGGTCTGCAGTCCCCAGAGCCCATGCGGTGTTTGGCAGGCCTATTGCCTGCCGCACACGCGGGGCAGTTTTTGCATGTCGGTCGGGTATGCCCGACCGCCATGCATTTGTAACACTTCGCGGGCCGGGGCTCTAGCACGGTTACCCGCACCGAGCTCCAGCCCACGAGGAGCCTGCCTGAGTCGGCCAATTGCTTGACTGACTCCACCGGACACTGCACCCAGGCAGCACCGACGCCGCCCGGACCAGTGCGGATGTTGCCAATCCGGACGGTGTCCAAGGCACATCCGGTACGCGCCATAATGGCCTCCTGGACATCCTCCACCGTCACGGAATCGTCCAAGCCCGTCAGGCGCATCTCTGCGCACTTGACAGGCCTGGCGATTCGGACACCATCCTCCGGCCCGAACAGCCCCCTCAACATCGTGGCCAAACTATCGGCCGTCTTCGCGCCCTCGGCCCCAGGGAACTCGAGTATTCGAGCCCCTGTCCGGGCCTTGCGGGTCCTCGCCTCGACGCCCCCGATGTCGGAGACGTCCAGCTCCCGCCGGGCGCGTTTTAGGACGGCCTCATAGTTGAGGCCCCTCTCAGCCGCCTCAGGCAGCACGGTGATGACCACCGCGGCCGTCTTCGGCGACTTTAGGCCCCTGCGCGACCTTTTCCCCTTTCTGCCGGCTCCCGCCTGGGGAGCGACGGCCACCCGCTCTCCGCTTCTGGCCGCGTGCGTTCCTGCTCCGCTCAGCCACCTGCCAGCCCTGTTCGAGCCTGGCAGCAGCGCTGAGCGCAGCAGGAGCGGTCGCGGGTGCGCGGCCCGGCCTTGACGGGAGCCGGCACCTTGCCGGCCTTCTTGGCCCCCTTGGGCCCAGCCGCGGCCGCAGCGTAGCTCACCACGCGGCCACCCTGACAGGGCAGCGGGGTGGGAGCTGACGCTTGCGGCCGTCTCGCCCCGTCCGCGGCGAGCGGCGGTCGGAGGGGCGGCTCAGGCGGGAGCCTGGCCGCTACGGCGGCGATACGCGCATCCACCATCACCCCTACTCGGGCTAAGATGACGCGTACCGCCGACTCCGACATGCCGTGCACCTCGTCGAGCGGCGGCTCCTCCCCCTTCCGCGGTCTCCCGCGGCCACGAGGCGGCGGAGGGACCACGACGAGAGGAGGAAGCGCCGAAGCCACGACGGGCGCAGCCGGCGCAGCAGCCGCGACGGGCACAGCCGGCACCACGGACGCCGACGACGGGCCCGCCCTCCCCGGCGCAGCCCGTTTCGGTGGCGAGGCCGGCACCAGCGGCGTGGCCGGCGCCAGGCGCGCGAACTGGGCCCGCAGGTTGGCCATCTCCTTGGCCAACCCGCGGTTCTCCCGTCGCACCGCCGATAGCTCCGTCTCCAGCTTGCGGTTGCGTTCCCGCAAGCCGGAGACCTCCTCACTAAGGCGGGCGTTCGCGGCCTGTAGGGCCGCCACCTCGCCACCGTGGCCGGCCGAACCGGGGGTCCCTGGCCTCGCCACCACCGCCGATCCTCGACCTCTGCGTCCACGTGGCATGGTCGGGACCTTGGGAGGAGGCATGTTGGTACTCCCCTCCGAGTCGGTGTTCGAGCTGCCCCCGTTGAGGGGGCGCTTCCGGACGCTCGGGGGGAGGGTCTCCTCCCTCTTCTTCACCCTTGGGGATGGCGCCTCTGCAGCCTCCCTAACCCTGTCCTCGCTTCTCTTCGGCGACACCGACGACCTACGCAAAGCCTCAACTGACGGCCCGCTACTCGCTACGGCGCATCCACCGCTCTCGCTACGGCGCATCCACCGCTCTCGCTACCACTCCGGCCGACCTGCATCCAGCTACTTTCTTCGGCGGACGGCTCTGTGGCATTGCCGCCCTCGTCCGCCGACATCTCCGAGGCCGTGTGTATTGCCGCCTCCAACGGTCCTGCGGCACTGCCGCCCTCATCTCGCGACGGCTCTGCAGCAGTGCCGCCCTCGTCGCTCGGCAGCCTCGACTCCGAGCTGCCTTCCATCGTCTTGGACGGCCCTGTGGCAATGCCGCCCTCGTCCTCGGATCCGCTGCCATTGCCAACGCTCTCCTCCAGCGACGGCTCTGCGGTGGACTCGCTCTCCAGGCCCGACGGCCCAGTAGAGGCAATGCTGCCACCCGCCTCGCGTGCAGCAATGGTTTCTGCCTTCTTCCGCTCCCGCCTCGCCTTGGATGTTGTGGCGCTTATGCGGGCTCGCGCAGCGGCGGAACGCCTCGGCTTCGTCCTCCGGGTCTTCTTCCTCACCGCCTTCTCCTCATTCCCCTTCCCCCCCTGAGCCACTTGATGTTGAGCCGGGCTCTCGGCTTCTAAGGCAGTAGTTGCCCCCCACCCATACGACTGGGGGCTGACTGTGCCGGAACTTGGGCGCGACTCCAAATGGACGTCGCGCGCAAGCACCGGCACAGCAAGGGATTCCCCGGCCTGGCCGGGACCCTCTGGTGAAGTGTAACGTGTATTAACTTCTGCCATCTTGTTGGACGTTTTAAAGTCTTGCCTTGACTACCACTCTAACGACTGGACGCTCGCGCGCTTCTTAACCCACCAGTCATACATCTCCTCGCCGAGTGGCCAAACTTAAGATTGGGGTGATTTTTTATAGGGGTTTACTTCCCCGCGGTCCGAAGACCCCCGGTCCTGACCCCCCTACTCAGGATTACGGTTTGGGCCTTCCGGGTCTGGCCGCTCGCGAGCGACCGACCCGTCACGCCCCCGGGCCGTGACGCAACCGTTCCTGGCGACGGAGTGCCATGAGGCACATCCGCCCCATTGGCCCCGGGTCAGATTCGCCGTGCGCTCTGCCACCAGAGCCGCACGCGGAGACCCCACCTGCCGGAATCTTGGCCGTCCAAATGGACGCATGACGTCCAAATGGACATTACCAGGGAGCACCACGAGGAGGTGCTCCGGCCGCGCCCCCCCGTTTTTAACCCCTGATGCAAAAAGAGAGGTGTTATAAGTTTGACGTCAATGTCTGTAAGTCTGTGTGTTTGTCTGTGGCTGTCTTAGCTATGCTTGGTTAATATCGGTCTAGAAGTGTAAGAGAATTAGCTCTTTTAAATTATTTTAGTTCGTTTAGGGGATTATTTAAAAAAAATTCAATTTTATTTATTCAAAAATCAATTGCATTTAAGAAAAACGCTATTTTCTTCTTTCTATACCAGCCGTATGAAGTCTGGCTGAAGAACCACTATAATAATAAAACAAAAACAAATATGTCCATCAAAATATACGAATTAATAACATTTACATCAGACCTTCATCAGAGTATTATAGTTGGACACGGATAGTTTCAAATGACATGTGTCCACTACGCTTATCTCCGGATCAAAATTATACTCGGACACGCTATAGTTTTTGTTAAACTATACCTACTAGGAACCTACTACTTAAGCGAATACCAAACATATGTCTCGACTGATGTTTACTCCTAACTTGTATGAATTCACAGGTTTTTTATTTTAATTATTTTTCTCTTACTCTTGTGATTGTACAGCGTAGCGTGTTTTGCCTGTCGAATTTTGGTTTTGATCTCCTTTTGCATACCTGCTATAGTTCATAGTTTATTTTATAGTACTTAGTGGTCTTTTTTTTTTATAAAGTAGGTATTTTTTTTTTTTTTTGTGGGTGGGCCGCGGTCGGCGCGCCTCCGCACCACTCCGTCCGGGGCGACAGAGGGGCTTAAGCACGCAACTCCCGCGACCCACCCGAAAACCACGTCGCCTTCGTCGTTGGGCCGACCACTGGAGCAGCGTTAACTTGTCGTCAGTGGTCGGCCCGACGGAATACCCCCTATTGGGGTACCCTCCCATCGACCGACGTCCCCCCCTCGGGTAGGACGTCGGTCTTTCCTCACGCGGTCGGCCTCTCGGCGGGTGACGGACAAATCCCCGGTCACGTCACCCGCGGCCTCGGTTAGGGATAAAGTAGGTATAGTAGTAGTTGTAGTTCGTTTTGTTTTTTTATTTATGGTTTGGTCATGCTCAGTGAATAAGGTTTTGTTTGCGGTAGCTATGTGGGGCGGGTCGCTCCCTTTCCTCTAATTTGGTTGAGGAGAGTGATGGCTGCTCTAGTAGTTAACTCGTGATCGGGTGCTGCTTGTGGGATCTGGTCCAGCCATATTTTCTTCCTTTCTTTATGCTTTAATTTTTTTTTGTCTTGCATTAAATCTTGAAAATTTATACATATATTTAATTTCGAAGGGTATCACACTCGAGCTAATACCATATATGTTGTACTTAAGCATAATATTATGTATATTTAAAAGATTAAGAAAAAAAATGACTGCCCGCTGAGTTTCTTGCCGGATCTTCTCAGTTTGTGGCCGCGTTCCGATCCGGTGGTAGATTATTGTATTGTATTCAAAACTGTAATTTGACAATATGTAAGTGCTCTTAAGGGGCCTATGCAGAATAAATGATTTGATTTGAGTTTTTTTTATAATCACGTAACCAGAATTTTGTTTGTATATTATATAGTGTATGCATTTAATAAAGGGTACAAATGTGGGTACATTGAATAATCTTATATCTTTAAACGAGCTATTCTTGTATATATATATATATATATATATATATATATATATATATATACCTATATATATATTTTCAGGATCTAGGAAACGGCTCCAACGATTTTGATGAAACTTGGCATACTAGAGATTTTGGGGCCAAAAAATAGATCTAGCTAGGTTTTATTTATAGAAATTGTTGTTTTGTCGGTGTTTTTAGCAAAACAATATAATGACAATAAATTTTAAAAGAATATGAATTCAAATTTCGCCGTCAACGTTAAGAGTTATAATAGCGCAGTTGGGAAGTTGTCCAGTTTTCTTTTTGTTTTGTTTTGGCATTCAAACAGCGTGGGATCGAATCTCCGTGTTATTATTATTCTCTTTTTGTAATTTTTGATATTATTTTTTCATTAATTTTTTTTTATTTCTTATTAATATATGTATATCTAAATAAGTTCGGCAAAAATACAACACAAATATACCGAGCAAACCTCGGTCAACCAGATGTTGTGTGCTTATAAGTTCACGCTATGGAGCGGGCTATGCTCGGGATTTCTCTGCGAAATAGAATGCGAAATATAGAAATCCACAAAAGAACGGGTGTAACCAACATAGCACGGAGAATTAGCACGCTGAAGTGGCAATAGGCAGGCCACATCGCTCGGCGAACCGATAACCGCTGGGAAAAGAAAGGTTCTCGAGTGGCGACCACGTATCGGACGACAGAGTGTAAGACTCCACTAGGTGAACCAACGTGGTGAAAGTTACTGGGTGTCTTTGGATGCAGGCGGCACAGGACCGCACTTTGTGGCGTAACATAAGGGAGGCCTACGTCCAGCAGTGGACCGCGTTGGGATTTTTTTTTTAGGGGTGGGCCATGCTCAGCGCACCCACCGCCTGGATCCGTCCGGGGCAATACCGGGATAAAATATAGCCTAGATTACTCCCTGATATTATAGCTTTCTATGGGTGAAATAATTTTTAAATCGGTCCAGCCGTTTTGAAGTTTACCCGGAACAAACAGACAGACAGACAGACAGAGAAAAAAATTATAACGTGATTTTTAGGCATATATATATATATATATATATATATATATATATATATATATATATATATATAGTGCAAATAACCGTGTGAGCATGAAAGAGGCCTATTATTTTGACATTACAAACAGACACTCCAATTTTATTTATATATATATATAAAAGAATTTTTATATTGATATAATTACTATAAGATGTTTTTAGTTCTTTGGCTAATTACGTGGTAACTTAAGACAGAAGGTCTCTTAAATAGGGACTTAATAACTTAACTCACTTGGTATTACACGAATATCACAACTTTTTACAGTTGAAGAACTAAATTGCGAGACTTGCTTTTTTACAAGTTATGCTTTAGATGGCATAACAATAATGACTTACCTTATGACCTAAAACTGGATCATCTTTATTAGCACTCTCCACTTTCAACCAACTTATTATGAACGTAGTATCGTCTGTAATTCTAATATGCGGGTTATTTGGAGCCTTTAACTTTAGTAAATTAATTAAAGAAACTTGACATATTGACACTATTAAAAACAAGTACAAAATTAGAAAGTTCATGATGAAAATTTGTTGATTTAATAAGACGTGTATATAAATTGGTTGTGTAGAAGTAAATCAATTAAATCTGACGTTGATAAAGATATAAAAAATATAAGGAAAACATGTACCAAATAATGTAGTTTTAGTTTTAATTGATACCGGTTTTTAGCGTACTTTATATATTAAAACTATGTGTTACAAAGCAGTACTAGTGGTCGCCGAGTGGTCGAAATTCAGCCATAAGTCATTTAAATTAATTTTTCTGCTACGCAATTTTTTTCTTACTAATAAGGTTTTTTTTGTTTTATGGCGATCTGCCGATAGAAGCCATCAGAAACTTTTGCCAGTGTCGCGTAGACTAATAACTAATGTATAAGTACAAATGCCTATTAGACATTGTCATCATAATTACGATTGTTTGACATTCAGGTCAACCTTTTAACTTTTAACTGTTAACAGAAGTGTATAAACGTTGGTGTGGGCGTGTGTATATTTGTGTGTGTGTGTGTGTGTAGCGCTTGCATGGTAGTGTGCGTAATGCCTTTTTTAATGAATTTAATGTATTACTAGTCCATTATTATATGAAATATCAGTTTTATGCACTTCTCCTCATTATATACTTCAACTGTGTCAAATTTCATACTTGTCCATTCACGTAATTTTCGTAAAAAGGAGTACAAAGCTTTTGTTTCACGTATTAATATATAGGTATATGAGCTGAAATGATGATGATGATGAATAAAAGATAGTTATAAGTTTTATTGTTATTTATTCTGATATTTTGTTTTTTTTTTAACCACCTCTTTGTACACCTACAGTGGGTGATCGGGGACCTTCGCCTTTCTTCGTGAAAGCTAATGCCGAGTATTCGTACGATATTCCAACTTTTATATCCTCAAGAGTAACGTTACGGTTATTGATAGGTACAGTAAATGTTGTAGGTCCATTCCCAACTATACTGGTCGAGGGGGGCTGAAAAATAAAAAAAAAACAGTGCCTTATTAATTCAGTGATGGAATATTATCATTCCTTCTTTACTCGCGGTTGTTATATTAAAATACGATTCATCATCATCATCATCACAGCCCACTGCTGGGCTCTAACTTCATCCACTATAGGAGGATGAATTTAACTTATTATACCACCCTGCTCAGGCAGATTGATATAGGGTTTTCTTTCCAGTTTTCCTTCTTTTGCAAAAATGTTATATTTAACCCCTTAGTCGTCTTTTACGACAGAATGGATCTTGGATTGCAAATTAAGTTTGGTGAAATTGGCTGCGAGTTGCGACTACTTGGGACTTGTCTCAACAGATTGGAGTGCCGTAACTACGTGCGCATCGACTTGCAGCCGCGGCACTACTGGTCTGCGATCGGCTGCGGCTGCAAGTCGCAGCAGCACTTGCAGCCGAAGCTCGGCAGCACGTGCAGCCGCAGCCGCGTTCGGAATGGTTTTCACAGAAATCCATACTACTACATAGAAAACCAGTCGTGCAGCTGCAGCCGGCTTCGTGCAGCCGCTGCATGTGCTGCCTGCAGCCGCAGCCTGCAGCCGAGGTAGGAATAGCACCTTAAATTATTCTATAGGTTACACCACCTACCTTTCTTTTCTGTGTTAATTCCATCCAAAGGTTGCCTGGAAGAAATTGCTCATAGCGATAAGGCCGCCCATTGTACTGTATCTTTTATATTACCTAAGCTCTTTTATATTCAATACTGGTGTAAAATAAAGTGTATAATAATAATAATTAGGTCAATTTCCTTCTATTGTGGGGGAGGTGTCAAACCTAGCTGTAGCACGTGATCACTTCTATCCATGTGGAGACAGAATAAGAATACAATTCACCACCCTATCTTGTCCGTGAATGTCGTAAAAGACGACTAAAGGATATAATATGCATATAACATATAGTCGTTAAAGTTAATATCATAAACGTGAAAGTGAATTTTATTGGTGAAGTTGACATGAAGTTGACAGGTTAAGTTGAATCACTCCGTAGTCTAAGCAATATTAATTATTGCCAATATACTTACACCTTCTTCTTCTTCTTCTATTAATTCGCCATCGACTATTTTCTGTACTAGAACTTTGGGTTTTTCTATCTCCCACACTAATACCTAAAATATTATAACATGAAATTAATTGCAGCAAATCTATAACAGATAATATATCTATAATAGAATAAGAGTACGTTATCACTCTCTTTTTTTTAAAGTGTTGTAAGAACCTTCTGTCGAGGATAATCTTTACCCTTTTTTTTTGGGTGTGGGTTACGGTCGACGCACTCCTCGCACCACTCCGTTCGGGCGACAGAGGGGCGTAAGCACGCGCGCCCGCAACCCACCCGTGACACGTCGCCTTCGCCGTTGGGCCGACTACCGGAGCAGGGTGACTTGACGTTAGTGGTTGGCGCGACGGAATACTCCCTAAGGTGTACCCTCTCCTCGACCGACGTCCCCCTCGGGGAGGACATCGGTCTTTCCTCACGCGGTTAGCCTCTCGGCGGGTGACGGACCAATTCCCCGGTCCAGTCACCCGCGGCCTCGGCTAGGGCGGCATCAGGCGCAGGTAGTCGCGCCTGCACCGCCCCAGTCGCCGGCGGTGGTTCGCGACGTCGAGGAGACGCTCCTCGCGCACGCACTCTGACCCGTCCTTCAGCCTTCTGCGAGACAGTAGTCTCGCAGAAGGCTGCGACCGCGTCCCTGACCGGTAGTCGACGGACGTAGTTTGGACAAAAGGAATACGGCGAAGTCTTAACAGATAAACGGTGGCTTGCATTAGACGGCATATTCCCTTCCCTCACCCGGTGGAATAGTACTCAAAAGGTGACAAAGGGTTTCCTCACCTAAAATTTAAATTATAATTGCCGACTAAAAATGAAGAAATTGACACACACTCTGGTCAGCGTAGATCTCCATAAAACCCCGTATTCACCCAGAATCGATTCCTTGTTTTTTATAACTTATTGTGAGTTGCGAATATTAGCAACCTTGGGTGTCGTAAAAGAACACTAAGAGTTTTACATCGATCTGGATCTACTACATCTGGTCAATAATTTCATTCCTGAAGAGGTTATATGCCATGAAGGAAGAGTATATTTTGAAATGACCCCAATTAATTGGGATAATGAGGATATTGATGAGGACTAATGTTTGTGGAGGATTTTACTATTTTTAATTTTCATACGTCCCACTTGAGCCGGGTCACCTCCACAATAGGAGGGAAACCAACTATACCATGGTAGTCAGCTGTGTTGGTATAGGGTTTTACTTCGAGTTTTCCTTCTCTTGCATTGATGTTAAATGCGTATTATATCCCTTAGTCGTCTTTCACAATATATACGGCCAAGAGAAGGGGTGAATTGTATTCTTACACCGTCACCAAACATAACATAGCTTTAAGGTAAAATATGCTAATCACTAACCTTATATCCAATTATAGGGTCCTCCTTATCCCAGTCCTCGACTGGTTCCCATGTAATTTCAAGCTTTGCCTTATTTTCTTTCTTAAATAGCTTTGCACGTAACGGGTATGGATATTTGTGAATAAATCTTATCGATTCCAATCCATCACAAAATATAAAAAACAACACTATATATATGAATTTCATTATCTAGCAAAATAACTTTAATTGCTAAAACTTTTGAAAGTATATACGATAACAAAATGGTTTATCTTACATAAATTACCACTTTCATATTGCGCTTACTAAAATCTATTTTTTTTCAGACAGCGATACGTGCTGCTTATTCTAGTGTTGCAAACGTAATAATTATTTATTATTAACTTGTTATTGTCGACTTGATATAATTAAAAAGGAACAGGTTTTCCTTAAGAATTCACTTCACCTGTCGTTGAATATTATCATGTTGTATTTTCCGCTAGTACGTATATATGTTTTCCTTAAGATGACGTAGTAAGATTACGATTATGTCTTAGTCGTTTTTTTTCAACACCCACGGAGAAAATATAAAATGGTAAATTGTATCCTTCCACCACTGGACGTTAGCCGTCCTCATATTTCACTACAAAGTGCGGGCCTGTGCCGCCTGCATGCAGTGAAGCACAGCAACTTTCACCAGGTCGTTGGTCCACTTAGTGGGGGCGACCTACACTGCGTCGTCCGATACGAGAACCTTTGTTCCTGATATCGAGCGATGTGGCCTGCCCATTGCCACTTAAGCGTGCTATGTCGGTTACACATTCTTCTACGAATTTCCGTAATTCGGATTCTATCTCGCAGAGAAATCCCGAGTATAGCCGGCGCCATTTTTTTTTTGGGGTGGGTTGCGGTCGGCGCACTCCTCGCACCACTCCGTCCGGGGCGACAGAGGGGTGTAAGCACGCACACCCGCAACCCACTCGAACACGTCACCTTTGTCGTTGGACCGAACACCGGAGCAGGGTTACTTGTCGTCAGTGTTCGGCCCAGTAGCCCGCGCAATAGCACGCTGAGCTTGGTTGTGAGGCCCACATTTAGGGACCACCTTTCAAATGCGTGGATGTAAATATAAATTTAAAATATCATATTTAATATGGCGTTGCTATTCCGGGCCAGGCCAAATCTACCGGGTACGTTAGTATATAAATAAATTAAGTAATTTCATACACTTCGCCATTCGGTAACAAAGTTATAATATACAAGAAAACTCCTTCCCTTTCCAATGTGTTGAGAGACCCGCAACAATGCTAATTAGAAAAAGATAAAACATAAAGGATGGGAAAAAATCTACTTCGATTTTTCGTTCATCTATTCAAAGCAGGAGACTTAAAAAGTATTGGAGAAATATAGATTCTGAGTATGATCCTATATAATTATTTCATCTGCCTGTTTTTGTTACTTATTACTTTATCAAATTTCGTGCTTTATCCATTATTTTAAAACTTACCGTGTCCATTAATGATCAAAAATAAAACCACGATATAAAAGTTAGTTATGTACACCGTGCCCCCCGCCAAGTCGAGCAAAAAAAAAAAACAATTGTAGGTTGAACGATGTTTCACATCAAAAGAAGGGGGGGGAGGGAAGTTTCTAATAGGGGGTAGGGGTAGTCCGAGCGGCAATGTTAGGTGCAAGGGGGGTCAAAATTTCTATCAAAAATGGTCTAGCACTTATAGTTTTTGAGATACGGCGGTCAAAACAATTGTAGGTTGAACGATATTTCACATCAAAAGAAGGGGGGGAGGGATGCTTCTAATGGGGGGTAGGGGTAGTCCGGGCGGCAATGTAGCGTACAAGAGGGGGCAAAATTTCTATCAAAAATGGTCTAGCACTTATAGTTTTTGAGATACGGCGGTCAAAACAATTGTAGGTTGAACGATGTTTCACATCAAAAGAAGGGGGGGGGAGGTAAGCTTCTAATGGGGGGTAGGGGTAGTCCGGGCGGCAATGTGGAGTATAAGGGGGGTCAAAATTTCTATCAAAAATGGTCTAGCACTTATAGTTTTTGAGATACGGCGGTCAAAACAATTTCGTCTCATTTAACGGTTTTATTCCACGCACTTTTTCTTACGGTTTTATTCTTACGGTTTTCCCTATCCCTATCCCTATCTCCTCCAAGCCTGCCGTAAGGAACTTCGTTCCAAAAAAACTCGGGCAAAACGCAACACTGCCGTAACATACTTTTCTCGAAGCAATTCAGGCCATTTTCGACCGCCTATAACTTCGTTGTGAATAAAACTAGAAGCCTGAATTTTTAGTGACCCAGCAGGAATACACAATGTACCTCACAAGTAATACATATTATATTAAATTGTACCAAATATAGTGCGATTGCCAAGTCATTCTGTTTATTTAAGACATAAAAGATCTTTAATATTGATATAGTCACTATAAGAAGTTGTTAGGTTAGCTATTTACGTAATAACTTAAGAAGAAAGGTCCCTTAAGTAGGGACTGAATGAGTTAACCGACTTGGTATAACATGGATCTCACAACTTTTTATGGTAGAAGAACTCAGTTGCGTGGCTTGGCTTTTTTTTTACAAGTTTTGTTATTGATGGTATAATAAATCTTCTGCTAATGCTGCGAATCATTTTCACTGTTCCTCCAGCCTAAAAGAAAACTACCAAAACTGTAAGCATTATACAAAACAGAACGATTAAAACAAAAACATTGCAAATAAATCAGCCGGTCGTCGTTGCAAATTAAACATTATTCTTGAACGGAATTCCCGTTAGAGTCCGGGGCACTTTTATTGGAAATTTTTGCCGATAGATGTACGTGGCAATACATACGTTAAACGCTTCTAACATTCACACCCTACGGCATTTAGCTTCTTTATGTCAATCGGCGCACACTCTCTCACTATACACGTATACACACACACATATACAACAAACATGCAAATCGCAAAGACGGAACAGGGAACCCAACGTGTATTCTATTTACTTGTAGCCCATTGTGGAGAAATAAAGTCTTGATATTTGGCGCGTGAGAAAGTTATTTATAAATGATGCGTGAAATTTCTCTATTTGTTATGTAAAACAAGTTGTAGTTTCAGAAGCCTCCTTCACATAAAAAAAATATAATTTAAAAAAAGGCAACGAACTTTACAAAAACATAATTAACAGACATAAATTACACCCCGACTCAGACCAACAATTTATCCCGCGGAGGAATCGGAATCACGATACTGTGGGTCGGTATTTTAAGAACTCCATTTATGCAAATAAATAACTTGCTAGATTACTTATATTATGAAGGAAGCTCCAGCTTGGCATATGAGATGAGATGATCGTATTTTGAGGGACATCATACTGAAACTAATACTACTTTGACGGATCTTCTCAGTTTGTGGCCGCGTTCCGATCTGGTGGTAGATTAATTGATTGTTTAAAACGGTGTGTAAATTAGACAATTTGTAAGTGCCCTTAAGGAGTTTATGCAGAATAAATGACTTGGTTTGATTTGATGACATTATGACGTGTGGTGACGAAGTAAGAATACAATTCAACTATCTCGCCCTTGGATGTCGTAAAAGACGACTAAGTTTTAATACGCATATAACATCTATGCAAGAGAAGGTAAACTCGAAATAAAACACTATACCAACCTGTCTGGCCAGCATGGTATAGTATGGTCAATTGTCTTCCTATTATAGAGGAGGCTTGAGCCCAGCTGTGGGACGTATATGAGCCAAAATGATTTGATTTGAAGAATCAAGTATCAAAACAGTAAATCACTGTACAAGCTCACTATATCCCGTATTGTCCCTTTAACACGAAACAGAAGCATATAACAAAATAAAATACGATACAAAAAGCGCTAAACGTGAACGTATTGATTTGGTGGAATTTTTATTAGGCGCCTACCTCGGAGGGGATCGGCCCGTTTTATTGTTCCTATCGCTTACCGGCCGGGCTTATTGAACAATTTTAATTTTGTTTATATGGAGATAAGCGTTTCGAAGGTATTTACTTTAATATAAAAACAGGATCGTTTTTCTAACTGAATACACGAATATCTATACAATATTTACATAGATCAGACATGTTTAACTGCCCCGGGAGGGGAGTCAGGGAAGAATGGTACCTGAAAGAGTATCCCGCCACGCTGGCCAATGCCGAATGGTACGGAATACGATGTATTATGAAGACAGGTGCCGCCCTTGCATTGACCCGGACGGGGTGGACAGCGTGGGTGCCTTGCTAAAATTTTGCTGATAGGTATTGTAAAAGACCTCTAAGAAATATAATATACATAGAACATAGATGTTATATGCATATTATATCCCTTAGAGGTCTTGCATAGATGCAACAGAAGTGCAACTCAAAGTCCTTATAACCTGTCGGATTAGTATGATATAGTGGGTCATTTTCTCTTTTATTGTGTAGGAGTTTCGAACCCAGTAGAGAGACATATATGAGTGATGATGATTATTATTGTTTGATTGACCATTTTGATAATCATTTCAACCTTTGATGACGAAAAATTTATATTTTCTTTTTTTTTGTTTTTATGGCAAATGAGGTAACAGCACACCTGATATTAAGTGATATTATCGCTCATGGACCAATGCTAGGTCGCTGCCGACCGTGAAGGTAGTGGACGGAGTGTTGCTGATCTACGGTGTTTTCGTGTGATAGGTTTTTTATTTTTTTTTTATTGCCTACGGTGGCAAACGAGCAAGCAGCACACCTGATGGTAAGTGAAACTGCTGCACATGGACCTTTGCAATACCAGGGGCACAGCCAGGCCGCTGCCTACCGTGAAGGAATTACTCTTCTTAAACCTCGTTTAAAGAAGGACATGTCATAGCGCTCGGGAAACACAGCAGCAGGTAGTTCATTCCAGAGCTTGCACGTACGTGGGAGAAATGATCGCTGGAAACGTACAGTTGAAGACCATAACGTTTCCAGGTGAAATGGATGAACCCTGCTACGATGTCGAGTGGTACGTTGGTAGGTAGGTTTTGGTATGCCTTTAGTATATAGCAATAATAAAAAAACAAAATATTTTCTATTGTATTGCAAACGAGCAAATAGTACACCTGTTGGTAAGTGTTGCTGCCGCTCATGGACCATTGCAAGGCCGCTGCCAACCGCGAAGAAATTGAAGGGATTGTGAATGCGTGCAATGAGGTTTCGTGATATTAAAGGCAT
Organism: Lymantria dispar; assembly: GCA_032191425.1. Classification (NCBI taxonomy): domain Eukaryota; kingdom Metazoa; phylum Arthropoda; class Insecta; order Lepidoptera; family Erebidae; genus Lymantria; species Lymantria dispar. Next base: position 35,775,881 of record CM063448.1, read on the forward strand.
CACTAAAACCCACCACACGCGAACTCCCTCAGAAAGTTGGGCTTTCGTTTCTCTGACTCACTAAACGAAGCGCAGTAAGCAAATTGCTACTATTTAGCAGGGTTCATCCATTTCTCCTGGAAACGATATGGTCTTCAACTGTACGTTTCCAGCGATCATTTCTCCCACGTACGTGAAAGCTCTGGAATGAACTACCTGCTGCTGTGTTTCCTGAGCGCTATGACATGTCCTTCTTTAAATGAGGTTTAAGAAGAGTATTTCCTTCACGGTAGGCAACGGCCTGGCTGTGCCCCTGGTATTGCAAAGGTCCATGTGCGGCAGAATCACTTACCATCAGGTGTGCTGCTTGCTCGTTTGCCACCGTTGGCAATAAAAAAAAAACTTGGACGTCAATTTTCTGCTCAGTGTGGTACAACCCGGACGGACCGGCCCGCGGCTGTAGACAGACAACTGTCAACAGTGGTACTACCACTATTATTAATAGATTAAAGTATTATCACACAGGTTTTCTAGTTTTGATTAACTTTTTAATAGAATGAGATAATAGAAATTGAGCAATCTCAATTATATTTTAATAACATAATAAGCTTGATTCAACAATGAGGCCCCATTGAATTCAATTAATATTAATATCTTCAAACTCTTTCAACTCCCGATTTTCTAATTACATCGCAAAAAGGAGAAAATAAACCGCTGAATCCGAGACGAAATGAGCCAACAAATTTAAGTGAAAATTTAAATGAGAATAATGTAACACGGAATGAAATTGTAAGTCGTATGTACGGTATGGTGAGGCGCTGTTTACACGATACGGCAAACGACGCAAAAGGTACGGATTTGTTAGAATATAAATCAAACTCGATGTTTTATTAAACACTCCACTGTGCTGTATATTCAAATTAAGCGGCGTTGTCGATGGTAATATGTCATAGAAGAGGCTTTTCATTAAAGTCGCCATTAAAATCTTCTGTGTTGTGACGGAGAAAGATTACAATTCATTAGTTCGCTTTTCTTGCCCGTGGGTGTCGTAAAATTGACTAAGAGATTACAATATGAAGATAACATCTAAACAAGAGAAGGAAAACTGGAAATAAAGCCTATGCCAATCTGTCTGACCAGCGTGGTATATAGATCAATTTTCCTCCCATCGTGGGGGAGGCTCAAACCAGTAGTGGGATGTATAAGACTGAGGAGGCATCATTAAGAGTTAACGGAATACTTTGGAACGGAAGTGACACCCAGAAAAAAAATCAGCAGCCAAGTTCATACTGTCGCAAGACGCTCGTGCCTTATTACCAAAATATGTTTTCCTATCTCTTTGAATGGATGAGCGGATGAGCAAATTTTGAGAAATTGGCACGTCCATCACGCTATACACTTGTCTTCTAGTAAGTTAGATATGATTAATCGTTAGATATGTGACAATATCAAAGAATATGATATGTCCAGTGTCCACCTTTACTTTTTACCACTACCCTGGACGCGGCGACATATTTGTGGCTGCCGATTAATATAAATTATGATTATCATCTGAGCTCCTACATGTCTCACCGGTAGACTTGAGGCTCCTGCACAATGTGAGGCAAATTCTCCTTCTATAACAGTCAGACAGGTTGACATAGGTTTTATTTCGAGTTTTTCTTCCCTTGCGTTGAACTTATGTACATATCATATGATGATGATGAATCTATATATATAAAAATGAATTGCTGTTCGTTACTCTCGCTGAAACTCGAGAACGGCTGGACCGATTTGGTCTTGAATTATTTGTGGAAGTCCAGGGAAGGTTTATACGGTGAGAAAATATGGAAAATTGCGAGTAAAATACTAATAATATAATTTTATTTTCTCGTACAAACCGTTCTTACCTGTCAAACATTTAACGTTCGTCCCGTCCGACATTTTTTGCATAATTACATGTAGATCTAGATTAAAAAGGTTTTGGAATCGATAAGAAAAGGCGGTATATCCCTTAGTTGTCTTTTACGACACTCACGGGTGGTGAATTGTATTCTTACTCCGTCACCGCACGGATAATACTAAAACCAAACTGATAAATACTAAAACAAAATAATTATGAAAAAGGCGGTGCGAAGTTCGCCGGGTCAGCTAGTTGTATTACAATTCATTCATCTAACGGCAAACATATTAGCAGTAAATAAAACTACTTTTACGGATTATATCGCATTTGTATTTGATTTATGATTGCCCGACGTTTCAAACACTTTGTAGCATTCATGGTCACGGACTAAGGTGTCTCACGTCCAACAAATAATCGTTATTACAGACATCTATAATTATCTACCCGATACAGAAAATTTGTTATAAATTTATTAAATTTTGACCCACATTTTAGTACAAATTTATTGCCAGTGTAAGAAGAAAATGATTCTATATGAAAAAATTATATTGTTTATGGTTAGTAATTATAAAATTTTTAGCAATTATTGTTACAATTTGTTGATTTAAAACTAACAAAACTAATATACTACCACCGGTTCGGAACGCGACCACACTGAGAAAGATCCGGCAAGAAAACTCAGGGGACATCCGGTGGTAGTATATTAGTTTTGTTAGTTTTAAATCAACAAATTGTAACAATAATTGCTACAAATTTAATAATTAATAATTATAAATCAAATACAAACGCGATATAATCCGTAAAAGTAGTTTTATTTACAATGTGTAGTGCTCGCGTAAACATCAGATATCATTATATTAGCAGTATTTAAAACAATCCTTCTCCACAGTATGAAACCCCGCAAGTATTCCACCTCAGCGTTCCCGTTGGCAATATTTACCCGTTACTTTCTGTAAACACCAGAACATCTCGAATATAACTCGTACAAGAAAATTAAGCTTGTTTAATTATCTAACTTTGTCCGCCTTTTGTTCTATGTATTATAACAACGTACCTATGCAATTTATACACAATTGGGTGAATCATTAATGATAAAAAGAGGTATGAATTAGATATTGACTTTAAAACTTTTACTTTTTGAAATGATTGTACTAAGATGAAACGGAAAGTCGACACTCTGAAGAGACACACAAATTATAGAAATTTGCTGCATAGTACTGTGCTATGTAAAGCTGTACTGTACTGAATTTTAGAGCACTCTACTGTATTATATCTAAACTATATAAGGATGATATTCTTATAGGATCAGGTAGACTATATACATATTTTCATATAATTCTTTTTTTTTTAAGTTCATTCATTCGTACACATTCATTCATACTCAGTAAACCCCTGGTGGTAGATTACTGACATAAATGAACGTAAAATATAAAATATTTTAGTTCCTGCTGGGTTTAGACATAGTAAATTATATTGCTTCCTTGCTTGATGACGAAATAAGAATATAAAAATTTGAGTGTGTGGTTTTATGTAACCACGGGCAAAGTAAAACTTTTTTTGCATTGCAAAAAAGAAAAAAAATAGCAGCATTTACATTAAACATTGATAAAAAAAAACAAACAAATAACGTGGAGCACTGGCACAAATGACTAATGGTCTATACACTGCACGGTCAGCTGATGCGAACCATAGGCACCGCCATATTGGCCTCGGCTGGTTTGTCGGGCGCCTTTCACTTTACCCCTATTCCGCGGCTGACCGTCACGCGACATGCAATAGATGGACGAAAAAGTTTAAAGCGATGTAATAAAAGTTTCACTTTAAAAATCACCACCCCCTCTCATACCTGTGGGTGTCGTAAAAAACGACTCAGGGATATACTACGCATATAATATCTATGCAAGAGAAGGAAAACTCGAAATACAACCCTATACCAACCTGTCTGACCGGCATGGTCTATGATATAGCAAGGTCAATTTCCCTCTTATTGTGGAGGAGGCTCGAGGCTAACAAAGGGATGTATATGAGCTGAAATGAAGCATCACTGATGTCCTTTCTATCAAGGTATCGTTATATCTATATAGCGAATAATAATACCGGTTCCCTCGCTGTATTTTCCCTCACCAATAACATTTACCCAAGAAACTAATTGTCGAGGCGTTAAAAAATATGATTAATTGTAATTTTATTCCACTATCATTAAAAAAATATTTTCGATAAGCAAAACACGGACTTTCCTCAACATTATTCACGGTCATTAATAAAAAGTACCAGGAAGGCAGAACTCGACCGGAGCGAACTTCGTATCTGCTTCCGCTAACTACTAAAAGATGGTAATGAAGCGCACTCACCTTTATACGTCTATCTCTTTCAAGCATACTCATGTTTGATTGTTCCGTCTCTTTCTAAGCTGCTGTCACAGCCACAACGGCGATCCAGACGGTGACAAGAAATTAATTAGGGGAAGCTTGGGAAAATAATGGTGTGCCGTGATTTTTAAATGAAATTTATTTTCTTCACTTCATTTATTTCTGGGCGACATGACACTTCGGCAATTATTAGACTTTAAAGGTCCCTTTTCGTAGGTAAGGTTCCTTAGCATGTTTACCTTGTCAAGACGAGGTTTTTATTTTGTCATATTTCTTATTTACGTTGATTACTTTTTGGTACGTTTTTCAATTTAATGTATTAGTCGCAATAGGGTGGCCTTCATGCTCGGTGTCTAAATGGAATAAAAAATTAATTAATTTCCTCAGACCTGTAATTCTTGTGAGTGTTGTAAAAGACACTTAAGGTACGTAAGCCCGTCCACCATTATCTCAAGACATAGCCTCGGTACCATCTGGTGACAAAGAGATATAATACATCAAGTTATGAAGGTACAGGCCGTCCCTATCGCCTTTGCGCGACGTGTAACCTGATTATAGCCTATAAAAAAAAAGAAACTCAAGTAGGGTATTTTACTGCAAGAAAAAGAAGAATAATTAAAACAAATATATCCGAGGAGACAATACGTCACTTTCTCTCTCATTGTGGAAGAAGCTTGAGAGAATATGGTGGGAGGATTTATTAGTATTGATGAATTAAAAATACAATGTACCATTTGCTGTCCCGTGGAAATTATAAAGTCTGGCTAAGAGATGATCAAGAGAATAGGCGGCAATAATCTTCTAAGAAATTTGTAACAGCAACTGCCATCGTGGCCAAGTGGCTAGACGACCGTATGTGTAACATAACATAAAAATATTCAGTAAAAATGCTTAGCTATTAGAACAATATTCAAAGTTACCAACTTACGTAATTACAAAATAGTTCTACTGCTGATTCGACAAAGTTACCTTAAGATATCAGTAAAAGTTTTGCTGCAGAATCGACCTTTAAGTTATTATTAAAAATGTCTGCTACTGATTTGATTAAGTTGCCGCCCCTAAGACATTACCAAAAAATTCTGCTATAGTCCTTAATTTACTGCTCAAATTATACTGCTGATTCGTCAAAGTTACTACTATCATAAAGTTGGTCCCGAAAAATTCTGCTGATGATTTGACAAAATAACCACCAAAAAGTTTTGCTGTTGTTTTTTCAAAGTTACTGCCCTAAAGATACCATCTAAAAGTTTTGTTGTTGATTCAACTATGATATCTATCGCCTTTTGAATTGGTACTAAATAGTTATGCTACTCCATCCATCAGCCTGTAGATGTCCACCAATAAGGGTCTCCTTTCTAAGAGAATGCCACTCAGAACCATTGTATGCCACCTGCATTTAACGGCTTTTAAAATGTCGTCAGGTCTCCTAATGGGGTTATACGCTGCGTCGTCTGATGCCTGGTCGCCACTCGAAATCCTTTCGTCCCTAACGTTTGTCGGTTCGACAGGCGAAGTGGACTACCCATTACCACTTAACGTATAATTCTTCGGCCTATATCGATTTCACCCATTCTGCTACTGACATGCGTATTCCAGATTTTATCACATAAAGAAATACTGAACATAGCTCTCTCCATAGTAATTTGAGTGACTCTGAAAATTTTTATAAGGCCGACAATGGCATTCTGATTTCTTCCATATAGTTTCAAGTTAGCTAAGATCTGGGGTCCAAGCCGGTTCTTTAATGAATTATACAAGAACTCATTCTATGGGTTTGCAGCTCTCGCAAGATCTCACTTTGGGATGAAAAGACAGTATCGTCATCAGTCTTCAGTTTAGTCATTTGGTTCTGCCCGATACATAAATATCGTGCGAACAGTTTAGAGCCACAATTCTACTCTATCGCCTTTTCAATGCGTTCCATAAATCACTAATTGTCACACAGCCTTCGAGATTTGTCTATTTCGCTGCTAAAGATTGGGCTAATCAGCGAAAGACTACACCGTCGTTTCTTTAAGAGTCTGGTCAGAAAGCTTTTTGGGTCTAATTGCACAACGGGACTTGAAGAATTTCAGTCCGACCTCGTAGACACTGTAAGAAAGTCTTTCGTATGAACGCATTGAGCCTTCATACGAAAGCGAAACGGACTCACGTCTCGTTCCATCTAGTGATTACTCCCAGAGTAATCACTAGATGGAACGAGGCGCGAATCTGTTGATGAGTAGTATTAATTTAGTGATTATTCTGGGAGTAATCACTAGACGGTACGAGGCGTGAGATTCTGATCATAGAGACGTGATTGAATATTCGTCGTTTGTCCAATAAGATGGAGTCTATCTCGTTCTTAGATGAACCTTCAGGGATAACCTGTCACTTGCTTTATGCCCGCTTCTTGAAGAAGGAATTTGAGCGAGTAAGCGAACGAACGAATTTCATAATGAAGCCTTCTTTCTTCAAAAAGTCGGCTATTTTTAGCCCCTTCGGTTTCTCTATCCAAGTGCATATTGCCCCAATCTCAGTTCATCGTCTGTCCTTTTATCTAGTTTCACGTTGAAGTCTCCTATAACCACCGTGAAGTGAATTTTGGACGTGGGAATGGCTTTCGAGCTGTCCACGTATAAGGCCTTCTTATGTCAGCAGAGTATATTGAGGTCTTCTGCTACTGATTCTACAAAATTACCGCTCTTATGTTATGGCGAAATAATTTTGCTACAGATTTGGCAAAGTGACTGACCTGATTCTGATCTTTTATAATAAGATTATTTCATAACTCTAGATACGTAGTTCAAGGCAAGTCAAATAGCTAACACGACCAGTATTAAATGGAACATCTATATTATTTCTAATTTAATTGTTATACCATCAGTATTACAATATACCCAAAACTACACCAATTTGTAACTAAGTATGGGTCTAACAGACCCCAGGTAAATTTAATTTAGGGTTAAGCGTAATTGTAGGCGACGCACATCGGCTCGTATTAACACATCGTAAATTCAACCCTTAAACACCTTGCTAATAATTAAGATCGGTCTTTGAGACCCTCGGGATTGTTGGGCCAATTTAACAATAACACCTACTGTTGCGGACGGGTTTGGGATATATTAGGTCACCTTTATTTAGTAATATATTACAAGGGTTAAGTAAAGAGAAGTGGCTGTTTTGTTCTAATCGGTATAGCATTTAGTATAAGTGCTAGGCGTCGATACTATTGTAAATAAGATGTATTTGTTAGATAAGGACTATCGAAGTAACTGCATTATACCCATGTGATATTGACTGATCAAATAAAATAACATAGAAATACTGTGAAGTTCAAGTCTATTTTTAATTGAATAATTAAATTGTTCATCGCTTTGTATTTAGACTTGAATTTGATAATTAAATACTTTTTTTTTGTAAGTCCATAGTCTGGACGCACGCTGTCCGAACGGATGGAACCGTTCGGGATGATGAAAGAGCGGCGTAAGATCTCATAACCCACAGTATTCCCTCCTCTTTGCCATTAGACTGATCTTTAATACCCAATCCTTGACGTCCGTGGTCAGTCCTATCATAATTAAAGCTTAGCAACTGAAACACGTGGCTGACAATTTTCAATTAATGTTCTTATTTAACGCATCTAAGAGAGGACGGTTAATTGTATTCTTATTCTTTAATAACACAGATGTGCGATAATGTGATTATGGTGAAGTAAAATATATGAAAACTTAATACTCATATGTGATACACAGACTCCAAAACTTCAGATTTCTATTTTCTGCAGAAATTCAAATATTGTCTTGACTTGTACTACGTATATGAACGAAGCAACTTCAGCATGTTTCGACTTCAAATCCGCATTTCATATAGTGGTAAGCTTTCCTTATACCCTATTCCACTTTGATTCTATCTGGTAATTCTTTTTATGTACTAATTTCTTTTAAACAAAATTATATACAACAACATGCCTATTAATAGCTCCAGCGTGATGCCCTCTGAAACACGATATACCAAATACAATTCGCAAATATAATGAAAAAGATTATAGCTGGACCAGATATCGCAAGCGGCACCCGATCACAAGTTAACCACTAAAGCAGCCATCACTCCCCTCAACTAGAGGGAAGGGAGCGACCCGCTTCTCGTACCTACCGCAAGTGGACCATTGAGTTAGCATGACAATTGGCCACACACATAAACCGTAGATGAAGTAAAAAATTCGTTTGGCATTTGTGGATCACACAAAGATTTATTCTGTACTAGCTTTTGCCCGCAACTTCGTCCACGTAGAAATCATGTGTGGCAGAGGCAATCACAGATAACTGTGTGCTTTTTTCAGGGTTCTACAGGCCACCGTGTTGCTCTGACCAATTCTTTCTGGCAGACTCGTAGCCTCTCTATGCTTATGGATCGTTGTAATCAAGGCGGTCGCTGGAGGAGGAGTGTTGTTGGCGGTGTATTTAAATGACGTCAACTCATTTAACATTTTGCCAATCTGGTATATCAGGGAGGCGCTGTTATCAGGGAGTGCTTCTATACCTAAGGCGGCTGATTCCATAGTATTTGGAGCGGCGCAGTAGTCTCTGCGTGAAGCGCGCAGATGACTTTGCTCTAACACCTATGTTGTACTGCTCCCAGCTGAAATCGTACTTGCGGGTGATTGTATGGTATAATAACTGAAACTGGACCCTCTCCGGACTGGGCTTAATTTAAATAAGTGATACGTTTGGCCGTACTCGGTATCGAGGTGGTGATTCGATGAGTCACGCTGTCGCTTAGATTGACCGTATATAAAACGAATGATTTGCTATTACATAGACCCTGTAACTATATACCAGTCAGCACAGCAATCACCGTTAATTCGATTCCACACAGTCAAGGACCAGATAAAATATTTGGGATTAGTAATCGATGGAAGATAGTACTTCAGGAGCATTTTTTTTTATTTTTTTTTATTTCTTTTTTTTTTTTTATTTTTTTAGCCGGAGAGTATTTTTATCAAATACTCTCCGGCTCATTGACGCGGTGTTACATCTTGACAGTTGTACGCAAGACTAGTTCGATCAATGACTCTGTACAGTGCGTTTATGTGGCGAGTTCTGCCCACTTGTCTTAGAACTTTCTTCTGGCATTCGAAGAAAGCCATGGTGCTTAGGGCTACACGCAGATACCGTACCACGTCGACCGAGGCAGCGTGCACTATGGCCAACTCTCCCGTGGTACTTAGATGTGGAAATACATGGAACCTTCCCACAATTGTGGTTCCAGCTAAGATACAGCAGACGTACTTTTTAGGTCTGTGTGGTCCGGGTAGAGCAGTGCTGTGAATTCATCGACAACATCACTTCCGAAGCTGCCGACCATCATTTAGATCATAGTCAACAGGTCAGGAACTGGTATGAGGTCGGCATTTTCAGCTTGGCAGTTATCTCGCATAAGAACTCGGCGGAGCGAGTCAGGAAGAAAAACTTCCAAGCTGACTCGTTCCACCGCTGTGGCGTCGGTTGGTGGCTAGCCCGAATGCTTGCGCTTTACTATCTTTATGTAATAGAATCCCACTCTCGACAGTCGTCCATCTAATGTCGCGACCCGGTCCTTCCAGAGCGAGGGAGCCGGAAGGCAATCTTTGCATGTGGTGGGTTTTGGTGATGTCTTTAGTATTACCAAAACTCATTGCACGTATTCATAGTTCCTTCACTTTCTTCACGGCAGATAGCGACCTGGCAATAGTCCATAAGCAGTAGCACTTACGGTTAGATGTACTATTTGCTCGTTTGCCAACAATGGCAATAAATAAACCACCCTAATCAAAGATACAAATTGCTGAACCGAGGATTAGTCCACCACCCGTAAAGTAACTGACCGCGCGAGGTCAATACTACGACAACATAATTTGCTGCCTGGGGTCAGAAAAGGCTGTTCAAGTGACCCTGCACAGCCTTCTTTTTCTAATCATTCCACAAACTATGAATTTCGCACTACACCCTCCACTAAGGAACTTCACAAACATGTAAGTGACGGACACAAATAACACCCAATCTCGGAGCAACTATTTGTCAATCACACAAAAATTTGTTCGGCGTTGGAATTGAACCCGTGACATTGGCACGGTAGGTTGGTATCTTAACCACTATGCTATCAGTGCAGTAAATTAATCATTGGCGTTGTATGAATTTATAACTGGTGTATTAGAGTGAGAAATATCAAAACATAATTCATCCCCTATTTTACACCCTTAAAAAGGAATATATCCTCTGAAGGGTTGATTTTAAGAATATTCTTTTATAATGAGTATTTTTATATCGATTTCCAATTAATTAGATCGTGTACTAAGCTGTATAAGTTACTATAGTTTTTTAACTATTCCACGGGAACTCTTTAATTTATCGAGATTAAAAGTATCCTAAATGTTGACCGGAGATGTAAGGTACCACCATGCAAAATTTCATTTAAATCGGTCCAATAACTTCGGAAATTAGCCCGTACAAACAGATAAACAGACAAACAATCAGAGAAACAAAAAAAATTAAAAAAAATCAGGATGTGTTCCATTTCACTTCTAACATCCTCCTGACTTGGTTTTTAGCGTTTTTTTTCTATGTACAGACATTCGATCTCTACAGTTTTATTATATGTATAGATACCACTCGCATCCGACACCAACAGCGACACGACGCCAGCGCGGCAGGTCGGCATTTTAACCACTTCGCCATCTGTGCAGTCGGGTTTTATAATATATTTTTCCTAATTATTTTTTGTTATCTATATTATACCAAGAATAAAAAGTGATAAGTAATGTTTACCAAATTTTTACATAATGATATCGAATCACGAAAGCTATTATTGTATGGAGTTAGAATTTTGTGATTGTTATGTATAGACAAAGGCATATTATTAATTATAACGCAATTATCTATAATTTTAACAAAGTTGCCTGTTAATTTGTTTTGATTTATATCAAGAATATTTCAAAACGGTCTACATATAGAAATTCTGACAATATGGATTATTCTGTGAACATTATTAGAACGAACACAACTGTTATTTCGGAGAAAAATAACGGTATTATTATTTCAAATATCAAATAAACATTTTTTAATTATGTTCTCAGAATATACACGTGACAATCAAATAATTCAAGAGCTATCTGTGCAAACTAAAAGGAAATTAAGATGGGTTTTATTAAAGGAAAATTTAAAGAAATATCTAGAACTGTTTTTGGAAACTTCATCAATCCACGGATTAAATCATTTAGTTGCATCACGGAGACAATTTTTGGAAATGTAAGCATAAACATAATTTTATTTAACTTATTTTTTTACAATTATAAAAATACAAGAGTGCGAGATAAAATCCGAAATACGGAAATCCGTAGAAGAACGGGTGTAACCACTATAGCACGAAGAAACAGCACGCCTGGGAAAGTAAGGAGTGGCTACTACGTATCAGACGACGCAGTGTAGAACGCCCTCACACTAGGTGGACTGACGATCTGATTAAAGTTGCTGGGCGTCAGTGGATGCAGACGGCATAAGACCGCACTTTGTTGTGAAACATGTGGGGGGGGGGGGGGGGGCTTACGTCGAGCAGTGGACGGCGATAGGCTGAATATTTTGATGAATATATTTTAATTCGATTTTGTACGTTACTTTTTACTTTATTTTTTAAGTATTGCCCGTAATTTATTGATGTTTGCATATACTTACTGGTAGCTTTTTGATTTATTTTGTATTACTTCAGATAGGGGATTTCTTATTACTTATAATAGGATTATTAAGATAGGGGGTAGTGATTTGTAGGTATTCTGACGGAGTAAAGACTCGGCAAATGTTTTACGAAAATCTTTAGTTCGGGACGATTGCAGTCAATGTATTGAATTTATTCGTTTGTAATACCGTAACCCATGTATGATAGTACCTATAGATAAGCTACTTTGATGATGGCGCTCGAAGGTCATAATCTTGGATTACCTTTTAGTAAATCTATCAAGTTTGAACTCATTGGATTCATTTCAACCTGTTCAACTCATCGTTATTACAAATATTTATAATTATTTACCCGCTATAGAAAATTAATTATTAAATTTTAACCCCCATTTTAGTACAGATTTATTGCCAGTATAAGAAGAAAACGATTATATATGAAAAAAATATATTGTTTATGAGATTTTATTTATCACGTTAAATATTTTGCAGTTTTCTTTGGTTAACGATCATATGTCTCTCGGCATATGGTTCGTTGCATCTCTCCGGTTTGACTTGGAGTCGCTACCAGTCGTCGCCCATGGTGATTTCTATGGACAGAGACATGTTTGCTTGGAATACAACATTTCCTTGCGCTACTATCTGTCCTGATGGTATTGAATTCATTGATAGAATAAAACTAAATCTATATTTGAGGTTAGTATATTTTATAAATTAATAATAAAAACTATCTCGATGTGGTGATTGGTTAAGAATACAGAATGTTGTCACGTGTTTATTATCTAGCCTAGCACTGGGACGTATGTGGGCTAAAAAGATGATGATGAAGAAGTTTTTGCTTTAGTAGTTTGTGTTTTTTAAATAGATTTAACGAGAACAGAATAACTGTTCTCCTTTCTTTCTTTCTTTATTTTCTATATTAAAAAAATCTAATTTCAGAAATTCCGGCGAAAAAAACAAGACTGCTCTTGAAAATTTCATAATGGGAATTGCAAACGCATCATACAAAAGTTTCAAATATGTACCGAAATACACAAGAATATCTCCTGAGAAATATGTCGAGTTGATTCTGAATCTATCTCAAGAATTCAAACCAACATTAACTATTGGAATGGAGCATGCCGTGCTAAGTGTTACACCGACTGTTACTGAGATGGGATTATGTTACGCTATCAATTCAAATGCAGCTGAGTATAATTCTCCAAAGTGAGGATCTCTTCACTAACCCATCAATTTAGATTTTTTATTGCCTTTCATGACAGATGATCAAACAGTCCACCTGATGGTAGGTATGTGGTACCTAAATACTAATGCGACAGTCATGTTATAAGATGCAAATATCAGCTATCGACAGGGCAAAGACTGATAGCGTTAGGAATTGGACCGCGGTCTCCCAACTACCTCCTATGGGGCTGTGATCATGCAGTAGGAGGTGGTGGAGTAGGTTGTATAGATTAATATTCCAGCTGTTGTTATGAGACAATTCTCACTCCTTTTTTTTTTAGGCGTGAGCTACGGTCGCCGCACTTCTGGTCCGCTCCGTCCAGGGCGACAGAGGGACGCAAGCACGCACACCCGTAACCCACCCATGAGACACGTCACCTTCGTCGTTGGGCCGACCACTGGAGCAGGTGGCTTGACATCAGTGGTTGGCCCGACGGAATACCCCGGAGGGGTACCCTCTCCTCGACTCACGTCCCCTCACTCGGGGAGGATGTCGGTCTTTCCTCACGCGGTCAGCTTCTCGGCGAGTGACAGACTAATTCCCCGATTCAGTCACCCGCAGCCTCGGCTAGGGCGGCATGATGCGCAGGTAATCGCGCCTACGCCGCACCAGTCGCCGGCGGCGGAGCGTGTCGCCGAAGACGAGTTCCTCTCGCACACGATCTGCCGCCTCCTTCCGTGAGATGACGGCCTCACAGAAGGCGGCGACCGCATCCCAGTTCCTAACGCTGTCGAGCATCTCCTTGGCGATGGTCGGCAGCGTCAGTTCGGCACCGATGATCGCGACGAGTTCAAGGCTTACCCCGCCCACGCTGGACACACCTCGAGCGTGTGCTGCGCCGACAATTTTCACTCCTAAAAACAGATTACAAAATTGAGAAAACTATAGAAACCATCCAATTCCATTTTTTGAGATAAATTTAAATAGAGTTATAACTAGTTATAATTTATACACTCCGGTAACCATCGGGTCCATAAAAATAAAATAATTTTAAGAGTTTGTCGAGTTTGTATTTGATTTTTACCTGCCCAATAAAATATTATCGGGCGGTTCAGTCTCGTCCTCCGTGTCCACCCTGCGATCGCGATAATCGAAAATCAAATACAAACGCGACAAAATCAGTAAAAATTGTTTTGTTTATAACTAATACAATATCTGGTTGACCCAGCTTCGCTCGGCATATTTTTGTTGTATATTTGTCGAATTTATTTAGATATATATTAATAAAAAAATAAAAATTAAATAATGAAAAAATATCAAAAATTACAAAAAGAGAATAATAATAACACCGAGATTCGATCCGACGCTGTTTGAATGCCAAAACAAAAAGAAAACTGGAGAACTTCCCAACTGAGCTATCGTCACTCTTGACGTTGACGGCGAAATTTGAATCCATATTCTATTGACATTTTATGTCATTGTATTTATTAGCTAAAAACACCGACAAAACAACATTTTTTATTAATAAAACATAGATCGATTTTTGGCTCCGAAACCTCTAGTATGCCAAATTTCATCAAAATCGTTGGAGCCGTTTCCGAGATCCTTAATATATATATACAAAAATTGCTTGTTTAAAGATATAAGATTCATCTTAAAATAATTTTCCAAAGAAAACTTCAAAATTAATGTTTCAATGAATATTTCACTCAAAATTACTAGATATCTATAAATATGAGTTAAAAACGTCAATCCTAATTGGGGATTATCCCGAGGCAATTGTAAATAGGGCATATTTTGTTTTATTGCTGTTAAGAGCGTTATCGGTAATAAGCGGCCGTAAACCCAAAAATGTGGTTTTTTGAGGACTGGTTACTCGTTCATCATAATAGCTTACTAAAAATTTATATAACCACTACATTAAACACATCTTTATATTGTGCTTGTACAGAATTATAACTCAATATTGTAACTATTTTATTAAAAGGCAAGGGTATTTTGAACTTAAGTTAATGAGATTTTACGAAAACGCTGAGTTTTGAAGTTCAGGTACGAATAAACGATAAGTCGTGGCAGCTCGAAAAAAATTGTAGATGTTAGGAAAATTACTGTTCTTGGGTATGTATAAAATGAAATTCAAGATTTCTTCCTTTTAAAACTAAAAAAAAAATATTTCCTTAAGATTAATTTGACGAAAATGGCTCCTGTAAAACATTTAATTTTGTGAATAATACTAACCTTGGAATATTTAAAAAAATATCCACTATTTGTTCGACTATTGTAGAAGCAGTAAAAAAAAAACCAAATTGAAATACGAATAGTCACCCTCGTAATTAAATTTTAAATATTACTATAAATTGAACGGCATAATTGTTCGTAAGCCAGTCGCGCCTTGGCGCTCAACGGAGCAGGGTCATGTCGCTTGAGCTCTCCGCTCACAGCGTAAAAGACGACAATACGAACTTAAGCGTATACTGTGACTGATCGGTTTTGATTCGTAAGTATTTATTACTACCTAATTCTTTTAATTACTTTCATGCGATCTCTATCTATACCAATAAATAAAATTGGAGTGTCTGTTTGTAATGTCAAAATAATAGGCTTTTTTCATGCTCACACGGTTATTTGCATGACACCTATGCCTAAAATAGCAA
Source organism: Lymantria dispar (assembly GCA_032191425.1). NCBI lineage: Eukaryota > Metazoa > Arthropoda > Insecta > Lepidoptera > Erebidae > Lymantria > Lymantria dispar. The sequence goes on from CM063448.1 coordinate 35,791,615, forward strand.
TTAAAAAATTTTTGTCTGTCTGTCTGTTTGTTCCGGGTAATCTTCAAAACGGCTGGACCGATTTCAAAAATTCTTTCACCAATGGAAAGCTATAATATCAGGGCGTAAACTAGGCTATATTTTATCCCGGTATTCCCACGGGAACGGGAACTACGCGGGTAAAACGACTATAACCTATAACCGAAGCGAAGCGAGGGCGGGTTGCTAGTAAAGAATAATATAGAATCTTTTTACGTTTTAGGTGATGGGTCGAAAAAGCAGATTGTATCTTGGGAACAAAATCGGTTACAAGACAAGGAAAAAGAGAACACACGATTTTTTTTTTTGTGTGTGTGTACAGCTGTTGGCCGCAGATGGCCTTGACAGCTTGACGCGGACTATGGGTGAGCGCCGAGGGCTCTCAACCCGGAGAAAAGTATGCTAAGCGACATAGCCCAAGGGCTCCCCCTGTGGGGAACGGACCTCGGCTTGGGGCGTCGCTGGAGGCAAAGTGGGCGTGCCCACGTTTTTAGTCGTGACTTTTGCGCGGCGCGGTTTCGCACCTTGACGGCGAGGGTGGAACCGCGGATATTTATTTGTCAAGGCCTCGCGGGCCGTGTAGGCTCTTTGTTGAGCGGGTGTGATATTGTCGTCCTCTTCGTCGAGGACGTCGGATGGATGAGATTTTGGAGGGTCTATAGGAAGCCGCCCCAACCACTAGTTGGTTGGGGTGTGTCATGGCAGAGTCAAAGTAGCTCTGAGAGCACCGTTTCATAAACTGCTTGATGGTCGGCAGTTCGAGGTCGATGTGGAGATCGACGTTTCGTATGAACCACGGTGCTCCCGTAGCTCGGCGCATGAAACGATTTTGTAGTGTCTGTAGCCTGTGCATCCTGTGTGGCTTTACGTGCGCGAACATCACGCTGGCATAGGTCATGATAGGCCGTATGCAGGTGGTGTAAAGTCGGACTTTGAGAACACACGACAAAACTGTAAGGTACTTATAGTTTCAAAAGAGTAAACGAAAAGAGAAGTGAGCCGTCACTCAGGACGCCTGGCAGACGTGAAACATCAAAATTATTTTGAAGTCGTTACCGCAAAGCGTGGCGTTAACGCCGCTTTTAATGCCACGCGACGATCTGGTTCACCCCGCCTATAGATATTTCACATCAAAAATCCGAACGGAACATTTATGCATCCTCATCTTCTGAAGATTATCAGCTAACTCAAATTTAATGTTTAGTAATTACTAACCATACACAATATAATTTTTTCATAGAGAATCATTTTCTTCTTGTACTAGCAATAAATATGTAGCAAAATGTGGATCAAAATTTAATAACTAATTTCTGTAGTGTAGGTAGGGTAATGTCTGTAGGTACTCGCCGAGCTTTATCTGCGAGTATCAGAGACGCGAGCCACATATAGCCCCAATCAAGGTGATTGCCGCCTGGCGGGTCGACGCCCGCCGAGACGCCATTGCTCGTTGGGCAATCGGACTGGAGAAGCCTCAATACGGTATCAGGACCATCGAGTCCTTTCAGCTGGTGCTGATGGGGTGGTTGGGTCGGCAGCACGGGGTACATTCCTTCCGACTGGTGCAGGTATTGATGGGTCACTATAGCCAAGTACTTGCGCAAGCTCGTTAGGAGGGAGAGCACACCATCCTGCCACCACTGCTATTGCGACGTGAGCACGGTGCAGCACAGGCTCGAGGTGTGTGCCTCGTGGGCAGAGCAGCGCCGTGAACTCGTTGCAATCACCGGTGCCGACCGGACCCTGCCGACCATCACTAGGGAGATGCTCAGCAGCGTCAGGAACTGGAACGCGGTCACCGCCTTCTGTGAGGCTGTCATCTCACGAAAGGAGAAGCCGGCTCGTGTGTGATCAATCTTTGGTCACACGTTCCGCCACCGGTGACTCGGGCGGCGCAGATACGAGTATCCGCGCCTCACGCCGCCTTAGGCGAGTCCGCGGGTGACCGGACCGGGGACTTTAGTGTGTCACCCGCAGAGAGCCTGACCGTGTGACGGCGACCGACGTCCCGGGATAGGGACGTCGATAGGGGTTTTTTTATTTTTTTTAAATTATTACACAATAATGTGATAATTTAAAAAAATAAGTTGTCGACTCTCGAACCCGAGACCAGAGTTCCCGCCGGCGAGCACGTTACCACGAGATTACCGCTTGTTGGCGATTCGACTTTGAATTTTTCTAGTACAAAAATTACCCATCCAACTTTGACCCTTAAAATCTTTTTAACGAGGGCCCAATTGACCCTAATATTTGGTAGTTGTGATACCCTCGTGCCGCCTCTACCACCCCACCAAAAATCATGGAAATCCCCGACCCATACGTCTGAGGGTCTCCTTGTAAGTTATACTCTGTGCCTATATTTTACTATTTCCTGTACTTTGCATATTAAAAATACAATTTTAACCGTTTTACTGTTATGAGATTTGGTTTTTAATTAAAAATTTTAAAATTTACATTCTGTTGATTTTTGAAAATCTACTTCTTCGAAGAATATATTAGAGATTGATTATTATAAGCGCCAAGGCTCAAGACTGGTCATTCTATGAACTCGCGTGTGTGTAGTGCATTAGTGTGCGTCGATATCGGACCGTAGCAAAAAACCAAAAATGCGAGAAGTGCCGATTACCGATAACGCTCTTAATGGCAAACGAGCAAACAACACACCTGATGGTAAGTTTGCTGCCGCTCACGGACCTTTGCTAGTCTGCTGCCTACGGTGAGCTAAGTAAAGGGAGTGTGAATTCTTGCGATAAGGTTCGGTGATAATAAAGATATCACCAAAGCCGACCACACGCAAACACCTTCAGAGAGTTAGGCTTCCAGCTCTCTCGCTCGCCAAATAAAGTGCAGTAACAAATTGTTGCCGCTCAGAGGTCCATTTTCTACCAGAATGTGATATTACCCTGGACGGACTGGCCCCGAGGTTATAGACAGACGACTATCGACAGTGTGCTTCTACCATATAAAAATGTTATGATTTACGATTGCGAAAACTTCAAATTGTGATATTTTTACCCACTATTCTTTTTAATTTATGTTTGTATATAAAGGTACCGACTTTTAGTATCAACATTTATATATTTTATTAACGTTTATTTCTTTAGATACAGAGCTGCTAACAGATGGGATATCATAAAAAGTGGCAAAAGCTCGCTAATGATTCATCCTCTTGACGGTGAAGTGTTTGCTCAAGTTGTGGATATGACAAATGCTTACACTGTAAGAACAAATATCTACACGTAAATTAAAATGTGTAAGCTATATAATTCCGTATGGTGACGGAGTAAGAATACAATTCAACGCGTTGGTTAATATAGGGTTATTATAGGGTTTATTTTCTGCATTAATCCTTTAGTCGTCTTTTACGACACCCACGGACAAAAAAGGGGATGGTTAATTGTGTTTTTACTCCGTAACCACGGGGTTTTCATTCTTAATAAAATAATTTTTCTATTACAGGTTTACTTGCATGGTCCCCAGGAGATACCAGATATTACATCAAAGTCTCTCTATTCACCACAGTATCACTACTTGAAGTTATATGTGACAGCGCTCTCTATATACACATCATCAGCTGCTTCAAAGTAAGCCATAATAGTAGCGACTTTCTCCCATAGAGTGTTCCGTCGTCATACACGACAGTCATGTGACGGTCAGTGGATGGATATCAAGACAGACCACTATTAAACTTAACAAGATAACATCGTAGCAATTGACGGTAAACAACAAATTAATCCTGTAGCAATATATTTTTCCAAGTAGTATTGGTAATTGTTTTATTCTGGAGGAGTTTCTCGCCCAGAAGTAAGAAGCACGTGAGTTATAAAAAGAAGAATTATATAGTTTTAATTTATTTTACTTCTTCTTTATGTAACTGCTGTCTCTAGCGTGATAACTACTCGCCTTCTTGTTTTATTCTAGTTTTAACAATCAGATACTAATATCTAATCACCTAGGCTAACTATTTTTAAGGACAACATTCTGCACTAAGGATTTAATCATTATTTTGCGGAGGACTTTACAAACATATAATTAATGGACACATATTACACCCAGACTCAGAACGATAAATTGTGGATGCGCAAAAAGGATTGTACTGGCACGATAGGTCGTTATCTTGGTCACTACGCCTTCTACTTTATCATTTCATCATCATCATTTCATCCATTTCATCATCATCATTTCGTCCACTGCTGGACGTAGGCCTCCCTCATGTTAAGCCACAATGTGCGGTCCTGTGCCGCCTGCATCCAACGACGCCCAGCAACTTTCGCTAGGTCATCGGTCCACCTAGCTGGGACGTTCTGCACTGCGTCGTCCGATACGTGTGTCGCCACTCGAGAACCTTTCTTCCCCAGCGGTTGTCGGTTCGTCGAGTGATGTGACCTGCCCATTGCCACTTTAGCGTGCTAATTATTCGTGCTATGTCGGTTACACCCGTTCTTCTGCGGATTTCCGTACTCCGGATTCTATCTCGCAGAGAAATCCCGAGCATAGCCCGCTTCATAGCACGCTGAGCGACTTTGAGCCTTGTTATGAGGCCTACATTTAGGGACCACGTTTCCGTGCCGTAAGTCATCACTGGTAATACACACTGGTCGTAGACCTGTGCTTTCAAACACTGAGGTACATATGTTGGACGAGAAGATCCTTCTACTTAATTTTAAATATTTTGTAAATAAACTGTGAATTTTGTGTTTAGATTAAGCGTGCACCAACGTCGTTGTAGATTCCCTCACGAGAACAACTTGGAACATAATTCTATATACACGTACACAATGTGTAGGATGGAGTGTCGCATACGACTGTGTTTGAAGTATTGTGGATGTATACCACATTTCTATAGGAAAATTGGTAATTAATCTTATATACCTAATTAATGTTACTACTACCCCCGCAGATAATGTTGACCCCGGAGAAGCCAGTCAAAACCGACGTTCCACAAGGTCAGACCAAGGACCGAGCCCTGTGGAACGCGACATTCTACCCGATGGTGACGTATGCGCCCGTCGTCCTCCTCCCAGAGCACGTGCCTCCCTTCGAGGTACGCCTCTAACAGCCTCCGGAGGTACAGGGGCACCTCATGAAATTTGAGCGCCTCCTTCAGCGTCTTATGTGGGAGATTGTTGAAGGCATTTTTAATGTCAAGCGAGACTGCCAGTACTACTTCCTTTTGGGCCACCGCTTCGGTGGCTAGGGTTTTCAGGGCGGCCAGCGCGTCAATAGTTGACCGGTCGCGCCTGAACCCGTACTATTTTTCTGACAGCCCCGGCCCGAAAACCTCGAGGTGCTGGACGAGACGGTCCGCAAGTACCCTCTCAAACAATTTTGCCGTCTCGTCCAGCAGAAGAGCCTTGTGCCTAGCAATGTCATATATGAGCTGAAATGATTACAGACTGCTACCTAAAAAGTTTTTTTTACATAAAACTCCAACTCCAACGTCCAGAAGGTTCAATTAAATAAATGCTCTATTTTCACCTATAGAAATAATTTTCTACTTCTTCCTCTGAGGCTTCAACGACTAAAATAAAGGCAAGCTGTTCAGTTGAAGTTTTTTAAATTACCGAGCAAATTCTTAAAATAACAGTTCTTCATGTTTGTAATACTAACCTTAACAGTCAATTAGCGGAACTGTATAAGCTAGGAGCTAATAAAACAGGGGCTAATTAAAGAAATCGAATCAAGATTGTTGAATTTAAAGCATTGCTCACATTATTATCCAAGGGATCTTGGCACTAATAACTACAAAAAAAGCTACAAAATCTGTACGTATATGTGTATGTGAAATCTTAAAGGGCTGGGACAGGTCCCATGGCTCAATTGCAAATTATAAACTAAAAAAAATGGGTTCCTGCGATTGAAATTTAATACGGATAATTAAATTAGGATTTTAGCTGACATTGTTCTCAGCTAAGCATTACTTTAAATGGTCTTTTTTGTATTCGGATTTTTTTATTAATAATTTCAGATTGTGACAGAGCGAGAGTATCTTTTGAGTCAAATAATAAAATTATTTATTTTCAGGAATTTGATTAATATCAATGTACTTCTAAGTCCTAGTAATACCTGGGATGCGGTTGCCGCCTTCTGTGAGGCAATCATCTCGCGAAAGGAGGCAAAGGAGCACGCGCGGGGGGCATCGCGTCGCCGATGACGCGGTCTGTTGCCGGTGTCTCGGGTGACGCAGGCGCGAGTACCTGCGCCTGATGCTGCCCTAGCCGAGGCCGCGGGTGACGTGACCGGGAATTAGACCCTCATCAGCAGAGAGGCTGACCACGCGCCAAAGACCGACGTCCCGAAGGGGGACGTCGAGAGGAGAGGATATCCCGTGGGGGTACTCTGTCGGGGCGACCATTGATGACAAGGAATACGGCACCGGTGGTTGGCCCAACGACGAAGGCGACATACTATGGGTGGATCATGGAGCCGAGCCGCGCGCCGCTTTTCTATCACCCCGGACTGAGCCGGGCGGCGGGTACGCTAACCATGGTCCACCCCCCCAAAAAAAGTCATAGTAATATGTAATTTAATTTACTTATAGATATTTGTTTTTAGGTGACGAAAGAATCTGTGACGTTAATGATTTCGGTTGTTTATCAAAACATGAAGGTATGCGAAAATTAGTAAATTAATAAATATTAACTCTATGTATAAGACATTAATGTGGTGCTGCTACTACTACTACTATTGTAATTATTTCAATTTTCATCTACCCATTACTACGTTAAAGAATGTCGATCACGTATGTTGAAAATTGTCAAAACATTGTAGTAGTAAAAACAGATTGATAGCGAGTAGTAGCAATTTGTTACTGCATTTCATCGGGGAGCGAGGACTCGACAGGCCAACTTTCTGAGGATATTTGCTTGTGGTGGGTTTTGATCCCTTTAGTATCACCGAACCTCATTGCACACATTCACACTCCGTTTACTTTCTTTACGGTAGGCAGCAGCCTGACAAAGGTCCATGAGTGGCAGTATCATTTACTACCAGATTAAAAGAAAAAACAGAATTGAAATCTCATATCTATACCAATAAAAAAAATTGGAGTGTCTGTTTGTAATGTCAAAATAATAGGCTTTTTTCATGCTCACACGGTTATTTGCACGATAACTATGACTAAAATACAGATTAAAAAATTTTGGTCTGTCTGTTTGTTCCGGGTAATCTTCAAAACGGCTGGACCGATTTCAAAAATTCTTTCACCAATGGAATGCCATAATATCAGGGAGTAACCTTTTCTTTTTTTTTCATAGGTCGGCTATTGTAAGCGCACGCGCGGTCCAGTCCGTCCGGGGTGATGAAAGGACGGCGCGCGGGCCCATAACCCACCCGTACCCACGTCACCTCGTTGTTGGGCTGACCACCGGAGCAGATGTGACTTGTCGTCAGTGGTCGGTCTGACGGAATACCCTTTTGGGTAACCTCACCTCTCGACGTCCTGGGACGTCGGTCGCCGTCGCGCGGTCAGCCTCTCTGCGGGTGACGGACAATTCCCCGGTCCGATCACCCGCGGCCTCGGCTAGGGTGGCATTAGGCGCAGATACGCGCGCCTGCGTCGCCCGAGTCGCCGGCGGCGGAACGTGTCGCCGAATAGGAGCTCTACTCGCACACGATCCGCCGCCTCATTCCGTGAGATTACGGCCTCACAGAAGGCGGCGACCGAGTACCAGTTCCTGACGCTGACGAGCATCTCCCTGGCGATGATCGGCAGCGCCAGGTCAGCACCGATAATTGCGACGAGTTCACGGCGATCCCCCTCCCATGCAGCACACTCCTCGAGCGTGTGCTGCGCCGTGTCCTCGTTGCAACTGCAGTGGTGGCAGGACGGTGTGTTCTCCCTCCTGACAATCTTGTGCAGGTACTTCCCGAAGCAACTGTGCCCCGTCAGCACCTGCACCAGTCCGAAGGAAAAGACTCCGTGCGTGCGCTCCAACCACTCCATCAGCACCGGCCAGAGGGCCTCGACGGTCCTGACACCGTACCGAGGACTCTCCAGCCGCACTGCCCAACGGGCAAATCCCTCCAACCACCCATGGCCTTTTCGACATCTTGGTCATACAGACCGAATCATCGAGATACATGTGCACACCATGCTCTTTGCGTAAGTATGCACATGCTTCTTGAATCTCTACAAGTTATTTAACTTTCTTCATCCTTTGCCCTGTGTCCTTCTCCCTGTATAACTAGGGCGGACAGCACACGGTACGAACTTCGTCGTCCGCGGTATTCCTGCTAGCTAGCCACATTTACCCGCTACTCTGGCTGCCATCTTGGCTTATCCTGCCAACCTGGTCTTCAAGCCGGCGGGCCTTGTACCAGGCGTGCGCGAATTCCCGTAACTGCCGGTAGTTCGCCTCCGAAGCCACGAGATCCGTGTAGTATACCGGACCTTCTCCGTCGCGATGTATCCCCGAGAGCATCCCCGACCTAATCTCATCATAGAGGGGATATGCCCACAGAACGTGGTGCATGTCCTCATCCCCTTCGCCGCAGCTACATTCCGCGTGAGCTCCTAGCCCTAAATCGTACAGCCGCCTGCGAAAGCACCCATGACCCCCCAGTAATTGGGAGGTTTCATAGTCCGGCTCGACCCAAGTCGCCTTGAGGCGAGCCGCCACGTCCGGAAAAAACCGATACGTCTCCCTCCCCTTGTCCTCGCGATCCCACCGCGCCTGCCACTGAGCAACAACATCCGTCCATATAGCCCTCCGCCTATCCCGATATTCCTGCCTAGTCGCGTCCTGGCGCGCCGCCGCTGCTCTCCCAGCACGGATGACCTCCAGGTCGGCCGGCAGTACCCCACCGATGACCGGTAGGGCAGCCGTACTGGTCGTGCGATATGCCTTGGTGAGCAGAACGAGCGCAGCCCTCTGCGAGCGTAACAACGCGCTCTTAACCGCGTAGAGACCGGCTCTATGGAACCATACATCCGCAGCATACGCAATCGTCGCCACATATGTCCCGTGGTACAGGGTCTTAAGGGCCCTGTAGCGAACGCCCCATGAAGAAGCCGAAATGCGGGCCACCTTACCAAAGCACTTGGCCGCTCGCTCGCCAATTGAGTGCGCATGCTGCGTGAAAGACAGACCCGCGTCCAGCACCACCCCCAGAACAGTAGTCCACTTGACGTCCCTGACAGAGCTCCCCCCAAGACGTATTGTGGGAGGCCTCTGGAAACGCCCCCTCAGCGTCATACTCGCTGACTTACCTGGAAGAAGTCCAGCCTATTCCGGGCCCCCCACTCTCCAACAGCCTGTAAAACGGCCGCCGCGTTGGCCTTAATGCCCGCCCTGGAGTTTGCCCCAATCAGGACCGTCAGGTCGTCGGCGTATGCTACCATTCTGGTCCCCCCCGGAAGCGGTAGCCGAAGCAGGTCATCCATGAGCAGGTTCCACAGAGCCGGCCCCAAGACCGAGCCCTGCGGACATCCCATAGTGGAGGTCTTCCACACCACCTGGTCGCCCGCACCCATACCCACGCACCGACCAGCGAAGTACCCAGACAACATCCGATAGATATTGCCCGGGCATCCCCTGGCCTTCGCTTTCAGCAAGATCATGGGCCACCAGGCGTTATCGAATGCCCCCGAGATGTCCAGGAAGATAGCCTGCAGGTATTTAGTATCTGCAGAGTTAACCGCGCCCGTAATGCTCAGCAAAGCCGAAGACGTAGATCTCCCCAGCGTAAAACCATGCTGTGAGGTCGAGATTCCCCTAGTAATCCCCGGTGCACACTTTAACATTACGCGTTCCAACAATTTACCCAGCACAGGTAACATCGTAATAGGACGGTAAGCCTTAGGATCGGATAGAGGCCTGCCATTGCCCTTAGGCAGTACGAGTAACCTACCAATCTTCCAGACGGCTGGGAAGGTACCTTCGCATACGCATTTACCCATTACCAACGTCAACTCGGACGACGCTGCGCACCAAATGTGACTCAGCATGCGTGCGGTGATCCCATCAGCACCCGGTGCAGTGTTGGGCAGCGCTCTAACTATTCCTCCCAATGCAGTCTCCGCAGGCGGCAGTGCATCCCTCCCGGACGGCATACATATAGCCGCAACCCTGACCTGCCGGTGGTACGCAGTGTCCCGTGACAGTATGTCGTCAGGACACAGAGCCATCATCAGGTCTTTGATGGCACCCCGTAGGTCACCCTGTTGACGACCCGCATACGCGATCCCATGAACCACATTGGGAGGCGGCCTCGTTCGGCCAGTATTGCCCAACGAGCAATGACTTCTCGGCGGGCGTCGACCCGCCAGGCGGTGATCTCTTTGATGGAGACCATGCCGCCGCGGGCGCGCGTCTCCGTCACCCGCCGTTAAATGTTGGTGAGCATCTCCGCCTCCAGGTCCCACGGGGGAGTTCCGGCCAGGAGGCACGCTGACTCCGTCGCCACCGTGCGGTAATCCCGTATGGCCCTGATCGCCATGACCCTCTGTGGTCGCCACAGGAGGGCCCCAAGACGGACAGTCACGGACCCCGCCCAAACCGGTGCGCCGTACAGGGCCATCGACTGGATCACCCCCACGTACAGCTGTCGGCACGTAGCACTGGGTCCGCCCACATTCGGCATCAGCCGCGAAAGGGCGGACGCCGCGCCGACAAGCCGGGGAACAAGTCAATGGAGATGCTCCCGGAACCAAAAATGCCCATCGAGCACCAGGCCCAAGTACTTCATGTGGGCTTGGATGCTGATGGTGACCGACTTCACGGTGATCGAAGCGCCGACGGGAGACCCGGCGGTACGGAGGCCATAGAACAAAAGGGCCTCCGTCTTTTCCAGGGCTACCCTCAACCCCAGGGAGTAACCTAGGCTATATTTTATCCCGGTATTCCCACGGAAACGGGAACTACGCGGGTAAAACGACTAAAACCGAAGCGAAGTGAGGGCGGGTTGCTAGTATTACATATATACCTTCAGTTTTCTCGTTACTGTTTTAAATTCTTATTGGGTACATGACTGTTTCAGATGAACTTTACACCCTCAAGAACAAAGGTGGACAAAGAGTTGACTGCGGTTGTTTTCCTTTATGTGACGATGTATACTATGTTCTACAGTCTAATGTCAGTAAATATTTGATTATGATGATCTTAATTTTATCATTTTTTTCCGTGTATTGAAGAAGTAAGTATACAATTCACCACTCCCTCTCTTACCCATGGGTATCGTAAAATACGACTAAGAGATTAAATATGTATATTACATTCATACAGAATAAGAAAAACTTGAAATGAAACCCTATACCAATACGTCTGACCAGCGTGATATAGTGGGTCAATTTCCCTCTCATTGTGGAAGAGGCTCGGGCCCAGCGGTGGGACGTATGTGAGCTGTAATAATGAATGATCCTAATTTATAAAAAAGTGAAAATATCTTTATTTTAATTGCAGACACTTCACGAATGGCACATGGGTACGAACTTACAATGGGGTATGGCAACATATCCTAGAATGAGATACAGGCGTGAAGTTATCTTTGGTTTTACTGATGTTTTAGGTAATTCATGCCTACTATTCATTTAGTCTTTTACCGTCTTCTGCTGAACGTAAGCCTCCTTCATGCTCGCTCATAGGGGACAATAATAATAATCACCAAGCCAAACTTATCGGTCAGGTTGGCGATAATAGTAATTTACTACTACTACTTTATAAAAATATTCTTGCTAGTAATAATAACGATGGCATACAATTTTAAGGTACTAATTTCTATAGGCAGGTTTGGATGGGGAATAAATTGATGTAAGTCGTCATCGACATGTTCACGGTGGACGTGTTAACGCTAACACTATATCTGTAGCTATGTCACTATATATGTGCTGATAGATGTCAAACCAGACAAATTTAAAAATGTTTTAATTTACTAATTTTAAGATTAAACATTCTAATTTGAATTTGCAAAAACAGCAGCAGTGTGTTCACTGTTTTAAATTTTCACCTCTGCCGGTAATTTTCATACCTGCGGTTTTTTTAAATGAAAGGGATGGTACTCGAAACCCGAAAACCGATGGTACCCGTACGCCAATGGCGAAGGAGTGGGAATAAAGGTGGGTTAGGGGCCGCACGCCGCCCTTGCGTCGCCTCAGATAAAATGGACTGAATGTGTGCTAAATATAGCCCACAAAAAAAAATGTAAATATGAAATTCATGGATAAAAATAACACTCAGGCTCAACACAATAGTTTGTGATTAATACAAAGAACTATCGTATATGGAGATAAAACCCATGGCACTTGGTGCCTACTTAAAGATCGTTAACTAAACCATCGCAAGCTTTTTTATTTTCTTTTTTGTCTTTTTATTTGGGATGAGTTTATAGTGCGGGCGCACGCCCTCTGGCTCATCCGGGGTGAAGAAAGGGCGACCAGCAACCTCGTAATCCGCCGTATTCCCTTCCCTTCGCCATTGAGACGACTACTGGTATTTAATCTTTGATTTCTGTGGTCAGCCCGACGAGATACTCTTTTGTATGGCCTCCTTACCCGGGGCCCTCACATGATCAGGCTCTCTAGGGGTGATGAACTATTCCTCGATTTGATCGGCTTGGGCAGCATGAGGTGCAAGCTACCGCCAGCTATGCATTACTTGACTTTCTTTAATTTCTTTATTACTATATCGATTATCTATTAATTTATTGACCGGTAACGGGCAGAGAACACAATTCGTTGTCACCCTTTACTTTCCCATGGAATTCGTGGGCAAAGTGTAAGAAGCACCGTAGGAGCAATATTCGCCTGAGCAATTCCTATCAAAACTGTGATCCCTTGCCTGTTTGTCAGGCGAATTTATCATGGCATTAGGCATCCTAGGGAGGTCTTACTCATTAATAAGGTGGAGGGGTAAATATTGGGCCTTATACAGCACAAAATGTATTTTTTTTTTCTAAATCTTGTGTATATTGTTCGCAGTTTCCGTGGGAGGTATGGCCGGTCTATTCCTCGGATGCAGTGTGCTCAGCTTTATTGAAATTGCCTATTTCCTCACTCTACGGATTCTCTGTTATAAATATAAACGCACTCATTAAAAATTTGTTACCGAATAGAATATGAAGACATTAACTTGAATTATCAAAAATTGTGTTTTATTTGCGTTTTCATCAAAGCGTCATCTTTTCCCATGAGTTAAAGCTGTTATTAATAAGTAATTATCAACGCATCCCTTAATGATTTTCAGAGGGGACGGAAAAATACTCCTGAAAGATATTCTCACATTCCCGTTCCATGGATAAAGGACTTATACAAATATTTTATAATTTGTACTCTATTAAAAACGTCCGTTCCAATCATCCCATCCAACCCGTTCTGTCATAACTCAACCCATCCATCACTGTCTGTCACCACACATCCTAATTATCACCATCACTCACCACTCAACACATCCATCACTATCCGTCATCACTCATCCCGTGAATCACTATCCGTTACCATTAATCGCATCCATCACCAGACGTCACTTCTCATCTTATCCATCATCATCTGTCACCAATCATCCCTTCCGTCACCACTCATTCCATCTATCACTATCTGTCACAATTCTCTCATCGCCACTCCATTGGTCACCATCCGTCACCACTCATTATATCTATTACGACTAGTTTCACCCATCATTACTCAACCCATACCTCACTACTCATCCCATCTATCACTATCTGTCACCAATCATCCAATCCATCACCATCCGTCATCACTCATATAGATCGTCAGCACTTATTCCATCTGTCACCACTTACCCTATTATCACCATACTTCACCACTAAATCCCATACATCCACATAAATCACCAATCATTCGATCCATCACCCTCCGTTACTCATCCCATCTATCCTCACCCAACTAATCCGTCATCACTAATCCCATCCATCACCACTCATTCCGTCCATCACCATCCGGTACCGCTCATTCCATCCATCACTACTCGTTTCATTATCACAACTCATCTCATCCATCCACATAAGTACCTTCTTATCTAATGGATAGCCATTACCACCCGTCACTCATCCCATCCAGCATCATTATTCCCATCCATCACCGGTCTGCCCATTCATCTTAATCCGGTTCACTTCACAAATTATAAATGATAGCTGACTGAACAAACGCTGTCGTGTTCAAATCTAAAAAATATCAAGGGAAAAATTGAACGCAGTGCCACCGGATCAAATTATAAATCTAAATAATTATTGAATCTACTGGAACATACCCAAAAAAAAAAAAACATCAAAATCGGTTCAACCGTTTAGAAGGAGTTCAGTGAGATACATATGCATAGAAGAATTATAAATATAAAGATAATGTAAACCATATAGATTTGTTATTATCTAAATATATGGCAATATCATTTATCGAGACGCTGAAGGCGAAATTGAAATTATTATAAAATTACTATTTCGTAGTTTTTCACTCTGATTACTATCAATACTTACTATTTAATATAATGTTCAAAACTATTAAAATCATTTATTACTGTTTTTAGCTATAATGTCTTTCATTTAGTTGTTATGCTTTTCGATTTCTATCATAAACATTTTTACGTCGACCTCATTTTTCATAACTATATTCCTATAGAAGACTTCGCTGATAAAACATCGTACTACTAAGTTCAAAGCATAAATGCATGCGATAATATTAAAAAAATGAAGACAAATTTCTAAGTTCTACAAACTACATCTAAATGATTTCTTATCGCGTTTGTAACTGATTTTTGATATCCCGAAGTTTCAAACACTTTTCAGCGTTCATGGCTGTAGGACGGACCGTGTCTATGACAGTCCTCCCGTAGCCACGAAAGTTCAAAAAAGTGCGAAAAAAAATGCGATAAAATCCGTAATAACAGTATATATATATATATAGGTAAATTAAAGCAAGGGGATTTAGTTTATAAAATGACATCGTCGAGAACAAAAGAATATTTGAAATTGTTTTTAAAAAGTTCTTCAATACATGGATTCAGACATTTAGTGACATTCCGGAGACAATGTTTAGAAATGTAAGTGCCAATTAATCTACTTAAATAATAATTTTTTAATCACATTAACACCACCTCTACCAACAAAATACATCTGTTAGAGATGTATGGTATAATAGGTCTTAGTCTCTTAATGTTGACGAAGCTCGAGCCCAAAAATTAGGAGCCGAAATTTGGTCTACAATACCACGCTAGTCAGATGGATTGGTTTTTTTTTTGGGTGGGCTATGGTAAGCGCACACGCCGTTTATTCCGTCCGGGGCGACGAAAGGACGGCGCGCGGGCCCATGACTCTCCCGTACCCACGTCGCCTTCGTCGTTGGTCCGACCACCAGTGCCGAGTTCCTTGTCCTCAGTGGTCGGCCCCACGAAGTACCCTTTCGGGTACTCTCACTCCCATGCGCAAGGTAGGAGGGTGGAGAATTATATTCTTACTTCGGCACCACACGAAGAATATACATTACGCGACCGAATAAAATTGTAATATGCTTCTATCCCATTTTCTTATATAGCATTATATTTAATAAATATTTTAAAGTGGAGCTAAGGTAGGTAGACCCACCACTTTCCCACAGTTACTCATTATACCGCACTCCACAGTGGAATAGAAAAATACGAGACAGGATCAAGGTGAGACAGGATATAAGGAAGTCTCCTTACTCACACGTGTTTAGCACTCTTTAGAACTTCAACTTGCATTGATAGTTTATTTCATTATATTTAGTTATATTTAGTTTTTTTTTTCACGTAGGAAGAAATCCTTACACCTGGGAGCGATTGGTACCGCTTGGAACTTACTGAAGTCTTTCTTTATTTTTGTAATACTCGATACAATAATATAACAAGTCTTGTTTCAATCACATATAAAACTTAAACACATTTTTTTAGTTAAAGTAGTAATATTTATAAGTGGTTTAGACTAACTCCGTAATCAAGTTTTCTAATTTAAGATTCCTATTCTTTTATATGATGTTGGTGGTAAATGAGCAAACAGCACATCTGCTGGTAAGCGGTACTACTGTTTATGGATCTTTGCTAGGCTGCGGCCTACCGTGAAGAAAGTGAAGAGAGTGTGAATGCATGTAATGAGGTTCGATAATATAAAAGGCATTACCAAAACTTATCGCAAATCGCGGAATTGTCCGTCACCCACGGAGAGGCTAACCGCGCGACGGCGACCGACGTCCCAGGACGTCGAGAGGTGAGGGTGCCCGAAAGGGTATTCCGTCGGGCCGACCACCGACGACAAGTCACATCTGCTCCGGTGGTCGGCCCAACAACGAGGTGACGTGGGTACGGGTGGGTTATGGGCCCGCGCGCCGTCCTTTCATCACCCCGGACGGACTGGACCGCGCGTGCGCTTACCATAGCCCAACCATAAAAAAAAAAAAAAAATGCAAACGTCCTTAGGAAGTTGGTCTTGCGGCTCTCTCGCTCGCCGAACAAAGTGCAGTAATAAATTACTACTACTCATATATCGATACAAGTAATCATTGGAGGATCATATTTATATGTGGACCTATTACATATAAAATCTATATGATAGGTCCAAGTACCCTTCGTCTTATACGCCTCGTTTTATTTTTCAATTAAAATGTCTTAAACTATAGAAACAAGAAAGTAATATTTATTTTCTTCCAGGTTCCTTTGGTTAACGATGATAACTTTCTCTGCGTATGGCTCTTTGTATCTCTCTAGTTTGACTTGGAGTCGCTACCAGTCGTCTCCAATGGTAATTTCTATGGACCGAGATATGTTTGCCTGGAATACAACGTTTCCAAGTATTACTATTTGTCCTGATGGTATTCAGTTTCTTGATAACAATAAACTTGAAAATTACTTAAGGTTAGTAAATTAAAGACAAGTATTTTGAGCAAACTTTGTTTTTCTTTTATTTTCTACTTTGTATTTACATTCGACGAACTAACAGCAGCTGGAGAAGAAAGGTTCCAGAGCGGCGAACAGGTATCGGATGATGCCGTGTAGGACACTCCCCTCTAGGTGAACTGACGACCTGGTGAAAGTTGCTGGGCCTCGTTGGATGTAAGCAGTATAGGGCCGCACTTTGTGGCGAAACATGAGGGAAGATTACACCCAGTAGTGGATGCCGATAGGCTAAATGATGATGATGAATTACATTTGAATTAATAATCTTAATAATTTTGGGAAAGTTCTAACAATAGTTTTAATTCAAGTTGAACTAGCTGTGAATTAGAAATACTTCTGTTTTTAGAAACTCCGATGAAAAAAACAAAACGGACCTTAAAAATTTTATCATTGGACTTGCAAATACGTCATATAAAAGTTTTGAGTATGTACCAAAATATTTTGGAGTATGCGCTAAAGAATATGTGGAGTTGCTTATGAATCTATCACAAGATTTTGAACCGATATTAAATATTGGAATAGATAATACGGTTTTGAATATAATGCCCACTATAACAGAGATGGGGCTCTGTTATGCAGTTAACTCTAAAGCTGCGGTGTATAATTCTCCAGAGTTAGTATTATATTTACTATCTTATCGATAAATGTCTGTAATAACGATGACTTGTTGGACGTGAGACACCTTAGTCCGCCCGTGACCATGAATGCTGCAAAGTGTTCGAAGCGTCGGATAATCATCAATAAATCAAATACAAACGCGATATAATCCGTAAAAGTAGTTTTATTTACAATATCTTATCGAATCTCAGATATCGCTCCTACTGCTGGGGTCTAACTATTACTAAGTCATTTGACTTCCGTAACTATGATTGGCAGTAATGATTTCTATTGTTTACGCGAGTATGTCGTATTAGAAATAAAATTATTTTTACGGATTTTTGATTTTTGAATTCCCAAAGTTTCGGACGTTTTTCAGCATTCATGATCACGTGAGGACTAATGTGGGTCACGTACAACAAATCATTGTTATTGCAGAGGTTTATATCTACCCGCTACAGAATTAGTTATTTAATTATGATTCTGGCATTAAATTTATATCAAAATTGTGTATCGAGAAATCAAAAATCAAATACAAACGCGATAAAATTAGTAGTTTTATTTAAAATTATACTTTTAGTTAGATAAAATTAAGAAACTCATTTTATGGTATGTTT
This sequence comes from Lymantria dispar, assembly GCA_032191425.1. NCBI lineage: Eukaryota > Metazoa > Arthropoda > Insecta > Lepidoptera > Erebidae > Lymantria > Lymantria dispar. The sequence continues at coordinate 35,809,700 of CM063448.1, forward strand.
TTTACCAAAGAGTTGGCAACGTCGATATAACTAGCTGGGATTCCTCTGACTGACAAGCGGTGATGCGGTGAATGTTGATAAAATGCGGGGATTTCCCGGTTTACTTGATAGAATGAAAGCCGAAGTAACTAATTCGCTTGAGAAACTTCAGATCATGGAAGTTGCGGGTTGAGTTGAAGATAAGAGAAGGGAAATTGATTGAACTTGATTGCATCTTAACTTGGAAACTATTGTTTTAAACACTTTGCAGCGTTCATGGTCACGAGCGGACTAAGATGTCTCACGTCCAACAAGTCATTGTTATTGCAGAAAAGTTATAATTATCTACCCGATACAGAAATTAGTTATTAAATATTGACCCACATTTTGATACAAATTTATTGCCAGTGTAAGAAGAAAATGATTCTATATGAAAAAATTAAATTGTTTATAAAAACGTAAAAGATTACGACAGACAAAGGCCAGTGAGTGGTGATTTGTATTCATACTTTGTCACTTCACAGATAATGATCACGTTTTCCAAACTATTCCTTTTATTACAGGTACAGAGCAGCTAACAGGTGGGATCTCTTATCTGACAATAGAGAATTAATATTAATATACCCTCTTAATAGAGAAATTTTTGCTCAAGTAATGAATATGAATACTTCGTACTCTGTAAGAACACTTCTGTTATCTTTTTTTTGAAGTTGTACTTCTTTTGGCGAGTTAGCGTAAATTGATGAGAGTAAATTTATACGTTTCGGGATACCGTCACGAAAAACCGACACCCTGAAATTAGCAAGTCAACGTTTTTTTACGATGCGCGTGCACACCATCACAAATTTCAACTAGATATTGTGTTATAATAAAACTTTCAATGTATTAAATACCAATAATTTGTTAGAACCAATAGAATTTTATTTGGTGAGCTTATCTCTAAGAGAAACGCACTTAAAATTCCAGCCATACCTCACAGAACAGCATTACTGGACAAATGCTGCTTTGGAATGGTATCAAGAATTTTTAATAAAATACCCATAGATATTTTAAAGACACCAGAACTACCTAATTTTAAGAATGAATTGCAGAAATTTTTAATTAAGAAAACTTATTATAATATTAACGATTTTTTAAATGATAATACTAATTAATAATTAATCCATCATGTATATTATTTACTAGCAACCCGCCCTCGCTTCGCTTCGGTTTCAGTCGTCTTTCCTGCGTAGTTCCCGTTCCCGTGGGAATATCGGGATAAAATATATCCTAGTTTACTTCCTGATAGATTATAGCTATCCATTGGTGAAAGAATTTTTGAAATTGGTCCAGCCGTTTTGAAGATTACCTGGAACAAACAGACTGACAGATAGACAGACAAAAAAATATAAAGTCTATTTTAGGCATATGTATAGTGCAAATAACCGTGTGAGCATGAAAAAAGTCCATTATTTTGACATTACAAACAGACACACCAATTTTATTTATTGGTATAGAAAAAGAAATAAAGTTACTATGGCACTTAGAATAATAACCTATAGAAGGTAAGTTCACGCACAAAAAGTGAGGCATTTCAATTGGAGCCTAATGGAGCTCACGCCGGAACCGTTCCGTAATGTACAAGTCATTGTACTGCACGAACGTACGCAACTCTTAAAAAATAAATAGGTAATTATGACGGTTTGTGCATTCAAATAGTGTCACAACACATTTGAAAAACTTAAAAAGGTTTTTAACATTACTTTTTAAATATTTCGACGATTTATGTTTATAAAAACAAAATTTGATTTCATAATTTGTATAGTGGTTTGCGTGTGTACGTGTGTAATCGTCTGCGCGCCATTAGTATTTTTAGATTCAAATTTTGAAAATTCGAAGTACTGACACTATCCTTCTATACGTTATAGCTTCTGCCCGCGACTTCGTCCGCGGAAAATTTCTTGTTTTAACATAAGACTAGCTTCTGCCCGCGACTTCGTCCGCGGAAAATTTCTTGTTTTAACATAAGATTACACTCGATTGATATTACTGTATTTAATTTTATTAGTAAAATATTTTTTGGAATCAGATCAGTAACTTAAAAGATTACCGAAGTTCTATTTTCTGCTCAAGGTAACTTAACCCTTAGTTGCCTTTTACTTATTTTATTTATTTGTTTAAGTTAGGTATCTATTTAATTTAAAGCTTCTCTATATACAATGTTTGAGGTTGTTTTATTTTCCGGTAACAGAATAATCTGCCTTTCGGATGATCCCACTCTTGATAGACCAACATATAATTGCCCATGGGAAAAACATTCTTTTCGTAGGTCAATGCCAACCAAAGAGAATGTTTGTCCCTGGGACTTATTAATAGTCAGGGCAAATGATGTTTTTATTGGAAACTGGAGTCGTTTAAACGGTATGGGTAGGTCCGTCGGAATCATTGGAATTCTTGGGATGTGCGCCAACTGGCCAGCTCCTGGGCCGATGAGAATGGTCGCCACAATTAGGTTGTCTTTTAAATCTTTTATTAGTAGCCTTGTGCCATTGCACAGGTTAGGTGGGCTTAAATTTCTTAAAAGCATGATAGGTGTCCCGGATTTCAACAGCAGTTCGTGAGGTGGCAGACCAGATGGTTTAAGGGAATTTAAAAATTCCTGCGGATAGTGGACTGCATCCTCGATATTACACACTGTATCAATTGACTTGTAGATTTTACCATGGCCGGGAACTTTTTGTAAAATTAGATTATTGATTTCATTGACTGTATCGTTCCTTGGTGAGACGATAGCCCTTGAACAATGCCAATGAATGTCTCTATCTAGTAAATATTCGAGGTCAGGATATACTGCATCTATAAGATGCTGTAGACTGTGAACTATACGACCCAGAGTCTCATTTATAACGATTTCCGCAGAGTTAGAGTCCAAGGTTCGAGAAGAAAAAGACCCTTCTCCAATTTTGAGCAGCTGTTGTGGAAAATCGTTATCCATATTTCCAATAACGTGGACTCTCATGTTCGTACGTAAATTCAAAGTTTGGACTATACTCCATAGGGGCGATGATTTTAGACATGCCTTTATGATATCCGCACGTGTACCTCTTGTGACGACGGGAAGTGTCTGACGAAAGTCACCTGCAAACACAAAAGTGACACCACCCATGACAGCGACTGAGTTTCTCAAGTCCTTAAGTGTTCGATCCACTGCTTCAACATGAGCTCTATGACTCATGGTACATTCGTCCCACATTATCAACGACGTATTCTGTAACAATTGACCAATGGGCCCATTTTTGCGTATCGAACATACCGACTGTTGCTCCAATGAAACTGTCAATGGGAGTTTGAAGGTAGAGTGAGCAGTTTTACCGTCACTCAATAAAGTAGCCGCAATCCCAGAAGAAGCCACTGCCAAAGCTATTTTTCCGGATTGCCTAACATGTGCTAATATTAAATTAGCGAGGAATGTTTTCCCTGTGCCTCCTGGGGCGTCTAAAAAAAAAATTTTTCCTTTATTATTCGTTACGCTATCAATAATTTCATCAAAAGCCTGTTTTTGGTCTGTGACTAATTTAGGCAAATTTTCATTTACAAAAGTAGCTAATTCACTGATGTTGTGCGGATGTACCAACATTGTATCTATTGCATCATTTACAGGGCGAACTGGAGACGGTAATCCAAAGTCACTCAATGTTTTATCATTCAATGCTAAAAGTTTGTTTTCAATTTGTATTAAACCTTCATTGTACATAACATCATTAAAAGGCATGGTAAAGTCCTGATTTTGTTGTCGATTTCTATGTCTGATATCTTCACAAAAATTGTCCTTGAAGATATCCCATAGTTTTAACGGTTCAGATGGCTGACAAAATAGCAGTATCACCACAAATAACTCCCTAAGTTTCAATGAACATTCCGACATCGAAGCTTCTCTTAATGTCTTCTCCCAGTGATCATCATTTTCCAGCAAACCTCTGTCCCGGCAAGCCGCTTGATACGTCTCCTTGACCACTCCATTTATAGTTTTCAAATCTTTGAATGATGTGGGACCGCGTACGTGGTGCAATAAAATTCTTAGATAAAAGCATTCTGATTGTGACGGATGTACACCGTACACTCTTCCCAAAGCTTCATCTCTTTTTATTTCTGGATGCCCATCGACGTCTTGACCGCGCCTTCGTCTTGAAAATTTGTTATTAGCCCACGTATAATAGTGTGGAACTTCGTGGTACAACAGCGTTTTTGCAAATTCGTCGGTATTGCAGAGTTCAAAAAACGCTAATAGAGTGGTTTTGCGCGGATTTTGGGCAACTTGTCGCGCAGTTCCTGGTGTGAAAAACACCCTTTGCCCGTTTTCTAAGTGCACGGCCAAATGCACGACCGTGGGATGTCGGTCGTGGATCGGAAATTCGAGTATTCGCCAGACGGCTTCCGATGTACTTATATATCGCCCATTTAAATAATTTTCCACCTCATCATGCGGATTTCTAACGCTGAACGTGGCTTGATCGGAACCTTTATTTATATATTTACATATATATTTTATAGCCTGAACTGAATGGCAGTATTCGACGTTAATGTGGGCGTTAAATGACCTGCACAACATTGGAGAGTATGGTACAATCCATCTGTTATCTATTGTAATCGGCCTCCCTCTGATGTTTACAACTGCGACTTGACCACCATTTTCAGCATTACGACGACGATATACAGGATAACCATCCTCGCCTGTCTGAGTATCGGTGACGAATCGCCGAGGATATTTCTTTGAACATATACCGTTCTTCATACACGGTGATGATAAATTGTGCTCCCCACAAGGTCCATGGATCATGTTTTTGGTGATAATATCGAATAATATTGGGTCATCATCTTTGTTTGGTAGTTCAGCAACTATTATACTGTCTATTTCATCTGGTTGTATTTTTTGTGCAAACCAAAACAGCATATGACAGTGTGGTAGTCCGCGTTTTTGCCATTCAACACTAAGCATATGGCATTTGACTTTGCCGAATACCTCGTCTTTAGTGAACGACTTGATCATTTTCTTCATCTTTAAATGAAAAACCCTAGCAATAATGTCATGACGGTCGAAAGAACGTTGGCCAGCAAATAGCTCTTTCTTAATTTCTGGCCACTCCGGATTGCAAGTGAACGTCACAAATAAATCGGGTCTTCCATAGTTGCGTACATACGTCATTGCATCTTGGGTTTTTTCATGCATGTAACGCGGAGAGCCGGTGAAAGATGAAGGCAAGATGACATGTTGGCCAATATTTGCAGCGTTGACATTAGCATCCTGATTTATAGCGTCTCTTAAATGGATATAGTCATCAGCTCTCAGTTGTTGTTGATTGCGACTTATGTAACTTAGTCTCTCTGTTATCATTTTAGCCATCATGTCAACACAGTATTGACTAAACAAATCCCGATAATAATGAAGGGGATTAAAACTGTTGGCCCTGGTCATCAATCTATACATATAAAATTGCATACACGAAACTGTTTTATTTCGCGCTGAATTTTGTAGAGGGATAGTCAAATAATAACCATCTTCACCGTTAACAAACATCAAAGGGTATTGTAAGGGATCGTAAGCTCTGTGTAATTCAGAAACTCTTTTCAGTTGACCATCTTTGCAATGAAGGACTATATCTCTAGGTCCCTTATCTTCGTCCACCAATAATACTGCAACTTCGTTTGCTGTAGGTGAATTGTATCTTCCACGATGTTGATTTTGTGGAGTGCGGTCAGCGTGAATGATTAATTTTAAGTTTTCAGATGAAGAGTTATGTTCTAAATTGTATTTGAAACTGCGAATATAAATGTTATGACTATTTAACGACGTCTGTAAATCATTGATTAAATCGATATTTAGGTTAGGAGCAATATTAGACCGCAACGAAAGTTGGTCGGCATCAGAAATGAAATAAATTTGTAGAAACTGCGGGCTTTGCCCTGGCGAAGGGAGTAGACTACCAATTAAGTGATAAACTTGCCCTTCTACTTTAAATGTAGGCATAAAGTTTCCTTCGCGAATTTCTTTAGCACCGAATGACGTCATTTGGAAGAGTGTATTATACTTTCGTATGTTTTTTAAAAAATGGGCAGATAATAGATGATTGCCCAGTAATAGATCTTTTATTGGTTGTGGTGGTGCCTGGATATCAGGAAGAACCACTTTTCCTGCAGCACAACACATACCATTTGGTTCATCGCTCCATTTATTTGCAAAACACTTAGGACATGTTTTATTCATTTCGCCTATTTTCACAGTGTTTTGCTGAGCATAATCTATATTGGCATCGTAATTGAAGGCTGATCTATTTCCTTGGGCTATATTCCGATTACGCGCTCTGACTGTAGCTGCTCGCTGTCTTTCTGTTGCTAGGCGCTGCGAGCGCTCAGTGCTAGTCTCCCTATCCCTTGTCTCACAGACATGCTGCCTTAACTCAGATAGACGGTGCGCACGTTCAGCGCTAGTTTCTCGAGCACGGGCCCGCGTCGTCCTCACATTTTGGCTTGCGAGGCGCTGTGAGCGCTCGGAGCTAGATTCTCTAGCGCGTGCTTGCGAAATATATTCTCTATTTCTCGAGAGGCGTTGCTCATTTTCAGGGGCAGATTCTTCCGTACGGCGTACTCGATCGGCTCTTGTCTGTGATGTCTGCCGAGACAGTTGAGATTTCCTTTTAGGCATGCTCTCAACAAACCACGCACAGACTTGAAAACAATTATGAACAAAGGGAGAGCGACTCGAACACCGTCCGCCTTTACAAAACAAAACAATCGTAATATCGAATAACTCGTGTCGATTATTACGATAGAACGAAGTACGAAACTACGAACATACAAAACAAACGTACAACGAAATTACGATATTTTCGATTATGAGGTATCTATCAACAACAACAACCATGCGAACGAAACAACCGAAACCAATAACCAACTGACATGTAATTTTTAGAACTCCAACTAACGACAACGTGGGCATAATAATTCGAGAGGGTCATCAATCCACGGAAAGTCTTAACACCGCGATTCAGAAAAATGACGTCATTGCAGAACGCCATCTATGGGCAAATAGGTAAAACGTCTGCACAATGAAAGTTATGCTAGGGTCATTTTGCGTTTTAGTAATTTTATATTATCTCCGAAACTGTATGACCAATTGATATACTGTAAATGGCAAATCTTATCTGTATGATGTTCCTGTGATACTGAAATAATTTATTGTCATAAGAATTAATATTTTGTTGCTCAAATAATCAACCAAACGTAACAATGCCGAAAAAAAAATTTTTTAATGCAATAATAGAAGTATAAAAGATAAAATATAAAAGATAGAGATATGGTATCGCTGACTTTTTTGTAGAAATAATTAAGATGAACCAGGTAGCCATACATTCTTTTTAATTTTAAGCAACTGTTTAGGCAGCGCACGCAAATAATTCTGTTTTACGAGGTATTTTTTTCCGACTTGCCAGACAAAAGTTGTGATAGCTCGGTTAATATACATGTTATAGAAACAATTTATAGCCTATAGCACTCAGGAATAATGTAGCTTTCTGCCAGTTAAAATAAAATTAGAATTAGATTATGAGTTCCAGAGATTACCCCCTGCATACAAACTTACAAATTTTACCTCTTTATAATATTAGTATAGATATATAAGACATTAATATTGTATACTCACTGTAGCAAGACATAGAGAATCTTACCAATAATGTACAATCTTTATGTTAACTTATGCCTACAATAAATAAATTTGAATTTGAACCTTTCTTACGATGTTCGCGCAAAGCGTCACGAAAAACCGACACCTCGAAGTTAGTTAGTCAACATTTGTTACGATTGCAAAATGTCAAAAATATTAACTAGATAATACGTTATAATAAAACTTTCAATGTATTAAATACCTTTTTTTATTATTAGTGTCGTTTTTTCTAAAAACGTGGGATAACGCGAAGAATAACATTTTTAGAAAGCATTTTTAGCTTGTTAGTCAAAGAAGTAAGACTTCTTACGTGTACATAAAGTACACACATTATTTTATTTTTAACTTAAACATTAAAACCTCTATGTCTGTACGTCAGGTGTATGTACACGGTCCTGATGAAATTCCTGATATCACGTCTAAACACGTATACTCACCAGATGGTTATTTTATGAAATTGGATATTACTGCTCTTAGTATTTATACTACAATAGAAGCTGCCAAGTAAGTCATTGTTTTTAATATACTCTATCTATCCACCAGTTTATCGAATCATCTGCTGATTGTAGGCTAATCGTTACGCTAAGTAGGTTGGCGAACAGCAGAGCTGGCCACAGCCGACAAGGAATTCGGCACTAATGGTCAAAGGAGTGAGAATACAATGGGTTATGGGGCCCCCTGAATGGAATGGACGGCGTATGTGCTGACCCATAGCCCAGCAAAAAAAGGTAGATTGATAATCGCAATCCTTTAAACCAGTGGTTCTCAAACTTTTTAAATGACGGAACCCTTTTGGGAAGCAAAATACTTGATGGAACCCTACAATAAAACAATTATTTTTATAAGTGTATTCTATATTAATCAGCATAATAAAAGTACAATGTATCAGTTACTAATTATTATTTACTTCACCACTTGGTAAGGACAATAATAGAAAACATTAAAAAAGAAAAAATCTAACTAGTGGGAGGTATGAAACTGTTTTTTATTTTTCATCAATTGCTTGATATCAGGTTTGATGGAAGAAAGTTGGAGTCTCATATCAGCTTCGGCGTCCAGTCTATTGCGATATTTTGTTTTCGTGGCTGCGTAGGTAGAGAATCCTGTTTCGCACAAATATGTAGTTGGGAACGGGAGAAGAATATCCAGAGCCATTTGGCCAAGCATTGCATATTCATCTTGGATTCTGCACCAAAAATCATTAAGAGGCATCGTTTTGAACAATGACTCCATACTTGTGTCTGATGACATTTCTAAAAGAGATTCATATATCTCATTTGACATGTTTTCAGGCTTTTCCAAGTTGGGTAAAAAAGGATTATGAATCCAGGAGTTCACTTTAATTTTTGTATTGTGTTCTTCGGGAAAATACTTTTCAAAAGATGCGCGCATCGAACTGAGATATTGGACCAATTCTTCAAACACATTATCTTCAAACATTTCTGAGTCGTTTTCGCTAACAAACTCACTGAGTAACGTAAAACTTTCTATTTCTTTCTTACCAATGCAAATGATCCAAAAATCTAATTTTCTTTTAAAAGCAGTTATTTTATTATAGGCCTGAAACACTGTTGTCTGTTTACCTTGCAACGATAAATTTAATTCGTTAAGTTTTTGAAAGATATCCGCCATAAAAGACAATCGGAACAACCAAGTTTTATCATACAAACGGTCCTTCAAATTAAAAGAAGTATCTGCTGAAAGAAACATTTGTAACTCGGCTCTAAGTTCAAATAGCCTTGTTAAAGTTTTTCCCCGAGACAGCCATCGCACTTCTGTATGGAGCAGCAGTGTTTTATGTTTGCTGCCATAATCTTCACACAATAATGAGAACAATCGGGATTGTAGTGGTCGTGATTTGATAAAATTAATTATTTTTACCGCTTCATCCATAACTAATTTTAGATTAGACGGCATTTGCTTCATCGCAAGTGCTTGTCTATGCAGAATACAATGACTGGAACTACAATTAGGCGCTTTATTTTTCATTCGTGACACTGCTCCTGCTGTTTTACCTGTCATCGCCTTGGCCCCATCTGTACAAATGTCAATGCAATTGTTCCAACTGAGATTATGTTCTTCAAAAAATATATTTATTTTATTAAAAATTTCTTCCCCGGTAGTGTTTGTAAGCAGCGATGAACACATAAGCATGTCTTCTTCAAAAGAACTTTTATATGGATATCTCACAATAACCAGCAGGATAGCCAAACCAGCGACATCAGTCGACTCGTCCATTTGCAAAGCGAATCGTGTATTTTGTAGACGTGTAACTAGTTCTTGTTTGACGTAGCTTGCCAGATCATGGATTCGTCGTGAAACAGTATCGTTTGATAGCGGAACAGTAGAAAGATGCTTTGCAGATTTTTCATCAAGCATACATTTTGTTATGTCTAACACACATGGTTTTATTAATTTCTCAGCGATAGTGTGCGCTTCACCTGCTTGTGCAATGCGATAGCTAACTAAGTATGATGCCTCCGTGGCCTTTTCGTTGGTAGTTTGTGTTACATGCATCATATTTTTTGACTTTCTAATAACTGATCTTTTTTGCGAACAAAAAATTCTTTATTCTTGTCTTTAGTCTCGGGGTGTACGGTTTCTAAATGTCGACGCAATTTGGCAGGTGCCATGGAACTATTAGGAAGCAGTTTACTACAGAGCATGCAGAGAGGTGAGCCGTTGGAATCAACAAATCCGAAACTGATAATAAGATTCATCATACTTCCTTTTTTTCGTCTTTGAAACCGTCGAGCTTGACGTCGTGGCACTCGTGGCATCATCTTCTGGATCGGTGATTGCTAAATTCTCCGCGCGCATTGCTTTTGAACATTCAGCGTCATTAGAAGATGTTGTTGGAACACGTTTAACACCTTTAAGCCAACGTTCCATTCTTCTTTATTTATAATGTTACAAGTCAGGATAGTGGGGTTTAAATAATGCACAATCGTTACTGCGTATAAGAGACTAAATTTAGAACCTACAGGGAAGAAATGTATAAAACTGAGACAACAGAATACAGCAGGCAGTAAAACAATGAACACTAGTTTCTCGCTAGCGAGCTTGTAAGTAGGTAGTAACTTATCGCTCCGAACGCTAATCATCAACTGACGACGCCAACGCGCGATCGCCGCTTTTATACTTAGTCCTAGACTCGATCTCAAATATTCTCGAAAATACTCGAGTCGGCACCTTTGATAAACAAAAAGCAAAAATAAAAACAGAAATTTAAAAATAGCGTTGTAAACAATATCGACTTTATCCTTTGAAGTTAGAGACGAAAGTCGCTAGTTGACAACTATAGCGTCTAATTCAGAGGCGGCTTTTATCAAAGAGACTGAGCGCTTACAAGTATACTACCCGCTCGTTTTAAGTTTGCCGCTGGCGATAGGTATGAGTGTATGACGTTCGAAATTTTTTATTTAATTGTAACAATAAAAATTGTGTACGTTAGATATTTGGGTAAAACTATGACACATTATAAGTTTTGTTGTCACGTGGGGGAGGGTACGCGCATTCCACAGACCGGCAAACTTAGAGCGAACGCGTTGTACAAGTATAAAATTGTTGAGACCAAACTTATGAGATATTGTACCAGCTAATGTAACACAAGCTTATACAAATACAAATAAATAAATAAATAACATTCATAGCGTTTTGTCTCCGCGCGGCCGCGGAGTCCGCACAGCCGCGGAGCGACCAGAGAGAGGTGTTTTGATTTTTTTATTTCTAAATTCTTGCGGAACCCCGACAGAGGTATCACGGAACCCTAGGGTTCCGCGGAACACACTTAGAGTATAGCTGCTTTAAACTAAATTTTCATAGAGGATATACACAAAAAAAAATTTCTATGTGAAGATTGAATCCACGACAGTCTTTAAGATAGGTCGGTTTTAAGCGAATCTGCATTGTGTAGATAGAATTATATTTCTAATGGATTATCAATATCATTATAATATTAATAATAATCTTCATTTATTTAAGTAGCCAAGACCGTATATTGTAATAATACTTTTATCTCGGTCCACAGATGTCTTACTACTGGGTTTGGACCTTCTTCGCAATGGTAGGGAAATTGACCTACTATAACGTGCTGGTCAGACGTGTTAATATAGGGTTTAAGTCAAATTTTTTTACTTTTGGATAGATATTATATGCCACTCACGGGCAAGAAAGAGAGAGAGAGTGGTGAATTATGTTATTATTCCGTCACCACACGGATTAGAAATACTTAGTCTATAATTATTAGTAAAGAAAATAATATTCGTAATTGAAAACAAATATACTGTTCTTATACAATTTACTTTTTCGTTGTGGTGATGGAGTAAGAATACAATTCACCACCCCCTCTCTTGCCCATAGGTGTCGTATAAGATGACTAAGGGATTAAATTATGCATTTAACATCTATATAAGAGAAGGAAAACTCGTAATAAAACCCTGTACCGACCCGTCTGACCAGCATGTCAATATTGTATTGTAGGTCAATTTCCCTCCTATTGTGGAGGAGGCTCAAGCCTAACAGTGGGACGTATTATGAGCTAAAATGATAATGGTGATGAATGACGATTCCTCATTCTTCTTAGATTTAAGTTATTGATTTAAGTAAGATTTTCCAGGTTAAGCGTGAACCAACGTCGTTGTAGATTCCCTCACGAGAACAACTTGGAACATAATTCTATATACACGTACACAATGTGTAGGATGGAGTGTCGCATACGACTGTGTTTGAAGTATTGTGGATGTATACCACATTTCTATAGGAAAATTGGTAAGGATCATCATAACGATAAGCTTGCTCTCATTGATAAGTGAGGTCAGTTGTTATATCTTTAATCACTCCTTGTATCCCATATCCTAATTCACAGTATATATCTCTCTTTTTGAGTCTAACACGATTCTCACATGTTTATTTCTCCCTCGCAGGAGATACATGTTTGTACAACTAAGTTTATATATAGATAAATTTAAGAGCTGGGATCCCACCCGCAAGCGAGTAAAAGGATCGCTACTCGGCTTTGTTGTAGTAACACTACAGCACTGTTTTTCAGTAGCAGCCTATGGTGTGAGGATTGTCAACAAACTCAACGCGGATTACTTATTTATAACATAATTTCTGTTAAGAATACCTAAAACTAAAATATGTACGTACTAACACGTGTAAATATTAATAATAATAACAATAAAAAAATAAATAATAATGTCACACTAAAAAAAGGAAATCCCTAAAAGCCTTTGTGCGCTGTATCCATAACCCCACGCAAGCCGAGGTATCTAGTAAGGGGAACGGTATCCAGTAAGATACCGTTTTTTGGAGGCATATGCTTGGAGGCGAGGCAGTATGTATTTGTTCTTCCATTATTCATGTTGTAAAAGTTATTGGCGCCAGTTTATGAGCGATCGCCTGTCTGACGTCAACGCTCCTTGGGATTCTAATTGACTAGGCAGCATCAGTAAGAGTTAGCCCAGCTCTATGTTGAGTTCTTAATCTTAGCTTTTACGACCCCCGCGAATAATTCAAGGGTTGTTCATATTCGAGGCTGTCACCACACAGTCAGTGGCATAAACCGATTGCCAGAACATTTGCAATGTGTTCTATGAAAGAAGAATATATATTCAGTCAACCTCGAGTAATTCGGATAAGAGCAGGGTAATGATTTGAAATATATTGATGGGATTATAAATGTTATTTTTTTAGGTAATGAAAAAATATGTGATGCAGAAAAATTTGAATGCATATCTAAACATAAAGGTATGTGTTTTAATAGTTAATAATATTGGCATGATAAATGTTATCTCGCTATTGAGTAAAATAAGATAAATTAATTATTTATTTTATCTTCTATTTTACGTTACTGATTTTAGCGCGTTTGTATTTGATTTTTGATTGCCCCACGTTTCGAATACAGCGTTCATTGTTACGATAGGACTATAGTCCATAAAATATAGCTTGATCTCTGTGACAGATGTCAATGAAACCAACGAAATTAGTTTGAACGAGCGACATGTATAGAATTTCATTTTGTGTCAAATATATTTTCATTCTTTTTGTGCCAGTTTTATTGCAACTGAATTGCAATATATCATAAATATAAAAATATTAAAATTCATGCCTAAAATGTACCTCGTAAGTACTGAAATACCTAATAAACATTATATACATAAATGACGCTTTTTTTTTTTTGTGGGTGGGCTGCGGTCGGCGTGCCTCCGCACCACTCCGTCCGGGGCGACAGAGGGGCTTAAGCACGCAACTCCCGCAACCCACCCGAAAACCACCTCGCTTTCGTCGTTGGGCCGACCACCGGAGCAGGTTTACTTGTCGTCAGTGGTCGGCCCGACGGAATACCCCCTACGTGGGGTACCCTCCCATCAACCGACGTCCCCCCCTCGGGGAGGACGTCGGTCTTTCCTCACGCGGTGGGCCTCTCGGCGGGTGACGGACTAATCCCCGGTCACGTCACCCGCGGCCTCGGCTAGGGCGGCATGAGGCGCAGGTAGTGGTGCCTGCGCCGCCCCATTCGCCGGCGGCGGATCTTCTCATCGAGGCTGCGCTCCTGGCGCAGACGATCCGCCGCCTGCTTCTGCGAGATCACTGTCTCGCAGAAGGCTGCGACCGCGTCCCAATTCCCGACGCTGTCGACCATCGCCCTAGCGATGGCCGGCAGCGTCAGGTCGGCACCGATGATTGCGACGAGTTCACGGCGCTGCGTGGCCCAAGCGGCGCAGGCCTCGAGCGTATGCTGCGCCGTGTCCTCGTCGCAATCGCAGTGGTGGCAGGACGGTGTACTTTCCCTCCTTACGACCTTGTGCAGGTATTTGGCGAAGCTCCCATGCCCCGTCAACACCTGCACTAGTCGGAAGGAGAGCACCCCGTGCCGCCTTTCCAACCACTGCATGAGCACCGGCCGGAAGGCCTCCACGATTCGCACCCCGAACCGAGGCCTCTCCAGCCGGACTGCCCAACGGGCAATGACGTCTCGGCGTGCGTCGACGCGCCAGGCGGTGAGCTCCCTCAAGGAAACAACACCGCCCTCCCCGCGCACCCCCCACACCCGCCGATACAACTCGGCGAGCATTTCCGCCTCCAGGTCCCACGGGGGAGTCCCGGCCAATAGGCACGCTGCCTCCGTTGCCACCGTGCGGTATCCGCGGATGGTCCTGACCGCCATGACCCTCTGTGGTCGCCACAGAAGGGCCCTAAGTCGGACGGTCAAGGACCCCGCCCACACCGGTGCGCCGTACAGGGCCATCGACCGGATGACCCCCGCGTACAGCCGTCGGCACGTGGCGCTCGGTCCGCCCACGTTCGGCATAAGCCACGATAGAGCGGACGCCGCGCCGACGAGCCGTGGAGCGAGCCTGCGGAAATGCTCCCGGAACCACCATTGCCCGTCGAGCACCAGACCCAAGTACCTCATATGGGCCCGGATGCTGATGTCAACCGAGTGGACGGTGATCGAGACGCCGATGGGAGGGCTCATACGGCGCCCTTGGAAAAAGAGGGCCTCCGTCTTGTCCAGGGCGACCCTCAACCCCAGCGCCTCAATCCGCCTGACGACCTCTTCGGTGCCATAGGTCGCCAGGCTTACCGCCTCTTCTAGCGTCACACCGCGGGCTGTGACGAGCGTGTCGTCGGCGTAACAAATCACGCCCAGCCCGGGCGGGAGGCTCCCCCGCAACGCCCAGTCGTAGCCGATGTTCCACAGGGTGGGTCCGAGGACCGACCCCTGTGGGACACCGCACGTCATGGGCGTTCGCACAACGTCCCCTGCTCGGTTGGTACAGAGGACGCTGCGCCCCTCCAAATAGTCTGCCACTAGCCGCCTCAGATAAGCTGGCACTCCGTGATACCAGAGCGCCTCCCTGATGCAGCTGAATGGCAGACTATTGAATGCGTTGGCGATGTCTAGGGACACCGCCAACAGCACTCCCCCACCGGTGACGGCCTCAGTCGCCACGGCCCTCAGGCGCAACAGAGCCGCGATCGTCGAACGACCCCTCCTAAACCCAAACTGGGCGTCCGACAGATCGGGCCCCGTGCCGACGAGGTGCCGCTCGATGCGGGCAGCTACCACCCTCTCCAGTAGCTTGCCCGTGTCATCGAGCAGCACGATAGGCCTGTAGGCCGAAGGCGACCCCGGAGACCGTCCCGGCTTCGGCAAGAGCACCAGCCTTCCCTCCTTCCAGCACCCAGGGAACCATCCGGACGCTAAACACGCGTCGAACAGCTCCCTGAGGCGGGGACCCAGGTGGTCGAGGACCAGGTCCAGCACACGGTTAGGAACACCGTCGGGCCCGGGGTCGGTGGACTTTGTGCACATGCGCGCCACCGCCACTCCCATCTCGGGTTCCGTGATGGGCGGAACACTGTCGTCGTCGGCCTCCCGGTCAGTGTCTGGCGGAGCCATGACCGGGGGCGTGTGTTCCCCCCGCCGTGGGAACAGGTCCTCGACGACCCGGGTGAAAAGGCTGGGCTGGAGAGTCTCAGTGAGGGGAGGGTCCCGCGCGCGGCGCTTATTCAGCACCGCGCGATAGGGGCGTCCCCAGGGGTCACGGTCGAGACCGTCCAGCATCTCCTGCTGACTGACGTCCTTGGCGGAGCGGATGGCCAGCTTGAAGGCTGACCGCGCATTGCGGCAGCCCTCGTACAGCAAGGCCTCCCGCTCCGCGTCGCGTTGGCGCCGCCGGCTGCGGGTGTAGGCCCTCCGGGCGCGAATACACGCGGCCCGGAGATCCGCCAGCTCCCGGGACCACCAGTGGACCGCCCTTCTCGGGGGCAGACGCCGTACCCGGGGCATGGCCGCATCGCAGATCTGCGTCAACGCACTGCGGATGCGGCCAGCCTTGGCGTCCACCCCGTCCGACTGGTTGGCAGAGGACAGCCACGAGTAAACGATGGCTGTCTCCGCCAGCTGGTCCCGGTCTAAGCGACCCACAGCCCATCGCAGGAACGCAGGACGTCCATCCGCCCCGTGACCCCTGCTGGGCGTCGGGATTGCCGGGGAGACCTCCATCCGGATATACCGGTGGTCTGACAAGGTCTCCACCTCCTCCACGACGCGCCAGCTCCCCACGCGTGCGGCGACCTCGGGGCTAGCGAACGAAAGGTCCACTATCGACCCACCCCGTTGTCGCACGCACGTATGCACCGAGCCCCTATTCAGCAAACAGAGGCCCAGTGCCGCCGCCCACTCCTCGATCGCCCGTCCTCGGTCGTTCGTCCGGGGGGACCTCCACGCCATGGACTTGGCGTTGAAGTCCCCCAAGACAAAGACCTGGCGCGATGCCAGTCACCGTAAGAGGCCTCGCCTCCATGATGGTGAGGGAGGCCTCGAAATCGGTCACACTCCAGTTAGGGGAGAGATAGACTCCGAAGAGCGTAATCTCCCCCCAGTCCGCCGCGACGTATCCGACGCCCCTGTCTCTAAGGGTCAGAGACGACGAAGGCCACGACGTGGAGGCGACGATTGCCACGGTGCCATCGGTGCTACCCAACCGGTTAGGCCGGTCAGGCACCACGTACGGCTCCGCGGCTACGGCTACTCCTATCAACCACTCCGCCATGGCTTGCAGGAACACGTCCTGCGCACCGGCGGCGTGGTTGAGGTTGGCCTGGAGGAGACGAATGGATACGGGGTCCATTAATGGTATCCATCGTCACCTCCTCCGTGCTGACGGGCGATCGGGCCGCGGTCGGAGCGGGGACTGGCCCGGTCGATGGGCAGCCCCGCCCCTTTGGGGCTGAAGCCGGGGGTTTGCAGTCCCCAGAGCCCATGCGATGCTTGGCAGGCCTATTGCCTGCCGCACACGCGGGGCAGTGGGGCACCGCAGAGCACGATGCCGCCTGGTGTCCGATCTGACCGCAACGGAAACATAGCCCGTTGCAGTCAAAGCAGTTTTTGCATGTCGGTCGGGTATGCCCTACCGCCATGCATTTATAACACCTCGCGGGCCGGGGCTCTAGTACGGTTACCCGCGCCGAGCTCCAGCCCACAAGGAGCCTGCCTGAGTCGGTCAAGCAATTGGCACAGCAGGGGTCACGGGGCGGATGGACGTCCTGCGTTCCTGCGATGGGCTGTGGGTCGCTTAGACCGGGACTCCACCGAACACTGCACCCAGGCAGCACCGACGCCGCCCGGACCAGGGCGGATGGTGCCAATCCGGACGGTGTCCGAGGCACATCCGCTACGCGCCATAATGGCCTCCCGTACGTCCTCCACCGTCACGGAATCGTCCAAGCCCGTCAGGCGCATCTCTGCGCACTTGACAGGCCTGGCGATTCGGACGCCATCCTCTGGCCCGAACAGCCCCCGCAGCTTCGAAGCCACACTATCGGCCGTCTTCGCGCCCTCGGCCCCAGGGAACTCGAGAATTCGAGCCCCTGTCCGGGCCTTGCGGGTCCTGGCCTCGACGCCTCCGATGTCGGAGACGTCCAGCTCCCGCCAGGCGCGTTTTAGGACGGCCTCATAGTTGAGGCCCCTCTCAGCCGCCTCAGGCAGCACGGTGATGACCACCGCGGCCGTCTTCGGCGACTTGAGGCCTCTGCGCGACCTTTTCCCCTTTCTGCCGGCTCCCGCCTGGGGAGCGGCGGCCACGGCGGCACTCTTGGCCGCCGCTCTCCGCTTCTGGCTGCGTGCCTTCCTGCTCCGCTCAGCCACCAGCCAGCCCTGTTCGAGCCTGGCAGCAGCGCTGAGCGCAGCAGGAGCGGTCGCGGGTGCTCTGGCCGGCGCCTGCGGTGCAGCCGCTGGCACCGGCTGCGGCCCGGCCTTGGTGGGAGCCGGCACCTTGCCGGCCTTCTTGGCCCCCTTGGGCCCAGCCGCGGCCGAAGCGTAGCTCACCACGCGGCCACCCTGACAGGGCAGCGGGGTGGGAGCTGACGCTTGCGGCCGCCTCGCCTTGTCCGCGGCGAGCGGCGGTCGGAGGGGCGGCTCAGGTTGTGAGCCTTGCCGCTACGGTGGCGATACGCGCATCCATCATCACCCCTACTCGGGCTAGGATGACGCGTACCGCCGACTCCGACACGCCGTGCACCTCGTCGGGCGGCGGCTCCTCCCCCTTCCGAGGTCTCCTGCGGCCACGAGCCGACGGAGCGACCACGACGAGGGGAGGAAACGCTGAGGCCGCGACGGGCGCAGCCGGCGCAGCAGCCGCGACGGGCGCAGCTGGCGCCACGGACGCAGACGACGGGCCCGCCCTCCCCGGCACAGCCCGTTTCGGTGGCGAGGACGGCACCGGCGGCGTGGCCGGCGCTAGGCGCGCGAACTGGGTCCGCAGGTCGGCCATCTTCTTGGCCAACCTGCGGTTCTCCCGTCGCACCGCCGATAGCTCCGTCTCCAGCTTGCGGTTCCCGCAAGCCGGAGACCTCCTCGCTAAGGTGGGCGTTCGTGGCCTGTAGGGCCACCACCTCGCCACTGTGGCCTGCCGGACCCGGTGTCCCCGGCCTCGCCGCCACCACTGATCCTCGGCCTCTGCGCCCCCGGCGCATGGTCGGGACCTTGGGGGGAGGCCTGATGGTATCGCTTCCCTCCGAGTCCGCCCGGGAGCTACCACCCTTATGTAGGGGGCGCTTCCTGTCCCTTGTCGGGGGGCGGGCCTCCTCCCCCTCCCTCCTTACATCTAGGGCCGCCATCAGAGCCTTCGCCGCATGATGCGGCTCGGACTCCTCGGCGGCCTCCTCTGCGGCCTCCTCCTCCTTCTCCTCCCCCTTGTCGCCGGACTCCTTATCATCTCCGGACGACCTGCCTACTACTAAACCGGACGGCCCTGCAGCACCTACGCCACCCTCGTCCCTATCCACAACGTCGGCGCTCCGCCGACCCTCCTCGGCAGACGGCTCTGCGCTACTGCCCTCGTCCGCCGATATCTCCGAAGCCGACATGGTGTCTTCGCTCGGCCCTGCGGCACTTCCGCCTTCGTCCGTCGACAGCTCGTACGCTGTGTCGCTTCCCGACAGCCCCGTCAAGCTGCCTCTTCTGCACATCTGCATCTTGGACGGCCCTGCAGCACCGCCGCCCTCGTCCTGCGACGGCTCTGCGGCGGTGCCGCCCTCGTCGTTCGACAACCCCGTCGAGTTGTCGCCTCCTCTTCGGTGTTTTTGGGACGGCTCTGCGGCTTTCCCGCCCTCGTCCCGCGACGGTCCTGCGGCTGACCCGCCCTCGTCGCTCGCGGCCGCCGCGGCAGCTGATAGCGCCAGCCGCACCGCCTCCTTCTTCGCAGCCTCTTTTCGCGCACGCACCCGATTTGAGTGTATGGTGGTGGCGATCAGCTTCCTTTTCCTCCTCCTCTTCACCCCCCCCCCCCCCCTTTGGAGCCTCCCGATGTTGAGCCGGGCCCTCGGCTACTGAAGCAGTGGTTGTCTCCCTCCCATACGACTGGAGACTGACCGTGTCGGTGTTTGTGCGCATCCCGCGCTCAGACACCGGCACAGTGAGGGATTTCCCGGCGTGGCCAGGACCCTCTGGAGTAGTTACGCCGCACTTGACCTCTGCCATCTTGTTGGACATTTTTAAGTCTTGCCTTGACTACCACTCTAACGGCTGGACGCTCGCGCGCTTTTTAACCCACCAACCATTCATCCCCTCGCCGAGTGGCCAAACTTAGGATTAGGGGTAATTTTTTATAGGGGTTTTCTTTCCCGCGGTCCGAAGACCCCCGGTCCTGACCCACTTACTCAGGATTACAGTTTGGGCCTTCCAGGTCTGGCCGCTCGCGAGCGACCGACCCGTCACGCCCCCGGGCCGTGACGCAACCGTCTCTGGCGACGGAGTGCCATGAGGCACATCCGCCCCATTGGCCCCGGGTCAGATCCGCCGTGCGCTCTGCCACCAGAGACGCACGCGGAGACCCCCACCTGCCGGAATCTTGGCCGTCCAAATGGATGCGTGACGTCCAAATGGAAGTTTCCAGGGAGCACCACGAGGGGGTGCTCCGGCCGCGCCCCCCACATAAATGACGCTTACGCACGTACAAGGTCATACTGGACTGAAAATAAAAAAGAGATGCGACAGTCGATATACGTAAATCGATAACCGATCTTTATTAAATTATTGAATTTTGACCCACATTTTTGATAATATACCTATTACCCATACAAAAAGAAAATGATTCTGTATGAAAAACTTATGTTATTTTTGATCAATTTATTAAAAATATATTTATATAAATTAATATATTAGAACAATTTTTGAATTGAAATCTAAACAAATGTAATATGCTACCACCGGATTGGAATTCGGTCACACTGGCTATCCGGCAAAAAAGCTCAGAAGGCATGATACTATTACTAAATTACTATTAATTTTTGAATAATTTTTTTTTTTTTTTCAATCAGCATCTCGGCTTATATACGTCCCACTGCTGAGCTCGAGTCTCCTCCACAATGGAAGGCAAATTGACTTTACTATACCATGTTGGTCAGACAGGTTGGTATAGGGTTTTGTTTCGACTTTTCCCTCTTTTGTATAGATGTTATATGCGTATTATATGCACGTCTTTTACGACATCCACAAGCAAGATAGGGAGTTGTGAATTGTATTCTTATTCCGTCACCACACAGAATTTTTCAAATACATACGCGATAAAAGCGGTAAAAATAGTTTCATTTAAAATGTGTAATACTTTCCTATTTTAACATTCTCAGATGATAAAAATTGAGAACTGCTGAAACAGGTGTTTATTTATTTATATAGAAGTTTTTCCCTCTTCTCAACATTGCCATTACCTTTCAAACGTTATGAGTTTGAATTAAAAAAAAAATAATATTTAGAGAGTCTCTGCGTCATAAATAGAAACTACTATCAACATTTCATGTATATTGCTTTAGTAATTTCGACGCGACGATGAAGAGTCTGTCAACTAACTATATGTATAGATTATTAATTTATTACGATGTTTTCAGATGAGATTTATACTCTAAGAAATAAGGATGGACAAAGAGTAGACTGTGACTGTTTTCCTTTGTGTGACGACGTGTATTATATTGTGCAGAGAAGTGTGAGTGCGTAACTTAATTAAGTTTTATAAGAAAAAATATGTGTGGTGACGGAGTAAGAATACAATTTAGCATTCACTTTCATGTCCGTGGGTATCGTGAAAGACGACTAAGGGATATAATAGGCTGCGGGTGACCGGACTGGGGATTTAATCAGTCACCCGCGGAGAGGCTGACCTCGCGACGGCGACCGGGGACGTCGATGGAAGAGGGTACTTTCTCGAGGTATTCCGTCGGGCCGACTAGTGAAGTCAAGGAGCTCTGCACCGTTGATCGGCCCAACGACGAAGGTGACGTGCTACCGGGCGTGCGCCGCCTCTCTGTCGCCTCGTACGAAGCCGGGCGGTAGGTGTGCTGACCGTAGCCCACCCCAAAATAAAAAAAAAAAGAAATGTAATATTCATATAACATTTATGCAAGAGAAGGAAAACTCGAAATAAAACTCTATGCCAATACGTGTGACCAGCGTGGTAGTACCTATATATCGGTAAATTTTTCTCCCATAATGGAGGAGATGCGAGCCCAACAGTAGGACGCTGTGGGGCGTCGCAGGTGCGACTACCTGTCTCAGCTCTGAACTACTTTGTCGTTTTCTTCTGCGAGACTACTGCCTTGCAGAAATTGGCGACCGCGTCCCAGTTTCTGACAGTCGAGCATCGTCCTAGCAACAGTAGCGTCAGGTTAGCACTGAAGATTGCAACGAGTTCACGGCGCTGTTTTACTCAGACCGTATATGCCTCGAGTATGTGCTAAGTCGTGTCCTCGTCGTAATCTCAGTGGCAACAGGATGACATTCGCTTCCGCATACCACGTGAACACCTGCACCGGTCGGACGGAAAGGACGCCGTGCTGCCGACTCAACCACTACATAGGTATTGGCTGGAAGTCCTTGACAGTTCGAACACCATACCGAGGTCTCTTCAACAAAAAAAAAATATCTATCATCACATATGAAATAGAAATTCGACCTAAAAATAGATAATCATTTCTGTTTTTAAATTTTTCAGGATTTGCAAGAATGGTTTCTAGGTACCGACCTGCAGTGGGGTTTGGTTACATATCCCAGAATGAGATACAGACGTGATATTATTTTTGGTTTTACTGATGTTTTAGGTGAATACACAGATATGTTGTATGTTTGTTTTGTCCTGCCGATGGGCTCGAGGCTCGACCAACAGTGGGGCGTCCCACTGTATGCATGAGTTTGAAATTATGAATTATTTTTTACGACATCCACGGGCAGGAGTGAGGGTGATGAATTATATTCTTACTCCATCACTACACGGAATTGTCATCATAATCATAGCTCATATCGGTTACACTCCAGGGTTCAAACTATATCCATAGGGAAATTGGAGGGGAATTTACTATTATACTCTGTTGTTGGTTGATATAGGGTTTAGTTTCGAGTTATCTTTCTTTTGTGCAGGTATAACCTGCATATAATTATCCTTAGTCGTCTTTTACGAGCTTCCTCTATAACAATAGAAACATCGACCTACTTTACGCTATCCAGACGGATTGGTATAGAGTTTGATTTCGAGTTTTCCTTATCTTACATTGTTGTTATTTGTATATGACATCTGTCAGCAGTCTTTTACGACACCCACGGGAAGTAAAAGGGGGTGGAGAATGGTGTTCTTACTCCATCATCACATAGAATAAATGTTATTTGTGTACGTTAATTTTGCGTATTAAATAAAGAGAGGGATCTCTTTCAATGATTTTATCTGCTTATATCTCTTAATCGATGTTGACTTTATTAACGGGCAGTAATAATGATCATCATATTCCTCACTTCACCTATTTATATTTTGTCAATAGTTGCTGTGGGAGGTATGGCGGGTCTGTTTCTTGGCTGCAGCGTGCTCAGCTTTGTGGAAATTCTATACTTTATAGCTCTAAGATTATTGTGTTATAAATTTAAACGAAACGAGTACTAAGTTAAGAACATATTTATTTTCATACGACGCGAAATGAAACGAAACATAAAAATATAACTAAAGGAAACGAAACATAAAAATTTAACGAAAGGAAACGAAACGGGATGAAATGACATTTATTGCATGAAATATTCAAAGTTTTTAAATTGACAGTGATATCGTTTAGTTTCAAATGTTGTCTATTGTTATTATACCAATAAAGTAGTTCTGAGTCCTAATGGTCTTTGTTATTGTTAACTAATTAGGTATATTAAATTATGATAAAAATGACAACGCGTTGATTATATTGACGGATCTTCTCAGCCTGTGGTCGCGTTTCGATCCGGTGGTATATTATTAGATTGTTTCAAGCGATGTGAATATTTGACAATATGTAAGTGCTCTTAAGGTGATTATCTATATATATATTGGAGAGGCGGGTTTTGCGAGCGATATATTGACTCATCACCATATCTCTGGAACCATAAGGCGTACAGACTTGAAATTTGGCAGAAATATTCCTTTCGTTGGGTGGAGGTCAGCTAAGAACGGATTTTACGAAATTCCACCTGCAAGGGGTGTTGCGGGGGCGTTAACAATAATACACATATAAAGGAACAGGGTGAGCCGAAGCTACTGAAACTAGAAAAATGAAATTTAGACAGTAGTGATATCTGATGTTTACGCGAGCACTACACATTGTAAATAAAACTACTTTTACGGATTATATCGCGTTTGTATTTGATTTATGATTGCCCGACGTTTCGAACACTTTACAGCATTCATGGTCACGGGCGGACTAAGGTGTCTCACGTCCAACAAGTAATCGTTATTACAGACATTTACAATTATCTACCCGATACAGAAAATAGTTATAAATTTATTAAATTGTTACCCACATTTTAGTACAAATTTATTGCCAGTGTATGAAGAAAATGAATCTATATGAAAAAATTATATTGTTTATGGTTAGTAATTATTAATTATTAAATTTGTAGCAATTATTATTACAATTTGTTGATTTAAAACTAACAAAACTAATATACTACCACCGGATCGGAACGCGGCCACACTGAGAAAGATCCGGCAAGAAAACTCAGGGGACATGATGCTAAATTAATATTGATTTTTAATTTTAGATGCGGCTTACTAAAAGATTTTTGATTTATAAAATTATCTTTAACCATTATTATTGTGGGTCAAATCTATACAATAAGTGCTCACAGTATCATGCAGTCTTGTGGTGGTCTCTTTGGATTTATTTTTAATTATGTTTATAACAGGATCCCAGCTTGATGGTAATACCCAGCCATCCTCTCTATTGAAATTTTTGTGTTTTTTGATTTCAACAGCCTCGCGTACCATTCTAGGCAGGTATGGGTGTTCCTTTGCGAGGACTTGAGGTTTATCAAACCTAATGTTATGGCGGGAGCGGTCCTGACTATGTTCACAGACTGCAGACTTAGTGTGACGGCGGTGCTTCACATCAGCTATGTGTTCTTTGACCCGAGTTCTTATGGATCTCTTTGTTTGCCCAATATAAGAGAGACCACAGTCACAGTCAAGTTTATAAACTCCTGCATCTTGTAGAGGGATCTGGCACTTGACAGGTGGTAAGAACTGACTTATCCTTTTAAGTGGCTTAAAATAAGTTTTTATGGAAGCCCGTTTCAGGATATAGCCAATCTTGTCAGTGACTCCTTTCACATAAGGTAGTACTGCAGGGAGGCGCTCAACTGTGGGCGGTTTCACACGGTCTCTGCGACGGGGGCGTGGAACTTGCAGCTTGTTTGCACGTAGAACCTGCTTGACATGCTGCAGCTCCCCAGCCAGGTGCTCCTCGTCACAGATTCCTCGTGCTCTCTGCAACAAAGATTTAGACACGGTAGCTAACTGTGAAGGGGGATGATGAGAATCTCCGTTCAGATATCTGTCAGTATGTGTTGCCTTACGATACACTGTATGACTCAAGGTGTTATTGGGTTTACGGATAACCAAAATATCTAAGAAAGCTAATGAGTTATTTGACTCCAGTTCCATAGTAAATTGAATTTTTGGATTGATGGAGTTAAGATGGTTTAGGAATATGGTTATTTTGTCTGTTGGTAGTATTGTGAAAGTGTCATCTACGTACCGCTTATAGAACCTTGGTGTGACAGGTGAGCTTGATAAGGCCAGCTCCTCGAAGTCCTCCATGAAAATGTCAGCGACAACAGGGGAGACAGGCGAGCCCATAGCCACTCCATCTACTTGCTTGTAGAATTCATCATTCCACAATAAATATCCAGTTGTTAGGCACTGACGTAATAGTTCAGCATATTCCGGTGGCATATTATTGTCTGATAGCTTCTTAGTTACAGTTTTAATGCATTCCTCTACAGGTAAACAGGTGAAAAGTGATGTGACATCAAAACTGACCATAGTTTCATTGTCAGCGAGATGTAGATCTTTGATTTCACTGACAAAATGGTATGAGTCTTTTACAAATGCACTAGTGTGTCCCCGGAGTTGTGAGAGGACTTTTGCGACCATCTGGGCTAACTTGTAAGTCGGCGTGTCTATCTGACTTACTATTGGACGTAGTGGGGCACTTGCTTTGTGTATTTTTGGCAAACCATACAGTTTTGGTGGCTTACAACACGGTGGTATGAGCTTTTTCACGTCTAGATGTAATGCATCGGAGTGTTTTATTATTAACTTTTTTGTGTTTTTCAACACAACATTAGTGGGGTCTGTCTTAACCTTTTTGTAAGTCGTTTCATCCGATAAAAGTTGATTAATTTTGGCATTATAATCTGACGTATTCATTACCACGGTCGCGTTTCCTTTGTCTGCGCGCAGGATGACGATATCTGATTTGTTACGCAAGTTCTTTAATACAAAATGTTGTTGTTTTGAAAGATTACGTTTTGGTGGCTTACAGCGACGTAATAAGGACGAGATGTCTTGTCGGATAGCCTCAATATCTTCCTTTTGAACGGTATTTTTAATCAGTACGTCTTCTACAGCACAAATTATTTCCTCGTAAGGTATTCGCGTTGGTGTTATAGCAAAATTTAATCCTTTCGACAATACCTGAAGTTCATCTTAGACCAATCTGAATACATGAACAAACCAGATACATGAACTTTTGACATAAGTTTTTTTTCGTGGCGTAGAAACCCACAAAGAAAGATTTTTTTTAAATTCAACCCCTAGGGGGTAAACCGCAGTAACAAAGTTTGTATAAGGGGAAAAAATCTACATCGATTTTCTTCAAATTCTCCAAAAATACTCTTTAGCAAAAATAAATAAACAAGTATTTCAGCATTTTTTAATTTTCACCCTCTTAAGGGTGTAAATATGTATTAATAAAAAATGTTGGTTCTTTGATTTATCAACACCGAGCTCAAACTACTAAAGCTGGCAACATGCAATTTGAAACACAATTTTATTTTGTGACATAGGAAAGTAGGCAATCACTAGGAAAGTATTTTCTGGAATTCAATCCCTAAGGGGTGAACCGCAGTAGCAAAGTTTGTATGAGGAGAAAAAAATTCTTCATCGATTTTCTTTAATTTTATAAATACTCTCTTCATTCATCATTTCAACCCTTATAAATACTATATATGAGAGGCAAAATTAACCTTCTATCCCACGCTGGTCAAACGTGTTGGCACAGGTTTTAGTTTCGAGTTTTTCTTCTCTTATATAGATGTTCTATGCATATTATACTCCCTTAGTCGTCTCCTACGACAGCCACGGGTAAGAGAGGTGGTGGTGCATTGTATTCCTATTCCGTCACCACACGTAAAATGATCTTTAGTAAAAATGAATAAACAGCATTCGTCAATTTTTACCTTCTAAGGGAACAACGTGGGTATGGTGACTGAAATCGAAGCGAAGCGAGGGCGGGTTGCTAGTCTATATATATATATATATAGGAAAGGTGGATTTTGCGAGCGATATATTGACTCATCACCATATCTCCGGAACCATAAGGCGTACAGACTTCAAATTTGGCATAAATATTAATTTCGTCGAGTAGAGGTCAGCTAAGAACGGATTTTACGAAATTCCACCTACAAAGGGTGTTGCGGGGGCGTTAACAATAATATACATATAAAGGAAGAGGGTGAGCCGAAACTACTGAAGCTAGCAAAATGAAATTTGGACCATAGTTTCATTTCGTGACGTAGGCACCCACTAAGAA
This sequence comes from Lymantria dispar, assembly GCA_032191425.1. Classification (NCBI taxonomy): domain Eukaryota; kingdom Metazoa; phylum Arthropoda; class Insecta; order Lepidoptera; family Erebidae; genus Lymantria; species Lymantria dispar. Next base: position 35,837,481 of record CM063448.1, read on the forward strand.
ACTTTTTTTTGAAATTCCACCCCTAAGGGGGTGAAACGCAACAGTAAAGTTTGTATGGAAAGAAAAAGAATCCTTACTTATTGTCTTCAAATTAAGCACAAATACTCTTTAATAAAAATAAATAAACACGTGTTTCAGCGTTTGTCCTTTTCCATCCTCTAAGGGTGTAAAATAGGCAGAAAGATGTCAGTTTACTGACTTATCATAGAGCCGAAAGTACTGAAGCCAGAAACATGAAATTTTGACATTAGTTTCTTTGCGTGACGTAGAAACTCACTAAGAAAGGCTTTTTTGAAATTCAACCCCTAGGGGGTAAACCACAGTAACAAAGTTTGTGTAAGGAGAAAAAAAAATCTACATCGATTTTCTTCAAATTCTCCAAAAATACTCTTTAGTAAAAATAAATAAAGAAGTGTTTCAGCATTTTTTAATTTTCACCCTCTAAGGGTGTAATCTACACTAATATTATAAAGAGGAAAAGTTTCTTACGAATAAACTCAAAAACTTCTGGACGGATTTCGATAATTCTTACACTATTAGGATATTACAGTATCCCTGAGTAACATAGGTTATATTTTATCCTAGTATACCCACGGGAAAGGGAACTACGCGAGTAAGGCGACTGAAACCGAAGCGAAGCGAGGGCGGGTTGCTAGTATAAAATAAATGATTTGTTTTGAAATAACGTAAAGTCAGAAAGTTATATAAACTTTATGCGATAATATATACTATCGTGTATAAATATGGTCCTTCAATCATAAATTAGTCGGTATTAGAGAATTTCCTTCTGAGAATATTAGAATAATGTTATATTTAGCGATCATCACAGCTCACTGCCCGTTGCCAAGCTTTATATGGCATTTTGAAGTCCTCCCCGCGCATTTTCCTGAACCGCATAAATCTAATGAAGCACATTATTTCGTTAAATGAGACGTATATGCTTTTTTTTTGACAGACTATGTCTGCCCGCCCGAACCGTCCGGGTGTTCCGTAAGTGGCCCTAAAATCTGCCATATTACTTTCTTATCGACATTTGAGCTGACTAGATTCGTTGGCTCCCTTAGCCGGCCTGGTGCAATATCCAATCGTGTACCATCTACAGTTGATATCTCGGCAACATTATTACAAGTGACGGTTCTATCTCCAATCCGAGCACTCCCATAAGTACCTACTCTGTATTCGTGGCTTAAAGTTTCATAATTTTGACTTTAGGTCTATTCAACTTTGATATCATCATCACCATCGCAGCTCACATACGTCCCACTGTTGGTCTCAGCCTCCTCCATTATGGGAGGGAAATTGACCTACTATACCACACTAGTCAGACGTGTTGGCATAGGATTTTGTTTCGAGTTTTCGTTCTCTTGCATAAATGTTGTATGCATATTATAATCCCGTAGTCTTTTACGACATTCACGGGCAAGATAAGGAGTGGTGAATCGTATTCTTATTCAGTCACCACACGGTAAGCCTTGATATAACAATTAGTAATTATCATAAAATCTGAAGTATTAAATGCAATAACATGTCAAACCCCAACTACGTTAGCTGTTACCTATATTGCATTTTAAATATTAACTTTTAATTTAGCTAAATGGTTCTATGAATTTTTGATTAGTGTAATATAAAATTGCCATTTATAATCTACTAGTCGCTGTAATAGCAATATTTATGTACACTTAACAAATAAAACATTAATAATTTGTTTTATAATGATGTCAAAACTTTCCTATCAATCACAAATCATCCAGGAAGATTTACAATGGTCTCGAATTCATAAATTTAAACCTAGAAGGAAGAAAAGAAAAGTTTTTAGAGAAAGAGCTAGTATATATATGAATATATTTCTGGAGACCGTTTCGATTCATGGCCTTAAACATTTAGCGGTTACTAGACGACATCATTTAGAGAGGTATGTTGGAAACATTATTATGTCTGTTTTAAATGAGTTGAGGATTATTTACAGAAATAGGTGAAAATGAGAACTTATATTAACTGCAACTGGCTCAAAAGTCGCTGTTCTGTTCAAATCTATAAATGATAATTAATTAATTCCTCTGCATTTAATATTATTAATATTAAATGCAGAGGAAGTTCTGAAGTTCGTAAATATAATATAACGGTGAACTACGTGCATTTTCGCATTCTTCCAAAATTCCTATTGAAATCGTGATTTGGTTGTCAGCAACAAAATCAGAATAACGACTTGACTTACTGACTGACTATTTATATGACTTGTTAAACTACAATGTATTCAACTGAAGGTCTTTGTATCCATGGTCATGAATCAAACATCTTCCCTTTAGTCACAAGACGAGAAATAGCTGATGTCACGTACTTATTAAAAATAATCAATGGATCTGTTGACTGTCCTACACTTTTATCAAAAATAGGTTTTAATGTACAGTACAGTACAGTACAGTACAGTTAGAGCTTCGAGATATCACACCCCCTTGCCATCTCCCATTAGTATCTACTAATTACCGTCAGAATGCGTTTTTGTGGTGACCGAGCAATACACTTAACAACCAATACAAAAAACATAAATTCGATATATTTAATACTAATACGGATGCGATAAAACGGACACTCGGTCTCGATTTTTTCACAACACATCAATAGGCAAATGTAATGTTCTCCATTTTATTGTTTTGTGTGAAGCATAATAGTGAAGACCTGTTATTGGCTTATGTCTCTTAAATATGTTTACCTAGATTTTTATTACTTTTTAAGCTGTTGGTCTCCCGATAATTAAATAAATAAATATTAACAACAAAAAAAGTGTAAATAGTCACGAATGAGTTGAGGACGTTCGGTGTGACCACCGAATGTCCGCTGAATAGCTCAGTTAACATAAGCAAGGAAGCAGTATAATATTTGGATATTACAAGTGCATATTAAGGTTATGTTACTAAGTGAGTATTTATGAAGATGTAATTGTGGAGACAAAATGCACCCAAAATACGGAAATCCGCAGAAAAACGGGTGTATAGCATAGCACGAAGAATTAACACGCTGAAGTGGCGATGGGCAGGTCACATCACTCGACGAACCGACAACCGCTGGGGAAGAAAGGTTCTCGAGTGGCGACCACGTATTGGACGACGCAGTGTAGGACGCCCCGCCCCCCACTAGGTGGACCGACGACCTGGTGAAAGTTGCTGGGCGTCGTTGGATGCAAGCGGCACAGGACCGCACTTTGTGACGTAACATGAGGGAGGCCTACGTCCAGCAGTGGACGGCGATAGGCTGAAATGATGATGATGATGATGATGAATTGTGGAAACATATGTGTAACGAATTGTATATAATACACGGGACTGACGTACTGCTTATAAAATTTTCTTTATAATCGATCGCAGCGCCACCTTATGAGTCCTGTTATTAAGGTCCCACCGTTTAAGACTCCTCCTAGTCAGTCACATATACACGGACAGAAAAATTAAATTATTATATATGTTTGAATTTAATAAAATTTAATAACTAATTCTGTTGCGGGTAGATATAAATTTCTGTAATAACAATGTCTTGTTGGACTTGAGACACCTTAGTCCTGCCATGATAAAAAGTTGTAATAGTTTTATTTAACACTTAGTACGAAATTATTAGGTAATAGATACCTAGATAGAGAAGTAAGTATAATGAATGGTTGTTTGATCTGTTAGCAAACTGTGGCAGTTCTGAGGGCACAGCAGTGATGGCCAAGTCAATTTATTTAAAACCGACTTGGTGTTACATGGATCTCACAACTTTTTGTACTAGAAGAATTGAGAAAAGACTTGGATTTTTCTACAAGTTATGATTTTGATGGCATTTGTTTTTCCTATGGACAACAGGACAGACAGCCTGAAAGCGGGACTGTCCCATCAAGAACATGACGTATGGTCTCATTAGTAATAACATTAAGATATGGCTATAGCAACACGTGAACTTCAGCCGAAATCCAAAATAATCTCGTTAATTAAACATCCTAGTTCGTATTAATTACAGTTGCTTTGTTATTTTATTAGGTGTACAAATAAGCTTCCGCCGTTTTTGGCCAAAACCAAAATATTTAATTTGAAAGAACAGTAATTTAAATGGAATCGCAGAATTGTCCATCACTAGAAACTACTTTTGCCCATCTTTCAAGCAGCATTCGAATTCGGTGTCTGAAGAACTTCTTATTTTTTGAGCCTATCCACACATCAACCTAATTTTTAGTTTTTTCACGGGATGTGAACCTCTGCTCCGACAGTGCATTTGCCATTGACCAAAACGGGTGATAATAGGACGGTGTAATATCTGGTAAATACGACGAGTGGGGTAGGACCTCCAAGTGTTTTCAAATAGTTTTTCACTGCAACCGCTATATGCGGACGAACGTTATCGTATAGAAGAATAATTTTGTCATATCTGGAGTAGTATTGCGGACGTTTTTCCTTTAGAGCTCAGCTTAATCTCATCAATTGTGTTCGGTAAAGAGTTCCTGTAATTGTTTTGCTTGGATTAAGCAACTCTTAATACACCACACCCAGCTGATCCCATCAAATATACAGCATGATTTTTTATCCACGAGTACTCGGTTTTGCTGTGGATATTGATGCGTGGCCAGGTAGTCCCAATGATTTCTTCTTTTTGGATTATGATGTTGTATCCACTTTTCATCACCAGTGACGATTCGATGTAAAAGACTTTTTTTTGTGACTAGCTAATAGAATTTCCCTCGTGCCTAATCGGCGTTCAACATCTCTCGGCTTTGATTCGTATGGAACCCAATTATCTTGCTTACGCATAATTCCTCACGATTTTAAACGATGTGAGACTGCTTACCGTGTGACTTTTAAATTAAGTATAAGTTACTTTTGTGTTCGAGACGTATCTTCGTCCAACAATTTTTTCAATTCTGCATCCTCGTAAATTTTTGGCCTTCCACTGCGATCTTTATCTTTTACGTCAAAATCACCATTTTTTAACTGTTGAAACCGCTCACGACGTGTTCTCTCACTCAAGGTATCCTCATCACATGCTTTTACGAGCAATCGATGTGCCTCCTCTGCAGATTTTTTAAATTAAAGAAGTAAATGAATACCGCTATGACACTTGATTTACTCAAATTTAAACATTTTTAGACGAAGAAAAATATGTGATGTTAATGCGAACTTAATAATATGATAAGGTTATGTTGTTCTGAAATAAACGAACTGATTTTCAAGCAAGTTACAATCTAAAAACTCTAACGTGAACCTCGTGCCACGCCATGTTTCTCTAAACGGCGGCAACTTATTTGTAGACCTGTATATTAACTATTTTTTAAAGATTTACTTTTAGATATATCCTTAAATCTGAAATTTAGCCTACTCCTCAATTCTGTATTAATGAATCATCTAAAAACCCTAAAATATTAACTTATTTCAAATAATGTAAACTGTTTCAGTTTTCGATTCAGATTTTAACTTTTAAATCATTGTGATTTTACAATTTTTAAGTTTTAGGGTTCTATAATTTTTAAGCACTATAGTATAATTAAAGCTATGCTCAGGCTTTCTCTGCGTGATAGAATCCGAAATACGGAAATCCGCAGAAGAACGGGTCTAAACGATATAGCACGAAGAATTAGCACGCTGAAGTGGCAGTGGGCAGGCCGCATCGCTCGACGGTCCGACAACCGCTGGGAAAGACAGATTCTCGAGTGGCGACCACGTATCGGACGACGCAGTATAGGATGCCTCCTCCACTAGGTGGACCGACGACCTGGTGAAAGTTGCTGGTCGTCATTGGATGCAGGCGGCACAGAACCGCACTTTGTGGTGCAACATGAGGGAGGCCTACGTCCAGCAGTAGACGATGATAGGCTGAAATGATGATGATGATAGTCTAATTTTATTATAATATATTATTGCTTATCAACATAAACACGCCTTCTACAGATTTTTTTGGTTGATAATCATCATCCTTTCCATGTGTGGCTCCTTATACCTCTCGAGCTTGACGTGGACCAGGTACCAATCATCACCAACTGTAATATCTATGGATAGAGATATGTTTGCGTGGAACACCACCTTTCCCAGCGTTACTATATGTCCCGATAATATTAATAGTATTGATGAGAAGAAACTGGACGCTTACTCCAGGTTAGTTAGCATTTAATAAACTCAGTGAAACTAATGTTAAAGAAATAGGAAGAGTACTTACATACTATACTTCATTAAGAGAAAAAAACTCGAAATAAAACTCTGTACCAACAGGCTTGACCAGCGTGGTACAGTTGGTCAATTTTCCTGCCATTGTGGAGGAGGCTCGAGTTCGAATAGTGGGACGTGTACGAGCTCGGATGATGAGGATGATGATGACACTTTATTATTAGGTTAACTAGCTTTTTTAAGATAACACCCTGCTTATGTTTTGCGGAGGACTTGCAGACAGATAATTAAAGAGAAAAAACTAAACTTAGAACAATAATTTTATTAAACATTAGTTTATTCTTATGTTCTGCGTGGGAATCAAACCCATGATACTTGACACGGTAGGACGGTCTTAACCCCTATGTCATCTGTGCATATACTGCTGCTAAAAAATATATTAATAAAATCTACATTTATGCTGCTTTGCATGCATAAATGTAGATTTTATTAATATATTTTTTTCTATTCTAAGGAAACACTTCATTTTGATATTCTTTCTTTTTACCTCTGATAGATAAAATATATACAATATTTTATGGCGTTTATATTAGTAGTTGCATTCAAACTTATAATATTAGTTAGAATTATTTACCATTTACTCTGTATGGCGACAAGATAATACTACAGTCTCACTTGCCCGTGAGAGTAGTTAAAAACGATAAGGAGTGATATTAGAAAAGGGCAGTAGCTTTCTCCTGGCAAACTTATATTACCAATGAGTCTGTCATGAGTAGAGAATACGATATTATCATTTGTAGAGAAGATTTACGTCCAATAATGAAGAACAAATAGTTGAATGATAGGATTACTGCATTATCCAACTTTAAAAGCATAAAAATTAATATAATTGCAGGAATTTTACAACTGAAAATAAATTAAAATTTAAACAATTCATCATTAGTATATCAAATGCTACTTACAAGAATTTCGAGAGCACATTTCAATTTCCGGATATATATCCCGACGAGTACTTAGGACTGATATTGAATTTTTCTATACCATTTAAACCAATGCTCACAATAGATCAAGTATCAAATGAAAGTTTTACAGTTGTACCTACTATTACTGAGATGGGATTGTGTTATGCGGTCAACTCAAGGATTGCGGTATACAATTCACCTGAGTAAGTTAACTTATTCTTATACTCATACTGCCGTTATTCTAATTCCTCCTCCTCGTCCTCACAGCTTATATACGTTCTACTACTGGGCTCAAGTTTCCTCTATAATGGGAGGAATATTGACCTATTACACCACGCTGGTCAGGCGGGTTTGCATAAGGTTTTGTTTCGAGTTTTCTTTCTCTTGCATAGATGTTATATGCATATTATTTATTTTATTTTTATTGCCAACGGTGGCAAACGAGCAAGCAGCACACCTAATGGTAAGTGAAACTGCTGCACATGGACCTTTGCAATACCAGGGGCACAGCTAGGCCGCTGCCTACCGTGAAGGAAATACTCTTCTTAAATCTCGTTTAAAGAAGGACATGTCATAGCGCTCGGGAAACACAGCAGCAGGTAGTTCATTCCAGAGCTTGCACGTACGTGGGAGAAATGATCGCTGGAAACGTACAGTTGAAGACCAAGTTACGTTTCCAGGTGAAAAGGATGAACCCTGCCACGATGTCGAGTGGTACGTTGGTAGAATGGTGACGGTGGTACCAAGTCAAACAGTTCCTCGGAGCACTCCCCGTGAAAGAGTCGGTAGAGTACACAGAGTGACCCAAAGTCTCTCCGCTGCTCCAGCGACTCCAATCTGTCCGTAAGATTGGGATCCCCGACGATTCGAACAGCCCGTCTTTGCAGGGAGTCAAGTGGGTCTAGCTGATATTTGGGCGCACCTGCCCAGAGATGTGAGCAGTACTCCACATGAGGACGAACTTGTGCTTTGTATAGCACAAGACGCTGTCTCGGTGTGAAGTACCGCCTGGCTCTATTCAGGACGCCCAGCTTTTTGCTTGCCAATTTGGCTTTGTCCTCCAAATGACTCCCAAACTGGACTTTGCTCGATATTTTGACGCCGAGAATCCCAATACTCTCAGAAATTGGGAGAGTTACTCCTTGGAACTGTGGCGTCATGACAAACAGGTCCTTCTTTGCAGTGAACGCGCAAACTTGTGTCTTTGTGGGGTTGAACTGGACTAGGTTCCGTTCACCTCATTCCGAGGCCCGCCCCAGAGAGCGCTCGACTTCAGACACAAGTTGAACCCTTCTTTCCTGAGTACTCCGAGGGATACTCCGATTATAATCCCTTAGTCGTCTTTTACAACAACCACGGGCAGGAAAGAATCTGGTGAATTATATTCTTACTCCGTCCCCACACGAACATTCTAATTATTTTGGGGTGAATGACATATGAACTTTTCTGCCGTCGTACATATTGAAAATAGTCTTGGTATTTATTTTGTGACCAACCGCCTGTCTGACGGCAACCCACCTTGTGTAATTGTTGGACTGACGGCATCAAATAAAGTTGTAGCAGGCGTATGTGAAGCTATTTGTGTAGCGTTGCGTTGTTGAATTCGGTATGTCACCGATGCGGATGTGAGGAGAATACCACCCAACATGCACTGGAGTCATACCCTGAAGAGGTGGGACTGTGACAGATATTACTATTGATAGTGGTAATAGATCTGTCCTTACCGACAGCCTTAAATAAGATGGGCGGTAATGAAAGTTCTTGGCAGGTCACAGTCTGCCCACGTAGCGAAAAGTTAAAATTTTGTAGTTGTTTAATATTTCATATCAATGTTAATATTTTAGTTACAGGACGAGTTATCGATGGGATATTTTGGATAATGAGAAATATGGTTTGTATATTCATCCACTTGATGGAGAAGTATTCGCTAAATTAGCAATGGATATGAAAGGTTCATTTAACGTAAGTAAGAATTGTAAATGTTTGGAAAAACTTAACACCTTTATTATTGGCGTTCTATAGTCTGAACGAACACCGTCTATTCCGTCTGGGGTACCTAATGAAAGGGCGGCGTGAGGCCCCATAACCCACTGTATTTCCCCTCCCTCACCATTATGCCGACTTCTGGTACCAAGTCTGCGGGTTACGCTTTCGAGTACTTTCCCTCCCATTAGCTCATGGACCTTTGTTAGGCCGCTACCTATCGTAATGGAAGTGAAGTATGAATGCTATGAGGTTTGGTGATACTAAAGACATCATCAAAACCCATCACAAGCAAATACCTAATATTAAATAAATAATTAAGTGCAGTAACAAATTGCTACTACTCATGTGTCAATTTTCTGCGAGAGTATGGTACTGCCCCGGACAGACCGGCCTGGAACTGAAGACTCTCGATAGTAGGTCCTTACTACATAATAGGATCGGATTTAAAGAATTATTCAATATATCTTACTATTTCTTCTTCAGGCCCATCTTCATACTATATTCGATAAGCAATTGACTACAGAATTTTTTCATAGTGGCAGAGAAATTAAATTATACTACTGACTACTTACATTGGTTAGACGCGTAGGCATAAACTTTTATTTCGAATTTCTCTTCTCTTGTAATAATGCATCTATTTTAAATAATTCAGTTGCCTTTTGTGACACCGACTGAAAAGAAAGGAGCAGGAATTTGAATAGTTTCTGCGTCATCATAGGGTAAAATCTGGGAGAGAATAGAAGAAGGAAAATAAATACCTATGTCAAAGAATCGCTACTGATGTCATGCCTAATTAGCGTTAAGGGTTAATACTGTAGATTACGTAGTTTTATTCCATCCATACAGCTCTCCGGATTGTCTGCGTGGGGTATAACTATAGCCTAGTTAAACTCGTCATTAAAAATATAGTAAATAATAGCAGTGGATATTGATGGAAGGATATTGTTCGTGTAGTGACGAAGTAAGAATACAATTTATCACCTCTTATCTTGACCGTTGGTATCATTCTTCTCTTCTAATGTACAGGAGAGTTCAGCAATGCGACATATATAAGCTGTGATTATGATGATGACTTGTAGATTTAAGCCCAAGATCAGCTAATGTAGCTGTCCCATTCAAATAATTAATCGTATGACAGTAGCCGATGTATATATAAATATATAGTATTATTACATTATTTTTTGTAGATCTATATTCATGGTCCTCAAGAAATTCCTGATATTACTTCTAAATTCCACCACCTTCCAGATGGATATTTCATGAAGCTGTATGTAACTGCAGTTTCGGTATATACTTCAGCAGAGGCGGCAAAGTAAGGCATACATTGAAAATAGTATCACTTTTGCCAAAAATGTCTATAAGTTCTTTAAATATGAACGGTTGTATTTTTTATCGCACTGTTAAGGTTACGCTCACATAATTATTAAATCATTTCGTGGACTCGTATTGAGTATGGAGAGCTCTCAACCGAAAACATTTAAGGGATGCGGCCAAAAATTATCCTCTGGGCGGTACGAAGTCATTTTTAAGACTTTGCTGAGGTGGAAGTTTCTTTTTTTATAGGAATTTAATGCCGTATTGATTTATAATGAAACTATAGTGCGAGCTTTTTTTTTTTTTTTTGTGTGGGCTATGGTAAGCGCACGCGCGGTCCAGTCTGCCCGGGGTGATGAAAGGACGGCGCGCGGGCCCATAACCTACCCGTACCTACGTCACCTCGTTGTTGGGCCGACTACCGGAGCAGATGTGACTTGTCGTCAATGGTCGGCCCAACGGAATACCCTTTCGGGTAACCTCACCTCTCGACGTCCTGGGACGTTGGTCGCCGTCGCGCGGTCAGCCTCTCTGCGGGTAACGGACAATTCCCCGGTTCGATCACCCGCGGCCTCGGCTAGGGCGGCATTAGGCGCAGATACTCGCGCCTGCGCCGCCCGAGTCGCGAGCGGCGGAACGTGTCACCGAATAGGAGCTCTACTCGCACATGATCCGCCGCCTCCTTCCGTGAGATTACGGCCTCACAGAAGGCGGTGACCGCGTCCCAGTTCCTGACGCTGACGAGCATCTCCCTGGCGATGGTCGGCAGCGCCAGGTCGAAACTATAGTGCGAGCTAGCGAACTTTCTTAGCACCATCTATTGATGTAATAAACAAATGCTAATCTCTATTCTTCTATTATAACAATTAGGCAATTTTCCGTGTGGTGACGGAGTAAGAATACAATTCACCTTGCTCGTGGATGTCATAAAAAACGACTATGGGATTACAATGTGCAGATAACATCCTTGCAAGAGAAGGAAACTCAAAACAAAATCCTATGTCAATCCGTCTGACCAGCGTGGTATAGTAGGTCAATTTCCCTCCCATTATGGAGGAGGCTTGAGCCTAACAAAGGGATGTATATTAGCCGTGAGGATTTATTAGGCCAGGTAAATCGTATAATAACCAAATTGTGTGTGCAGGTTAAGTGTGAACCAACGTCGTTGTAGATTCCCTCACGAGAACAACTTGGAACATAATTCTATATACACGTACACAATGTGTAGGATGGAGTGTCGCATACGACTGTGTTTGAAGTATTGTGGATGTATACCACATTTTTATAGACGTATCGGTAAGATTCAAATATTTTCAAAGCATTAAAAATAGTTTTCCCCACTCCCTTGCTTTTTGTTTTTTTTATTGCCAACGGTGGCAAACGAGCAAGCAGCACACTTGATGGTAAGTAACGCTGCTGCACATGGACCTTTGCAATACCAGGGGCACAGCCAGGCCGTTGCCTACCGTGAAGGAAATACTCTTCTTTAACCTCGTTTAAAGAAGGACATGTCATAGCGCTCGGGAAACACAGCAGCAGGTAGTTCATTCCACAGCCTGCACGTACGTGGGAGCTATCTTGCCCGTGGATGTGGTAAAAGATGACTATGGGATATAAAATGCATATAACATCTGTGCAAGAGAAGGAAAACTCAAAGTGAAACTCGAATACCAATATGTCTGATCAGTATGGTATAGTAGGTCAAATTCCCTCCCATTGTGGAGGAGACCCGAGCCTAACAGTGGGACGTATGTGGGCTGTGATGATGATGATGATGATTAAAAATAATAGGGATATAATATACTGATAGGATCAACGTAAGAGAAAGAATATGCGATATAAAACCCTGTAGACGGATAGGCCATTTGATAATCGTGAGTAGGTAAATTTCACTTCTACTGGAAGGAGGGTCGAGCCCAGGGATCATAATCTTATAAGCTGTGATGTTGATGATGAAATAATAACAAATTTGACAATTTATATAGTATAATAGTCTAAGATGCGAACTTATACTGCGAGTGTTATGGATTTTTTGAAGTGAAAACTTCTTTAGCAGTTTTTTGTATGAACAACTATCATGGAACTCCCGTCATAGTTGGGTGAACAAAAAGTGTCAAACTCGCGTCATCGTCACCGCATGCATTATTGTATCATCATCATCGTCACAACTCAAATACGTCCCACAGTTGGGCTCGAGCCTTCTCAAAAATTGGAGGGGATTTGACCTACTATACCACGCTAGTCAGACGCGTCGATATAGAGTTTTATTTCGAGTTTTCCTTCTCTTAGTATTTTTCTCATTCTTGTACATATGTACATCGATATGCCTCCGTGCGCTATTTGGATCACAAGTTGACAGATAAACGTTTCTGGCGTCTTGAGCACCTGACTTAAGAGATGTGATTAAGCAAATATTTAATTAATTGATCGATCGATCAATCGATACTTTTAATTTAAAATCCAATAGCTGTAACTATGTATGTTCATAGTTTTAAGTTTTCGTTTCTGTCAGCAGTCCTCTTGACTGCTTTGCTTTTTTTAATACCACGCTCTGCTAAGGAACTGATTCTTGTACTACATAGGATTTTAGAAACGTAGAATGAAAGGGCACAAATTAGACATACATATGTACATATGTCAAGCTCTAGATACAATATGTTCGAGTGTAAACCTAGTCTTGGAAGAACCGCAACTTAAAGGTTGGAAAATTGTTATTACTGATGAATCCCGGATTGAGAGCCCTCAGCGCTCACTCAATCTGGGCTAAGCTGTGAAAGCCATCTGCGGCTAACAGCTATACAGACGCAAATAATTAAAACTGGATTGCAGTATAGCGGGCTCCAATGGTGACTGCTCTGGGTTCAATTATCGAGAAGGATTATTCTTTTAAATTATTTTTTACATTGTTGTCAATAATAAAAAAATAAAAAGATATATAAAACATTTTGTTTATTCTAGGGGATGAAAAAATATGTGGAATTGAAGGTCTTCATTGTTTATCAAAATATAAAGGTATATTTTTTTATATAATTATAATAAAATGCAAGTAGCATATATTCTACTACAATCATGCTATGCCTTAATAATACATGGTTATGCAGTAATAGTAATTTTCTTTTGTGGAAGGCGCATCTTTGGCGTATCTCTTCTCCAGTTCTCTCTATTCCTAGATTATTCCAGGTTCAGTCTCCTGTCCCATCAATTTTTTGGTCCTGTTCTAACTCCTCTATCATCAGTAAATTTTATTCTTCACAATTACCACACATTTTCATTTAATGTTTCTTATTTTTTCCTTTAATATTTCTTACCGTGTGGTGATTCAAATTACCACTCTCTGTCTTGCCCGTGGATATCGTAAAATATGACTAAGGGATATAATAAGCATATAACATCTGTGCAAGAGAAGTAAACTCGAAACAAAACCCTATTCCAACACGTCTAACCAGCGTGGAATAGTAGGCCAATTCTCCTCCCATTATGGAGGAGACCTGAACCCAACATATATAGGCTGATATGATGATGATTTCTTATTTTTGATACTTGCTTATATTTGTCTTATGCTGGTATGGAGTCATAATACCATAGACAATATTAAAAATAATATTCTGTTTCAGATATTATATACAAACTTAACTACAAAGATGGAACAAGGATTGAATGCAGATGCCTCTCACTATGTGACGATACCAATTATGTTTTACAACCAATTGTATGTCATTAATCTATATATATATATATATATATATACTAGCTGACCCAACAGACTTTGTTCTGTTCAAATAAAATAAAAGCAGCGCCACCTACTGGGTCAAATTGTGAATCTAAAATATTCTCGAATCCCCTTGAACACACAAAAAATTTCATAAAGATCGGTCCAGCCGTTTAAGAGGAGTTCAGTGACATACACACGTACACAAGAAATATAAAGATAAAATTAATGTTTGTCTGTATGTCCTTTATAAAATCGTAAACTATGCATTTGATCATGTGATGATCTTCAGCAGTATTGTACATGAGCCCACGAAGGTTTCTATGTTGGTACGACCCGACCTGGTGGAACCGGTAGATGGCGTGGTGATCGATTTCAAAGAGAATTCCTTTTAATATTTTTTTAAAATTTGAACAGATTAACCTGATATGATTGCCTTGCGGCTAGATACGATTTGTGATTGTCAATTGTGTTTTTATGATTCTTCTTCTTCTTATTTAGTGGCAATGAGCTACAGTAATATGAGCTATTGGTGCCAGTATCGAGTATTATATTAGTTATTCACGTCTTTAAGTCTTCGTCTTTCAGTCAGTCGTTAGCATGATTTGATACTAATCAAGTCATGCCTTCTCTGGGAATTTTGCCAGAATGTCAAAATGCACGCAATTCACTATTATATCATATTTACTATATTTCAGAATTTTATCCGCATTAAATTACATAAAATATCAGTAAAATTATTCAATATAACACTGTAAAACACTAAAATAATGAATAAAATATAAAGCGCTACATGACATTTTGACATTCGCGTCAAAAGTCCATGTTTTTATGATTGGAGAAGCCATAAGAATAATGTCAAAGTTTTTTATTTACTTTTTTTTTGTATGGGAAAAGAATTATATGATAAAATATAACTAAATTCTTTGTTTTAGAGTCTTCAAAAGTGGATCTTGGGTTCCAACCTACAGTGGGGCATGGTGACGTATCCTCGTGTGAGATACAGGCGTGATATTATCTTCGGTATCACTGATGTTTTAGGTATCATCATCCTCCTTTTCTATACCATTACTTTATGTTCCAATGTACTGCAACTGTCAGGAAGCCTAGTCTATTTAAAATCTTAGACCAAAAAATAGCAGTAGTTATAGTCTCTGCGAACAATAATGCCTTGGCCTTTGTCAGAGTGGGACCCTGAATCCTGAGTGACTCTGGTACCCATATGATAAAAACTGTGTAACACTTATCTTTTTTACTCTATAGTGAGAAAGAATACCAGGAGTGTAAGCAGCAGAACATTTATGGCAAGTGTGATCGCCAATCCGCTTGTCAAGCGTGTTGCTTATAATATTATTCCTGTCAGGAAAGAATATGTCTAACAGTGATTTTCGATAGCTGGAGGGACAGACAGATGGATGTAACTATTTATCATCATTATTATTATCATATCTTATATACATCGCAATATTGAGCCCCAACCTCTCCAAAATGGGGCACTGATCTACGTGGTATACACGTTAGTCAGACGAGTTGGTATAGGGTTTTATTTTGAGTTTCTGACTTCTCTTGCATAAAGTAAAGGTAGGGAAATTTTGCAAGTAACCAATTAGCAGTTTATTAAAATTTTCTTTCAGTTGCTGTTGGAGGTATGGCTGGTCTATTTTTGGGATGCTGCGTGCTTGGTTTCTTGGAGGTTATCTATTTCTTCACCTTAAGACTTATGTGTTATAGGAATGGTTATCGATAAATAAAAAAATTTGCTTGGGTTTTGCTTTCAATGAAAAGTAAAAAGCTGGATCCCTTAGCTTCGCTCGCTCAGATTGCTGCCATAATCTTATATCTTTAAACAAGCAATTCTTGTATATATGTATATATACATATATATATAATATATATATATTCAGGACCTCGGCAACGGCCACAACGATTTTGATGAAATTTGGCATACTAGAGGTTTCGGGGCCAAAAAATCGATCTAGCTAGGTTTTATTTATAAAAATGTTGTTTTGGCGGTGTTTTAAGCTAATCAATACAATGACATAAAATGTCAATAGAATATGGATTCAAATTTCGCCGTCAACGTCAAGAGTGGCGATAGCTCAGTTGGGAAGTTGTCCAGTTTTTTCTATTTTGTTTTGGCATTCAAACAGCGTCGGATCTAATTTCGATGTTATTATTATTCTTTTTTTTGTAATTTTTGATATTTTTTTCATTATTTAATTTTTATTTTTTATTGATATGTATCTAAATAAATTCAACAAAAATATACCGAGCGAAGCTCGGTCAACCAGATATTTATTTTTATTTGAGTATTTCTGGATGTGAATATGTGAGAGACCAGTAGTAGACCAGTGTTGAAGCATTTTTTTATAATTTGCTGTTCATATAAAATAAAAATAGGTATATATGTTTCTGTGAAATGGAATTTAACCAGCGTATTTTATTTGCAAATGCCAGTCCGTACTGATTTACACAATAACTTCTGATGTTTACGCGAGTACACATTGTAAATAAAATTACTACTTATTATCCACTATTAACCCGCCCTCGCTTCGCTTTGATATCAATCGTCAGTATGGTACCTACGCCCTGATATTATTACTTTTCATTGGTGAAAGAATTTCTGAAATCGGTTCGGTGGTTTAACCATGAAAGGATAACAAACCAACTTACTTTTGCATTTATAATATAGGGAAAGATTTTACGGCCTTTATCTCATTTGTATTTGTTTGGTTGTCCAGCGTTTCGAATACTTAATCCGTTTTTATCTGTTTTATCTTTCAAACATCTTAATCTGACCTTGACCATGAAAGTTGTAAACTGTTTGAAACGTCGGGCAATCAAAAATCATCAACAAATAAATCGATTTGATATTTATAATAGCTAAGATCTGTATATAAACAAAGTGAATCACCATCAAATCAAGTACCCCTGACCTATCGTTATTTACCCCACCTTTAAGATTTGCCAGATAAAAAAATACTCCCTGATTTATGGGATTTTCTCCGATAAATAGTTGTCTTAAAGGCCGGTAGGGCGTTCCGCACTCATTTTTCGGAAGGTGGATATTGCCTTTTTTGCTGATAAAGATATGACGAATGAGGTAGGTGTGAGATAGTTTATGCTCTGTCAGATTTATAACATGGGTTTTTTTTTATTTTACGATCGCTTTATCATAGGTGTGGTTTGATTTTTTTCTTTATTTTCTTGATGAAATTGAGGGAAGTTTATCGGCGTACTTGAGGGGACCGTAATGAATAGATTGTTGTGATTTTATTGCCATCATAAAAATAACTTTTTTAAAACAAAATATATCAAAACGAATTGAACTAATTTCTACTTCGTTTACGTATGTGCTTTCATCATCATTTCGGCTCATATACGTCCCACTGTTAGGCTCGAGCCTCCTCCAGAACAGAAGGGATATTGATCTACTATATATGCCAAATATATGGTCAAATATACTGGTCTAGGGTTTGTTTCGAGTTTTCCTTCTCATACACAGACGTTATATGCATATTATATCCCTCAGTCGTCTTTTATGACATCCACGATCAAGGTAGAGTGTGGTAAATTGTATTTTTACTCCATCACCACACGGATAACTATAAACTTTAAATATTATTAATTTAAACTAGTCGTAGTGAAGTAAATAAATTAACTCTACTAAATCAATGTCTTTTTAAAAGTACTGATTCATATTTTTGGTTTTTATTACTATTGAATAAGAGTAATTTGTGATTTAAAAAAATTTAATATTCTTGAAAACCAACTCCTAGGATGTGTACAAGTCGGACCAACCACGGAGGACAAGGAACTCGGTATTGGTTGTCGGCCCAACGACGAAGGCGACGTGTTACGATGGGTTATGGGGCCGCACGCTACCCGTCTGTCGCCCTGGATGGAGCCGGGCAGCGGGTGCGCTGACTATAGATCACCCCAAAAAAAAAGGACTTTTACAAGTAATCACTATTTTAAAACCTACCTACACGCTCCCTTGACCGTAGGTGTCGTAAAAAATGACTAATTAAATATGCTTATAACATCTATGTTAGAGAAATGAAACTCTACACCAACATATCTGACCAGCATGGTATAATAGGTCAATTGCCTTACTATTGGGGAGGAGGCTCGAGCCCACAAGTGGGATATCTATGAGCTGAGGCAACGATACATCAATAATAGATTAACTAACTAGACCAAATAAGAAGAAAGCATATTAGAAACATCTGTATAGAGATTTAGAAAAGAGTTTATTAAAAAAACAGTTTTATAGAGATTTAAAATAAAAAAAAAATCAAAAATATAATTAATAAACATAAATTATACCAAGACTCAGAACAACAATTTATAGGCCGCCTTTTTTTTTGGGGGTGGGTTACGGTAGGCGCACTCCTCGTAAGCACACACACCCGTAACCTATCTGTGACACGTCCCCTTCAGTGTTGGGCCGACCACCGGAGCAGAGTGACTTATCGTCAGCCCGACGGAATACCCCCTGAGGAGTAATCTCTCCTTTCCTACGTCTTTCCTCACGCGGGTAGTCTATCGGCGGGTGACGGGCTAATTCCCCGGTCCAATCACCCGCGGCCGAATTTATAGACCGCCTAAAATATCGTCTTACACGGGCATCGAACTTGCTATACTTGGTATTGTAGATCAGCATCTTAACCACTACACCATTTGTTCAATTGAAGAAGCATTGATATATATATATCAAAGTATTAAATCCAATGACAAGATTCCTTCACCTTAAAATAACTAACGCGTTGCCGAGAGCTCGTCTCATTAAACAATAGGCTTCAGTTCCTTGTTGGATGTCACCGCTGACAGGAAGGTAAGGGGAGGGGGGTTGTATGGGGGAGATGACACAAGAGGATCACCGCGAACAAAGATTTAACTAAGAGACAAAACATGCTTGCTTAGGCTTGTTACCTATTTGACATATAGGTTGTTTAATAAATTTCAATGGCAATTAATTAAAAAATATTTTTTTAGCTAGTGCCATATATTTATCCAATTTGGTTGGTTAAGAATATGGCGGCTTTCATCATGAAATTTAGAAATTGTATCTGGCAAATTATCCGTGACATCACGGAGTAAGAATACATAAAATTCACAACGCGCATGACAATGATGATCTGGTAAATTTATTGAAGAAGTCAAGAGTTTGCGTTGAGTCTATAATAAGATTCATCATCACAATCATCATTCAGCCTATCACCGTTTACTGCTGGACTTATACTTTTCCAATAAGTGAGGGGATATCGCCATAATTGCCACGCTTGGCAGGCGGTTTCGCAGTGAGGTATTATATGGGAAACATCCCACGAGAAAGTTGCTGTCCACTCTGCTGATGAACCCTGAGCTAATTATTAAGACTTCTACGGGTAAAAAAGAAAAATAATTGTATTATCCCTTCACTACACGGGGAACGCAATGATCTTAAATTGGAAACTCAGAGTCATCTTATATGTTGTAAAAACATTATACTTGTTTGTATTTCTTCCTCATCATCTCAGCTTATATCTATAAGAGTACGTTACTGCTGGGTTCCAGTCTCCTTTACAGTAGTCGGGTAATTAGGCCTATCAGTTGGAAAAATAATCATATACAAAAGCAATTTGATAAACGATGATTAAATTAACTGGTGTAGTATTCGTCCCTTAGTTACCACTACATTTTTTGCTCGTGGATGTCATTAAAGACGATTAAGGGATGTAATGTGCAAGTAATATCAACTCAAGAGATAGAAAACTGGAAATAATACCCAATGTCAACACATCTCACTAACGTAGTATAGTAGGTCAAGTTTCTTCTCATACAGGAGCAGAAACGAGGCCAATAGTGAGACATATATGGGCGTCTATATCGTCATAGTCTCAGATGATGATATAATTATATAATTTTCCACCAAGTCCACCCATTTCGACGTTGGATATGACAACCATCACTGTATCCATATGAAACAGGAGGGCGCTGACTTTTGTAACACTTATACACTTACTCCGATTAGCACAAAAGTCAGACTTCACAAACAATGTAAAAAAAGGAAAAATAAATTTCATCATCACCAGTAAAGCTCGTACTGTGCCACTGTTGGCGCTTCTCTCCAATTGAAGTTCTCGCACGATTGGAGGGAAATTGACCTAATATGAACACGCTGGTCAGACGGGTTGGTACTGGGTTTTATTTCGAGGTTTTCTTCTCTTACTATATGTTGTTTGTACACAACATCCCTTAGTCGTCTTTTACGACACCCACACGCAAGAAAGGGGGTGATGAATTTTATTCTAACTCTGTCATCACACGGAAAAATAAATTTAATTGCATTTCATCAATAAATAATAGCAAAATTAATAAAAAGGAATGTAAAATCTACTACACTCTGTATGTCTCACCTCTCGCGATTGTCACAATGTCAGCCTGTGGTTGGCGCGTCTCAACCGACTAAGTTTTTAACGAGCGCTTCGCATCAACCGCAGTTCGTTAACTTACCTACACTATACATACATAACTTTATAATTGATATAACAACTTATATGTTACTTTATAATAGACTAGCAATCCGCATTCGCTTCGCTTCGGTTATAGGTTATAGTCGTTTTACCCGCGTAGTTCCCGTTCCCGTGGGAATACCGGGATAAAATATAGCCTAGTTTTACGCCCTGATATTATAGCTTTCCATTGGTGAAAGAATTTTTGAAATCGGTCCAGCCGTTTTGAAGATTACCCGGAACAAACAGACAGACAGACAGACAGACAGACAGACAAAAATTTTTTAATTGCTATTTTAGGCATAGGTGTCGTGCAAATAACCGTGTGAGCATGAAAAAAGCCTATTATTTTGACATTACAAACAGACACTCCAATTTTATTTACTGGTATAGATATATCAAGTTAGTCATTTCCGCGTGGTGACGGATTAAGAATTATTATTATTATTCACCTCTATTGCCCGTGGATGTCGTAAAAGACGACTAAGTGATATAATAATATGCAGATAACAATCACAAGAGAAGGAAAACTGAACATAAAATCCTATGGCAACACGTTTGACCAGTGTGGTATGGTGGTTAATTGGTATTAAGATGACGATGATAGTATATACATTTCCGTGTGGTGACGGATTAAAAATGCAATTCACCCCATTTTTTTCAGCCCATTTTCATTGCCTGTGGGTGTCGTAAAAGTTGGGTAAGGGATATAATATGCTGATGACACCTATGCAAGTGATAGAACTAAATAAAACACTACGTACAGATGGCGCAGTGGTTAAGACAGTGACCTACAGCGCCAGTGTCGGGGGTTCGAATCCCACGCGGGACAACACTTTGTGCGATCCACAAATTGTTGTTCCGAGTCTGGATGTAATTTGTGTCCGTTAGTTAAATGTTTTTAAAGTCCCCCGCAACACAAGGATTATTTCCTTAAAGGCCTACGCAGACCGGGACCGCATAGCAAGGGATTTTGCCGTCAGTCAGCGCACATTAGCCGCTTACCTAGATACCGCAGTATGCCAGCAAATGGTGTGCATTGTCCGCTTTTCCACCCCCGCCGCCTCACTCCGCGGTATGTCAAAACGAGCGCCGGAGTCCTTGGCATGCCGTTGCCTGCGCACAGCACGCCACAGAGTAAGAAATCACTACGTTTACAGTTGACACGGCATCCCACCGGGGAGCCCGTGGCGCGTCTATCAATGCCGTGCAATAAAATCCCTTTCGATGCCATGACATCATTTTAAAGCATAGCAATTTATCTAGTATTTCTATATCGATACGTTTGGATGTCCATTAGTGAAAAAATAAATCCCTTGCCATGCCCGTCCCGGTCTGCGTAGGCCCTAATGCAGTGTGTAGTCTTTAAAAAAAAAACTATATCAACCCGTCTGATCAGCGTGATATAGTAGGTTAATGTCTATTTCATTTTGAAGGTGGTTCAAGCCCAGGATAGGGCCGTATATGAGCTGACATGATGATATTCTTACTGTTCAGAACCAACAAATGAGGCGATGGTCTCGTAATCGCCGTGCTTGCCAGGTGGGTTGGCAATAACTAGTAAGGTGTTATATTTTTGCCTTCCTGGTTACCCCTTATCTTATCCGGGAGAGTAATAAAATTGCCTAAGGCTCTCAGGAGAAAAGTTTATGTGATGATAAAGACGAATTGTGTTAAGTTTAATACGCCTGATGTAAAAGTATTAGCAAGTTTTATAAAGAAAATTTGCTTTTATCATTCATCATAATTTCGGATCATTCATACTAATATTATAAACTAGCATCCCGCCCTCGCTTCGCTTCGGTTTCAGTCACCTTACCCGCCTAGTTTCCTTAGAAGGTAAAATTTGACAAATGCTCTTTATTCATTTTTACTGAAGAGATTTTCCGTGTGATGACGGAATAAGAATACAATTCACCACCCCTTCTCCTACCCGTGGCTGTCGTAGGCGACGACTAAGGGTTTATAATATGCATACTAACTACATCTATGCAAGATAAGAAAAGTTCGAAACTAAGACCTATGGCAACACGTCTGACCAGCGTGGTATAGTAGGACATTTTCGCTCTCATTATAGAGGAGCCGAACAGTGGGATGTAGGTATAAGGGTTTTAATGATGAAACAAATGATTAATGAATAGTATTTGTAGAGAATTTGAAGTACATCGATGTAGATTTTTTTTCTCACTATACAAACTTTGTTACTGCGGTTTACCCCTTAGGGGTTGAATTTAAGAAAAACCTTTCTTAATGGGTTTCTATGTCACGCAAAGAAACTAATGTCAAAAGTTCATGTTTCTGGCTTCAGTAGTTTCGGCTCTGTGATGAGTCAGTAAACCGACATCTTTATACCTATTTTACACCCTTCGAGGAAGAAAATGGACAAACGCTGAAACGCGTGTTTATTTATTTTTATTAAAGAGTATTTGTGCTTAATTTGAAGACAGTAGCTGAAGATTTTTTTTTCATTCCATACAGACTTTACCATTGCATTTCACCCCCTTAGGGGTGGGATTTCAAAAAACCCTTTCTATGTGGGTGCCTACGTTACAAAATAAAACTACGGTCCAAATTTCATTTCTCTAGCTTCAGTAGGTTCGGCTCACCCTGTTCCTTAAAATGTATATTATTGTTAAAGCCCCCGCAACACCCCTTGCAGGTGGAATTTCGTAAAATTCGTTCTTAGCTGACCTACACTCAGCAAAAGGAATATTTCTGCCAAATTTCAAGTTCGTACGCCTTATGGTTCCAGAGATATCGTGATGAGTCAATATATCGCTCGCAAAACCCGCCTCTCCTATATATATATATATATATATATATATATATATATATATATATATATATATATATATATATATATAGATGCGAAAGTAAGGATGTTTGTTTGTTTATTTATTTGTTTGTTTGTTACGCTTTCACGCTTAAACCACCGAACCGATTTCAAAAATGCTTTCATCGATGGAAAGCTACAATATCAGGAAGTAACATTATATATAGGTACAGTCACTTATTTTATTTATTTCATCATCATCATTTCAGCTCACATACATCCCACTGCTGGGCTTGAGCCTTCTCCACCATAAGAGGGCAATTGACCTTACTATACCATGCTGGTCAGAGAGGTATGTATAGGGTTTTGTTTGGATTTTTCCTTCTCTTGCATAGATGTTATATGTGTATTATATATCTTAGTCCTCTTTTACGACATCCACGGGCAAGATGGGAAGTGGTGAATTATATTCTTACACCATCACCACACGGGAAGATTTTTTTGTAAGGATCCAATTCATGCAAGCGAAGCCAGTAATAAATTGAATAAAAAACGTATCAAGCAAAGATGTTTTATTACTCTGTGCACACAAGGCTGAATACATTTCATTAACCTTTACAGTTTAATCCGGCAATCCATTGCATTCATTTGACTTTTTTCAATAGTCCTCTACACAGGAAATATCGTTCTGGAAAAGCTGATCAAATCAACCGTTTGTTTGTGTGTGCTCACTCATCCGTGGCGGATTTCGCGGATACACCACGAAAAATCCAGCGGACACGCGGATATTAGTGGTCGGTATTGGGCATTAAACATTGTAGTATATTGTTCTGTAAAAATCTAGTTGTCAACCGTTTATTTCATGATATTGGAACAACTAAGAATTTACTAATTGGTTGTCATAAAAGACGATTAAGGGATATAATATTTATATAACAATTATACAAAAGAAGAGCAATTGGATATAAAATGTTATACACATCTGACCAGAGTGGTATAGTAATTTAATTTCCCATAATACAGGACGCTTGAGCCTGACAGTGGGACGTATATGGGCTAAGACGATCAAACCAATATTTAAAAATTACCTGGTGTGTCGTAAAGACAATAGAAGTAAGCAAAACTTTTGCATTATAGAAAAACATTTCGATTATGCATCAATCATTTTTGTTTAGCACATATTTTATTAAAATTTCGTCATCTCAGCCCCACGTCCCACTGTTGGGCTCGGGTCTCCTATACAATAGGAGGGTAATGGACGGATTACACCACGCTGGTCAGTTGTGTTGGTGTACGGTTTTATATCGAGTTTTCTACCTCTTTTTTCTTTGTTTTTTTGGGGTGAGCTGCGGTCGGCGCGCTCTTCGCACCACTCCGTCCGGGGCGACGGAGAGGCGTAAGCACGCACAGGAGGAACCCACCCGAACACCACGTCGCGTTCGTCATTGGGCCGACCACCAGAGCAGGATTACTTGTCATCAGTGGTTGGCCCGACGGAATACCCCCTATTTGGGGTACCGTCCCATCGATCGACGTCCCCCCCTCGGGGAGGACGTCGGTCTTTCCTCACGCGGTCGCCCTCTCGGCGGTTGACGGACTAATCCCCGGTCACGTCACCCGCGGCCTCGGCTAGGGCGGCATGGCACGCAGGTAGTCGCGCCTGCGCCGCCCCAGTCGCCGGCGGCGGGTCGCTTCGTCGAGGCTGTGCTCCTCGCGCGCGCGACCCGCCGCCTCCTTCTGCGAGATCACTGTCTCGCAGGAGGCTGCGACCGCGTCCCAGTTCCTGATGCTGCCGAGCATCTCCCTAGCGATGGTCGGCAGCGTCAGGTCGGCACCGATGATTGCGACGAGTTCACGACGCTGCTCCGCCCAAGCGGCACAGACCTCGAGCGTATGCCGCGCCGTGTCCTCGTCGCAATCGCAGTGGTGGCAGGACGATGTACTCTCCCTCCTAGCGAGTTTTCTACCTCTTGCATAGATGTTATATGCATATTATATTACTTGATCGCCTGTTACGATACCCACGGGCAAAAAAGGTGGTGGTGAATTGTATTCTTACTCCGTCACCACACGGAAGATGCAACTGTAAATATTGCTAAATCATCATCATTCATCATTTCAATTCATATACTTCTCACTGTTCGGCTCGAGCTTCTGCCGCAATAGGAGGGTAAAAGTGCGATCTATATGAGCTGAAATGATGAATAATAATGATAAAATCTTAGAATAATAACGTATATATAGAAGGTAAGTTTGCGCACAAAAAGTGAAGCATTTCAATTGGAGCATAATGGAGCTTACGCCGGAACCGTTCCGTAATGTACAAGTCATTGTACTGCACTTACATACGCAACTCTTAAAAAATAAATAGGTAATATGACGGTTTGTGCATTCAAATGGTGTCATAACACATTTGGAAAACTAGGTTTTTAATATTACTTTTAAAAGTATTTCAACGATTTATGTTAATAAAAACAAAATTTTAATTCATAATTTGTATAGTGGTGTGCGTGTGTACGTCTGCGCCCATTAATATTTTTAGATTCATGTTTCGAACGTTCGAAGTACTGACACTATCCTTCTATACATTATTATTCTAAGGATAAAATAGTATTCCATCATATTATAATTTGAAATAGTTTCCATAGTAACCAAATCATAAATGAGCATCCAATCACAAATACAATACACAGTTAACGCAAATGAAAACGCCTATTTACGAAATCAGATAACCCCGAAACAAATTAACACGGAACTACATTCGAATATTCGCGAACAATTTGTATGAACAAGTTCGCATATGAGATCGATATACCAAAATTAATCGAATTTAAACCAAATTGTGTTCAACTACTGACCAATCGCAGCTATAGTTTATGAAGATACGGTATATTTGTAATATGGATATTGTTCGTATGTCTATTAAATAGTGGGCTCGAACGTGTAGACGGCATTCAGTTGAATTTTTTTTTATTTGTGACAAGCAACCCGCCCTCGCTTCAATTTGAGTCGCCTTACCCGCGTAGTTTCCGTTCCCGTGTGAATACCGGGATCATATGTAGCCAAAGTTACTCCTTATATAGACAGCTGGTATTCAAATATTATCAAAGTTGTGGTCCGATTTTGATAATATTATTTAACTTTTTGTTAATATTTTAATATTTCTTCAACATTCATACCTAAAACTTTCCTCACAACATTACTTTCATCCCAGAATTTAGTATATATATGAAGTATATAATAAGGCTAAATGGTCAACATCATCTCAGCCCATATAAGTCCCACTGTTGGGCTCGGGTCTACTCTAGAATAGACGGGACATTCACCTACAATGTACTAAAGGGCCAATGGACTTATATACCACGTTGATCAGAAGCGTTGGTATAGGGTTATGTTTTAAATTTTCATTCTCTTGCACAGATGTTATATGCTCATCATTTAGTCATTTTTACGACATCCACGAGCAAAGTAGAGAGTGATGAATTGTATTCTTATTCCGTCACCACATGGAGAATGACTAAATAGGAAAAATTAATCGATATTTTTCTTTATTTTTGAAGTAAAACTACTTAAAGCATGCTATACAAGTAGGGGGTCTTATTAAATATACACAGTTATTTTGTGTATATTTAATAAGACCCTCACACTCAGGTATGTACTGCTTGTTCCAGCAAAGTCATCTTTTATCGACTAAGAAAGCATACTCTAAAATATGATACTCAGCTGAAACCGCGACTAAAAGAACAGTGCTATATTATCCCACTTAACAAATAACTATATAAGATCATACTCAGTACTCATGTATAAATTTTCAACTCTGAACAATTTTGGAATTTTCATAAAACACTAAAGTCATGTCATACAGTCATAAGAGAGTAACACGAGTAATTGTTTACGAGTGTGCGTGGGCGTAGGGCCATAAAAACTGCGATTTACGAGCGTCACTCAAGCGTCGCTAATAGCGTATTTACATACCTGAGTTACTGGGGAACGTTATAAAGAGCTCTACACACGATGAGATGAATAACATTTACAGTCTTTTGAACTATAAATGTTGCTTTATTTCTTTTGTTATGTAATTGTTTTTCTAGTACCTGCCAATTGTTTAATTACAGTAGTAATTATTTCGTAAGATATTGTTACTTCTTAATATCTTCTACTTTACACTGTGTTTTCGTTTCTTTCCATTAACATACAATTTATTGAAATAAGTTGATATTATATTGACGTAATTGGCATATTAAAGCCGAAGAAATGCCATAAATTTACATGTTTTTCTTTGTGAGACAAATAACTATTATAATGATATTTTAATTGATAACCAAATAAATTCTGTCATATCAATATTTATAAAACATAAAATTTTTGTTTAAAAATCTGTGAGTTTTAACAAAATATGTTATTTAAATGATATTGAGGAATGATGGCCACATGAAACCACAATAGTTGGAATTATATTCCTCAATTATATTAGATATCTTGTGGTTTAAAGGGACAAATAATTTTATAAACATAATACTAGTAAAAAAATGATATTATAAAAATAATATACAATATCACCGAATTTCTTGCCGCATCTTCTCAATGCCGGCTGAGTTGCGATCCAGCGGTAGTATGTTAGATTAATTTAGGTTAAAAATAAGGATGCAGCTGCAAAGGAAATGCATTTGTATTAACCCCGATGGTTCAAGAAAAACTGTGATAGATTTCATTTTGTAGAATAACGACAGATATTCAATGATAACATCACCAGGATTGAAACTGGGAGCGACTACGCATAGTTTCAGGCACATATATATGTGTGTATCGTGTATACACGATACACATATATACAAGGTTTAAGAAGAGTACTTTCTCCTCAATAGGTAGCATCAAACCATCAGATGTGCTGCTTCCTTGTTGCCACTATCAGAAAAAGAAATATGTTGAAAGGTTCTATTTACAGTTATATAAATCAGCTCGAAAAAAAACTACAGTTTTTTTTTTCGATATGATTTATATAACTGGGTCGGTTATACTGAAGAAATCTCGGACATTAGCTTGAACGAGATCAAAATGACTCTAAAATAGCGAAAATACAGTGCATCAGGCGAGGACGGAATTAAGTTTGACTCAAAACTACCCCGCTCTGAAAGTAACTTAATATAATAAGTTTAACCGTTTTGTCGTGTGACAGAATATCAAATAAGATGCGAGCCCGTAATTGGCTTCATCGTATGTTTTCATTAAACTCATTTGTCGAGGATGACGAGGACTCCGAGCGTTCCAGCAAACTTCATGGCCACACGATCATGTTTATGCATTCCTTTGAAATGTTGCATTTTTCAGGTAATAATCGCTGTGAAATAAAATTAGCGTTTTTCACCCGTTAGTTTATTTTTTATTTTTTGTTATGACAGTTTTTAATCGGTTCGGTTTTTTATTTATTTTTAAGGTCGTCGTTCTTTATGTTGATATTTATACAAATTTGAACATCTTCTTGTTTATTATACTTTATTTTTGTTTATTCGAAAATATCTCGGATGGAACAAATTAAATAGCGTACCATAACATTATTTTAATCTCATAAATATCAGAATTAAGGTATTTTGAATTTCAGGTTTACAATGCGTTTCAAATAAGAATAGGAATGTCAATGACCTTTATCTGTCAAATTTCACTTGAAAAGTACGGCTTGCAATGAAATCTTATTTGTGTATCAATAATGTTTTTTTTTGTTGTACTGAGTATCGGTTACCCGAATGGGAAAAACCGTCCAAATAAATTAGGGCTGTTGACAGAATACCGATATATGGATATTAGTATTTAAAAATATCGATACTTATACTTTTTTTGGACGATATATCGATAGTTCGATGTTAAAAAGTAAATATTGAGGGTAAATATTATTCGTAAACATAATCTACTGTACATTATTTATACTAAGTGGCGTAGGCTACAAAAATAAGTCATCACTGGTGCTTTAGGGAAAATGCTGGCATGAAATTGATGATAAGTTGTCACTACCTGCAGCTTATCACGGGAAGCAAGGAACGAAGTTTAAAGAGAGTGGTTATGGAGAAAAATATCGATATACCATAATCTCGATGTTTTTTCGATATACCAAATTCCGATAATGATATCTTTAAGAATATCGATATAGAAAGTGCGTAGCTCAATTCTAATTAAAAATTATACATTCATGATTCGTAAATAAATTGTATGTATTTAAAAAATATCTTATTTTGCCGACCCTACCGAAACTGATTCGAATTGACAGCTAAGACGTCACAAGATGGTGTAAAGTCGATCCTATTCTCATTTTAAACACGAGTAAGTTTTGTCATACTGAAGTTTACTTCTACTATAAGCATCCTTATATATGCCTATGTGGTGACAGAGTAAGAATACAATTCACGATGATTCTTGCCCGTGGGTATTGCAAAAGAGGTCTTATAATGCGCATATAAAATCTATGCAAAAGAAGGAAAACTCGACATAAAACCGTATGTCAACACGTCGGACCAGCGCATTATGGTAGGCAATATTCCCTTCTATTATGCTGAAGGCTCGAACTCAACAGTTGGACTTATATGGGCTGAGATGATAAGTATTCATTAATTAATTGTTGCCCCTTATTGCATATATACTGTAGTGACGGATTAAGAATACAATTCACCACTCCATATCTTGCCCGTGGATGTCGTTCGTGGCTGAGGGATATTATGCGCATAGAACATCTTTGCAAGAGAGGGCGAACTCGAAATAAAATCCTATACCAACCTGTCTGACCAGCATAGTAGGTTATCTCCTATTATACTGAAGACTCGAACTCAATGGTGGTACGTCTCGTCGACGTAGACGTATAGATAGGTAAAATTAAAATATCTATTTTAACAACTAGCAGCGACCTGCGGTTTTACCCACATAGTTACCCTTCCCGTGGGAATATCAAGATAAATTATAGCCTATGTGTTCCGATATGTGGTTGTGTAAGCTATTGTGATGTTTGATCAAAATCCATTTGCTAGTTTTTGCGTGAAAGAGCAACAAATATCCTCACATACTCAAAAACTTTTGCGTTTATAATATTAAGTAGGATTAATAGGATAATCGTTTTAAAACTCACGCGTTATATTAAAACGTAAATGATCACAAAAACAGCAACACATAATCGTTCTACAATTCAGTATTAAGACCTCACCGAGCCGCCCAGCGTGAGTCTAATGGCGATGTGAGTGGTTTGCCGTGTACCCACACCTTAGGCGCGCTCGCTGGCGCAGCCGGTAGGCGGTTAATCCCCTACTTTTAGTTTTTTAACATTGCGCAAAGTGCACAATGTATTACTCTGACATAAGAGGATTTTATATTTGAGTTCTTTCGAAAATTATTGTATTAATTTTGTTAACTAAAACAGTATTTAGATTGGTGATGGATTAAAAATACAATACATTAGTAGTTAGAAAAATAAATAAAAAATAGACAATCCCGCTGAGTTTCTTGTCGGATCTTCTCAGTGCGGTCGCGTTACGATCCGGCATTATTTTTAATTTTAAGAATAATATAAAAAATTGACAATATCGCCCTATTCCTGTAAAAAGACGTAAATACACTTGCGCCCAAAATGTTTTATTGCGTGAATAAAGCGAACATCATGGTTTACACCTTCTGTCAAAATCTCATGAAGCTGTCAACAAAACTAAAGGAATAATTGCAAAAATATGTACTATAATTTTGCGGTCTTAGAATACATACAATTCCAGCATAAAATAGAGGTATGCATATTTACATTTATACGCTTGACAATTATCCCGTTCATAAAGTCATAATGATGTTTACGTAAATTTTGAAGGAAGATTTACAAGAAAATTTATAACGCAAGTATACTTAAATACTTGTTCCAGCATTGTACAATCTAGGAATTATGTGTAATTCTAATTACTTATTTCTCCTACGAAACTTTTAGGTGACAGTTTATGTGTAATTATTGTTACATACTTTTCATTTGTTTTATTTTCCGTTAAAGAACAACGTGATTATACTTACAACGCTAGATTACAATGAAATTGAAGAGAAAATAAAGCTCCGGCGACCACCGGAGCGGGTGACTTGACGTCAGTGGTCGGCCCCACGGAATACCCTCTATTTGGGGTACCCTTCCATCGACCGACGTCCCCCGTCGGGGAGGACGTCGGTCTTTCCTCACGCGGTCTGTCTCGCAGAAGGCTGCGACCGCGTCCCAGTTCCTGACACCTGTAAGGTCGGCACCGATGATTGCGACGAGTTCACGGCGCTGCTCTGCCCAAACGTCACAGATCTCGAGCGTATGCTGCGCCGTGTCCTCGTCGCAATCGCAGTGGTGGCAGGACGGTGTACTCTCTCTCCTAACGACCTTGTGCAGGTATTTGGCGAAGCATCCATGCCCCGTCAACACCTGCACCAGTCGTAAGGAGAGCACCCCGTGCCGCCGTTCCAACCACTGCATCAGCACCGGCCGGAAGGCCTCCACGATTCGCACCCCGAACCGAGGCCTCTCCAGCCAGACTGCCCAACGGGCAATGACGTTTCGGCGAGCGTGGACGCGCCAGGCGGTGAGCTCTCTCAACGAGACCACACCGCCCTCTGCTCGCACCCCCGACACCCGCCGATACAAACCGGCGAGCATTGCCGCTTCCAGGTCCCACGGGGGAGTCCCGACCAACAGGCACGCTGCCTCCGTCGCCACCGTGCGGTACCCGCGGATGGCCCTGACCGTCATAGCCCTTTGTGGTCACCACAGAAGGGCCCTGAGTCAGACGGTCATGGACCCCGCCCACACCGGTGCGCCGTACAGGGCCATCGACCGGATGACCCTCGCAGTTAAACTTACCCCTGCAAATATTCTTCGCGTTTCGTGGAATACAGAAGTAACAGTATTTTTTTTTAGATTATCTCGAAGTACATTAAGCTGTTCCTAAATTAAAAAACAGGTGTAGTTGAAGGCAACTGTGACCTACGATTTTCACTTTGAAACATACTTCTAGAAGTCATAATTAAAAATATAGGAAATTTTTTCGAGCTCCTGAAAAGTTGGCAAAAATCATTTACTTCTTTCTTCCAAGAATAGGGCGATATGTAAGTGCCCCCGCGAGGTTTATACATTATAAATGATTTGAATTTGAAGTAACATAAAAGAAGTCTAACAGATATGGTAAGCAGATAACAAATATACAAGAGAAGAAAAGCTCGAAATAAAACCCGCGACTTGTCAGAGTGGTACAGTACCTATGTCAATTATTTATTTATTAAATTACCAATTACATCTATTAATACAGGCTTCCCCAATGCAATAATGTAAGTCAACATAAACCATTTATAACATTATCTATGTCATAAATAATAATTACATAAATAATATTAATTTATACATTTTATATCGCATTTAAGTTAAAACATTATATTCTAAAATTATATAATATGCTAAAATAGGATATTATGAAATTATCAACGAGAGTCATTATCTTTATATATAAATTTCATACGTGTGTATGTCACTGAACTCCACCTAAATCGCTGGACCGATACTGATGAAATTTTTTGTGCATGTTCAAAGGGATTCGAGAAAGATTTAGATTTACAATTGGCGCTTATTTGAACAGAGCAAATTCAGTTGGGTTAGCTATTATAATTATATATTGTTATAGCATACTTCAAATAACATTGCTTTTTTAAATTCTACAATTGAACAAACGAATATATCAATTTTGTCGGCGAGTCGATTCAATGTTCGTAGCGTATGCGTCAAGGGTGCCATAGTCAAAAGGTTGGTTCTAGCTTTTGGCACTTTGAATAACTACGGTCGTCG
The DNA here is from genome assembly GCA_032191425.1 of Lymantria dispar. Taxonomy (NCBI): domain Eukaryota; kingdom Metazoa; phylum Arthropoda; class Insecta; order Lepidoptera; family Erebidae; genus Lymantria; species Lymantria dispar. The sequence goes on from CM063448.1 coordinate 35,870,667, forward strand.
AAGCCGCGTAAGGTATTTATCTGGTACACATAGTCCCATCCATCACAGTATATCCGGATTAGAGATCCTGCCCCGGAATACTCTCATCATATAAGATGCGAGAGCCAAATAAATCCCTTCTTGTTTCCAATTTGTTGCAACCATGGCAACATTTGACCAACCATGGCCCGTACGAACAGAGTTGGATACATCAGTGGTTAGAAAGGAAATTATCTCCGGACGACGACGGAGTAACAATACAATGCATCCCCTCCCTTTTCTGTTTCATTCGATTCAGCCCGTGGATGTTGTAAAAGACGATTAAGGAATTAAATATGCCTATAAAATATATTCAAGAGAAGAAAGTCTCGTAATAAAACCCTTAACCAATACGTCTGACTAGCGTGGTCAATTTCAGTGGGGGCTAGAGCCCAGCAATGGGATATCTATGAGATGAAATTAACAAATGAATGAAATAAAGAAAGGTTGAGTTCAACAGGATCTCCATTTCAACTCATACAACTCCGATATTAGAGTTCTTTTTTTATCTTATTTATAAGATTTTATAGGATTTTATTTCTTCTTTTTTTTTCTTTGTCGTAGATGTTATGCGTATTATATCCCTTAGTCATCTTTTATGACACCCACGGGCAAAATATACGATTGGGAATTGTATTATTCCAGCAACATACGGCAAACTTTATCTTCCCTTCATGGATGATGATGTATATATGTAAAAAAAGAAGGGAGCCGTCGCTCAAGAGGCGTCCAGAGCAGATGTGAAACATCGAAATTAATTTGGACAAGTAGGTATATATGCATAAAAATAGATTACGACGGGAACTAATAATTATGGCATAAAGTATTAAGATTTTTTTCCAGAAAATGATGATTTTTATTCAATAAACATTTATTTTCATTAATATATTAGTATAGGTTTAGGTAAATATTTTATTTTGAGCTCACTAAATGGTGATATGTACAAAATATAAAAAAAAGTTATGGTTTCGTTACACAAAGGTCCAAGCGTGGTGTTAACGTCACGCCAACGATCAGGTCCACCCTCGCCTATAGATGTTTCACATTAAAATAGTGAACTTTGAGAATGGAACTATAGAACAGCATGTAAAACTGCACGTCTTGTCACATTAGTGCTGTCCCCTATGTAGGTAGGTACTCGTGAAGATGGAAAAAGTTAAATATATTTAACTACAAACATTAACCACAAATTTGCTTTTTATATGAACTAATAAAATCACTTTATATTCTTCATTTAACAACTCATATCTTTCCTTAGTAGTCGTAAAATATTAAAACGTTTGACTTTGGCACCGGTTGAGCGTTATAAAAATGTTTTTCGATGGTTATGATGGGACGTTGTGTTTTTTTGAAAATCTGTTAATTGGTAAATGAAAAATTTGGACTGCTTGTTTGTACTTTATGTGAATATGAAAAAGTTTTAATCTTGAAAAGAGAATATATAACGATATTTAAAAAAAAAACATGTTTAAAAAAACATGTAAATTTGATAAAAGGAATATGGATTAAATTGTAGCAAAAACATAATTTTGTTGCTACAATTTAACTAAAAAAAACAAAAAAACGTTTGTTACTAAAAATACCTTAATTTAACAAATTAATTGCAGATCGATAGAAGTATCTTTCATTGTATTCGAATAAATACAAAATACTCAACACTTTCCTCATACATAATTGCATTATAACTAAAAATATTATCATAACTTTATATGGTTAATAATAATTAACTTTGATGAAATCTATTAAATTTAAAACTGTGTGGGGATTTAAAAGATTTACATATACCTGAACCAACCCCATCTGATGTCGTTGGATCAACAATACATTCCCAAGGAGAGTTGATATTAAGCGTTATCTTATCAATTACTTTTGCAATTAGTATTTTGAATAAAGAGTACATTTGTCGACCTCAAGTAATATCATGAATGAAAAGGTAAAATCAAGGATATTTTAACTGCACAGATAACAGAGTACTCTAAGTAGGACCACACTGTTGACAGTTGTTTGTCTACAGCCACGGGCCGGTCCGTCCAGAGTAGTACCTACCACACTGAGCAGAAAATCGACGTCCGAGTAGTAATAATTTGTTACTGCGCTTCGTTCGGTGGGTGGGAGAGCCGGGAGTCCAACTTTCTGAGGGTGTTTGCATGTGGTGGGTTTTGGTGATATCTTTAGTATTACCGAACCTCATTGCACGCCTTCACACTCGCTTCACTTTCTTCACGGTAGGCAGCGGCCTAGCAAAGGTCCATGAGCGGCAGCAACACTTACCAGGTGTACAGTTTGCTCGTTTGTCACCGTTTGCAATAAAAAAGTACTAATTTCTTGTGCCGAGTGTCTTGGTTTCAATTAACATGCAACACAAGCGTTTGAATGATCCGCTGACTGAGTATAATTTAAGTCCGTTAATTTGTATGTTTATGAAATTATTTTTAGATCTTGTATTACGCACTATTGTCTTTTAAAAATAAAAAAATATTGCTCTTTACTTAATATACCTAATATTTATACATGAAAAATATGATGGTCACATTCCAATCTAATGCTAGTTCAAAGGATTAATTTAAGGTAAAATGTGAAATTGAGAACATTTGTATACGAAATAAATTATTACTAATTGTTCAATCAATAGAATCAAGTATTTAAATTTTCAAAACGTCTTAATAAGGTTATAATATCATTCTTAATAGTAACCATCCTCAATACGTTTGCCGCGTAACAATAAATGGACCGGTCAGTTTCCCTGCCGACTCTAATTACTTACAGTCGACATGAAGTCCACCATAAACATTTAATTGCCGTGAAATGACAGATCTTTAACGCAAACTATACACGTAAAGTTAAGCATATATTTTTATATTTAACATAATTTATTTGTGGCCAATTTTATTAGCTGTTTTTTATATTTAAAAGTAGGTATGTGCTAATTCTTTGTTATTTTTTTGTTTTGTGAAATAATACAAAGTGATATTTTTATGAACGCAATTTATTTATTGTACTTTTGAAGTCGGTTGATATCATTACTTTGAGCCAGATATTGTAGGACAAACTTATCGAAAATCATTTTAAAACTTTTTTTTGATCGGACTATGGTCAGCACGCGCGCCGTTCGTTTTGTACGGATGACGAAAGGGTGGCACGCGGTCCTATAACCCACCGTATTCCCTCACTTTCGCCATCGGGCTGACAACTGGCAAGGAATCGGGACAGGAAATACAAACAGCCTGTACTAATTATTGCAGAGGACTTTACAAACATAATCAATCACACTTAGATTCAGACCAACAATTTGTGGATCCCATAAAGTAGCTATATCTTCGCGTGGTGACGCAGTAAGAATACAATTCACCAGCCCTTCACTGTAAAAGACGACTAAAGAATCTGATATGCAGATAAAAGATAATATCTATGCAAGAGGAGAAAAATTCAACATAAAATCCTAAGCCATCATCTCCGGCCTGTGCGGTATAGTAGGTCAACATTATGGAGAAGGCCCGAGCCTAATAGAGGAACTTATGTGGACCGAGATGAGGAAGACGATGGTAAAATATTGTACTGTGCGCGAATCGAAAACGCCATACTAGATATCAATCTCTATACAGTCGATTAATGATGGCACAAGTATCATTGGTGTCTTTCGTGTAGTGACGGTGTAAGAATACAATTTATCACCCCTTATTCTACCCGTGTGTGTCGTAAATGACGACTAAGGGATATAATATGCTTATAATATCTATGCAAGAGAAGAAAAACTCGAAAGAAATCCCGATACCAACCCCTTTGATCAACGTGTTATAGTTGGTATATTTCTCTTCTATTGTAGTTCTCCATAATAGGAGAAAATAGACCTACTATCACAAAGCCAGCAGTGGGACATACATGAATTCAAATGATGATTGTATTACCAGTTATATTAAATTAGTTTCAACTCATTTAAAGGTTTACCAATATAGAACAATGAATTGCAGACAGGCCACATTGCTCGACGAACTGACAAACGCTGGAGAAAAAATGTTCTGGAGTAGTGATCACGTATTGAACGTCGCAGTGTAGGAGACACTCAGTAGACTGACGACCTGGTCAATATGGCTGGATGCCGTGGAATACAGGCGGTATAAGACCACACTTTGCAGCGACAAACATGAGGGAAGCTAATGTCTAGCAGTAGATAGGGATGGGATAAATAATAATGATGATAAAAGGTTTACCGCATAATTACGCTATGTCTCAGCAAATTTTGCGTTTCCTATTAAAAATTCTTTAGTATTTTTACTTTTTTCTATTCAGTTCTACCCAGTAGCGCTTTTTGACCGATCCCGGCACTTCTTTATTGTCAGTTATATGCTTGTATCACTGAACTAATCAAACAATAATATGTTCATCATTATTCACTTCAGCTAATAAATTGTACATGAGAAATTCATTCGTCTTGAAAATCTGCATCAGAACTGCAGTCTAAAGTACGACTAGACAGCACATAAATTAAACTAAATAAATGAATTGGGTTCGGCCCATGTCTATACATCATGTTGCTGCAAAGGACTTTAATACATATTTTATTTTATATAATCTATATGTATATTTTATAGCCCACATAAATTATGTAGCGTGCCGTAAGATTTTAGATACGTGGTTTATTTAACAAGTCTTTTGCCGGTCTTCACTGTATGTTATGTAATCTATGTGGTACTATTACAAAAATAGTACTAACTATAACTCGCAGTACAGTGATGGATTAAAAATATAATTTATCGCCACCCATTGCGTTCTCATAGAGGTCGAAAAACTCGCCGGCGACTGGGGCGGCGTAGGCACAACTACCTGCGCCTCATGCCGCCCTAGCCGCGGCCGCGGATGACGTGACCGGGGATTAGTCCGTCACCCGCCGAGAGGCCGACCGCGTGAGGAAAGACCGACGTCCTCCCCGAGGGGCGGACGTCAGTCGATGAAGGGGTACCCCACGTAGGGGGTATTCCGTCGGGCCGACCACTGATCACAAGTAACCCTGCTCCGGTGGTCGGCCCAACGACGAAGGCGACGTGGTTTTCGGGTGCGTTGCGGGTGTTGCGTGCTTACGCCCCTCTGTCGCCCCGGACGGAGTGGTGCGAGGAGCGGGCCGACCGCGGCCCACCCCAAAAAAAAAAAAAAGAGGTCGATTAACTGTTGAGGTAGAAGTGGGAGTAGCGTAGGAGAACAAGCCTAGAGGTAGAAGTAGGCAGTAGCGTCTTTTTCATAACATCAAAGAAACAAACTCATAATTTCAACTACGAACACTAAATCGCTTGCTAATCGTGGCAGTTTAGATTTTTATTGGTCTCGCCGGACGCCTATGCTTAACAGGGTATTCCTGTGTGAGAATACACCTCGCAAATACTCCTACATCGATGGGTTTTTAAAGAATACATCATCATCATCATATCTTCATATCAATCCATAAAGTGTCCCACTGTTGGGCATTGGTCTCCCCAAAAGAACCTATAACAGATCTTGGGGGAATTGGCATAATCACCACACTTGCCAGGCGTATTAGCGATCGCAGTAAGTTCAAAAGCCATTCTCTGGTATAAGGATCCTGTAGTCGCCTTGACGACACCCACAGGAAGAGATGGTGTCTTCAAAAGTGGTAGGACTACACTGTCGACAGTTATCTGTCAACAGCCGCGGGCCGGTCCGTCCGGGGTAGTACCACACTCTCGCAGAAAATCGACGTCTGAGTAGTAGCAATTTGTTACTGCGCTTCGTTCGGTGAGCGAGAGAGCCGGAAGCCCAACTTTCTGAGGGTGATTGCGTGTGGAAGGTTTTCGTGGTGCCCTTAGTATCACCGAGCCTCAATGCACGCATTCACACTCCCTTCACTTTCTTCGCGGTAGGCAGGGGCCTTGTAAAGGTCCATGAGCGGTAGCAACACTTACCATCAGGTGTACTGTTTGCTCGTTTGCCACCGTTTGCAATAAAAAAAAAAAAGATGTGGAGGTACTATTCTCAAGCCAGCTCTACATTGCAATTAAAGAATACACCCCACACTTTTTATAAACTACTCCCATACTTTTTGGGACTTTTTTTGGGATTTTTCCATCCGACGTCCTCGTCACGTCCTCGACGAAGAGGACGACAATATCACACTCGCTCAACAAAGAGCCTACACGGCCCGCGAGGCCTTAACAAATAAATATCCGCGGTTCCGCCCTCGCCGTCGAGGTGCGAAACCGCGCCGCGCAAAAGTCACTACTAAAAACGTGGGCACGCCCACTTTGCCTCCAGCGACGCCCCAAGCCGAGGTCCGTTCCCCACAGGGGGAGCCCTTGGGCGATGTCGCTTAGCATACTTTTCTCCGGGTTGAGAGCCCTCAGCGCTCACCCATAGTCCGCGTCAAGCTGTCAAGGCCATCTGCGGCCAACAGCTGTACACACACACAAAAAAAAAAAAAAAAAAAACTTTTTGGGACAGCCTATGGTCCCGTTGCACTCTACCCCAACTGTTTAGGGCGGCGGAAATGTCGGCGTGCAACCTCATAACCTACCGTACTGAGTCTCTCTAAAGCCGTTTGGGTAGACTCATCAGTACAGTGTTCCCGTATTCGGTACTATATTTATACTAATTAGAAAATTGTTGTATCGTGGCGGACTTTACAAATATAGAATTAACAGACACAATTTTCCGTGTGGTGACAGAGTAAGAATACAATTCACCAGCCCTCTTTTACCCGTGGGTGTCGTATAAGACGACTAAGGGATGTAATATGCATATAACATCTATGTAAGTGAAGAAAAACACGAAATAAAACCCTATACCAACCTGTCTGCCCAGCATGGTATAGTAAGGTCAATTTCCCTCCTATTGTGGAGGAGGCTCGAGCCCAACAGTGGGGCGTATATGAGATGAAATGATGATGATGAGACATAAACAAAATTCAGACTCAAATTAATATTTTATAGATTGCACCAATAACTGTCTTATCTGTATATCGAACGCTAAAGAATCGACATATTAGGTAGTCGCTTTATCGCTTAGATCACTACGTTATGAATGCAGTCGTTATGTATAGACACGCAAGTAACAGATGTAGGTTTACGAGCGAACTGAGTGCTCAATTAAAGCCAAAGTACATTAGCAACATAGTAACTACTTAATGAACAGGCTTAGGTATGAGCTAAATTTAAGTATATCTCATTGTAACATACTACATTTAAACGACAAATGTATGGAAGTGGCTTTAATTGTTACAGCTTAAATTAAACATTTAAACAAATAAATAAAATTGATGTGTCTTTTTATAATGTCGAAATAATGGGCTTTTTCATGCTGATACGGTTATTTGTACGATACTTATGCTTTGTTTAAAAAAATGTTTTTGTCTCTCTATTGCTTTGTTTTGGATAATCTTCAAAATGGCTGGACCAATTTTGCTATCATTTTACTACCAGGTAGCTGTCTATATATGGAGTAACTTAGGCTATATTTTGTCCCGGTATTCCCATGGAAACGGGCACTATGCGGGTAAAAGTCAGGGGTGAAAACAGAAGTGAAGCGAGAGTGAGTTGCTAGTTGTAAATAAAACTATTTGTACGGATTTTAACGGGTTTCTATTTGATTTTAACGTGTTTCTATTTGATTTTAACGCGTTTCTATTTGATTTTAACGCGTTTCTATTTGATTTTAACGCGTTTCTATTTGATTTTAACGCGTTTCTATTTGATTTTATCGCGTTTGTATTTCTTCGTGGTGATAGAACACGAATACATTTCATCACTCCCTCTCTTCCCTGTGGGTATGATGTGCATATATTATCCATGCAAGAGAAGGAAAACTCTAAATAAAACCCTATGCCAATGCGTCTGACCAGTGTGTTAAAGTAAATCAATTTGCCTTCTATTGTAAGGGAGGCCCGAGCCTAACAGTGTGCGGGTATATGGGCTGAGATGATGATGATTTGATTATTCATTGCCCGTGACCATGAACGCTGAAAAGTGTTCGAAAATCGAGCAATCAAAAATCTAATACAAACGCGATTATATCCGTAAAAATATATAGTTTTATTTATAACACTTAAATTAGCACTATAGTGTTTGAAAATAAAGTTTTATAATCACTGTGTTATCAGCGACAGCTTATGGCACTGAAATATGCTCTCTAAATGTCAGTCTCTTAAATATGTTCAAAGTCGCTCAGCGTTCTATAGAGGGGACTATGCATGGTATCTGGTATCTGGTGTGACAAAATTCGGAATACGTAAACTTGTAGAAGAACGTTTGTAAATGACATAGGCCGAGAAATAAGCGCGTTGAAATGGCAATGGGCAGACCACATCGTTTGTCCCTTCGAGAATCCTTGGAGACATAATATTCTTGACAGAGAAGACAGCACTTTGTGGTAAAATATGAGGGAGGCTCGAGAAGCTCGTGTTAGTGGGCAAAGGAGAATGCCCAAAACCAGGCCCTTTTTATTTGGCAATGGGCCTAAACCAAATACTATCCTAAATTCACATCTTATTTTTAAACTTTCTCAGAATTAATTTTAGGGTAAGTTGTACCCTAGCAGTAAAGATAAAAATTAATAGTCATACAAATGAACTTAAGTTTGTGATTTGTATAGACCGCAGTGACATGTAGGTGTTGCCAGGTTGAGCCAAAATATTTTATCAAAATATATCGATACATTCTTATCGATACCAGACGTCACAGATCAATAGACGAATATTTAATTATGGCTGTATTTCAACCTTTTTTTTAGTATTTACAAATAATAAACCGCTCTTTCGTTGTATTTTATTGAAAATAGAATTGGCGGCAATGGTTATGAGGTCTACATTTAGGGACCAGGTTTCCGTGTATCATATTAAGTTTTTCGAATGCTGCCCAGCCGAAGTGGATTTGTTGGCGAACTTTTTTCTTAACATTGGAACTACCTGTTTGTCCTAGGTAAAGATAATGATCGACCACTTCGACATTCACATTGCCAACTAGGACCGATACCTACTAGAATGATTAGGCTTTTGACATGACGTTCGTCTTATTCACGTTCATTCGTAAACTCACTAGTTGGGATATCCCGCTGAGATCGTTGAGCGTGGTGCTAAGGTTTATTGAATAAAAATAATATAAAGAATAGCTGTAAAATGTGTTTTTTTCATATTAAATCGAATTTTTCAGTTACATAACTCGCAAAATTAATGTTTGTTTTTTATATTACCAGAAATAAACCGATAATGTCAAATGATACCAAAACCATATATATATATATATATTATTTATTTTTTTAAATCGATTATCGATTAATCGATTTAAAAAAATATATATTAAAGGTAATTAGGTAGTTCTGGTAACACAGAACACGATTTCGTATTTACGAGTTACGTTAATTTGAATGGAAGGATAAAAAGAGACAAAACTATTCCGGCAAGAGCATTTTAATAAAAATTCAACACACTCTGTGTTTGATTTTAGGATTTTATTTTATGCTTTATACTAGTCGAATTTTAATATCTTCTATTAAATAAATTCCATCCAGCTATTATCCACTGGTAGTGTTATTACATTTAAATACATTTATATAATTTAAATACAGTTAATTATTTGTTAGTCAGTCTTTTTATATAAAGGGAAAATAGTAAAATGCGAGGCAATATTTTTTTTAATATAGGCAGTAAAGCTACCCAAAATGTCTAAACATTTTTTTTTTCAGGTTGAATCTAAGCCATTTACGATGGTTGACATTAGGATCTTACCAATTAAAACAGGCGATATTTTATTATGGGGGGTATATTAGGATAGATTATATCTACTGTAAAGATATAAGTGACGAAATTGAATTGGATTTACTTTTAATATTAGGTTAAAAAAATATTTAATTAGAGCGAGAATCAAATCGCGACATGTAAAAAATAGAACATATTATTTTATTGGCTTGTGTGTGTGTGTGCGCAGCACCCTACTTAATAATAACATATTATTAAGTAGGGTGCTGCGCACACACAATGACAGTATTATGGTATTTGATAATATTGCTAATAATGATTTACAAAAATGCACAAGCTTAATTCTTAGACAATATGTTCTCTAAGTAAACTGTTCTTAAATTTAAAATGTTGTTTTTTATTAATACCAGGCACTTTGCCTGGTATTCAATTAGCAATATATTGGAGTTGTTGCCAAAGGTAAACCCTTCTGCAGAAGTAAGACTTTCTATGATCACATGCCTAAATCACATTTTTAAAATCTCAACTGGATAGGCCACGCCTAATATTATCTTAAGCTTATGTTAAATGCATAACATTATTACTTTATACATTATTAGTTACTTTCGTTTGACGAATTTTCTAACCTCAAAAACAGTTCACTAAAAATAAGATTTCGCTTAAACCTGGGTACAAAAATGAAAAATAATTACTGAATTTAAAACCAGAATAATTATGCTACAAAATAGAAAACAAATTATGAAGGCCCATCCACTTTCATATTGAAACTAACTCTCGAACAAAATGGGCATTCTCCTTTCGGGTAAAAGACCTAGAGGACGGTCACCAATGCGATGGCCGGATCAGGTCCAAGAAAACTCTGGAATGACATTTAATAATGCTCTCAGACATGCCCAAGACAGAGTGCAATGGAGAAGTGTTATTAATACCTTAGCATCGGAAAGTCCATAAAGATACCCTCAGCTATGACGAAAACGACTGAGAAGAGAAGATAAGGGAGGCTTCCATCCAGTAGTTGACAGCAAAGGTCTAAATGACGATAATGATGATGAAGGAGACACTATTTTTAAACGGTCATCATCATCATTATCACAGCTTATATACGTTCCACTGCTGCGGTGAAGCCTCCTCATTGGAGAAAAATTGACCTACCATACCACGCTGGCTGGAGTTGGTACAAGGTTTTATTTTGGGTTTTTCTTTTCTCTTGCATAGATGTTGCATACATATTATAATCCCTTGGTCGTCTTTTATATACACGGGCAAAATAGAGTGGTACATTATTTTCTTACTCCGTCACCATACGGTAAACCGTTTAACCATTTTTATTGCTCTTTGACGATAAGTTATAGTACCGTAATACTCAGCCGTTATATCACCGGTGTCGAATCTATGTCTTTTGTCTTCGGTGAACCTGTCGGTGCTATTTTTTTAGGTGGACTACGGTCTTGACTCACGCCTTCCGTTCCATCCAGGATGGCGAAAGGGCAGTGCGCGGCCTCAAATCCCACCGTTCTTTCACCCCTCGCCGCTGCCAGACCACTGGTATCATGTTCCTTGACTTCTATGGACAGCATAGTAAGATACCCTCTCAGGCATGGTCCCTCCCCGACGCCCAGGGATTACTCTCATGTGATCAGTCTCTCTGCGAGTGACGGACTATTTCCTGGTTCAATTACCCACCAATCAACATTTGTTTTGATAGTGGGCGATGGTCAGCGTCAGCCGCCATGGCCATGGTCACCTACTGCTCGGCTTCGTCCGGGGCGACGCAGGGGCGGTACACGGCCCCATGACCCACCCGTGGCACGTCGACTTCGCCGTTGGATCGATCACCGGTGCAGAGTAACTTGTCTTCAGTGGTCGGCCCGACGTAATACCCCGGTCACCTATCAACACTGGGGGTGATTTAAAATATTCACACAAAACCATCTCCATATTGTTATGATATCAGCGATATTCATCTAATGCATTCGAGTATTATTGTGAAGGATCAAAAACAACAAGAAATTATCTCTGTGGGTTGTACATATCCTTATGTTTGTTTATGTTTGTTGTATTATGTTAGTTATTTTGTCTATTTGAGTATTTGTCAGTAAATGCAATCTAGCAAATGTCCTATTTATCTTCCACTGATGAGCAAGAGTCTCGTCAATTATTTTTAATGACAACACCTTGCACTACGAAAATAATTCTTATAATCATCATCATCTTGCTCTTATCCCAATTACTTGGGGTCGACACAATATGTCATCTGTTTTGACATATTGCAAAAAGTTTCGGCAATGACTTTTATGACCGGCCGCCTGAAAATACGAAAATAATTCTTATAATGTGGGGAAGTAATTCTTATATCCTTAAAAGTTTAAGAATAGATTCAAGTTGGAAATATTTAACTTTTACTTTGTTATTAACTATTTAACTAGTTATCATCGAAATATTATTATTCATATGTCCAGGAGGTACTTGAACTTTTTCAATTCTTATCTTTCCGTGTAGTGACGGAGTAAGAATACAAATCACTAACTCCCTATCTTACCCGTCTAATTTAAATTTGAAAAACCTTAATTAGTTTTGAGACAATTGAAGAAACCTATAGCCCATTTATTAGATTTTTTAAACTTTAACAATTTTTGCGAGCTAATCCTTAATTTTTAAAATGTCATCTAGATAAGGAATCGACACCTCAACCATATTTTTTCAAGGCTAATAAAAAGTTGACCAAAAAAGTTAGCTGTTATTCACTAGACTGCAATTTCTCCCAAATTCATACCCGAGGCCATTTTTTTAAATTGGAAAATCTAAGGAAAAATATCAAAGACAATATTCTGAATCTCGACAACAGACGTTCTTCGCCTACCTATTTCTTCTTCTTCTTCTTTTTTGTCTTGGCAATCAGCTATTAATACAAGCCATTTTTGCCAGTGTCGAGTTATAATTTTCTTTTCAAATTATCAATTTCTTCATGTCAGTAATGGTCCGTCAGTAAGTCAAAGTGTCGCCTCCAATAGTGTAATGGCCACTGTTAGGGGTATCTTCTGAGAATTTTAGTGGAAATACAAAGGTATGTATAGCAGTTTTATATCATACTAGCAACCCGCCCTCGCTTCGCTTCGGTTATAGGTTATAGTCGTTTTACCCGCGTAGTTCCCGTTCACGTGGGAATACCGGGATAAAATATAGCCTAGTTTACGCCCTGCTAATATAGCTTTCCATTGGTGAAAGAATTTTTGAAATCGGTCCAGCCGTTTTGAAGATTACCCGGAACAAATAGACAGACAGACAAAACATTTTTAATTGCTATTTTAGGCATAGGTGGCGTGCAAATAACCGTGTGAGCATGAAAAAAGCCTATTATTTTGACATTACAAACAGACACTCCAATTTTATTTATTGGTATAGATAATACAAGAACACCACATGACACTTCAGACTCCCGCCAAAAAACTCTCCTACCTATTTCAACTGCAGCGTCGTCCAAGTGATGTCCATATTACAAGATTAGTCCAGTCGTACGTGGTCGTAATTAGTCGATACGTGGAAAAACTATAAATACAACGAACACGTCATTCTACATATAAAGATTATCGTGTAAACCTAATTTCCTTTTCATATAAATTACTTGGAAAGGCTAATTGTAAAACACAATAAAGCTAAACTAATATTTGTATTGTAGGTTAAACAGTTGAATGTAATACGAAACAATGATGGTGAGCACGCACGCCTGTCGTAAATACCTGGCGTTTATTGGTGCCGCATTTAAATTAGCTAGTCTACTTGATTTAATACTAGTATAAGAACTTAATACGCTAGTTAATTACGCTGCATGTGGTGACGGAATATGAATATATTGGAATTTATCCCTTCCTGGTTTGTATCGTAAGAATTGATTTAAGGATATCATCTATCCCTTCATCACAGCTCATATACGTCCCACTGCTGAAGTCGAGGCTCCTCCCCCCTACTATGCCGCTCTGGTCAGACGGTTTTATACAGACTTTTATTCCGAGTTCTTCTTCTGCATTGCATATATATGCATATAAAATCCCTCAGTCGTCCGTTACGACATCCACGGGCAATATAGGAAGTGGTGGATTGTATTCTTACTCCATCACCACACGGATAAGGATGTAGGTATCCGAATTGTGTAAAAAGAAATTATTAAACTTCAAGTTAAACCATATGCTGTATCTTTTAGCCAGCTTGTTGAAGAAGTGGGTTATTTTACTTTATCTGAATGAGAACTATATCGTGTGGTGACGGAGTAAGAATACAATTGTCTGACTAGCGTGATATAGTAGGTTAAATTTTCTCATATTAAGGAGAAGGCTCGAACCCAGCAGTATATGAGCTGATATGATGATGATGAATAGAAACTATCATACACATGTTATCGTGAGGGCGCACTATTGATAATAAATTAATTATCCCTTTTTGAAGATATTAAGGTAATTGAGAACATCATTATTACAATTCAAACTTAAAATGTAGCTCCTTTTAAATATATATATATATATAATATGTGTGAGATATCTAATGATCTATCATACCACCTTATATCGATTGAATTTCTCTCATATATCGGCCATGTCCACTGTAAGAAAATCACCTTATAAGGGGATAAAAACTTAATTGTTACGTTACGCAATCAGCAGTAGGGTTGTGATTTCATTTGGGCTTATAATATTTCTACTACTCTCTTCAATGTCTTAGTGAACAATACATCGGTTTTTATGTCTTCCAAGAACAAGTAATCGGGGTATTGTATTGTTAACCCATCATCATACAAATATTTTAATTAGTTGTTTTCAAAAATTAATCATTTACTAATTATTTACGTACAAGCTCTATAATGAAAATTTCATGTCAATTTTATATTTTGTTTGCAAATAATCTAGCAAACTACCAGCAGATGGGAACGCGGCTGCAAGCTTAAAAGATTCGACAAGAAATTCAGAGGGATCGTTGTTAAGTTACATACTTCTTTTAAAGAAAATTGTATAGATCATCATCATCATCATCTTGCTCTTATCCCAATTACTTGGGGTCGACGCAATATGTCATCTGTTTTGACATATTGCAAAAAGTTTCTGCAATGACTTTTATGACCGGTCGCTTGCCTGACGTCAACCCTCCTTGGGAATGTAATCGTTGACCCAAATGGTATCAGATGGAGTTGGTCCGAGTCAATCTAGGGCTCTTAGTCGTCTTTTACGACACCCACGAGCAAAGCAAGGGTTGGTAGTATTCGAAGCCGCTACCACACAGCACAGAAAGAAAGAAAATTGTATAGATCATGGTTAACAAATATTAGCATCAATGTGAACCTCTTTTTCTACCAGGATATATTAATGCTTGGTTTATAATATCCCTAATAATCACTTATTAAATTATATGAACAAGTATTCACGATACTCTTCTACTTAACTGTCCTAAGTAATTACAACGCGCCCCACCTTTACATCATAAATAGCACGCTATTACGAACAGTTGCCGGTAATGTGGGCGAACATTAAACGCGTTATTGTGTCTGTCTGCGCGCATATCCCAATGTTGGTAACACCTGATCGTTTAGCTATGCTATTTAGAGTTGCCGCGTTAAGCGCTATACGATACGTAGGTGATAATTTGTTCAGAAATAGAGATGTATTCGTTCACAACTCAAGAAGTGACAACGTTAAATATCTATACCAATAAATAAAATTGGAGTGTCTGTTTGTAATGTCAAAATAATAGGCTTTTTACATGCTTACACGGTTATTTGCACGACACCTATGCCTAAAATAGCAATTAAAAAATTTTTGTCTGTCTGTCTGTTTGTTCCGGGTAATCTTCAAAACGGCTGGACCGATTTCAAAAATTCTTTCACCAATGTAAAGCTATAATATCAGGGCGTAAACTAGGCTATATTTTATCCCGGTATTCCTACGGGAACGGGAACTACGCGGGTATAACGACTATAACCTATTACCGAAGCAAAGCGAGGGCGGGTTGCTAGTTATGCTATAAAAGTGATGAGAACTAAGTCGATAGTGTGCTACTACTGTATAGGGTTATCATCACAGCCCATGCATATCCCACTGTTGGGCGCGGGCCTCCTCCGCTATAAGAAGGAAATTGACCTACTATACCATGCTGGTCAGACGTGTCGGTATAGGTCGTTTTTTACGACACCCATAGACAAGAGAGGCAGTGATAAATTGTATTCTTACTCCGTCACCACACGGAAAATAGGCTAAAGATACAATGTCACCAACCCTCACTATTCAGTTTTAAAAATTGACTAAAGCGCAATTGAAATGGCCCGCAGTACTATTGTGAGAAAATTACCAACTAATGCACAGATGTCGTAGTGGTTAAGATACTGACTCAGTGTGTAGTGACCCACTTAGGGTTCGATTTCCAAATAAGACAATTATTTATATGATTCCCATATGATTATTGTGGGCTTGAGTGTAATTTGCATTTTATAATTTCTTATCAATGTAAAGTCCTCTGTTATAAAAATAGTTTGCCTTACATCAAGATGTTATGTTATTAAAAAAAAATGGTAAATATTTTTGTTGTCTTACTCAAATCTGTTTTCCGTGTGGTGAGGGAGTTAGAATACAATTCACGATCCCCGCTCTTACCCGTGGGTATCGTAAAAGACGACTAAGGGATACGCATATGATATCTATACAACAGATGGCAAACGCCAACCAACCTGTCTGACCAGCATGGTATAGTAAGGGCATTTTCCCACCTATTATGGAGGAGGCTCGAGCTTAGCAGTGGAATGTATATGAGCCGAAATGATGCTTCAAATCTGCGTGTACAATACAACCGACACATACTTTGCTTGTGGACTTCGTAAAAGACGAGAACTTCGACTTGGGCCAACTCCATCTGATACAGTTTCTTCAACAATTACGTTCCAAAGGCAGTTTGACAATAGGCAGACGATCTTAAAATAATTGCCAATACTTTTAAAATATGTACAATGGAAGAAGAGTACATATGGAGTCCACACCATATAATCAGGATTAGAACAAAATGATGATTAGAATAAAGTTTAGTAAGCTATATCCGTGTGATGACGGAGTTATAATTATAATTAGTTATAATATAATTCACCACTCCCTATCTTGCCCGTGCATATCGTAAAAGACGACTAAGGGATATAATACGCATATTAAGTCTATACAAGAGAATGGATACTCGAAATAAAACCCTATACCAACCTGTCTGACTAGCATGGTATAGTAAGGTCAATTTCCCTCCTATTGTGGAGGAGGCTTGAGCCCAGCAGTGGGACGTATATGAGTTGAAATGATCAAACGAAGCTATAGCCAACTATGTTATAGTCTATGTGGGATCATTAAAAATAATGTGGACATATTAAAAATAGTGTAGATGGATTAAAAATACAATCTTCATCCCATTCTTGTGCCTTGATATTTTTATAGAAAATTCTTTAAAAGTTTCTAAAGGAAAATCCTATATTATTCGGTTCTTCGCAATAACCAGTAGCCACTCTTTTTTTTTTTTTGGGTGGGCTGCGGTCGGCGCGCCTCCGCACCACTCCGTCCGGGGCGACAGAGGGGCTTAAGCACGCAACACCCGCAACCCACCCGAACACCACGTCGCCTTCGTCGTTGGGCCAACCACTGGAGCAGGGTTACTTGTCATCAGTGGTCGGCCCGTCGGAATACCCCCTACCCGGGGCACCCTCCCATCGACCGACGTCCCCCCCTCGGGGAGGACGTCGGTCTTTCCTCACGCGGTCGGCCTCTTGGCGGGTGACGGACTAATCCCCGGTCACGTCACCCGCGGCCGCGGCTAGGGCGGCATGGACGCAGGTAATCCCGCCTGCGCCAGCCTAGTCGCTGGCGGCGGGTCGCGTCATCGAGGCTGTGCTCCTCGCGCTCGCGACCCGCCGCCTCCTTCTGCGAGATAACTGCTGTCGCAGAAGGCTGCGACCGCGTCCCAATTCCTGATGCTGCCGAGCATCCCCTAGCGATGGTCGGCAGCGTCAGGTCGGCACCGATGATTGCGACGAGTTCACGACGCGGCTCTGCCCAAGCGGCACAGACCTCGAGCGTATGCTGCGCCGTGTCCTCGTCGCAATCGCAGTGATGGCAGGACGGAGTTCTCTCCCTCCTAGCGACCCTGTACAGGTACTTGCCGAAGCATCCATGCCCCGTCAAGACCTGTACGAGTCGGAAGGAGAGCACCCCGTGCCGCCTTTCCAACCACTGCATCAGCACCGGCCGGAAGGCCTCCACGGTCCAAACACCGTATCGAGGCCTCTCCAGCCGGTCTGCCCAACAGGCGATGACGTCTCGGCGGACATCGACGCACCAGGCGGTGAGCTCCCTCAGGGAAACAACACCGCCCCCCCCCCGCGCACCCCCGACGCCCAAGAACTTCATATACCAGTAGCCACTCTTACAAGTCATTGATAATTAACTATTTCTAATAACATCTATATATGTCCCATCGCTGGGCTTGGGCCGCTTCCCCATTAGGAGGGCAATTGACCTACTATACCATGCTGGTCAGATATGTTCATATAAGAAATCGTTTCGAATCTTCCTTCTCTGGCACAGATGATATGTGCATATTATATCCCCTAATCATCTTTTACGACAGTCATGGGCAAGATAGAAAGCGGTGAATTGTATTCTTACGCCGTCACCACAGGGCAAACCTATTAACGACAATTACATTTTTAGGCTACGAAGAGATTAGCTTTAGCATCAAAAGATAGCTAAACTAAATAACATCTAACAATCTGCTAATACATTGATTATAAGTAATGCATGACAACCCTAAGCTATAGTGCCGCGACATACTATTAGTAACTATTAGTGCTGAGCCACTCTGAGCTGCGTTAATGAAGACTAATCGACAATTAAATCAACAGGTTAGCAAGTTAACGGGGACTTAGTAAGAAGGGATTTAAATTAGCATGTCGATATTTAGATTTGTACAATATTGATGATAGAATGTTGCAGAATATCTCATCATTATCATTTCAGTCTTTCACTGTACACTGTTGGGCTAAAAAGATATGAGGGGATAGTGGCGTAACCGTTAAGGCTTGTAAGGCAGTTTAGCGATTACATTGAGGTTATATCTTTCCTAAGAATGAGCTGTGGCTTACTTTTTTCGTTAAGACTCTCAGCCGAATTCTTACAAGCAAGTATAGGATGGCAATGATTATATTGTTATATCATCGTAATGCCGGAGTATATTGAGTCTACAACTGTACATTCATTATTTCACGATACTATCCATGTGATGTTGAATTAAGAACACCATCCTGGCACTATAATTTTCAGTCTTAAGCGGGTTTTAAAATATAACTAAGGGACATAAGCAACATTGCTAGAAGAAAATCTAATCTCGTAATTCAACTAGAGATTCATAATTTATTCATTATCAGCAGAAGCGGTCACTGCCAAATTGATTATCCTATAAACTTGAGAGCACTCGTTAGGATCCAGTGCAGTAGAAGACTATTATGATATGAAGTTTATATTTATGCAAGAGAAGGTAATTTCAACATAAAATCATATGTTAACACGTATAATCAGCGCAGTATAGTTTGTCTACTTCCCTTCTCTTGTAGAAAAGGTCTGACCTCAGCACTTGAGACTTATATGAACTAATAATGATGATGAAAGGGCTATTTAATTTGAAACTCAGTTCAGGTCTTATATAATTAAGATATTAAAATCATATATTTTATTCAACAGAAAAAGATCTTATCTTCTTTACAAAATAACAAAGACATCTTAGCAATAGCCGTATACAATTTTATCTTTAAAACAAAAGATATTTTCATAAGTGCGTCATTTCGAGTATGTCGTTATCGGCATACAGAGTCACTTCACCTGCCGTTATGCTATATCTCTGCGTAGGGGGAACAAGCTCAGTTCAAATGTGAACCACTTAAAATGCGCAGTTAAAACCCCTTATTATTAACTGTTGATGAACGTGGACTAGTGTTGGGGTAAATGTTTCTTTAAGATTATGTCGATAAAGTAACATAACTCAACTCTAATATTTAGAGTCACTAGTAAAACTAGTTGTTGTTTGTAAAGAAAATCATCCCGTTAAATGATAATTGTAAAATACAAAAAATAGCTACCACATTCGGGATTAGCCACCACGTTCATTGGCAGTCTTTCATGTGTTTCACCTAATAAACAATAGCGGTATATACATAGTGGTTAATTTATCATCTTAGTTATATTATATAATAATGAACGAAATTATATATTAATAAAAACTTACTAAAATAAAAGTAAATGAATGAAATATATATCAATGAAAACTTACTAAAGTAAAATAAAAGATTTAGTTCTATATCAAACTTAATTATGTAAATTATTACTTTATATTTTTAAGTAAATTGTTTTCATATCTTCTTACTTATAAGAGGAAATTTCACTATTGAAGAGTTGCTAAAAGTATTGGTATATTTCTGAAGAAATAGAAATTGTGAATTCCTTACTTAATAAGATATTTAACGAATATGGTACACATGCAATTCTATTCTCTAAATGTAATTTTTTATAAAATAATGTTCTAAGGTAAATGAAATGATCATTTTCTATACAGCATAGATTTCATCATTGTCTCATCTCATATAGCTACCGCTGCCGGGCTTCTTTCCCTTCTTTCCATTTCCCTTCTATTGCGGCTTCTCTGCAATAGAAGGGACATTTATTTACATATACTATGCTGGTCAGACATATTGGTATAAGGTTTTATTTCGAGTTGTTTTTTATTGCATTTTATTATATGCATATTTTATCCCTTAGTCGACTTTTTCAACATTCACGGGTAAGATAGGCAGTGGTGAATTGTATTCTTACTTCAAAATATGTTATATATGTATATGTGTAGAGTGTATCTCTACAGATATAAAACCGCATAGATATGACAAAACATTTTAATTATTCTTTCAAAATTTCATAATTCAAGCTACACTTCTGGATGTAGACCGCTACTATAAATTACCAGAATCACGACGTTTGGTGGTGGGTTGTCGATCGCAGTTAGGTTATCTTATATGTTTTCTATGTGAGTGGTATTGCCCTCTCTTCTGGTGAACTGGTCGATTTTCACGACTGCCATGGGCAAGTAAGGGATGCTGAAAATTGTATTTTTATCCCATCGCCACATGGAGAAAAAGGAATATGTATTTATAGTTTCGCAGTGTGACAAGAATATAACATCGTCTTTACATTTTCATGGAAGTCGTAAAAATGGACGGAAAGATCACTGGGAAAATGGACAGCAGCACTCTCTTACGAAACTTGAGCACCAATTGGAATCACACACACATATAGCCTAACAAGCGTGATGATTAAGAAATGTCTAATGGAAATGAATACTCTAATAAATATATTTATAGTTTTAGTAGTAAAATATACAATTTGTATATGCAATCATTGTTTTTATTTTCAGATTTAATTATAAAGTAATCTACACAAATAAATAAAATTCTAATGTTTAGAACTAAGGTTTTTTATTTACCCACACGGTTATTTGTACGATACCATGTCTAAAAACCAGTTTAAAATGTTTTGTCTGTCTATCTGTTTATTCCGGGTAATCTTCAAAACGGCTGGGCTGATTTCAATAATATTTTACTGCTAGGTAGTCTAAGTTACTCCTTATATTGATATCTGTCAATATAAAGAGGTAACTTTTCCTCTTAGAAGAACAATATAAAAATTTGCATGGGACTCGAACCCGAGGCCGTGTCTAACGAGATATTACAGATTTAAAATGCAGGAGCAAAGCGACTGGAATTGAAGCGAAGCGAGGGCAGTTCGCTAGTTATTTAATAAAATAAAAAGCTAATATTAAAAAAATCGATATTTTAATTATTTAAACCCCAATTGTATCACATCACTACAAACACATTAGGGTTGTCGCGAAATGAAATTATACAAAGATTCACCTACACTTGCAATAACATACTGATTATTTCCAACAAACATAACAATGTAATTACGGCAAACAATATTAAACCTTAATGTTTATGTAACAAGATAATAATTAACAGCAGAATATATGATTGTATTATCAAAGTTAAGACAACCTGTTTCTCAAATGCGCTAATCCCTTTTATCTTGAGGTGACAAGCCGCGGTTTATTATTTCGCTTCAAATATTTTGTTAATTCTACATAACAATGTCGTATAAATAAATTTTTGGGGCTACTCTATGGTTGACTTGTACAATTCAGATATCGTAATAACTTATATGGTAACCTTCATTGAAGATTATATTTTTATACATTGTCATATTTCAGCTCTTATACGTCCAACTGCACAGATGGTGTAGTGGTTACCCTACCTACGGTGCCAGTGTAATGAGTTCGAATCCCATGCAGGACAACACTTTGTGTGATCTACAAATTGTTGTCCTGAGTCTGGATGTAATTTGTGTCCGTTGATTATAGGTGTTTGTTAAGTCCCCCGTAATACAAGGATTATTTCCTTAGTGCAGGGTATGTCTTTAAAAAAAATTGCTGGGTTTGGACCACCTCCATAATATGCAAGATTGATCTATTACCACATGCTGGTTATATGGTTTGGTTTTCTTTATTATACAGTAAACTACACATATTCCGTGTGCTGACGGAGTAAGAATACAATTCACCACCCCATAACTTACCCGTGGGTGATCGTACGAGACGACTAAGGGATATAAAACGCATATAACATCTATGCGAGAGAAAGAAAACTCGAAATAAAACCCTATACCAACACGTCTGATCAGTTTGGTATAGTAGCTCAATTACCCTTCCATTATGGAGGAGGCCCGAGCCCAACAGTGGGACGTATATGGGCTGAGATGATGATGATGAGATGAAACTGCACACTGTAAATGGTACTGCCGCTCATGGACTTTTGCCAGGCCGCTGCCCATACCCTGAAGAATGTGAAGGTAGTGTGAATCCGTGCAATGATGCTCGGTGATATTAAAGGCATTATCAAAACTCACTACGTGCAGACACCCTCAGAAAGTTGTGATATCACGCTGGTCAGGCGTGTTGGTATAGAAAGAAATAAAAAAGACAAACGTTTATTCTATTCTCGTCAAATCTAATAAAAAAATAACATAAATATAACTAAAGAAAAGAACTTCCTTACTAATATTATAAATGCGAAAGTAAGTTTGTTTATTTATAACGATTTCACGCTTAAACCACCGAATTTATTTAAAAAATTCTTTCACCAATGAAAAGCTATAATATCAGGGAGTAACATAGACTATATTTTATTCCGGTATTCCCACGGGAATGGGCACCACGGGTAAGGCGACTGAAACCGAAGCAAAGCGAGAGCGGGTTGCTAGTCTTACATAAATAATTTATTTGAAACCAGAAAAAAGCCTATTAACTCACCTCTTGCTACTTCTCCATAAAGAAACAACGCTGGTATTCTGCCAACACCTATACATACCTATATATGTTAAAAATAATTATGAAAACCTAACTAGTGTCTGAATATGCATGTGTATTGGGTATGTGTGTATCTGTAAAAGGATGTATAGGATTTTATTATGAGTTTTCTATCTCTACCATAGATGTTGTATACAATGAAACTTCATTTATTTTTTTTATAAGAATCGATTTTTACAATCGATAATCAAAACTATTAAATATTATTTTTTACTAATTCTAGCTACGTAAGTATTTTTATATTACTAACATTTATGGATCTATGTGGTCTGCAATAAATAGATATTATTATTATTAAAACAATAAAAAATCGATAATTAATCGATTTTTGAATAATAAAAAATCGATTATTAATCGATTTTTTATTATTCGAAATTCGATCGAAATTAATCGATTATTTCACTGCCAGATTTCGTAAAAAAAAAAAGTCATCACGTTACTGCGTGCAGTGTTTTCAGCTTACATTTCCAAAAAAAAAGGTCATTATAATCCTGTTGGGAGAAAAAATCGATTATTTTCTCTCCAAGTCACATCCCTAGTGTATATAGCCGTTGGCCGCAGGTGGCCTTGACAGCTTAGCCCGGACTATGGGTGAACGCTGATAGCTTTCAACCCAGTGCAATATTGATATTCTTTTTTTTGTGTGTGACTTAGTTGTTAGCCTCAGATAGCTATGACAACTTTACCCGGACTGGTGGGTGAGCGCTGAGGGCTCTCAACCCGTAATATTGATATAAAATGTTGGTATTAATAATGACAATACTGTAACGAAACCCTATCGCGATTTAAAAATCTGGACAGCGACATCTAATTACAAAAATTGAATTAACGTACTAGACAGATGTTATATGCCTAATGTATCCCTTAGTCATCTTTTACTACATCCACGGCCAAGAAAGATAAACATGAATTGTATTCTTACTCCGTAATCACACGAATATCTCTACAACAATTTTGCAATACACGCTCCTATATTTAAATCACATTAAACATTAAATCCGATTATAATGTATATCGTTATAGCATCAATAAACCCAGTGACATTTCTTAAAATGTAATCAACACTAAATCAAACCAATATAGTTGTTATATATCATAACAAGTCAAAACACTAAAACATGTGTGTTATGTTCAAGGATCACTTTTGGTCTAGTGCATTTCAAAATGATTTACAAACATTACATGACATTTATTTACTATTATCTATCTTAATACAATGTATATACACATATATTATCTTCTTAATAGTGCGGCCTGTTTAATAGAGTCCAAGTCTGCTAATCTGTTCTGTGAAATCGATCAATTTGATTTCATTCATCTATTTGCAGGCAGTAGCTACGTGTCGCGGGTTTTTCGCTACACTCTATTGTGTTCAAGTGTAAGCTGCTCTAGTGATAAACTTATGATAAGTAGTGTAGTGTAGACCTTATAAAAATGCTATTGAGAGGGCTATGCTCGGTATTTCTCTATGTAATAAAATCCGGGTAACCATCATAGTCCGCAGAATTAGCACGTTGAAATGGCAATGAGCAGGCCACATCGCTCGTTGAACTGACAACCGTTGGGAATGAAAGGTTCTCGAGTGCCGACTATGAACTGGACGACGCAGCATAGGACGGCCCCCCTACTAGGTGGACTAACGACATCATAAAAGTCGCAGGGAACCGTTAGATGCAAGTGGCGCAGGACCGTTCTGAGTGCCATTCATTCTCGTGGGGAGGTCTATGTCAAGTAATGGACGTCTATAGGCTGATGGATGGAAGCTGATTTCTGGTCGGCTTTTCTCAGCTTGCGGCGGTATTCCAATTCCGAGGTAGGTTATTACATTAATTTTAAAGAAAATCTTCAAGTTTGCCGCCTGGTGACAGAGTAAGAATATAATTCACAACTGCCTTCTTTTCCGTGGGCGTTTTAAGAGACGACTAGAGAGATTTAGTATATCTTGGTCCAAATTGGCGGCCAATAATCAAATGTACCAATATTGTATATTGACTTGTATTGGTGTCCAACAATCAAACATTGGTACATTGGTATTGGTACAGAATGAAGATGTTATTTTAAACTAGTTTCGGTTGCCACATTTTATTATTTCAGGAATTGAATTTTTAAATATCATAACGAAAACACCTCAACTAGTTTCCAAAAACAAATAAAACCGATCGACCCACATAAAATTATATTATGCGTAATAAAATGTAATGTATGTATAAACGAGTTTGCTTTTAAAATAGCGCGCATATAAAAATACACGTGTGTGCCAGGTAATGGTGATTGCGACCGAATTGCGGCCCGAGCGCGTCCGACACCGAACACATGGCCCGAACGTTCACGTCAAATACTAACATATAATATTCTTGATACTTTAAATAATTAAAAATTATTTTGTTAATCGTAAAAATGCTGTGTAGGACGCTCCCTCATTAGGTGGACCGATGACATGGTGAAAGTTGTTGGGCGTCATTGGATGCAGATGAACTGCTCTTTGTGGCGAAACATGAGGACTACGTGCAGCAGTCAGTCAGTCTGACAGACTGACTGACTGTGTCAGTGCAGTGGACGGCATTAAGATCATGATGATTTTGTGAACTGCAAAGTGATTTTGTAAAAATACTTCATTGACAATTTTGTTATGCAATTAATTCTGGTAGCTAAATTGTTGAGTGGGAAGTCTTCTTCAGATGAAAGAAACTAACCACCTACACAACATACCTAACTGAGACGTATATGTCAACTATAAACAATTAACATAGGCAGTTTTCTATTTATTGCGATAATGACTACGGTGATGTTATCTGCATCCTATATTTTTAATCAATTTCTCGAATTCCATGAGTAGTAAAGGAATGAGAAGAAAAGAGAAGGAAAGGGGGCAAGAGAAGGAAAGAAACAATTTCTTACTAATTCTTTACTACATAAATAAGTCTAAAAAACTATATTAAAGTATCAAGAGTACTTACACTCATAAACATGTCGATCAAGCGCAAAGGCACGAAGCATTTCAGTGAAACCAACAGGTAATTTACAGCCGCACGCCGATACCCAATGTTTATTTTAGTTCAAACTATTTATTTTATTTATCTGAAGCCCGGTAACGATGATTAGCTTTTATTATTACTAACAACATATTTTAATGGGATTCGCCACCTGTTTCATACATGTTTTTCTTACGGTGAAAATATTTAGAACTGATATTTAAAACATGTAAATATAATATTCCTGCCTGTTGCTAAATTTATTATATACATTAATGATAGGTATTTTACGGGCTTATTTATGTCATATGTAAGTCCACGCTTGCCTAGTTGGTTAGACGATTGACATGAATTTCCAGCAGATATACGTTCAAGTCCCACATTTGACAATCATTTTTTGCTATAAAAGCGAGTGTTTACATACTTATTATGTAGTATTAGTTATACCATTTTACCAACGTATCACTCGACACCGTAGCAGGGTTCATCCATTTCACCTGGAAACGTTATGGTCTTCAACTGTACGTTTCCAGCGATCATTTCTCCCACGTACGTGCAAGCTTTGGAATGAACTATACCTGCTGCTGTTCCCCAAGCGCTATGACATGTCCTTTGAACGAGGTTTGAGAAGAATACTTTTTTCACGGTAGGCAATGGCCTGGCTGTGGCCCTGTGTATTGCAAAGGTCAATGTGGGGCAGTATCGCTTACCATCAGGTGTGCCGCTTGCGCGTTTGCCACCATCGGCAATAAAAAAGAAAGCATGGTATATTTCATCCATCCCTCAACTTAAGTTCACCGAAGTTCGCTTATGGACCTAGGTATCTCCAGAGATAACTAATGCCATAATTGCTACTCTTAACAATTCCTTGGTGAGCGTATTTGCTTTTATCAATTTCCCATGAGAGCGATTCTGGCCACTCCCCTGGTCCACCCGCGTCAGATGGCGTATTGGTATAAATAGCTACCTCTCATAGAAAGTGTCGTGAATTCGTCCACACTGCAGGACCGTTATTAGCGCAGTATGTCAATGATTGGTCGATTCTGCGTGCTATTTATTTATCTCAAGTTAATTTTTTCTCTCCTTGTGGTGAAGTGGAAGAATACAATCCACCACTCCCTATCGTACCCGTGGATGTCGTAAAAGATGACTAAGGGATATAATGCGCATATAACATCTATGCAAGAGAAGGAAAACTTGAAACAAAACCCTATACCAACTTGTCTGACCAGCATGGTATAGTAAGCATCATTTCTCTCCAATTTTTTCTTATAAATAATTATATTATCAAAATAGATTATAACTGGCCAGTCTCAGATACCTGCTTAAAAACTTTTCTCTCTATAATTATTAAAAAGAGCCTATTATTAAAAAAACCTGCCCAAAGACTAGTAATTATTGAAAACTATTAGGCGGTTTAACTTGTTTCATTGGCTGGCGACCAACACCGCATTAAATTCAACTGCCAAGTTGTAATACGTATAATATTTAAAACTTATAATGAATTCATAAAAGATAGGTATTAATACTGTATGATTGCGGCCACGAATATTACCGAACACAGCATGGTATTCTTATTGAATTTTAAGACACAGTCAGAGACGGTACTTTACGTTAAATTTTTAATGTAGTAATTGTTAATTACTATTGTAAGCCGTGTAGTGACGGAGTAAGAATACAATTCACCACCCTATCTTATGCCCGTGAGTGTCCTAAACGGTGACTAAGGAATATGCTGTGCTTACAACAACTATACAAGATTAGGAAAACTCGAAATAAAACCCTGTACCATCCCGCCTGGCCAGCGTGGTATAGTAGATCAATTTCCCTCCCGTAAAGGAGCAAGCCTGAGTTGATATGAAGAAATGCGATATAGTTTGTAGATTGAAGGTATACCTTGAATACTCCAGCTTTCTCTATTTACATTTTTTATTAGAAACGGCGACAAACAAGCAAACAGTACACCTGATGGTAAGTGTTACTGCCACTCATGGACCTTTGCAATACTAGGAGTACAGCTAGGCCGCTGCCTACCGCGAAGGAAGTGAAGGGAGTGTGAATGCGTGCAATGAGGTTTGGTGATACTAAAGGCCATACGCAACCCACCACACCCAAACACCCTCAGAAAGTTGGGCTGCCACCTCTCTCGCTCACCGAACGAAGCGCAGTAACAAATCGCTACTACTCAGACGTTGATTTTCTGCTCAGTGTGGTACTGCCCCGGACGGACCGGCCCGCGGCTGTAGACAGATAACTGTCAACAGTATGCTTCTACCACCCTTATCATATATGAATTCTATGCGAACTGTGAATGCAGTTGCGTGCAATAGCTAGTAAATAATCTTATATCTTTAAACGAGCAATTCTTGTATATATATATATATATATATATATATACAATTCAGGATCTCGGAAACGGCTCCAACAATTTTGTTGAAACTTGTCTTACTAGAGGTTTCGGGTCCAAAAAATCGATCTAGCTAGGTTTTATTTATAGAAAATGTTGTTTTGTCCGTGTTTTTAGCAAAACAAACAATGACATTAAATTTTAAAAGAATATGAATTCAAATTTCGTTGTCAACGTTATGAGTTACGATAGCTCAGATGGGAAGTTGACAGGTTCTAATTTTGCCTTTTTTGGCATCAAATAGCGTCGGTTCGAATCTCGGTGTTATTATTATTCTCTTTTTGTAATTTTTATATATTTTTCATTATTTATTTTTTATTAATATACCTATATCTAAATAAATTCGATAAAAATATTCCGAGCGAAGCTCGGTCAACCAGATATTATAAATAATATAGAAAGGTATCATTCACACCTAGGACAAGTGATTGTAGGCGGGCTGAGAGACACGTTTGGCATTCAAACACGCTAGTAACAGACCGAACGGGATGCGCATGCGATACACGCATACCGCATGGAGAAAAGCATGCGTGAAGCATGCGTTAGTTATGCGTTGAGAACTCGTCGACAGCGCGAGGTGCTAACGATTTATCACTGTTAAATTGTTTTGAAAAGGTGAACGTTGAATTTGTTGGATAGAAATTAGATGTGGCTGTGTGATAGTTACAGATCATGTTATCTTGAATCATATAAGTCCCACTGTTGGGATTGAGCCTAGCTTAGAAAGGATATTAACCTACTATAACACGCTGACCGGGTTAGTATAAGTTTTTATTTGGAGTATTCCATAGACGTTATATGCGTATTAGTGTTGCCCAAATGCAAGACCAAGACGAGACTTGGACCAGTCTTGGTCTTGGTCTTGCAACAGCACACCTGGTCTCGAGTCTTGGTCTTGGTCTTGGTATTGCAGCAAGAGTCTCGCAAAGTCTTGCAAGTCTTGCAGTTGGAATAACGTAACAGTCATTTATCATGGCAATGAAAAATCTCACTAAATTAATCAAATATCATCCTATCCTATCTATCCATCTGCTAGCCTATAGTCCACTATTGAATATAACCCTTACCACTGGGGAAAATTACTCTCCTATTCCCCTGGTATTACATTAGACAGAGTTACTACTCCTATGACAAAGGAAGGAATTTCAACCCTGTTTTCTTGAGACGTCACCATACGGGGCAGTTGATACAAAAAATTCCTAGTGGTAGGACCATACTGTCGACAGTTATTTGTCTACAGCCGCGAGCCGGTCCGTCCGGGGTAGTACCACGCTCTCGCAGAAAATCGACGTCTGAGTAGTAGCAATTTGTTACTGCGCTTCGTTCGGTGAGCGAGAGAGCCGGAAGCCCAACTTTTTGAGGGTGTTTGCGTGTGGACGGTTTTGGTGGTGCCTTTGGTATCACCGAGCCTCAATACACGCATTCACACTCCCTTCATTTTCTTCGCGGTAGGCAGCGGCCTTGTAAAGGTCCATGAGTGGCAGCAACACTTACCATCAGGTGTACTGTTTGCTCGTTTGCCACTACTTGCAATAAAAAAAAAAAAGAAAAAAATTATGTCATTTAACATTCCCCCTTTCCAACAAAAAAGATTTTTTCAATTTGATTGGCAAGCGACGGAGTTATTTGACCACTGACGACAAATCACCCTGCTCTGGTGGTCGGCCCAACAATGAGGCGACATGGGTACGGGTGGGTTATGGGCCCGCGGGCCGTCCTTTCATCGCCCCGGATGGAATGGACCGCGCGTGTGTACTAGTGATGTAACTAATATTCGCATTCGCATCGCGAATATTCGCATATGTTTCTGACATTCGCAATCGCATTCGCAAGGAACGATGCGAATGTTTGGCGAATATATTTGACAAACTAAAAGCAAATTATATATGTAATTGTGTAATGATATGATAATATTTATTATTTTTATTTACTCATAATCAACAACGTCTTATAATTCGATGGATCCAGCTGCACACACGAAAAAACATGACGTATGCGGCGTTACCTCGCTCTGAGGCGTTCCATTTAAGCCTTTTTTTTTTTGGGTGGGCTACGGTCGGCGCTCTTCCGCACCACTCTGTCCGGGGCGACAGAGGGGCTTAAGCACGCAACACCCGCAACTCACCCGAACACCACGTCACCTTCGTCGTTGGACCGACCACCGGAGCAGGGTTACTTGGCATCAGTGGTCGGCCCGACGGAATACCCCCTACCCGGGGTACCCTCCCATCGACCGACGTCCCCCGCTCGGGGAGGACGTCGGTCTTTCCTCACGCGGTCGGCCTCTCAGCGGGTGACGGACTAACTCCCCGGTCACGTCACCTGCGGCCTCGGCTAGGGCGGCATGGGACGTAGGTAGTCGTGCCTGCGCCGCCCCAGTCGCTGGCGGTGGGTCGCTTCGTCGCGGCTGTGCTCCTCGCGTTCGCGATCCGCCGCCTCCTTCTGCGAAATAACTGCCTCGCAGAAGGATGCGACCGCGTCCCAGTTCCTGATGCTGCCGAGCATCTCCCATCTTAGCGATGATCGGCAGCGTCAGGTCGGCACCGATGATTGCGACGAGTTCACGGCGCTGCTCTGCCCAAGCGGCACAGACCTCGAGCTTATGCTGCGCCGTGTCCTCGTCGCAATCGCAGTGGTGGCAGGACGGTGTTCTCTCCCTCCTAGCGACCCTGTACAGGTACTTGCCGAAGCATCCACGCCCCGTCAAGACCTGCACGAGTCGGAAGGAGAGCATCGTGCCGCCGTTCCAACCACTGCATCAGCACCGGCCGGATGGCCTCCACGGTCCAGACATCGTATCGATGCCTCTCCAGCCGGTCTGCCCAACGGGCGATGACATCTCGGCGGGCGTTGACGCGCCAGGCGGTGAGCTCCCTTAAGGAAACAACACCGCCCTCCCCTCGCACCCCCGACACCCGCCGATACAATTCGGCGAGCACTGCCGCCTGCAGTTCCATTTAAGGCTTGCCATACAAAATATCTATCAAACAAATAAAATTAAAATTTTCTTTTGAAAAATGAAACCATTCCATCAGTATTTTCTTATGGCGTTGTCACGTTCAACTATCGTCAATAAACCGACTTTACAGACAACCGATTTTTGTGTGAATGAATAATTAATTTTGCCAATAAAAAAAGAACATGATTCCATATGAAAAAGTTACATTATTTTTGTTAAATAATCATTAAACTTTTTTGACATACCATGCATTTAACACTCTCAGCATCACAAATTGTGAAATAACTCAACACTTCAGTAACATATGCTTTACTCATGTTTGTAAATTTGACAAATACAATAATAATAATAAACTAATCTCAAATTACAACGAATATTTTCGAACGAATCTGATTAGTTTCATTCGTTCAACTTGTAACGGTTAACCTTTGCTATATTTGGCTTAAACATGGCTGGTACGAAATGTTAAACCCGTATGATATTTTGCACGCATTTTATTTGAAAGTCAACATTCATATATATTATATTCGCATATTCGCATTCGCATTCGCGAATGTTGGAGATAAATATTCGCACTCACATTCGCATTCGCGAATGTCTCAATCCTAACAATCGTTACATCACTAGTGTGTACCATAAAAAATAATAATAATGGCTTCCTAACACCATTGCCTCGGTCCGATTTGATACGACATCCACGGGAAAGAGAGTGGTGAATTGTATTCGTACTCTGTCCCTACACGGACATTTATGTAGATTAATTGTAGGCATATTTCTATGTCCAACAGTGAACGTCGTTGGGCTAATGAATAAACGGATATATAAATATGTATAATGGGCAAGAGCACTCTCGTGATTACGGTATTTTTGTCCTTAAGCCTTTCCGAAGAGTAATTCTGAAAAGCCAACACCAACATTGGGAATCGATTGGCCAATAGATGGATATCTCAAGACTGATTTGACTTCCAAGATGCTCGACAGCGACAGCTGTTGGTCGTCGATAGCCTCCTTCTGTGAGGCTGTCATGACAAGGAAAGAGGCCGCGGAGCGGGCACGCGAGGCGCTTGCGTCCGCTGACTCGCTCCGCCGGCGACGACCAGGGAGGAGGAGACGCCGCTATGCGCTCCTCCACCCACCGCTCTGAATGATGACAGGACGTGGCCAGACGGCCAAGCGTTGGGGTGTCGGGGATAGAATGTTGTCAGACGATCTCTCCGGCACCTCGTAAAAGCGCGGAAGGGGCTGCTGTAGTTTTAGTGGGTATTTCGGTCACTTCTGTGGCCGGCGAGTCCCACACACACTCCCCTGTCTGTAACCGGCGGGGGATAGTGCGTAAATGCATTTCCACAGCGTGAAAAAAAAAAAGACTGATTTGACTTGCCGTGTAGTGACGGAGTAAGAATACAATTCATCACCCCCCTATTTCACCCGCGAGTGCGAACCCACGACTAAGGGCTATAATACATCATCGGTGCAAGAGAAGGAAAACTTGACATGAAACCCTGTAACAACACGGCCGATCACTGTGGCGATTCCTCTCCAGCCATGGCCGATTTCCCTTCCATTATGTAGAAGACATGAGCTCCACCGTATATAAGCTGGTATGGTGATTTTAATTAAATGCAAGACCGCGAGACTCTTGCAGGCTCAGTCTTGGTCTTGCTCAAGTCTTGCAGGGCCAGTCTTGGTCTTGGTCTTGCAAAAATTAAGCGGTCTTGGTATTGGTCTCGGTCTCGCATTTCTTGCAAGACCAAGACCGCAAGACCAAGACTTTTTTGGGCAACACTAATGCGTATTGTATGCCTTTGTCGCCATTAACAATATCCACGGATAAGATGGGGGGTAAAGGCAGGGCCGGATTATCCATAAGGCAGATTAGGCAACTGCCTTGGAGCCCCGCATCGTTTAGGGGCCCCGAGCAAGCACCAAGAAAAAAAATTTATTAATTTCATCAAACAATTTTTATTTTGAAAATTCTCATTTCTCTTGCCTACTCCATCATAAGACCTGGATCATTATTTAACTACAACTATAACCTATTCATTAAGATAATTTCAATAAAAGTAGAAAGAAATGAGTCAGGTATGTGAGGTGACGCTCTAGCATCAAGTCAAGCTAAAGGTATGTTGTTGCCATAAGCGATTGATGTAACAGAATACTAAAGAAGTCGATCTGATGGACTGAACTTCTGTAATAGAAAATATACATTTTAAAAATTAAGGATAAGGAAAGGGTAAAGTAACTAACGTAAAGGGGCTCTGAGAATTGAATTGCTCAGGGGCCCCGAGAATTGCATTGCCTAGGGGCCCTGAGAATCCCTGAGGCCCTGTGTGTAGGGATAGATATAAGTTTCTGTACTTACGACGACTTCTTGGACGTGAGACATCTTAGTCTACTCGTGACAATGAATGCTGCAAACTGCTTGAAAAGTAGTACAATAAATTTTACAAATACAAACGCGATATCTATACCAATAAATAAAATTGGAGTGTCTGTTTGTAATGTCAAAATGGCTTTTTTCATGCTCACACGGTTATTTGCACGACACCTATGCCTAAAACAGCAATTAAAAAATTTTTGTCTGTCTGTCTGTCTGTCTGTCTGTTTGTTCCGGGTAATCTTCAAAACGGCTGGATCGATTTCAAAAATTCTTTCACCAATGGTAAGCTATAATATCAGGGCGTAAACTAGGCTATACTTTATCCCGGTATTCCTACGGGAACTACGCAGATAAAACGACTAAAACCGAAGCGAAGCGAGGACGGGTTGCTAGTCATATTAGTTATATTAATAACTAGCAAGCCGCCCTCGCTTCGCTTCGGTTATAGGTTATAGTCGTTTTACCCGCGTAGTTCCCGTTCCCGTGGGAATACCGGGATAAAATATAGCCTAGTTTACGCCCTGATATTATAGCTTTCCATTGGTGAAAGAATTTTTGAAATCGGTCCAGCCGTTTTGAAGATTACCCGGAACAAACAGACAGACAGACAGACAGACAAAAATTTTTTAATTGCTATTTTAGGCATAGGTGTCGTGCAAATAACCGTGTAAGCATGAAAAAAGTCTATTATTTTGACATTACAAACAGACACTCCAATTTTATTTATTGGTATAGACGAGTTATATTAATAACATAAAAGTTATATTAATAAAGAGTGGTCAATTGTACTCCATCCGATAAAACTACTTAACTGTAGTTCAATTTTGACTGTACAATATTTTTAAAGCTTTTTATTGCGATAATCCTTTAGTAACTTAGATGTTCTTTTAGATGGAACTAACGTCTTCAAACGGTGATTTCTATTCAGTATCAAATATCTGGTTGACCGAGCTTCACTCGGAACATTTTTATCGAATTTATTTAGATATATATTAATAAAAAATAAATAATGAAAATATATAAAAAATTACAAAAAGAGAATAATAATAACACCGAGATTCGAACCGACGCTGCGCTGTTTGAATGTCAACAAAATCAAAATTAGAACCTGTCAACTTCCCATCTGAGCTATCGTAACTCATGACGTTGACAACGAAATTTGAATTCATATTCTTTTAAAATTTAATGTCATTGTTTGTTTTGCTAAAAACACGGACAAAACAACATTTTCTATAAATAAAACCTAGCTAGATCGATTTTTTGGACCCGAAACCTCTAGTATGCCAAATTTCAACAAAATCGTTGGAGCCGTTTCCGAAATCCTGAATATATATATATACAAGAATTGCTCGTTTAAAGATATAAGATAATAGTAGGCATATATTATTAGAAGTAAAAATAATATATTGCACGCCGGAGCCTCGTGGACGCCGCTGTGTACTTGCCCTGAAGATGAACAACGAATTTGGTCGAAAACCCGAGTCGAGGATAACTTTTTTATTTTTTTTTTTTTTTATATATTCACGCCTTTTTCCCATAGGGGTAGGCAGAGTCCACTGCCCTCCACCTGCTACGATCTTTGACATATTCAGCGTAGCAAAGCGGTTCTCTGTGGGCCACTTTTCGCCCCCGACGGAAACGAGACGTGACGTGTCGCGAGCCACATCGCCGCCAAGGATAACTTCAATACTAAAAAAAATATTATATTCTAACTTATCATCACCTTACTTATCTTTTATGATACCCACAGGCAAGAGAAGGGTAATGAAT
The DNA here is from genome assembly GCA_032191425.1 of Lymantria dispar. NCBI lineage: Eukaryota > Metazoa > Arthropoda > Insecta > Lepidoptera > Erebidae > Lymantria > Lymantria dispar. The sequence goes on from CM063448.1 coordinate 35,906,337, forward strand.
TGTATTTTTACTCCGTTACCACGCGGTGGCGAATAGTAAAATTAAATAATACTCGCCCCAACTTTGAATCATTAAAAATATCATATTTTGAAGATGTTTGTTATCAAGAAGGTCATTTTATTGATGATACAAACTTTATCAATTTGATGACGCATTATCAATACTGAGTGTTGTCACCCGGTTTTATTAATGACGGCGTAGGTGTTGTAGCGGACTAAGTTAAGATCTTTCACTGCGTGTCTCGAGTTAGATTCCTCTGCCAGACAACTCTTTGTGCAATCCATAAATTGTTTCAACGTGTATGAGTGTGTTGTTTTTGAACGTTAATATTATCTACTTTTATAGAATCCCCACTACATAAAATGCCTCTTTTTGCGTTATTTTTCAATAAAATCAGCTTTAGGAATGATTCCTAGGAATTGATGAAATACGTATGTATTTTATTAATATTCATGTTATAAAATTTATTTAATTTTTTATTTTATTTTCATATTTATTTAACACTTAATACTACTATTATAAAGGTTATTTTGATTATATTTTATAAGTTTCAAACATTTAAACATGTTTTATATGTTAATAAAATTAATAACCTAATAAAAAACAATTAAAATCCTATTAAATTAAAACCGTTTTCGACTTCTACGTGGACGAAAGCCGGAAGCCCAACTTTCTGAGAGTGATTGTGTGTGGAGGGTTTTGGTGGTGCCCTTGGTATCACTGAGCCTCAATGCACGCATTCACACTCCCTTCGCTTTCTTCACGGTAGGCAGCGGCCTTGTAAAGGTCCATGAGCGTCAGCAATACTTACCATCAGGTGTACTGTTTGCTCGTTTGCCACCGTTTGCAATAAAAAAAAAAAAAACGAAGTCGCGGATACAAGTTAGTTTTGTATAAAACTTTAATATAATTTCAACTACATCATCTAAATGTATAATGAACTGACTGATTGATTAATTAAGATAATAATATTCTAACTAAATAACTACGGCAATGAAGATCGGCACAAGGTCATATTTTAGGTGAGAATTGCTGAAAATCGACCCTTAAAATGGGATAAAGGATGATAAAAGTTTATATGAAATATTGCTAGTTTTGAAGATAAAGCTATTTCGAAATCGCAAATTATAAAATATTATAATATAATATAAAATATTTTTAGTTTTAAAATATAATGCATACAAAGTCGCGGGATAAAATGCTAGTACGATGTGTTATTTACTTCAATAGGCCACAATATAAATATCTACGTTAGCGTTTATTAAGCAAGGTTAAGCACGGCCCGGATAGCTCAGTCGGTAGAGCATTGGACTTTTAATCCAAGGGTCCAGGGTTCAAGTCCCTGTTCGGGCGACTTCTTTTTGTGATATTTAAGTTTGAGATTTCAGTTCATTAAATTAGTAATTACAACCACAGTATAGTACATTTCGAATTAAATTACTGTTTTTATATATATTTTTTATTATGATATTTTTTATAGATATTTCGATAATAATAACATTTTTAATTAAATGATTCTTTTATATTATTTGATACTGTGATTTACTGTGATTTAATATTCTTTGATACTGTGAGCACTTATTGTATAGATTTGACCCACAATAATAATGGTTAAAGATAATTTTATAAATCAAAAATCTTTTAGTAAGCCGCATCTAAAATTAAAAATCAATATTAATTTAGCATCATGTCCCCTGAGTTTTCTTGCCGGATCTTTCTCAGTGTGGCCGCGTTCCGATCCGGTGGTAGTATATTAGTTTTGTTAGTTTTAAATCAACAAATTGTAATAATAATTGCTACAAATTTAATAATTACTAACCATAAACAATATAATTTTTTCATATAGATTCATTTTCTTCTTACACTGGCAATAAATTTGTACTAAAATGTGGGTAACAATTTAATAAATTTATAACTATTTTCTGTATCGGGTAGATAATTGTAAATGTCTGTAATAACGATTACTTGTTGGACGTGAGACACCTTAGTCCGCCCGTGACCATGAATGCTGCAAAGTGTTCGAAACGTCGGGCAATCATAAATCAAATACAAACGCGATATAATCCGTAAAAGTAGTTTTATTTACAATGTGTAGTGCTCGCGTAAACATCAGATATCATTATGATTCTTTTATTTATACCATCTGTATATAGCGATAAAGAAGAAACTTGTTTGTTTTATATAAACCAAACAAGTTCTTTGCAATCCATTTTAACTTTATTTTTTATCAGCATTTTAATATATTCGCGGGTGACCGGACCGGGGATTTCGCACCCGCGGAGAGGTTAGCCTTGCGACGGCGATCGGCGTCCCGGGAGTCAAGGAAGTCTGCACCGGTGGTCGGCCCAACGACGAAGGCGACGTGCTATATGGGTGAGTTACGAGGCCGGCGCGCCGCCCCTCTGTCGCCCCGGACGGAGCCAGGTAGCGGGTGCGCTGATCGTACTCAACCCAAAAAAAAGGCATTTTAATATATTTCATTTAATTATAATTATATTGATAAATAAGCGTCCGTGCGGTGACAGAATAAGAATACAATTTAACAACCGTTCTTAGAGTGAATTCAATCACCGTGGGCGTATAAGTAGAGTGTAAAAGACGATTAGGAGATTATGATATAAACACAACATCTATGAAAGAGAAGGAAAACATGCAACAAAACCCTGTACAAGCCTGTGTGACCAGCATGGTATAGTAAGTTCGACTTCCCTCCTATTATGGCTCGTGCCCGGCAGTGGGACGTATACAAGTCGACATGATGATGATTCCTTCCTTTCTTAAGGTATGCAGAATATTGATTAACCGTGGGGAAGTGGTAGGTCTCCCTCCCTTTCTTCCATTTTAAAATAATAGCCATCATCATCATCATCATCATCGCAGCCCACATCCGTCCTACTCTTGGACTCGGGTCTCCCCATAATAGGAGGGAGTTTCAGCTACCCTACCATGCTAGTCAGACATGTTGGTATAGGGTTTAATTTTAAGTTTTCCTTCTCTTGCACAGATGTTATGTGCGTATTATATCCCTTAGTTGTCTTTTACGATACCCACGGGCTAGATCGGGAGTGGTGAATTGTATTCTTACTCCGCCATCACACGGGAAATAATAGCCAGTTTGTATAAAAGCAAAGTGAATCATAAAAATTATCAGTCAGAGATATAATACAGGACATAGATTTTCCGAAGAAAAAGGCTAATGTCACAACCGCTATCCAAGTAGGCGGTTTGGCGATCATACATAGAGTAATAAGTTTCCCAGAAAAGTGCTGCTAATGGGTATTAGTGGTCAGAATGACTATGGGAACGTAATTGGGCAGATTATGCAGCTGTATGTCACCCTTCGCTCTTCTTCTTCTTTTTAATACGCTTTTATTAGCTTCAGACGTATGTATGTTAGTATGTTACTATGTAACGGAATCTTTGAACATGATTTTGACCCCCTTCATAACGTCGGATTAACTCGAAATTTGGCATACTTATTAAGGCCCGATGACAATTCAATATTTTAAACAGTTTGACCCGTTATCCTTACCAAGATAATCAGATTTAGCGAAAATTCAACTAAAAAATGATAAATAAATAATAGTTCAAAACAACCAGAATTTTTTGAAAATTTTTAAAAATTCAAATTTTCACAAATTTATTTTCTATTTTTTAGTTGAGTTTTATTTAGAAGCGTATTTTTTTATTTTTTGAACTATTATTTATTTACTTATAATCAGCTAATAAGACTTCCCGTGTGGTGACGGAGTAAGAATACAATTCAACACCCCTTCTTTTGCTCGTGGGTGTAGTAAAAGATGACTACGGGATAAAATATGCAATTAATATCTATGCAAGAGAAGGAAAGCTCGAAATAAAACCCTATACTAATACGTCTGACCTGAGTGGTATAGTAGATCAATTTCCCTCCCATAATGGAGAAGGTCCGAGCCCAACAGTGGAACGTGTATGGGCTAAGATGATGATGATGATTAACACGACCTCCCTTTTGTGTGTAACAATTTTCAACACAAATTATCAGATTCTTTACGTCTTTAGTTTCTTTATGATGGCAAAGCGGTATTTTTTAAAGCACTTTTATATCATGTTCACTACAACCACGCAGCATTTCTGCATCACAACACATAAAATAGTCATCAAAATTATTTAATATAACACATTAAAACGCTAAAATATTGAGAACAAATGACGCTTTCACGTCCTCTCGAGAAACCCATACTTTAGTTGCCTGGGATGGTTGGAGCGGTATGTGTTCAGACAGACCACGGTTTGACTAAAGCGAAGAGCAGTAGTCCTCTAGCTCTGGGTAGTAACCTAGCCTTCTGAGGCGGAGTCTATAAACACTCACAAGACTAAATATTTTCTTCTATTTTAATTGACACGTTTCTTAAATCATCACATCCTTACTAATATTATAAATGCGAAAGTAAGTTTATTTGTTACGCTTTCACGTTTAAACCACCGAATCGATTTCAAAAATTATTTCACCAATGGAAAGCTATAATATCAGGGTATAACATACGAGTAGGCTATATTTTATTTCGGCATTCCCACGGGACTGGGAACTACCGGGATAGATTTATAAAAAGATTTGTTTCGATATTTCCTTCTCCTTCATAGATTTTACATTGTATCCCTTATTTGTGTTTACAACACCCACGGTCAAGAATGTTGACTGCCAAAACTCGTTCAAATTTTGAATTTCATTCCAAGTCTAGTCTGTCTATAGATAGAGAGATCTCGGATCAAGCATACTATTCTCAGAGTATAAGAAATTAAAACTATATTTCACACAAATTATTACATTCTCTTTATATTCACTTATTTTGAACGATATCCAACTATTTACACGCGTAAAATTCTTACGTCCTTACATTATATATATAAGGATATATATATTTGTACATTATAATCTGTGTACGTACAGCTGCCAGACATTATTTTAAAATAATAATGTTTACTTTGAGACGTACGTTTCTCACGTTTACGCGTACATTTATATTCCTTTGTTTGTACACCTTCAAAATGTAACTGAAGCACCTGCGATACGAGTACATGTATCCTCTTTACTTAAGTTAATTGAAAACTTTACATGTCTCTAATTTATTGACGAATTGATATTTTTATTTCCAATTTTTCCCATGGGTTCCTCCTACCAGCATTGCCTAATTCCCGTGAACGGCGCGCGGCCCTATAACCCCTCGTTTTTCTACCTATCGCCATTGGGCGAACAATGGTACTGCACAGATGGCGTAGTGGTTAAGATAGCGACCTACAGCGCCAGTGTCGGGGGTTCGAATCCCACGCGGGACAACACTTTGTGCGATCCACAAATTGTTGTTCTGAGTCTGGATGTAATTTGTGTCCGTTAATTATATGTTTGTAAAGTCCCCCGCAATACAAGGATTATTTCCTTAGTGCAGGGTGTTGTCTTAAATAAATAAATAAATGGTACTGATTTCTTGACGCCTAGGCAATCCGGTGATTTACCCTTTCGGTAGGTACCATTCCCTTCGACACCCCGGCAGCAAGACAGTATTCCCAGAGCGTCGCCCTCTCTGCGGATGACGGACTAATCCCTGATCCGTTCACCCGCGACCTTGGCTAGAGCGGCATCTGGCGCAGGTACTCGTGTCTGCGCTGCCCAACGTGCCTGTGGCGGATCGTGTCGTGGTACAGGAGTTCCTCCTGGACCTATTCCCTCGTCTATGTGAGATAACACAGAAGGAAGCGACCGCGTTCCAATCCCTGACACTCTCGAGCATCAGCAGCGTCAGGTCGGCAGCGATGATTGCGACAAGTTCACGGCGCTACTCTCTACAGGCTACGCAGACCTCGGGGATGTGCTGCGTGGTATCCTCGTCGCAATGGCAGTGGTAGCAGGATGGTGGCCTCTCCCATCACACGATCCTGTGAATGTAGGTACTTGGCGAAACAAACATGCCTCGATTCGACTCGACCCAACCACTCCATCAGCAACGGTCGAAAGACTTTAACTTTCTAGCCGGACTGCCCAATGGGTAATGAAGTTCCGGCGGGCGTCGCCATACTAGACGGCCAGTTCACGGAGCGAGACAGCCACACCAGCATCCTTTTAGTGATCGTAGTAAATAAACTCCTGCCTGCTCTGATGGACAAACCTTTAACCAATTTTTACGCAGTCGTAATAGCCATGTAAGTGACGACGATAATTCTATTGAAATTCCATCGCGACACTAAACAAAATATTTAAAAAATTTAAATACTAAAATCTATCTGAATTATGCATACAACGAATTGAGAAGTACAAATATACTCAAAATATCCGTTAAATTTGCGGTACGCGGTCATTAAAGTATTCTAAGACAGAACATTAATACTTGATAACACAATTAATTTCAACCCGCATTAGGTTACAGTCGCATTGCGGGCGAGCCGATATTCCGTTAATTTTACGAAAAAAATATTACAATTAAATGTGTATAATAACGATTTTTTCGTGTGGTGACGGAGCAAGAATATAGATCACTACTCCCTTCCTTCTCTCTTTTCGTGGCTCTTCAAGCCTACTCTAGGATATATGCATGCCACATATAATTAGTCACGTCGTGCTTATGTGCATGCCATAATTATGTCTAAATTTAATAATTATAATTTTCATGCCCGAAGTTGCAAACGATTGCTGCTGTTCATTTTCATGATTATCCGTCAACCAATCTGTAGGATTCCCATAGCAAATTTTCTTTTCTCATCATCCCAGCTCATATACGACCCACTTATAGGTTAGAGCCTCCTCTACAATAGGAGGCTAAATGACCTACTATACCAGAAGTATCAGATTATGTGTTGGTATAAGGTTTTATTTCGAGTTTTCATTTATGCATAAATAGATAAGATTATTATCTTAATCTATATCTATACCAATAAATAAAATTAGAGTGTCTGTTTATAATGTCAAAATAATAGGCTTTTTTCATGTTCAAAGGGTTATTTGCACTATACATATGCCTAAAATACACTTTATATTTTTTTTCGGTCTGTCTGTCTGTTTGTTCCGGATAATCTTCAAAATGGCTGGACCGATACCAAAAATTCTTTCACTAATAGAAAGCTATAATATCAGGGAGTAACATAGGCTATATTTTATTCCGGTATTCCCACGAGAACGGGAACTACGCAACAAAGACGACTGAAACCGAATCGAAGCGAGGGCGGGTTGTTAGTTTAAAAATAAATTAAAATGTTATATAAGGGATATGCGATTCGATCAATAACCACTTATTGCCTTTACATTAAATATGTTAGCAATTGCCAGTCGATACTTAATATAGGACTCCGACAGTTACTTCTTTTTCTTTTCTCTGTTTACCCACATGTAAGAATTATTATGTGATAAAAATTGTTGTGAATCACGTTGGCACTTTTAAACATTATTATAAACGTTAATGTTATATTGTATACGCATAATATACCTGTATACCTGATTAGTAGTGGAGTGTATATATAAAAACATAATGTTTGTTAGTGTTTATTTACCTATAAAACTAGCGTTTAGCGAGCTGTTCTGTTATCCTCGTTTCATATAAGCTGTACATATACCTACCAAGTATTTCTCAGTGTAAGTGAATTGTTATTCTTTTGAGAAATAAATATCTTAAGCCACAAGATTATCTTGGCCGAAATTAACGACGACATCCACAAGATAGGGATGTTAAACTTCTAATTTCACCACCATAAACAAAGTTTTTTTCCATTGGCAATTTCAATAACTTATAGTTGTTAGAGGCAAACCACTATAATAACGATGTCCTGTTGAACGTGACATACTTTATTGCTCCCTTATCGATTAACTTTGAAGTACATATCTGAAAATTTGGAATAATTAAAAATCAAACAAAATAATTTAATATAATAATTTTTAAAACATTTGTATTTCAAAGTGAAATTGATTATAAATAAGAATTTAACCTTGGAGTGATACTGTAAGCTACAATAAAGTAGTATTTAAAAATTAAGCAGCATTATAAAAGTGGCTTAAATGGATAATGGTGGCTTAAATATTAAAGCGTGTGTCCGCTATTCGCTCGCACTACGACATGCACCTACGACTTCGTAGAATTTTCAATTTGCCCACCAAAGTTTTACCTGATAAACGTGAAGTTAGGTGCGTTAAAAGGAAAAGTATTTTGCAGATAAGATGAAGCGGTCCGTATAATTATACAGACAGGGGGCGCCACCGCTCGTAACACTTGTAATTTACTTACTGGAAATTAACGTATCTACTGATCTACTAATTAGATTTAAGAAGGAATACTGGTTGAAAATATAATATTACCGTCGGTTTGTGGTTTCGAATACTACCAAGGAGCATTGATGCCAGGTGGTCCGGCATGAAACTATAACCAAAACTTTTACAATATAAGATCTATGCAAGAGAAGAAAAATTCCAAATAAAATCCTATGTCAACACGTTTGACTAGTGTGGTCATTGCAACCCATATATGTCCCACTGTTAGGCTTGGGCCTCCTCCGTAATGAGAGGGAATTTGACCTACTACACCATGCTGGTCAGACATGTTGGTATAGGGTTTCGTTTTGAGTTTTCCTTCTTTTGCACAGATGTTATGTGCATATTATATCCTATAGTTGTCTTATACGACATCTACGGGCAGTGGGGCAGATAGGGAGTGGTGAATTGTATTCTAATTCCATCACCATACGGACTAGTCTGACTAGTATTGTATAGTAGGTCAATTTCCCTTCTGTTATAGAGAAGGCTCGAACTAAGCAATGGGACGTATACGAGCTAATAATATTCATTAATATTTTTTCTAATTTTTGGCATATAATTTATGTAAATCTTACTGACTGCACTGATGGCGTAGTCGTTCTTAACCACTACTGACCTTTTTCCTATTTTATTTTCGGGTATGTTCTGGACATACCACGCCTAATCTCTCCGGGGCGACGCATGAGCGGCGTGCGGCTCCATCTACCGTATTTCTTCCCCATCACAATTGGGCTGACCACCTCTGATACCGTTTCCTTAATATTCGTGGCCGACCCGGATCCACTACCAACTCACCATGACAGTGTCATGCGTTCGATTTCAATGCGAGATAATACTTTGTACGACGTTTAAATTGTTGTTCTGAGTTTGTGTATCATTTTAAATTATATGTTTGTAAAGTCCCTCACAATACAAGGATTATTCTCGTAGTGCAGGGTGTTGTCTTAAGACAATAAACCTAAAATATAATCATGATCACAGCTCATAAACGTCCCACTATTGGGCTCGAGCCTCCTTTTTTACTCCAAATTAAACTACTATACCACGCTGGTCAGACGTGTTTGTAGTTGTGTAGTACTATACAAAAAGGAGATTCATTATATTCTTTATTGATAACCTCCGAATAATTTAAGATTTTTTTCTGTGCGGTGACGGAGTTAGAATAAAAACTCTTCTCTATAAAAACGTTTCTCTTATCAATGGGGACTGTCAAAGAGGGTTGAAGGATATGGAGATAACATAGATGTAAAATGGGGAAAACTCTAACGTATAAAGATTTGCCCTGTGAGGTATAGTAGATCAAGTTCCCTACATTGTGAAGGACGAATCCAACGTAGGGACGTATACCTATGAGCTGAGATGAAGAAGAAGACACAATGCAGTATAACACTACTTACAATGTATTTTATTAACAGTAGCATAGGTAGTAAAGAAATAAGAATACAAATCACCACTCTCACTACGATTAGTGATGAATTGTATTCTAACTCCATCACCGCTCGGATATAGCTTACTAAACTTTATTCTATTGATCATCATCCTCCTTTAATCTCGATTATATTGTGTGGACTCCATATGTACTCTTCTTCCATTATACATACTGTAGATGTCGTAAAATACGACTAAGGGATAATAACATCTATGTAAGAGAGAAAACTAGAAATAAAGCCCTATACCAACTTGTCTGACCACCATGTTAGATCAAATTCCCTCCTATTATGGAGGAGGTTCGAGCCCAGCAGTGGGACGTATATGAGCTGAGAAGATGATGGTTATTAGCAGTTGTCATCATCACTATCATCGAATCCCACATTCGTCCCACTGTTGGGCTCGGGCTTCCTTCCCAAATGGGAGCGAATTTGACCTACTATACCATACTAGTCAGACGTGTTGGTATAGGGTTTCATTTTTCTTCTCTTGCACACATCTTGACAGAATAGTATTACAAATTAAGCTTTCAATATTTACAGAATATTAGCATTAAAAAAAAAAGTAAAACAGCGTTGCAAAATGTTTATGCATTTCCGGTTCGAGACACACCTGGGTTTTTACAAATCTTTATGCAACATAAATATTCAAAAGTTTCTATATTAAGCTTTTGTATACATTAAAGCTTAACAGAAACTTTATTATAAGCAATGGTAATTCCGAGGTGAATGTTTTGTCATTTAGAATATAAAAAGGGGTATTCCAGATTTTTTATTTTCATCCGAATTTGTATTTTTACTGCTGTTGGATTCAAGCCTCCTTACTATACCATGCTGGTGATACAGAGGTATTTAATTCATTGAAAGTTTTATTATAACGCATTATCTAGTTGACATCTGTAACGGCGTACGCGCGTATCGTAAAGAAAGTGAGCTGTCGCTCAGGACGTCTGGCTGATGTGAAATATCGAAATTATTTTGTACAAGTATATATGCATAAAATACTAGATTAAGACAAAAATAATATGGCATAATGTATAAATAAAATATTACGATTATTTTTTCAGAAAATGATGATTTTTATTCAAAAAACATTTATTTTCATTAGAAAAATTATAAATTCAAATATATTACAAATTGTAACAAATCAATTCCTTTAATCAGTGATTTCTGTAATTAATATAATAATGACATTCGATGCCTCTGACAACATTACTGTGACAATTGGTCGGAACTACACTTACATGGCGAGCATGGCGAGGCCGCGCCACGGCATGCGTTAACGCCACGCCAACGGTCAAGTTTACCCTCGCCTATAGATGTTCCACATCAAAAATGTTGACTAGCTAACTTCTGGGTGTCGGTTATTCGTGACAGTGTCCGCGTGAATCATAAAAAATACTCTTATCATTTTTCTCTAAAGCATCATAAGAAGTACAACTTCAAAAATTTTTTGGGTCTGTTGTATTTGTATTATCATCACAGCTCATCTACGTTCCATTGCTCGGCTTGAGCTTTCTCCATAATGGGAAGGAAATTGACCTACTATACCACTCTATTCAGACCGGTTGGTATTTTTTTTTTTTTTTATGGGTGGGCTATGGTAAGCGCACACGCGGTCCATTCCGTCCGGGGCTACAGAAGGACGGCGCGCGGGCCCATAGCCCACCCGTACCCACGTCGCTTTCGTCGTTGGGCCGACCACCGGAACAGGGTGACTTATCGTCAGTGGTCGGCCCGACGGAATACTCTTTCGGGTACCCTCAACTCTCGACATCCCTGTCCTGGGACGTCGGTCGTCGTCGCGCGGTCAGCCTCTCTACGGGTGCCGGACTCAAGTCCCCGGTCCGGTCACCCGTGGCGACCGGTTGGTATAAGGTTTCATTTCAAGTAATATACGTATTATAATCTCTTAGTTGCCTTTTAGGGTACCTACGGGTCTGAAAGGGGGTGGTGTACCATTCACCACACTTACTCCGTCACCACACGGAAGAGATGTAGGATTTATCATCATCTTCATCTCAGTCCACATAAGCTCCGCAGTTTGATTCGGGTTTCCTCTATAATGGAAAGAAAACTGATCTATTATACTGGATTGATACCCTTAACAGTGGTCATAACACTGTTGAAAGCGACACTGACTTACTGGCGGACCAGTACTGTATGAAGAAACTGATAATTTGAAAAGAAAATTATAACTTGACACTGGAAAAAATGGCTCGTATTAGTAGCTGATTGTCAAGACAAAAAAAAAAGAAGAAGAAGACCTTACTATACTGGGTTTTATATCGATTTTGCATTGTCTTACATAGTTATTATCTGCTATAATCCCTTAATCAACTTTTATGACAATCACGGGCAAGTAAGGGGGTGATTTTTTTTATTGCAAATGATGGCAAACGAGCAAACAATACACCTGATGGTAAGTGTTGCTGCTCATGGACTTTTGTTAGTCCGCGAAGCATCACTAAAATCCACCACATGCAAAAACCCTCAGAAAGTCGGGCTTCCTGCTCTCTCGTTCACCGAACGAAGCGCAGTAACAAATTGCTACTACTCGAGCATCGATTTTTTTGTGACAGTGTGGTACTACCCCGAACGGGCCGGCCCGCGGCTGTAGACAAACAACTATATACTTAATCCGTCACCGCGCGGAACAAATAAATGTAGGGGTATACACTCGTAATAATTTATTACTGAAACAAAAAAATATTTCCAGACGAAATATTTTTCATTCGCGCCGGAAATAATCGCGTTATTTTAAAATCAGCACCTTCCAATTAGGGTGAGTTTGCAATGTACGTAAAAACATCGGGTACAGTCGCGAACACAAATAAAGACGTTAAATTTAGAGACGTGCGGTTCGAGCACCTGGCGCCGACGGCACGCGCCATTTTTGGGCTTCACTGTACACGGTGTATTTTTATAGAGCTGTTTTTATTAATAAAAATTAGTTTAAATATGCTTTGTAAATAAAACTGTTTTAACGATTTTATCGCGTTTGTATTTGATTTTTGATTGTCCGACGTTTCGAATACTTTACAGCGTTCATGGTTACAGGCGGACTAAGATATCTCACATCCAACAAGTCATCGTTATTATAAAGAGAGATGTTATTATTATTTATATCTACCCATTACAGAGTTATTAAATTTTGATCCACATTTTGGTACAAATTTATTGCCAGTACAAGGAGAAAATGATTCCATTTGAAAAAAAAATGGCTAATAATTATTAAACATTAAATTTGTAGTAATTATTATGAAAATTTATTAATTTGAACCTAACAATATACTACCGCCGGTAACTCACAATAGACGAGAAAGTGTAGTCGCTATTAAGATTTCGTATGTATACCGACGCTATCCTGCGTCAGCGAATCCTACGTAACATCTTGCCGTCATAAACAGGGGAGGGGAAAAAGCTATTTTATCATCATTATTATCATTTTGGCTTATAGACGTCCCATTGTTGGGCTCGAGCCTCCTCCATAATAGGATCGAAACCTAAACCTACTCTGTCACGATAGTCAGACGTATTGGTATTTCTTTCTTTTTTATGGGTTGGCTATGGTAAGCGCACGCGTGGTCCAGTCCGTCCGGGGCGATGAAAGGACGGCGCGCGGGTCCAGACGTATTGGTATAGGGTTTAGTTTCAAGTTTTTCTTCTTTTGCATGGATGTTATATGCACATTTACAAAGCCAACTATTTACAAATTTAAAAATTGAATAGTATTGTGGGTGGTATTACAGCTCTCTATATGTCTAATAACACTCTAAATACCTTCAGTGTATTTATTCCGGTACTTTTACCGGGAACCGGTCGCCGGCTAACTTCTTTCAAAGTCCTGCGTACAGATGTTATTATTTGCACGACCAATAGCCTATTGTTTTCTTTCCTGACTGTACTTTAAATTATTTTTAGAAGCCTTTTTATTTTCTTTTTATAAAATAGTTTTTTTTTTATATGGAGTATTAGCATTATTTAATAAAACATGTAATTTAAGTGACACCAAGAGGTGACTGAGTAAGAATACGATGCCCCATCCTTTATCTTGGCCGTGGCTGTTTAAGAGATGATTAAAGATATACATATGCAAGAGAAGGACAACTCGAAATTAAACCTTAATCTCAACTCGTTTGACCAGCGTGGTATTGTCAGTTTTCCTTCTATTATAGAGGAGGTTCGACTCCAAAAATGGGACGTATGTATATGAATTGAAATGATCGAAACCTGAAAACAGCCATTTCATCAGTCTCAATTAAGTGTACCTTTTTTTTTGTGATGGGTTACGGTCGTCTTCGCACTCCTCGCTCCACTCCGTCCGGGGCAACTGAGGGGTGTAAGCACGCACACCCGTAACCCACCTGCGACACGTCGCCTTCGTCGTTGGACCGACCATCGGAGCAGGGTGACTTGTCGTTAGTGGTGAGTCAGACGGAATACCCCCTGAGAAGTACCCTCTCCTCGACTGACGTCCCCCCCTCGGAGAGGACGTTTGTCGTTCCTCACGCAGTCAGCCTCTCGGTGGGTGAGGACTAACTCCGCGGTCCAGTCACCCGCGGCAATTAAGTGTACCTTATGATATAGTCTGTCTGACAACATAAGTCCTTCCAAAATCGATCGGTCATTTTCGAGGTTAGTTAGAATAAATATAAATTAAAGTCTTTTATACCGAATTTCTGCAAGAGTGTGTTATTAGACTGAAAATTATCAGCAGCATGGCACTTCATGTAGGGTTGCCAGCGATAATTTATTTTAAAGTATCCTACTTGATTTCTTGTTCATTATACTTTTGCATACCAAAAAGTATGTTAAAATACTTTATTTTCCAACCTTTATTGTGATGTGTAAGACAAAACACCCATTCATCATCATCATCATCACAGCCCACATACGTCCCACTGTTGGGCTCGGGCCTCCTCCACATTGGGAGGGAATTTGACTTACTATACCATGCTGGTCAGATATGTTGGTATAGGGTTTCATTTCGAGTTTTCCCTCTCTTGCACCTACTCAAACACCCATTAGGGGTACTTAACTTGACCACTGACGTCAAGTCACCCTGCTCCGGTGGTCGGTTCAACGACGAGGGCTACGTGGTGTTCGGGTGGATTGCGGGTGTGCGTGCTTACGACCATCTATCGCCTCGGATGGAGTGGTGCGAGGAGTGCGCCGACCGCAACCCATCCCAAAAAAAAAGGGTACTCAACTATTTAACGGTACACATATAGTCCATTGAAATGTTACATTTTTTAGGCCTTACCTTGCGTTTTTTAGAGGACGCAATTTTATTTTTTAGATGTGTAGGGGGGGTCAGTGTAAAGCTAATACCAAGTTTGTGGGGTCGCCACTCTTGTCCCACGGCCGCCATCTTGAAAATAGGGGTTGAAATGGTTTTTACGATATATCTCTTAAACTATTAATTTAGTAAAAAAAAATTTGTTAACATTTTTTGTTGAAAATTAAATTCTCTACAACTTTGGTCAAGTAACTTTTAGTCGTAGAACTATAAATAAAAAAGTTATAAGCGCAAATGTTCAGAAATTCGAGAAAAAGATTATATTTTTCGATATAACTTTTTTTTATCATTTTACGAAAAAATGATATCAGACCATTTTTGTAGATCGTTTTTTAAGGAACAACTTTTGTAAGCAACATTTTTTCATTAAGTCAATGCTAAGGTCTTACAGCGCTCCGAAGTGAGTAGGTACTGTTTTTCAGTACTCTTAACTATACATACTACTTGTGTACTAATAATCATCAGTTATTGTATTTTTTTTATTTTGTTTTTATATTTTTTTTAATTATTAATTTGCAATATTATTAATAATTAATTATTGACTCTTTTCCCCACCACCCACGAGGTAGAGTCTGGAGTTCATACTTGCCGAGTCTACCATCAGGTCCAGTCATGGCTTGGTAACTTCTCTGGGAATTTCAGTAGAATATGAAAATACACATACTATAAATCACAAAAAAAAAGAGAAAATAATTCAAGAGCGTGAGCGTGACATTGCCATATTCCTGCTGAAAAAGCCCAAACACACCGGCAAAATTAGCAAGATATTAAAAAAAGGGTTAACTTTTTTGGTGTAATATTAGCTGGCTTTTCTTTAATTTATTTTTCTATACAAAGTGATTTAAACAGGAAAAACAACTGAAGATCCCTTTTTTATACTCTACATCACTTTATTATATCGTTTTTTGGTTTTCTTTAAAAGTTGCACGATATCGAACTAAGTTCCCTCTCATGTTATTTCATAATTTGAATGTTTTTAAAAAATAGTGACATTTAATTTAAAATTGAATTGTTTTTCCATATTTTTGAAAAGTTTTAGAATTTCCTGTCTTCATTATGCCTGATTTGGTCCCAACTAGAATTGCTAAGGTACGCAGAAATACACCGACTTACAAATACCTACGTGACCATGAACGATTTATTTATTATTGCACTTCGTTCGATGAACGAGAGAACCGGCAACCCAACGTTTATGGGTGTTTGTCTGTGATGGGTATTGGTGATGCCTTTTACCAATTCAGCTCATTTACGTTCCACTGTTGGGCTCGAATCTCCTCCACAATAAGAGAAAAGTGATCTACTATACCACGCTGGTTAGACGTATTGCTATATAGGGTTTATTGCCCGTTTTCCTTCTCTTACATATATACATATTTAATACCTTAATCGTCTTTTACAACACCTACAGGTAAGACAGGGGTTGGTGAATGGTATTCTTACTCCGTCACCACACGGCGAAACCATTAAAGGATACAAATAATATCCTGACGCGGCAAACTTAATGAGTTTTGAAATACAAAATAATTGATTATGGAATAGACACGTCTGTTAAGAATTTATCGTTTTTTGATCGATTGATTGATTGTTTTTATCTATAGGCGAGGGTGACCGTGATCGTCGCATGGCGTTTAACGCCACGCTTTGCGGTCTCCTAATAATTAAATATTAAATAAATATTTGGATGCATATACCTACATTTTTGTAACGAAACCATGGTGTGATTTGAAATGTTGTACAACGCCATCTAGTGAACTCAAAGTAAATTGTTACTTATAATGTATATTAATGAAAATAAATGTTTATTGAGTAAAAATCATCATTTTTTGGAAAAAAATCGCGATATTTTATTAATACTTTATGCCTTAGTTTTATCGTATTAGTTCCTGTCGTAATCTAATGTTCTTTTATGCACTTTTATGTACTTGTTTTATAAATTAATGTAAAATTCTCTAACTTAGTAATATAAATATACCAGTAGGTATGGTATTTAGTTTACTTCCAGCTACGAAAACTGAAGAACCGTTTTTTTATAGGCTTTAGTGCTTTTATTAGTTTCAGGTGTATATATATTTATTTCTTTGTATATTACCGACTTCATAGGAATTGGATTTTGACTCCCTTTAACCAGTCAAATTTCATTTAATAGTTGAAAATTTAAGGAGGACCAATGACGTTAAAATTATTTAGATAGCTTGTCTTATTATCATTACAGGATTAAAAATTTCTTTATTAAATATATTGAAGCTGAGAGTTGGTCGTTAGCTCGATAAATGCCGCCCTTTCTGTTTCCTAAATCACACTCTTCGTGCGGAAAGAATGTCTGTGAACGGATGAAAGCATTTCATTTTTTATAGGCTTTTATTAGTTTCAGCTGTGTATTTATTTGTTTGTATGCCACCAACTCCTTAAGAATTGGATTTTGACTCACTTTACACAGCTTGTCTTATTATCATTACAGGATTAGAGAGTTCTTTATAAAATATATTGTAGCTTAGAGGTGGTCGTTTGCTCGATAGATGCCGCTATTTCTGGTTTATAAATCGCAAATTATTTCAAGCTACGTTTTAGAAGGTTCATTTCGTTTGTACTAAATGACGTTACCATAAATATGAGTCGTAAAGTCAATTTTAAAATGGATAATTTATTCGATACGACACCTACCAAAAAGTACTTATTGACTAAAATATCGAATACAAAAGTATCGGTATCGAAAGAAAAGTACTCGATACCTAAAGATAAAGTAAATAAAAGTACTCAATACTTTAAACAGTACGTTACTTATCTTTCGATACTATTCATGAGTTCAGTATCGATACTTTATATTCGATACCGTGTCTCTACTCGTACAAAATAGTTTCGATGTTTCACATCTGTCAGGCGTCCTGAGCGACGGCTCACTTTTTTTTTTGTTTGTTGTACTTCCACAGACCTTTGTCCGTGCCTTTTTTATGGTAAGTATATTTTATTTTTATTTTATATAATAATAGGTTTCTTCAAGTGGCGTTATTACACATATGATGGTTTATATAATTTGGTGCGCTTTCTCATGTGTCCTTGATGATGTGTCTTCATGTCTTCCGGGGTTTTCTACTCTGTACTAGTAATTGATGTCAATGGTGAAAACCCCTATATTGTTGGTCTTCGTCTGTCCTCTTCATTTGATTTGTTTTGTGTCTATAATTGATTGCTCATGATTTATGGATGCTGAATGATTGAGATATATTTGTTACTTTAATGGTGGTTAACTCCATGTGCATACATTTTCTTGCCCTTTACTGAGATGAAGATAGTCTGAGTTCTTTCATTACCTTTTCATCTCTATGTTTTATTGCCATCTTCTTGATGTATTCAAGTATGGTACCAGAGTCCTGATCCATGGACTTCACGGGTGTCTGTGTAGTAGGTGCAGGATCTAGTATGTCTGGAGATGGCAACCACGGCGTGTTGAGTACTGTTGTGTTGGTTTTGCACTGAATCTCTTGTCTCGATGTTGATGACATTAGGTGCACCGAGTCCCTGTGCCTTGTGGATGGTTCGCAGTTCGGAGCCCTCACCGGTGCCGTATCTCTTTTCCCCGAGGCTTTATTTCTCTGCCTGGGTGTGCGACAGGAATAGAGTCTTAAGAAGGTGCGGTGGTATGATGGTGTCGGTGTATGCGTATATGTTCAGGGATTTTATGATCTTGTTCGACGAGTAGGTATATGCCGTTATAAGAATTTTTAGTTTAAGCGTTTCTTCTTCTTCTTAGCCTAAATATCCCACTAGCTCCTTTATAATTAAAAGGAATTT
The DNA here is from genome assembly GCA_032191425.1 of Lymantria dispar. NCBI lineage: Eukaryota > Metazoa > Arthropoda > Insecta > Lepidoptera > Erebidae > Lymantria > Lymantria dispar. The sequence goes on from CM063448.1 coordinate 35,925,127, forward strand.
AACCTACATAATCTACTACAGCAAGCTAGTCAGACGGGTTGACATAGGGTTTTAAGTCAATGTTCTTCTCTTGTAATGCCGTTGATATTCCTTAGCCATCTTTTACGATTATTCATGGGCATTAAAGGTGATGGTGAGTTGTATTCTTGCTTCGTCATCCCTCGGAATGGTTTTGGTGTTTAGATACAATAAAATCATTCGGTACATCCGAAAAACTGACAGTTTTAGTATCATTACAGATCAATTCGTAAAGTAATTTATTTGTTTATAGTTCATGGTTTTTTTTATAGAATTAACCAAAAGATGTATGGGGGGACGGTATCCTGAAAAATTATCGATTGTACAGATGGTGGATAGTGATGTTTGCAGCTACCTCCTATACCGAGTCTCATTAGCTCGATTGAATGCACCGAGTCTGGATATAATTTGTATTACTTAAATGAACTTTTGTAAAGTACTCTGCGACATAAGGATTCATTCCTTATTAAGTTGCTGTCTTAAAAAAAAATAACATTCAACTTTCTCAGCTTTGAACTAACCGAATGACCGACTTTAAAATTTTATTACTAAAAACAAAATTCAGTTAAAGTTGTAAGCGTAAAGCTTTTTAAATTATTCGTTGAAATCATAAACCTACAAAGTTGGGCATAGTGCAACTTTGTACTATGCACGAATGTTTATTCACAGATTTCAATAGAATCTATCATTATGGACCCAGCTATTAATTTGAGGAGAAGGGCAGTAAAATTACTCGTGAAAAATGCTTCTTTTAATGTAAAAACTCGGGCTGAAACTCCACATGTTTAATACATGTATCGAATATTCTTATTTTTGGATTATTATAATGATGAGTGTTTTCTCATGTAAGTGATTGTATAATCTTTTATGAAAATAAATAAATCTAAACCTAATGATAAAAGATACATCGTTCGTGGACCAAGACATATAGGCACCACAGAAGTTTAAATGATAAAAAAATTGGTACGGATTTCTAATAGAGGTGATTCCAAGTTATTTTTTCGTAAATTATTTTTTACATCACAATTGAATCTTTGAAGACCCTATCATTTCAAATACTAAATTAACATTGCACTTTGGTACTTCAACAATAATTTAAAAAAATGTGTGTGTGTACGTATGTACTACACTTCATCGCAACCCACATACGTTCCACTGTTGAGCTCGAGGCTCCTCCACAAAGGGAATGGATGTTAAAACGATAAAAAAATGTTAAGGATTTCTAATAATTGTGATTTCAAGATCATTTTTCGTAATTTATTTTTTGCATCATAAATGAGTCTCTAAAGACCCTATCATTTCAAATGCTAAAAACTAAATACTTAACAGAGGTATCAATAATTTACAAAATAATATCATAGATATTTTTATAGTATACAAGCAATACTATACATACTGAATAGAAAAATTATTCACGTAACACCATACTAAGTATAAGTTATAATAAACATTTCAAAACTACAGGAAGAATCTACAATATTATACCGGAATTTGATGCCTCATTTAATTCAGTTGGAGTGGAACACCTAAGTCAACTGATCGCGTATGATGCTAAATACACGCATCGGATTATGGACTATCAGGGCACCGTTGGCGAGGATTGGCTGAGAGCCAACTTCGAAGCCGTACATTGCAGGTAACTTGCCTGGCATAACATGCTGCGTTTGGTTGCTATAATAAAACGGTTGGTGGTTTCAGACGCATAAAATGCAAACATATATTTATTTAAGCTTAAAATTGGAGTGAATTTATATTCAAGGAGATATATAAGTGTTTTCCTTCAGTGATCCATGTTATTTATTGGGTGATGTAGATTTAATGTCTATGACAGAACTATGTCTAATCTGTTTTTATAGAGTTCTCTCACTAGAAAGCCAGTGTGTATAAATTTAAGTTAGTCGGAAAATAACACGTTAAATCTTTTGCTTAAAAAAATATTTCTGATTTTTTTGGCCCTGGATATCTTGCGCGTCAGCTATGGAAATGAGTCTTTGATAATATATATCTCCAGAATGTAAATTCTAACTTACGATCGACGTGGGTTTATTAGTATTCATATTGTACGTCATTTCACTAAACGATACATTTTATATAACAAATTCCTAATTTTGGTGTAGTCCAAAACTCAACTGCTGTTTTAACACTCACGTAAGAACTAACACTTAAAGTTCGGTAGAATATTGATTAATGCCGTTTTTATATAAGAAAAATAATGGTACAATTATGTAAATAAAATTGTAGAAATTAAAAGTTTTATGAGGAAAGATCACGATTATATATGCAATTAACTCAGAAATAAATTAGAAGGGATATTTTTAAAGACTGTTCCTATACCTATAAATAGATATACGAAAGAGTTTGTTTTTTGGTTTTTATTATAGACAACGCTCTGCATTTAGGAAATAATCCTTGGATTGCGGCAGACTTCACAAACATACAATTAATGGATATAAATTATATCCAGACAGACAAAAAAAAATTGTGGATCGCACAAAGTGTTGTTCGCCGTGCGATTTGAAGCCGCAACACTGACACTGTAGGGCAGTACTAAACCACTACGCCGTCTATCAGTACACGGAGCATATAAGGGTTGATAAAATAATATAGATACTTAATTTATACAAACTCTTATCATAATGCGTAATTGTTTCTGCAAATATGGAGTACCTCAAGGTACATAATTTGGTCCGATATTCGTTAAAATTATATATAAACCCACTCTCTCGATTCAAACACAGCTGATCTGCCTTTTGCGATAAAACGCAGGTATTTACGGTCGGCATGCGCTCTATTGTTTCAATATCGATCTGTTTATCCGCCCCTGTGTACTTGATAATTACGCATTTTTGGCACATGTGCTGTAGACTTACTAGATTCGTGCGACACAGTCTGTCTCTATGTCTGCATAAGCATAAAAAAGTGAGCCGTCGCTCAGGACGCCTGGCAGATGTGGAACATCGAAATTATTATGTACAAGTATATATGCATAAAAGAACAGATTACGATAGGAATTAATATAGCATAAACTATTAATAAAAATATTATTACGATTTGTTTTCCAGAAAATGATGATTTTTATTCAATAAACATTTATTTTCATTAGTATATATTATAGGTAACAATTTACTTTGAGCTCACTAGATGGCGTTGTACAAAATTTTAAATCGCATCATGGTTTCGTTACAAAAATGTAGATATATGTTTCTGGATATTTATTTAATAGTAAGACTCTGCCACGACTCACCCCAATCCACTAGTGGTTGGGGCGGTAAACTACGTTCCATCAAAAATATCCGCGGTCCGACGACCCCGTCATCTCCTTGAAGAAGGGGATGATGCAATCACGATCGCCCAAGAAAGGGCCTACACAGCTCGCGCAGCGATAACACATAAAACTGCGCGGTATCGGCCTCGCCGACGAGGTCGAAAACCGCGCCGCGTAAAAATCATTAATCTAAACGTGGCCACGCCCACTTTGCTTTCAGCGACGCCCCGAGCCGAGGTCCGTTCCCCACAGGGGGAGCCCTCGGGCGATGTTCGCTTAACTTACTTACCGGGTTGAGAGCCTTCAGCTCGCCCATTGCCCGCGTTAAGCTGTCAAGGTCATCTGCGACCAACAGCTAAATACACAAAAAAAAAAAAAAAAAAAAAAAAAAAAAAATATTTAATAGTAAATTAAGAGGGAACCGCGAAGAATGGCGTTAAACGCCACGCGACGATCAGGTTCACCCTCGCCTATAGATGTTTCACATCAATAACATCCGTGCAGAGAATACCATTTACCAGTCCCTATCTTGCTCGTGGCTGTCGACTGAGGGATTCGATATGCAGATAACATCATTGCAAGTCTTTAGTCCACTCGTGAACATGAACGCTGAAAAGTGTTCCAAATGTCGGTTAATCAAAAATTAGATACCAGATGATATCTAATAGTTTTACACCTACTGTTGGCAGTCCAAAAGCAGTAGGTGCAACGTGGAGAATCATCGGTAGATATCCCATCCTATTGTAAATAAAACTACGGATTTTATCGCGCTTGTTGTATTTGATTTATGATTGCTCAACGATGCCAGACATCTTAGTCCACCCGTGACCATGAATGCTGTAAAGTGTTCAAAACGTCGGGCAATCATAAATCAAATACAAATACAATAAAATCCGTAAAGTAGTTTTATTTACAATGTATAATAATACTCGCGTAAACATCAGAAATTATGATCCCATCCTATTTTTAGATTAAATTTCTCCAAGGCGTCTGTATGATGGACCCATATCCTCATGTAAGCCTACCAAGGGATCGGGTATTTTCTCTTCGAAGGTTACGTGAAACCGGAGATAAAGTATAATAATAATATATATATATATATATATCTCTATGTTTACACGTTTTAATGGTCCTGGTAAAGCAGTGAGTCATAGACGTGACCAGTAATTCCCTCACCGTAGTGCAAATCCAATCAGCATAAATTGTGTAGAGCGCGGCGCGGCGGAGAGGACGAGGACGACAGATGCCGTGTAATTGTTCCTGTGACAATTTTTTGCGAACAGCCCCTAATGTGTGATCGAATCTGTTTAAAACTGATGTGCTAATATGGAGATGGATTATTATTATTTTATTCTATTTCATCTACATATTGACATCCACTGTTGAACGAAGGCTTCCCCGCAAAAGGAGACAGTGGCATAACTTGCTCTCTGGATACACGGGTTGGCGATGGCAATTGGCAAAAAAACTAACTATCTTGTTACGGATTTTATTGCCTTTGTATCTGCTTTTTAATTGCCTGATGTTTCGAATTTTTCAACATTCATAGTTGCTGGCGGACGAAGATGTCTCACGTCCAATAAGTCATCGTTATTACAGAGATGTGCTACCACCCTTACTTTCCATAAAAATCTTAAATATTAGTTGAAGCTTGAGCAAAATTGCAGTAGTACTCTCCTGAAAAACTAAACGAAGAAAGAAAACCATATGCGATGGTCAATCTCCTGGAAAAGTTTTTAATCGCAGCCCAGATACGTCCCACTGTTGGGCTCGGGCCTCCTCCAAAATGAGAGGGATTTTAACCTACTATTACCATCCTGGTCAGACATGTTGGTATAGGGTTTCATTTCGAGTTAATTTGCAAAATTTTAATTCAAAATCAAACAATTAATTTTAATATCCATAATTTTAACAAAAGGAAACTGACTGCAAACGAGACCATATTGAAATGGGACTACACAGGAAGCACCAGCTCTCAAATAAAAAAAAAGCCATCATAACCATCACCCAGTCAAAAGTTCTGGTCGGTAACAATCATAAAAAATCAGCCGCATTAAGAACCTCCTCTTATTTGAAGTCAGTTAAAAAATAATAACTATTTGTTTATAGTTTTAAGATTTCACTTTTGTTCGAGATCTTTATGACTACTTTGTATTTTTATGTATACAAAGTCCATCTCTATCGTAACATAGCTACATCCCCACAACAAACGTTGGGGAGCGGTGTACTCAGGTGTCGAATCGCGACCGTGTAGAGTATGTGCCCACTGGCCCTTGTATTACACATCGACATGACTAGAGTGCGTAACTTGTAAGATAGTTAACCAATAAGTCCTATTCCGTGTGGTTACGGAGTAAGAATACAATTTACTACTCCCTATCTTACTTGTGGATGTCGTAAAAGACGACTAAGGGATATAATACGCATATAACATTTATGCAAGAGAAGGAAAGCTCGATACGAAACTCTATACTAACCTGTTTGACCAGCATGGTATGGTAAGATCAATTTCCCTTCTATTGTGGAGGAGGCTTGAGCTCAACAGTGGGACGTATATGAGCTGAAATTATGATGAAAATGAAGAAGTCCTCACATGATCATGAATGTGTTGAAAACGGCGGGAAATCAACAATTAAATATAAAAACGATAAAATACAAAACAAAATATTTGATACTCGCGCATGCATCAAAAAACACAATTGATTTTTATCTCGCCAGATTATCTATATCTACTACTGAAACCGAAGCGAAGCGAGGGCGGGTTGCTATTAAGAAATATTTTAAACTAGCCCTCGCTTCGCTTCGGTTTCAGTGGCCTTACCCGGGTGATTCCCATTCCCGTGGGAATACCGGGATAAAATATAGCCTAGTTTACTCCCTGATATTATAGCTTTCCATTGGTGAAAGAATTTTTGAAATCGGTCCAGCCGTTTTGAAGATTACCCGGAATAAACAGACAGACAGACAAAAAAAATATAAAATGATTTTTAGGCATATGTAAAGTGCAAATAACCGGGTGAGCATGAAAAAGGTCTACTATTTTGACATTGCAAACGGACACTTCCATTTTATTTATTGGTATAGATTAATAATCTTACGTTTCGGTCCTTAAGGTCTCCTGTCTCTTCCTCGTGAGTATCGTAAAAGATGACTGAAGGATATGATATACAGATAATATCTATGCAAGAGAAGGAAAGACAACATGTCTGACCAGCGTAGGTCTATTTCCTTCCCATTATGGATAAGGCTCGAGTCCAGCAGTGGGACTTATGTAACCTGAGATGATGAGAGGTAAACCTGTTATACCTATTATTTAATGTTACTGTTACAAATATTACTGTTTAACTTTTTTTAAATATATTTGTTTTGCATATATAGTTGCTTCCGCGACTTGATTGTACGGGTCCATCAGAATATCAGCGGTGTAGTATCATATTTACTGTACCATAAGCTGAGACGGGCACCATATTTTGGCCTCACATATTTCACTCCTTGTTTTTAGTTAGTAGTTCTTATTTCTTTCGTTGGTGTCTATATTGTGTGAGGTTTACAAAATAAAATTTCTTTCTTTCTTTATTTCTTATAATTATTCGGGTTCAATGCAAAAAAACAATATCTACATTACTTTGTAAAATTTCAAAAAATCATACTATTGTCCCTGACTATTTTTAAGTGTGTGTTCTAATAAATTTGTTTTATTTTAACAAATTACTGCTTCTACTATGAAAGTATTGAAAATGCTTCGCACTCTAAACATTCGAACGAGTTATTGGCGATACAAGGGTAGTATTGCAGAGGGGTGCTTTCATCCCCTGCACCGAAACTCTTTGATGTGGTCGCCGTGACCGTGAAAATGTGACGTCGATTCATTTCAGACGTATTACCGGATTTGTAATTGCGTTTAAATTGCGGTCTTTGTGTGTATCCACTGACTTTTTTCATGTACAAAATATATCTATATAGTCTGTTTTATATGAATACATTTGTTACAATATCTATTGGAAACTACGTCGTAAGAATTTTACTATAAATGAATGAATTTATCGCAGCTAGTGTTACTACTGTATAATCCGTGTGGTGACGGAGTAAGAATACAATTCGTCACTCCCTATCTCTCAGTGGATGTCGTAAAATACGACTAAGGAATATAATATGCGTATAATATTTGTGCAAAAGGAGGACAACTCGAAATAAAGCCCTATACCAACAGGTCTGACCAGCGTGGTATAGTAGGCGAACTGCCCTCCTCCTTCCTATTGGAGAGGAAATTCGAGCTCAGCAGTGGTATATGTATGTACGAGCTGAGACGAGATGAGTATTATTAACAGACGCAACAATTGTCTAGTACTCTTGAAGTTTTCAATCGAGAAGATAGTTTATATTAAGTTTCGTATTATCTTTCTCTTGTGATAATGTTATCTGCTTATAATTATCTATAATCTTTTCCTGAGGCACCCGTGCAAAATAGAAAGGTTGCGGATATCTTTTATAGAAAGTCCAATAAAAAGATTTCTCTCTAAATTATATTTCAAATATAGATGCAAGCAAATAACAAGACTTTTTTCTTTCTTACAGATAGATATAACAGCACTGCAAGAAAATTAATACTCGAAATAAAACCATAACAATCAATTAGTCTAATCAAGGTAAATTTATAGTTAATTTCCCATTATAGACAAAATTCTATACATATGAAAAAGGAACATTGTAAGTAAGAAAACAACGTACAAATTCATGATGTCAGCCATAATAATTCACTGGTTTAGTACAGACAATATAACGCAGTAAACAATTAAAATTATTTCTTATTTCACTATCAGATCAAAGAGATGCCTTGTGAAATGGTATATATATTTATGGCAGTAGGAACACGTTCCTTGCCATTGTTCATAAATGTTCCGGCTGTTTATACTCTTGAATGTCATTAGTTAAACCAATTAGCACGTTGAATGTAGCCGTAGTTAGCGATTTGTCTTTAGACCGTTCCATGAACTGTCTTTTTGTATGTGAATTGTAATTTGTCGTATATACATCTGTGATTTGAATCATTGCCTACATCTGTGTGTTTGAACTTATATTGTTGTTTTATTTTAAGAATAATAGTGTTATTGTTTTAAGTAATGCTCTTTCATAATTTAGAAGATAATTTATTGAATTTAAAGCATTCCTTGTGGTGATGAACTAAGAATACAATTCACCATCGAGGGGGGTGGTGAATTGTATTCTTAGGCCGTGGGTCGTGTCTTAAAAGACGACTAAGGGATGTAATATGCATATAACATCTATGCGAAAGAAGGAAAACTCTAGACTCTGAATGAAAGTGATAAAGACCAGAATCATTAGGAAAATAACATACTCTTTTGGAAACTCTATAACTCCAGCAATAATAATCCGCTATCAAGCGTGATAAATAATCCACTTATTAAGCGTGATAATTTACTGAGGCCTTAGTCGTCCTTTACGACATCCACGGGTAAGATCAACAAACTTCAACAAACGTAAAGCGTAGCTGTATCAATGAATTATCAACATGTGATCTGGATAAGATCCTATAGCTAATGTAGTTAACACTTGTGGTGTGATTAATGAGCCTAATTACATCGCTGTTAGCCGTTGATGTTACTGCAGTTTAATGGCGATTTAATTATACATAGAGTCTACTGAATTCACTAGTAGAATAATAAGTAGAGATCTCGGGTTCGGTTATCACAATACTTACATCCTTATGAATTTTCGAAGTAATGTGTATATTAAATCCCACCAAAACATAAATGTGACAATAAAAGCCATCTTCTGTATTATAATATTGCTTTAACATGGTATGGTTGTCGGCTATACCGACAAAAGGCTTTCAGATCTAAATGGGTGCCAAATTCTGCAGACAATACTGAAATTAATTTATTAGTAGAATATATAACATTTTTATCCGTTTAGTGATCTTGTCCGTGTATGTTGCAAAAAACGACCAAGAGATTAAATACAAAAATAACATCTATGTTAGAGAAGGAAAACTTGAAACAAAAGCTTATACCGACATGTCTGGCTAGCATGGTATAATAGTAAGGTTTCTTTTCTATTATATAAGAGGATTGAATGCAGGAGTGAGACGTATATGAGTCAAGATGATAACTGAACTATACATAGAATCAACTCAATTTACTATTAAAATAATTTGAAAAAATATAGGTACACTATTCGAAGTGATGTGTATATGAAATCTCATCAAAAATATCAATGTGATAATAAAAGCCAAATTCTATATTATAATATTGTTATAAGATTGTATGGTTGTAGGCTATACCGACAAAAGGGTTCAGATCTAAATGGGTGCCAAATTCTGTAGACAATCCTGAAATAAATTGATTACATTAACACTATTAAATAAATTAAAAAGAAAGTTTTCTGATTATTTTTCTTGCTGCAAAAAGTTTGTTGGATGCTTTTTAAATCTGGTTTATGTTGATGGTGAAGAAAAATATATTGAGGAAATCCATACCTACTTTTTAATGCATTTGGCGGCACAAAATCAAGTACCGGATTTTATATTAATTTTTTTTAGTAACCGCTCATGCACCCTTATAATTGCTTTGCTAGCGGCAATGGCTTTTTTAAAATTTAAAATGTGCTTTAGGCTTCTGTCTTATGCCCACCAGAGAAAACGGAAAGCATACTCGAAACTATTGAAATATAATTATTACATATGTATCAATCCTTCAAACGTAATTCTATATCAACCTGTCTGGACAGTGAAAGTTACTTTCCATCGCATTATGAAGCACATTCATGCCCTATAGTGGGACGGATTTGGGTTAAAAGTGATAATAAAAATTGTAGCTCCTCTTATAAAAAACAGTGACCTATAGAGGTTAGTTTTTCACAGTCACTACGGGATGGCGCTAGGTGCACAATTAATAAAAATATCGAGTCAAAATTAGTACTGTTTCTGTTTTATTTATGGTCACGGCACTTTTTATCAGTCCACCTGTGATTATGAATTTGAAAGTGTTGAAAACGTCTATAAGATAAATGTGATATAATCGATAAAAATTGTTTGAATTCATATGCGAAATACTCGCTTAACCGTTTTAAAGATTATCCGACACATACTAGCAGACAGAGTGACAAAAAAAACATTAAACAAGTTTTTAGACATAGGTAGGTATCATAAATAATCGTGTGCGCATGAAAAAAACTTATTTTGACATTAAAAACGAGTAATTCTTGTATATTCCTGAATATTCAGAATCTTGGAAACACCTGCAACGATTTAGATGAAATTTAGTATATAGGAGTTCTCGGGAGCGATAAATATATTTAACTTGTTTTCTTTTTTAGAAAATCTTATTTAATCACTTTTTTCAAAGAATGCAACAATATAACTAGAATATGAAGATTTTAACGACTGGCATCGAGAATAAAAGTAGCGCAGTTGGACAAGCTAGCAGTATCTTAAACTTGACAGTTCGATCCTTGGTTGTTTCCTTTCGCCAAGATTCTTTTTGGGAGACACCATTCTCCTTTTGTGAGAAAATTATAAAAATATATTTCAAAACAAATTATAACAAACAGTTAACATAGGTACTTAGCTAAGCTTGGTTCATCATCATCGTCATCATCATTTCAGCCCATATACGTCCCACTGTTGGGCTCGGGCCTCCTCCATAACGGAAGGGTAATTGACCTACTATACCACGCTGGTCAGACGTGTTGGCATAGGGTTTTATTTCGAGTTTGCCTTCTCTCGCATAGATGTTATATGCGTTTTATCTCCCTTAGTCGTCTCGTACGATCACCCACGGGTAAGATAGGGGGTGGTGAATTGTATTCTTACTCCGTCACCACACGGAAGAAGCTTGGTTACGCGAAGAATACTATTTCTTAATTCATCAACTTATTTTATCATTAAGTACCTATAGATTAAGTAATTTTATTCAAAAAATATTCAAACATAAATGAAAATTCACTAGTATTAGTACTAATACTTATATACCTTTGCTAGTGTATAAAAATTTGGTAGAAATATATTATTTTTATCATGCAGAGCATTAATATTTGAATATCGATAAAAGAATTCTCCCCTTCAATAAGTATTATAAATCATTTCCAATATTGTATGTATATTGCGATTGTATCGTTGTCAATAGCTGTTTACGCAAAGTATATCGTTTTGACAACAAAATATCGATAAAGTCTCAACTAACTTTCAAGAATTTTATATAAAACATCAATTGCAAGATAATAAAGGTCATATTCGTTGTTAAAATCTACTTTTGAGTGTTCAAAGTTAATATTGCAACGTTTTGTAATTGTCTAAGACCCCTAGAGACGGTGCGTGGCTTCTCTATTAACATTTTAATGTATATAAGTGTAATCAAAACGTAAAAAGCTAATTTATATGCGTCTAGACGAAGACCGTGAAATTATAGGTGTGATTGTCTTATAGAAAGACATTGATAAGACAATTGTCGACTTTTAATTGAGTGTTTACGGGTACCTATATTTCTTACTAGCTGATTAATCATTAAATTAATAATTATAGCTGACTAGTGGACGTCAAAAGTCTATTGTCTATACACGGAGGTCTCAGAAGGTCAACCGTGGACGCAAACCTTGTTTTTAAATTTTTTTTAGGCGTGAGCCATGGTCACTGTACCCGCCGCCTGACTTAGTCCGAGGCGACGGAGGGGCGGCGCGCGGCCCCATGACCCACCCGTGGCACGTCGCTTTCGTCGTCATCGACCACCGGTGCAGAGTAACTTGTCTTCAGTGGCCAGCTCGATGGAATATCCCGGTCGTGTGGTACCCTCTCCTCCTACGGACGCAAACCTACCTACATTTCGAAGTTAAATTAATAATTAACAATGTAAATTGTAAATTATTATTCCGTGTAATGACGGAGTAAGAAAACGACTAATGAAATGCAGATAAAATTGATGCAAGAGAAGGAATCTCAATATGAATTCCTATGCTAATACATTAGATCAGCGTGGTATGTAAATTTTCCACGCACGGGTGAGGAGGCCCGGGATTCATATGATGATTATAAATGATTAATTACCACTTTTATGCTTAAATTAAAATAAAATACGCCAACACAAATCCTGGCAATCGTCGTCTGCCGAAGCTAATTAGACTGGAAGCTTATTCTCAATGCCTTATGGTAATCGCTAGAAATACTACCAATCTATACCAATAAATAAAATTGGAGTTTGTAATGTCAAAATAATAGGCTTTTTTCATGCTCACACGGTTATTTGCACGACACCTATGCCTAAAATAGCAATTAAAAACTTTTTGTCTGTCTGTCTGTCTGTTTGTTCCGGGTAATCTTCAAAACGGCTGGACTAATTTCAAAAATTCTTTCACCGATGGAAAGCTATAATATCAGGGCGTAAACTAGGCTATATTTTATCCCGGTATTCCCACGGGAACGGGAACTACGCGGGTAAAACGACTATAACCTATAACCGAAGCGAAGCGAGGGCAGGTTGCTAGTCCTAAATATTACTTGAAGGTGTTTTAAAAAAATAATAATATTTCTACATTGACTTATACCAATAATAGTCCCATAGTTAATAATTAGATTTGTCAGTCATTTGTCAAATTAGACAAGCATCCATCGTAAATCTTAGCCAAAATCATGCAAAAAATGTAAAAGGATAAAGACATTTTTTATTGTCTTCGTGTAAATTAGGATGAACTGGGATGATAGAGAAGGGTGATGATGAAATCTATGCATTGCATGTTAGAGTACAACAGACATAACAATTAAAACATAAGATTTAATAACAATATATTATTAAATAATAATGAGATATCTTATATCTTTAAACGAGCAATTCTTGTATATATATATATATATTCAGGATCTCGGTAACGGCTCCAACGATTTTGTTGAAACTTGGCATACTAGAGGTTTCGGGTCCAAAAAATCGATCTAGCTAGGTTTTATTTATAGAAAATGTTGTTTTGTCCGTGTTTTTAGCAAAACAAACAATGACATTAAATTTTAAAAGAATATGAATTCAAATTTCGTTGTCAAAGTCATGAGTTCCGATAGCTCAGGTGGGGAGGCGGGCGGTTTTAATTTTGGATTATGTGCCATTTAAACAGCGTCGGTTCAAATCTCGGTGTTATTATTATTCTCTTTTTGTAGTTTTTTATATAATTTTCATTATCTTTTTATTTTTTATTAATATATATCTAAATAAATGCTACAAAAATACTTCGAGCGAAGCTCAGTCAACCTGATATTAATCTATTACACGAGAACTACTATGTCATGACTCATGATCATCATCCTCTCAACCTTCATAATGAGGGTCATTGGCTTACTATATCACGCTGGTCCAACGTATTAGTATAGGGTTTTATTTCGAATCGCGCTTTTCTTTCATAGATGTAACATGCATATTATATTCCTTAATCATCTTTTACTACACCCACAGGCAAGAGAGGGGGTGATGAATTGTATTCTTACTCTGTCATATATAAAGCGCACTAATTAATAGATTCAAAAATCATATTGGAATATGTGAATACGAAACGTCCCTATTTACCTCTTTTAGTTATAGAGGAAAGAAAATATCAAAGAAATATACCTTGACGGTAAAAGAAAAAATCCCAGGTGTTTTTATTCCCACTAAGTTAAAACTATAATGTGAAAGGGTGTGTTTAGATGGCCGCAAGCAAAATAAGACTGTCGTATGAGAATTTTATATACACACATAATTGTGTAATATAAGTATCGTTTGTATGACATTATTGTCAAATTGTAACGAAGGCACCTTGGTAAAGTCTATGTGTAGATAATTTTGCTTCATCATGTTGTTTAATCTTGTATTTAAAATAAAATTACGAATTTTATCACGTTTTTATTTGAATTTGACTACCCAACGTTACGAACACTTTGCAGCATTCAGCGTCATGGTCACGGGTGGATTAAGATATTTTACGTCCAACAAGTTATCGTTATTACAGAACTAACGTACGTTAAATAACGAGTAATAACGATGACTTGTTGGACGTGAGACATCTAAGTTCGCCAGTGACCATGAACACTGCAAAGTGTTTGAAACGTCGGGCAATCAAAAATCAAATACAAACGCGAAAATGTTGTGTTTTTTTTATTGAAAACGGTGGCATCCTTTGCCAAACAGTGCACGTGATGGTAAGTGTTACTGCCGCTCATGGACCTTTGCAAAGGCGTTGCCTACCGGGAAGAAAGTGATGGGAGTGTTAATGTGTGCAAAGAGATTCGGTGATATTAAAGGCGTCACTATAACCCACCACATGCAAACACCCTTAGGAAGGTGGGCTTCCGGCTCTTTCTAGCGTGGCCTGAAAAACTGGTTTCATACTTTTTTAGCTTCATTTTTGTCGTAGTTGAATTTTAAAATTTACTTTTTTTATTGGTATGCACTGTGATTGTTCTAAAATATAATTAAAAACAAAGTTTATATAACTTACACTAGATTATACTTGACAGGAAAATTCACAGATTGATTAATTGATTTTTCCAATTTTCTTGCGGCATTTTATCTCTGCTTACCTACTAATATACTTTAGCGTACACATTACAAGAGATATTGGCGCCAACAAAAACGAAATGACTTTACAAAGACAGATCATCTGTAGGTACAAATCTGTATAAGAATTATTATGCAGTTAACCACAACCTTGATATAGAGGCATAAAGTCCAAATCAGTTTACTTTTTATCAAAATCTATCTGCTGAATTGACGGATTAGCAGAAAGTAGGAATCGAGAACCATTTTACTAAATACGATTACTTTGACTGTTATTTTTTGGTCTATAAAGTTGGTTTTTGTTTGATATTTTGTATCGTAAGATAAGCAAACTCATCAATCAGGCAGCGTTATGGAGGTGGGCAGATCTAGTTTGTCGGTGTCTGTTCGAATGGCGACTAAACACCTCCTAATTGTGGGTACAGGTGCACAATTTTCACATCATTTTCACTTTTCAACTAAGTTTTGAAAGGATATTGCCATCAATCAAATAATAATGTTATTATTACAGGATAAACAACGTAAAAACAAACGTATCCAAATATATCATCGTGTTTAGGCGGTCTATGATCTGTTACCTGATCAGATATCATACGAGATATACTTATTTGATCGTCATGATTTCTGACGTTTCATCATCATTATCCAGCTCATATACGTCCCAACAGGGCTCGAGCCTCTTTCACATTGGGAGGGCGACTGACCTATTTACCACACTAATGACCTACTTAGTTTATTTTCTATTTCTTTTAATTAATACACTAAGTACCATATATAATAGTCTCAGTGTGTTAATTATTTTCTGTTCCGTTTTGTTTTATATTTTGT
Organism: Lymantria dispar; assembly: GCA_032191425.1. NCBI lineage: Eukaryota > Metazoa > Arthropoda > Insecta > Lepidoptera > Erebidae > Lymantria > Lymantria dispar. Next base: position 35,940,766 of record CM063448.1, read on the forward strand.
ATTTATTTGCTTATCTATTGTTTTAATTAATATACTTAGTATAATATAAATGTGATGGTGAGTTTATATAATTGACGTGTTGTAATGAATACTTGTGAGTTTATTTAAACACTGGATCTAATGCCATCTTAAAATATTGTACGTACCAATATCTTAAATAATGCTTAATAGTTTTATAAATAGTATAGTTTTTTAAATTTAGTAGTCTTATAGTTAGTTTAATAAATAGTATATAGGCTGTATCTGTATGTAGTTGGTATTAAATAGTTTAGATTTTATTTGTTTAGAATCTACCCTTACTAATATTCTTTTTTTATTTTCCTTTATTGTTGGAAATATAGATGCCATAATTTACTATAAATAAAGTATACCTAATTTTATTCTCATCATACCGCTTCGTAGATACACATATTTCAGTAAGGTCAAGGGGGGTCTGATATCCTAAACACAGGGTGACCTAGTTAGGAGTTAGAGCTTATCCATGTACCTACACGAATCTTATGCTGTTTTTATTTGATTTTATTATTATTTTCTTTTCTTTTTTTTTCTATGTAAGTAATAATAGCTATATTTACCTAAGGAACTTTTTAGTAGTAGTGCATGGATTGTAATGTTTTTTGTTTATTGATTCAATAAAGACTTATTATTATTACACAACTGTATAACTAGTAAGAAGAAAAAAAAATTAAAAGTAATGACAAGCCCGCTGAGTTTCTTGCCGGATCTTCTCAGTAGCGGTCGCGTTCCGATCCGGTGGTAGTATATTCTTTTGTAAACCTGACAATATGTAAGTGCCCTCTCGGGGTTTATGCATATTAAATAATTTGAATTTGAATTTGAATTATTACTTGACCTACTTACAACCCGTGTGGTTGGTATAAAGTTTTATTACGAGTTTTCCTTCTCTTGCATAGATATCATCTGCAAACCCTTAGTCAGTTAGAGTGGTGAATCCTATTCTTACTCCGTCACCACACGGAATTCCTGATGTTTACGCGAGTATAACAAATTCTAAGTTATTTTTTTTTGCGGACTTTATCGCACTCGGCGGCAGTCAGCCCGTGACCTTTAACGCTGAAAAGTGTTTAAAACGTCGAGAAATCAAAAATGAAATACATACGCGATAAAATAAGTATTTTTTTTTTCGAAAACACTACACTATGGCAATAATCCTTGTGTTGCGGGGGACTTGCAAACATAGTTACCGGACACAAATTACCTCCAGACTCAGAACAATAATTTGTGGATCGAACAAAGTGTTGTTCCGCGTGGGATTCAAACCCGCGACACTGGCACAATAGGTCGGTACCTTAACCACTGCGCCATCTGTGCCCATTTTTGCAATCATTGCAGCCCACATACGTCCCACTGTTGGGCTCGGGTCTCCTCCACAATGGGAGGGAATTTGACTTACTATACCATGCTGGTCAGACATGTTGGTATAGGGTTTCATTTCGAGTTTTCCTTCTCTATCCTCCCATTTTTGCAATATACTCACGTAAACATCAGAAATGGTTATGAAATTATTATAGATACTAAAGTTACAGAAACATTCATAGATTAATATAATTATTTCTAGTTGTAATTTTCTGTAGAATAATAATGTATTATGAACAACTAATAAAACATGAACAGATAAATAAACCGGTTCAAGTGCCTCTAAAAGTTTATATGAAGGACCCGGCATATTGTACTGGGTTTTTAATTTAACTATACAAATAAGAGGTAAGTATAGTGAGTGCAATACCCGCGCATCTGTCGATCCCGAGTCTGCGCCTACGGCTATCGAGTGCCAACATTCATCTACTAAGGGACAATAATGTTGAACATGGTATTGAAGATTTATTCTTTCCCGTAAGTTATCGTTGAACTAAATGAAAAGTAAATATCGGTATATCCATTTTTAATTTGAGTGAATTCCTTCTAATATTTTTTTTTTTTTTTTTATGCAAACGGTGGAAAACGAGCAAACAGTACACCTGATGGTAAGTGTTGCTGCCGCTCATGGACCTTTACAAGGCCGTTGCCTACCGCGAAGGGAGTGTGAATGCGTGCATTGAGGCTCGGTGATACCAAGGGCACCACCAAAACCCTCCACACGCAATCACCCTCAGAAAGTTGGGCTTCCGGCTCTCTCGCTCACCGAACGAAGCGCAGTAACAAATTGTTACTACTCAGACGTCGATTTTCTGCGAGAGCATGGTACTGCCCCGGACGGACCGGCCCGCGGCTGTAGACAGATAACTGTCGACAGTGTGGTCCTACCACTCCTAATAGACAATAAATCTATTGTTGATATAATATTTAATTCTATGCCATTATTAAGCATTTGGATTCGGATTTCTTGGTCACTAGACTTTTTCGTACAACTTTAAGTGCAAGTTTAAATGTTAATTTATTTAGGTTTAAATATGTTTTATACAGTGTTAATTTTGATACCATAAATATAAAATACGTAAGATGGCTTATCGGATTTCTCATAACTTCTAGAAAAATGAGCAGGAATTTGAAACCCGCGCATAAACAATTTCAAAAGTTATATACAATTCAAGATTGCAATAAAAGAGGTTTTTGGCAATATCTCAAAAAATATTAGTGATAGAGGAATTAAAAAAGAAAAGTATTCTGAAAGAAGATCAAATTGTCTATAAAAAATGTAACTCCCGGAATTGTAGGACCAGTATTTGTAATTTTTTTTCAGAGGGCTGAAAGTACGACCGAAAATGGAAAGTCTAACTTATGTAACTTTGAACACTTTTTAAAATATTTTTTTAACATATTATATCTGAAAATTAAGGAAAAATTCAAGTCCATATAAGTAGAAAGGTTAGATAAATGGACATTAATGAATTAAATATTAAACAATTAATACTTTGTTTTACTTGAGCATGAATATTGCAACTGCGATAACTACAAAATGACTTAAAATTATTTTGCATCAATTTTAAAAATTTCTTAATATTTTGTTGTGATAAATTCCTAACCAATAGATATTAAATATTCATTAATTAAGTCTAGTTACCATTGTAGCATTCATTGGAGCATTATAGCAATTTTATTTTATTTGTATATATATGTATAGATAATTAATACATTGAATACATGGACATGTATATCGCATCCACTGTTTACTACACTTGGTACTCGAATCATTTTCGGTGCACTTCCCCTAGTTTTGGCGGGGCCCTCAAGTGTTGAGGTGTGCACGTTCGACAAATCGATACCGCTTATTGTAATAGCTCTCATCCACTTTTTATATATTATATATGTATATGTATTTGTTAGCGCTTTCGGATATCCTACATGTGGCAATCATTTTTCGCTAGTAAAAAAAATCCTTATAAATTTATCCAAGACTTGGTCCATCGGTATCCAGTGCCTTTATTACCAAGCACACCTTTAAATAATCGTTTAAGAATAGTTTCCGTGTGGTGACGGACTAAGAATACAATTCACCACTCCCTATCTTCTCCGTGGATGTCGTAAAAGACGGCTAAGGGATATAACATGCACATAATATCTGTGCAAGAGAACGAAAACCTCGAAATGAAACCCTATACCAATATGTCTGAATGCCCGCCGAGACATCATTGCCTGTTGGGCAGTCCGGCTGGAGAGACCTCGGTACGATGTCAGGACCGTCGAGGCCTTTCGGCCGGTGCTGATGGAGTGGTTGAAGCGGATACACAGGGTGCTTTCCTTCCGACTGGTGCAGATGCTGACGGGGCATGGTTGCTTCGCCAAGTACCTACACAAGATCGTTAAGAGGGAGAGCACACCATCCTACCACCACTGTGATTGCGACGAGGACACGGCGCAGCACACGCTCGAGGTGTTTTGGTACTATGTATATATGTATATATATGTTATTTGATGATAATGATGATGATGATGAAGAATTGTTTTAGGAAACTTGCATATTATTTACTTCTACAAACCCTTGTATAGAAGTCATTTCATTCATCATTTCAGTTCATATAAGTTCCAATGTTGGACTCGAATCTCCTACACAATAGGGAGAAAAGTAGAGTACAATACCACGCTGGTCAGAAGTATTGGTTTTAATTAAGGTTTTCCTTCTCTTGCACTGATGTTTTATGCATATTTAATCCCTTAGTCCTTCTTTACGAAACCTGTGGGGAAGAAATGGTGCCCCATCACGACACGGAAAAACTAAATGCATGATATTAATTTGTACCCCAAATAGGGGTATTCCGTCGGGCCGACCACTGATTTATGACCAGAAACATATTCCTATCTACGGTGGTACACTGTCAACAGTCTTCTGTCTACAGCCGCAGGCCCGTCCATCCGCCATAGTACCACACTCTCGAAGAGAATTGACATCATCATCTTTTACTAGTGGTTGGACCACACTGTCGACAGTTATCTGTCTACAGCCGCGGGTCGGTCCGTCCGGGGTAGTACCACGCTGAGCAGAAAATCGACATCTGAGTAGTAGCATTTTGTTACTGCGCTTCGTTCGGTGAGCGAGAGAGCCGGAAGCCCAACTTTCTGAGTGTATTCGCGAGTGTTTTGGTGGTGCCTTTGGTATCACCGAGCCTCAATGCACGCATTCACACTCCCTTCACTTTCTTCGCGGTAGGCAGCGACCTTGTAAAGGTTCATGAGCGGCAATAACACTTACCATCAGGTGTACTGTTTGCTCGTTTGCTTGCAATAAAAAAAAAAATCTGTGTAGTAGCAATTTGTTACTGCACTCCCTTCCGTAAGCGAGAAAGCCGGTGGACTAACATTCTGAAAATGTTTGCGTGTGGTGGGTTTTAGTCATGCCTTTACTATCACCGAAACTTATTTCACCCATTCACACTCCCGTCACTGTCTTCACGAAAGGCAGTGGCCTAGCAAAGGCCTTACAATGCTGTTTGGTCGGTTGCCACTAACAGCTATAGAAAATAATAATAATATCCAATGAAGCATTTATATATAGATAATTACAATAGCTATCGAATTAGGATCAATTTAATTAAACCGCCCGTATTTAACCGCGACCCTCAACAATAACGCTCACAAAATGTTTTACACGAATAAAAACCTTTTTATAATCAATGGATTTTCCGGACGATCGGCCGTGTATGTCCGACAAAAAGCCGCGTTCTGACAAAGGTCATCCAAATTTGTGTAATTAAATACAACTGTCAGATGGTTTGTGATTTTTTTTTTTATTTGACCGATTTTAGGACAAGGGGATACATAAGTATTTTTACGTTTCAGATAAAAATAAGCCTTGGTATTCTTTTGCACTCCATGGTAGCGGCTACCGCACGAACGAAGTGAAACGAACAATTTGCTTCTACTCAAACGTTGATTTTCTGCGGGAGTGAGGTTCTACCCTAAACCGACCGGCCCGTGGCTGTAGACAAAATACTGTCAACAGTGTTGTACCACACATGGAAAATTTAAAAAAGAGACAAGTTATGGATAAAATTTTCAGCTGTTTTTATGCCTAACCAAATCAATTTGTTTTTACAAGCTTTTATTTAGTTTCACCTGTCCTGTTGTCTGTAATCAAATCTTGCAAGTTAAATTTGATCCACTTCCCAGTTTCCGATTGAGCTGAAATTTTGCATGCATGTATAAATCGAATAACAATGCAATATTATTGTGACAAAGAGCTGATCTGATGAGCTGACTTGGAAACTGGCTATAAGAACTGCGTAATGAAACAACGCAACTCCAGCGAGTTTGGGCTCATTTGATTCGTCTTGACAACTACTTTGATACTATATGGTAACCAAGGTCTGATGATGGATTTTAAACTTTTTAGTTCATTTTATTAACAAATATGAAAAACTTGTTTTTAAGGTTTTTTTCTTTAACTTATTTTTGTACAGAAAGAACAAAGATTAGATGTGGTATGCTAACATTGAAATGAACATATTATATATTGCATATTATTACTGAATTGTTAAGCAGAGAGCTCATATACGTCCCACTGTTGGGCTTGAACCTTCTCCACAATAGGAGCAAAATTAATTATATTAAGCTGATTAGAGAGGTGGATATAGGGTTACATAATGATTTCTGATGTTTACGCGAGTATTATACATTTTAAATAAAACTACTTTACGGATTTTATCGCGTTTGTATTTGATTTTTGATTACCCGACGTTTCGAACACTTTACAGCGTTCATGATCACGGGTGGACTAAGATGTCTCACGTCCAACAAGTCATCGTTACTGCAGAAAATTTTATAATTATCTACCCGATACAGAAATTAGTTATTAAATATTGACCCACATTTTGATACAAAATTTATTGCCAGTATAAGAAGAAAATGATTCTATATGAAAAAATTATATTGTTTATGGTTAGTAATAATTAAACATTAAAATTAATAGTAATTATATTTAAAAAACTAACTAATAATCTAGTATACTACCACCGGATCGGAACACGGTTACACTGAGAAAGATCCGGCAAGAAAACTCAGGTAACATGATGCTAAATTAAAGTTAATTTTGAAGGCGGCTTACTTTATGTTACTAAAAAGGTTTTAATTTATAAAATTATCTTTAGTTATTATTATTGTGGGTCAAATCTATACAATATGAGCTCACGGTGTCTTGCAGTCTTGTGGTGGTCTTTTTGGATTTCTTTTTAATAATGTTTATAACAGGATCCCAGCTTGATGGTAACACCCAGCCAAAATCAAATACAAACGCGATAAAATCCGTAAAGTAGTTTTATTTAAAATGGATATAGGGTTTTATTTCTACTTTTCCATCTCTTGCATAGATATTATATGCATATTTAGTCCCATAGTCGCCTTTTGTGAGAACTACAGGCAATATTCGTATTCTTAGTACAGTTCCAAAATACTTTTAATGGACTATCTCATTGCATAATTAATAACCAAAACATTGGGTACCTTATCTACAAGTAACAACGTCTAAATGCATATAAATTCAACTTCTGCACCTTGGTAGTAAGTTTTCAAGTAATTTACGAGTGAATATTTAAGCATCACCTACCAGGCGCTCAGAACACGCCAAGGGTGGAGTTTTGTGTGTTCTACTAATTGCCAAAAGATGTTAATCAGGTAGCAGAGACATCTGTCCATCTCGTTCTTACATATTCGATGTAATATTATCTATCTCTGTTCACGTGTTTCGAAGGTACATCTCAAAAGTTAAAGCAAAAACCATGACAAGGAATTAATTAGATCTCAAGGTAAATAATGAAGATTGTCGCTCGTACTAATGAGTTTTCTCCTAAGTTCTATTTTGTAAAATAATTATAACACAGGTAATTAAGAAGTTTAGGGGAGACTGTTCGAATGGCCGAAGTTAATTATCCATAAAAATAATTCAAAAACAATGGTTGGTGAGTAATCTAGCGAATTGTTGTCATTATTGCAACCATTTTAAATATTTTTCGGAGTTTATTCTAAAAATATGGTCAAAGTTATAAAGCAGCGTTTGGTCACGGAGTAAGAATATAATTCACTACTCTTTTTTGCCCGTGGGTTTCGTACAAAACAATTAAAGGATCATAATACACAGATGACATCTATGCAAGAGATGGAAAATTATAAATAAAACCCTATACCAACACGTCTGACCAGCGAGGGATTGTTCATGATGCTGATTTTCACTTGCTATAATATCTCCTAAGTATATACCACTATTGGGCTTCGACATCCTCTATAATGGAGTTGATTTACTATACCAATCTGATCAGCTGGTTTGATATAGAGTTTTATTTCGAATTTTATTGCTCTTGGAGTGAAGAACTCCCACGCAGAAGAGTAACGGAGTAAGAATACTCTCTCTTGCCCGTGGATATCGTAAAGATAACTAAGAGATTATAATATGGATATAACAAATATTCAAGAGAAAAAAAAACTCGAAATGAAACCATATACTAACACGTTTGACCAGCATGGTGCAATAGGTCAATTTTTCGTCATATTCTGGAGGAAGCTCGAGCATAGCAATTGTAAGTCACGTCGACCGTATAAATAGGTACAAAACGGCAGCGACTAAAAGTCGATGACCTATCAGCTGATATAAAGGCAAAATTTGTCATAATTATGCGAACGTAATCATTAATTTATTCTATATCTAAAGAACATTTAACAAAGTACGAATGTTTTGCAGTACTTTACACATTTCAATCAGATTTACATGAAAAAGCGATAACAAAATTGAATAGTTTATATGTATCTAATTCATTAGCGGTATCGATATTTTTACTTAATTTTTTTTCATCGGTTCGTATCACCATTGCCTAATTCCAGTTTGACCAGTGTTCCATAACCTGAGACTCTGTATAGTGTCGCCCTCTCACAAAATTTTGTTTCTGAAATGCAATTATGCATGCAAATACATAAATATGCTTTATACATTACCTATATACTAAAGGTTTTTCATTATTCGCCATGTTATACAAACTCCTTTGACCGAAGTTATTACGCGGCACACGTTTTAAAAAACTGAAAAAAACCTTTATGAACCGTAGAAATGTTTGAATAAGTGTGTGATTGCGGTGCACAAAATGTACAAAACAAAACTCTCATTAGCAGGATTCAATGTTCATTTCGAGTTATTCCCTCGTGCGAAACTTTGTCTTAAAAAAATATCACAGCCATGTTTTCATAAATACGTTATTTAATTGTTTTGAAGGTGAAATTGTATCTACAAGCGAATATTTAAATTGGGTAATTATCATAGAAGTATTATATTATATTGTAGAATAATTATAGAAGTATTATATTATTTATATTATAGAAGTATTTTAATATCAAACTGTCGCAGAAAATTGACTTCTAAGTAGTAATACTTTGCTAATGCGTTTCGTTCGGTGAGCGAGAAATTCGGAAATCTAAAAACTTATAGTTGTTAGAATGTGCTTCTGATATGGCAGTTTCATAAGCGATACTTACCATTCGCTATCAGATGGTCGGCCAGTTCATTTTTAGCAAAAGAAAAAACGTTTAAATTAAAATTGTTGTCCGTCCGTAAAATCCTTTTAGAATCTTTTCCAGTGTTGACATTTATGATAAAATAAAATTATGTCTCACTAGTCCTTATTTTCCAGGCATGTTTCACAGTTCACATACATGCCACTGCTGGCCTGTTCCACAATAGAAGTGAAATTAACCACTCTGATCAGACGCGTTCGTAAAGGGTTTCAAGTATTCCTTGACTTGCATAGATGTTATCTGCATTTTATAATCCTTTAGTCGTCTTTTACGACACCTACGGGTAAGAAAGGCGATGGTTGATTGTATTCTTATTCTGTCACTAAACATAAATAATTGATATTTTATTATGCTATTATAACGTTGAAAATAAAATAGGAGGAATCGAATTTTTCATCTTTTTCATAGATGTTATATGCATATTATATTCCTTAATCGTCTTTTATGATACCTACAGGCAAGATAGGGAGTGGTAAATTGTATTCTTATTCCGTCACCACACGGAACATTAAACTAATATAAACAATTAAATATATAGCAGCCCAATTTCATTCATCCCATCGGGCCAGCACGGCAAAGAGTTATTTCTTTCATTTGAAGAAAGTTTACTATTGTGGTCGGCTAAATATGGCGTGTAGAAAAATTATCACAATACTGTTTCAAATTCGATGTTGTCAAATACTAGTCATTTAACTAACAAAAAAGTCTTTTGTGGGTACTTGAAAGCTTTGTTTGATGGTATTAATCATTTTTGGTATTTTCATTTGATGGTATTTAACGTAAATAATTTAAATTGTATTCTGTGTAATGTTATGCGTAGGACCTGTTGGGGTGTAGTGAATATGATATAAGTGCTTTACAAATGTTTTCGTTGCACCAAAAATGCCCAGAAGATACCATTAGCAGTGTCACCATAGCACTGTTGAAGGCTATGGTTTGACTTACTATTAGACAATGACTGACATGAGAAATTGATTATTAATGTGAAACATCTATAGCCCCACATAAAAGCGATTGCTGCCGTGGCGACGCGTCGTCACGCTATATGATGAATAGTTCATGTTGTTCCGGCCAATTTTCACAGTAGTACCGTCAAAGATATCAAATATAACTATTATATTATTACAGGAAGTACTGATTAAAAGAATTGAGTTATCACAATTTGAAAGATTTTAGAATTTTTAATTCTTGTATTTAATGAAAATAAATGTTTATGAATTTTTCTGGCAAATCGTATTTTTTTATTTATAAACACATTATGCTATATTAGTTCCTATCGTAATTTGTTCTTTTATGCATATATGCTTGTTCAAAATAATGTCTATGTTTCATATCTACCAGGCGTCCTGAGCGCTGAAATTATAATTCTGGTTACAACGGCTTGTAGCTGATTATCATTACAAAAAATATAAAAAAAACCTACTCCCATAAAATTACACAACAATTCCATTTTTAAATCACATCTCATGCGGTCGTCTTCAGCCAATAGAATCTTTTCAATCAAAGCATTTAACGGTCGAACGGTCGGTTGTCAACTCGCTTAATTTGAATTTGGAATACAACGCGCTATTAACAAGAGACGTAGTGATTCTGTAATCGTCCGTCGCAATACCAATGCAATGTGTGCGGCCTTTATATTAAATTTGTAAAATGTCCAATATTTGAATTTTTAACGGCCATTTAAAAGATTTAGTGATACTTGTGCGTAATATTGTAAGTCGAGCAAAGATAAAAGATTGATACATTCTATTTTAGATTGGTTTATATGAACTATATACGCTATAATTTGTAAAGTAATACATAGTTCCTAATATCTATTCTGGATCAAAAAGAAGTTATTTCAATAAGGCCTCGAGTGCCGAGTCTTTTTCACAGTAAGAGGATAATTGACCTACTACTAAATTACGTACATACATATTTATACATACATATATTCACAACTCTTTCCCATAGGGGTAGGCAGAGACCACTTGCCACCTCTTGCTACGATCTTGAAATACCACTTTCGTCTCCTCCAGGTTTTCTCATTCATTTCATTCGTTAATCTCCCCATACATCTTTTTCGGTTTAGGATATTTTTAACCTGGCCTTTCTTAAGGACGTCCCCGATTTGGACATGGAATTACTATATTACAATAGTCCCAAATATTGATAAAAGGTTTTATTTTTGAGTTTTGCTTCTCTTTTAATGACATTACGTACGTACTTCACCAGCATAATAATAGTGTAAACAGTCAACTGTACAAGTGGCATGATGGTTAAATACCCATTTATCGTGTCAAATATAGTGAGTTTGATTCCCATGCAGTACAATACTTTGTGCGATCTACAAATTGTTGTTTTGAGTCTTAGTGTAATACATCTCCGTTAATTATGTTTTTGAAGTCCCTGCAATACACAGATTATTTTCTTAGTGCAAGCGTAGTCTTAAAAAAATATATTTCTCTTTAATAATAAATATAAAAAATATAAAATACTAGCAACCCGCCCTCGCTTCGCTTCGGTTTCAGTCGCCTTACCCGCATAGTTCCCGTTCCCGTGGGAATACCGGGATAAAATATAGCCTATGTTAACTCCCTGATATTGTAGCTTTCCATTGGTGAAAGAATTTTTGAAATCGGTTAGGTGGTTTAAGCGTGAAACCGTTATAAACAAACAAACAAACAAACATCCTTACTTTCGCATTTATAATATTAGTATGGATGTACAGGGTAATTAAATATGTACGTTTCCACGCATTCTTGTAATAATATGCACACAGTTATCTAGATTTAAGTAATTAAAAGTATTAGATTGTGACTGTCCGTGATTTCACTCTAGGTCTTAGCAGAATATCAGCGTTGCTTCTACACAATGAAGTAACACTAGCTGAGCTAAGATCCTGTTTTGTCTCTCAGCATATATTATGCTCAATTGTTTTTTTTGTTATTTATGAAATGTATGAGAGCAAAATAAATGATTTTCTTTCTTTCTTTCTTATAAAAAAAAAAAATAAAAAAATGTCTTTATTCGTTGACTAACAATGATTATAAAAATAAACGTCATCACACACTGGATCATATCGGTTGGCGAGCGTTATGACGCGTGACGCGGACGCGCGGCCATAGTAGTTTGTCACCGTTGACTATTTCCTGGACATCCCTCCTGTACAGCTTACGACGTAAATGGAGTTGAATTTGTTATAAGAATAATCAACTATGTACTATTTTTATGGATTTTATTGTGTTTGTATTTGATTGTTAATTTAACGTTATTTCAAAGACTTTTAAGCGTGATTACGGCCTCGGACCTGCGCCTCATGCCACCCTAGCATGAGGCGCACGTAGTTGCGCCTGCGCCGCCCCATTCGCCGGTGGCGGATTTCCTCATCGAGGCTGCGCTCCTCGCGCAGGCGATCCGCAGCCTCCTTCTGCGAGATCATTGTCTCGCAGAAGGATAATGGCAGGTTAAAGATATAATGTACAGGTAATCCCCATTTACTTACCTTTAGGTCAGAAATTGCTAGAAAGATCACCATAAAATAGGCAGCAACACTCATATGGAAAGTTAAAAAGAAACGTATATCATCAATTGGAATCGCTGGAAGTGCGATAGGACTTTGTCGCTATTCTGTAGCATGTAAAGCGTGATAGGCTGTTAATTGTACATTGTCTTCGGTATCGTATAATAGACAGTTTTTAGTGTAGTTTTAAATTTAGCAAGTATTTTTCACTGCTGTTGGTGGCAAACTTACAATCGTCACGCCTGATGGTAAGTGATACTGTCACTCATGAAATTTTGCTACGCCGCGCGCTGTTGCCTACCGTGAAGAAAGTGAAGGCTATATGAATGAGATTCGAAAAAATGAAATTTCATTCTAAACGAATGTTCCACGACACTCATGCATGTCCTTTTTTTAATTTTCTTATTATGAATCAAATACCTGGATAAAATAGATAAAATCTATTAGGAAGATTCTCCTTCTGAGTGGAATGAATATTAACCGAATATGTCACACTACACAGATGAATTGAGATAAATATAATTTCTTGCAGTGCTTTTAATAGTATAAGTTTCTTGCTTGACTCTTATTAAAGTTATAGAAGAGAAAGGGAGGAAAATAAAATGATGTTTTACAATCAAAAAAATATATACAGCATTCTTATCAACAGTTTTCTCAAACCGTGAAAGGTTAGCCTCCATCCCCTCCGAGGGAATATTTCAAGAATATTATTATGTAAGAACATGCGCGGGACTTTATGATCACCTAGCGTTTCACGGTGACCGCTCTGCCGCTTCGCAAGTAATAGGGCTGCCTCAGTCATTTAAATCCTATTTTTGTAGCTTTTCAAGTGATAACAGAGTAAAAACACCACCCTCTGTCTTGCCCGTGGGTGTCGTAAAAGACGACAAAGTAATACAAGAAGCATATAATATCTAAAACTCGATTCGTTTTAGTCTTAAGTTGGCTCACAACACCGTGGTAGCTAGGTACAAAGAAATAAAAAAATGGTATTTTTGCCGTATTATTATCATACTAAAAAATAAAAAAAAAAAAATAAACGTAGTCCCGAGGACTACGCACAGAAGTGAAAACTTAAAACTGAACAAACAGTGGTTTGGTTGGTATTTTTGGATATTCAAATTAATTGTTCGATCTTAAATTAATTAAATATTTTACATTTATCTGGCTTTGACATTTATGGACACAGATATAGTTACATTGAGATAGCTGCAGATATAGTGCTAGTGTTAACACGTCACGTGACCATATCGATGATGACTTTTATGAATTTACTCCCCATACGAACTCGGTTATAAAAGTTTTTACTTCAAAAATATATAGAAAATGTCTGATAAGAAAAATATTTGATAGTTAATCTTGAAACATAGTAAAGCTATGACGTATTTAAACTAGATTAAACTAGATAAGCTATCGAGCTTCATATTAAGTCTAAGTAACCATGCTGATGAGGACATGAATTAGGTAACTCTACATCCAAAAGGCAGGCTATAGAAATGTTCTCTTTAAAACTGTAACAACCCTAGCGGTGAGGAAGTTTGTCCGCGGATTCTTTATATTTATATTCACCTTGTCGTTCGTCCGCCAGATTTATTCACTTCTTTAGAGCGCGCGCACTGACCGTGTCCACGAATCGACCCCTTGTATACTTTACCCTAACTCTTGTACGCACTATCATCGCAAAACGCTTCTTCTAACTAACTAATATGAAAGTATATAGAGGTAATAATCCCCAAATTGTATGTTTTTCGTGTAGTGACACCCTTTCTTTTACCAGTGGATGTCACAAAAGTCGTCAACGGAAGAAGAAATCAAAAGAAGTTAAACTCGAAATAAAGCACTCTTCTGACCAGTGTAATTGAGTAGATTGGTTTCCTTTCCATTGTGGAGGAGGCTCGAGTCCAGCAGTGGAAGATAAATAAGCTAAGATGATGATGAATTGTGATAGCTAAATCGCCTTTAATACGTGGCAATTATGACAATAAGCTCTCCAAGGTAGACCTATCTCTATAAGTGGATGTTGAGAGGAAGGCTGATGGATATATTATCATCCTCATCATCTCAGCCCATATACGTCCCACTGTTGGGCTCGGGCCTCCTCCATAATGGAAGGGTAATTGACCTATTATACCATGCTGGTCAGACGTGTTTGTATAAGGTTTTATTTCGAGTTTTCCTTCTCTCGCATAGATGTTATATGCGTTTTAAATCGCTTAGTCGTCTCGTACGAAGATACGGGGGTGGTGAATTGTATTCTTACTCTATCACCACACGAAAGATGGATATATGGAGAGGAAATAATAAGACTATGTAATTACTGTTCTAGTTATATAATAATCTAAAATTGTTTACCATAATAACATTATTTCTGACTTCTATGCTAATCTCTGACTCCTACGCTAATCTCTGACTTCTACGCTAATCTCTGACTCCTACGCTAATCTCTGACTCCTACGCTAATCTCTGACTCCTACGCTAATCTCTGACTCCTACGCTAATCTCTGACTCCTACGCTAATCTCTGACTCCTACGCTAATCTCTGACTCCTACGCTAATCTCTGACTCCTACGCTAATCTCTGTCTCCTACGCTAATCTCTGACTCCTACGCTAGTTATAAACTGCATTGCAAGAGCTATCAAGTTATATAACTCTCCCAGACAAAAGCAGGAGGTGAATTGCAAATTATACTCTTGGATATTTGTCATTAAATTTACAGTGGTGTAGAAAACAGATCAATATAGACGAAAAGAGACTAATATTTCATCATCATCATCGTCACAGCTCATATACGTCCCATTGGTGAGCTCAAGCCTCTTCCATAATGAGAAAGAAATAAACCGTCTATACTACACTGGTCGGACGGGTTGTTATGTTTTATTTCGTTTTGTTTCTCTTATGTAGATGTTATTTACATATTATAATCTCTTAGTCGTATTTTAGGACACCCTCGAGCAAGAAAAGTTAGTTAATGATAATCATACTCCATCACCACATGAAATTACCGCTTTTTTTTTTTTTTTTTGTGGGTGGGCTGCGCTCGGCGCGCCTCCGCACCACTCCGTCCGGGGCGACAGAGGGGCTTAAGCACGCAACTCCCGCAACCCACCCGAAAACCACCTCGCCTTCGTCGTTGGGCCGACCACCGGAGCAGGTTTACTTGTCGTCAGTGGTCGGCCCGACGGAATACCCCCTACGTGGGGTACCCTCCCATCGACTGAC
Source organism: Lymantria dispar (assembly GCA_032191425.1). Classification (NCBI taxonomy): domain Eukaryota; kingdom Metazoa; phylum Arthropoda; class Insecta; order Lepidoptera; family Erebidae; genus Lymantria; species Lymantria dispar. Next base: position 35,956,437 of record CM063448.1, read on the forward strand.
GTCCCCCCCTCGGGGAGGACGTCGGTCTTTCCTCACGCGGTGGGCCTCTCGGCGGGTGACGGACTAATCCCCGGTCACGTCACTCGTGGCCTCGGCTAGGGCGGCATGAGGCGCAGGTAGTTACGCCTGCGCCGCCCCATTCGCCGGCGGCGGATCTCCTCATCGAGGCTGCGCTCCTGGCGCAGACGATCCGCCGCCTCCTTCTGCGAGATCACTGTCTCGCAGAAGGCTGCGACCGCGTCCCAATTCCCGACGCTGTCGACCATCGCCCTAGCGATGGCCGGCAGCGTCAGGTCGGCACCGCTTAAAGTGGACTGGTTTAGAAAAAAAAAATAAAAAAAAATTTAAATAGTATGTTACTACTATTTGGGATTCTATAGGCTTACTACTAAACCTTGTAAGAATATAACAGTCATCTAAGTTTAAGTTCATAAGTCCAATCAAACAACTTAACGCAGTGATCTAACTGGCTCTAATTTCCCCTGTATTGCTGATGTCCACGAGCATCCATTACTATTTATCATCAGGTGGACTACTTATTCACTTGCCATCAAAAGCAAATGACATAAGTCGCGTATTCAATATCACTGAAGCGTGTGTTGACCTAGTGCGTACGCATACATCCCTGTCCACTAAGATATGTGTTGCGTAAAATTTTGTTTTTCAGAAGTCAGCCCGGTCTAAGGTATCGCTGACAAATGTCCGACAGTTTATTATAAAGCGGATAAAAGGGATAGTGGACGACCACCTTTAACATGTTTTGCTTGTTGTTCATTTTTTCGTAAATATTTTTTATTTGAGTGGGTGTTTGTTGATTTAGGTTCTTTTGAGATTTTTGTTAATATTTATTGAGTTTTACTTTATAGACTTTTTTAAATATTTTTGTTTTATTGATTACGGTGGCAAAAGAGCAAGCAGCACACCTGATTGTAAGTGATACTGCCGCATGATGATAACTTTGCAATACCAGGGGCATAGCTAGGCCGTTGCCTACCGTCAAGAAAATGCTCTTCTTAAACCTCGTTTAAAGGACTTGTCATTGCGCTCGGGAAATACGGCAGCAGTTAATTCTTTCCAGAGCCTGCACGTACACGAGAGAATTGGTCGTTGGAAACTTACAGTTGAAGACCATAACGTGTCCAGGTGTAATTGATCTTGTGATCATGATTTGCTATGTAGAAAGAATACCATTTACTCTCCCTATTCTTATTTTATATCTTATCCGTAGGTGTTGTAAATGACGACTAAAAAATATGATGTGCAGATCTAATCTATGCAAGAGATGAAGAGAATAAGGCTCTGTATCAATCCATTTAACCAGAATGAATAACAATAGGCCAATTTTTCTAACGGGACTCGAACCCTACAGGATGATGATGATAATGAAAACTAGAAAAGTATTAAAATATGAGTCAAACTTTAATAACTACTATTGTAGCGTGTAGATAAAAACCTCTTTAATAAGAATGACTAGTTGGACGTGAAACACCTTATTCCTACCGTGACCTTAAATGCTGAAGTGAACAAAACCTTAGAAAGTTAAAAATCAAATACAAACATGATGAAATATGTAAAATTGTTTTATTTCATACAAGTTGTTTCAACACACGCTGTTCTGTGCAAATTTAAAAATAAAATCCTTTTCATCATCTCAGTCCGTATACCTAAGTTCACCTGTTGGGCTCGGGCCGCCTCCACAATGGAAGGGAAATGGACTTATAACACCGCGCTGGTCAGACGTATAAAATATAAGGTTTTATGTGATATTTTCCTTAATTTACATAAATATTATTTACAGATTATATCCCTTAGCTGTCTTTTACGACATCCTCGCGTAAAAGAGGGAGTAGTGAAATGTATTTTTGCTCCGTTGCCACACGGTAAATAAAATTAAATTCCTTGAAATCGATTACAGCGGCACCTACCGGGTCCTAAGGCTTTTTAATTGTTGCCTTCTAATGGGATGATTTCTAAGTCTGTAACAGATATAATTGGTATTTTATGATATCAGAAATTCCTCTGCCCTCTTGAGTTTTCTTGCCGGATCATTTGAAGTGAGGCCGCGTTCCGTTTCAGTTGTAGTAAATTAGATTTGTTAAGTTTAAATTAATAAATTGTTATAATAATGACTGTAAATTTAATGTTTAATAATTACTAATCATAAACAGCATATTTTTTTCATGTAGAATTATTTTCTTCTTGTTGGTCCTGGCAATAAATTTGTACCAAAATGTGGGTCAACATTTAAGAACTAATTTCTGTAGCGGGTAGATATAAATCTCTGAAATAACGATGACTTCTTGAACGTGAGACATCTTAGTCCGCTCGTGAACATGAACGCTGTCAAGTATTCGAAACGTCAGTCAATCAAAAATCAAATACAAACGCGATAAAATCTGTAAAACAGTTTTATTTAAAATATCAAAAACCATTATACAAAAGTTGTTAAAATACCATACACAAAACCAATCAACTATCTTTCGCTAGAATGCGCAAATCCTTTTACGATATACATGCACGGTGCCAGGTAGGGATAATACCGGCTGTAGAGCTATGCCGCGGGGCTCCCCAGGTATTATACCCCGTGTGTACCGCTATGCCCCTGGCAAGGGGGTGATTACACCAATAATAGGGATTAGGGTAGTTGGGTGATTGATGTACGAGGGACAGTTGAATGAGAGTAATTTAGTTTTCTAAGGGTATTCAGATGTTTTACTGCCACTGAAATAAATTAACGAAAATATTTATTGAAATAGAAAAATTATATCTATGGATATTATCGAGTATAGGCTTTTTCATTACTCAATATTTTTAACACTTTTTAATGTTCATGGACGCGTAAGCACCAGTAAGAACATTTTTCATTCCTTACTCGGTATGCCGTGTGTTAATGGAGTAAGAATACAATTGACCACACCCTTTCTTAAGTACGGTGCCGTAAAATGCGACTAAGGAATATAATAATTATGCTATATATACTTAGATGATAAATGCGAGGGGACGAAAACTCGAAATGTAATCCATTACTCACATATCTGACCAGCGAGGTATAGTAGGTAATTTGCCTTCCTATTATGGAGGAGACCTTTTTCAATGTATAATTACTCCTTACTTCCTCATGAGAATCGTAAAAACCTGGACAAGAGATAGTAGCAATCTCCTAGGAACATGAGTATAACACTAACTTCGATTGCTAACTAACCTATATAGGGATTATAGAATGATGCCACCAAGCCACCAATGTCAAGAAAATGGTACTGGTGGTCAGACCAAATGGCAAAGGGTCACATGACAGGTTATGGGACCGCACGGTACTCATTTTTTGCCGAGGCTGAGGATTGACTAACTAACTTCAGGGCGTCATTTTTTTGTGACGGTGTGTGCGTGCATCGTAAAAATATACTGTCATTATTTTCCCCTAACCTTCCAAGAAAAGCGTAACTTCAAAAAAACTTAATCGATAGTAATAATAAATAAAATAATTAAATTGCCAAGTGCAAATACCCACTCAAGTGTAATACACATCTGTCCTGATTGAAATAATATATAGATCGATGCTCCCACCTTGGGCGGAACGCACTCGAGGCGCCCCCAAGTACGATCACAAAGCACTTATTACGCCCCGCGGCCATAAGTCTATTGTTTCATCTTTACATTTTAATAGTTTACCTTTATAGCTGTAGGGTATTTTTTGGTTGGCGGCAGACGAATTAGGAATACGCTTGATAGTGGTAACTGGCCCTTACGGACTTCTGAAATACTAGAATATGACATCTGAGTAGCAATAATTTACTACTGTGCTTCGTTCGTTGAGAGCGAGAACCGAATGCCGAACTCTACCATTGCAGTATATAGCAATCTGCTTATGGTATTGAAGAAGTAAGTAGTAGTATATTCCACTACCGGGTTCGAGCCTCCCACATAATGGAAGGAAAATTAAATTACGACATATCACCTATTTTCCGTGTGGTGACTTAGTAAGAATACAATTCACCACTCCCTATCTTGCCCGTGGATGTCGTAAAAGACGACTATGGGATATAATATGCACATAACATCGGACAAGAGAAGGAAAACTCGAAATGAAACTATACCAATATGTTTGACCAGCTTGGTATAGTAGGTCAAATTCCCTCCCATTGTGGAGGAGGTCCGAGGCCGGCAGTGGGACGTATGTGGGCTACGATGATGAGGATGAAATCACCCAGGTCAGATTGGTTAGTATAGGATTTTATTACAAATTTTCTTTTGTCCGTATGGATGCTATCTACATATTACAATTCCATAGTTGTCTTCTTTGACACCGGGGCAGGCAACGGATATTGAATGATAATATTCACACCGAAAAAGTCAGAAAGTTTAAAAGCAGCAATTACCACGTACCATTGTGAGCTACTCCTCTGATTTTTTTAATTTCAATAAAAGAATTGAAAAAATATTTTTGGATCAAGAAAAGAATATAAAGAAACTGTATTTTTATTTTAGTTATATAAATGGTAGGAGCACGCTGTTGGCAGTCTTCTGTCTACTGGCTGGTCCGTCCGGAGATGTACCTACCACACTGAACAAAAAATGAACGTTATAATTTGTTACTGCTTTTCGTTTGGTGAGCTAGAGAGCCGGTTGCCCACCTTTCTAAGGGTGTTTGCGTGTGGTGGGTTTTGGTGATGCCTTCTATTTATCAGCCTCTAGATTTTCGCTGTTGAACATAGGCCTCCTCTCAGCGGCGGCCTTACCCATTGCGAGGCTCCGGGCGGCAGGTCTTTGCGAGGCCCCGGGCGGCAGGTCTTTGCGAGGCCCCGGGCGGCAGGTCTTTGCGAGGCCCCGGGCGGCAGGTCTTTGCGAGGCCCTTTGTCCTTCGTGAAAAGTATGAGATACGAAAGTAGGTCTGGTTGTTTGGTTTAGGGATTTGTCATGTTTGATGAAAAATACTAAAGTTGTACAAATAAATAAAATTTAAGTTTTATAATATTGAAAACAAAGTGAAAAATATAATTAATTAATAAGTAAAAATGTAAAATATTTTTTTTTTTTTAAATCTGCTTGGGTTGTTGCGTGAGGCCGCTGTAAGCGCGAGGCCCCTGACAGCGCGAAGCCCCTGACAGCGCGAGGCCCCGGGCGATTGCCCTGTTCGCCACCCCCTAAGGCCGCCACCTCCTCTTGAGAATGCCACTCGGAACGGTCCTGTGCCACTTGCATCAAAACTGCCGTGACTGGGAGCTGTTTCTTTTATTTCATATTTTTTTTTAATAATGCCATAATCGCCACGCCTGGCAGCTGGGTTGGTAATCGCAGTAGGTGTTATATATTTCCCAGGAGCTACAGCCTACTCTCCTGGTGAGACCCTTAGCCGATTTTTACGAATCCTACGGGCAGAGCAAGAGGTGACAACAATTGTATTCTATCCCAGCCACATAGGTGATGCCTTTATCACCAAACCTCATTAGACGTATTCACACTACCTTCACTTTATTCACGATAGGCAGCGGCCTAGCAAAGGTCATTGAGCGGGAGTATCAATTACCATTAGGTGTTCGTTTGCCACCTACAGCATTAAAAAAAAAACTTATTTACATTTTGCTATGTTGTCATTTGCACAAATATTCTCGTGTACAATAGAATGCATTCGTATGCACTAAAGCTAAAGAGGCCATTTTAATGTATTTCGAATTAAGAACTCGCCCGCGGCGCAACGGTCATTTTTCTTTTGTACTTTTTTTTTATTCACTTTCAGTTTGCACAAGGGGTTTACAGCCATAAAGGTAGGGATGGGTTAATAAATTTTGGACGTGTGGCTGTAATAAAAATTTTGATTGTGTTTTTAATATAATGGCCTCATTCATAACTGAGTTTATTACGAATACAATTTTATTTTTATGTATAGGGAAATATTTTTGTGAATGATGAATGCAGAATTGATCATTATTTGCGTGTTGCTTGATCGAGTATTAGTTATTGTTCAAATTAAAATCTGATCGCGCTTGGAATGAAAATGTAGCTCCTTTTTGCCGTGTGATAGAAATTCTTTTTATTATTATTATTATGAAAAACAATGTGAAAATGTATAATTTTATTATTGTAAAAATTACCTCTATATCACTACATATTATTCATTGTCTCAGCTGTGTACCTCAATAGGAGGGCAATTGACCTACTATACCATGATGGTCAGACATATTGGTATAGGGTTCTATTTCAAGCTTTCCTCCTCTTGCACAGATGTTATATACGTATTATATCCCTTAGCCATCTTTTACAACATCCACGGGTAAGATAGGGAGTAATGAATTGTATTCTTAATCCGTCACCACACGAAAATCACAAGAAATTATTTGTAATAATATAATAATAATACAAAATGCATTTTTATTGAAGCAATTATTGTATTAAAACAGTCCCAATTCAACTTCGATAAGAACCACAAAGTTGCTGCTACTCGCCGCTTGGCGCGCTGATCGCACCACCTACGTTTGATACTTAATGAATGAATCCAATTGTTGGCCGTATTCCCGAAGGTATACGATGCGTAGAATACATTTTGATGTTTGGTTTCTTAGAAATAATTGTTTATAGTGGTTTTATGGCTACGAGTGGGCTAAGGATCTCTTTAAATGTGGAATGTACATTAATATATGTTTACAATTTCATTTCATACTTATCTATTAATGTTTTATAGATATTATAAAATATTGCTGTCATACAAGATCTTGTATTCTAGAGGAATTTACATGATATAAAACTATTTTGAACTTGTTTTGAAGTATCTATATTAATTACTACAATCTGCCCTCACTTCGCTCCAGTTTCAGTCGCCTTACGATACGTTCTGCAGTCCATGAGGCCTCCCGTTCGATTCCTAAACCGGGCAAAATTTTATAGACGTTTCTTGGTAGGAAATAGTGTATATAAATCTCAATAGTGTACAAACGTTAGGAAATCAAAATTCAAACACAAAAGCGATCATATCCGTAAAAATAGTTTTATTTTAAACTAGCGACCCATCCTCGCTTTGATTCGGTTCCAGCGGCTTTGCTTTCGTTTTTTAAATCTGCAATTGCCTAAGATACGCCCTGGGAGTTTGAGTCCTGAACTGGGCAAAATTATGTGGACTTTTTCTGGGAGGAAAAATAGCATTAGTTACTCCTTATATAGACAAGTAACTGGTAGTGAAATATTATTAAAATTGGTCCAGAGGTTTGGGCACAAACATACAGATACATACAAAAAAAAAAAAAAGCATGAAAAAATTACTATTTTGGTATTACACAAACAGAAAATTCAATTTCATTTATTTGTATAGAACAGAACAGTTGTTTCTCCGTGCGGTGACGGATTAAGAATACAATTCACCACACCCTTTCTTCGCCGTGGGTGTCGTAAAAGACGACTAAGGGATATAATCCGTTCATAAAATCTGTGCAAAACAAGGAAAACGCGAAATGAAACCCTATACCAACATGTCTGACCAGTATGGTGTAGTAGATCAAATTCTCTTCCATCGTGGAGAAGGCCCAAGTTCAATAGTGGGACTTATGTGGGCTGCGATGTTGAGGAGGGAAATTGACCTTACTGGTCAGACAGGTGATTATGCTGGTCAGACAGGTTGGTATAGGGTTTTGTTTCGAGTTTTCCATCTATTGCATAGATAAAAGGAGTGGTGGATTGTAATCTTACTCAATCAACACACGAAAATCTCAAAATTTATATTAAAATTTTATCTATACCAATAAATAAAATTGGAGTGTCTGTTTGTAATGTCAAAATAATATACTTTTTTCATGCTCACACGGTTATTTGCACGACACCTATGCCTAAAATAGCAATTAAAAAATTTTTGTCTGTCTGTCTGTCTTTCTGTTTGTTCCGGGTAATCTTCAAAACGGCTGGACCGATTTCAAAAATTCTTTCACCAATGGAAAGCTATAATATCAGGGCGTAAACTAGGCTATATTTTATCCCGGTATTCCCACGGGAACGGGAACTACGCGGGTAAAACGACTATAACCTATAACCGAAGCGAAGCGAGGGCGGATTGCTAGTCTTTATATATAAATTTCTTGTGTACGTGTGTATGTCACGTAACTCCTAAGCGGCTGGAGCGATGTTGATGAAATTTTTTGTGTGTGTTCAAGGGGATTCGAGAATGATTTAGATTTACAATTGGACCTGGTAGGTGGCGTTATTTTATTTGAACAGAACAACGTATTTTGGGTCAGCTAGTTATATATTAATATTGATCTGATTTTGATATTTATCGGCACAGATATAGCGTTAGCGTTAACACATGACCATGTCGATGACGACTTAAACATATTTATTCAGCCGAGGCCACGGTGACTGGCTGACAGGCTGACCACGTGAGAAAAGACCAACGTCCACCCCGAAGGGGGACGTCTGTCGAGGAGAGGGTACTCCTCAAGGGGTATTCCGTCAGACCGACCACTGATGACAAGTCACCCTGCTCTGGTGGTCGGTGCAACGACGAAGGTGACGCGTCGCGGGTGGGTTACGAGTATGCGTGCTTACGCTTCTCTGTCACCCCGAACGGAGTGGAGCGAAGAGCGCGCCAACCGTAACCCACCCCCCAAAAAAATTAATATATTTATTCTCCATCAAAACTTGCCTATAGAAGATTTTATATCAAACAGAATAGCTTCTAAATAAATATTTTCACCTAACACAAGTTCTGTTGATGTATCTAGCTAATTGAATACTAAGAAACGACACATGCCAACCAATATTAGTACTATTCAGAGAACTAGTTAGTAGTAGAGTTGAGAATGCGACGATGCGACACGACTTATTATAATCAATTAATTTAGTCGCTGCAATTAGTCGTTGGTTTGCAATCTTATGATTAAGATTGATATAAAGGATGGCTTTATGCAAAATTTATATCAATAAAAAAAAACAATAGGTAATTTCCTTAATATTTTTGTTTGTTCCGTGTGGTGACGGAGTAAGAATTTAATTCAGCACCCCCCTGTCTGACCCGTGGGTGTCGTAAAAGACGATTAACCCGGCGCCAATGACGTGAAAATAATTACATGAAGAATGACATCGGGTCATATTGACCCGAATTTACCCGATTTTTTTCCTAATATTTAATTATAGGAATTATAATTTAATTATTTATATACCAGTATGTATTATTATTAACAGAATAAAATAAAGAAAACATGTCATTTTTGTAACAGACCAACTTTACCTAACTTTGTTCAATACACATGCAAAATCAGCTCAAAAACACAACTTACGTAGCTATCTAATTATCTTTGTAATAGCTCGGGTCAATGTGATCCAGATTCATTGGCACCGGGTTAAGGAATATATGCAGGTGCAAGCAACACTGGTGCAAGAGAAAGAAAACTCGACATAAAACCTTATACCAACATGTCTGATCTCTACATAATTATCATGATCATCACAGCTCGTATACGTCCCACTGCTGGGCTCGAGCCTTCTCCACAATAAGAGGGAAATTGACCATTGCTAGTCAGACAGATTGGTAGAGGTTTTTGTTTCAAATTTCTCTTCTCTTGCATAGATGTTATATGTTTATTAAATCCTTTAGTCGTCTTTTACGATCAGGGCAAGATAGGGAGTGGTGAATTGTATTCTTACTCCGTCACCACACGGGAAGTCTACCTAATAGTTTTGGATAAAAGCTGCTACTATATTCTGCATCGTGACGGAGTAAGAATAAAAATTACTATCCCCTGGGTGTCGTAAAAGATTACTATAGGATTAATGTGCAGATCAGTCTATACAAAGAGAGAGAAATCTCTAAATACACCCTTTTCTTTTTTGGGGATGGGTTGAGGTCGGCGCGCTCCTCGCGCCACTCCGTCCGGGTCGACAAAGGGGCGTAAGCACGCAATACCCGCAACCCACCCATGATGCACGTCGCATTCGTTGTTGGGCAAATACACCCTATGCCAATATATCTGATCAGCGTGGTATCATTTCAGCTCATATACTGGAGTGGTAGGACCACACTGTCGACAGTTATCTGTCTACAGCCGCGGGCCGGTCCGTCCGGGGTAGTACCACGCTCTCGCAGAAAATCGACGTCTGAGTAGTAGCAATTTGTTACTGCGTTTCGTTCGGTGAGTGAGAGAGCCGGAAGCCCAACTTTCTGAGGGTGTTTGCGTGTGGAGGGTTTTGGTATCACCGAGCCTCAATGCACGCATTCACACTCCCTTCACTTTCTTCGCGGTAGGCAGTGGCCTTGTAAAGGTCTATGAGCGGCAGCAACACTTACCATCAGGTGTACTGTCTGCTCGTTTGCCACCGTTTGCAATAAAAAAAATAAAAAAAAATACGTCCCACTAGGGCTGGGCTCGAGCCTCCTCCACAATAGGAGGGAAACTGATCTATTATACCATGCTGAGGTAAACATAAATAGGGTATTTATAGACCACGTTTCCGTGCTGTAAGTCATCACACACACTAGTCGTAGTTGTTTTCAGTTTTTTTAAATACCTCATTATTTTTTTAGGAACAGGCTAAGAGATATTAATTACGTATACCTGAATTTAGTACCTAGTACCAGTAATAACGATGAGTTGTTGGATGGGAGACATGTTAATCCGACAGTGATCATGAATGCTAAAAAATGTTCGAAACACCGGGCAATCAAATCTTCTTACAAATGAATGAAAATGAAGTATCTGTTTGTTATATCAAAATACTGCCCTAAAATACTTTAATATTTTTTTTGTCTGTGGTCTGTTTGTTTGAGGTAATCTTCAAAACGGCTCGACGTAATTTGATAATATTTTACTACCACGTACCTGTCTATTAGGAGTAACTTAGGCTAGTAACTTAGCTAGTCATTTTATCCCGGTATTCCCACGGCAACGGGAAATATGCAGGTAAGGCGACTGAAACCGGCGAGTTACTAGTATCAAATACAAACGCTATAAAATACGTCAAAGTAGTTTCATTTATAATGCGCAATACTTGCGTAAACATCAACAATATAAAGACATATTCAAGTAATAAGCCTTAAAGATAAATACTAAGAAAATGACATACAAACAAATACATATATGTATGTTGTAATGTAACGTTCGAATGATATTTTGATACTGTCTATTTTGTGTTCTCCCGTATAATGTCGTCGTACGAAGTGAAAATCTTACAAAGGAACTTGTTTACCTCTAATTAATATGCCTTAGGTAAGTTAACGGGCGCCATGGAGTCGCTATCTTAGTTAACAGATAACGAATATAGCAATTAATGGTAATTGTATAGGCTTCCATTGGAATGAAAGGGAATATGGAAAGGCTCGTATTTTGTTCCTCTTATACTACAAGGGTAGAAGTAGGTACTATTATTACCTAGAATTACGAATGAGTACATTTCAACTCATATACGTCCCACTACTGGGCTCGAGCTTCCCCCACAAAGAAGGTAAATTGTTCTATTATACAGAGTTGATCAGACGGGTTGGTATAGTTTTATTTGGAGTTTTCCTTTTTTAGCTGTTATCTGCATTTAATAGGTATACCTTAGTCGTCTTCTAAGACACCTACGGTCAAGAGGGGTGCTGAAATGTATTCTTACTCCGTCACCAACTATAGTAAGTTAATTTCCCTTACATTGTGAAAAAAGACTCATCATCGTCATCATCATCACAGCCCACATAAGTCCCACTGTTGGGCTCGGGCCTCCTCTACAATGGGAGGGAATTTGACGTACTATACCATGCTGGTGAGACAGGTTGGTATAGGGTATCATTTCGAATTTTACTTGCACAGACAGATGTTATGTGCATATTTTTTATTTAATTTAATTTATTAATCTTCATACAACGAGTACAATGGCGGACTTAATGCCAGAGGCATTCTCTACCAGTCAACCATAGGTGATGCAGAGAAGAAAAAAGGTAGGTAGGTAGGTGCATGTTCCGAGATAGTTATCTTATTATAAAATGAAAAAGAAAATACATTTTGCATAGATAAATAGGTATATACAAAAATATATAATACAAGATATATAAAAGATACATAATACGCAAATACATAGATAGATATGATATATATTAAGATATATAAATATATACATACACATATATACACAATATATATACATAATTATAAGGATATTATATCAGTTGTGATGATTCAGCCAACTCGTTTAAGAGATGCAGACGAACGCTCTTTTTTTTTTTTTTTTTTATTGCCAACGGTGGCAAACGAGCAAGCAGCACACCTGATGGTAAGTGAAACTGCTGCACATGGACCTTTGCAATACCAGGGGCACAGCTAGGCCGCTGCCTACCGTGAAGGAAATACTCTTCTTAAACCTCGTTTAAAGAAGGACATGTCATAGCGCTCGGGAAACACAGCAGCAGGTAGTTCATTCCAGAGCTTGCACGTACGTGGGAGAAATGATCGCTGGAAACGTACAGTTGAAGACTATAACGTTTCCATGTGAAATTGATGAACCCTGCTACGATGTCGAGTGGTACGTTGGTAGAATGGTGACGGTGGTACCAAGTCAAACAGTTCCTCGGAGCACTCCCCGTGAGAGGGTCGGTAGAGTACACAGAGTGACCCAAAGTCTCTCCGCTGCTCCAGCGACTCCAATCTGTCCGTAAGATTGGGATCCCCGACGATTCGAACAGCCCGTCTTTGCAGGGAGTCAAGTGGGTCTAGCTGATATTTGGGCGCACCTGCCCAGAAATGTGAGCAGTACTCCACATGAGAACGAACTTGTGCTTTGTATAGCACAAGACGCTGTCTCGGTGTGAAGTACCGCCTGGCTCTGTTCAGGACACCCAACTTTTTGCTTGCCAATTTGGCTTTGTCCTCCAAATGACTCTCAAACTGGACTTTGCTCGATATTTTGACGCCGAGAATCCCAATACTCTCAGAAATTGGGAGAGTTACTCCTTGGAACTGTGGCGCTATGACAAACAGGTCCTTCTTTGCAGTGAACGCGCAAACTTGTGTCTTTGTGGGGTTGAACTGGACTAGGTTCCGTTCACCACATTCCGAGGCCCGCCCCAGAGAGCGCCCGACTTCAGACACAAGTTGAACCCTTCTTTCCTGAGTACTCCGAGGGATATTCCGTTGCTCAGTGTACCGCTCATCACCCGTGCTGTCATCTGCATAGCAACGCATACTCTCGATAGAGAGCAAGTCATTGATAGGCAGGATAAACAACGTCGGGGAAAACACCGAGCCTTGTGGTACACCAGCATTAATGGTCATGGTATCGGAGCAGGAGCCATCTACGACGACTTTTATACTCCGACCATCCAAAAAGCTGGCGATCCAATTACAGAGTCCCTCGGGGATTCCGTATGATGGTAGCTTCGATAGAAGTGCCTTGTGCCAGACCCTATCGAACGCCTTTGCGATATCTAGGCTGAAAGGTGTTACAGGTATTACATACATGTTTATTCTGTTGCTGTTAATATAATTGTAAAGCGTAGCGTGTTTTGCCAAACGAATTTGTTATTTAATCTGTGTTTTATGTTTGTGGCCCATGGTATTGGTAGTGCTCACTGAAAGGTCTGCTTGCGGTAGCTACGAGGAGCGGGTCACTCCCTTCCCTCCATTGTGGTTGAGGGGAGTGATGGCTGCTCTAGTGGTTAACTCGTGATCGGGTGCCGCTTGCGGGATCTGGTCCAGCCATGGTACTTTTTCGTTATATTTAATAACTGTATTATATGATGGTTCGAAAGGCATCACACTGGAGCTATTAATAGACATGTTGTTGTATATTATCTTATTAAAAAAAAAATAGTAAATGAATAAAAAAGAAGACAAGCCCACTGAGTTTCTTGCCGGATCTTCTCAGTGCGGTCGCGTTCCGATCCGGTAGTAGTGTAAGGTAAAATGTAAAAAGTGACCATATGTAAGTGCCCCCGCGGGGTTTATGCATAATAAAGTATTTGAATTTGAATTTGAACGCCAGCGCCTCACCCTTGCCCTCCAAGGCCTCTGCCCAACGGTGTGTGAGGTACACAAGAAGATCACCAGCCGACCGACCATGACGAAAGCCGTATTGGCGATCACTGATAAGCTGGCGATCCTCAAGGTACTGCAGAAGCTGGCGGTTTATAACCTTCTCCATTATCTTGGAGAGCAAGGATGTTATCGCAATTGGCCTGTAATTCGATGGGTCAAACCAGTCTCCCTTTTTAGGGATCGGGTGGACATGGGCTACCTTCCACGAAGACGGAACCCTATTAGTAGCGTAGCTCTTCTTAAATGTTTGACGTCTGGTGGCCATCCTTATACCGAGAGGTAGCGAATTCCAGAGGAGAACTGCCTGGACAAGGAAAGAAGAATGCACACGATCAGAATGATGAGATGGACAAAGTAGGAGCAAGTTGTTGGAGGACTGAAGGTTTCTGTCGTGATTAGTAGAGAGGTATTGAAAGAAACAAGACAAGTAATTAGGAGAATTAGGAAAGTTGAGGATAGAATATAGGGAAGAAAGGGCACGCAAACTACGGCGTTGGCGAATAGTTAGAAAATTTAATCCTTTGCATCCTTGCATATTTTATCCTTTAGTCGTCTTTTACGACATCCACGGGCAAGATAGGGAGTGATGAGTTGTATTCTTACTCCGTAATCACACAGAAAAGATGAACGATTAAACCCGGAAAAATTGCACGTATATGAACTAAGATCAAGATAAATTAAAAATATAAAATATAAGTTAAAATATCATATATGTAATAATCGTCTCCACAGTATTCGTGTGCATCAAAACGTAGAGAATGACATCAACCCATTAGCGGTACGCGCAGTCATCGCCGCCCTACCGTATACACCGCGTTTATCTAGCGACATACCATTTACAACATACGACTTTTAAAGTTATTTTTGTGTATATTGGGAGGTATTCCGTGTGGTGACGGAGTAGGAATACACAGACGCATAGTGGTTAAGATATTGACCAACCGCGCCTGTGTCGTGGGTTCAAATTCCATGCAGGACAAGACTTTGTGCGATCCACAAAGTGTTGTTCTGAGTCTGAATGTAATTTAAGCCCGTTAATTACATGTTTGTAAAGTCTCTCGCAATACAAGGATTATCTCCTTATTACCATTTACATCCCCCTTTTTTATCCGTGGGAGTTGATGACGAGGAAGGGATTAGTGCATATAACATTCATGCAAGAGGAGGAAAACTTGAAATGAAACCCTATATATACCAACACGTCTGACCAATTCAATTTCCAATTTTCCAATTTCAATTTCACTGAAAGAGCTCTATTAAAAAAATTTTTACTTTCGACTTATCACTCAAGAATGTACTTCTGTACGCGTATGGTTATCCATTGCATTGAAACATTGTATTTCTTTTAATAAAAAAAACGTCAGACCCTTAATTTTATTTACCTACCCGTTCCGACATCGTATCGTGTCATATAAAAGTATTGAAGACATTCTCTCACGTATATCCAGGTTGCTTCGCTTAATCAACCCTCAAGTAATGAGGGGTATCTTCCGAGGGGCTGAATCAATTAATGAATATTTTACTTCGCCGGGATCTTAATAAACGTTCCTTGTCCCGGATTTTTGGGGATTGCCCGGGATTGCGCTTGATTTATTATACTCGACTCAAGTGATTGATTTAAACGTGATTTAATTATGAGTTTCAGTTTGTTTCTATTTCTATTTCCATTTCAAAATGGTTCGCAAAGAAAGGGATGGGTATACCCATAGATTATTACATAGGTATTTCCGTGTGTAGGTATTTTGTGTTATTGTGGTGACGGAGTAAGAATATATTTCACCACTCCCTAGCTTAGCCGTGGATGTCGTAAAAGACGACCAAGGCAAATTATATGCACAACAGCAAGAGAAGGAAGACTCGAAATAAAATCCTAGACCAACACATCTGACCAACGTGGTATAATAGGTTAAGTTATAATAGGTTAAGTAAAGCAAGAGCTTGATGATGATTCCTTATGGCTATGACGTCGCCAGAGTTAGAATATTATTCACCACCAACTCTCTTACCCGTGGGTGTTGTAAAAGTCGATTAAGGAATATAATATACGAATAATATCGATGGAAGAGAAGGAAAACTCGCAATGAAACCCAATGCTAAGACATCTAACTAGCGTGGTATAGAGGTCAAATTTCTTGCCATAATGGATTTACGAATCAAAAAATACATATGTAATCGTTTAAGTTTTAACTTTTTTCGTCACTTCTGGAAGGTCATTTTGTTATTAACTTATAACCTCACATCTGTATACACCAAAGGTTTTCAAAAGGTGTAAGCTTACTTATACATTTTGCTAAACAATCTTCAGTTCCACTTAATAGGGTACAAACCTATAGCTATTAAACGGACACAATCCCAAAATTCGAGTATGAATGATATTTGTCGAAAAAATATGCAGAAAACCCCGGATACATTTTTTGTCCGATTCATTTTTCTAACACAGAGTAATGTTTTTTTAAAGTGTGTTTTATATCTTACCAACAACCTGCCCTCGCTTCGCTTCGGATTTAGTTGTCTTACCCGCGTAGTTCCCATTCCCGTGAGAATACCGGGATAAAATATAGCCTATGTTACTCCTTGATATTATAGCTTTCATTAGTGAAAGAATATTTGAAATCTTCATCAAACAAACAAACTTAATTTCTCATTTATAATATTAGTAAGGATTTGAGCAATGGCTTCCCCTATAATGATCATCATTGCAGCTCATATAGTTCTGACTATTAGGCACGAGCGTTCTCCACAATGGAAGAAAACTTAACCTATTATACCAAGCTGGTGAAACGTGTTGGTATAGCGTTTTAATTAGAGTTTTTTTCTCCTCTGGTATAGATTTCGAAGAAAATCAGGTTTTATTATTTTGAGAGCTTCCGCTGCGTGAACTACATAAACGGTTAGGTTTTGTAATTTAAATTTGTAAATCATGTGTGACAGAATCGTATTATTAAAAAATATTTTCACCTTCTACGTAAACAAAGTCGCGGGTTAAAGTTAGCATTAGCCCAAAGTAACTATTCCACGCGAACGAAGTTGCGGGCATAAGCTAGTCTGATTATATAGTAATTCAATTGCCTTGTCAGTGTAAAAAAAATTATAGCCAAAGTATTCTAAATGAGCTAAAAGAAAAGCAGAATAATATCTTTGTTAACTTTCATTACGCATCTTTTTTCTTTTAAATCGACTAGGATGTGGCCCACAGAAGACCAGCATGGACCCATAACCCGACTTAATTCCACTTTTCGTTTATTAAGCGTGCCATCGAAACCGCTACCTTCATATCGATGACCTCATTACGAAGTCATTGCAATGTAACACAGTAGCTAATATTTCGCATCTATACCTAAATATTTCAACAGAATCACATCTTAGTTTAAAAAAAAAATGCAAAATATATGTATGAATATATTTATCAACGCAAACTGCTTGTTCGTTTCACATAAAAGTCCTAATTTCATCGTGAGGACAAAATATAAGCGACATTTTGATTTATTAATACACGAAATCAGTTTGACAACATGAGTCAATAACCTATGTTTTCTTTTAACCTTGACATATAATGGGATAGTTGTTATAAATACATGCTTTATCTGCCAAATGTTGTAGAAAACTAACTTTTCCTTTCCATTTTGCTAAACAATTTTATTATATATCCATCCATTAGCTCCGAAAATCCGCTATTGGACATGGGACTTCCCAAGAGGAGACAATCTCAAAATCACCACGATCGCAGTTTTAGTTGTATATTTTAGGGAGCACATTGCAGTTTTTTGTTGTATATTTTAGGGAGCACACATGGGGTCTTTGGTAAGTCATCATCATCATCACAGCTCATATACGCCCCACCGTTGGGCTCGGGCCTCCTCTACCATTTGACTTACCATATCATGCTGGTCAGACATGTTGGTTTCATTTCAAGTTTCCTTCTCTTGCACAGATGTTATCTGCATATTATATCCCTTAGTCGTCTTTTACGTCATCCACGGGCAAGATAAGGAGTGGTAAATTGTATTCTTGCTCCGTCACCACACGGAGAGGTTGGTAAGAATCTGCACAAAATTAGAAAACAAGAGGATATTTTTGAAAACGATTTATTATATTGCGTTTTTACTTTCATGACATTTCGAATACTTTCCACTGTTCAAAATTTAATAACTAATACTAGCAGCTAGATAAACGTCTGTAATAACGATGACTTGTTAGACGTGACACCTTTTTCGTTCCGTAATCATGAAGTAGAAAAAAGAGAAAAAGGTTTAGTTGCACAGGTGTAAACCTAAGCAATAAATGTTACAGATTCAAAAAATAATTATCAAAAATATAATGAAAAGAAATAAAATGTACAGACAGATCTTAAAGATTTTAAAAATTGTATACACATAATATATATTTGATTTATCTAAACATTAGCGCTAGGAATTTTTTAACAAGGTGAATAAATCCGGTGATAAAACATTTCGCAACGGGCGGAAATATTTGATTCTGTTTGTTGTATACACTTTACAAACAAACTAAAAACCACTATAAATCAATGTCATAACGTTTATTTAGTATTTCCTATTAAATCGGACGCCACCTTCACGTGGCTTGCGCTAAAATTGATAATTAAATGAATTTCAAAGATTATTCCTTTCATTTCTACATCGCGTCTGCTTAAAATTAATAACGATAATATAACTTGCATTCAAGAAAGACAAAATCATTACAAAATAAACCTTTTCTGTGTATATTTAAGAGTTATATACGTTTTAATCAGTTATTTATCTAAGTTTGTTATACACGAACAGCCAGAAGATATAAATTATATTGTCAAAGTATCCACCTGAACGTTTTTATATTTTACGAGTCTCTTTTTAAAAATGCAAAACATGTTCAGTTTGACAACGGTATATAATAATGTTGTAGGTTAAAAAGTTTTGATGGTTGGCGTACTAAAAGCTTTTTTATTTAGTGTCTTATAGTTTCGAATACTAGTTATTATTATGGATAGTTACATGGTAGGATTTGATCTATATTTTTTACTAATGGCCAAGATCAAAGTGCTTAGATATTGTTACTATACTAAACGAGCAACACGTGTTTAACTTTTTAAATCCACTTATAAACATATTGCTAAGGCAAATTGGATGATTTTGAGGTAGGTGTTTTTATTTAAAGAGGTCTTACTTTAAGGCTAGATGAAGGGACTGAGTGAAATGATATCATTATGACATGCTATATATCTCCATAGGCTTCTTCAAGGGAGAAGCGTTCAAGCGTGTTAGTCCCTTAGACGTCTTTTATGATCGGGCCAACCAAGGAGGACAAGGAACTCGGTACTGGTAGTCAGCCCAACGACGAAGGCGACGTTCTACGGTAGCTTATGAGGCCGCCGCACGCACCTCTGTCGCCCCAGACGAAATCGGGTAGCGGGTGCGCTGATTTATAGCCCACCCAAAAAAGAAAGACGTCTTTTGCGATACCTACAGGCCAAAGACCCCTCTCTTGTGGTGAACTGTATTCTTACTTCGTTTTAACATGAATAGACTTAATTGAATATTTTTTTATTTTTTTCTTTCAAAAGACAACCATACAATAAACAAAGAAAATATTGATTTATATAAATACACAATTAACGAACACAAATTACACCCAACAACAATTCGTGTATCGCACAAAATATTATTCTACGCAGGTCGGTATATTAAACACTATGCCATCTGCGCTAATTATGGATAAAAATAATAATGGTTAGACTAAAAGATAACAAATATTAACATCACTGTTCCAATACCAATGGGTTGCACGTCCACTCCTGAAGCGCCCTATGAACTTTTAACATCTACCCACATAATATTTAGATTCAATATTAAAACCAATTCTTGTTATTTATTCATAATTCATGTTCCAAATATTTATTATAAAATTATCTACATAAATTATCGGTTTTTAATAATGATTAATTTATATGTATATCTTATATCTAATAAATAATGTACCATCATTATGCGCATAAGCCTTTATTAATACGGTTAACACTTTATTTGGCACTAGCAACCCGCCCTCGCTTCGCTTCGGTTATAGGTTATAGTCGTTTTACCCGCGTAGCACCCGTTCCTGTGGGAATACCGGGATAAAATATAGCCTAGTTTACGCCCTGATATTATATTGCTATTGCTGTGTGGTAGCGGCTTCGAATACTACCAACCCTTGCTTTGCTCGTGGGTGTCGTAAAAAACGACTAAGAGCGCTAGATTGACCCGGACCAACTCCATCTGGTACCATTTGGGTCAACGATTACATTCCCAAGGAGGGTTGACGTCAGACAGGCGGCCGGTCATAAAAGTCATTGCCGAAACTTTTTGCAATATGTCAAAACAGATGACATATTGCGTCGACCCCAAGTAATTGGGATAAGAGCAAGATGATGATGATGATGATGACGTCCTGATATTATAGCTTTCCATTGGTGAAAGAATTTTTGAAATCGGTCCTGCCGTTTTGAAGATTACCTGGAACAAACAGACAGACAGACAGACAGACAAAATTTTTTTAATTGCTATTTGAGGCATAGGTGTCGTGCAAATAACCGTGTGAAAATGAAAAAAGCCTATTATTTTGACATTACAAACAGACACTCCAATTTTATTTATTGGTATAGATAAGTGACTTCACTGATGGATCTGTCAGAATACCAGCGCTAGGGTAATCATATAGCGTTAGCAACATCTGAGGCAGATACCATATTTTGGCCTCACGCATGTGCACATTATTAATAAAATTCATAAATTTGTTGCTGTAGAAAAATGTGAGATTGCAAAATAAAAATTTTCTTTCTTTCTTTCTTTCAATTCAGAAATATATTAAAATGGAGAAAATACAATTAAAACAATTTTATTGTGAGGTGTTTTTTTTTTGTTTTCCATTTAGCTCATATACGTCCCAGTGTCGAGCTCGAACCTCCTCTACAATAGGCGGGCAATTGACAAACAGCCATGCTGGTTAAACATGTTGGTTATAGGGTTTTATTTCGATTTTTCCTTCTTCTGCACAGATGTTATATGCATATTATATCTCTTAGTAATTTTTTATAACATCCTCTGGCAAGATAGGGTGAATCGTATTCTTACTGCATCACTACACGGCAAATCGCTAATAGACGACAGTTTAAAGAGAGTGAACCGTAACAAACAAATCGACACTTGCATTGATAATTTTAATTAGATTTTATATTGCGCTATCTAGGAAACTCATGCTCAATCGTGATGGTTTTTTTATGGTTATTGCTGTTTGTGGCAAACCAACAAACAACACACCTAATGGTAAGTGATACGTTCGCTTGTGGAGATTTACTAAGCCGCTGTCTACCGTGTACAAAGGGTGTGAATACATTAACTGTGATTAAACCAAAACCCACCACAGACAAACACCCTCAGAAAGTTAGGCTTCCATTTACGCACTATCCCCCGCCAGGGAAAGACGGGGTGGAGGGAGTTGCTTTCGTGTGGAAATTGACTGTCACATCCGCGTCCGGAATACCCACTAGGACCACAGCGGCCCCTTCCGCGCCTTTACGGAGTGCTGGAGAGATCGTCTGATGACATTCAATCCGTCGTCTATTCATCTGACCACGTCCTGTTGTCATTATTCAGGGCAGTGGAAGTAGGTGGACATATTGTCGTCTCCTTCTCCCGGGTCACCGGCGACGAAGCGAGTCAGCAGACACAAGTACCTCCCGTTCCCGCTCCGCCGCTTGATATGACGGCCTTGCAAAATGAGGTCATCGACGACCAGCACCTGTCACTACCAAGCATCTTTGCGATAACGGTCGGCAGTGACAGATGCTTTCCAAGTACCGTTGACAGGTGGTTGACAGGTCAACAGTCGTTCCAAGTACTCCTATGATATAAATGTATTAAGTTGAGGTACATTACAAATCAATAAAACAAACATAAAAGAGAATAGATCAATTTAAACTGAGGGTATTAGTGTATTAGTGCATTGAACCGGTATTGAACCCCCCTACTGCTAAGGTGGTACCCCGCCGTGACCGCTTGTGGCACTAATGACGGCTACCTATTGTATTTTAAATGGACTTTGTTGATGGACTGAGTGCTTTTTAAGTATTGTTTATAAAATTATTTTTCCAACTGCCCTGTTCAGAATTGAATGGGTATACATTGCTTTTATGTTGATTGCTGAACTAATGATGGTATTTCTAGGGCATTCATATGTCAACAAAGTCAATGATATAGTGCCGATGGCCCGCTACGTAAATGGAGAGCAGAAATATGTCAGATTTTGCAGCTCGACGTCGCTCTTCCGACGCCTCGGACGGATTGGTCGAAGTATGGCTAGAATATCATCATCATCATCACATCTCAACCCTATATTGGATTCCAGCATTTTTCATAAGAGAGAAATTGACCTATCTACTACAAACATCCGTTTCCGTATGGTGACCGAGTAAGAATATAATTCGCCACCCACTCTCTTACTCGTGGGTGTTGTAAAAGACGACTAAAGGATAAAATATGCATATAGCATCTATGCAAGAGAAGGAAAACTTGAAATAAAATCCTAGACCAACCCGCCTGACCAGTGTGGTATAGTAGGTCAATTTCCCTCCCATTGTGGAGGGGGCTTGAGCCCAGCAGTGGGACGTATATGAGCTGTGATGACGATGATGACTATATACATCACGCTGGCGTTCAGGTTAGCATTGGATTTTTAGTAGAGCTATCCTTCTCCTGTATAGATCTGCATATTATATACCTTAGTCACCATTAACAACAACCTCGGGTAAGAAAAGAAATAGCGAATGGTATTCACCACCTCTAGCGAGGTGGTATGTGTTTAAATTGCATATAATATCTATTGAAGAGACAGCAAACTCGAAATGAAACTCTATACATACGTATCTGATCAGCGTGGTATAGTAGGTCAATTGCCCTTCTTTTGCGAAGGGAGCTCTAGCCCAATAGTGGGACGTGAATGAAATGATGATGGCGACACTATTTGCGAGTACCTTAAGGAATGATTGAAATTATAAATGACTTTTTAATCACTCAGCAGTTGATGTGCTAGCCATTTTTATAAAATCAGCATACTAAATCGGAGTAATGTGCTACCATTTTTTATAGAAATCTCTATATATATATATATATATATATATAAAAACTCATTTGCAAAAAAAACGGGCGGTTTTGATTTTCATTCATATTTAAAAAGATACAATACCAAAAAGGTTTCAATCGTTTGTACACGTTACTGGCCGGTTTTAAAAATGCTGTGGTATTTAAAAAAGTACGTTCTAAATTCAATTTTTCATTTGATGTTCATTTTTACAGAAAACCCCTTTTTATCCTACATTTTTGGCGCGAAGTTCCAGAAGTTAACATCGACTTTCATAACTTTTATTCAATTTTTATCGATTAATTTCATATCCTTGACTGTCAAAGCTTTATTTAATGCTGTTTGGCTGTATCAAAAATGGTAGATAAAGTGGTAAAAGCTACCAAAATTATCGCGCTGCTTGAAGAGGGTTGCAGCCAATGATTCGTGGCTAGGAGGCTAAATGTTAGTCGCTCGACAGTCCAAAGGACCTGGCAGCGATATCAGGAGACTGGTTCCGTCGAGAGAAGGCCTGGTTCTGGAAGAAAACCATGTACCCAACCACGGGATGATCGTTTTCTTGTGAGTCGCGCATTGAGAAATCGCAAATCTTCGTATGTGGATCTTAAGAACAACCTCCAAGAAGTAAGAAATGTGCATATTAGTCTATGGATGGTCAGGAGGAGGCTTCTCGCTGCCATTATACGCAGTCACCGCCCGGCCCGCGGCCCCAAATTACTCCGTGAGCACAGAGTTCACAGGCTTAGGTTCGCTAGAAATTGTGAATCATGGACTCAAGACGATTGGAATAGGGTTTTGTTCTCTGATGAAGCCAGGATATCTCTGTTCGGTGAAGATCGACGTCGGCGAGTGCTAAGAAGACAAGGAGAACGCTTTGCAGAGGCATGTTTCGAAGAAATCACACCTTATGGTGGGGGCTCTGTTATGTTTTGGGCAGGAATAAATTCAATGGATCGTACAGAGTTAGTCTTCATTGAAAACGGCTCACTGACTGGGCATCGATACATAACGGAAGTTCTAATTTCTCATGCACAACCCGCATTGGCCGCTCTAGGTGAAGACTCGATTTTTATGGACGACAATGCTCGCGCCCACCGATCCCGCGATGTTAATGCGTATGTGCAAGAGGTCGGCATTCGTTGTTTGGATTGGCCAGCTCGAAGTCCCGACCTCAATCCCATAGAGCATGTCTGGGACGTTCTGAAACGGCGTGTGAGATCAGTACACCCGGCTCCGCAGACCATCAGAGAGCTGAAGAATGTGATTACTGCGGAGTGGGAACGTATTCCGCAAGCAAGTATCCGGGATATACTCGCTAGCATGCCCAGACGAATTCAAGCTGTGATTTTAGCTAGAGGGGGTCACACTCGATACTAAACATTTATCTGCTTTTACTTTATTAAAGAAAAACAAACAAAAAAACTTTTTTATTTTTACTTCATGAGCATATGCACTACTAGCGAATATACACTACTAGCGAGGTTTAGCATTATTTCCCATAAATTGTATCTAAATTTTATGAAATACTGATGAAAACGATTATTTTCTTATTAATTTAGCAAATTGTGTGGATAAAACTACCTATAATTATCAAACAAAGAAATATTAACATTTGAAATGGTTCATTGCTTAGGTGCCCGTTTTTTTTGCAAATGAGTGTATGTTGCAAAATATTTGCCATAAAAATCAGAAGGTATGGTAGACTAGTTAAAGAATTAAAAACATATATTCTGTTCTGAAAGCTAATAAAAAAACATAAACATAACTAAAAAAAAAACAACTTCTTAAATAAAATAATTTAATTTTAACGAGGAACAAAAAAGGCTCAGGTCGTAATACTTCTGCTTAAACAAAAAGCGCTGGTGTTCTGCCAACACCTGGTATATAAATTTAAAAAATAATTACCAAAACCTAACTCGTATGTATATGTACATAATTATGTGTATCTGTGTAAGGATGTAATTAATTTTGAATATTTTGCATTAGATATGTATGCATACATTGATAAAATGTGTAATATTGATAAAATGTGTAATACTGATGTATACATTGATAAAATGTGTAATACTGATGAAATATACATGTTATCGTATTTAAACTGATTTTACCAAATACCTTCAGTTTTAGTGATAACGAGGACTGAAAATACCTTTTACCGGTCCACATCCGTGTGGTAACGGAGTAAGAATCTAATTCATCACTCCCTCTTTTGCCAGTGGATATCGTAAAAGATGACCAAGGGATTAAATATGCGTATACAAGAGAAGGAAAATCGAAATGAAACCCAATACGTTAGACCAGCGTGATATAGTATGTCAATTGCCCTCCTATTGACAAGAAACTACAAGCCCCACAGTGGGTGCCGAGGCCGTGGGTGACGTGACCGGGGAATTAGTCCGTCACTCGCCGAGAGGCCGACCGCATGAGGAAAGACCGACATCCTCCCCGAGGGGGGTACGTCGGTTGATGGGAGGGTACTCCAATAGGGGGTATTCCGTCGGGCCGACCACTGATGACAAGTAACCCTGCTCCGGTGGTCGGCCCAACGACGAAGGCGACGTGGTGTTCGGGTGGGTTGCGGATGTGCGTGCTTACGCCCGTCTGTCGCCCCGAACGGAGTGGTGCGAAGAGTGCGCCGAACGCAGCCCACTCCAAAAAAAAGCCCAACAGTGGGACGTATATGAGCTGAAATAATGATGTTGATGTTACCCGTAGCTGTCACAATGTCTTCATTATTACAGTAGTTGGAATGCATTATTAATGGACATGTTTTGAAATCTAATATGTACCTAGGTATATGATAATCATTTTCCAATTCACAAATGAGGTACATAATCTTTATTTATATATTAATACGTCAAGCAAAAACTTTGTACCCCTTTTTACGAAAATTAAGTGGATGGAAAAGTATGAAATTTGGCACAGTTGATGAGGAATAAGAAGAATGAGGTATATAATGAGGAGTTGAAGTATATAAGTGCATAAAACTAGTAATGAAACTTCATATAATAACGGATTTTATGAAAATTTGAATGGAAATTTAATGTATTTCTAATACATTAAATTTATTAAAAAAGGCATTACGCACACTACTATTTAATCGCTACATACACACACACGCTACACACACGCACACACCAACGCTTATACACTTTTTTTACGGTTAAAACCTCTGGTCGAACAGAACGGCTGGACTGATTTCAATGATTTCTTGTGACTGTTTAGATAATATGAGAATGGTTTAGATTAATAATTGGAACCGGTAGATGGCGCTGCGATCAATTTCAAGGAGAATTCCTTTTACTATTTTTTTGATTTGAAAAGTTGGGTCAAGTAGTTTTATTTAAAAAATATTTAATATTTAATTACGACGTTCGAACTTCCTATAGAAACTTCTTAATGTAATATTGCACTATATAAACGACAATTTAAATCATTCAATTAAAAGGATAAAATATAGTAAGTACGCTCTTGGCGTCAAATAACTCACAGTAAGCCTAGTTTAATTCTTTGTTCAACTGGCAAGTGGGGACCGGCGACCTCGACTCTTAAGTTACGACTTATTCTTTTAGCTGATCTTCGAAGTCTCTAATAGTGATTAAAGTATTCAAATTTGTGGATTTATAATTAATATTAGAAGTCAAAGTTCTAATTAGTAACAAAATTATAATGAATTAAGAAAATCATTATCATGCCCTTTTTTATTGCAAACGGTGGCAAACGAGCACACAAATCACAATACACCTGATGGTAAGTGTTGCTGCCGCGCATGAACCTTTGCTAGGCCGTTGCCTACCGTGAAGAAAGTGAAGGGAGTGTGAATGAGTGCAATTAGTTTCAGTAATACTAAAGGCATTTGTGCAAGGCAATTGTGAAAACATAATGATATCTGATCTTTACGCGAGTATTGTAACACATGTATAATAATAATAATAACCTCTGGGCCAGTCGTTATCTCACCATGAGACTAACGCAAACCTCGGAGGAACATTATATGGCTCTCTAAATTCTTTTGATATAAAAGAAAAATGTATCACAAGATTTATAGGAAAGCCAATAAACCGCAGGGCAGTTTGTGGCGTGCTGAATGTGAATGGCGACACTGCGGTCCTGAGTGCCCCAGAGAGTCGGCCAGGGCTTCGATCTTCGATCCAGCTGACCTTTATTGTCTGGCTGAAGTGGAAACCGAAGAGTGCCCGCAGGATTCTCAACTCTGGCTTGCCTTAAACGGCTGGTCAGAGAGGGGTCGCCAGAGCTATATGCTCGGGGGTGGAAGTGTCATTTTCAAGGGCATAACTACGGGAAAAACCACTGCGATAGTGAAACCGGCGCCGCACCGCTCGACACCCCAAGCCATTTGCACCAATGTTGCCCCCCTGTTGCCCGTCTGGCCTGTGTGTCTGTGGCGACCGTTTGGGCGGGCCCATTCAGTGAGTTGGCGAGTCACCGTCTGCCAAAGTTCAAGACGATAAAGGTATTGAAGGCAGACGACAGTTTTTCAATCAATAGTTTTTAGTTTAGCCAGTCCATCAAACCTCCAACCCCATAAACAGTTATTAGATACCATCATCACACAATAGTTTTACACCTACCGTTGTTGGCAGTCCACGTGTGTTATGTGCAGACGTGGAGTGTCATCGGTAGACGTTCTATCCCATTTTTACATTAAATTTCTCCAAAGGCCTCTGCGTGTTGGATCCATATCCCCATGTGAGCCTTTCAAAGGACCGGGTATCTTCCCTTGGGAGATAGCCGTGAATCGGAGATACATAATAATAATAAGTGAGTTGGCGAGTCACCGTGTGCCAAAGTTCAAGACGATAAAGGTATTGAAGGCAGACGACAGTTTTTAAATCAATAGCATTAAGTTAGACCAGTCCATCGAACCTCCAACGCCATAATCATATATTAGATACCATAATCAACAATAGTTTTACACCTACCGTTGGCAGTCCACGTGTGTTATGTGCAGACATGGAGTGTCATCTGTAGACGTCCCATTCCATTTTTAGATTAAATTTCTCCAAAGGCCTCTGCGTGTTGGATCCATATCCCCATGTAAGCCTTTCAAAGGACCGGGTATCTTCCCTAGGAAGATCCCGTGAATAAGGAGATACATTATAATAATAATAAGCCTTTATTTTTTCCATGACTTAATCCTAACATAACAAAATACATTAAAAAAGTTTTCTAAAACTATACGTTGGTAGTTAATAAATTATCTAAATTATACTAAAAAGTTTTTAAATTATACTATTAATATTAAGTCATGGCCCCTCTCGGGTGCAGGCCTCCTCCAACTGTCTCCATTGTACTCTATCTCTTGCTTTCTCCATCCAATTGTCTTCTGCTACTTTTCGTAGGTCATCAGTCGAACGGTCTATAGGTCTGCCCCTGATTCTCTTGCCTTTTGGACCTTTCCATGTTGTGACCAGTCTCGTCCATCGTTCACCCGTCGTTTGTATCACATGGCCAGCCCATCTCCACTTCAGTCGCTGTGCATGTTTTCCCGCATTTATGACTTTGGTTTTGAGTCTTATATCACTACTTCTTTGTTTATGTTTGAGCTTTAGGCCTAGAATGCTTCTCTCCATAGACCGCTGGCATGTCCGTATTTTCCTTATTGTGTATTTATTAAAGATCCAAGTTTGTGCTCCATATGTCAGGCATGGTATTATACACGGGTCCATAACTTTTTTCTTTAGATCTAATGGAATTTTTGATTTTAATGTTTCTTTTAGGCTCCAGAATTTCCGCCAAGACATATTAATTCTTCTGTCTAGTTCATCTTTATGCCTTGTGTTTTTAAATGAATAATTGTAACACATTGTAAATGAAACTATTTTATAGATATTATCGCGTTTGAATTTGATTTTTGAATTACCCGGCATTTTTAATATTTTACAGCGTTCATGGTCACAGGCGGACTGAACGTCGAAACGTCGGGAAATCAAAAATCAAATACAAACGAGATAAAATCCGTAAATTAGTTTTATTTATATTGCGAAAAATTTGGCCATATTTTATGACCAGTCAACCCGTCTTGAGAATGCGTAATTAATAACCAGACAGCATCAGTTGGAGTTGGTCTACATCGATGTTCAACTTTTAGTTTTATTACACTCACGAGCAATGTAATGGCTGCTAGTATTCGTAGCCATACAGCAAAGATTTATTAAGATAATGAAATAACATAAGAAGTATAATTAATTTACGGAAGCTTAGCAAAGGTGATGAAGATGGTTCTCCGTCTCTCCGTTCCTCTTTTGTTATCCGTGGGTATCGTAAAATACAACTAAGGAATATAATATGCATATAACATCTATGCAAGAGTAGGAAAACTCGAAATAAAACTCTATACCAACGCGTCTGATCAGCGTGGTGCATCAGGTCAATTTCCTTCCTATTGTGGAGGAAGCTTGAGCCCAACAGTGGGACGTATACGAACTCTGATGATAAGGAGCTGATTTATTCTCTATAGGAAGCTGCATGTCAGCTGTAAAGACGAAAAAGAAGTATTTATGTGAGTTAAGAAGCTAACAAAACAGTAGTAACAATTGCCAAAAAAAAAACCGTAAAAAATAACCATTGCTACGGTTCAGTATATAAACACGTTCGGTCATTTCACAAAACGTCTGTGTATTTTCTATTTTGATAGGTTTCATATTTCTGACCGCAGGGGGCGGTGAGATCGTAAAACGTGAACAGTTTGGCTTTCTGCCCTCCCTATGTATTTTATTAACGGCAAGCGCTAAGGTATGGCGTGACGGGTTCGGGATTTTAATAAAATTTCAGTAACACAGCCAAAAGATAAGACTTATGTTTGCTAGATCTACAAACATCTGTTGTTGTTTTTTGATATTTACTTTATATAGAAAAGTAAATACATATACAAAAAGATATCCATCCGTGACCATGAACGCTGTAAAGTGTTCAAAACGTCGGACAATCAAAAGTCAAATACATACGCGATAAAATTTGTAGTTTTATTTACAACTAGCTACCCGCCCTCGCTTCACTTCGGTTTCAGTCGCCTTATCCGCATAGTTCCTGTTCCCGTGGGAATATCGGGATAAAATATAGCCCATAGGCTTTCACCAATTCAAACCTATAATATCAGGGAGTAAAATATTACTCCCTGATATTTTTTTTTTTTTTTTTTATGGGTGGGCTATGGTAAGCGCACGCGCGGTCCAGTCCGTCCGGGGCGATGAAAGGACGGCGCGCGGGCCCATAACCCACCCGTACCCACGTCACCTCGTTGTTGGGCCGACCACCGGAGCAGATGTGACTTGTCGTCAGTGGTCGGCCCGACGGAATACCCTTTCAGGTACCCTCACCTCTCGACACTCCCTGATATTATAGCTTTCTTTTATTCCGTGTGGTGACGGAGAAAGAATACAATTCACCCCTCCTTATCTTACCCGTGGGTGATCGTTCAAGACGACTAAAGGATATAAAACGCATATAACATCTATGCGAGAGAAGGAAAACTTGAAATAAAACCCTATACCAGCACGTCTGACCAGCGTGGTATTGTAGGACAATTAACCTTCCATTATGGAGGAGGCCCGAGCCCAACAGTGAGACGTTTATGGGCTGAGATGATGATGATGATTATAGCTTCGGTGGTTTAAGAGTGAAAGCGTAACAAACAGACAAACAAGTTTATTTTTGCATTTATAATATTAGTATACAACGATATCTGGCATTATTTCATCATTTCACCTAATATTTGTCACACTGTTTGGGCTGTGAATTTCCTCCATAATAGGAGCGAAATTGACCTACAATACCGTGGTGTTCAGATGTTTATTTGGTTTTATTTCAAGTTTTCCTTCTCTTACTGTGTACTTGCTGTTATTTGCATATTATACTCCTTAGTCATCTTTTACAACACCCGCGGGAAAGGGGGTGGTGAATTATATTCTTACTCGGTCACTACACGGCAAATGTGGCACTAGTTACTTTATATATTTTATTAATAAAAACTATATATAAAAAAGCAAAAACAGGTAGAATTTTTATTTTCTACTCAGCAATCGCGAGTCTCTCGTGTAGTCCCGTCAGTAAGAATACAATCCACCATCTCATATCTTACCTATGAGGGTCGTAAAAAACGACTAAGAGATTGCGCATATACTAACTCTGCTTAAAATAAATCTAAGGTTTTTAAGGCTGGTATAAGTACCAGCTCGTCTAACGAGCATTGTAAGTATATTAGGTTAATTTCCCTGCCGTTGCAGGACAAGCTTGAACCCAGCAACGCGAAGTTTATAAACTGTGATGATGATGTTGATAATGAATCGGGATACGTTATCTTTCGATTCTCGATCGCATCCTTTAATTCTCTCCAATTGTAGACAGCCAGCACTGGCCCGCTCCAACCTTTGGCATATTGTCTGCCCACATTTTCCAAAGTTTTTCTCTCTGCCTTTAAATCTTCTTTCTCTGTCTATGAATACCATTTCGTAATGTTTATCGTTTAGTTTATTAGTTCATCATCATCTCGGCTCATATATGCCCCACCACTGGGTTTGAGCCTCCTCCATGATAGAAGGAATATTGACCTACTATACCACGTTGGTTAGACGTGTTGGTATTTGGGTTTTATTTCGAGTTTTCCTACACTTGCATAGATATTCATTCATCATCATCATTACCATTTCAGCCCATACAAGTCTGTTCGGCTCGAGTCTCTTCCAAATTAGGAGGGAAATTGATCTTGCCATGCTGGTCAGACGTGTTGATATTTGTGTTTTATTGCCAGTTTTCTTACTTTTGCATAGATATTATATGCATATTAGATCCTTCAGTCGTCTCTTACAACACCCACGGATAAGATAGGGGGTGGTGAATTGTCATACCGTAACCACACGGAATGTTTGGTTGAATTGTATTTTTACTCCGTCACAACACGGAACGCTTCTTAATTACTTGAACATTAATAAATATAATTTTTCATCACAACCAAAGCGTATTTTACGATCTAATTTGTGGTCAAATTTTCATCCTGATTTACGTTTTCAATCTTGTTGTAAATAATTTGATACACGCTATATATTATGCAATAAAATAAAAGCGCGCTAATCTACTTACAAGTAGTTTTAGCATTAATATATCAAGTCGTAAAACTCTTTTCAGTTTTTATATTCGCAGTATAATAACGTTGATTTTAAAATAATGCTAACTGGGACAGGTGTAATCTTCAAACAATAGGATATCCCGGTTTTGTATTACTAACTAGGTTTATTGAGCGCTAAAATGAGAGATTCTTTGTAATAATCATAACGGAATTGTTTTAGTACGGGATAATAGTGAAATACCGAGATATATTACCTGGACATAAACTTCAGTGGCTGACATAAGTCATTAAATCTTTTACGTAAGTTACTCCAAAGAAAACGTTGTTAGATACAGTAATCTATAAAAATTGCGCAGTGTAAATATGAAGTCTCTTTTCAAATTTCATTGCATGCTGCGCGCTTTACGCTCAGCATTATTGAAAACTTAAACGAAGCAGATTCTATAGATGAATTAAAGTAAAGAAAAGAGAGTGTGTGTGTACTTACGTACACATTTAAGGAGATATACTTCTATGACGTAACAAGATCCTACTTTGTAGAAAAAACGACACTTATAATAGAAAAAAAAATGTATTTAATACATTGAAAGTTTTATTATAACGCATTAACTAGTTGACATTTGTGACGGTGTGCGAGCGCATCGTAAAAATTTACTCTCATAATTTTCCCTAACGCACCAAATAACTTCAATAAATAATTATTTGTTAAATTGAAAATTTTGAATAACCCCCGATACAAACTAATATAGTACAAAAAAAAAGCGTGCGTGCAAAGTAGGTACGCATGTCAGAAGTGAAACTTCTTTATCCTTCATCGTTCTACCTTCATCCTTTAATCCGTCAATTATAGACGGATTTAAAAATAATATAAAAATAGTATATATATTTCTCTTATTATATATCTTTCTCATTCTTTGCCAGCTTCATCCAACACATTTTGTATTTGTGTCTATTACTTGTCGTTTTATCCGTTGCATCCGGTTTGAAATCACAACGATTCTAAACAAGTTTCTCTTCAAAAGTATCACGTTCTCTTCAACAGGAATTATTATTATATATACTCTTATACAGCAGGACCGATATTAACCAAACATAGGTAAAAACCACCGCCAGGACGCCGACCGCCGCAACTAGGTTTCAAATTAAAAAACCGCATTGAAATCCGTCCATCCGTTTGAGAGCTACGATGCCACAGACACACACATACACACAGACAGACAGACGTCGATGTCAAACTTATAACACCCCTCTTTTTCCGTCGGGGGTTAAAAAAAGTCTTAAAACTTGATAAAAACAAGAGAGTAAATTAACGCCGCGCTAATGATTAAATTTTTGTACTTTACATAAAACATGTAATTCAATTATTTTAAAATGCAAATACAAATTACATCCCGGTTCGGAGCAATCATTTGCGAATCGCACAAACCACTATCCTTTTTTTCGGCAGGATATTCTGTTGATACACGCCATCCATTCTGTCTGAGGCGTCGACAAGGTGGAGTAACAGCCCCACAACTTACTGCATTGCCTTCCCATCCTCATTCGACCAATCACCGGTACCGAATCCTTGACTTCCGTAGCTGGCAAGGCAAACTATATACTAGTCAGTATAGACAAAGATATATACTAGTCTCGTCATCGGGTTCATGTCACATTGGGAGGGAAATTGACCTACCTACTATACTACGTTCTCATATAGGTCCCTTAAGATATGTTAAATCGTTGATGTTATACTGCTGTTATATTTGCTGTGTGGTAGCGGCTTCGAATACTACCAACCCTTGCTTTGCTCGTGGGTGTCGTAAAAGACGACTAAGAGCGCTAGATTGACCTGGACCAACTCCATCTGGTACCATTTGGGTCAACGATTACATTCCCAAGGAGGGTTGACGTCAGGCAGGCGGCCGGTCATAAAAGTCATTGCCGAAACTTTTTGCAATATGTCAAAACAGATGACATATTGCGTCGACCCCAAGTAATTGGGATAAGAGCAAGATGATGATGATGATGATGTTATACTGCTGCGCTCCACGTAGTTGTACATCCCCTTATATTACTGGTTTATTAGCTACTTTGCTTCATGTCTTCCGCATTGCATAGGAGGGAAGTGGATTTTTTCCACTCCTCCTGTTTTTTCTTTTCTAATTAAATTTATTACGGGTTCCATGACAATTAAAAGGGTTACCTGGGATTACTTGAGGGTCAAACCTCCGTGTCTTATACGAAGACCATTATGGATCCTGGCTCACAAGAGCTACAGTGGTGGGAAAGTGTGGTGGGATTAGAACAAAAAAAAAATACCACGCTTATCATCACTTCTTTTTAAAGTTTATCTTCTTTTGCATAGATGTTTTATGCATATTATATTCTATAGTCGTCTTTTACGACACCACTGGTAAAATATGGTGTAATCTTACTTCGTGCCCACAAGGAAGTATTGTACTGCGTGTAAATTGAATCCGCGACCCTTGGCACAAGGAGTCGATATCTTAACCACTCCGCCATCCGTGGAGTCGTAATAATAATATTTCTAACATATATACGAATATATAAACTGTAAATAGATTAGCTACATGCTAAACGAGTGAATATACAAACATTTCGTAACTATAATAAATCGCAACGGAAACGGTTTTAAGACTTCAAGTACGCGTTACGTGGGAGTCTGTATACATTTGAATGAAAGGTGCATTTTGTTAAGGTAAATTAAAACCCGCGAATCATCTTCGTGTAAATATTTAATGTGTAACTACACACGTGCTTGTTCTACAATGGTGTCTTTGTTAATCTGTAAAAATACATATGGATAAAATAAATTTATATCACTACTAGCATCCCGCCCTCGCTTCGCTTCGGTTTCAGTCGCCTTACTCGCGTAGTTCCCGTTCCCATGGGAATACCGGGATAAAATATAGCCTATGTTACTCCCTGATATTATAGCTTTTCACAGTTATATACAGACAACTGTCGATAGTGTCCTACCACAACCTTCTCCTACCTGTATTCACAGGTCAAGTAATTATTTAGAAAATAATATTTATTTATTTATTTATTAGCGAACAAAATCCACCGCCCTTTTTTTTTTGGGGTGGGCTGCGGTCGGCGCGCTCCTCGCACCACTCCGTCCGAGGCGACAGAGGGGCGTAAACACGCAACACCCGCAACCCACCCGAACACCACGTCGCCTTCGTCGTTGGGCCGACCACCGGAGCAGGGTTACTTGACATCAGTGGTCGGCCCGACGGAATACCCAATTCCCGACGCCGTCGACCATCGCCCTAGCGATAGCCGGCAGCGTCAGGTCTGCACCGATGATTGCGACGAGTTCACAGCGCTGCACTGCCCAAGCCGCGCAGGCCTCGAGCCTATGGCGCCGTGTCCTCGTCGCAATCGCAGTGGTGGCAGGACGGTGTACTCTACCTCCTAACGACCTTGTGCAGGTATTTGGCGAAGCACCCATGCCCCGTCAAAACCTGCACCAGTCGGAAGGAGAGCACCCCGTGCCGCCTCTCCAACCACTGCATCAGCACCGGCCGGAAGGCCTCCACGGTTCGCAACCCGGACCGAGGCCTCTCCAGCCGGACTGCCCAACGGGAAAAGACGTCTCGGCGGGCGTCGACGCGCCAGGCGGTGAGCTCCCTTAACGAGATCTCACCGCCCTCCGCTCGCACCCCCGTCACCCGCCGATACAATCCGGCAAGCATTTCCGCCTCCAGGTCCCACGGGGGAGACCCGGCCAATAGGCACGCTGCCTCCGTCGCCACCGTGCGGTATCTGCGTATGGCCCTGATCGCCGTGACCCTCTGTGGTCGCCACAAGAGTGCCCTCAGACGGACGGTCAGGGACCCCGCCCACACCGGTGCACCGTACAGGGCCATCGACCGGATGACCCCCGCGTACAGCTGTCGGCACAAATAATATAGCCCTGTATATTGCCGCGATAGCTTACCTTTTTCGGCTGTTTGAGTTGATGTTCAAAGTTTGGGTGTAATTTGTGTTTGTTAAATTATATGTTTGTGACGTATCGCAATATTATTTCCGTAGTTGTCTTTAGTGTATATAAAAAAAAAAAAACAAACTATAGTTAACTAAAATTGTATAGCGTAATATAAAATAATATGCCCTGAGTTTATAGGTTAGATATTTTTGACAAGCATAATAAGGAAATACATTGCAATTGCTATAACAATAAATTATAAAACATTGTCTATGGTTTTATCTGAATTAAACCGGAACTTACCAGTTTACATAATGAAGGGAACTCGCAAAAGTCAATGTACTGTTTATAATAAGACTAATTTAACTATATTTATATTATATTTATTATACATTGCGTAAAGAAACTCATTAATACCCGGAGTTTCAGTTCATTTGATACATTCTATTGCTACTTTGGCACAAAAACTAACGACCTGCGGCTATAAACGTCATATTTGTGACAAATTATTGTCAAGAACGTCACAAATTGAGTTCCTACTAGACGTCAATGTTTGTCATTATCGCTTTGGTATAAATTTATTGCAATTAATGACGCCCATAATGTTACATTGATGATCATTTGTAATATTTTTTTTAATTTTCTCATTTTATAACTACAATCTGCTGTATGGTGGCTACTATGAATACGTCTAATCTTTACATTGCACGTGGATATTTTAAAAGACGATTAAGATCTTTAATATCTGGACCAACTACAATGCCATCTGGTCAACAATTATATTGCTAAGGAAGATTGACGTCAGGCCGTCGGCTGGTCATGAAACTACTGACTTTCCTTTAAATTTTGCAATAAATTACTTTGAAAAAGAGTAGGTACATGTAGCATTGACCCAAAGTAATTGGGATAATGTTGACCAGATGTTAAACCATAACAAGGATGGACAACGAGATCTAGCATTACGTTAGTTCTCTATCTAGTTAATTAGGGCGTAATAATTACAAGTGGTTCTAATTTTGACACAAGTTTTAAATAGTCTACAACCAATATCTGAAAGTTGCATTTTAAGTTTGGCAATATAAATAATGAAACTGTATTTTAAATAAAACTACGGATTTTATCGCGTTTGTATTTGATTGCCCAACGTTTCGAACAATTTGCAGCGTTCATAGTAACAGGTAGAATAAGATGTCTCACGTCCAACAAGTCATCGTTATTACAGAAAATTTAATAATTATCTACCCGATAAAGAAAATTAGTTATTAAATACTGACCCACATTTTGATACCAATTTATTACCAGTGTAAAAAAAATGTTTCTATATGAAAAAAAAAATATATTGTTTATGGTTAGTAATTATTTAACATTAAAATTAATAGTAATTATATTTAAATTGAGATCTATTGAGAGAAAAAAAAAAATTTCAATATTTTCTGTAATGATGAGGTCTTGTTGGATGTGAGACATCTTAGTCCGCCCATGACCATGAACGCTGCAAAGTGTTCGAAACGACGGGCAATAAAAGATCAAATACAAACGCGATAAAATCCGTAAAGTAATTTTATTTAAAATGTGTAATATTCGCTTAAACAGTAATTCACCTCAATAATCATGTACTAGAATAGAGAATTCTATATACTTCTAGAATCTCAGTGCCTTAACACCTATAAGTTAGGATTCCCCAATGGTCTTCGTAAAAGACACCGAGGTTTGATCTTCAGGTAGTTCCGGGAAACACTTAATCTACAACAAGTCTAAATCTAGCCTTAGCAATGAATAGACAGCAAAATAAGCTTCTTCTGTATTCTAACGTTATTATTAATAAAGTTAAAAATAGAAGTAAATACTATTATTAATAGTTATATTATCTATACGAGTTGCACTCCCAGCGATTATCTTAGTAGTAAATTTCAAAAAAGCATTATATCAATTATAAAGATTGCATTCAATTCATAAATGTTTCTATCAGATAATTCTTATTTAATTAATGTATTATTAAAATCCCTCTCAAATAACAAACGTTTTATTTCAGACAACGGCTTTAAATATATCTCTGATTGAACGAATGGAAGCACGAAACTACAGACAATAAAAAAAATAACATTTGCGGTTATTATAGCTGATTTCGGTCACATCCGGCACCGATAAAACCTCTTGGACATATGATTGACGCAAGCTGTTTACCTTACACTACCGGTGAGCAATGATTACGTAACTATACGTACATACGAATAGTTAGAAGCGCAAATGTACACAGTAACACACGTGTACACCCTGTATGTATGTCAGACTGTCCGATGCATATATATATATATATATATATATATATATATATATATATATATATATATATATATAACGGCTTTGAGATAGATTATTCTGTGATTGACGTGTGTTATTTACTTGGGCACTGACTGTGATGTCATAAAAAGTTGTTTTTAATTATATTTTTGTCAACATTGAATGAACGAATGAATGAACTATTTATTGTAACGAGCAAAACTTATATAAAAATAAATATGTATTTTACATTATATAACTATTCATGTTAGTCACGAAACGACCCCGACTCAGTATACTGCAGATTAAAAAACCTGCACTGATCTTCCGCGGGTTCGTTATGGTGACGTCACGAAATAAAAGAGAGTTTCAGCCTATCGCCGTCCACTCCTGGACGTAGACCTCCCTTATGTTACGATACAAAGTGCGGTCTTGTGCCGCCTGCATCCAACGACGCCCAGTAACTTTCACCAGGTCGTCGGTCCACCTAGTGGGGGGGCGTCCAACATTGCGTCGTCCGATACGTGGTCGCCAGCAGTTGTCGGTTCGTCGAGCGACGTGGCTTGCCCATTGCTACTGCAGCGTGCTAATTCTTTCTAAACAAATTAAGAAAAATAAATTTTACTGACGTTAGAGAGGACATTACCTACCGACGGTTACAGAGTAAGAATACAATTCACCACCTTGTTTCTCACCCATGGGTGTCATAAAACACAACTACTACATTATAATAGGGAGATTGTATCTATACAGGAAATAGAAAACTCAAAATAAAACCCTATACCAACCCTTATGACCAATGTGATAGTAGACCAATATCCCTCCAATTATCGAGGAAGTTCCAGCCTATCAGTGGGACATATCTGAGTTGTAATGCTGATGAAACTTTGCCGACCCTTACTTGAAATTATATATTTTTTAAGTTTTGAATTATTTTCAACCGGATTTAACGTTGAAAATTCTTAAAAACCAGGATTATAAACAAATTCGTAATTTGAGGAATGCTTCTACGGCGACACAATCCACTGCCGGTGACTTAGGCGGCGCAGGCACGTACGCGCATGATGCTGCTCCAGCCGAGGCCACGGGTGACTGGACCAGGGAATGGTCCATTACCCGCAGAGAGGCTGACCATGTGAGGGTGATGATTCGGACAGAGCATCAGGAAGGGACGACAAGGAACTTGGTACCAGTGATCGGCTCAATGCCCTCAACGGCCTGCCTGGACGGAATGGAGGACGTGTGCACTGGCCATAGCCTACCCAAAAAAAAAAAATACTATTGACTATCTATGCAGTCAGCAGATTAAAATGATTCTTTATTTATATAAAAAATATATAGTCCACGTGTAAAAAATAAAGCAATTTCGCACTGAATACAACTGTAGAAGTAGAAACTTAAGTGCGTTAATGGCGAATGTGTAGTGAACTATTTTGAGCGATGAGTGATCCGATCTAGCACTTCACAGTAAGTTTGTTTTCATTTTTTTCTTCATCTTGTTGATTTTGGCCGTGTTATAGAAACATGCATAGGTAGTTTTTATGTATACTCGTATCATAATAGTTAGGTGTAGATGGGTTCTGTCTGTTTGTTTTACAAACAAAAGCAAAATTGTAATAAACACTTATTAAAGTAGTTAACGGGACTTGAACCTGCATCTATTTTTAATACGTTCCAATATTCCAGTACTTTTACGAGAAAGAAAGAGGTGGCAATCTATTTTATTTTCAACGTTATAATAGCATAATAAAATATCAATTATTTATGTTTAGTGACGGAATAAGAATACAATCAACCATCCCCTTTCTTGCCCGTTGTGTCGTAAAAGACGACTAAAGGATTATAAAATGCAGATAACATCTATGCAAGTGAAGGAAAACTTGAAACCCTATATCGATTCGTCTGACCAGCGTGATGTAGGTCAATTTCTCTTCCATTCTGAAGCAGACTCGAGTACAGCAGTGGAACGTATATAAGCTGTAATGATGATGAACATGATGTTTTATTAAAAAATAAAGTAACATTAACTCATCATTGATGATGACCATCATCTCACCCCATATAAGTCGCCGTT
Organism: Lymantria dispar; assembly: GCA_032191425.1. Classification (NCBI taxonomy): domain Eukaryota; kingdom Metazoa; phylum Arthropoda; class Insecta; order Lepidoptera; family Erebidae; genus Lymantria; species Lymantria dispar. Next base: position 35,996,906 of record CM063448.1, read on the forward strand.
GGACTCATCCTCTTCCAAAATAAAAGAGAAATTAACCTACAATATCATGCTGGTCAAACGCGTTGGCATATGGTTTTATATATCGAGTTTTCTTTCTCATCCCTTAGTCGTCTTTTACGACATACACTGGTAAGAAAAGGGGGTGAACTGTATTCTTACTCCGTCACCATACGGAAAATTATCATCAGTATCATTAATAATACTTTATTATTATTATTTTTTTTAATAATACAAGTCTGTTTTTAAGTGTTTGTTATATACACACGTTAAGCATTTTACACCGAAAATCATCAAAGGGCCTTAATTATTGTGAACGTTTTATGGTTTTTCTTCTACGTTATATTACTTCTTAAAACTTTACAGCATAAGTTCAATGAAGCAAGTGTTGATAGTATAATAACCTTTTTGATCAAATTAATCAGCAGACTATTGGCTATAACAACTTTAAGCCCTTGCCATAACGTCTTACAAATATTCCCTTTGATCTATTATCAAAGGGTATCAAACTAAAACCCCATTAATTATCTAATATTTAATGTTTTTGGTTAATAATTTTAGCAGTACCCAAACGTGACGGAACTTTTTTTTTGTGTATAGATTGTACTAGCAATTTGTAAGTGTTATATTTAAAGTGTTGGCGATATTGTTATGTCTGAGTGAAGGCGTGGCGCCGACTTTTGTGAAGGTGTAGAAACCACGATAAAGAACCATTCACACTATAATTTTATTGCGTTTTATTTCTTTAACAAAACGCTAGTTTAGATTCATTTACCAAAGGAATTGATTCCAGGGGCCCGCTTAATTGGCGGAGAGGGAAAATACGACGCCGCTCTTTCGTTATTCTAGCCTATTTGTTAGGGTATAGTTAAACTATTATCAGCTAAAACAAGAATAATATTGTATTCTCTTAATAAAAGGTTATAAGCTACTATGTCCAGGTAACGCTTAGCCGCGTTCCAACTAAAACCTTTAATAAGGAGTAGGAGGAGTAATACTTGAAAAATTGCGACACCAGATTGACCAGTATGGTACAGTAGGTTAATTTCCCTCCTATTAAGGAGAGGCTCGATTCTGGCTGGAGGACATATATGATTTAGATGATAATGATTATATATATATTGCTTATTTCTTGGTTAGCGTTTTGTTTTAAGTTTTCCTTTTCTTCTTGAGATTTTGCTTATGTTATTATTCTTACGTCTTCACCTGCATTATTTCCTTTATTATCTATTAAGTTCTTTCCGTGTGTGAAGGAGTAAGAATAGAATTCACCACCCCCTCTCTTGCCCGTGGGTGTCGTAAAAACGACTAAGGGATTCATATAACAGGCAAAACAAGGATAATTTGAAATAAAACCCTATTCCAACAACATGGTAAAGTAGGTCAAAATCTGTCCTATTGTGGAGAAGGCCCAATAGTGGGACATGTATGAGCTGAAGTGATGAATGAAGCTCCCACGGTATAAGTATGGATGGTGATATATTATTTTCTTACTCTATCACTCGAACTTAACACAAGATACATACCCACAAATTACCTTCCAATAAATATAACACTATTTTATTTCACTCTGAAAATACACATCCAATTAATTAATATGAAAACCCTCTTATATTTACTGACAACGCGACGACTGAGAACATTTCGCGACTCTTTGATGTTCCAAAACGCAATATATCAAGTGTTTTGTTTACAAAACCGGCAATGTATATTAATTGATGATGTAGTGTTTTATTTAGTTAGCTAAGGTAGAGAGCCGCAAACATCATTTACGAGTTGGCGGGTAAGCGAATTATGATTTCTTTTGATGATACCAATCTATCTAGAGGATTCTTTTAACTGAATGTAAACTGTAAACTTTCAGTTGAAAGTATAACCATCAACAGAAACCATGTAATAATGGACGAGGAATGTATATGTTATCGCCAATCGAAAGGTGGCAGTTCAGAATATATACTCTGGCAACACTCATTGCGTTTGAGTGATTTCATTTTTTATTGTTGCTTTTGGTGGAAATCGAGCACACACCTGAGCACATGCCTGAAGTGATGCTACCGCTCGTGAATCTTTACATGGCCGCTGTCTACCGTGAAAAAAATTAAGGGAGGGTAGACCCTCAGAATGTTAGGGCGCCGGTTTTCTCGCTCACCGAACGAACTGTAGTAACAAATTGCTACCACTCAGACGTTGATCTTCTGCGAGAGCGTAATGCTAATTCGGAAGGACGGACCACCGGCTGTAGACAAATCATCATTGATATCATCATCATTGTCTCAGATCACCTCTGTTCCAATGCTGGTCTCGTGCCTCTTCCCTAATGGAGGGGAATTGACCACCACTGATTAAACTACACTAATCAAACCAGTTGGTATAGGATGTTAATTTCGAGTCTTTTTCTTGCACAGATGTCTCCATGCCCATATCCCTTAGTCGTCTTTTACGATACCTATTAGCAAGAAATAGAGTGATGTCATCATCGTTAACGCAGCCCACATACATCCCACTGTTGGGCTCGGACCTCCTTAATTATGGGAGGCAATTTGACCTACCGTGCTGGTATGTTGGTATAGGGTTTCATTTCAAGTTTTTCTTCTCTTGCATAGATGTTATGTGCACATTATATACCTTAGTCGTTTTTTACGACATCCACGGGCAAGATAGGGAATGGTGAATTGTAGTCTTACTTCGTCACCACGGACTGCTGCCATGCCAATACGTCTAACCAACTAAATATAGTACGTCAATTTCTACCCATTGTGGAGTAGACTTGAGCTGAGCAATGGAACGTATATAAGCGAAAATGATGATAATAAAGGCCGATTTTTGAGTTCAAAGCCCGAATAAGACGAGTTAATATTTATTTATTTCACTTTACATCACTGTTATCAGTATTGTAAACTATAAACGTCAGTTGCCATTCAAACAGCTATTACATTTAGTTCTAAAAGTGATTTATGACCAGCGAATAAATGGGTTGTAAAATAAATACCACCTTCTATACACCTGGATGAACATATAAAAACCGGGTTGGAGAATTCGGAACTCGTAAAAGGAGAGTTTTATCTGATGCTGTGTAAATAAATATGTGTTGCGTTGAGATGTTATTTTGAAATAAATACTGCTTCTTTAAGTAGCTGCTTCTTTTGTACAAATTCTTATTTACTGGCTTATTAGCCAACTTTGCTTCATGTCGCCCGCTTTGAATAGGAGGGAAGTGGAATCTTTCCAACTCCTCCTGTTTTTCTTTTCTAATTAAATTTGATGCGGGTCCCAAGACAATTAAAAGCGTTTCCCGAGACTTCCTGAGGGCCAAACCTCGGTGTCTTATACGGAGACCATTGTGGATCCTGGCTTACAGGAGTTATAGTGGTGGGAATACGTGATGGGATTAGTCCCAAAAGAAACTACTTATTTTCGTGTATCGAAGGAATAAAATTAAAAAATGATATCGTCGTCTCATTTCATACATGTCTCACTGCTGGGATCGAGCCTCCTCGCCAATAGGAATGAAATTGACCTACTATGCCGATCAAACATGTTGGTATAGGGTTTTATTCCAAGTTTTTCTTCTCTTGCATTGTATCCGTAACACATTATATCCGTTGCTCGCCTTTTACGATATCCATGGGCAAGATAGGGAGTAAATACCGCAAGTCACCATCCCTTCTTTTTACTAGAGTGTGGCGAGGGACGACTAATGATCGTAAGTAGACAACATTCCTACAACATAAGGAAATTTTGAAATACACATCTAAGAAAGATAAGCAAATATTAGGACAATGTTTTAAAAATAACAGTACAGTGTAAAACATCGACAGTCACCGAGGTCCTGAACGTCAGAAGAAGAGGGTACTCCACAGGGTATTCCGTCGGGCCGACCATGGAGGACAAGGAACTCGGTATTACTGGTCGGCCTAACGACGAGGGCGAGGAGCTACGTTGGGTTATGGGACTGCTCACCGCTCCTTCGTCGCCCCGGTCGGAGCTGAACGCCGGGTACGCTGACTATAGACCACCCAAAAAAAAGAAAACAGCATGGTGTGACACCATATTGCGTGTAGTAATATGGTAAAAATATAATTAATCAGTCGATATATGGTTTTATTTCGCGTATGCCTTTTCTTACTTAGATATTATCTGCATATTATAATCTCTTAGTTGTATTTTACGACACCTATTTTTTTAATTTTTTTTTTAATTTTAAGACAACATCATGCACTAAGGAAATAATCCTTGTATTGCTGGGAACTTTACAAACATATAATTAACGGTCACAAATTACACCCAGACTCAGAACAACAAGTTGTGGATCACACAAAGTGTTGTCCCGCATGGGATTCGAACTCCCGACACTGGCGTTGTAAGTCGCTATGTTAACCATTACGCCATCGGTGCAGTCCTATGAACAGGAAAGGGGGTACTGAATTCTTACTCCGTCACCACACAGAAATTCCTCCATTACAATAGAACAAGATATTACCAGCATTATTATTTCAAGTATTAATAGACCGCTACCGTCATCATAGATATTGCTGAATACGTTACGAATACGATAGATTGCAATATCTTATATCTTTAAACGAGAAATTCTTGTATATATATATATATATTCAGGATCTCGGCAACGGCTCCAACGATTTTGTTGAAACTTGGCATACTAGAGGTTTTGGGTCCAAAAAATCTATCTAGCTAGGTTTTATTTACAGAAAAAGTTGTTTTGTCTGTGTTTTTAGCAAAACAAACAATGACATTAAATTTTAAAAGGATGTGAATTCAAATTTCGTTGTCAACGTCGTGAGTTACGATAGCTCAGATGGGAAGTTGACAGGTTCTAATTTTGATTTTGTTGACATTCCAACAGCGTCGGTTCTAATCTTGGTGTTATTATTATTCTCTTTTTGTAATTTTTATATATTTTTCATTATTTATTTTTTATTAATATATATATATATATATATATATATATATATATATATCTATATATCTAAATAAATTCTACAAAAATATTCAAATAGTCATCCAGATATTTACTAATTATGAAAGAAAAAAGTATTAATAGTTATCAAAATATAATATGTAGCAAGTTTAACTCAGTATAAGATAAATTCAACTATATCCCCTACTATGATATCACCTAGACTCAGCTTCAGGTTGACAGACGAAGATCTCGTTAAGATGTCGCCGACAACTGGATTGGATAGCGTTATTACTGCACGGATAGTGTCTTGACGAACCAATCTTTTAAACTGTCCTATTCTATAATTTTCTGTTTTATTTTTAGAGTAATTTAGAAAAAATATTACATGTTTAGTTGTTAAATTTGTTGATAATATTGAATATAAATAATATTATATTCACAAAATTTCGACAATCTTCTTATGCGATCATTTTAACTTAACAACTTTTATAGTAAGAAATATGATATAAAGGATAGATAGTTAAAACATGTATTATTAAATAAACATGTTCTTAGAAATCCCTGTGGTGACGGAGTAAGAATACAATTCATCGCTCCCTTTCTTATGTCGTAAAAGACGACTAAGGGATAAATGTAATATGCATATAATATCTATGTAATAGAAGGAAAACTCGAAATAAAACCCTATATTAAGCCGTCTAACCAGCGTGGTGCTGTAGGTCAATATCCCTCCTGTTGTGGAGGAAGCTCAAGTCTAGCATTGGGGTATATATGATCTGAAAGGAAGGCAAGAGGATTCTTAGAAAATTTGTTTCCTAATGCGATAAAATATGTTTTTATATAGATTGGTTTTAGGCACTTATTACGGTTTACGGTTATTACGGTTAAATTACGGTTGCAGGCAACCCCTGCAACCGTAATTTAAACAGTAAATATTTATACTACTTTTTAACTTACACTTTCACTTGTATTTGACATTGGTACTTTGTACTTTTTTAAGGACTTTTAGTTCTTAGTCGTCTTTTAGGACAACCATTTGTTTATATGGCTTCATAATTTTCATAATTTCGGCTCATATACGTGCTGATCAGACAGGTTGGAATAGGGTTTTGTTTTAATAGGTTGGTATAGGATTTTGGTTCATCTGTTGCATAGATATCATATGCGTAATATATCCCTTATTCGCCTTTTACGACCACGGGTATGGGAGGGGATAGTGAATTGTATTCTTACTCCGTCACCACACAGAGCTTGGCTTATTCTTGTTAATTATTTGTTTAATAAGTTGAAATTTTGGAATTATTCATCACGTCACCTAATCTAACCTCCATAGGAAAATTTTGTTTCTTGTCTCTGAACACTCCCTGTGAACAGTGAGAAGAAAATTTTTTCTCTCACTTCGTAGTTTAAGGTCAATTTTTTTTCTATATATTCTACTTTTACAAGAAGAAAACACTTTTCTTACCTTTACTTTGACCTACCACACTATTTTTACCTTCATTATTTTTGCTTTATTACAGCATTACATGTTTGGAAATTTTAATAAAACATTTAATTCTTGATAAATTATCACGTAAATGAATGAAATAAAAAAAATATTCTACAATATATTCGTTAATAACCTGAGAAACAGCCATTTATCGTGTTTCAAACGTAACTATTTGAGAAAATAAATCTGTTCTCACACCTCCATATAAAAAGAACAGTGATGTTTCTTTAATCTAACATCAAAACAAATTATTAATAGTTAAACATCATAATACTATTTCAAACCGAATTTCCATTATCCAATAGTTTCCGGTGGTGCGTGATCATCTACAAAAATATCTCGTACATTCCTATAACAAGACTTTTCAATACCGATTCCATAGAAAAACTACCGACACCTGAATACAAAAATAAACATAACACATTCCTACTACTTTCACTTGTTTCGTATACATAACTGTTTAGGAAAACACGACAAAAATAATGTCTGAAATAAAACAGTCATTGGATATGAGTTTTATATATAGGGATGTGATTTAAAAAACTTTTCTCTCGTTCAGTAACAGGACGTTAGCTAGAGTGACATTCCGCGAAATTGTGTTTAAAAGCAATTAATATGATATTTTTTGGACGCTTTTTAAATTAAACTCGACGTGAAAATGGTTGAGTGTTTATCCGTTATGACATGTTTGAATACATTTTATTTTTAACTAGTTCATCAGGTGATATCATAAATAAAACAATTTTTACGACTTTTATCGCGTTTGTATTTGATTTTTGATTGCTCGAGGTTTCGAACACTTTACAGCGTTCATGATAACGGTCGGACTGAACGCTGTAAAGTTTTCAAAACGTCGGGTAATCAAAAATCAAACACAAGCGCAATAAAATCCGTTTCTTTTTTTATTGCTGTATTGCTAACGATGGAAAAAGAGCAAACAGTACTCCAAAGGTCCATCAGCGGCGACAACAGTTATCATCAATAAGTATTGCTGCCGCTCATGGACCTTTGCTAAGCCAATGCCTACCGCGAAGAAAGTGAAGGGAGTGTGAAGGCGTGTAATGAGGTTCGGTGATACTAAAGGCATCACCAAAACCCACAATACGCAAACACCCACAGAAAGTTGGACTTCCGGCTCTCTCGCTCACCGAACGAAGTGCAGTAACAAATTGTTACTATTGAGACGTCGATTTTCTGCTCAGTGTGGTCCTACCCCCGACGGACCGGCCCACGGCTATAGACAGATAACTCAGTATTACCACTACCATGTAGATATTATTAAATTAGTCGTAATAATCCATAAAAATATCTATTTGGGCAAGCAGTCTGGCATGTCTAACGAAAACTGCTGCCCGTTCTGCGCAATAGATAAAACATAAATATATTGTCCAACATATTTTCCTAAACCGCAAATACTGATCTCGAAAATAAAGTATGAAAAAAAACATTGAGAAATCAACGCTCATCGCTATTATTCGGGCTGATAGCTTTTTATTTAAGCCCTAAGCGAGTTAGCGGTCATTCATAACGCCTACTCGGCGCTCCGAGATCCCTAATCTTTTGGCAAGCCGTCAAATTATTTCACACCTTAGATATTTATACTATACGATATGAAAACTACATTATTTTTAAAGAAATATATATCAAGATTTATATACATGTGATGTTTTAAGAATTATATGTCATCACAACTCCTTATTTTCACGTGGGAGTCTACAAAATCGACATTTTTAGGCGAAAAAGCGGCAGTACTCTTCTTTTTTCGGTGTGGTGACGGAGTAAGAATATGATTTAATCTATGACTATAGGTAGGCAAAAAGAAAAGAAGAGTCACTTCAGGTCATTTACGTACCATTGTTTGGCTCGGATCTCCTACTTTATAGGACTTTTTCTGATAATTGAAAATTTCTGATAAATCGATTAATAGCCGAAGTAAATTTCCATAAAATTTTAAAACATTCTATATACATGAACTGAAAAATGACGTCTGAGTAGTAGCAATTTGCTACTAAACTTCGTTTAGTGAGCGAGATAGCTGGATGCCCAACTTTCTGAGGGTGTTTGAGTGTGGTTGTGTTTTGGTGATGCTTTTAGTCATAGTATTACCGAATAACATTCATTCTTTTTTCACTTTCTTCACGTTAGGTAGCGTATGTAGCGGCTTAGCAAAAATCGATCAGCAGCAGTATTACTTATTATCAGGGGTGCTGTTTTGACCACTGAAGTCAAGGAACTCTGCGGCGGTGGTCGACCCAACGACGAAGGCGACGTGCTATACGGGTGGATTACGGGTGTGCGTGCTTACGCCCCTCTGTCGCCCCGGACGGAGTGCTGCGAGGAGTGCGCCGACCGTAACCCACCTCAAAAAAAAGGGCTCTGTTTTCTTGATTGTCACCGTGTATGTAATAAAAAATAATTTCCTTAAAAGTATAAGTAACACATTTAAGATTAAATTTGCCTTTTTAAAAGATTTCTCTATAAATCATTAAAAACTGTGTAGCTGTAATTTCTTTGTTCATTATGATATTCTAAATCGTTACGAATACGTCTCGTCCTCACTAAAATAACACAATGTTTACATTGAAAAGAATTTTCATAGATTATTGTACGAGTTCTTTATTGTTTTTTATTAACAATTCTATATAGTTTATTAGTTGATGGAAATAGTCCAGTTTAAATTGGTTCTTTAGTCCATAGGGTCTGATTTATAGTGTACGATATATATAAATCTTTCTTTAACCGTAACTAAATCATTTCCTATTTAAACACTGATTTCTTTATGATACTGTGAAACAATATCTATAATATTAGATAAAACGTATGGGACAGATGTATATTAGTGTGATGTATTTGACAACTATGTAATTTTCTTGTGGCTATTAATTTCTTTTTTTCTTAATATTTATTGGTTGTTAGTTTAACAAAGATGCGATATAATGTGCGACCGTATTTTTAATTTTTGTTGAAATATTTTATTAAATAATAATTTATGATTAATTAATCTGAATATTAATAATTTTAAGACGATTTATTAAATTATCAAATAAGAACATGTTAGAAAATTAAGAATCATATTCTTAAACTTGGGTTTCAAAAAATAATTATGAAAATTGTAATGATAAGTATACCAATTATTCGACAGCTTCATGTTTTTTTTTTAAATACCGATACATATGTATGTATTTCATATACCTACTCTAGTTACATAGATTGGTAAGCAGAAACGAAGGTTTCCCAAACGGTAATCTCAACTATCAGTGTGGTGACGGAGTCAGAATAGAATGCATTACTCTTTCTTGGCCGTGGCTGTCGTAAAAGACGACTAAAGGGATATAATATATATTTATACTTTTAATTATTATCATCTCAAGTAATATACGATCCACTATTTGGCTCAGCCCTGCTCACCTATGGGAGGGAAATAACTTACTACACCACGCTGATCAGATATATATCAGCTGATAGATAGGGCTTATTATGAGTTTTCTTTAAGTGATGTTATCTACGTACATCCCTTAGTCGTCTTTTACGATACCCACGAGCAATGGAGGGGGTGATTTGTATTCTTTCTCTGTCATTACATGGAAAATATTTTTATCTATTAAGATTTATTTTATATTGAAATTTTTAATACCTTCAAAATAATTGTATAACTCGTAATTTATGTATTTCTTGTTTATTTTTCAGCTTTATATAACGTCTCGAAGATTAAATTGTTATTTATTAATTTCTTAATGTTTATTAAAAGATTCATTGGTGACAGTGATTTTATTTTTCTTGCCAATTAGATCATAATACTATTTTATTTTAATACGATAAAATATTATAATATGCGGGTAACATCGAGGTAAGAGAAATAAAAAAGACATAAAATCCCATATCAGTCTATCTAACTAGTATGGTAATGGAGGCCCAGCAGTGGGATCTATATGAGCGAGATGATGATGATATCAAAATTTTTTTGTTGCACAGATATTTTGACTAGAATAAAAGAAAAATAATTTGATACAGGCTTGCTATATTTCCAGAATAAATTACTATCTTTTAAATTGTTATAATATAAGGAATATATCTAGAACTTTAAGAGAACTTAAGCCATGTTTACCAATATTATAAATGCGAAAGTATGTTTGTTTGTTCGTTACGCTTTCACGCCTAAGCCACGGAACCGATTTCAAAAATTCTTTCATCAATTGAAAGCTATAAGGGCTAACATAGACTATATCATATCTAGGTATTCCTACAAGAACGGGACCTACACGGGTAAGGCAACTGAAACCGAGGTGAAGCGAAGACGGGGTGCTAGTAGATAATAATAAATTTGAATGGTTGACAGTCTTATACATTGTTGACAGTTTTTAAACTGTAGCTATAATTAGGCGAGATTGTCGGAACTTGTAACTAACTCCGCCTCCGTCTAATGTAAATAAGTTGAAGAAAGTGTGAGTACTTGCTATGAGGTTTGATGATACTAAAGACATTACATAAACCCACCACATGTAAATACCTTAGAAAAAAACATACCCCATTATGAAAATTATTATGTACAGTAGGTTAAGTAGTAGTAAATTAGTAGTAGTAAATTATTATGTACTACTATTTAAACGTCAGTTTTCTGCGGGAGTGTGTTACTATCAGGATAGTAGACGGACCGGCCCGTTGCTGTAGACAGAAGACTGTCTACAGCAACGGGCCTGTCACATCGCTCCCACCATATATTCAGAGAACTATGAGTGATAGTATCGTTTACCATGAGGTGTGCTGTTTGCTCGCTGGTCCCATATGCAATATTAAAAAAGCCTTGCCGAATTTGTGAGTGGCAGTTGCTTTCACAATAACCACCGCTAACTAAAATTATACAATTGTTTTATGAATAGTTTTTTTTGTCATTAAAAGTTGTCATAAAATGCGTTTCGATTGTAAATGTCTGCGCGTGACGGGCGGAGCGAGAGTCTATTCCTGTACCATACACCTGTCGCTTCTCACAATGCTATACGAGATACTTCGATCCAGGGCTGTCTAATATCACTTATTTATTTAACATTTATTTAATAATAATATGACTCTTTAATAATATGATTATCCGTGTGGTGACGACGTAAGAATACAATTTACCACACCCCTCTCTTGCCCTTGGGTGTCGTAAAAGACGACTAAGGCATAAAATATGCATACAATATGCATACAATATCTATGCAAGAGAAGGAAAACTCGAAACAAACCCATTGGAATCTATTGGAATAGTCCAATAGATCTGACCAGCGTGGTATAGTAGGTCAATTTCCCTCCAATAATGGAGGAGGCGCGAGCCAATCAGTGGGACATTGGATTGAGATGAATATGATGATCTCAGCTCAAACATGTGGCTGCTGGGATCAATATTGAACTACCATACCATGCTGGTCAGACATGTTGAGGGTTTTATTTCGAGTTTTCCTTCTTCTGCACAGTTGTTACAGTTGTTATATGCATATAAGAAATAGGGCGGTGAATTGTATTCTTATTCGGTTACCGCACAGAATAAATGTGATTAATTGATAATATTAATGTGTATTATTCCCGTGTGGTAATGAGCAGTGATGGTAGTAAGCCTCTGATCTCTAGACCGTGGGTGTTATAAAAGACGACTTAGGGATATAATATGCATATAACGTGTATGCAAGAGTAGTAAAACTCGAAATTAAACCTTGTACCAACACTTCAGACCAGCGTGATGTAGTTGATTAATTTCTCTCCCATTGCGGAGGAGGATCGAAGCCAACAGTGGAACTAAAATGAGTAGTGATGGTGTTGACGAATATACAATAGCAACTGAGTATTGAATAGAGTAAGAATAGTATTATTTTCTATTCTATTCTATTCATCAATACTTTCCTACCCATCAGTGAAGAGATTACTAAGGATCGTAAGCAGATAACAAATACTGAAAAAGTGAAACATTAGATTAAAATAGGATTATTCTTAGTTATATTTTCATGGAGGTATCTGTGCCTAACATTGGACATCAAATTATCCATTCATATATATTTCATATATGTATATTTATATTTTATCTAAATCTATTAATTTCGTGCTATTAATTTTATTGAGTGTATTATACGCTGAATTATCATTATATTGTACCTATAATACAAAGGAGTGAATTCCAAATTGCATTATTTTTTAATAATTTTTTTAATTTTTTTAATATTTTTTTTACATTTGTTTGCACTAGTTGCTTTAAATATTTTTTTTTGAAAAGAGATAGATGTATTACAAGTCGAACGCTTAAGACAATTGTGTCTCTCTGTCACTTGTGCCGCGCTCTCGCTTGCACGCTCGGATCAGATGGAACGTGACAATGAGTTATTTTGTGCGTGCAATCGGCGTTTGTTGATTTATTAGAGGTTATCACGTCAAAAAAAATCCGTTATTGTCTCATTGATCATAACCCATATATACTTAACTACTGGTTATTTTTATTTTGAGTTTAATTCTTGCGATCGATAATTTAAAAAGTAATCTAAGAATCTGTAATTATATACGACATAATATTATAACAATATTCATAAAATTATTTGCACTTCAGACAGCCCTAATTCAATCTTATGTACATTGAGATTTTTAAGAGATCTAAGATTTTTGTAACACAATAAATAATAGTACGTACACGTAGTATTGTAAACACAGGTCTCAGTGAAATATTCAATACCGTTTCTAACGAAAGATAGCAACAATATTATTCTTAATTCCTTAAATTTATTGACTGGTTAAATTTTACAAAGGACGATTAATAATTATTATACTCATTTCTAAGACAAACAGTCCAGTTAAGTAGATCCAATTTTGAGAAGGAGGTTAACCGACGAATTCAACTCGGTTGAGCAGCGTTCAAGAAACTTAAGAGGATCTTCTTGTTCAAGATACCTCAGTGTCTGAAAACACAAGTTTATCACCAGTGACTATGTCACGAAAACGTGATTCTTAAATGGTCTCATAACCAAACTCAGCGCTCAGCGTACTATGAAGCGGGCTTTGCTTAGGATTTCTCTGCGAGACAGAATCTGAAATACGGAATTCCGTACAAGAACGGGTGGCACTGACATAGAACGAAGAATTGCCACACTGAAGTGGCAATGCGCAGGCCACTTTGCTCGACGAACGAACAAGGGCTGGGGAAGAAAGATTCTCACGTGGTGACCACGTATTGGACGACGTAGTGTAGGACACCCCCCCACTAGGTGGACCAACAACTTGGTGACAGCTGCTGAGCGTCGATAGAAACAAACATTCAGCCTATCGCCGTCCACTACTAGACATGCCTCCCTCATGTTTCGTCACAGAGTGCAGTCCTGTGCCGCCTACATACATCGACGCCTAGCAACTTTTACCACGTCATCGGTTCACCTAGTGGGATGCCCACATCCTACACAGCGTCGTCCGATACGTGGTCGCCACTCAAGAACTTTCATTCGTCGAGCAATGTGGCCTGCGCGTACTGCCACTTCAGCGTGCAAATTCTTCATGCTATGTTGGTTACATTCTTCTATGGATTTTCGTAGGTGCGATGGATTCTACCTCGTAGAGAAATCCCGAGCAACCTTTAGTTTAGTTAAAAAGAATCGCCGTAGGCTTTTGTGATATTCCCTAGCCGAGGCCGCGGGTGACCGGACTGGGAACGTTAGTCCGTCACCCGCAGAGAGGCTGACCGCGCGACGGCGACCGACGCCGCGACGTCTTGAACGTCGAGAGGAGAGGGTACTCTGCGGGGGTATTCCATCAACGGCTAAGAAGCGGGTTTACGGTGTACTTTAGTCGTCTTTTATAACACCCAAGCGCAAGGGCAGTGAATTGTATTCTTACTCCATCACCACACGATCTAATATATAATATTCAAAAGATATCTTTTATTTTACGGATGGATGGAAGAGTATTGTTTATTACTGGATAATAAAACTAAATTTATAAGAGAAGTCAATAGCGCATCAATTACACTCATCTATTGGAGCATTTATTAGAGAAATAACCTGGCACACGTGCAGTAGCATATTGATTCCGAATTATAAGCAAATAGTCAGGCAAGTTGGCAGACCGCCAGGCGACGTGCCAAACCATACGGTAACCAAGCTACGTGGAGAGTTAATTAGCAGATCGTATACGCTCGTAATAACCATATCTTGTTTAAACTTATGACATATATAAGTTTAAAACACCTTTTGTGATAATTACCTTACTAACATAAAATATTTTGAATTACTTTCAGATAATTTATATTTTAACTGTATAAATAAGGGAGTCGTCTAGGCATCGAGCTGTCGTGCTGAGTGGCTGAAGTTTGATTTCCACGCAATTTTTATGCGATTGACCATAAATTATTTTAAGTCGACATATTATTTGCTTGGGTTTAATTTATGCTTGTAACGTCTCCCGCGATATATTTTATCTTAGAATACAATCATCTCTTTACTTTTTTTTGAAGACAATACTTTGCATTTAGGAATAAATTCTGGTATTGCGGCGGACTTTACAAACGAACAATTAATTGATACAAATGACTCGGTACAATTATTTAAGAAATGCAAAAAAGTTGTTATCCTGCATGGGGATTGAACCCATGTCAATCAGCACGGGAGGTCAAATTTGAATCACTTTGACCTATGTGCAGTTGTTTTATGAGAGTTTTAGATAATTATCATCATCGCAGCACAAATCTCACTACAGAACTTGAACTTTTCTACAATAATAAAGAAATTTCATCATCATCGCAGCCCACATACGTCCCACTGTTGGGCTCGGGCCTCCTCCACAATAGGAGGGATATGACTTACTATACCATGCTGGTCAGATATGTTGGTATAGGGTATCATTTCAAGTTCTCCTTCTCTTGCACAGATGTTGTGCATAATATATCCCATAGTCGTCTTTTACGACATCCACGGGCAAGATAGGGAGTGGTGAATTGTATTCTTACTCCGTCACCACACGAAAAGAAATTCACCATTATATTATATACCCATTATATACCATTATATATTACCCATATTGGGTCAAGCGTGATATATTGATATCACGCTGATCAAACAAGTTGCTGTAGGGCTTTATTTCAAGTTTCCCTTCTTTGCTATAGATTTTATATTAATGGTATTTTACGACACGGATGGGCAAAATAGGGTTTTTTGAATTGTATTTTTAGTTCGTCTCCACATGGAAACTTCACAATCAAGGAATTGATAGGTTTATGTAATCAAAATTCCCTCATTCATTATATTGCTAAGCAGAAATTGCCTTTCAAAATAAAAATATATATCTATACCAATAAATAAAATTGGAATGTCTGTTTGTAATGTCAAAATAATAGGCTTTTTTCATGCTCACACGGTTATTTGCACGACACCTATGCCTAAAAAACAGAATAAAAAAAAATTTGTCTGTCTGTTTGTTCCGGGTAATCTTAATAAATAAATAAATAAATCTTCAAAACGGCAGGACGGATTTCAAAAATTCTTTCACCAATGGACAGCTATAATATCAGGGCGTAAACTAGGCTATACTTTATCCTGGTATTCCCAGGGGAGCGGGAACTACACGATTAAAACGACTAAAACCGAAGCGAAACGAGGACGGGTTGATAGTTGTAACATATAAACGAGCAAACACCACACTTTAATGTGAGTGATACTGTCGTTCGTGAACTTTTGCCTGCGATAGTGTTTGATGATACTAAGGACGTCACCACAATCCAATACTCGCATATTCTCAGAAAATAGGGCTTCTTCTTCTTCCAGTTCTATCGCTCACCGAACGAAATGTAATTATAAATTGCTACTACTCAGACGATTGATTTACTGTCAGAGTTTGGTACTAGGGCTACTAGGCTCTAGACAGAAGCCTGTCGAGAGTGTACTCCTACCACGTATAAAGCTTCGTCTTCTATATCATTTCTTCTAAAGCAACTATATTAACTGCATATCATGGGACCTTATGTTAGATAATATGCATGTCACGTCTGGGGTAATATACTATTCGGATCTTGTAGCAACTCCGTTAAGGCGCTTTTGCCATATCTATTACTGTAACCAAACCTAAAGCTCACAAATAGGTCCATTAAGCTTTGTCCAATCTGTGGTGCTGTACCGCTGCGTTTCACGTAGTTGTACAAATTCTTATTTACTGGCTTATCAGCCAACTTTGCTTTATGTCTCCCGCTTTGCATAGGAGGGAAGTGGAGTCTTTCCAACTCCTCCTGTTTTTCTTTTCTAATTAAATTTGTTGCGGGTCCCAAGACAATTAAAAGCGATACCCGGGACTTTCTGAGGGTCAAACCTCAGTTTCTTATACGGAGACCATTGTGGATCCTGGCTTACAGGAGTTACAGTGATGAGAATGTGTGGTGGGATTAGTCCCAAAAAAAATAACTGCATATTATAATCCTTTAGTCGTTTTTACGACATCCATGGACAAGAAAATAGGTGGTGAATTCAGGGTATAAGAATACAATTGTATTCTTTTTCTTTGTATTCTAATAATATTAATATTTGACTAAATACATAGTCACCTTAGTTTTCAATCAATAAAGTAACAACAGTGAATATAATTCACAGGTAATTATTAAACAGACATTAAAATAACTTGCTTATTTAATCGATAATTGTTGCCAAGTGATTGATAATGATTGAAGTTAAGTGAGCGTCTTAGCATCAATATATGGATGATTCATTTTTATTGCCAATAAAGTCTGTGTAGTGACGAAATAAGAATAGAATTCATAGTTCCCTATCTTACCCATGGATGTAGTGAAAGACGACTGAAGCATATAATACGTATATATCATCTATAAAAGACAGAGTGAACTTGAAACAAAACCTTATACCAACCTGTTTGACCAACACGGTATAAGGTCAATTTCCCTCCTACTATGGAGGAGGTTCGAGCCCAGCAGTGGGACGTAAATTAGCCTAGATGAATGGCGTGTGACCGACAAATCAGCAAATGTTCTTGAGGTAATAAATATCAAATTATTAGGCATGTCCATGGGTTTCATCTATACTTGGAGGTGAAAATATCCTACGTACCGCTCTAAACATGTTATCTAGAGTTATTATAAAAGATTTGTTCTGTGTGGTGACGGATTAAGAATACATTTCACCACTCCCTATCTTGGCCGTGGACGTCGTAAAAGACGACTAAGGGATATAATATGCATAGATGTTATGCAAGAGAAAGCAAACTCGAAACAAAACCCTGTATTATTACTGTATATATTATACCTGTCTGACCAGCACGGTATATATAGTAAGGTCAATTTACCTCCTATTATAGAGGAGGCTCGAGCCCAGCAGTGGGACGTATATGAGCTGAAATGATGTAATGATAAAGGAGTAAGAATATTATTAACAAAAAGGGGTCTTCCTTTACCACGAGTATCGTAAAAGAGGGAATGTTGTTTTACCCCAAACGTGCAGAACAGTTAATAAAGCGCACAAAAGTAATCAATAAAAGTCACATATTTGTTTATTAATTAAAGCAGCCAGTGTCATTCACATTCTTTTGATAAAATTTTTATATTAAACCATAGATTGTAATTCCCTATTATTATAAAAAGAAAATTAATTTTGTTTGTGCAAGGAAGTCCTGTTTTCACGGTGGAAGCTATTTTAATAACGCTAAACAACAGCTTTGTCCTTACTTCCGTTGTAGTTAGAGTGCAATTTTAGGCAATTTGATTGTGAACTACAAAATAAAAGCTTTTCAAAAATATTCTCAGCAAACATAAAAAATAGCGAACTGAAAAGGTGTATGTAAGATTTAATAAATTTATTTATTCTTCATTTTAAACCATAAACGTCCACAACTAACCTAGATTACCACGCAAATAGTTTAATATTTTTCTTTGTATATAATCTGTTTCTAACTCAGTTCACTTCCTCTATTGGACTTCAGGAAATGTTGATATTGTAATTTCACTACTGGACCATATAGCTCATTTATTGCTCAATTTCCTTCCATTTATGAGTAAAATTCGTGTGGTGTCTTATTAAAAATATGATATGTTACTCTCCTTTACTTTTATGGCAGGCGTAGAAGCTGGCTGAAGGATAACTACCAGAATGGACAACAATATTTTTCTGTGAATCCTATAAGAACTTCTGTGAAACCAACTTTTGTGAATCTTACAACTATGATCATCAACTCATTGGACAAATGTAGCAATTATAGCTAAAAGGGAATAAACCCCCTTTTAGGAGGCTTATGTACAATGATTCTTAGTCGGTTCCTAAACTTAGACCTCCTAACTAAAGTCAAGGTCGCTCAGCCTATAGAGCGGTTTATACTCGGTATTTCTCTGCAAGATGTGATCCTAATCTAGAGAAACGGATGTAGAAAATATAGCATGAGAAATGAGAAGGTAGAAGTGGTAATGGGCTGATCACATGGCTTGATGAACCAATAACCACGTGGTTATCACGTGGTCACCACAGCACTATTGTGATGACCAAGTATCGGACTACGCACGCTGTCTAGGTAGATCGACAACTTGGTCGCTGCTGGGAATCATTGAAAGCCACTAGCATAGACGATAATGTCCAACGTTGATAAGCTGACAGATATATATATGTAGGATTGGCGACCGAAATAAAACTTCTTTCTTCCAGATAACGTCTTATTTTATTTTAATTGAGACATATTAGCGGAGCACACGTCTTTCGTCTTAATCATTTCGCCCTTCCTCCTCTGTCTCTCTCACATACACACTCTCTCATTCTTCCTTACATTGCATTCCTAATTATAAATATATTACTTAATTGATGCGTTCTAAATATTACAAAAAAGATAAATCACACCACACTCGGCCATTCTGCTCTCAGTCTGCCCTCAGACTGAGTTCTGATATTAACCAATTACAAAATAATGGAAAGCAAAACAATATCTTATGTTATACAACATCAACTACTTTACTAACAAAAATAAACATCACTATAGAATACAATACAAAATTTCTAAAAACTACCACTACTAATATACTTTCTTTAACAATAGCTAATAATAATTATCCCACAAGCATACCACCTTCCACACAACTTACATTCTCACAGTATAATAACAAAAGCTAAACATTTCTTAAGGTATTACATTTCTTATTACAACTAATATTACAATTTTGCACGTAACTAATTTATGTTTGAGTTTAAATTACAGATTAATTTACTTTAAGGAAAAGAGATTCCCCCATAAGAAAGAACAATGTTTTTATTATGCAGTTACAACAAAAATACCTTAAATAATGTATCATAAAACATTTTATATAGAATGATAAAGGCAATACTAAGTTAATACAATACTACTTAATTCAAAAAATACAGAAAAATAATAAGTCAGCTGTTTTCATTGGTAATTAGGAAGTATACAGTCATAAGATACTGATTACTGATGAACATTAAATTTTAAATACTTTTTAATTACTGAATATATTAAAGTGAGAAAATGTCTTTCAATCAAAGCCACCTTTTCATATAATCTGCACCTGTAGTTGTGTTTCTAGGACCCTCTTTACTATTATCAATTTTCTCTACCTCATACCTATCATTTCCTAGCCTCTTAACAATTTTATATGGACCAAAGAACTTTTCTTTTAACTTTAAATTATTTCCAAACTGCGTTCGCTGAATGGCAACTAAGTCTCCTTCTCTGTAAACCTGACCTTCCTTTCTTTTCTTATTAAATGATTTAATATTTTCTTCTTGTATTTTTAAGATTTGAAATTTTGCTTCTTTTCTTAATTCTTCTCTGTTCTCAGTAAAATTAAGTCTATTCTCTTCTTCCAATAGTTCTACTATCTTTAAATTTTCTTTCTGTTTCATCTCTACTCCAGTCAATAATTTGAAGGGTGATGTGTTTATGGAGCGCTGGTAAGAACTGTTGATAACACGTTGGAGTCTACTGACATGCTTATACCAGTTCATAGGTTCTTCAAGACACAGCTTAGCTAAAACAGAGATGATAATTTGATTCATGCGTTCAACCTGGCCATTTCCCCGTGGAATACCTGTTGTTACTTTTATATGTTCAATTCCTTCATTACTACAATAATCGGTGAATTCTTTTCCTGTAAAAGCAGTACCTCGATCAGTTACTATGCGGCGAGGATTGCCATAATCTTTTTGATGTAATTGAAGTTTATCAATGGTTTCTTTAGAAGTCAACGACTTTACAGGATATATCCAAACAAATTTTGTGTAGGCATCAACCACAGTTAAAATGTATTTGTACGTCTTTCTTGTCTCATCTAGCGGTCCTAAATGATCATAATGAAGTGTATCTAAGGGATGCTCTCCTTTGTCGATTGGATTCAATAGTCCTTCTTACTTGCCTGACTTGCGGTTAGCTAATATACAGGGTATGCACATAGATATTACCTTCTCAATTTGATTTTCCAATTTATTAATATGATAATCTTTCTCAACAATATCTTTAACCTTCTTTTTCCCAAAGTGACCCATACCATGAGCCATCTTGATTATCTCAATATCCATGCCTTCAGGCACCACCAACTTTTTCTCTATGCCTTTAAATAAAATATTATTTTCTAAAATGTAATCTTCATGATCCTTTTCTTTGAGTACCTCCTTCAAAACTTTCAGCGTTTCGTCTTCATCTTGAGCTGCCCTTACCTTGTAATGTATTTCAGTGTTGATGAAACATATGTTGCGGCTTAAGGCATCAACATGTTGCATCTTTTCACCTTTCCTATGCACAATGCAGTAGTTAAAGTCTTGTAGGTACATGATCCATGGAGCCACCTTTGCTGACACCTCTTTCTTAGTTAATGTTTTCTGAAAAGCTTCGCAATCTGTTACTAACTTAAATGGTATTCCTATAAGATATTTTCTAAATTTCTTAACGCCTTCTATGACAGCTAGTGCTTCCAATTCATAACTACTCCACTTTTGTTGAGCATCACTAGTTTTCCTGCTCATGTAATATACAGGATGCATACTGCCATCCGTAGCATTCTTCTGCATCAAAATTGCTGCATAACCAAATTTGGAAGCGTCGGTATGAAGTTCTGTCTCCAACTGAATATCAAATATCTTCAAGACAGGATCACAACATAGAAGTTCTTTAAGCCGCTTAAAGGCACTCTTCTGTATATCACCAAAATAAAATTCTTTAGTTTTTAATAAATCACTTAAGGGTCTTGCTATTCTTGCATAATCAGGGATAAATTTTCTAAAATATGATGTTAATCCAATGAAGCTTTGAATTTCCTTGAGGTTCTTTGGGTATGGAAACTTCGAAACTGCCTCAGTTTTATCTCTTGAAGGCTTCACCGTCCCATTCGAGACCACATGACCCAAGTACTCAACAGATTCTTGAAGTAGCTGCGATTTTTTCCAATTGATTTCCAGACCATAGTCTGATGCAACTTTCAATATATCTTGCAAGCGCTGTAAGGCCTGAGACTTATCTTCAGCCAGTATAATTAAATCATCGATGAATATTAATAAAATACCTCTTCGTATAAAATCAGCAAATATTATGTTTATAAACCTTGTAAAATATTTAGGGCATATAGATAGACCAAAAGGCGCTCGTAAGAACTCATATTGTCCTTCTGGGCTGCTGGTTACAAAAGCTGTATATTTAATTGAGTCATCCTCAACTGGTAAATGGAAAAAGCCATTTTTCAAATCTAATGTACTAAATACACGAGTTTTACACAACTTATCAATGTGGTCATCGATCACAGGTAATGGATATTCATCCTTCACCATCTTTTGATTGATTTTTCTATAGTCCACACAAACACGAATGCTCCCTGTCTTTCTTCCTAACCAAAACCAGAGGACTGGCATACTCTGAAAAGCTGGGTCGGATTACACCACTCTTCAACAACTCATCTATCTGCTGCTTTACTTCTTCTTCTTCTTTTAATGCAAACCTACGCGGGCGTTGAACTATGGGAACATTATCTTTCAATATGATTTTTAATTTAATTGGAGCTTCTTTTATCTTTGACGGCCTATAACTATCAATTATAGTTTGAACTTGAGAGTTTTCTACTGTATCAATACTATTATATAAACATTGTAAGAATGAACTATCATAACTAGGAGGCTTTATTTGAACGACACCCTTATCAATCAACATTACTGTATTCGTTAAGAAAGTTTGACCTAGTATAATAGGATAGGGAATAACACCCTTTGGCACCACATGAAAAGACACACTATAACAATGTCCATCAATAATTAATTTGTAAATGAACTTACCAATAGAGAACACTTGACTGGATCCTAAACCAGTTAATGATAACCTCTCAGGTACACAAATTTTCGCATCTGTTAACATAGTAAACAAATCGTAACAAATTAAATTAATGTCACTACCTGTATCGACCAAACATTTTACAGAATAATTCCCTATTCTTGCAACTTTAATTGATTTATTTAACACCGCGTTATTATTGTTTACACTCATAACATTATTGACGTTAAGGTTATTTCGACACTGACAGCCGTCACACTTTACCGATTTGAAGTTTGACACATATTCACCTTGTTCGGTAATTTCACCAATGGCTTCAGCAACTTCGGGTCGCTCATTCACGAACATTGCCGATTTCTGCCGAGAGCGCGATCGGATGTTGTCATTGCTTCCTGTAGTACCAACGTCACGAATATTGCGATCTTTACTTTGGGCACTAGCACTACCCACGATATTAATTGTGCATTCAGTCGCCCTATGTCCAAAATTATTACACCTGAAGCATTTAACGCCTTTTGTGCATGCAGTAGCTATATGACCAACGTCGCCGCAATTGAAACAGCGACGAACTGACCTTTCCACCGCATGATCTACGCTACGATCCGTCGCTTTAGCGGTTTGTTTAATCTCCCGCGTCTTCGTATTGACACTGCTTTGATTTCCACGCTGTTTCATTCTCTGCTTTATCGCTTCATAATGGGTTAATTTTTCTTTCAGCGCAGAGTACGTGGTAATTCCGTAGAGACAAATCTTGTTCTGCTCACAGTCTATAATGCCATCGACTATATACTGTATAGACACGTAATTGGGGAACTTCACCCTCTTACCTAGCTCTTTCATCGTTAACATGTATTGATAATAACTTTCCGTACCACGTTTTTTGCGTGCAGCCATCATTTCATGCATCTGCTTACTATTAACTACGTCGGGAAATTCTCTTTGAAGGGCCGTTTTTAGCTCCTCATAAGTCCTAAAAGCTTTTTCTGTTCTTAGCCACAATTCTGCAGTACCCGACAGTGACCGTCTTGCTATTATTAATTTTTGCTGGGCCGTCCAGCTAAAGATTTCCGCGTTATCGTCAATATCTTGAGCCCATTTAGCGGATGAGTAAGTCATGTCCTCTCCGGTAAATTTAGGGATAGGGTCCGCCATATTGTAAGTTACTGGCAAAAATGTAGTGGCGTCCCCTTTATCCGCCATTTTGTTGGCGTGCGTCTTCAATGTTAACAATACGTCTTTATGTATTCGTCTTTAAGTAATCGTCTTTAATCGCCTTTATGTAATCGTCTTTATGTAAATACAATGTGTTGCAGTACTCACGGCACGCTGGCATATACGTCGTCTTGTGCCGGCCACACGTGGTTTCGTTGCGTCGCGTCTTCGTCGTAATAACTTATTTGAAACTATTTCGGTCTATCCCGGACGAGATTGTAGGATTGGCGACCGAAATAAAACTTCTTTCTTCCAGATAACGTCTTATTTTATTTTTATTGAGAAATATTAGCGGAGCACACGTCTTTCGTCTTAATCATTTCGCCCTTCCTCCTCTGTCTCTCTCACACACACACTCTCTCATTCTTCCTTACATTGCATTCCTAATTATAAATATATTACTTAATTGATGCGTTCTAAATATTACAAAAAAGATAAATCACACCACATATATATAAATATTTAATAAACAAAAGGATATTTTAATCGCTTTTCTATGATAAACAGTAGGTTGCTAGTAAAATTTAATATTTTACAAAACATGAAAAACATGATGTTTTATTAATTTTATATGCAAAGTACTATTGAGTATATTCTTTTTGACTGCGATTGTGATTGTTTATGACACAGTATCCACGGCGATTTGAATTTCAACGATTTGACACTCTCGCTGCAACATTTTGCTACGGACCTTATTGGAAAATACTCCTACTGTCGTTTCCTTTGCTCTGCTTATTGGTAAAAATAACAAAAATGACCTAAAATGGAGTTCACTTTGTTAGTGTTATGTTATTATTAGATACATATTGTTAGGTATTGGTTTCTGCATAGTGACGAAGTAAGAATAGAATTCACCGCTCGAAAAAAAATGTTTATTTTAAATAGAATATAATCACTATTTCATGTCTAGTAATTCAAATTTTTGCATCATTTCAAGCATTTATTAGGTATTCTTATTATTTTTTATGAGCAAACAGTACACCTGATGGTAAGTGTTGCTGCCGCTCGTGGACCTTTGCAAAGCTGCTGCCTATCGTGAAGAAAGTGAAGGGAGTGTGAATGAATGCAATAAGGTTCGGTGATACTAGAACTCACCACACACAAACACCTTCAGTCCGCCCGTGATCATGAATGCTGCAAAGTGTTCGAAACATCGGGCAATCATAAATCAAATACAAACGCGATATAATCCGTAAAAGTGGTTTTATTTACAATGTGTAGTGCTCGCGTAAACATCAGATATCACCCTCAGAAAGTTGGCATCCTGGCTCTCTAGCTCACCGAAGAAGCGCAGTAACAAATTGCTTCTACTCGGACGTCGATTTTCTGCGAGAGTATGGTACTACGTGAGTGACGTAACCGGGGAATTAGCCCGTCATTCGCCGAGAGGTCGACCGCGTCAGGAATGACCGGTCGGTTCCACTAGGGGGTATTCCGTCGGGCCGACCACTGACGACAAGTAACTCTGCTCTGGTGGTCGGTCCAACGACGAAGGCGACGTGGTGTTCGGGTGGGTAGCGGGTGTGCGTGCTTACGCCCCTCTGTCGCCCCGGACGGAGTGTTGCGAGGAGTGCGCCGACCGCGACCGAGCCCAAAAAAAAATGAGTATGGTACTAGGTACCCCAGACGGACCGGCCCTCTACTGTAGATAAACAATTGTCAAGTATGGTCCTACTACTATGAAGATACAAATGTAACTCCAAAATTTGCATTATAGCGTAAATACGATAAGATTGTATTATTAAGATTCTATTGTTTATTAAAATCAAACTTTAATGGCTATAAACAGGTCAATAACTTCTTAGTAAACTGGGTGGTCTGTATTTATCGTAAATTAACGATGCGCCGATACGTACGTAAGCACTATCGATATAATACTGCTAGTATTTAATAATAGAATAAATATTGTTAGATTATAGGACGCACTGACTACCTGATGAAAATTGCTGGGCGCCTTTGGATGAAGGCGACAGAGAACCGCATTCTGTGGCATAACATGAGGGAGGCCTACGTCCAGCAGTGGACGGCGATAGGCTGACATGTTGATGATGAATGAGATTACAAGATTATGCTAATGTAAAGTGATTCAAATAATTACACAGGTCAACAAAAAAAATATATTTTTTGGGTTTCTGTTCTAATGATTGAATTCTGATTCCAAACGTCGAAAAACACTCGGATATCTATTTTTAACTCTTAAAGTTTGCTTTTGTCTGATAAATGTTAATAAGTACATTTTGAAGATTTTAATTGATTTAACATAGGTGGCAGCACTTTGATTATCTTAATTGCAAATTGTGCATTCTTTCTGAAGGGCACTAGTGAGTGTTTACTTGTATATTACTAATACAAAAACGTCCATTACAGTTGTAACATCCGACTTTTATGTCGTATTTAGTTAGAAAATGTCAACAGGACTGGAAAAGTCAAAATATACAGAATACACTTAATAGGCCAGTAATAGGTGATTTCAAAATTCTACAAAAACAAACTTTGATCGGAACAGATATTTTTTAATTTATTTGTAACATACGAGAAACCAAAATTTTACATTCAGGAGCCAAACCCAGAAATCGTGTTGACCGGTGTTATCCGTGTCTTGACGGATTAAGAAAACAATTCACCACTCTCTATTATGCCCGTGGATATTGTAAAAGGCGACTGCGGGATATAATATGCAAATTACATCTATGCCACAGTCCCGTTTGACCAGCGTAGTATAGTGGGTCAATATCCCTTCTATTATGGAGGAGATACGAGCGCAGCAAAGGTACGTGCAGATATATGAGCCGAGATGATGATATTGTTTTTATTTTTTTCAATTTTTATTCATTATTTTTAGATTATATTTTCATGTGTACTGTATAAAAGTACAATTTACACCCTCCTATCTTACTGGTGGGTATCGTTGACATGTAAGGGATACAATATATAGTAAACATCGAGATACACAGCAAGGGTTGCTTGTAGAATTTTTCTGAGAGGAAAAATGTCCTCCTTTCTTCTTATACAGATAGCTATCTACCTTATTTATTGACTAAGTAGTCAATTTTGCTTCATGTCTCCCGCATTGCCTAGGAGGGAAATGGAATCAATCTCTTCCAATTCCTCCTGTTTAACTTTTCTATTTAAATTTGTTGCGGGTCCCAAGACAATTAAAATCATCTCCCGGGACCGCCTGGGGGTCAAACCTCGGTGCTTTCTATGGAGACCATTGTAGATCCTGACTTACAGGAGTTACAATGGTGGCAATGTGTGGTAGGATTAGTCCCAATAAAATTACAGACAGCTACCGGGTAGTAAATATTATCAAAATCCATCCAGCCCATTTGAAGATTACACGGAACAGACAGACATAAAGACATAAAATATATAAAATGGTTTTTAAGCATAGGTGCAAATTATCGTGTGAGCCCTAGAATAATAACGTATAGAAGGATAGTGTCGGTACCTAAGCGATCAAAACATGACGCCAAAAATACTACATGCACGCAGGCGATTACACACGTACACACGCACACCACTATCATCATCATCATCATCTCAGCCCATATACGTCCCACTGTTGGGCTCGGGCCTCCTCCATAATGGAAAGGTAATTGACCTACTATACCACGCTGGTCAGACGTGTTGGTATAGGGTTTTATTTCGAGTTTTCCTTCTCTCACCACTATACAAATTATGAAATTAAATTTTGTTTTTATTAATATAAATAGTCCAAATACTTTAAAAAGTAAAGTTAATACACTTTTTATGTTTTTCAAATTTGTTGTGACACCATTTGAATGCACAAACCGTCATAATTACCTATTTATTTTTTAAGAGTTACGTACGTACAGTACAGTCACCTTGTATACTAGGGAACGGTTCCAGCGTAAGCTCCATTAGGCTCGGATTTAAATACTTAATTTTTTGTGCGCGTACTTACCTTCTATAAGTTATAATTCTAAGGTGTGAGCATTAAAAACCCTACTAGTTAGACATTACAAACGTCTGTTTTCAACTGCAATTTTATTTATTTGTAGGTATTAAACTGAGTAATTTTATAACACGTATGGCTCGATTTGCAAACGGCAGTTAAAGCAATTATGCATTTTGAACGGAAATTGACTAACCAAGTCCATCCTTAATAATGATATTTAGTATATGGGCCATAACGAATATACGGTAAACGGAAATGTTCGTCGTTTCACGTGCTTTTACGTAATAACAACCGTGTACTAGTCAGCTCTTCAGAGAAATGTTTGAGCAGTGTGCTCATTTAATTCATTCGTTCGTTCATTCATGTCCCACTGATGGACTCCAGTCCTATCCATAATAGGCGGAAAATTGACCTACTGTATAGTAGATCACGCTGATAAGACGTGTTGGATTTAATGCCAAGTTTTCCTTCTCTTGTATAGATGTTTTTACGGCACCCACAGGCAAGAGAAGGTGTGGAAAATTGTATTCTTACTCCGTCACCGCACGGAAAGCTCATTTAATAGTAAGAATTAATTATATGGAATGGAAGAAGCAGCTTGCATATTGTAACTGTTTTAGGTTAGATTCTCGTCAGTGGATAACGCTTGTGAGAACACACCCTCTCGTGCTCATGAATGTGTGTAGTAAAATATAACTAAGAGATATAATATGCATATAACAGAAATAAAAGAGATGGAAAACTCGAAATGGAACACTATTGACGGACGGAAGATGTGCATGCGGCCACAGTGATTATACAGAAAAAATGTTCGTCATACAAAGGAACAAATGTACATTACAAAATGACAGCAATGCAATAATAATTTCACAAACTTATAACAGTGATCCATTTCATTCATCCAACAGGATGACGCCCAGATGTTATGTTTTAGTATCTTTTCTGTGATATAAATTACGTTAATTGTTATACTCGTATATTTTCCGTACTGTGATGAAGTAAGAATATAATACACCACCCCCTTACAAGTGGATGTCATAAAAGACGATTAAATATAACATGTTTAAATAACATCTATGCAAGAGAAAGAAAACTCGAAACAAAACTCTATTCCAACGCGTCTGACGAGTGTGCTTTATTTGATCAATTTTACTAATACTATTGAGCTCAGCAGTGGGACATATTTGAGCTGAAATGATGTTGATTTTACGTTATAGGTATAACCAAGTAGAACTAACCAAAGTATTAATATACAGGAGCTTGTATTTGAAAGGCTCGTCTGGTAGGCGACCATTTTTTTTGGGACTATTCCCACCACACATTCCCACCATTGTAATTGCTGTAAGTCAGGATCCACAATAGTCGCCATAAATGACACCGAGGTTTGACCCTCAGGCAGTCATCTATACCAATAAATAAAATTGGAGTGTCTGTTTGTAATGTTAAAATAATAGGCTTTTTTCATGCTCACACGCTTATTTGGACGACACCTATGCCTAAAATAGCAATTAAAAAATTTTTGTCTGTCTGTCTGTCTGTTTGTTCCGGGTAATCTTCAAAACGGCTGGACCGATTTCAAAAATTCTTTCACCAATGGAAAGGTATAATATCAGGGCGTAAACTAGGCTATATTTTATACCGGTATTCCCACGGGAACGGGAACTACGCGGGTAAAACGACTATAACCTAAAACCGAAGCGAAGCGAGGGCGGGTTGCTAGTGGGATATAATTTTGGTTGGGTTTTTGTCTTGGGACCCGCAACAAATTTAATTAGAAAAGATTAAAGAGGAGGAGTTGGAAAGAGGGATTCCACTTCCCTCCTAGGCAAAGCGGGAGACAGGAAAACAGAATGACTAGTCAACCAATAACTAAAAAGCGATAAACGCAGCAGTACGGCACCACGGATACGGCAGAGCCTAACGGGGCCTATATGTGAGCGTTAAGATTGATTGCTACAGTAGGTATGGCAGAAACGCATGAACGTACAGAAATTTTCTCGAGTTGCTACAAGGTCCGTATAGTATACTACCCCACAGGTGACTTGCAAACTGTTTAACATAAGGTTACGCTCGTTTCGCCAGAGATCACACTCCCAGAGAATGTGATGTGCTGATTGTTCACACTCGTGGTCAGATGTGGAATATTGACATAGTGGTGAAGGGACGAGTTTAAAAGAAAATAATTTCCTTTAAAGTTGCCATGGCCAGTTAAAAATTGGGCCACAAAGTGGTCAACCTTCAGCCACACCTTCTCCAGGCGCTTCCGGATGCATGGAAAAAATATATAAAGATGACGGCCTTTCGATGATGAATCCCATCTTTCTTGCCATTCGGTTAAAAGCTCTTCATAGACAATGGATTGTGGTGCAAACAATCTAGCAATTTTATTTCGGTCGCGCGGTAGAAGGCAATCTGTATTCATAGTTTCCTTTGTGGTGTAATACATTGACGCTCGTCTCTGAATCTCCAAATCAACCGGAAGTACACCCGTGAGTACTGGTAAGGCCTCGGTACTAACCGTTCTATAGGCTTTACATAAGAATATTAGGGCCATACGTTGGCTCTGTAGTAATTTAAGGCGAGCCGCCCCTATGGTGGCCCTATCGGCCCATACAGGTGCAGCGTAACAAATACACCCCAAATATGTGGTCATGTATATGGTTTTAGGTGTATTAAAACGAAGGCCCCAAGTAGATGTGGATATTCTAGTAAGCGCGTAGAAATTCCGCTTCGCTTTTTCACCTACAGTTTTAATTTTCTTACTGATATTATAAATGCGAAAGTAAGTTTGTTTGTTACGCTTTCAGGCTTAAACCACAGAACCGATTTCAGAAATTCTTTCACTAATGGCAAGCTGTTATTGAATTCCGATGTTCCCACGGGAATAGGAACTGCGCCGGTAAGGTGATTAAAACCGAAGCAACGCGAGGGCGGGTTGCTAGTGCTGATAAATGATTTTTTTTTTCTAAGACTAGGCCGAGATAGCAAACTGATTATTTCTTTTTGACAGTCATATTATTGAATTTTATACGCGGCGCCGAATGTAAATTTCTTTTTGTCAGGCAACCATTGTCAAGAAGTCGATACCGATGTGATCATCGGCAATAGGAAGGCAGCTACTACGACTCATCAGGGCTAGCGAAAATGAATTATTCCCGGAATAAACTTAACAAATGTTGAGTGGCTTGTTTATCTGTCACTCACAGCATATAAAAAAAGAACACAAAACAGTCATGAGGGCTGCTGACAGAAGTGAAAACTCAAAACTATGAACAAACAATTGTTATTTTTACATCTACTAGATATATTTCATGTTAAATTAAAATTTAGAAGTTATAACTTTTTATTTTTAACTTTAGTTCGCTCCATATGTTCGCACTATGGAGCTGGCTATGCCCAGGATCTCTTTGCCAGATAGAATTCGAAATACAGAAATCCGCAGAAAAACGGGTGTAACTGACATAGCATGAAAAATTAGCACGCTGAAGTGGCAATGGGCGGGCAACATTGCTCGACGAACCGACAACCGCTGGAGAAAAAAAGTTCTTGAGTGGCGACCACGTATTTGACGACGCTGTGTAGGGCGCCCAACTAAGTGGACCGATGATTTGGTAAAAGTTACTGGGCGTCGTTGGATGCAGGCGGCACAGAACTGCACTCTGTGGCGTAACACGAGCGAGGCTTGTGTCCAATGGTGGACGGCGATAGGCTGTAATGATGATGATGTTAATAGAAGTTTTCACTTAAAGCATTTAGATTAGCACAGCATGAATATTCCGTATCCAACTTCTTGAATATCCATCCTTTATAATAATAACGTATAGAAAGATAGTATTGGTACTTAAGCGATCAAAAACGTGAAAAAAAATACTACATACGGGCAAGCGATTACACACGTACACACGCACACCACTATACAATAGAGTTACCTTGTACGCAGTGAACTTGTACACTACGGAACGGTCCGGTGTAGGGAGCCATTCCTGGCTCCGATTTAAATGCTTCAAATCTTGTAAGCGGAGTTATCTATTATTCTATGAGTTATTATTCTCAAGTCTATCCCTTCCCTTCATATTTTTTTAATGAACTTACGCGTTTTCCGTGTGGTGACGGAGTAAGTATACAATTCACCACCGCTTCTCATACCCGTGTCGTAAAAGACGACTAAGGGATATATTACACATATGACATCTATGTAAGAGATGGAAAACTCGAAGCAAAATCCTATACCAACATGTCTGACCAGCATGGTATAGTAAGGTCAATTTCCTTCCTATTATGGAGGAGGCTCGAGCCCATCGGGACGTATATGAGCCGAAATGATGATGAATGATTAGGCTTATAACAAAATTCCAAATTTCACGAACAATAATAAATCAAAATGAATCAGATGTTAATATATTTATGTATTTGAGTTATTTCTTTGTCCCCTTTGTGATTATTTCTGAAGGCAGGTACGTAGACGGATCGGCTGACTCACGATATATTTGCGCACTGTTGCCGACTTAACTTGAAATGTACATCGATACTTTTAGCTTTGTTAAAGTATGTACATAGAAACTTATTTGGTATGTGTAGGTTTGATATTTTAGAAACAGGATTTTTTAATATTTTTATGATAAGCTAAATATCATATAATATAGTGTAAATTAATGCTGAATTTTTTTCGAAACGTTAGGCGAGTAAAAACCGAATATAAATGCGATATAGCAACCCGCCCTCGCTTCGGATTCAATCGCCTTACCCGTGTAGCTGCCGTTCCCGTGTAGCTGCCGTTCCCGTGGGAATACCGGTATAAAATATAGCCTATGTTACTCCCTAATATTATAGTTTTCCATTGGTGAAAGAATTTTTGAAATCGGTTTGGTGGATTAAGCGTGAAAGCGTAACAAACAAACATACTTTCGCATTTATAATATTAGTAAGGATGTGTACAATTCATAAACTAAATACCATAGAATACGTTTAAAATAACACATAAATTAAATTAGAAAATTGGTTCGATTTTTAGATTATAAAAAAAAATAAACTAAAACCCAACTACAATAAAAAACAAGGATAAAAGTATCTAATAAGATTTTTAAGACAGAAAATCAAACAACGTTACTGAACAAGCAAGATAATCAATATGCCTTCATTGCAGTTTGACAATAATGTCATAGCATACAATTATCAGTGAACAGATCATACAGATACCTATTTAAGTTTGAAAAGTCGTAGCCATGCGTTGTTAGTGTTAGTTCTAATCAGTAGTTAAAAAGCTATGAGGGAACAGATGAACATACACACATACATAGCCAATCAAATTCATAATCCTCCTCCAGCCATAGTCGGGTAAAAATAAAACTAATAATAATCGCGAATGATGTTACTTCCATTAAAATAAACAACGAGACAATGTCGTCAAATTTAGTTTTAAATTTATTTAAAGAGTGTCGTAACTGTTGCCAAAATAATACATTAAACTTAGAATAATAACGTATAGAAGGATAGTGTCCGTACGTCAGCCATTAAAATTTTGAAGCAAACAATACTACATGCGCGCAAACGATTACACACGTACACACGCACACCACTATACAAATTATGAAATCAAATTTTGTTTTATTAACATTAATCGTTGAAATACTTTTAAAAGTAATGTTAAAAACCTTTTTATGTTTTTCAAATGTGTTGTGACACCATTTGAATGCACAAGCCGTCATAATTAGCTATTTATTTTTTAAGAGTTGCGTACGTATGTGCTGTACAGTGACCTTGTGCATTACGGAACGGTTCCGGCATAGGCGCCATTAGGCTCCAATTGAAATGCTTCACTTTTGTGCGCTAACTTACCTTCTATACGTTATTGTTCTAAGACATTAAAATTCAAAAAAAGAGGAAACAAAGAATCCATAATTATTTATTTTGTATTAGACAAATCTCAACAGGAAGTGTGTATTTTAGCAAGATAAATAGTAAACTATTTATTTTTCAGTCCAGTAATTAATCATTAAGTAAAAAAAATTCAAATCGATTGTTGTTTCTCGTTGAAAAGAGGATAGAGTTTACTTTCTGTCACATTTTTGCGATTAGTTTTATCAATCAACATTTTTTTTTTTGGGTGGGTTACGTTCGGCGCACTCCTCGCACCGCTCCATTCGGGGCGACAGAGGGGCGTAAGCACGCACATCCGTAACCCACCCGTGACACGTCGCCTTCGTCATTGGGCCGACCACCGGAGCAGGGTGACTTGACGTCAGTGAATTGATCAACATATACCTCATTATTTGAGCTCATATTTGTCCCACTACTGGGCGCAACTCCTCTACAGTGGGAGGAAAATTCACCTCTTATGCCACTCAGATCAAATAAAGGGATGCTATAGAAATTTATTTCGACTATTTCTTCCATTGCTTGGATGCATCATCATCATTCAGCCTATCGCCATTCACTGCTGGACGTCAGTCTCCGTCATGTTTCACAACAAAGTGCGGGCCTGTGCCGCCTGCATCCAACGACGCCTAGTAACTTTCACCAGGTTTTCGATCCAGCCGATGGAGAGCGTTCTATAATAAGTATAGGTTTGGTAGGTTTATATCGGTTTTTCCTTCTCTACACGTGTATCCAGGCCATAGCTTGTTACAAAAAATAAAAATAAAAAAGGAAGAAAAAGACTTTCAGATACTTGAAAAAAACAAATTGATTACGGACAATCGTTTATATATCTTAGTAGATTTTAGTGCTGTAATATTTCAAACTTATTTTATATTTGTAACATGTAGTACCATTTCGTTTTAGTTCAGTGGGTTTACATTAGAATACATTTTGGCACATCCGTCCGTCCATCAGCAACATTGGACAGGATGACGATTGTATATCCGTAACTCGTTTGCAGTTGCATGTTTCTTAGTATCAATACGAGATATTATTTCTTTATAATCTGCACTCCTCTCAGAGTAATTATGTCTAATCATAATGATTTATTGTTAAATTTCATAATTATCGTTTATTTTGATAGTAATATCTTCATCATCAGGGCTCACATGCAATTATTTTTACGGATTTTATCATGCTTGTATTTGATTTTTGATTGCCCGGCGTTTCGAACTCTTTTCAGCGTTCATGTTCACAGGAAGAAGATGAGAACGCGATAAAAGTCATCAAAATAGTTTTATTTATAATTCTGACTGTGATCGTCAGTCCACCAACTGAATATGATGATTACGGGAATAATCTCTCTTCTAGCAAGTGTTTTAGCAAATTTAGCAAGTGGTTCAGCAATCACTGTTAATGTTGGAAGTATTTGGGACGTACACCACTGCTTACATTACATATATCATCACCTCGGATCATCTTGCCACCACATGACTGATATTGCTTATTTTTAGAAGTCATGGTCTGGTCACAGCTTGCTGTGTATATATACAATATCATTAAAAAAAATGCTCAAAAAATGACAGCCCGCTGAGTTTCTTGCTGAATCTTCTCAACTTTTGGCTGCGTTCCGAGCCGGTGGTAGATTATTGGATTATATAAAACAATATTAAAATAAATTTGACAATATAGAAGTACCCTTATGTAGATTAAATGATTTAATTTGATATGGCCTCAACACATCTAGTCCGTACCATCAGCACGGTTTCAGGACCATGGAATGCGGTATGCGGCCTCATAACTTACCATATTGTCTCCTCATCGCATTAGGCTAACCTCATATAGCCTCATAAATTGATGTATTATACCCCCCTATCTTCAATTACCCTGAACACCTGTACGGTTTCTTTTTCTTCAGTGGAATGATTGATACTGAAATGATATTTTATGTAAAAAAAAAAATCTGAAACTAATTCCGTCAAATAAAAAAAAAACTTGACCGGAACAACGTCAGAACATGTAACAAGTCGAATGCATAAAGAATATTTGGCGCACAAGATCAAAGCCAACGTATGGCTTGGGTGTGGCTAATCACATCCCGCTCGTTCACTATCCGGCTGTTTCTTGAATTATTTTTAGTGGACAGGTAACAAGAATGCCCCTTTGAAATGCAACACTTCCGCTCGTAACCTCGGCTTGGAAGTACATAGATTATAGTAGCAGAATTGAGCTATTGTACCTAAATATTAATACACCCACAGAGGGCCGTCTAATTTTTAAATTAAATTGTAAAGTTGTTATCACTGCAAAATGTGCGTCTTTTACTACACCTACGGGCAAGGAATGGGGTGGTGAATTTCATTCTTACTTCATCGCCACACGTAGTACCTACTTGTACTCTTACTTGGTTATCACACAGACTATGTTTGATCTCTTCATATTTTATCAAAACTTATAAACTTAAAGATATTGATTGGCTCATTTTTACCTTGAGAGCTTCATTTCTGCCTACTTATTAAATGTTTAAGTACTTTAATCAAAGATTATTATTTCAATACTGTGTTAAAACTTGTATTTTTAATAAAGGATGAGGAATATTGTAGTCTTATCTAGTGAGTAAATTGGCTTAGTAGAAATTATTTTATAATATATTTAAAAAATTATTAAGAATAATTCTTGGAATCATAATGATATTTTGTGATAACAATTAGCTAAAGAATGATTTTAAAAGCAAATTTCTTAACTCGCTCAGGTTTTGCGATTAGCTATAATAATGATTGCTGCCTTCAAATATTTGTCATATCTACACTTGCCAAATCTATATGGCCGTTTCTATAAATACCTTCAGTTACGGACATCAATATTTTATACATTTTACAGTGACGCCGTTCACCGGTCTGCCACTCAACACGTGTCCGGACCCATCACGCCCTGACGTTTAGCACCATAGATTATAAAACAGGTGAAATATTATTTGAGATGTCATAATCATTATTTAATTAGGGATAATTTCCGTGTGGTGACGGAGTTAGAATATAATTCACCACCCTCTTCTTGTCCGTGGATGTCGCAAGAGACAACAAAAGAATATAATATGCATATAACATTTATGCAAGAGAAGGAAAACTCCAAATAAAACCCTATACCAACCAACTTGACCAGCGTGGTATAGTATGTCAATTTCCCTCCTATTGTGGAGGGGGCTAGAGCCCACTAGTATATGAGCTGTGATGATGATGATGATGATTCACAAGTTAATATTCTGTATGGTAGCGGCTACGAATACTAACAATCCTTATATTGTTCGTAGTTGTCGAATACTTTGCAGCATTCACCTTAGTACACCCGTGATTATGAATACTGCAAAGTGTTCGAAACGTCGAGCAATCATAAATCAAATACAGACGCGAAATAATCCGTAAAAGTAGTTTTATTTACAACTAGCAACCCGCCCTCGCTTCGCTTCGGTTATAGGTTATAGTCGTTTTACCCGCGTAGTTCC
Organism: Lymantria dispar; assembly: GCA_032191425.1. Lineage (NCBI taxonomy): Eukaryota > Metazoa > Arthropoda > Insecta > Lepidoptera > Erebidae > Lymantria > Lymantria dispar. The sequence goes on from CM063448.1 coordinate 36,034,047, forward strand.
CGTTCCCGTAGGAATACCGGAATAAAATATAGCCTAGTTTACGCCCTGATATTATAGCTTTCCATTGGTGAAAGAATTTTTGAAATCGGTCCAGCCGTTTTGAAGATTACCCGAAACAAACAGACAGACAGACAGACAGACAAAAATGTTTTAATTGCTATTTTAGGCATAGGTGTCGTGCAAATAACTGTATGAGCATGAAAAAAGGCTATTATTTTGACATTACATACAGACACTCCAATTTTATTTATTGGTAATATGTGTAGTGCTCGCATAAACATCAGCAGATATCATTTCGCAGTTTTTTTTTTAAAAATTTATCTAAATTAGTAACTAATTTATGTATGTAGGTATATTAATTTGAGAAGTCCTCTTTTATTTCCGTATGGTGACGGAGTTAGAATACAATCACCATCCCCTCTCTTGCTCGGGGGTATCGTAAAAGACGGCTAAGACATATAATATGCATATAACATACGCAAGAACAGGCAAACTTGAAACAATACCCTATGCCAGTACGTCAGACCACCGCGGTATAGTAGCTTGATTTCCCTCTCATAGAGGAGGAGGCCCGAGCCCAACAATGGGCAATATATGGAGATAATGATGATAATGAATTAATATGACATGTCCCTGTTTGTACACGGCTTCTACGGAAAATATGCGTGATTCATTAGTCTAAAGTACCTATAACCTATTGTTTACATCATAATTAGGTATGTGACATTCTCAAATGTTTATTGCAATCAACTATTTATTAGTTTAATAAATATTAAAGTTTCATGTGTCATATATTACAAGACGTAATTAATTATAAACAGCGTTCGTTTTATTACTATCGTTATGTTCATGCTATTTTCTTTGCACCGAAATTACTAGGCCACGTTCCAATTCAATTTGCCATGAACAGGATTACTTTTTAAATTTTAAATGTGGTATTTTTTATATTGAATTACTTGAAATTGCAATTTTTTTATAATTATCTGTGCTACCCATTTCTCTATCGTCTCAAAATGATCGGTAAACTTAATCAATATGTTAGGGATCGGTATTTTTTTTTTAAATACCTAGTTGGAAAATATGTAGTTCAGTCTCCTTCGGTCCGGTTCCTGCACTTATTCCAATTATTTCGAGTCAACGTAATATATCCTTTCTCTTTTCATTCTCACTGCAGGTATATTCGGATAGAGGTCACTCGGACGCTCCGACAGGCCGGCAGGGGTCACACGGCGGACGGAGCATTTATGCAGTGGGTTGTGGGTCGACTAGGTTGGGATCTATTGCCAGAGGCAGCCATCGTTCATTTGTGGGGAAGGCCAGGTGTACGAGGCTAACCGCAGTGCGCGATCTGCCTTCAGTCTGTCACGCCAAGGACGTTAGTCGCCAAGAGATGCTGAACAGTCTCGAACGTGACCCCTGGGGTCACCCCTATCCCGCATCATTTCTGTGCCTTATCATGATACAGGTCATCAAAACTTTGGATAAGAGAACTGAGGTATCGAAAGTTAGAGCGTAATGGAATAGATACTCCATCTAGGGGTTAGGGTGTAAATTTGACGAAATTGCCGAAATCACAAATCATGTCTGTCAGGTCTGCTGATTTTCAAGCTTATATTCCCCAATTTACAGCTCCATTTCTCCAGCATGCTCTGGTCCTCAAGTTCATCTTCTTTCACGAAAACAGTGTCGTCAGCGAATACAAAAATCAGGGTGCCTCTTCTAATATCTGAGACGATAAGGCATCTATTGTCAACAGGAAGAGATTAAGAGTTAACGCCGACAAATTGCAATTACTCAGATGCCGATTTTCTGCAAGATAGTAGTACTATCCCGGACATACCGGGGCGCGGCTATCGACAATGTGCTCCAACTATATAAAAAGTTGATAAATAGTTATTTTTATTAACCGACTTCAAAAAAAGTAGGCAAGTTCTCAATTCGTCGGAATACTTTTTTTTTATGTATGTTCACCGATTACTCAAAGACGCCTGGACTGATTTGCAAAATTATTTTTTTGTTTGATAGGGTATACTTCCTAGGTGGTCCCATAGTCATCAGGTCAGGATCTGATGATGGTATCCTTGAGAAAATGGTGGAATTCTTAAAATTTTATAGGCAATTTTAACGTTTTTCTTATACTTCGTAAAGCTATTTAGATATTTGCGCCTGGTAGTCATCATCTCGTTGCAGAGCTGATGATGGAAGATATAATTTGAAGGCGGTTTTTTTAAAATTAAATATTATAGATTTATTAGAACTATTACCTACATTTTGAGATCGATCTTGAAAATGGTACTAATATTTCCTATATTAATATTGCACAGTTTCGTAAAAACTAACAAGTAAGTCGAGTTTACTTCTAAATTACGCCTATACATAAAAAAATATCAGAAAACAGGTACTATACTTATTTACATTTCTATTAAGTCAGAGCGTCGATACTAAACAAGATGTATAAATCAGGTCCTTAAAATTCCTGCATTAGTTCCCTAGGGAGGGCCTCGGTGGCGGAAAGGAAAATAATGAGCGCTCCACAGCTCTTAAATCTTGAAGAGCATCTAGTTTTAATGGCATTTAAATTAGCTTTTTATTTGCTCGAGGTTACAGCGGTAGCGGCGTGGTTATACTACTCTCAATTTGTGATTGAGGTTTTTTTCGATTGCGTTAAACTTACGTAAATACATGTTTTTCAAATAAACCTAATATTAGACCATGATAATTTTTGGTTTAAAAATTAAAGGTTGTATTTCTTCATGTATTTGTTACTGGCAACCCGCCCTCGCTTCACTTCGGTTTGAGTCACCTTACGCGCTCAGTTCCCGTTCCCGTGGGAATATCGGGATGAAATATAGCCTATGTTATTCCCTGATATTATAGCTTTCCATTGGTGAAAGAATTATTGAAATCTGTTCGGTAATTTAAGCGTGAAAGCGTAACAGACAAACAAACATACATAAACAACATTTATAATATTAAGTAAGGATTAGGCATAGAGAAAAAGTAAAGATAGATGGATGAGTAAAGATAGATCATCTCAGCTTATACCTATATATTACAAACGTCCCATTGTTAGGCTCGAACCATCTTCACAAGGAAAAAAAATTGACTTGTTATCATATCATCATCATCATCTCAGCCCATATACATCCCTCTATTGGGCTAGGGACTCCTCCAGAATGAGGGCCTCCTCCACAAAGTTAGATAAATTGACCTCGGGTCAGACGTATTGGTATAGGGTTTTATTTCGAGTTTTTACCTGCATATCATATTTCTTAGTCGTCTTTTACGACAAGTGCGGGTAAGAGAGAGGAGTGGTGAATTGTATTCTTATTCCATCACCACACATAATGTTATTGTAATAATAACCCTTAGTCCACATGAATTACAAATGGCAGCCAATAAGAGCAAGAAAGTGCATTATATTCTTCTCAATCAATGTAACGCTTTGGTCTTTTAAAGTGAAGACATGTACAGTTAAGTTAGAGGAGTTAATTCATGTAAGTAGTTCTCGACATGATCATGTGACGTGTTAACGCTAAGACTGTATCTGTAGCTATGTTAATGTCACCATATATGTGCCAATAGATGCTAAAATGCTGCTTAGGGACCTTTGCTAGGCCGTTGCCTACCGCGAAGAAAGTGAAGGGAGTGTGAATGCGTGAAATGAGGCTCGGTGATATAAAATTATCACTAAAACCCACCACACGCGAACACCCTCAGAAAGTTGGGCTGCCGGCTCTCTCACTCACCGAACGAAGCGTAGTAACAAATTGCTACTACTCGGACGTCAATTTTCTGTGAGAGTGTGGTACTACCCTGGACGGACCGGCCCGCGGCTGTGGACAGACAACTGTCAACCGTATGGTACTAACACTATAAAACCGTTTCACTCATAGTTTTCACCTCTGTCAGCAAAGCTCATGACTCTTTGTATTCTTTTTTTACAGACCGCACGGAAAAACAAATTACTGAATCGTAGAGACATATAAAAAAATATCGGAACAATTTTATGTATAACTATGTAACTAATTATACTTATTTGTACTCTTAATTTTTCAATTCCTTTCATCCTTGGGTGGTCAGTTTCACCATCGCCTGTGAACTGAATTGATATGGCATGCGGAAGAGTAAACAATCTAAACGATTTATGTCGGTCTGTCTGTATACATATGTGTAAATCTTCATTGGTTAGGTAATCATAAGTAACGTTTACAGAGAAAGTTATTGGATACTTAATATGTGTTTTATTTGCGAAGTTTAAAGCGTTGAAAGCTTAATTCTCTATCATATAATGTTTCGATAGTGCCAAAAAAAAATCATCATCATCACAGCTCATATATGTACGTCCCAATGTTGGGCTCGAGTCTCCTCCACAATAGTAGAGATATTAATCTATGCAAGAGAAGGAGAATTTGAAATAAGCCGCATACCACTACATCTGATCAGCGTGCTACAGTAAGTCAATTTCCCTCTTACTGTGAAGGAGGCTACGCGGGGACGTTTATGAGCTAAAGTGATGTTTAGTAAGTGTTAGCTCCGGTGTGATCACTTCGAATTACTAAATACTAGCAATTAGCCCTCGCTTCGCTTCGGTTTTAGCCGACTTACCCACATAGTACCCCTTCCCGTGGGAATACCGGGATAAAATATAGCCTAAGCTACTCCTTATAAGGACAGCTTCCTATTAGTAAAATATTATCAAAATCCTACCGTTTTGAAGATTACCCCAAACAAACAGACAAAAAATGTTTAAACTGGTTTTGAGGCATAGGTGTCGTGCAAAAAACCATGTGTGCATGCAAATAATGTGGTAGCACCACACTGTTGACTGTTATCTGTCTACGGTCAGGGGCCGGTCCGTCCGGGGTAGTAGGTACCACACTGAGCAGGGACCCTCTCTGAGGGTGATTGCGTGTGGTGGATTTTAGTGTTGCCTTAGTTGCCCTAGTTTTAGTATCACCGAACCTCATTGCAAACATTCACACTCCCTTCACTTTCTTCGCGGTAGGTAGCGGCCTTGCAAAGGTCCATGAGCGGCAGCAAAACTTACCATCAGGTGTACTGTTTGCTTGTTTGCCACCATTGGCAATAAAAAAAAAACAGTATTATGACAGTATTTGTAAAATAGACACTTCAATTTTATTTATTTGTATAGATAATTCTCAAATATGATATGACTAAACCAGAGAAGCCACAACTCTCTCCAACCATCTTGAAATGTAAATACCTACTTCACAAAATAAAATGAAAGAAAATAATTATACTAAAACTCTTGATACTGTAGTTTATTATTGTAACTTATTATCGATATTATATCGATACGCATATAAAATTTAACGACATTGTATACATTCAGTGTCCGGTCACATCAAAAGCTAGTTATTAAATATCCACTCCTGCGCATATCATCTTTGAACTAATACAATAAATAAATACTGGGTGGTAATGTTAGCACATAGATTTATAATGGCATTATAAAAGGCGCGTAGTACGCAGTAGGTAAATCAAGTATAAAGGTTCATTTTCGTGCATCACGGCCGATCGCAGCCGTGTACGATCGATCGCTTATGACTGTCGCGCGCTGCCGATGCGAAAATATTCAGTGTGAAAATCTATGGCGCTGTTTTCGTCGTCGGCCCCGCGCGGCTGTCGCGTACCTTAGAAATGGCGCCCAACATTTTCATACTTTGGCTATTGCCGTATCGGCCGCGCACGTTAGTCGTAAGCGAACAGTCGCGCGCGGCCGCGATTGGCCGCGATGTACGCAAATGAACCTTAAGGCAACATGGTACCGACGTCCTCCCCGATGGGGGGACGTCGGTCGATGGGAGGGTACTCCTCAAGGAGTATTCCGTCGGGCCGACCACTGACGACAAATCACTGTAGTCCGGTGGTCGGTCCAACGACGAAGGCGACGTGTCACCGGTGGATTATGGGTATACGTACTTACGCCCCTCTGTCGCCCCGGACGGAGTGGTGCGAGGAGCGCCGACCGTAACCCATTACAAAAAAAAGGCAACATGTTACTATGACAATGTTATGTGTTTATATGTGTTTTATCTCTTAGTCGTCTATTAGGAGACGCACGATCTAGATTGAGGGTGAATTATATTCTTACAACTTCACCATATGGAAATATTAAGTGAATTCAAAAATTATTATGTATAAATATAGCTTCGAACATTAAAATTAATGGATGATGCCGAAGCTTTTAGATCCGTATTATGTAATTTATTCCAGATAATGAGAATCAAGGAAATATTTTTTTTAGTTACCGTCAATAGTTAAAGATATTGAAAAATAAACTTGTAATGTCTAAGGTGTATTAAGACCGCCTCTTGATCATTTAAATAAAATAGGAAGCTTTGAAATTAACCTACTATACCGTGCTGGTCAGAGATTTTCTTCTCTTGCAACACTTGATTCGATACCGAATATATAAAAAAAATTGGTACTTAAATTTTGAACTAATTATCTTATAAAAATATTTAGTTATGGACACATGGCATAGGTCAACGTACGTCAGCAATTGTAGGTATTAAACAGTTCGCGCATTGAACTAGTTACATTTTAGGTAAATATTCTACCTATGCGACTCGACCCAGTAGGTATTTCTTTTCGTCGCGGGCCGCAGACAGAGGTCAACGTACGCTGGCAAACCTATTGTTGTGATTAGAAACAAATCACTTTATCTCAAGATTGGTAAGAGCTATGAATCTGCAAATAAATTTAGTGTTTTATGACATTATTCTTACACCTAGTTTAAGTAATTCTAGTAATAAATATCCAAAATCTTGACAACAGTGCTAACAAAACTGTTACTCGATATCGGTATCGGTGTATCGCCAGTAGGGTGACAATATTTTTGGAAGTCTTGTAACACTAATATTGTTGATGTTTACTATGTAGTTAATTGATATTATCTTCTTTTTACACTTTTATTAGTTACATGTGGCCATTATCTATCGTTTCCTTGAATATGTACAATCTTTTACCAGTCATACTGTATATCTCTTAGCCGTTTTTTACGACACTTATGGGTAAAAGAGGGGGTGGTAAATTGTGTTCCTGTTCCGTCAGCACACGGACGTTAGGTGTTATATGCATATTTAATCCCTTAGCCGTTTTTTACGATACCCACGGGCAAAAGAGAGGGTGGTGAGTTGTATTCTTAGTCCGTCACCACACGGAGAGTGCAATTATTTCATGGTAGCTGAAGTTTTGTTGAATATTATTTAAACAAAATTCATGTCGGGACATTTATTTATTTATCCACCCATATGCATTTTTATACTTACATTCTTTTAGACATAATACGAAAATTATCATGCTCAGCATCTGTGTGATGTGAAATCCGGAAATTGGGCCAGAGCTGCTCACTTATCCGCCGGAAGTGGACGCCCAGGGGCAACGTATTTCCGCCCGTGACGTATACACACCTCCTCGGACTGATTGCCGTGTTTTGGGGCTGTTATGTGGGTAGTTTTATTTTAAGTTTCTTGCGAAAATTCATTACATTTCTACGTAAAAGCTTATCTAGATTACACAAGAGGTTTATTAGTTTACATATATATGTGTTATTTTTGTAAAGAATATTGCTTCTAGTTTCAGACAGACAAATATGTGTGTCTTTAATAATGGACAGATGCTTTAATTATATTTTTTGTAATTACTAGCTAGCTAACTAGCGAGCTGGTCTCGCTTCCCACAGTAGACTTAGAAGATAGACATATATCGTCAAGGACTTCTTTGTAGATTTTTTTATGGTATACAATTTTGTAGTAGATTATGTTTATCTATCTCTTAAGATTTACATAAAGCTTGCAATGTAAGCGCACAAACATATGTTTTTACGAAAACCCTTTTTTTTAATTCTCGACAAATTCTACTATAAACCAACCCCAAACACACCACCCACAAACAATTCATGAGACGTAGGTATATAAGCTGGAATGATTATAATGATGACCATATATATAAACTTTTCTTTTGGATCACTCTGTCTAAGAATGAAAACGACATGAAAATTCGTCGCGCGAAAGATTTAAGCGTGCAAGGGTCACTTGTATACTATATAGTCATCATTATATACAGTATTATATATTGTATACTATATAGTTATCATATACTATATAAAGATATGTAATATGTAGATATATCCCTTGTGCTGACGATTTAAGAATACGGTGTGACTTCTGATATTTACACGAGAATTACACGTTGTAAATAAAACTGATTTTATCGCGTTTGCATTTTCCGTTCATGATCACGGACGGACAGTCTTCTTGGACGTGAACTATCTTAGATCCCTTGTGACCATGGACGCTGTTAAGTATTCGAAACGTCGAGCAATCAAAAATCAAATACAAACGTGATAAAATCAATAAAATAGTTTTAGAATAGTACGGTGTCACCATCTCCACTACTTTCTCGGGAGTGGTGCAAATCGGCTGAAGGATACCACCAGGAAGATATCTATTCCTATTTTCCTTAGAAACTTTTAATACCAACCGCGATAGCCAACCCACCTGCCAAACAAGTTGACAATGGCATTGCTCTGCCTTCAAATGTTCACATATTTAATACATTATGTGTCTTTGGTGCTAGTGTATACCACGCTAGCTACATAACGATGCTTTACGCACACGCAATATTAGAAGGTGCACCCTGTCGGCCATCACTTTGATCTCTATGCTTAAAACATCATAGACTATGTAGTGTCTATATTATTTGTTTTATGCCTAACATTTGTTTACTGTCGTGAAGCGTGCAATCCAAATTAAGTCGAATGATAATCATCATCATCATCTCAGCTCATACACGCCCCACTGTTGGAATCGGGCATCCTCCAGTATGGGAGGGAAATTGACCTACTATTCCACGCTGGTCAGACGTCTTGGCATAGGGTTTTATTTCGAGTGTCCGTCTCTTGCATCGATGTAATCTGGGATATATTCCTTTAGTCATCTTATACGACATGCACGGGCAAGATAGAGGGTGGTGAATTGTATTCCTACTCCGTCACCACACGGATAGGAATGACAATATTTAAAATCAAATAGAAACGCGATAAAATCCGTAAAATAGTTTTATTTACCATGTGTGAAACTCGCGTAAACATCAGAAATCAGTATATATTCCGTAAGATGACCGAGAAAGAATACAATTCGCCACCTGTTTTATACCACTACTAACAGCGCCCTGCGGTTTCACTCGCATTTCCTCTTCCCGTGGGAATATTGGAATAAATTATAGCCTACATGTTATTCTGATATGTAAGCTATATTATTGTGAAGTTTCATCAAAATCCATTCTGTAGTTTTTGTGTGAAACAGCCTTCACATTCTCACATACTCACAAACTTTTACGTTTATAATATTAGTAGGAGGATGTCTTCCGTCAATTTGTCGTTAGATGATACAGGTTGCAAGTTGTGCAATATTGCAATGTATAACTATTTTTGTCCTTAATAAAAAATAAAATATGGTTATCACAAAAGCTTAAAGGTTGAATCTTCTACTGATCATTATTAATTCACAATTAATAATTAGATTCGGTGAAAAGTTTTGAAATTATTAGAACAAAAACAAAATAATTTAGATTTTGATTATCCGACTGTAACCCTTACCCTCTATAACTAAATATGTAGGTATGTTGATACCTAATAAAGGTAAAAAACGAAACCGAAGTCAGCTCTCTAGTCTTATTAGTTTCAGGCCAATGTGATATTTTCATTAAGCCATTTAATCTCTAAATTATTTCAATAACACAACAATTTTATTTTGTATATTCTATTTTGATAGGTATAATACACAAAACTAACTAGAATAGACATAATCACATCTACGTATTAATATATGATCGTTGCGACGAACTCTAGCTGTCAACCTTGAACACCGAGTGCCAATTATCTTTAGAATTTATTGTCCCGTTTGATATCATGTAATAACAGTAGTGAGATGTCCCTTTTATAGTTCCCGACATAGGTACAACGTCGACAGTAAAGTGTGCTTTTTATTAGTTAAGATATTCTTGGAAATTAAAAGTAAAACATTAAACTACTGTTATAATTCTGTTCCCTTTGTTCTCAGTTAAAGATAGAGGAGTGTATTGTCTCATTTCATTATTTTTAACGTGCGTGGTAAGTGGATGAAACTACGCTTAGAATTTCTCTTTGACTTAATATGTGTATTACTAAGCTAAAGAGTTTAGTTTATTTATTCGAAACCGTCTTAGGACGTTAGTCTTAGGAACTAATTTGATTTTTGGAAATCACTTGTTTTCCAAAAAATCTTATTGCATTAAATAACTTGTTTATCTCCAAGTGTTTCTCCATGTGGTGATGGAGAAAGAATACAATTAACAACCCCGGCTCTGTGAGTGACCTAAAAGACGACTAAGGAATATAAGTATGTAACTAACTTCTGCTGACGACTTCCTCCGCGTGGTATAGATACTTTAGGCTAACGCTATCTTTAACCTAAGACTTTGTTTATGTAGAAGGTGAAAATTATTTTTTAATAATACGTTACTGTCATACATGGTTTTTGCGAAAATTTTGCCGTTTTCGCAGCGGAAGCTCTCAAAAGGAAAATAATCCCCCATTTTTTAAACATTCTTCATTGGTGCTCCGCTCTTGTTAGTTTTAGCGTAATGATATATATAGCTTATAGCCTTCCTCGATAAATGGGCTATCCAACACTGAAAGAATTTTTCAAATCGGACTAGTAGTTCCTGAGATTAGCGCGGTCAAACAAACAAACTCTTCAGCTTTATAATTAGTATTAGTACAGGTATAGATATAAAGATAACATCGATGCGAGAGAAGGTAAACTTGAAATGACACCCTATGCCAACACGTTTGATAGGCGTGGTATAGTAAGTCAAATTTCCTCCCATATTGGAGGGGGCCCCCCGAGTCCAACACTGGGAGGTATATGGGCTGAGTTGATGATAATGACGATGACCATGCTGGTTAGACGTGTTGATATTTTAGGGTTTTATGTCAAGTTTTGCTTCTCTTGCATAGATATTATATACATGTCAAATCCCTTGGTCGTCCTTTAGATACCCACTGGTGGTGAACGACATTAATACTTCGGAAAATGCATAAATAAGTGCAGAGCAGTGTTTATAAATGTTAGTAAATGAGACAAATGTAATAACAATGATCGTCGAGGGTATTGTGTATTCGCTGATGTCATAATAACTGCTGTAATAAAAATATTGTGTGTCGTACTATAGATTTTATTAGCTGTGTGGTAGCGGCTTCGAATACTACCAACCCTTGCTTTGCTCGTGGGTGTCGTAAAAGACGACTAAGAGCCCTAGATTGACCCGGACCAACTCCATCTGGTACCATTTGGGTCAACGATTACATTCCCAAGGAGGGTTGACGTCAGGCAGGCGGCCGGTCATAAAAGTCATTGCCGAAACTTTTTGCAATATGTCAAAACAGATGACATATTGCGTCGACCCCAAGTAATTGGGATAAGAGCAAGATGATGATGACTATGGATTTTATTAATCCTTACTCCTTACTTCCTTACTTCCTTACTAATATTATAAATGCGAAAGTAACTCTGTCTGTCTGTCTGTCTGTCTGTCTGTCTGTCTGTCTGTCTGCTACGCTTTCACGTCTAAACCACTGGACCGATTTTGATGAAATTTGGTACAGAGATGGACTAAAGCTTGAGAAAGGACATAGGCTACTTTTTATCGCGAAAAAATGGGTATAAGGGGTTGAAATAGGGGATGACATTTTGTATGAAAATTCGTCATTTTCGATGATAGAACCACGAATCTTTGTATTAAGGCACCTGACAATAAATAAATAAGTATTCGTTCAAGCGTTTTGGAAATTTCATTTACATGAGGATGAAATTCAACCCCTAAAATATCAAAAAGCATACAGCCGAAACCACTGGGCCTAGAAACGTATTTTTTTTTTACACCATCCTATTTCTTGGGGTACACGAGCACTAGCAAAAGATTTTTGGAAATTCACCCCCTTAAAGGGGTGAAAAACATATAGTCTTTCACGTCTAAACCGATTTTGATGAAATTTGGTACAGAGATGGACTAAAGCTTGAGAAAGGACATAGGCTACTTTTTATCACGAAAAAATGGGTATAAGGGGTTGAAATAGGGGATGATATTTTGTATGGAAATTCGTCATTTTTGATGATAGAACCGTGAATCTTTGTATTAGGGCACCTGATAATAAATAAATAAATATTCGTTCTGGCGTTTTGGTAGTTTCACTTACATGGGGATGAAATTCAACCCCTAAAATACCAAAAAGCATACAGCCGAAACCACTATGCCTAGAAACGTATTTTTTTTTACACTATCGTATTTCTTGGGGTGCACGAGCACTAACAAAGGATTTTTGGAAATTCACCCCTTTAAGGGGGTGAAAAACATATAGTCTTTCACGTCTAAACCGATTTTGATGAAATTTGGTACAGAGATGGACTAAAGCTTGAGAAAGGACATAGGCTACTTTTTATCGCGAAAAAATGGGTATAAGGGGTTGAAATAGGGGATGATATTTTGTATGAAAATTCGTCATTTTTGTTGATAGAACTGTGAATCTTTGTATTAAGGCACCTGATAATAAATAAATAAATATTCGTTCTAGCGTTTTGGTAGTTTCACTTACATGGGGATGAAATTCAACCCCTAAAATACCAAAAGCATACAGCCGAAACCACTAGACCTAGAAACGTATTTTTTTTACACCATCGTATTTCTTGGGGTGCACGAGTACTAGCAAAGGATTTTTGGAAATTCACCCCTTTAAGGGGTTGAAAAGCATATAGCCTTTCACGTCGAAACCGATTTTGATGAAATTTGGTACAGAGATGGACTAAAGCTTGAGAAAGGACATGGGCTACTTTTTATCGCGAAAAAATGGGTATAAGGGGTTGAAATAGGGGATGACATTTTGTATGGAAATTCGTCATTTTCGATGATAGAACCACGAATCTTTGTATTAAGGCACCTGACAATAAATAAATAAGTATTCGTTCAAGCGTTTTGGAAGTTTCATTTACATGGGGATGAAATTCAACCCCTAAAATATCAAAAAGCATACAGCCGAAACCACTGGGCCTAGAAACGTATTGTTTTTTACACCATCGTATTTCTTGGGGTACACGAGCACTAGCAAAGGATTTTTGGAAATTCACCCCCTTAAGGGGGTGAAAAACATGTAGTCTTTCACGTCTAAACCGATTTTGATGAAATTTGGTACAGAGATGGACTAAAGCTTGAGAAAGGACATAGGCTACTTTTTATCGCGAAAAAATGGGTATAAAGGGTTGAAATAGGGGATGATATTTTGTATGAAAATTCGTCATTTTTGTTGATAGAACTGTGAATCTTTGTATTAAGGCACCTGATAATAAATAAATAAATATTCGTTCTAGCATTTTGGTAGTTTCACTTACATGGGGATGAAATTCAACCCCTAAAATACCAAAAGCATACAGCCGAAACCACTAGACCTAGAAACGTATTTTTTTTACACCATCGTATTTCTTGGGGTGCACGAGTACTAGCAAAGGATTTTTGGAAATTCACCTCCTTAAGGGGTTGAAAAGCACAAGTAACCCTGCTCCGGTGGTCGGTCCAACGACGAAGGCGACATGGTGTTCGGGTGGGTTGCGGGTGTTGCGTGCTTACTCCCCTCTGTCGCCCCGGACGGAGTGGTGCGAGGAACGCGCCGACCGCAGTCCACCCCAAAAAAAAGGGGATTGAAAAGCATATAGTCTTTCACGTCGAAACCACTTAACCGATTTTGATGAAATTTGGTACAGAGATGAACTAAAGCTTGAGAAAGTATATAAGGCTACTTTTTATTGCGAAAAAATAAGTATAAGGGGTTGAAATAGGGGAAAGTATTTTCTTTTTACGTCGTCTTATTTCTTGGGGTACACGAGCACTAGCAAAGGATTTTTGGAAAATCACCCCCTTAAGTGAGTGAAAAGCGTATAGACGAAACTCTTGGAGCTAGGAACGTAAAACTTTCTATGCAATTCTCTTTCCTTTGTTTTAAGTGAGCTCTAAGAAATTATTTTATTAAAATCAACTCCTAAAGGGGTGTAAAATATATAGCCGAAATCATTAGGCCTAGAAACATGGAATTTTGTATAAAGTTGCCTTTCTTGGGGGAAGAGAGATTTTTGCAATTTTAGCCCTAAGGGGGTGAAAAGCGTTTAACCGAAATCACTGAGCCTAGGAAGGATCATTTTAGTACACGGTTGCCTTTCTTGGATTACCCCCAGATTTTCTTAGTGCTCACTTACCAAGCACTATGAAAATAATTTTGGCAAGGATAAGCGAGCTCTAACAAAGAATTTTTGGCAATTCAACCCCTAAGAGGGTGAAAGCGTATAGCCAAAGATACCGGGCCTAAGAATGTGAAATTTTGTATACCGATCGGTTATTTGTGGTAAGCACGCACTAAGAAACAATTTTGGGCTGCCCCAAAAGGATAAAACACATATAGTCGAAGACACCCAGCCAATGATATATCATCATTATCTTGCTCTTATCCTAATTACTTTGGATCGACGCAATATGTAGGTAGGGTACCTACTACTGCCATCGTAGATATATTGCAAAGGTTCTAGCAACATTTTATGACCTGGCTGACATTGTTGGCCAGACGGCATCACCAATTGGTCCAGGTCGATGTAAATCTTTGTCTTAGTAGTATTTTGCGACACCCACGAACAATGAAAACGTGGTAATATTTCTAGCAGCTACCAGACAGTAAGTTACAATCAAAATATTATTACAATTTTCTATCTCTACAAATAAATAAATTTGAAGCATCTGTTTGTCTATCAAAATAATAGGTTTTATTTATGCTCACACAATACGGTCCAATTTTTTTTGTCTGTCTGTCTATTCGTTACAGGTAATCTTCAAAATGGCTGGACCGATATTGATTATATTTTACCATCAGGTCTACCAGTCGTACATAAGGAATAACTTAGACTATTTTATCTCAGGCTATATTTTATCCCGGTGTGGATGAATTAAGTCGATTTTAAAATTATTTCACTAATGGAAAGCTATTTTTAAGCGAGTAACATATTTAAGCTATTTTTATCCCGATATTTCTACGGGATCGGGTACAATGCCGGTGAAATGACGGGAATATAATGGTTTAAAAAATTAATTCACTAATGAAAAGCTATATTATCAGTGAATACCATATAAAGGCTATTTTCATCCCGGTGTTTGCCCAGGAACGACAACTATACCGGGGGATGTTGACTAATTTTTAAAATTCTTTCACCAATGGAAAGCTACCTATGTTGTCAGCGAGTAACATAGGCAATTTATATCTCTGATATTTCTGGGATTTATATTTTTTTTTTTACCCATGTAAATTTATAATATCAGCAAGTTACATAGGCATTTTTTATCTCGGTATTGGCATGGGAATGGGGTCTACGTGAATGAAACTGCGGGTGTTTGATTGATATAATTTTTTTTTCACCAATGGAAAAGTTCGTTATCAGAGACTAAGGAAAGGCCACAATACCATCGTATTTGCACGGCAGTCTGAACTACAAGGCTGGAAGTAATATTCAAATGTGAAAGTTTGTGAAGATATTTGGATGTTTGTTACTCAATCACGCTTAAACTGTTGAGCAGATTTGGATGAAAATTGACACGTAGATAGAGTATTTCTTAAATTAAGAAATGTAATACTTTTTATGTCGATAATATTCTTTGCGATAATAGTTCAATATGCAAGTAAATTTTTACGCGGGCGAAGCCGCGGGCAAAAGCTAGTATTCATATAAAGATGATCTACATCAGTTTTCAAATAAAATAAAACCAATAAATAGTAATCATTGTAAGGTAAATTGTTCGCACAGCTAGTGTGTAATAAGAAGATAGAAGAAGAAACAGTAGACTCCCAGTCCCAGGTTATACTCACTAAGAAAGAAGAGAAGACCTTCAAAGCAATTACTAATCATCATTTTCATCATTCATCATCATTTTAGCTCATATACTTCCCACTATTGGGCTCGAGCCTCCTCCACAATAGGAGAGAAATCGACCTTACTGGTCAGACAGGTTGATATAGGGTTATATTTCGAGTTTTCCTTCTCTTTCATAGGTGTTACATGCATATTATATCCCTTAGTCGTCTTTTACGACATCCACAGGCAAGATAGGGAGTGGTGAATTGTATTCTTACTCTGTCACCACACGGACAGATTACTATCAGTGGATAATAACTAATTTGAATGCACAGATATCGTAGTGGTTAAGATACGCAACTACTGTGTCAGTATCGCGGGTTCGAATCCCGCGCAAGACAACACTTTGTGCTATCCACAAATTGTTGTTCTTTTTTTTTTTTTTTTTATTGCAAACGGTGGCAAACGAGCAAACAGTACACCTGATGGTAAGCGTTGCTGCCACTCATGGACCTTTACAAGGCCGTTGCCTACTGCGAAGAAAGCGAAAGGAGTGTGAATGCGTGCATTGAGGCTCGGTGATAAAGGGCACCACCAAAACCCTCCACACGCAATCACCCTCAGAAAGTTGGGCTTCCGGCTCTCTCGCTCACCGAACGAAGCGCAGTAACAAATTGCTACTACTCAGACGTCGATTTTCTGCGAGAGCATGGTACTGCCCCGGACGGACCGGCCCGCGGCTGTAGACAGATAACTGTCGACAGTATGCTCCTACCACTCCTGAGTCTGGATGTTCTTTATATCTGTTATTGTTTGTAATGGCCCTCCAATCTCTTTAGTGCAGGATGGTTTATTTAAAAAACATCGAATTAAATTTGGGAATACTAAAAAAGGGTATCTAATTTTGCTCCTGAAAGACAACAATATCGACATCAAAACCTCAAAAATACAGACCCCAAATAATTACTTTGACGTCAACTTTTCCATAATAAAATAGAGTAACCAGTTATAAGCCACTAATTAACTGTCATGGAGCTTCAAATAATGGAGGCGGTAATATTATATCATCTAGTAATTATATTTATATCAAATCAAATCAAATCATTTATTCTGCATAGGCCCCTTAAGGGCACTTACATATTGTCAAAATTACACGTCTGAATATAATACCATAATCTACCACCGGATCGGAACGCGACCACAAACTGAGAAGATCCGGCAAGAAACTCAGCGGGCAGTATAGTATATTCTGTGTAGTGACAGATTAAAAATACTATTCACCATCCCCTTTCTTGTTAATAGGTTTCATTGGAAGACGACTAAGGGATAAAACAATGGACAATATGCTGATAACATTCACGCAAGAGATGGAAAACTCGAATTAAAAGCTAATACCAATCCGTCTGAATACCGTGGTATAGCTGACCAATTTCTGTCAAATTGTGGAAGACGCTTGAAGTCAGCGGTGGGACTTATATGAGCTGAGATGATGGTGATGAATCTTTTATTTGTTGTTAACATGTTGGATTTTTGAATTTAAATTTTGCTACCAAGTACGTTGCCTGGCTTCTGTAGTATTTTTTTTCTTTCTCTCCACGTGCCTTTATAATGAGAAGGTTATTTATAAATATTTTATTATAATTTTTGTTCAGCAATACATATTTATAATTAAGTACATTTTTTTTTTCTGTTTTTTGTGGGTGGGTCGCGGTCGGCGCGCCTATAATTAAGTACATAAGCTGTTGTTAATTTATTTTTTTTAAATATGGCCAGACCATACCTTGATTATAGATTTTACGTCTCAGTACTAAGTAAAGACTTCTCCCACTAATAAGAAAATTGACCTGGCTTGATGCATTGACATTAAGCTTTTTTCGGCAATATTAAGGAAATATTCCCTCTATCACTTTACAAACATAATTTAACGGATACAAATTACAGCCAGACTCAGAACAATAATTAGTATTGTATTTCATAAGATTGCAAAACTGGCACGGTAAGTCGTTATCTTAATCACTACGTTATCTGTGCAGTCAAATCTTGCAGATCTTCTCCTGCAGTGATAACAATCTGTTTCTTCTAGCCTTTTTATAGTGGGTACACATATCTAGCTATACACTCTAGACTCGTAGAGTTTTCTCATGTCACATCTATAACATTATACATCTTGGACAATACCTGATGGTCGTTCGCTCTGTCGAGTCGCAATAATTACGAGTGATCATTTTAATCATACAATTTATTAAAAGTACTCATTGTGATACTTAGATTAATTATGTAATTTTAATAAATATTGTTAAAGGGATTGATGTAAATTTTAGCAACCAAAGTAACCATGAACTCTTTATTTCATTATATATACTAGAATAAATCATTTATAATTTCTGAATTTTCTTTTAAAATTTCTTTTGTATCCTACCTTATTTCATAAATTAGTCTCAATAATAAGAAACATAAAAATCATGTTGGTTTCTTCGATATATCTTCGTACGTAGAAGATAGGCACATATATTGAAGAAATCTACATGATTTTTGCGATAACAAGCGACAATTACCTAGTATTACTCTCGATTAAATTCACAGCTTCTTCATGAAATTCTTAGCATTTATCTTAATAACTTCGCTCAGCATTGCTTAAAATTCAAATAAATTGTAAAAGAATATCTGACTGATGCCGTATTGTCATGGGAGTATTACTTTGATCCTGCATTTCAAACAAAAAGCTTCAAATTATTTATAACTAGCAACTCGCCCTCGTCTCGCTTCGGTTTCAGTCGCCTACCCTCATAGGCGTGGGCATACCAGGATAAAATAGCTTAAGTTATTCCTTATATAGGCAGCTACCTGGTAGTAAAATATTATCAAAATCGATCCAACCGTTTGGAAGATTACTTCAAAGAAACAGACAAAATTTTTTTAAATTAGTTTTTAGGCATAGGTGTCGTGCAAATAACTGTGAAAGCTTGAAGAAAGCCTAGCATTTTGACATTACAAACAAACACTTCAATTTTATTTATTTGTATTGATATATAGATAATACTGACAATTCTTGTACGCACAATGCGAACGATCCTCGTTCTAAAGGGTTGTTATTAAAAGCCTTGGTGTAATTACGTGTTTTCCATAATGCCTAGGCGCTTCGTCACCCTCAAAATATCGCGAGAGACAGCTTGTGAAGTTAAAGCTATGGAACGTGATTGTCGTTTGTTGTTTATATAATTATATCCTATATTACCCTTCAAGGTCACAAAGATAATATATACGTTTTGTGTTTGAAATAAAGAAGGAAAAAGGGAATGAATTTTTGCAGGTCTTTTTTTGTATATGGGTTTGCAGACGTTTATCTTGGAAAGGTCTACTCGAATTTTGAACTATCTGTCTATTTATCAGCCTATCGTCAACCATTGGTAAAAATAGAGATTGCCAAGGCGATTATGTTGTAATGGCTACACTTGTTAGATAGGTATGACGTGACAGTTTGTGTTATATTTACCCCAATAGAGTGCTCTTGTATATTCTTGTCATCTTCAGCCAGTTTCTACGAATCCTACACCAATCCGAGGCAAGGGTCAGTGACATAATACATTCTTAATCTATTATAGCATTCTCAAAATACCCAATAAAAATTAATAGACTCGATTGAACAACTAAGCTGACCTTGTAGTGATGAAGAAAGAATCCAATGTATCGTCACCTTTTCCGTATCCGATCCGAGCTGGTGTATCGCAAGGCTCGGTTCTCTTTTCCCCTCTGATCATCTCCAAAGTCAAATACGTGCAGTCAACCTTCTATGCTGACGACATAACTATATTCGTGTCTGAGCGTAACCTGGATGGCGTTACTTGACATCCCCAATCAGCAGCTACTGCCATCGGTAAGTGGTTTTCAGAGGTAAAGAATAGACTTCAACCCTGAAAAGAATCAGGCAGTTATGGTCATTATTAGGTAGGTAAATACCTAGGCGTCACCCTTACAATCGCCTTAACTTTGCTCGACACATAACCACTATGCGTTCTTCTGCAGCGTCGGTTATGGTTCGATTACACAGCCTACTCAACTCCAAGAGTAAACTGTCGGTAAAATATAAAGCTGCCTGCATATGACCCATTACGACAAACGCTACAGAATAAGTTTTACACCTGCAGTATTCCACCATCAGGTAGTACTGCCTGATGGTTGGTCTTTTATATATGAAAGATTGTGCTTATATATTTTGATTCTGTCACGACATAATGACACACGTCAACACTTCTCAAAGGTCGTCCTGACCAACTAACCCCGTCTCGGATCTTGAAGGTACCAGACGAAGTTTGTTCTCGTCGATGTCGATGACGTAATCACTGAAGCTGAGATGACAGCCTACACAATCTGTGAGGCCACAACAAATATAAAAGCAAGGTTCCGTTCTCGTCGTCTTGGTGCAAAAACGTCATCATCATCATCACAGCTCGTATATCTCACTGCTGAGCTCGAGCTTCTTCCAAAATAAGAGGAAAATTGACCTGCCAGCCCACGCTGGTCATGCGGGTTAGCATAGCGTTTTAAGTTTTTCTTCTCTTGTATCGATGTTATCTACATATTGTAATCCATTATCCTTAGTCGTCTTTTCCAACACCCACGATCAAGATAGGGGGTGGTAAATTGTATTCTTACTCAGTCACCACACAGAAGCTCATTCTTTGGAGCAGACTCGGGTTAAACAGTGATGAATAAAATGCATTCAAAAATATACATACATTACAATTCTTATCTACATCTTTGAAAGAAATAAGCGCGTGATTATTTTTCTTTTTTATTTTCCACACTCGCAGTGGTAAAATTTTAATCAGCCACACCTCATTTTCCTAACAAACAAACATCCACTAGACAAAAGGTAGAAATAAATGACTACACCGGAAAAGTTCGCCTTTAAATTTAAAACAAAGGGCGCTAGGTGTAACAATGGGCGTTTTCGCCTCAATCTGTCAGGCTGTCAGTGTCAGCTGTCAACTGTCAACTGTCAGTGCAGGCAGGTGTCAGACGCCGTTGCTGATTGCGGCGACACCTCGGACCGCCCGCGGACACACCTGTGTTTTGTTAGCATTTAGTTTCAGTATTTATTTTTTGCTGGAAATGTAAAAATGTTCAACGTAATTGGAGTATGAAAAGTTTACACAAAATGTATTGTGCAAATGGTTGTATATTAAAAAAAAGACTCGCAGAATTTTTGACTCAAATAGTCCATCATCAACTTCTAAAGCTGCTGCTCCTACGGGTCTCACTTCTATGCTCGAAACTTCTTCATTATAAGAGGGAAAATAATCTATTATTTATATCATGCTATTCAGATGAGTTGGTATAGGATTCCTTATCATCATATAGCCTTTCATCGTCAACTGCTGGACGTAGGCCTCCCTTATGTTTCACTACAAAATGCGATCCTGTGCCACCTCCAGATCATCGCTTCACTTGGTGGGAGGGTGTCCTATACTACAGTATAAGATTGGTTGGGTTATATCGGTTTTTTCTTCTCTACTCCTCAGTAATCTCAACCCATATACATCCCATTGTTGGAATCGGGCCTCAAGCCATAGTGGAGAACAACGGGAAATTGACCTACAAAGCAAAACCCAAAATAAAAAACCAAACCATCTGATCGGCATGGTATAGTAAATCAATTTCTCGAGCCCAATTGTAGGACATAGAGAAGTTATGATGAAATGCTGTAAATTATTCAAAACTTAAATAAATATTATTTTCAAAAATTAAATTTTCCGTGTAGTAACGGAGTAAGAATACAATTCACCACTCCCTATCTTGCCCGCGGATGTCGTATAAGACGACTATGGGATATAATATGCACATAACATCTGTGCAAGAGAAGGAAAACCCTATACCAACATGTCTGACCAGCTTGGTATAGCAGTTCAGACGCCCTCCCATTGTTAAGGAGGCCCGAGCCCAATAGTAGGACATATGTGGGCTGCTATGATGATGATAAGTAAAAATTCAATGATTGAACGTCTTCAAATCTATAACAGTATTTAGTATTTGAAATATTTGATACGCATAAATTTCAAACAGTTACAAATATTTTCTGCGCGAATAAAAAAGTATGCACGCTAAATAAATATGCCATCTAAACAGCTGCCACGTATTCGGTAGATCACCTGAGAATTATTGCTTATTTTGAAAAGGAAAATTGAAAGCGCGTGCCAAAAATATTTGGCACTCTTGACAAAAGGTGTTTGTGTTCGCTGAGATAGAGTTACATCGTATTTCTAAAACGTTACTGGTTTTAATTAAACCAATACCATAATTGATTGATTTAAACTATACATGGCGGAAAACCATTATTATTTTGAAATGGAAGGAAGGGTGGTTCACTACTTCCCACGTTTAATAAATATTTGGAGTTCTGTGGAAAATTGCAAGTAGAATAAATATTTGGAGTTCTGCGGAAAATTGCAAGTAGACGTTTTGAAAGGTGCTCATTGTAGTAAGAAAACATCTCATCTCCTATTCCGCCTTGATCCTACAATGTATTCCTTCCAGTCCATTGTGGTATGCTGTATATTGGTTAACTGTGGGAAAGTAGTAGATCTCTTTTCCTTCCTTTCATTTTAAAATTAACCAATATCTAGATTATATCTAGATATTGGTTACACATTACATACATACATTTGCAGCCGGTATACGTCCCACTTGGGCTCAGCTTCGACCTCCACTATGATAGGGAAATTGACCTACTAGGAATACCACTCTGGTCAGACAGACAGTTTTGTTTCAAGTTATCCCACTTTTGCATGGATATTATATGCATATTATATATCCTAGTCGTCTTTTACGACATCCACGTACAAGATAGAGTACGGTACGGTACGGTTGAGCATACGATAGCTTAATAGTTCATGTAATTGCTTATGCAGTAAGCTCCTGTATTTACTATCGAAACATTCAAATTTAATTTACCTACGAAACCTATGGTGTATATAAATAAATAGATGTAAGGGAACCCTAATTGCCTCCTCCCTCAACCTGCCTATCGGATTGCAATTTACCGGCAAAATTGGAGTAGGCGATAAAAAATATCGTACGCAAGGGACTTGAGGTACCTTGGGCGAAATATCTAAAAATATATTATATCAGTTTTGAATATCTAAACCTGGTTTAAAAATAAAGTATTCTATAATATTTAGTGATTAATAGTTTTTATAGCTTGTCCATGTGGTGACGTAAGAATACTCTCTATCTTATCCGTGGGTGTCGTAAAAGCCGAATAAGGGATATAATATGTATATAACATCTATGCAAGAGATGGCAAATTCGAAATGAAACTCTATACTAACACGTCTGACCAACGTGTATTGTAAAAATCGATTAAGGAATTTAAAAAGATTACATCACGGCCAGAAAAGAAAAACTTGAAATTAAACCAAACGATCTATCTATACCAATAAATAAAATTGGAGTGTCTGTTTTTAATGTCAAAATAATAGGCTTTTTTCATGCTCACATGGTTATTTGCATTATACATATGGCTAAAATACAACTTATATTTTTTTGTCTGTCTGTTTGTTCCGGGTACCTAATCTTCAAAGTGGCTGGACCGATTTCAAAAATTCTTTCACCAATGGAAAGCTATAATATCAGGGAGTAACAAAGGCTATATTTTATCCCGGTCTTCCCATGGGAACGGGAACTACGCAGGAAAGACGATTGAAACCGAAGCGAAGCGAGGGCGGCGAGACTAGCAAGTCTAGTGTAAGTAATAAGCTAATTTCCCTTATCTTAAAGGGGTATGGGTTCAACAGCGGGCAGTGTATAGGTTGACAAGAATAGAGAAGGAAGTGGACAAAATATGTGACAGTTAAGTGTTGCCATATTTGTAATCAATTTTACCTTAAACTCGCGAGAACTTCCAAAATGCAGTCGAATGTACAAAAATGTATAGAAATAAGGTAACTAGTAAAAACAATTGCTCGTAGAAAAAGGCTTATATTCAGTTGATCAATTTTTGACGTACTTACAAGAAGTAATTGGCATGGTATGAGGCATGTACTTTAAAATAATTTTTAAGGCTTAAAGTTTCATTTCAGTGCATCGCGCCCAAAAGATGATTTAAATTTAAAAAATACTCTTAAGACCATTGTGATTTTTTTTAAAGATATAAAAAAACCATACCAAAAAATTGCATACCAATAAATAAAATTGGAGTGTCTGTTTGTAATGTCAAAATAATAGGCTTTTTTCATGCTCACACGGTTATTTGCACGACACCTATGCCTAAAATACAGATTAAAAAAATTTTGTCTGCCTGTCTGTCTGTCTGTTTGTTCCGGGTAATCTTCAAAACGTCTGGACCAATTTCAAAAATTCTTTCACCAATGGAAAGTTATAATATCAGGGCGTAAACTAGGCTATATTTTATCCCGGTATTCCCACGGGCACGGGAACTATGCGGGTAAAACGACTAAAACGGAAATGAAGCGAGGGCGGGTTGCTAGTATATACCTATATATTAATCTATACCAACAAATAAAATTGGAATGTCTGTTTGTAATATCAAAATAATAGGCTTTTTTCATGCTCATGCGGTTATTTGCATGACACCTATGCCTAAAATACAGATTAAAAATTTTTTGTCTGTCTGTCTGTTTGTTCCGGGTAATCTTCAAAACGACTGGACCGATTTCAAAAATTCTTTCACCAATGGAAAGCTATTATATCAGGGAGTAACCTAGGCTATATTTTATCCCGGTATTCCCACGGGAACTACGTGGGTAAAACGACTAAAACCGAAGCGAAGCGTAATGAAAAAAAATATAAAAAATACAAATGCAGAATAATAACAACACCGAGATTCGAGCTCATGCTGTTTGAATTCGACTGGACAACTTTCCAACTGAGCTATTGTCACTCTTGACGGCGACAGCTAAATTTAAATTCCTATTCCAATGACATTTGCCATTGTATTGATTACGTAAAAACACCGACAAAACAACATTTTTCATAAATGAAACCTAACTAGATCGATTAATCGCTCACGAAATCCCCTGTAACTATACCTACTAAATTTCATGAAATTCGTTGGAGCCGTTGCCGAGATTCAGTTTATATATATACAACAATTCAGATAATAGTGTGTCTTAGATATATGAAACTTAATTGGCTATGAGAGAAAGAGAGAAAAACATGTGTGCTCGTACCTCTCTATTTTACTCCTACAATAATATACGAAACGTAACTTTCTCGTTCTATGTTAATTTTTTTTTGGTGCTGATCCCACCACACATTCCCATCATTGTAACTCTTGTAAGCCAGGATCCACAATGGTCTCCATAGATCACACAGACGTTTGATCCTCGGGTAGTCCCGGAACATAATTTTAACCGTCTTGGGGCCCGCAACAAAATAATTAGACAAAGTTAAACAGGAAGAGTTGGAAGAGATTGATTCTACTTCTATCTTAATTCTTCTAGCTTAATTAACTACTATATCCCTCTCAACTTCCATTCGCCTCGCCTGATCACACTTTTCGTAACGCTCTCGTTACGCATTCACTAGCTAAGTCAAGCGTTCGTTTACTTCTAAGAAGCTTAAATTTATATAATTTTAGTTCCAAAATACTTGTGACAGATTTTTTTTTCAGCTCCAAATTTACCAAATAAAATATTAACATCATTATTTCCGTTATCACAACAATTTTATATTTGACATTTCGTTTTGATCATAAGAAGCTAGTACATTTGTAATATAGTGCTATTCCAGGTTAAAATAACATTGACATTCCGACCGTGTAACAGAATGGTAGACATATAATTTTAATTTAAAGCCAACATTGAACTCGTATTTACAATAAAAATATAAACTTCAACATAATACTAAAAATATTTTAATATATAGCTACTGTCACTGTCAAATAGATTTTTTTTGTTATCTATATATTTCTATCATAATCAACATCACAGCTCATATACGTCCCACAGCTGGACTATTCAAGTCCTCTTCTACAATGGGAACGAAATTAACGTACTTCGTGTACTTTTACACGTGGTCCGTATGGACCACACTGTTGACAGTTATCTGTCTACAGTAGTGGGCCGGTCCGTCCGGAGAAGTACCTACCACACTCACGCAGAAAATCGACGTCTGAGTAGTAGGAATTTGTTACAGCGCTTCATTTGGTGAGCGAGAGAGCCGCAAGCCGCCAACTTTCTGAGGGTGTTTGCGTGTGGTGGGTCTTGATGATGCCTTTAGTTTCAACGAACCTCATTGCACGCATTCACACTCTTCACACTTCACTTTCTTCACGGTAGGCTAGCTAAGGTCCATGAGCGGCAGCAACACTTACCATCAGGCGTAATGTTTGCTCATTTGCCACCGATTGTAACAAAAAAAACTATACCACGCTAGTCAGACGTATTGCTATAGGATATTATTTCGAGATTTCTTTCTCTTGCATAATCACGTAGTCGTTTTTTACATGTACAAGAAGAGTAGTGAATTGTATTTCTATTCTGTCACCACACGAAAAATGTTATCTTATCCACTAATTTATTCCTACGCCTTTTTTTGGACAGTTAGCACACCCGCTGCTCGGCTCCCTCCGGGGCGACAGAGGAGCGGCGCGTGGCCCCGTAGCCCACCCGGGGCATGTCGAGTTCGTCGTTGGGCCGAGCACCAGCTCGGCCCAACGACGAAGGGTGCAGGGTGACTTATCCTCACTGGTCGGCCCGACGGAATACCCCCGAGGAGTACCCTCTCCTCGACCGACATCCCACCGCTCGGGGACGTTGCTATATTCCTATGCCTACGTATTTATTGTATTTTGATTAAATGTCTAATATTTTATTATAAAAAAACTCTTTAAAATCGCTTATCCTATTAATATGATAAACACCAAAACTTTTAGATTTTATTGCATTATTACAAGAAATTCCATGTGGTGACGGAGTAAGAATACAATTCACCGCCTCCTATCTTGCAAAATATGACTAGGTATGTTATATGTATATAGCATCTAAACAAGACATGTAAAACTCGAAACGCAACCCTTTACCAACACGTCTGACAAGGGTGGTAGTGGCTTCATTTAACTCCTATTGAGGAGTAGGCTCGGACTAGGCAGTGGGACTTACATTAGCTGTGATGATGATGATAACAAGAAAAATATTAAATCGATTTTGATATTTTTTAGAGTAAGTCACTCTTTGTGTCTTAAATATTGTGTCTATAATTTGTAAAAAATATTTTATAAAATCGTATAAATAAAACAATAAGTATATCGATGCAACTCTATATTTGCACATTGTTAATTCAAATGTTCTATTGACACAATAACTGCCATCATAACAAACTCGTATTAAAATAATATGAGAATTTTTATTTTAGTAAAGGCGTAGTGAGTCACTAATAAATTCATACTGCATTAGAAATATCAGCAAGCGTTTAAACTACACAAAACTACGCACTGAAATTGAACCAAATTCCTAATAAATATGTCAGATTCCATGATATACCTGGATTTTCATATTTAAATAAAATATTGTTTAATAAATATCTTGAAGCCCACACTGAGCCTGTTAGAACCTAATCACTCATTTCAAGTAGCCTCTATCTGCTGTTGATGCATTGACGATTTCATGATGAGAGGTTATAATGAATACGTTTGCAACTATAACACTCAAAAGATAACACAATATGTCCAAAAGGTGCCAAGTCTAAAATTGTAAAGCATGTCCACGCCAAGGTATTCTGTCAGAGACACCTTTCAATGAGATGTCTCTTGTTTAGTCGCTTTGGCAAATGGCGCCTACCAACAGGTTAGTGTTGTGATGTGAGTTTTTATCGATAACATTTTAATTAACTTTTTATTATAATTTTTACTGTTTTAAAATAAGCTATTATATACTATGCATTAAATATCTTATTTCATTGTAGAGGATTTTAGTAATATAAGATAAAGCATACAGTCAGTAAACTTAGGAGACTGATAGCCAATTTTACCAATAACAGCAAAATTTTAAGTTGATTGATGTTGACATTAATTTTGAAATCGCTTTAAGTGTTACTTGAAACTTAGGTTTCGTTGAAAAAAACAGGCATTACGAGATTCTCTTGATTTCTGTCCGCTGCACCCAAAAGCAAAGTTTTACAATCAATATACGTTACCATTGTTTAAATAAAGATAATATCTAACTTTTGCCTCACTCCTATATTTATAAATCCATCAAATTAGCGTATTAATGTTCACTGTTGGATACGAGCTTTTTTCAGGAGAATACAATCGCCACATTTGGTAAGCGGGTTGGGGATCGCAGTTAAGGTTATAAGTTGTCCAGGAGAGTAATGTTATACCCATTCTCCTTTTATGACTCTCACGAGATAATAAGAGGTAAGGTATGTTATAAGGTATGTAATAAGGTACATTATTATTATATTATTGCAGTACGTCACCACATTGGGATGGTCACTTTGATGTTTGAGAAACTTTCAAGTAGCCTGTTTTGGTAGCCTATATGCTAGTAATTATGGATATTATTGCATACGTAAATGAAATTGCCTTACAGATTTTATCGCGTTTGTATTTGGTTTTTAATTGCCCGACGTATCGAACACTGTAGAGCGTTAATGGTCACGGGCGGTTCATGGTCCGCCCGCCATCGTGCAATCAAATACAAACGCGATAAAATCTGAAAAGTAGTTTTTTTACAATGTGTAATACTCGCGTAAACATCAGAAATATTTTTTTCATATAATTAATTATTAAAAAAATCTTTAATTTTCTCTA
Source organism: Lymantria dispar (assembly GCA_032191425.1). Taxonomy (NCBI): domain Eukaryota; kingdom Metazoa; phylum Arthropoda; class Insecta; order Lepidoptera; family Erebidae; genus Lymantria; species Lymantria dispar. Next base: position 36,062,769 of record CM063448.1, read on the forward strand.
TAATTAAATATTTATATTTCATTAATATTAATAATTGAATAAAAAATTATTCATATCACGTTCAATTATTATTGGGTGACATTCAACTTGTCAAGTCTCTTACTCTTTTTTTTGTTTTTTTTTTAGTTTCTTACTTTGAAGAAACATTCAATAAAATATTTTCGTTTCGTTCTCGTGAGTAAATCAAACTACATTTGACACAGAAAATCCGTTTTTGAACTTATTTCCGTACATGTTATAATACCTTTTAGAGATCTTAATGTATCGATATTTGATTGTTCATTTACTGTCCCATCCCTAGTTACTAATGAGCATCGCTCCGTATCCAGGTGAGACGTCCACACATCATTACACGTCGTTATACACCGGATTTCCGCCACGCTACATCTCAAACACCGTGTAATGTGCCGCCAGAGATCTGCTGAAAAACACACTCATATAAACATAAGAACAAATATATCTTTAAAAACACACAGAAATATGTGACAAGATTCACAAAAAGTAAAGCTATTAATTCTATTTTTTTTAAACTTACTAACAGCATTTAATTTTCTTGCTCCTCAATTGAATGAAGTAAAAATACAATTCACCATAATATTTTGTCCGCGTGTATCGTAAAAGACGACTACAGGATATACTCTTTATTTACCTATATATTTCTTGTGTAGATACGTGTGTATGTCACTGATCTCGTCCTAAACGCCTGGACCGATATCGACGAAATTTTTTGTGTGTATTCAAAGGGATTCGAAAATGATTTAGATTCACAATTGGACCCGGTAGATGGCGTTGAAATCCTTTTATTTTATTTGAACAGAACAACGTCTGTTGGGTTAGCTAGTATGAATATAATACCTGTGCCCGCCTGATCAGGGCGGTATAGTAAGTAAATAAATTTTCTTCTTATTTTTTCAAGGATTCAAGTTTAGCAGTGTGCAATAAGGTTCAATTTTATTACGTTATGTAATTATATTCAGAGTGGATTTTTTTTTTAATCATCGTCATCATTTCAGCTCAAGTGCCACTGTTCGGCTTAAGCTTCCTCCACAATAGGAGGGAAATCGACCTTACTATACCATGTTGGGCAGACAGGTTTGTATAAGGCAGGGATGCACAGACTTATTAAGACTAGGGGCCACTCGGGCAAATCATGAACCGATGCACGATGGCGGGCCGCCAGAAATATAGGTAATTAAAGACAATAAAGAATTGATAACCTGGATTGGAATTCAATATTTTTCGAATGTACGAGAGTATTATTTTTGCTGTCGGCGGGCCGCATGCGGCCCGCGAGCCGCGGTCTGTGCATCCATGGTATAAGGTTTTGTTTCGAGTTTTCCTTCTCTTGCATAGATGTTATATGCGTATTATATCCCTTATTTGTCATTTACGACACTGGCAAGATAGGGAGTGGTGAATTGTATTCTTACTCAATTACCACACCCAAAAGCCTTTTCTTAAAAGGTCATCTAAAAATATAAAACGTGTTCGCTTGTCGGATCTTGCCAGTGGTAGTCCAATGTATCCCCGTGGTAGATTATTAGATAAAAAAGTAAATAAAATGACGATATGTAAGTGCCCCGTAATAAGTAACTCTGAATATAAACAATTAAAAATCTATTCAATTCCTGGTTAGAACCAGCATCTAAAATTTCCAACTCACTTCGCATTCTAACGTAAACCAGTGTAGGAGTTCAGTCTGAAATTAGGTAGGCGTTGAAAGACAAAATAGTTGTCTATAACCTACTCCACTTCGGATGGATTTATTTAACCCACTAACAATGACTCTGTATCCATTTTGCATCTTATATTACGAATGGTAATTACTACATACTGTACGGAAAAAAAAATGCATTTCCGTGTGGTGAAGGAGTAAGAATACATTGCCCGTGGGTGTCGTAAAAGACGACTAAGGGATATAATATACATGTAATATCTATGCAAGAGAAGCAAAATTCAAAAATTCCCTATACCAACAAGTCTGACCAGCGCGGTACCTATAGTAGGTCAATTTCCCTCCCACAGTTCAGGCCCGAGTCTAATAGTAGGACATGTCTGGGTTGAGATAATGATAATGAAATTTGCATTTATTAGTTGAGATAAATAATAAATGCAAATGTCAGTTTGCTTGTTATGCTTCCATGTCTGATTAATTAATTGACAAAATCTTTATTTGTCATCGTCATCATCATCATCATCACTATAGCTCATGAACGTCCCACTGCTGGGCTTAAGCCTACTCCACAATAGGAGTGAGATTAACCTACTATACCACGATGGTCAGATGTGTTGGTACTGGGTTTCATTTCGATTAAAGCCCTATTATAGTAATCAATTTTAAGAGTCACATATACCTAGGCCCCTTAAGTTCTGTCATATCTGCAGCACTGTTGTGCTTCTCTCAGCTATTTTCCTGTTATTTATTGTCTTATTAGTCAATATTGCTTCATGCTGGTGCTACATGGTAGCGGCCACGAATTCTACCAACACTTACATTGCTCGTGGGTGTCGTAAAAGACGACTTAAAGCTTTACATCGACCTCCATCTGACGCCGTCTCGTCAGCAATTGCATTCTCAAGCACGGTTGACATCAGGTAGGCGGCTGGTCATAAAACGATTGTCTACTTTTGCTATATATACGATGGAATATGATTACATTTTTCCTCGACCGCAAGTAATTCAGAAAAGACCAGAATAAGCATGAGTCAAGATTGCTTCATGTCTTCCGCTGTGTATAGGATGCAAGCGGAACTCCTTCCAATTCCTTTTCTAATTAAATAATTGCGGGTCTCAAGACGAGTATGTGTTGCTCAGGTCTTCGCGATGGTGAAACTTCGGTGTTATTTATGGAGACCATTATGGGTCCTGGCTGATAGAAGTCTCATTTCATACACGTCACAATGCTGGGCTCTAGCCTCCTCTCCAATAGGAGGGGAATTGGCCTACTATACCATGGTAGTTATATATGTTAATACAGGATTTTATTTGGAGTTTTCCTTCTCTTATGTAAATGTTATATGCATGTTATGGTAAAGTGTGTTAGAACTCTATTAAATATAAGTACTGATATATATTGTATATAGGTATATTATTGCGTAAATGTGTGAGAATTTACGTCGGTTGGCAAGATTTTCAAATACACACGTTTTAACGAGCTAAACTATTTCCAAATTGGCTAGAAGTCGAAACTGGAGCGCCAGTTGTTTGTAATTTATGTAACGGTAAATACTGAGTACAAAAAATATTCAAAACGTTTCGTTTATATTTTAATTAAATAGGTAAAAGGTAAAGTTATAAATATTTATTACTTAAGAGTCAAATAAAAATATTTACCCGAAATAAGTCGTCTTTAAAAAGAATCTTAACTTTTTTTAATATCTATAAATATTCTTAATTATAACAACATTAAGTAAATAAAGGAAGTTAACATAGCACATACATAGGTATGTGTCAAAGCGTGGAAAGATCAGACAACTTAGCATAACTTAAGGAGTTATTAAAGCCGTCTGATGCTAATTTTCAGTAATAACCCACAAGTGAACAACTCGCGCGTGATAAAAAATGTAATTTTAGGATTGCACTAACTATATTTTTCCTAGTGGTAGGATCACATTGTCGACAGTTATCTGTCTACAGCCGCGGGCCAGTCCGTCCGGGGTAGTACCATGCTCTCGCAGAAAGTCGACGTCTGAGTAGTAGCAATTTGTTACTGCGCTTCGTTCGGTGAGCGAGAGAGCCGGAAGCCTAACTTTCTGAGGGTGTTGCGTGTGGAGGATTTTGGTGGTGCCCTTGGTATCACCGAGCCTCAATGCACGCATTCACACTCCCTTCACTTTCTTCGCGGTAGGCAGCGGCCTTATAAAGGTCCATGAGCGACAGCAACACCTACCGTGTATCTACCATCTACCATCAGGTGTACTGTTTGCTCGTTTGCCACTGCTCACAATAAAAATAAATTAAAAAATTATAACATTACAAAATAACAGCTTTGCTAGCGCACAATTGGAATCAAATTGGGTGGATTTTTTTTAAACTAAATGAATTCGACTCTCCTCGATAAGTCAAATATTTGCTATACCCGACGTGATTTTGACGTAGTTTAAAATGTTAATGTGGCACAATTTCAAGAAAGCGTCTTTGTGGTGATCGAGTTCAGTGACGTTATTAATTTAAAGTAATAAAATACGGCACATTTGGTGAAAATAATAACGGCTAACGCGAAGAATTCATTCTCGATTTTGTACCCAATATAAGTTCGGTGAGATTGGAATTGAATCGGATTCGAAATTAGAATTGATTTCAGGAGTGGGCCCATAGATCGACAGGTAAAAATAGGAGCTAAGTATTGCTAACAACAATTAGCTAAAAGATTATACTCTGGGAAATATTTGTCAAATCAAGTTTCTATCTTTAAAATTATATCGATTATAGCGCGTTAGTAGGTAATGTGCCATTGAAATTAGGAATGCTATAACGCCCGAAATTTTATGATGCTATAAGAAAATATTAGTAATAATGAAATGAAAATATTGAAGCAAATATTGTATAGGTATTAATATTAATTATAATTTAATTAAATAATACTTATACTTCTATAATGACTACAATGTTTAGATTTAATTATGTAGGCACTAATTTATGTAGATCAAATTAAATTTTAAATCAGAACACAATTGAATCGGCAATACAGTAATTGCAGAGCAATTCTTAATGCATAGATTAAATCTAGGTATACTCTATAAGTACTTTTTTAATACATATATAACGCGGAAGAGTTTGTTTGTTTGAACGCGCTAATCTCATGAACTACTGGTCCGATTTGAAAAATTCTTTCAGTGTTAGATAGCCCATTTATCGAGGCAGGCTATAGGTTATATATCATCACGCTATGACCAATAAGAGAGGAGCAATAATGAAAAATGTTTGAGAATCGGGTTTCTTTTCCATATGCGAGCTTCCGCTGCGTGCACTACATAAACCGTTAGCTTTCGCAAAATTCGTGTGTGACAGAATTGGATTATTTAAAAATATTTTCACCTTCTACATAAACAAGGTCGCAGCTTGAAGTTAGCATTAGCCCAAAGTAACTGTTCTATGTGGACGAAGTCGCGGGCATAAGCTAGTCTTATCTGAACACATAATTATCCATTATTATAAATCGTATTCTCACCTATTTCTTTAACAACAAGAATATATGAGAATTACATACCCACCTACACAGGTATGACTCCGCCTTACTATCGACCGGCCAGGTGTAAACTTACACCATTGGCTGAGAGACCAATTGAGTCAGGTGTCTTAGTATCTACCAATCGGGCGTGAGGTAATACACAGGTAGCTTTGAAAGTAACTTATACCTGTAAGGTATTAGGCCTAACTTCGCAAGCTTGTTATTGGTTGAGGTTCAAAAACTATTGATACCTACCTCATTTTTCGTTAGGAGCCATAAAGAATTTTCTATTTTACAATACATTTTCGATACTTTAAAGATATGTGCTTGATAATTTATGTCTTACATAAACAATTGATTTAAATTGAGATTTTTTTTGAGATATACCTGTACCGAAGGAGTGACTTAGGTTATTTTGCCTGTCAGAAAAATCTTAAAATTTTTACCCGGTTCAGGTCTCGAACCTGAGGCATCTAAGGAAATATTGCAGATTTAAAATGCGGACAAAATCAGCTGGAATCGAAGTGTAGCGAGGGTGGGTCGCTAGTTTTAAATATAAATAATAGTACCTAGTAGGTATGTACATCGTTCAATACAAAAAAGGGGACTCATTTAATTTGCTTATAATACGCAGACAATTCGATTCACCCCCCAACAAGGTGAACACGTGTCAATCAGGGTGGAACTCACCCCTCCAACGTACATTTAACAGCCAAGCAATTGAGTTCTTATTCAACAAAACCTCGAATTTATATGGTAATAGAAGGAATCTCTAGAGCTTCAGTATTTTTGTGACGTAGGTACCTATTTAAAGTATTTTATTTTTAATTTTGTTTCTTTTTAATATAAGTTCAGCAGTGAATATCTTATTTATGTTTTGGGATCCACTTCTCCCATTCCTCGTATGAGTAAACTACTAAACGAATTCTGTAGAAATTCGGTACATATATATTCAGATTCTCAAAGTT